>CAJVNO010000033.1:897326-2111944 GCA_911174995.1 Penicillium olsonii
GTCGGGGGGGGTGGGGGGGGGGGGGGGGTGGGGGAGGGGGGAGGGGGGGGGGGGGGGGGGGGGCGGGGGGGGGGGGGGGGGGGGCGCGGGGGGGGGGGGGGGGGGGGGGGGGGGGGGGGGGGGGGGGGGCGGAAAAAGACTCCGGAGTTCCTCTTGGAAGTCTACTAGTCCGGATGCTTCCGGCTCAGAGACCTCGGGAGCATGAAATGCTGGGAGAAACTGGAAAATTGAAATATTTTACCATGAAGTTCTACTAGGTATGTATGTTCATTCATGTAGAGAAATATATACGAGTCTTGGAAGTCATACTTTGGTATCCATCAAGTACGCAGGGCCTCGGAGCCAGAATAAATTTGGGAGCAGTGGGCACACCACTGGAGTCAGAAAGCAGACTGCACTATCCAATCGATTATTTGAACCCTGGAATGACACCCGTGACGGATACAGGCGACTATTCGTTCCATGGCTTAAGAGATTTCGGATGAACCACAAGCACACCGTACTTGGGTAACTATGGCGAAAATATGTAAATAGCAACCGAGAGAGGCAAGGAGATTGCTGCCGATAATTAGTTTCCCCGGGTACCCAAGTGAAGTGATGTGCCCTGGAACCTCGATCACACCGCTCCATGACGAGCGAGGGTTTCAATTACGTGCGAGTGGATCTTCAGAATGTTGGCGCCAACATTTGTTAGTCTACTGCAAATGATCGTAACCCCGAGGTTTGATCTGTTCGACCCAGAAATCCCCCAGAACTCGGAGTATAAGCCTAAAGCGGAATTGAACGCCATAAACTTCTACCGAAGCCGGTAAATCTCGGGAAGACCGAGAGATGCGATGGAAACGTGGGATCCCTTCGATCTCAAAATTGGGCGACTAAGAATAGCATGGAAAGCGAATACCCCGAACTTCCCCCAAAAGCCTGAAGATCGACAGTGGCTTCCCGGAATGGCGTCAGATCCACCGGGCTAAACTGCCCTTAGTTTAACCGAGTCAGGGGCTTCGGGTGGCGCTGACCGTTGAAATGATTTTCGAGCCCTTTGATCTACAGTACAAGGACTGATCTCGTCATTCACAATACTAGCACGTAGAGAAGCTGCCCGTTTGACGACATCTGTCGTGCAAAGCATGCGTTTTCCCGTCAAGAGGGGGTTGCAAGACATGTTTTACTCTGGCGACATGATCGGCCAATAGTATGGAATAATCGATTTAAGGTAGCCACTTTAATGCGAAAGTGGGATCGCGCCCCGTTTGGGGGACCTCCACAGTCCTCATAGTGCAGGGTCTCAACATTGCATCAGGACTCGTATCCGGTTTGCCGGGGAAACACCCTGGAGGTATATAAACCCATCTGGCACCCGTGTTTTTCAGTCACTCATTCACAACCACATCTCACAATCACAATGAAGTTCTCTCTCGCTGCTCTCACTGGTTTCATTGGCGCCATCAGCGCTGCCAGCCTCCCCAACGCCTTCACCCTCGTCGCCGAGGGAGGCAAGACCGTCCTCACTGACGGCCAGAACCTCTACGTCGGTGCTAACACCACCACCCACGAGATTCTCATCCGTAAGCTTCCCCTCCCCAGATCGACTTCTTGAAACCATCTAACCCATCTACAGTCCGTGGTGGCAGCCCCAACGGCCTCGTCTCCTTCACCTCCAAGGACGGTGTGCCCACTGCTTTCCAGAACCTCTACGTTGTGGAGAACCAAGCCGCCCCTGTTGGCCTGACTATCCCTCACTCTGGTGCTGTCCCCGAGGGCGGTAACACCACCGCTTTCGGTGTCAACGAGAAGGGTCTGTTCACCCAAGGCGGCAAGGACTGGTTCGCTGTCTCTGGATACGGTGACAACCCCGTCAAGGAGGTCTTCTGGTCTGCCGCCCACCAGGCCGAGCTGCGCGTTGAGAACCTCTACGTCAAGGAGCTCAAGAACTACTCCAACTAAGCGTTTACTCGGATTGCGAGGACTCTTAGGTATGATGTGGCTTCAAAGGGACTGTGTCTTTTGATCACCTATCACAAGTTTCCCTCATCTGTACTTAATTTTTGCGACTGTACATCGAATCTACCAATTAGCGAAATCAAGGCTCCTGGGAGTCGAAACTGAAGTTGTTATTCACCAAATCGTGCCGACCTGCCAGTAAATATACATTGCCATTAAATTCCTCATCCAATCAACTCCTTAATAGTCTTCTCATACGGCTCCGGAGCGCGTCCCAATATTTCCCCAAGAACCGGTGACACCACAGCAGTCTCGCCATTCTTAAAAGCCTGCCAAGCAGTAGTAGCCCACTCTCTGGAATAATCGACCCCCTTATATGTATGCTTATCGCCGATCTGAGGAAGTCGGACATATTCATCGACCGAGATTTCACGAATAGTAAGAGATTTGCCGATCGCCCGCCCGATGATATCAACCGTCTCCGCTAGCGAAATCTCCCGCGGACCGGATAGCAAAACCACCTGGTTCCGATACTGGAAGTTCGCGGGATCATTCACATGTGAGACAATGAGGTTCGCGGTCGCTTCGCCCAGCTCGTCGCGTTTCACCCACGCAACGCCTGGTCCGTGGCCTGAGTGAGGGATTGTGATTTCATCGGCTGGGTTCTGGGGGTCGAACCATGCGGTGTAGATTGGGAACGATTCGGAGTAGAGTCCTTCGCGGATAGAGGTGTATGAGATTTTGTTTTGTTGTAGGGAGAGATATTTCTCTGTTGCGATATGAGCGCCCATGACATGTGCGACGGTCTTGTCGCTTAGTCCGCTGGCGAATCCGAGGGAGGAGTAAAAGATGTGCTTCACGCCGCTTTTGATAGCAGCGTCGATGGCTAGACGATGGGACTTTGGGATTTGGTTAGATTGTGCTTTTGCGGTAAGGTGTTTCTCTTACTTTGACGCGATATTCGATTTCGATGGATGCGTATGAAACCAGCATCAGAACATCGACGCCGTTGAATGCTGCGTCTAGAGTTGATGGTTGGTCATAATCTGCGTGGCGGACGGTTGCTCCGCTTTCTTGAAGCTTTGCTAGATTCTCCGGCTTCCTTGCTATCAGGACAAGCTGTGAGGCGGGGACTTGCTTAGACAAGTGGTTCACGATGCTGGTCCCGAGACCGCCAGCTGCAGGGAAAACACCGATTTTGGCTACCATGCTGTTGGAGTGATACCGTATGAAGGTTTGAAAGGGAAGTACTGGGAAAGTGAAAATACCTAGGTACATTGAACGCAGCCCTGAAATACCTAGGTATAGATGAGGTCCACAGGTGGGGTTTCGCCCGGATTCTACATTGGTAATCTTCTGCTTAGAAATAGCTCCTTGGCTTCGGTCTGCGGTCGCAACTAAGACCGAATATTCGAGCCAGCGAGTAGAAGTTATTGTCGAAATCGTCAATCGTGATATGAGAGGTGAGATATCTGCTGTCTAACGCCGAGAAAATATAGTACACACATAGGTCCGTGTCTAGTGAGGAATGCCTCCAGTGCCGAACAGCTCCATCTTGATACGGTCGGCGGCAACACCCTTGGCCTTGAGACTGGATTCGATATCCGTCATGAACCGTTCCGGTCCACAAATGTAGTACTCAGTCTGGTTATCGTCGAGGAACAAATCCTTGTCATCAAGCTTGTTGAGGTCAACACGTCCAACATGGTGGTAATCGGTGCCCTGCTTATCGTCCTCGGTGGGGATGCTGGTGAAGAAAGTCGCTTGAATGGGAGAAGAGATGGTAAGCTGATCGATGTGGTCTTTGAAAGCGCGACCGGCGGATGTACGCGCACCGTGAATGAAATGAAGCTTGCGGTTTCCGGGCGCCTGAGAAGTCAAAGTGTTCACCATTGACGTGAGCGGTGTCAGACCGACGCCGGCGGAAATCAAAACAATCGGTGTGCTAGTCTCGGTCTTGCTGGTAGGGAGGAAGAAGTCGCCGTACGGGTGGGAGACTTGCAGTGTGTCGCCGATGTTGAATGTATCGTGTAGCAGATTCGAGATGTACCCGGGCTGTGTCACGGCGGGAGCAGGATCGGCCGAATTGATGCCGGACTCCTTCTTGACGCTGATGCGGTAGTAGTCTGGCTTGGGCTGGTCGCTGAGCGAGTACTGGCGGGCCTGTGCATAATGCAGAGCTGGCACGTAGGCCTGCACGGAGATATATTGACCAGGCTGGAAAGTGGGAAGAGGCTTTCCGTCCACGGGGGCGAGGTAGAAGGACGTGATTTCCTCCGATTCCTTGACCTTGTTGGCGATTTTGAAATCACGCCAATCGGTCCAGCCTTCGCTCTGCTCATAGAGTTGCTTCTCGCGGCCGATCATGAGGTCGGCGAGCTGCCAATAAGCGGTTGCCCATGCGTCGAGGATTTCCGGAGTCAAAGCCGCGCCGAGAACCTCGCCCATTGCTTCGAGGAGATACTTTCCCACGATCTTGTAGTGATCGGGCTGGATGTATAGAGAGGCATGCTTGTTGCAGATCAACTCGACGGCGGAGCTGAGGGCGCCGAGGTCATCGATATGCGAGGCATAGGCGTATAGTGCCCCGGCGAGTGCCCGGGGCTGGTGACCGTTGACCTGGTTTGGGGTGTTGAAGATGGTGTTCAACTCGGGATGGGCTTCGAGCATGTTGCGGTAGAAGACCGTTGTGATGGTGTTGCCATGCTGGGCTAGCACAGGGACCGTCGCCTTGATGACGGCGATCTGGTCTGATGTCATTCCTGGATTTGAGCTCATGTTGAAGTCTGTGGTAAGTGTTTGTTGAGAAATCTCAAGGTATGAGCTTCAGGGGAGTCTGTTGTCTTATATAGTGCGGCGTAGAAAGGCGCCATTAATAATGACATTGTAGCCATCTCCATTCGCCGCGTCAGATACCCATTGCAGAGAGAGAGAGCAAAGCCCGAAACGAGACTCCGCGGAGATGAGGGTATTGCGGGTGTTGCGCAGGATTTTCCTTTTCGGCCGCCGGGTAAATTTCGCCAATTCGAAGGTTCGAATGTTCGTGCCGTTAAAGTATATTTGCATTTAGGTACAAACCACAATAGTGCAGAGCTCTAATTAGAAAGGTTGCGGGGATCCGATCGTCACTTGCAATGTCCTACCCTAGGCTATCTGCGACGCAAGTTCCAATTCCACACAAAATTCTGAATGAATTAGCGTCTACGAATGCTCTATTCAATTGTACTCCCTAATTCCTCGGAGAAAGCAGCCAGCGCTTGAGATGTGCCCAGCCCTGGAGGTGAGGTCTCAAGATGAGTCACGCCACCCACGAGAATTCCTAGGGTGACAATCCCGGAATCTTCCAATCAGCCATCGCCCATTACTGTGCATCGGCATTTTGTCGGACTTCCTGTTTCTTGCAAATTATGCACGGCTTTACGGATATTGAATTGCGAGTCCCCAGCTTCTGAATAGGCGAATCTCTCGTCCTAGAAACACCCATTGAGAATGAATACGAGCCCATCTGACCAAAGTCCAAAACGGGCTCACAGAGTCAGGCAATCCCCGCGCTAACACCGAAAGAAGGCAATCGTCAATTCACTGATGCCACAAGGTAGATTAACAACAATGTCAAGTACTATATGTGCTTAAGCGGGGTAAGAGGAAAAGAGGAAAAGAGGAAAAGAGAGAAAGAGATGTTCTCGGGAAAACGGTCTGGATCCTCGAACCCATGGACATGTCAAGGTCATTGTCCCTCGGCCCCGTCTCGGAATACCCGCATCGCATCTATGTCTATTGCCCCCGATATTCTGTCATGGATTTGGGATATTGATTCCGCATCCAATGATTTACTCATGTCTCTTCCAGTGGCCTCCAGTGGAGTCTCTTTCATTCGAGCATCTAGATCGACGAACGGTCGACACAACATGGGCCCAGGCTACCTCCACGTGAAGGGTCGCTTAAACTGCAATACGATCAACCTGTGGCGGCATCCATACTTCCAGAATGCGGTTCCCTGGCTCCCGGGAGATTAAGCCAGACAGCATTGAGATGAAGCGAGACTTCAATCTTGGACCGGTGGCGTTGAACCATCCTCCTGTTCAGACAGGCCCATCCATTCCGAAGATGGCGCTCAGAGAATACGCAGCTTCGACAAATAGTTTTGCACGGTCAACCTTTGATCGCAATGGTGACGGCATTCGTGGCTTTGATCTCTAGGGCGATGCGTCCCGCGACTGCGATTGGCTGGCTTCGGGAACAACACCGATATGTCCACGGTGCCGCCGACAGTTGTTCCAATCTCGACAGGGCAGTCTCGGCTTGTTCTTCAACGAACGCATTGCCTGAAACGGCCATGGAATAATTGAGGTTCATCAAAGACGGTCAAGTCCGGTGGTTCACCAGAGATGCCGGCTCGGCGCCCAGCCGAGTCAACGGTAGTGATGATGCTTCTGTCACCAGATCCGCTCTAGTCAACGATAGCTACACAGGGAGTGACGTCTACAATATTCAGGATATCGAGTGCTCATGGAGGTTAGCTGGGCCGCCAGTAGAGCCCTCAAGGGCTCATTGAAGGTCTAGAGCCCTAGGGTGGACAAAGCATCGGTTTCATGACGAAAGAACAAAGCAGACTTGACATGCTCTCATTCTGACGATATAAGTACACAGTCATATCCTCGTTCTGCTTCTCGTGGTCACTCATAATCAACATTTTTGATCACAATGCTATTCAAAAAACGCCAATCGTCTGATGTTTCGACGCTGGCTGGGCCGCCGGGTCCAGGCGGCCGCGGCCAGCTACCCATGCTTCAGATGCCCGACAAGTTGCGGTTCAATCTGCTGTGTGTGATGGGTGAGTTTGTCGGTACATTCTTGTTCCTCTTCTTCTCGTTTGCCGGCACACAGGTGTCGAATACCCCAATGCCCCCACCGGGATCGTATCCGAATACTTCAAACCTGATGTATTCGGCCCTTTCTTTTGGTTTCTCTTTGACTGTCAATGTCTGGGCGTTCTTCCGTGTGACAGGGGGTCTCTTCAATCCGGCGGTAAGAGACACAACTGCGAGCATCGTCGTCGCTTTTGACTAACACCCGCTAGGTAACTCTTGCTCTCTGTCTGAGCGGCGGGATGCCGCCGCTGCGAGGGCTGTTCGTATTTCCAGCTCAGCTGGTAGCAGGCATTGCCGCAGCAGGTGTGGTAAGTGCCCTGTTCCCAGGGCCACTGAACTGTGCAACAAGACTGGGCGGCGGGGCATCCATTGTACAGGGTCTGTTCATTGAGATGTTCCTGACTGCACAATTGGTGCTCGTCATCATCATGTTGGCGGTGGTCAAGCACAAGTCAACCTACTTGGCACCAGTGGGGATCGGACTGGCCTTCTTTGTGGCAGAGTTAATCGGTATGTCGTGTCCTGTTCTCGATCTTTTTGGCTCCTGAAAACTTGAGCTCACACAACTCTTCTCCCAGGCGATTATTATACCGGTGGTTCTCTCAATCCTGCTCGCTCCCTCGGACCGGACGTGATTAACCGTAGTTTCCCCGGATATCACTGGATATACTGGGTTGGTCCGTTGCTTGGCTCTTTGTTGGCAACTGGGTTCTATCACATCCTTTGCTTTGTCCGATGGGAGAAGATTAACCCCGGTCAGGACTTTAACGAATGGGAAGCCAGTGGCACAAAGGAATCTATTTATTCCGATCACACGGTGACCAATGGGGAGAACCACAATGGAGAAAGCCACAACGGAGGAAGCCTCAGCGAGCCACGAAGAGACGTCCCGGCCGGGGACCAGGTTTAGGGCTGTGATGATATTGGCCGGCGGCTCTGTCCGATCTCATGTCAGGTTGTGGCTGTTCATTGAAAGGCGGAGGCACATGCTACCACACCCTAATAGGCCGATGGGGATATAGCCGATGTACCTAGGTAATGAGTACTCTGGCCCCATGACCTTATCCATTTCAGGTTCATCGATAGTGAGGATTTCTTGATTTCACCAGCCTATGCGAGATGACTTCCATCGCAGAACAATCCTGCAGCACCGAGGAATCCATAGATTTAAGTTGAATTGCAAGCCCCCTTTTCTCAAATCATGGCAGCAAGGCTGAGAGGTCTCCATTAATTGATCATCCCGCTTTCAATAGTGGCGAGTCAATCATGCAGCAGTGCGCTAGCCCGCAAATCACAGATGATTCAGACACTCAAGCATTTCCCGCCGATCCGCGCTGCACAATCAATCACGCAGATCATGCAGCATTCTCAGCTCTGAGCTGAGGAAGCCAGATCTCACTTGCCGGTTGGCACTGCAAGGGGGCTTCCCCGATCCACACATGTATTCCCTTCTACCGAGCACGATCCGCCATTTAAACTGGCTCGGGTCCACGTTGGTTTTCAACTTGTCACTGCAGACATGAAGATGGAATCTGACCCGGAGCCCGTTGCGTCAGGCGCAACTGACGCGATCGGAGATCCCGACGATGTGCGGCTGCTCGGTGAGATGCGATCGGACGTGTGAAGAGACCCTAGTTAATCGCTGTTTAGCTCGTATGGGGTATAAGCAGGAGCTGCGGCGCCAGTATTCCACGCGCCAGGTGTTTGCTGTCGCGTTTAGCATCATGGGCCTGGTGCCTTCGATTGCTTCGACGCTTTCATTCTCACTTCCCGCGGGTCCGGTGGGAATGATTTGGGTATGCGACCGGCTGATTTCGCCTTGTACGTCTCGTTGACTTTGACGTTTGTGGAATAGGGATGGTTTGCTGCGGGAATTTTCATCGTGTTGGTTGCGTTGGCGATGGTAGGCTCAACCAGCGGGAAATCGGGATCTTTGAACTCCGTACTAATCCCTACATCTAGGCTGATCTGGCGTCTGCCATGCCCACTGCCGGAGGTCTTTATTGGTGGACACATTACCTCGCTGGGGAAAAGTGGAAGAGCCCCCTGAGCTTCTTGGTCGGGTATAGCAATACCCTGGGTCTCCTTGGTGGCATCTGTTCGGTGGACTGTGAGTCCACGCGTCTCCGAGGGGCCCCTGGTCAAAGCTGACTCGAATAGATACACTTGCGCTGATGATCCTGTCCTGTGTCTCTATATCACGATCAGACGACTGGACCGCCTCGAACGGCGTGGTGTACGCCGTGTTTGTTGGGCTGATATGCTTGCATGGATTATGTGTCTCCATGGGTGGCCGCATGATGCCTAGAGTCCAGAGCCTTTCGCTGTATCTGAATGTTGCTCTCATGATAGCGACTGTTATTGCACTTCCAGTCGGCAAGGTGGCGCGAGGTGGCTCCCTCAGTTCCGGTCGCTTTGTATACGGCCACATCGACAATAAGACAACTTGGCCGATCGGATGGGTATTTATGCTCGCTTGGCTTGCTCCGATCTGGTCCATTGCATCGTTTGACTCGTGTGTCCATATGAGCGAAGAGGCGCTGCATGCAGCGAGAGCTGTACCGATTGGAATCGTTGGAACAGCCAGCTCAGCATTTGTCCTGGGCTTCATGGTCTTGTCTGTCATCGTGTCTACGATGGATCCAGATGTCAGTAACACCATCAACACCAAATTCGGTCAGCCGATGGCGCAGATATACTATGACGCACTAGGAAGAGAGGGTGCCTTAGCCTTCATGGCTGTGATGTGCCTTGTTCAATTCTTGAATGGCCTCGGTCTGACTCTGGCCGCATCTCGCCAGGCATGGGCATTCTCCCGTGACGGCGCACTACCCTTCTCTAGGTTCTTTTCTCACATCAGTAAGCGCATCCGGTATCAACCAGTGCGCATGATATGTGGAATCGTCGTTGCATGCATTATACTTGGATTGCTGTGTCTCATCGACTCTGCTGCTGCCAATGCCCTTTTCTCATTGTTCGTGGCCAGCAATTACCTTTCATGGGGCACCCCTATTTTCTGCCGGTTAGTCTGGGGTCATGACCGGTTTCAGCCAGGCGAGTTCTATACAGGATGTTTCAGCAAGGCAATTTCCACTGTGGCTGTCGTATACCTTTCTTTCGGAATTGTCCTATCCGTATTTCCCACTGAAGGCCCACATCCCACCCGTATGTTACAGCCCCTGAAACGCCGAGGATCATGATACTAAAGGCTTTCCCAATATAGCATCTAACATGAATTACACTGTGGTCATCAACGGTTTTGTTTGGGTGGGTTGTATGGGATATTACTTCCTGTTTGCTCGACGATGGTATACCGGTCCGCAGACGACTATTGATGAAGGTGCTTCCGCTTTGTCTAGTGACACGATCAGCAACACGATCTGGCCCGGCCCCCATGCCGGTGGCACGTCAGAAGCGGTCGCAGATAAAAATGACTAGGACCCCACCACGCTATGACTGTAGAGCTGGCAAGGCGAAGCTACTACAGGGCCAGGCCTTTCCACGGTTCCAACTTGGAAGCGCCCTGATATCTACGCTAGATATAATTTACGATCACTGCAAAAGATGTGTTTCAAGATTCCAAGGTTGGAATGTAAAGTCGATTGAATATCGTACTAAGTGTACGTGATTGGTATATATACACTTTCAAACGCCGGGGTAAAGCCTCTTTTCCAAGATGCAATAGAAATAGGTATGGACAAATTTTTAAGGAAAGTCGTGAGAGAAAAAGATAATCGATATCATTTCTGATATCATATCCAAGGTATGATCAACCCCTTAGAGGGCAACCATGATGCCGAGAACACCGGCCATACCGGCAGCGGCGGCACCAACAGCAGTAGGGCGAGCGAAGGCGCCGTTGTCAGTGGTGCTAGCAGAGCCGGATGCAGAGGCGCTAGCGGAGTCGGTAGCAGAGCCGGTGACCTGGCTGGTGAGGGTGGTGGATTCGGTGGCAGTGGCAGAGCCGGCAGAGTCGGTCAGGGTGGTGTGGGCGGAGGCCCAGGTGGCAGCGCGGCTAGTGGCCTCGGAGGCGATAGAGTCACCCTTGCTGGTGGCCTCGGAGGCAATGGAATCAGCCTTGCTGGTGATGGACGAGACGGCGGAAGCGGCATCGCCGGTGAGGGTGGAGGCGGCCTCTGAGGCGTCGCTGCGGAGAGAGGAGACAGCGGCGGCGCCTCCGGTGCTGGCGGCTTCGTAGATGGAGGTGGCCTTGTCGGCGACGTCGGAGCCGATGGATTCACCGCCGTTGACGGCGGTTGAGGCGATACCCTCAGCCTCAGAGACGATGGAGTTGACATCAACACCGTCAGGGGCGGCCATGGCAGCGGTGGCCAGGAAGAGGGCGGAGGTGACAAGAGTGAACTTCATTTTGATAGAGATTGGTCTTGGTGATGAGTTGAAGGTGTGTGGTGTGTGTGTACTAGTAGTAGCTCAGGAGAGTTGTGTATGGATCTTGAAAAAAGTGACAGGATCTGGGGCGAACCACTCCTTATATCCTCTGGTTCACCCAAAATTTCCCCCTATAGATAGTAACATCGGAGTTTAATTGCGCCTCCCGTTGTTAGGCACCCGACAACCAGTGGCGACATGACCTCAGCCTTGTGAAGAGAAATGCGCATGTCGATCAAAGGGTCCGCCTAGGGATAGGGGGTCCAGTCCCACCGCAGCAGCCCGTGTGAATGGCCCGCCATGCGGGTGGGAACAATGAATCGTCATCTGTGGCTCCACTATGTAATGAGGGCGCAGCATTGGGGCTGATTTTGCGTCGTAGGCTTTTCCCCGGGCAAAGGATCAAGCACCTGCGAGATCTACCTACTAGCCCAGGTGCAGGTACTCCGTACATGCATAAGCTTGAGTTCGTTTGCTTATACGAAGCATATTGCACAGCCTTCAACAAATTTAGCAATCCGCTGCGATGTCCTCTCCTGACCGCCCCAACTTGAGATGCATCGGAAACACCGGCAGTTCACCGCGCGAAATTGGACCCCCTGAGGGTATCTCGCTCCGTGTCCACCGATCGGCTCTCCGTATGTGACGTGAGTGGTGGATGTCAGCGTGCTCCGATTCGGGAGGGTCAATCTCTTTGTCAAATTGACCAGTCTCGGCACGCGTCATTATAAACATGGTCGCAGGCCTCGCAACTTTGAATTTTCGATGCCCTTGTTTGTGGTAGAAGAGCCAAGAAACATGATGACGCGTTAGAAGTTTCGAATGTGATACTTGACGGGAGGCAGCGAGATTTCCAACCTTGAAACTCTGGGAGAAATGATGATTGGGTGTCGGGCGAGGACCGGAAGGCGTCGGAGGCGCCTGAGGCAGTAATCACGTGCAGTGATAAAAACAGAAACATGACGTCATTGTATAGATCTATTCGTCGATGTGGGACATATGTACACTGTATGTATCAATCTTGGAAGTCCCTGGAACCCTGCAGCTACATTGACCTTCCAAGGCTGGATAGGTGGAATACCTGTTCGTAAAATACGAGTCATTATGGATTATTCTGGTGTCTATACTTCGTTATGGTTATGTCCAAATGATGATGCAAATAAAAACATGAATCAAGCCGTGAACTCCCCGTAAACCTGGATGATACCCTCCCAGCCGCCCTTGTGGTTGGACTCACGGGGGTTGGTCTTCCCATCGAGCACCATGACGTCCGTCATGCGGGTACTAATAGAGTACCACACAAGGTTGACCGGGTTATTCGTCACCCGCATCATATTCGTTTGACACTCGCCTTCGCAGGGCTCATTATACAAGCCATTCCAATATCCATCAAAGAAGGCCCAAGCGGCGGAGTTGTAAAGAGCAAGGTCGGAACCACCGTCAATGTTGGTAGCAAGGGAGCTGCGGCACTTCTCGTCGTCTGCCCCACACCATGAGAAGTCGGGGTCGCCATACTTGTCGATGGCGGTCCAAGGCGCAGGAGCAGCCTGGTACTCACCCTTGCCCTGCATGTAGGGGGACTCCGTTTGAAGCAGACCGGCGAATACATTCTGGGCGTGGTGGAAGTTGTAGTTGTAAAGCCAGTGATGCTCGGACCCAGTACCAGTCAACCAGGTGCCCTTAGTGGCTTCGATGAGAATACCTCGACCGGTGGAAATAATGGTGAGGAGTGACTCGCTGTCGAGATTGTGATCCGCTGTCCATCCCCAGAAGTTCTCAATGTATGCGGATGAGCTCTCGGTAAGATGCATGACCATGAAGGCTGCCATGCAGTTCTTGGGGTCTTGGGAAGTGCAGGTGGTAGTGACGCTTGTATCGGCGGTTCCTCCAACAAGCGCCATAGTATTCCACATACCGACATCACCAGGCTGACTGCCAGCAGCATTGACTTCGATGATCTTGGCACCGGGGAGAATCTCACCAACTGAGAAACGCATGTCCTGAATCTCAATGAGACCAACATCTCCAGGGTTACCGAGTTGAACCACTGGTCTTGGCTGGTCGGAATTCTTGAACTTTTCACCATATCCAGAGATGACAGACCACGCCTCTCCGACAATGCGTGTTCCAACGGGCACAAATAGAGTATCGGAGACGCGATACACGCCGTAGGGGATGTAGGTCACTTTGCAAGAATCAGCATTCTCGGCGAGAATTGCGTTCAGGCTCTCGGTGTCATCTGTCTGGCCATCGCCATTGACCTTGTGAGCAGAAACTAACTTCACGTTGACGATATCCTCCTTCGTGTAATCCTGATATGTAGGCTGTGCTTTGATGAAGTATTTATCATCAACTAGCAAGGATGCAGGGCGCTTTGTCTCCCAGCTTGCACCGGTTTCATACTTCTCAGGAACAACAGTGCCCCAGACCCACGTGTCGACGTGCGGAGTTGCGGCCAATACGACCTTCCCATCGGAGTTGACGGCAATGGCGTTGGGGGTATCGTGCTTCAGGTTTTGAATAAGGAACTGGCTATTCTGGTTACCTGTGTCCTGCGACGAATCATGGAATCGAACAACAGGTCCTGTGTTGACAGCAGTGGAATCCAATAGCACCATACTACCGAGACCATTGCTGGTCATATCAACACCAGTTCCACACCCGTTGAATGTTGCGTGCTGGAGGAGGACTGTCCAACCGCCGACAGCGCTGAAACCGGTTCCACACGAGTTGAATGAGATGTTCTTGAAGTTGACCTGCTGGTTAGAGTTCTTGATTCCAATCGAGCCACCTGTGATTTTCTTTGGGATATTGTTAGATGATGTACCCTTGAGCTTTGATGTTTGTAGCACTCACCACATCCGTGACTGCGATAGTCGATCCTGCCTTGATGTCGATGCCAACATGTCCGACAGAAGAGGTAGGCATGCGAATTTCCAAGTTGGTCAGCCCCGAGCCTTGGGCAACACCCCACTGAAGAACACCGATCTTTCGACTGGGATCCAAGGCTGTAGTGTCCAGAATGATGTTCTTGAGTACAATGGCGAACGTTGTTTCTGGCTGTCCTGCTTTCGAGTCGTAACCCATAACAAGATAGTCACCATTGAAACCCTTTGCGGCCTTAAGGACCGGTGGGTTGAGCGGGTCACCAACGATAATCGTTCCAACTGTCAGATCAAGGGTACTGCCGAGTTGATAAACACCACCTGGTAGATAAACCTGGGCTGGATAGCGTGCTACACCTTGTCCTTTCCGAGAACCACCGGCGCCATCATCGTCGATCGCCTGTTGCAATCTCGCGGTCTGGTCTCCAGTGCCGTCGTTCACGACCGAGTAGTCCATGGCGTTTCGGTAGACAGGATAGTCTCCATTCTTTGCGTAGGGTGCGAAACCGGCACCGTGCTCGTTGTGATCTTGTTGGTCCAGCCAATACGCGCCCTGAGATTTTAAAGCAGGCTTCGCACATGTTTTTGAGGCTGGTGAGTGACCCTCTTCCTTGCTTGGCCTAGAGTGTCATAGTCAGCAACCATGGCGTTGTTCAGGTTCAGCAACACATACGAAGCTTTTGGTGTTGGGCTCGTGGCCACAATAGAAATATGGCTGGCTGAAGTCGAGGTGGGCTGGACTTCCGATGACGAGCTTGAGTCTTTCCATGGTCCCAAATTGGGATAGTTTTTCGTGAAGGACGATGGAAGACCTGTCGGTAATTCATAAGCGGTTGCCGTGGGTGGCGCGCCAGTCAGACCCGCCAACGAGGATGCAAGGTCCCAGTCAAAAGGAAAGTCTTCCTCTACAGGAGGCTCAGTGGCGTCTGACGGTAAACCATGCGACGCATGCAACGCTTTCGACGCCAACTCGGATGCACGAATTGAATGCAAAGGCACGGCATGGCCTGATACAACATTCACAGTAGCTGCCACAGCAGCCCAAGAAGCAAATCCCCGCATGATGATCCTCTCAACTTCAACTTCAGAGAGTATGAAGAAACTTTTGAAAGACGGATGGGCTCATGGTTATTAAGAATGACTTCCAAACAAATGTCAGGCTATCCGACAGTTACCATGCGAGATGTTCTGGTATGGACAGAAAAAAACAATCCACGACTGGAATGTAGTCCTCCGCTGTCTGGGCATCCTGAGTGGGTCGCTAGGAGAGACGGTGGTCAAGACCGCTACCCCTTGCGAGATCCGGATATCAATTCAAGAATTGTGTGCTTCCCTGAATCCCGCGCAAGCGGATGTACATACTACCTGTATTTCTCTGACAGTGGCCACACGATTTACGTACCTGTAGTATTCTATGTGTACTCTACATAAACATTTTTTGAATATCTCAAAGTCCAGGCAAGGAACCGTTCATATGTCAGTAGTATGAGGTTTAGTAGTGTGTGCCCGCGCGTGTCGTTTGAAATGAAGTACCTCGTATTTAAATATGCTTTACATTCGACTTTCTATTCATCGATCAAGAAACTACGTTGGAAGTCCGGACCAGTCGGATTTAACGTCGCGTCAACATCGACGGACACCCCCGGGCCGGACCTGAGCAACCCGACGTCAACCAACACCCATTACCATCTATCTACTTGAACAATGTATGTAGCAGCAAACCAAATCATCTATTCCAAGGTTATCCC
This sequence comes from Penicillium olsonii, assembly GCA_911174995.1. Taxonomy (NCBI): domain Eukaryota; kingdom Fungi; phylum Ascomycota; class Eurotiomycetes; order Eurotiales; family Aspergillaceae; genus Penicillium; species Penicillium olsonii. The sequence goes on from CAJVNO010000033.1 coordinate 913,161, forward strand.
AATGTCTAAGAAAGCAGGCCCGGCTGCTTACGCTTCAATCGTGTCTAGTGAGAGGACATTCACCTGTTCTTATACAAATAAACACAACTACGTAGCTTCACGAAAGCAACTTGTTCACAGTCTGAGGTCGCAGGTTCCCATTATGACAAACAGAATCACTAAATTGATGGTTCTAGGCCTGCGATAGAGCTTCGCAGACAGTGTCCCTGCCATCGGCTGAATATCGGTGTTTCTTGCACCACCCCTTGCATGTCAGAATGATCCTGTCGTCTGAGCAGCCAACGCCCGCATACCACCGATACCTAGGAGACGAAGAAGGGCATGCTTTTTATCCTTTTTCCGCCCTTTTTCGTCGCGATTACTGCCTTGAGGGTTTCCTGTACTATGACACTCTACCATACATAGTTCCTTGAAATTGACTTGACGTCACAAGAAGACGTTCCAAGATTGATCCCGACCTTTGAAGCTGTGCGAGTGCCCAGTTGTGAGCTTCATATCCCAACGGGCAGAGTGGAGTCAATTATATTAATAGCTTGTGTCAAAGTGGTATGTAGTGGTACTGCTAAAAATGATATTTATCTTGCGGGACGTACCTAGTGACAGATGCCCGCGGATGCCATGCACCAAAAATGTCTATGTGTGTACATCCTTGTGTCTGTGGACCGCCTGTACAGGTCTTTATACCCGCCCTAGAAGGCCTTGGGGTGTTTGCGCTTTTATTGCGAGTGCAAGAAGTCCACCAAACACGCATGTTGTTCCGCTCAGCACGGAGACTTCAGCAAATCCGTGGTATTTGGTCACAAGAACGCCATTGACTGGGGGTCCGATCAATGCAGCCATTGAGGACACTCCCAATGCCATTCCAAGGTAGGTACCTGTGGTTCTGGGATCCGGAATCAATATCGAGAGTGCAGCTGTTGCTCCGGAGATGATTGTCCCAGACCAAAAGCCGAAGATGACCGAATACACAATCAGAGCTGCGTTTGATTGGGGTTTGTTCATGCAGAATATAAGAACCCCAGTGATGATTCCACCGACTGACAAAACGTTCAATCGACCAACCTTGTCTGCCAGTACACCGGGGATGACTCGACCAAATGTTGAAGCAGCATTGAGAATTGCTACTAGATATGAGGCGAGAGTCGCATCCATGCCCCGACTAACTGCATATATCGGCATATAGAACAAAGGAGTGAAAAATCCGAAGAACATGAAGAACATTGCCGAAACAAGGAGGCAAAAGTCGATCTTAGTAAATGCTGAGGGCAAGTAAAACGATGTCTTTCGGGGCGGTAGCCGGGCTTTCACCGTCAAGCATGAAAAAGCCAGCAGTGGAGTGACGACAAATCCAATGATTCGTACGGACCACCCGAACCCAAGTGATGTGCTATTGAGCATCTTCGAGAGAGCGATAGGAATGACGACTCCACCAATAGACGAACCAGCAACTGCCGCACCCAATGCTGCTGCAATATTCCTATCGAAATACTGCATCACTGCCGCCATTGAAGGGAATTGCAGCAGGCCCATGGAGATACCCAGTAAAACTCCCTGTGCGAGCATAAACTGCCAGTACTTCTCACATAGACTCGTCATCATGAGAGAAAATACGTAGGCTACTGCTGCTGGTCGGATAACCTGATCCAATGTTAGAATGGTTTGCCTTTGATAAATATTTGTTGATGATGTACATACCCAAGCCCCGTATCGATCAAATAACGGACCGCCCACAGCTCCTGATGCGAGCTGAAGGAAGGTCGACAGAGATCCAATCCATGCAATTTTGTCCGCTGGTTGATCTTTCAACTGATGTGATAAGTAATATTCTTCGAAAACACCGAAGGAGTTGGCGAAACCAAGGGCTGCGAAGAAGGTGAAAGCAGCTCCGGCCGTAGTGAGCCACGCTTGAAGACCGCCATCGGGGGCCTTGTCGAAATCTTCAGGCTTTTCATTGCTACCTTCACTCGGAGGAAGTGTAAAGACATTGACTTTCTCGGTTACGTCTTGTTCGGGTTGTGATTGATCCATGGCCAGATATATAATGAAGTGTCCGCCAAAGAACAGCAAAATCTCAAAGCTGAGCTTTGGAGTTATAATCTAAAGAAGCAATCAAAGTGAAGCAAATACAATGACTCTGAACTCCAGACTATCCATAATCCATTTGCTTTTATAATTCCCCCAAACATGCGTTGTATACTCGCGGAGCGGGATCGGAGACGGAGAATTGCAGACGAGACGGACCAACAGTGCAACCCCGACGGAGATAACGCCGAATGCCACGACCCTCCTGCCATGGGGGCCATTTTCCCCGGTGAAAATGTCCAACTTGTAAGACTGATTCTTCAAGATCGACGCGATGGACCACACAAACAATTCAGAGGGTGCGTTGACGGCTTCCGGAACGAACCCTCGGCGCCGAAGGCCGCCCGTGTGAGTCTGAGTAACTCCGATGTTTTTGTGGGCTCTAACGAGAACACAGATCCTGTTTGCTGTGTCGCCAGCGGAAAATTCGGTGCAACAGAGAGGACCCATGTAGTAATTGTGCCCGGGCCAAGAATGGGAAGTGCGTCTACGAGTCCGCTCAGTCACCTCGACAGCAGCGCAGCGGGCGGAATGAAGGGCAACCATCGCAGTCGCAGTCGCAGTCGCAGTCTGGGCCTACCCAAGCATCTCAACCACCGCATGAAAGCGTGATCAATTTCGGGAATTCTCCCCCCGAAACCAGACCAACTATCTCCAGCGGGGTTTCTCAAACGGCACCTAATGGTTCCACACCCCCAACTCCTGCCACTCACTCGTCTACCTCCGAGATCGAGAGGTTAAAGACCAAGGTCCGGCAGCTTGAAACACAGCTAGCTCGATCGGAAAGGGGCTCTTTAGAATCATCTGTCCCAACCCCGGTTTCTGATTACGAAACATTACATTCTCATTTGGCTGGGACATTTCAGTTCCACAATGAGAGCTTTCCTTCAAACCAAGGCCTAACAATTCGACGCAGCTTCCTTCACAAAAAGAGATGTTTTGGCCAAAGCCACTGGATAAGTAGCATGGCGCTGGTGATTATTTGGAAACATCCAATTCGCGTAAGCATGGCTAATCTGGTGACTAGTTTCGTGACATCGTTGTATCGATAGAGCCATATCTGATGGAAGAAGGCTCCAAGGCCCTCCTGGGGTTGCAGAAGTGCAAGCATCTCGGGCGCAAAATCAAGGCCCAACGTACTCCCCAGTGGCCTGTACCAATCACCAAAGAATTACCGACAAAGGATATCTGTGATAGACTCTTGGACGGCTATCTTCGAACCTTCGAAACAGTATACAGAGTACTGCACGTGCCCTCATTCAAGAAGGACTACGAGGTATTTTGGAGTTCAGAGGCGCGCCATGATCCTCTGTTCTTAGTCCAGTTGAAATTAGTCCTTGCTATCGGATGTGCAACATATGACGACCAAATATCGCTACGCTCGTCGGCAGTCCACTTCATTTATGAAGCTCAAACCTGGCTCTCCGAGCCTGAAACCAAGTCCCGACTTGGAATACCATTTCTGCAGGCGCAAATTCTCCTTCTCGTGGCAAGAGAGTTGTTAGGCGTAGATGGAGGAATGATCTGGGTTGCAGCCGGGACACTTGTCCGAACTGCTGTGTATATGGGACTACACAGAGACCCAATCCAGATCCCAAATATGTCAAGGTTTGCGTCCGAAATGCATCGCAGGCTGTGGAACACCGTGCTGGAGATTTGCCTCCAATCGAGTATGGAATCCGGGGGTGCTCCGCTCATCTCTCCCGAGGAATTCGACACGCAGCCACCGGGGAATTTTGACGACGACGACCTTTCCGTCGAACACTCTTTGCCTCATCCAGAGACTCAGTTGACATCTGCATCAATGGCGATTAACCTAAGAAGGACGTTCCCCATGCGACTCGCAATAGCCAATTTTTTGAATGGTGTTGATATCCAGAGCTCATATGAAGAAGCCATCCGGCTCGACGCGAAGCTGAGAGTCGCATATAAAGAGATGCGTCGAACCATTCAGCTGTATGGAACAGCAGCTGGCCAATTCGAAATATTGATGCTCGACTTTCTCATCCGCCGTTACCTCATTTCATTGCACATTCCCTTTTTCGGGCCGTCATTTCTGGAAACAACCTATGCCTTCTCCAGAAGTGTTGTGGTTGACACTGCGACGAAGATGTTCAACTGCACTCAGAAGACATCCACTGCCATATCAAATTCATCCGTGAATCGAAATATGACATCTCCTCAAACCGACTTTGGGCGATTGACAATGTGCGGCGGGTTCTTCCACACAGCGCCTATGCATTGCACTTTTCTCATAGCAGTGGAGTTGCGAAATCAAATTCTAGAGGAAGAGGGTTTGGGCCCTGTCTGTCTGAGACCAGACTTAGTGTCTGTGCTCCACGACGCTCAAACCATGGCCTTAAAAAGTATTGAGCTTGGGGAAACTAATATCAAAGGGTATCTTTTCATGGCACTTGTCTCCACTCAGCTCGATGCTCTGATGCAAGGGATAGCGAGAGAGGAGATCCCGAAGCTGCTTATCAAGGCAGCTGAGGATGTCGAGGAGAAATGCCTGTCAATTCTCGAGGTTATGGCGGCGAAGGGCCAGAAAGAAAACCCTGGAGTTTCTACTGAGGCTGTGTCTGGAACCTCGTTTCCCGATATGGGCGATGGTTGGGACTTCATGGTAAGCCTGAGATTGAGTATTGCCTTCTCGCCTATCGCGCTGACCTGTCCCGATCAGATGACCGATGGGAGTTTCAACTTTGCTGATATGGACCTTCCGAGCTGGGTCTTGGGTAGTGCACCATTCGGCATACCTTGAGAACCCTCAATTTATCCCCCCGGATATAATCACACAGCCCGATAATGCCCAGAGAGATGATATTCAAAGGTACAACCAAGTTTCTCCTAGTGTGGACTTGTTCCAAGGGGGACCTGCGGATCTGGGTACTCTTTTGTGATCGCAGCGATACAGGGCTGTATGGACCCGAATTCTTATGGCGACGAGTCAACGCTTCAGTTATAATGGTGACCGTGGATGCAGGGACTCTTTATCCGTTGTGTGGCGGTGAGGTCGAGACCCGACAAATGAGAGGAATTGATGTCCGATATGGCAAACTGTCAAGCCCCCGGGGCTCCTTTGCGGGCCGTTCAGTGGGAAAGGCATTCAATTCCGCACATCGACGGAGTCTTGAGGGTCGAGAAAACGACCATTGCTGTCTGATTGCGGACCATGGTTCACGGCGAGACCCCAGTCACGTCTCGGTGAGCTCATCGTGGCTCTCTACTCGGAGCCCAAGGGTCGATGATTTGAAAACTCCGAGCTGTAAGAACCGGCGGAACATTTGACCTTGCGAATCAATTCACCCCTGGAGTGAGACAAACCTCGATGTCAGCAAAGAATTGAATTCGACGTCGTCTTCATGTCGGAAGCCTCATCCCTTAGCTCCTTCAATGACGATTCGGATCCAGACAACACGACATCATCCGAAATCTGGCAGGATGCACCGCAGATCAGCCCTCGAGAAGAGCATAGTTCTCCTCGGGTTCGATTTCGATCCAACCCTGGTTTCACGCGGAGTGCCCAGCGTGACCAGCCCAGGGAAGGTCTTCGGGAAGAATGGGAGCGCTCACAACGCCAGGGGGAGCCCCATCGGCCAACCACGCCTTATGCCCACGAGTCTGCAGATATCACCGACACCCCGTTGAAAGATCGCGAACCACAAACCGGACAAACCATGGGTGTACCGGGCATTGACGTGATAGACCATACACAGAAAGAAAATGAAAACGAAAAGAAAACCCAAGATCCGGACCGTCGTCGCACTACGATGGAGAGGTGGCGTAACGTAACGCGAAACTGGAAGCAGAAAGCGTCGGACTTTGGCGATCGCTTGGGTCGTCCACAATCTGAGGGAGACGACCTTTCAGTGGGAAAATACCACGCGGACTGGGCCACTGGGGGTGAAGGTGCGCTCTCCGACATGACAGACAATAAGCACAAGACCTCTGAAGAAAAGAAACGCGATCAGATCCACAGCAGTTCCGAGGCACATCGTCTTGTTCGAGATCTGACTCAAGATCATTCCCAAAAGCGTCGCAAAGGTCGGGGAAAACCATATCCTCATCCTGACAACGAGTTCAAAGACGAGGAGAATGAGACGGGTCTGGATGCAAGTCTGAGATATCGGTCCGGGGGTGGCGGTATCCTGTCGCAACTGATCAAGTTAAATGGTGGTCAGCAACCTGGAGCCGAAGAAAAATCCCAATCATCCACGGGCTCATCAGTCCAGTCCTCTAGCTCGTCGACTAGCGCGCCATCGGGAGAAAGCACAGGCGTGACAACACCGCGAAAGGGAAAGCCAAAATGGTACAAAAAAAACCAAAACACTTCCAATTCAACTCTGATTGGTGGAGGTCCTGGCACTTTTAGCGGCGCAAGTACTCCAGTTTCGAACGAAGTCCTCTCTGCAGCTTCAAAGCGTCGCGGCCAAGAGACCGCTGACACACAAAGTGGTTCTCGCAACGTTCGCCTAGAGGACGAAATCCGGGTGACAGTCCACATTGCCGAGATCATCTGTCGGCAGCGATACATCATGCAGCTATGCAGGGCACTGATGACCTTTGGCGCTCCAACACACAGACTGGAGGAGTACATGCAGATGACTGCGAAAGTCCTCGAAGTCGATAGTCAATACTTGTACTTGCCAGGCTGCATGGTCATGTCGTTTGATGATCCGTCGACCCGCACGACCGAGGTAAAACTGGTTCGCGTCGCTCAGGGAGTGGATCTGGCTCGTTTATCCGACACCCATCTTGTGTACAAAAACGTGATTCATGATGTGGTGGGCATCGAAGAAGCAGTCCAAGAGCTTGATGGTATCATGAAAAAGAAACCCCGGTTTCCCAAGTGGATCGTTGTCTTGGTCTACGGCCTTGCCACTGCCACCGTGGGCCCGTTTGCCTTCAACGCTCGACCAATCGACATGCCCATAATATTCCTAAATGGGATCCTGGTTGGGCTGATGCAGCACGTAGCGGCACCTCGCTCTGTGTTATATTCGAACGTTTTTGAGGTGACATCGACCGTGGTCACATCCTTTCTGGCACGAGGCTTCGGCAGTATCCCACTCAGAGTAGTGAATGGAAAGAGAGAATATCTTTTCTGTTTTTCAGCTATCGCACAGGCCTCCATCGCATTGATCCTCCCGGGGTTTCTGGTATTGTGCAGCAGCTTGGAGCTACAATCGCACCAAATCATTGCGGGATCCATTCGGATGGTCTACGCTCTTTTATTTTCGCTATTTATTGGCTACGGAATCACAGTTGGAACTACGATATATGGACTGATGGACAATGGCGCAGTCTCCGATACCTCTTGTCCTAAAAATGGCGCGTTCCAAAACCCTTATGTCCAGCGATTCCCGTTCGTTGCAATAATGACTGTCTGGCTTCTGATCATCAACCAAGGGAAATGGAAGCAGCTTCCACCCATGAGCATCATTGCATTGGCTGGGTATATCAGCAACTACTTCAGTACAAAAAAGTTAGGATCAAACTCACAGGTCGCCAATACCGTCGGCGCATTCACAATCGGAATCATGGGAAACCTGTATAGCCGACTCTGGCACGGACACGCTGCGACAGCTATTTTGCCAGGCATATTCATTCTCGTTCCATCAGGGCTTGCTGCAACGGGGTCGTTGATCTCGGGTGTCCAATCCGCAGATGAGATTCGTCAAAATATCTCCTCCCATGGCGCAGCAAGCACATCTCCGGGAGCTGGGCTACAGTCTAGCAGCTCTGTTTTCAGCCTGGGATTCGGTATGATCCAAGTCGCAATTGGAATCACCATTGGCTTGTTTATTTCTGCATTGGTCGTGTATCCATATGGCAAAGCTCGCAGTGGGCTGTTCAGTTTCTGAACTGCTGGTACATCTGCAGATAGCTTGATGTCTCATAAGCATATCGATTTCCACATAGTATTCTATGTCCTATAGCAATTTGTCCGAGGGTCCTTATGAAAGATAACCCATGTACAGTTCTCTTAAATGCTTCCTAGTAGACATCAGAAGACACGCCATGACCATGTCTGTGAAAGCACACCGTTGAGAGGTGTCAACTCTCATTGACTTCTCACTTCTCAAACAGATGCCACTGAAGTCGCGTGGAGCTACCATCTATCTCCCACTTCCTACTTTCTTTCTTCTCCTCTCCTTCACTTCTTTCACTCTCCCTCTCACGCATCATATTCCCTCTCATCCTCTCATCCCCTTTGTGGACCTTGACATCCCAGCTTCAACGCCATGGCGAGACCTCAGATCTTAAACATGGCTCGTCTTGCCCTCAAAGAAACATGGTTCTACGTGCGGTCACTATTCAGCGGACTGGAACGGCCCTCGAAGCCAACCACCGACACAACCAAGGAGAAACCCCTCGAAACCCCACGAAACGCGCCAATTTCCAGGCTCCCAGTGGAACTCGTCCTTGAAATTGCACGTTATCTTTCTCCCTCTTCGAAAGGGTGCTTGGCTCTCACCTGCAAAACACTCTGCGCCTGTCTCCTGGAGTACCAGAACATGGTGATACGGCACTTCCCCAAAGCTGGTATGGAAAACATCGTAAGCCCGGTGAACAGAGAGAGAGTCAGGTTTCTGCTCCGACTCGAAACTCCAGGACCAAGAGGCTGGAAATACTGCGCCAAATGCCTCAAACTGCACCGCCGAGATGAATTCGAAGATGGCAATTCCCCCACCACATTGGCTTGCAAATGGCCAGGCATCATCCGCATTTGTGAATGCATCCATTTCACACCTCGGGGTATCGTCAAGCTCGCCCACAAGCTCCAAGCCACCCGTGACGCCATCACCGGGGATACCAGAATTATGAAAACCATCTCAAATTGGCATCAATGTCGGTGGAAATCTCCAGAATTACGCGGAGTGGTCCAACGCACCGACCTTTGGATGCTCAGTATTTCCCTTGCTCTCGACGAGGAAGGATGTGTCTTGTTTCGCTTCAAGTACTTCATCCGAGTGCGACAGCCGCAAACCTTTGTCAGTGAAAAAATCACTCTCGATTCCCACTCATGTGTTTGTGGAGGCCAGGCGGTGCCGAAAAAAGTCACTGCCTGTCCCTCCTTCTCATGCGGGATGTGCCGGGTCCGTCAGCCAGGATATAGCGGTCCGTGTAAGCCCTGTTCGCTCGTCTCGAACCTCGTGGTGGCTGCATGCTGGAATTGCTATCTGGATCCTGTGATCCATGTTTGGGAAAGTGGTGGGTGGAACTACTGTTTCATCGAAGTCGCGACGATGCACGTTGTACCGAACATGGATCTTCCCCCTGCGCAAGAGCGGAAGATTGTTCTCAAATAAGGGCCAAACCACGGTGTTTCTCTGCTATTTCAACCTATCTGTCTCCGACACAAGCCCTCCCTTTTCATCTCGGTGTCTCCGGGTTTGTTTATGTATGATTCAGTGCAACGCATCATTTGCTTTCCCTCATCTGCCCTAACGGAGCCACCCGAATACCTGCCCATATTGTTATCCCGCCAGACGTTGCTTCATTGATCTTGCTTATTCTTCGCTTATTCGAATATGAAGTTTTCCTATCTATCTTGACGAGTATCTTGCGCTGCACCAAGTCATTGAGAGCCATAGGTACAACAAAACACCAGGTAAAGTAGTGTTCTGCTGATTGCTTGTGAGTCTACCTGAGTCCTGAGGGTAGAATACCTCGGCTTTTGAAATCGTTCGGCAAATAACACTTTTCATTTCATATCAATCATACTGCGCCAACCAACCCCTTGAGAGATCTTACATGGCTATTCAAAATCCTGATCTCCCACCCACTAAGCAAACTTCAGCCTCTCCTCTGTCCATCCAGGCCTCAACTCCTTAGTATCGAAGGAAGCAACATCCAACGAGCTATCCGCCACATAGTTGACTCTCCAATCAACACCAATTTCAGCACCCTCCTCAGTCTGCGCCCAAACAGCAACAGAAATCGTGTTGGTTCCCTTGTAGTCCAAAACACCCACCGGAACAGGGTAAACAATCTGGTTTCCAATATAAGGATGGTACCGACCATACTGGTAGCCATTGACGAAGAGCTGCGCACGGTACTTGTTCGTACCAGAGGGCGTGGAAAGAACAAACGAGATGGAAATATCAGTGCCAGTAGGCAAATCGAGATCAACAGTCGTGCGGAAGAAGCGCACCGAGGCACCCGTGAAAGAAAGGGAGTCGGCGCTTTCCCATTTCGAATCATCGAATCCGGGAAGATGCCAGCCGACACGCTCGCCGAAGAGGCCGTCTTCGTTGTAGACTCCGCGGACGGGGTCGAGGTCTGATTCGCCGCCTGCGGTGCCGGCGAGACGCCAGTGTGTGAAGCCGGTTTCCGAGCCGAGGAGGTTGGCGTCCATGATGCCGCGGGGGTTGAGGGCACCGGTCGTTTGATCGTGGCCTGTGTCGTCGTGGACGATAAGGAGGACGTTGGGGGTTGTGATGCTGAGGGTGGCGTTGGCGAATGACAAGGTCAGGTTGGCTTGGGCTGTGGTGGCATCGCCTAGGTAGGAGGTGAGGAATTCACCGTTGAGCCAGGCGGACCAGCCGCTGTGTAGTGTTAGGGATTGGTCTATGGCTAGCTTGGTACATTGTGATGACTTACAATGCAGTTCCTCCCTGGACGTTGATGAAGGCGCCTGTAGCTGTGCCGTTGAAATATCCGCGCCAAAGACGGACGCCGTTGTGGAAGCCATACTGGTCTGCGTAGAGGACAGGCAGGCTGGTTGGAGTTCGGGGGTTGAGTGTTGTCATGTGGTTCGCGTCTGTAGATGTCAGCAATTCGGCTCGATGAATTATGCTAGAGACAAAACTTACCAACCCAGGCTTCGCCGGAGTCATCGTATGAAACCAATCGCTCGGGCAGACTGTCATTGGACTTCCATGAAGATAGAGCGGGCAATTTCACAGACTTGGGGGCCTTGAGTGAAACCTTGAGACTTCCATATTCGGTCGAGTGAGCCTCGACCTTCTTGCCGTTCCATGTGATTGACTTCACAGTCTTGGGGGCGAATACTTCTAGGGAAGTGGCATTGACCACATCACCAGTAATGGAAAGCTTGTGGTCAGAGATCTTGGCACCACGGACAAGGTATGGTCCCAGAACGAAGACTAGAAAAACAAGTCAGACTTTGAATCTTTGTGATAAGCTTGCAGTACTCACCACTTTCAGTCTCAGGGACGAATGGATCTTCGGTGATGGCAGGGGCCCAGAATTCGTAGGCAGATGTTCTATCAATAACAACGACTCGGATGTCATTGTCCAATTCCAGAATTGTAACACCCTTGGACTGAGTGAAGGAAGTGGTCAAACCGCCGTGCTCCTTCACAAACTTGACCTTCGAGCAGCCTTCGCACTTCTTGATCGATCCCTTCTTCACACCCTTGATGTTAAACTCACCCGACTCGCCCGTTGGAACCCAAAGGACCAGAGTAGGCTTCTTGTCAAAGACCTCGTAGGTAAGAACCTCAGCAGTGGAGTAAAGGAGCTTCTTCCCGCCGAATGAGAAGTCCGTCACGATGATCTTGGACTGGTGTCCATTCAATCGGATTGAAGCAGCACGCTTCGGAACATTCAATACTCCAGCGGAAGTGTTGACCTTCAAGTGGAAGGCTTCATTAGTGGAAATAGAAGTGTTGGTGTGGAATGTCGCATAGAATCCGGCGTTGGTCTCCGGGTTTCGAAGTTCAAACGCCTTCACTGCCTTGTTGTCCGTATACTGTGTTCCATTGCCAATCAGATCAGTCATGATGAGATCGCGGGCAGAACGGGTAAACAGGGCCAAAAGCTTGGTCTCATGGTACTTCGACCAAATGGAGCGGTCTTCAGAAATAGGGGCCGAGTAATCATAGCTAGTCGCTGTGACGGGGGCAGCCATTGCTCCGTGGTTTTGTCCGCCAAACATCATGTACAGAGACATGGCTGTCACGCGTTGTCCGATGTTCCAGCGGTAGAAGAGGTTGGCGAAGTCATCACCAATGTCTCCGGGGCAGCCACCTTCTGGTCCGCCCCAGGGGTTGTAAGAGCCGCCCTGGAATTCGGGCATGAAGCCTGGCTGATTGGGCTGGGATTCTTGAAAGTAGCTGTAGTAGTCCATCACCTGGAAGGGGACGTAGGCACCGTTTGTGGAGGTGCACTGGCTCAAATCGCAAGTCCAGCACTGGGAAAGTTAGCGGCTTTCATTCTGGTGTTGACGTATAAACATTACTCACCGAAGGGTAGGAGTCGACACCTGCGACATCAACGTTGCCACCCTCGTCGGACCAATCCTTGCCCCAAGAATGCGAGTTCATGTTGGGATCATTAGCCGTCAAAGGAATGGTGATACCATTCTCCCTTGCGTTGGCTTCAAGCAACTCCATGTAGTGGATGGCAGTGTCGTTGGGAACACGAAGGGAAGCCTCAGAGAGCCACTGGTTTCCATACTCGTTCTCAATCTGATAGCAGATCGAGTTATGACCATCTGTGACTTGATACTTAGAGGTAATAGTAGTCACATCCGTGAAGTAAGGCTTCCAGGCTTCGGTGTACCGAGTATCATTGTTTCTCAGTGTGCCATAATCACCCGTGGTGAGCCAAAGGGGGAAGCCACCAGCATTGGCTTCAGCATTGACGTATGGGCCAGGACGAACGATGATATACAAGCCGAGCTCCTTGGCGAGCTCGAAGATGGGGACAATATCGCGAGCACCAGTGGTGAAGTCCACTGTGCCGTTGTTTGGGGCGTGGTATGCCCAGCTGGAGTAGAAAGCGAAAGTCGTGAAGCCTGCTGCTTTGATTTTCTCAAGGATGTCACGCCACAGGGCTGGAACGGGGATACGCCAGTAGTGGAATTCACCACTGAAGACGAAGATGCGTTGGTCATTGATCTGGAAGCTGTAGTGGTCCCACTGCACGACCTTGTTGAGGCCGTTGTCTTGGAGAGGCCATTGGGATGTCTCTTCCGTGGCCTGTGTCGACACGCCGAGACAGGCGAGGAACAAGAGCAAGCACTTGATGAGGCGCGGCATCTTGGAGTTGCCGCGGGATTGTGCTTTGGATATTCGAGGCGATCATGATCAATTTATGCAGTTCGGCAAGGATTGCTCCCACCATGCCACTCATATTGAACGAGGGGTACCCCATGCACGATTCAGCCACATCGATATTAGAGTAGAGACGCCGGTGTTTTGCCTGATTCTAAGCGATGCAGCGTTGTGGTTTTCCCCCTCCTGTGCCCTGCATTTGTCCAAGTTCCGGCATTGGATCTTGGGTTTTTCCGCCATTCACGGTACGGGCCTTGATGAATAGTGGAGGTTTCTCCGAAATTGGGGTGGATCGTGGAGAAAGATGGAGTGGCCAAGTTGCTAGCCCCGGACGTTAGGTAGCTAGGGATAGCCGAAATACTGTACACATTGTTTTCGAAGTCGGAACACACTGGTATTGTATAACAATTAAATTTAGAGACAAAAAATACAGGAAGCTTGGAAAAACAGGAGACGCTTCAATAGCATGAAAATCCAACAGCTTGATCAAGCCCAGCGGGCACTGCCCGCGAAGACGCATGGTGAAAACCACTTTAGTAATTTTAAATCGATGAGATCGGCACTTTTATTTACCCCCAAACTCCGGAGTTATGCGGTGCGCCAACGCACAAGCCAATCAGGCATTGTTGTCCAGGACTCCGAAAGGATTCTCTCCCTTAGTGTTGGGAGAAGGCGAACCTTTCTCGGCCTTGGACTTCTTAGCACCCTTCTTAGAGGGAACAGGGGCAAATCCCTGTTCCGACTCCGAGCGACCTGCCGAAGCCGAAGCCGAAGCCTTCTTAGAAGCCGCAGAGCGCGTTCGGACCGGGGAGTCCGGTGCGGGGGCCGAAGCCTCGGCGATCTTCTGCACTCGAGCCTTCATCACCTCGTCATCGGTGGTGAATTCACTGTTCTCGCCCTCGATAGCAGCCTTGCGAATCTCGCGGCTGAGACTTTTCAGGGCTTCCATACCAGCCTTCTCGGCCGCCTCCATGTGGGTGGGCTGCTTGACGCCAGGATCCTTGCGGTTGAGGTAGGAGCGCACGAAGAATCGCGCAAAGAGATAAGTCAACGGGAGGAGGTAGGAGACGTTAAGCCAGATGGCGAAGGCTTGGCCCGTGGTGTCCATGCAGGTCACCATTTCCTGGGAGTAGCCGGACTGCTGAACTGGGGCGGTGCCGAAGGTGCCCACGTTTTCGGCGATACCCTCAGCGCCTGCGGCGCGGAAGGCAAGCTTCTTCAGCCAGGGAAGAGCACCGGTCTCGGAGCTGACGGCGGCAGATGCGGCGGCAGAAATGTCGTGCAGGGCTGCGCTACCCGAGGGGTAGGGGATAGTGTAGTGCACGAAGAGGTATGCGGCAGCCATGTTCGTTCCAAAAACGAACTGTGTGATTTGCATGGTGGTCAAGCTGCGCTTGATGGGGTTGGGGACGCGGATACGGAGGGCAGTGATGGTATAGTAGGTGTACTGGAGAAAATTCCAAGTTAGCCAACACGAATCGAACAACCGGCTTTTCTTATCGAAGCTTCACTTACCATCATAGCGTGGATAGCCGAGTTCACCAAGCAGAAGATCCAAATAGGAGCAGCCATGTAGCGGATTCCAGCCCACATACACATCATAGCTCCCGCGTGGTGGTAGGTTTGAAGAGTGGAGCTCTTCTTACCCTTGGCCAAAATAATAGCAGTGTCAACGACCTCGTAGAACTTGGACAAGTAGAAGATCCACCCAAAGTAGGCCAGACCCTGGTTCCAGAGACGGCCCACATCCGTGGGATCAGGCATACCATTGGTCAGGTGGAAGGAGGAATTGGGGATGGACCAGGTGTTGGTGATGGGGCTGTAGGTCGCAGCGTTGCCGTATCCACGAGGACCGTTGATCTTGCACAATGAATCGACCACCCCAACAAGACCGTGGGGATCGTCGCGATCGGGGAAAGAGCTGCTGAAAGCCTGGAACATACCCGCGAAGGTCCAGGCAGAGTATACGGCCAGGAAGACATTGTGGAGAACGACAAATAGCTTGAACAACCGGGTGTTGCTGAAGGCATAGGGCTTATATCCGCGGCTCTTGTTGATGCGGTTGATCAAGACCACAGTGATCGCATAGACGCTAGCGATAGTGATTGGGACGCGCACGTCGAGGAGCTGATTATATAGGTCATTGGGGATGTTGAACGGCTGTTTCCAGGTGAGGGTATCGACGTGGGGAGCCGGAATGGTCACTGGGAGCTCGTTGGGAGGGAAGTTGAGTAGGGAGGCCGGTGGCAGACCAATGCGCACAGTGGCCTGGCCGAAGTCAGTGGGCACGTCGAAGTCGTACATCGTTAAGAGAGAAGATTCCAAGGAAGAAAAAAAAAGTCGAGCTCCACAGATTAAGGGCCATGTTTAAATTCTCAACAAGGCAAGTCTCTACTGCCGATCTCTGCGGGTGTGGGGCTCAACGTTTGTTGGGAAAAGAACAGCCGAGGTCGACTTTCGCCACTGGGTGTTGTATATTCTCTGTACTGTAGACATGACAATCCCGGACATACAGCCCTGAAGGATGTATGTTATACTTCAAAAGTTGCACGGCATCATCTCGTACTACTAATCCACATCCTGCAGGTCATTGACACCACATGAGACTCACCGCATAGGACATGCAAATGTTTTGCAGGTCAGCAAACCATGAAAATGGGTTTCTGTAGAGCAACCTGAGACACTTGAGCAAACATGGGTATTAGACTGGCATTGGCACTGGCATTGGCACTATAAAACCCTCTAGGCAGCGTTGATTGCTGAGACGGGGAGCTTGGCAAGGCGGCCACAACCCCAAGATGGACGTGACCCCGGGGCCCCAAGCCCCAGATGACTCAGCCAGGCGGAAAATAAGGGCACATTCAATTTTCGGATGCTTCTTGTTGGGACAGCGAATGCCAGGGTCCCAACATGCTCATATGAAAGTTGCTCGATGCATATCACATGGGGCCTCGGTCAAAGGAAACAAGAATGAGACTACTAGTACGGAGTTCAGAGAGAGATCGACATGTCGTCATATCAAAATTGGATTTCATGTACTCTAGGAAGCGACGTGAAACTTAGACATACGATATATACAGCGCACAACACGCATCATCGGGGTTTCGTGCCATGCGGGATTGGGGGAGGCGTGGGGGATGGAGCCTCTACTGCGGGCGCGCGAATCTCCGCGCGCTTGGGCGGCGGCGGGGGTGCTTTCTTGCGCTGTGCCTGACCCTGGAGATCCTCCGCGGACGAAGCCTGCACGGCAGATCCGGGGCTAGGACGAGCGGGTGGGCGGGGGACGCGCTTATTGGCGTCATTGGAGAACTTCCGATCTTCCACAAAGGTGTTGAAACGCGAAGTCACTCCGCCCCATTTCTCCTTGCCCATATCGATCTTGTCCGCGTGGCGCTCGCGGAAATCTTGCACCGAGGATGAGCCTCGAGCGGGCTCTGCGGGCTCCAGGTTCATGCTCGAGGTGCTAGACTCGGGCCGAGCCGGCGGGGTCGGTGCTGCGGAGCCCGTCAGACGAGACTTGTAGTCGCTGAGCTTTGACTTTCCAGAGTCAATGGAGTCGGCATGGCGTTCGCGGAAATCACCGTATTTCTGTTTGCCGGAGTCGATTGTGTCGGCGTGGCGCTCACGGAAGTCACCGTACTTTTGCTTTCCTGAGTCAATGGTGTCTGCATGGCGCTCGCGGAAATCTCCATATTTTTGTTTGCCAGCATAAATCTTATCCCCGTGTCGCTCTCGGAAGTTTTGTATTGTTGACCCGCCTCCCGCTGACTGTGAATCTGTGGTTGAAGTCCGGGCAGGTGGAGGAGGGGCAGACCCCGAGCCAGTGTTCATCTGCGAGAAGCGAGACTGGAGCTCGTTCACGGGCGCATTTGCAGGCGATTGGCGGCCTTGTTCTCCAATTCCAAACCCTGGAACTGAGACCCCGGCGTTTGCCAAACGAGACGAGGCATCTTGATTGATGTAGTCGTGGGAGATCACCGGAGCCGGGGTGTATGCAGGGGGAGGTTCGGAGCTGGGAGAATCATTTCGGGCTGGGAGTCGTGGTGGAGGCTTTGGTGGCTTCGCTTTCGAAAAGGAATTTGTGGAAGCTGGGCTCGCTGAATCTGTACGACGCGGTGGCGGAGGAAGATTATCTGTAGACAGACCTGTTGTATTGGCGCGATAGGGGACCGGAGGAGGTGCAGGCTTCTGAGGTGCTTCTTCCTCAGCTGGCGCTTGCTGGTGATGTGTGTGTTGTGCTGCGACCTGGTCTTGGGATAACGGTTGCCCTAGGCCGCGGCGGTCGGGGGTTGTCTGGTTGGGCACGGCGGCTGCGCCGTGATAATTGATGTGTTTGGGGGGAGGTCCGAAAGATGATGGATCTTTAAGGGATGACAGTGGTTGGGAGACATGCTCAGATTTATCTGTGGAATCGGCATCCCTGCCCTTTCCCATCCACCCAGCCTAGCCAGCAAGTGTCAGTGCCATTGGCCTCAGTCCAAGCGGGGTCGACTTTACCACTTGATTGATTCCCTTAAAATCCCCACGCCAGCTTTCCTTTGCACCTTCCTTGCCCTTAGGATGCCAGCCATCCTTCATGACATTGCGAAAACCACTCATTTTTGCTGCAGAGTGTGGGGATGGAAGACGCCAAGTGGTTGGGGAATCTCCAGGCCGGATGATGACATCAATCACGTGTCACTGGGCCAATCGGGTAATTGATTGACAACTCAAACCTTCCCCGCAGCACCATGGGATCCGAGTTTAATTGTGGCTAAATCAACATTGTGTCTGTGTATAGTACAGTACTAGTGCTTTGTGGTGTACATGGAAGGGGTGATTGGAAGCAGAATGGTTCTAATCGAGGCCTTCTCGGAGAACCCGTCGACTGAGATCATTCTCAATCCATTGCTCAATCAACGCAACGCTGTCCCCGATGAGATGATCGTAATTTGCCCCATGCGGGATAAACATAGACTGATGCGCTTCAACCTCGTCCATATCTTCCATTAAGATCGGTACCCAATGCGTGTTGTCGTTATATTTCCAGTGGTGTGAAGGGAGAAGAATGAATTTACGAAGTTGCTGCTTCGGTGGATCTGTAGACTCCGAAGGTGTGATGGAAGCGCTTTCTGTGATGGACACGCTTTCAGACAGCGACTGGGTATCTTTGGGCTCTTCCAATCTGGGTGATGTAGTCTCTGTCTCGTCGGAACGTTCGGGCTTCTCTTCGGCGGCTTTTTCGGTTTCCGCGGAAGTATGAGAAGTATGAGAAAGCGTTGGCTCTAATGATTGTTCCCCGAGAGATAATTTGTCCATTGATGGGACTTCACTTGGCTGGGGGGAGTCAAGTGATGATTCTGACTCCTGTGATGGCGATTTTGCTGTGTCGTTCAATTGGCTGACGCTTTCAGAACTCTCGACTGGATCTTCGGACTCCTTGATATCACTTTCCCCCTTGGAGCTTTTAGACTTCTTTTCCTTTTTCTCCTTCTCCTTCTTTTCTTTCTTTTCCTTCTTTTCCTTCTCTTTCAACTCTTTAGGCTGTTTGGGGGGCTTCTTCTTTTTCTCTTTCTTCGGATGACCAGTACTTGCGGTGTAATAATTGACAAACCGCACCCTCTCCGGACTGGACTCGGCAGCCTCCAGGTCCATCAAATGCCGGTACCGGCGACGAAGCTCGGAATAATTGTTGACACACCCTGCGAATTTCAACGGCGACACAACCCGATCGATAATTGATCGTGTGAGATTGTTTTCATTCTTGTTGACGAAGTGCATGATACCCTTCAAGAAGCCTCGTTCCACCAAACGGACATCGTTCATGAACGGAGGATCAAAGTTGGGATTTGTTGTGGCCGGCTTGAAAGGAGTCTCTAGGCCCAATGACTCTTGCGCACCAGCTAACTCGTCGGTTGCCGGTCCTTTTTTAGGCATCGAGCCCATGGTGCCAGTGGGAACGACGCGAGGATGGATCCCTAGAAAGGGGACATCAAAGCCCACAACTCCCAAAATTCGGTGTTTCGCCCGCCCATATGTTTCTAGACGTGCAACATCCGCAGCGAGAATTCCACCAAGGCTGTGGCCCAATAGAATGACGTCCAAGTCTTCCGCCTCATGTGGTGAGAGCCTGCGCCAATGCGATTAGCTCCCATTCCGCTGTGAACTATATATATCACGGGGTCATTTCATCTTTTGATCACGTACCATGCGCTAAACTGGTCTACGGCTCCCTGTATCTCACCCTGTGACTTGTATCGGGGGTACATGCGCGTGTAAACCACGTGGGACTCAGCCAAGGAGGCCGTCAACAGGTCATGAACATGGGCCGGAAGATCATGGAAGCTAGCCTCTGAGCCCATAAATCCATGTATGTATATCAGTAGCAGTCTGCGGCGTGGGTCTTCATCCTGCGTTACTTCGTGGCGGGACAGTGACAAGTTAGATTGAGACTGGTTGGCACAATCCCGAATATTTCCCTCCATTGCCCCAAGGCGCCACAAAGCAGAATCCGAACAAGCGAAGTATCAACAAACTTCCGTTCCTGGGGGATGGAAATGCGGGGAGTCGGCGCAGGCCCATGGGTGAGTGTCGCGACGTCACTGGAAGCTTACCTAACGGCCCAGATTCCACCAGTTGACGGGCGGCCCTACTGTACGGCAGTATGTTGAATGATCAATACACCGCTCATCGATATATCACATCGCAGATTCTCTCTCCACTGCCTTCCAGGGCTACTAGGTATGGTCTGTACAGTGCTGATAAAGCTGGATTCGAAGATTCTAGACTTGCGATCTCTACGTTGAGCCAAGAAAGAAAGAAAAAAGCCGCGTGCAGAGAAAAAAACATATCTTCCACGGTTTCCAGAGGGCCGGAGTCAGGACTCCAAATGGATAATGATGCTAGTATCCGTGCTCGGATATCTTGGGCTTAAAAATACATACAATAATTTTGCAGGAGGGGGCCGCCTGCGTGAGAACGAGGATGAGCGGAGCCACCTTTGGTGGGTGATACTACAAAAACAAACTCCATGAACAACACAAGGGGTTTTCCGGGTCTATTTCTCCGGTTTCAAAAGTCCAAGCAGGTCTGTAAGGTTCTCCTTGGGCTGTGGTGGCAGACGGTATCCGTCTGGGACTTTCACCCAGCGAATTTGGGTGTCATTTTGAGAGTTTCGGACATTGGTTTCCTGGGTGGACGTTTGGGCGGCGTTCTCATTCACGGGGGTGGCACCAGTGGAGATCACACCGCCATCGGAGGGGACATCGACCCCATTCCTGGCCCTCTCAATGATGATTGGGAGGGCAGGCTCGTCCTCTCCTATATACCCTCTATGTTAGCCCTTTTTTCATAAATCTACTCCGTATAAGGTTTCTTTTTAGGCATATGGCGGGCTCCACAACTTACTCTTCCAAAACTTCCACCTTCTTCTTTCCCGGAAATACTGATTTGTCAAGACGACCTGAGGGCTCGACTTTCGCCTAACATACACGTTGACTGTCAGGTACATATGTACCACTGCGCCAAAGGAGCAGAAGCCAGCCAATGTACCCGATGGTGGGCAGAGCCGAAATTTTGACGCCCGGGGGGCTAGCTTGCTGGGCTTTGCGAATCACTTGTGCGTAAGCACGGAGCTTGGTGCGAAGCTGGCCTTCGAAGCTGGCCTTTGAAGGCGTCTTGGTCCATCGTGGCGGCAGCGGAGACTGAGTAGGTACTCGATGATGTCAAGTGTAAAGATGGTATAGTACTGAAGTGCCGGAGGTGAAGCAAAGGGCAAGTGTGCGGAAGTGACGGAAGTGAAATGAAATGAAGTTGAATCGAATGAAGTTGAATCGTGGAGTGAGCAAGTGAAGCTGAAGTAACGTAAGTCAAACAAGAGGCATGTATGTAGAAGCGACGGAAGTGAAGTAAGAGACAAATGTGAAGATAGTATAGTGTAGGCGTGTACAGAAGTGACGGGAGTGAAGTAAAAGACAAGTACCCCGAAGGGCACAACCGCCGGAAGCGAGGGCGGCTTTCTGTTGTGAACACTCAGTCTGGTGACCATGCCACGGAGGCTTTGTTGGACGCCACGGAGGGCTTTGTTGATAGATGATGCCGCGGAGGCTCGGTTGGTGAGGCGCCCCCAGAGTGATAGGCTCCGAGAGGGGAGGGGGGCCGAAGGCTTCAAAAAGAAACGGCTTTATCAAATATAGCAGAAGGGCTCAGAACCTGATCTGACAAATAGTTATACTGGGGACAAGAAGCTAAAGATGAAGAAGTTATTGTCGCCAGGGAGAAGGGAACCTCGGAAGGAAAAGAGAGAGGGAAGCTACGTAGTTCTATCCTACCTAGGAAGGAGGCGGACCTCACAACACCTTCCAATCGTCCGGCTTTTTCTCGGCGGCACACGGGGAGGTCGAATAAATGCTCTCTGAAAGAGCCCGAGAAGCAAGTAGTCCTAGGTACTGGTATATTCAATCAAGTACGAGGAACAGATAGAGCTTCCTTGGTTCAACTAGGTATACCCTAGAGTTGAAAAGTATATCACACATGAAAGTTACATATGAAAACCCAATCAACCTTGAAAGAAAAAGCTTTAGCTCAATCTTGGAAGACTTAACCCCTGGTACCTAAGGAGTACTTCAATGATCAGTTGAAGTGAGCCTTTGTGACAGTTATCGCTCTCAAAGATTGCCATTTTTTGGAGATACATCGTAAACCCAATGTCAAAGCCACGCCAAAGATCAGAGAATGAATCTCGATAGCAAATGAGCTAGATTCGGCTCATCCTTGGTCACTGTTCATCCCAAAATCGAATATGCAGCTTCCATTTCCTATTATGGCTCTGTAAGTCATAGACACCCCTCACTACTGCCCTGGGAGTCATGCTCATCGCATCATCCTGTCTGCATGGTCAGACCGACATCACGCTCTTCCCATTTCACCAGGCGGGATTCTATGCATAGAACATGATTCACAAGTCTTCAGTCAGTTTGGGAAACGGCGGTTGAACCATGGAAGGATATAACTTTCGAAAGCCAGGCGCCTGACTCCCCACAGCCTTAAGAAACATGTAGCCTTGTCATTTCCGCTTTCCCAACTTTTTTTCCCTCACTCTTTTACCGCTCCTCGATCCTCTTTCACAACCTTTCAGTCCGAGGAGTTACAAATATTCATCTCTTGGGCTAGTCGGTCTATAGAGCCCTAGGGGGTCTAGCAAGATGCATCTTCTGGATATTCATTTCCATCAGAATGTCTTTCACTGGTCATCTTCCGAAATTGCTGTGTGGTACAAGCACCACAGGTACTATTACTCTCCGATCAGAAACCTACTCACCGAGGATCAAAATCTCCGCAAGCAAGTCCAGCGTGAGGAAAGACTTCACAACCGAATTACGGCCCTACAAAAAGCTTTAGCGATAGAAAGCAACACGCCAGAGCTCGACGAAATAGCCAAAGAGCTTCAAGAGACACAGAAGACATACGCCAGCAAAGAACATGCACTCTATAAAGCAGAGTGTCTACTTCACCCGGTTCTCAAAGAGGCTTACATCAAACTAAGGCGTGATGCAACATGGTTTATGCGCGAAGGGTTAGTTCAGGATTGTGCGGACCGAGGCGGCTGTTGCGGCCGCCAATGTGGGTGCTGTTCAAAGAGGCATCTATCTAAGAGAAGACGAAGAGGAGAAGGTCATTGTACCACGGAGTGTGGATGCTGTGTAAGCTTTCGAGGGTACGATTTGCCGAAAGAGGAAAAGGACAAGATAAGCTCAGAGTTTGTTGGGATGCTCGAATCGCGACTCTCGCCTCATTTCATCAATTTGGCAAATGGATATATATCGCCCGCGAAACCACACGGCCTCGGCAAGATCGAGTCTTGGTGGAAGGAAATGTTCGGACCAGATTACTATGATAAAAAAGTCGTGTGAATACCTAGTACTACCTAGGAATATCTTCCAAGGTTGGTTTGCTTTAGCTTGCTTGAATGCGACCTCTTTGCTCCCGAGGTCAAGAATACGTGTGGTTTTGAAATACCTAGTAGGATGTTCCACTGAGAATGAAAGGAAAGGAAAACCAATCCAACAAAGCGTAGACGGGTTCTGCGAGGCGTGATTTTACTGCCTAGGAAGAATCAGTTCCGAGCTTTCCAAGGCTGCTCTGTCTTATCACACATATCACAGAATCAGTCACACTTCTTCCATGCCAGTATCATCATACTCACTCGATCAGCAAACATACACATTTGCAGGCGTATAAAAACTACACAACTACGGAGTTCCAAAGTTCAATTCATCCATTGATTGATGGCAACCTAGACCTGTTTTATTGAAACCTGTCCCTGTTCTAGCCTACTTCGAGGTATCAATCATGACCCAGGACCGTCCTGGTAGAAGAAAATTGCTTGGATTAAGCTTGGAATATACCTAAGTACCTAGGTGCCGACCTGCTGGAATTCATGATGGCTGAGACACTATCTACACCGTTCTTGGAGCGTTCAAAGTTCATTTGGGAATTCGGACGAAGAATAAATCGTAAAGCCATGATCGAAATTGATGGCCATCACCATACCTAGGTAGTTAATCTAGCCTCGCAATCCTGAGAAAGCCAATGCCAAAATCAAAACCGGGAGATACTGACTGATGCTCTGTGCCTAGGCACTTCCACGGCAGAAGGGTTCTCGAAAGCATCAGCTAGTCAAAATTAAAGGCCTTAGGATTTGACCTGCTTCGCCCTGGAATATAAAAAGCCATTCCTGTGTAGGGAATAGCTCCAGAGTCCAGGGGCACCAGTGTCCTCCATCAAACGATATACCAGATTCAGACCTATGCCCGAGGCTTCTGGAGCCCAGAATGAACGCCAGAGGGATTTGTGTTCGAAAATAACTTTGTGGTTATGTGGAGTTGTGTCGGTTGCGAGGCCCGGTATCCCGACGGCGCATTGAACACACGCCCCGACTCTTAAATCGCGCGAAACTTCAATAGTGTGAAACTGTCCTATGGTCGAGATCCAAGTGGAACGGAGGTCATCGAAATTTCTTAGTCGCGAGATTAAGTTCGGACCTGACGCGCGACCAAGGTTAAGATTCAATAGTTTGAGCGTGTCAAGGTTCCTGTGGATATCAAATTATCCGTAGATGAAAAGGCTGAGACAACCGGCGAGTCAACGGTCATGATAGGCAGGTTGGTTTTGAATCATGAGGGATATTCCCAGTGGCTAGCTAACTCATTAGCTTCAAATCCTTCGGTGCACCCATGACTAGTACCTGCATACCATTAAAAACAACGGTTTTCTCGAATGTTTCACTTGACTCGCAGCAAAACAAAAGTCCCTATCGAGTCACAACTCCCGAGGTCGTACTTATGCGCCCTCGTGGCGGCGCACCTACGTGATTGAGCTAACTGGTGGCGAACTACTCCGTACCCCTGTCTCTACGAGTAAACATCAAGCTCTCGAAAATCAGACGAACATGAGAACCGTGCCTTCATGCATGCATAACCTAACGTATCAAGCCCGTATGCAACCCTGATCCCAGCCTCGGTTGATGAAAGCCACAGGCGCACTCCAATGTAACAATGCAAGCTAGTTATGCCCAAGACGTACCTGGATCCAGTTACCCCCTAATTAAGGTTCCAGCCGTGAGTAAAACCGGATCGAAGGGAGTCTTTTATTCACAAGCTTCACACCTCGTATTCGGACACAGATTCCGTGTGTTTACGAGGGCGCGTTGCGCGCACGACCATTATTGCGACCGAAGCGCCCCCAAGAAAGTCGCCCCCAAGGTCGGGATCGGGTTCGGGGATGATCGTCTCTTCGGCCGAAGAGAGGTTTTTCGCAGAATGAGAATGAAATTGGAATCCCTCATAGGATGGAAGTGACCAGACTACTGTCCGTATCAGGAAATGATTAGCCAGGAGTAAAGTCTGTGCAGAGACAGAGGCTTGATCCACTTGGACAGTATGTAGAATGTACCACGACTGTATAGCATAAGATCATGAGCATAAAGTAGTAAATTGGTACAATTGACTACATTTGGAGAATCAACAACCAGGATCGACTGCCCTATGCGACGCAAAAATGAGAAAGAACAAAACCACATGAGAAAAACTTCTAGAAACGCGGTACCGCCGAATCGCAAACTTTGATTTAGTGCATTGCGCGGTCTTAATTTGGCCCCTGTCCTGTCTTGGTCTCATATCCGAACAAATTGCAGTCCGAAATAACAGGCGATTAGAATGTTTTCTGTACTCTATGGAGTACTCAAAGTGCAATGTCTTGAAATGGTTATATCAGATATCGGTAATTCCGGCCATGTTATGACCGACGGAAATTGATAATCGCGAGTTCCCACTTATCACGTCAGGCATTTCTCCACGCCGATCAATTCCCGACTCCAATTCCAGATTCGCACCGTCCACGGTACGAATATTGGAGAAAATGGATTCACAGAGGGAGAGCTCGGCAGAGTATCCGTGGCTCGCCATCAATTGATGGCATCTTTAGTTCCACGGGTGAATTGGTGATCCAAGTGGAGTGCAATTTAGTGGAATCTTGGCCCGATCCTCCAGCCTTTGGCGCGGAGCACAGAGCACAGAATGTACGCACAGAGCAATATTAGTGGAGCCCGCGAGCACCGACTTCGGGGCTATTCTAATTCAGGGTGGCAGTTTACGCACTGCGTCCAAATATGGTACATGGCGTAGTGCTGAAGCGAGGGGCCAATAGCATTACACTATTAGCATCAGTGAGCGCCTGCATATGCAACCCAAATTCGAGACTTTCTAGAAGCCCGATGCAGAATTACTCGAGACGAGTACTTAACCAGACCTTCAAAAATCCAGGCCAGGAACTCCAGCCGACCAATCATGTCTCATCTCGGGACTCCTCCGACGGTAGGATCTGCGCACTTTTCCTGACGCAAGGGCCGGGAGATCTGCGGGTCGCCCTCTAACCGTGTCTGGATAGCGGGTGGCCCGTTGCCTTTTGCCGATGATCTCAACTTTTGGAGAGGCCACGAGACCACTTCCAAGGTTGTACAGGGCTTTGTAGGCAATTGTACTATACAATTATGAAATGGGGTAAAATAAATGAGGCTCATGTTTGGACAATAAAAATTATCGATTTATGCATTTCGAGTAGCATTGTACAGGGGGGTGACCACAAAGAATAGAAATCCAGATCTAAATAACTCCGACCCTCTATACAGGTTTAGAAAAATGAAAAATGACTGCAAGAAAAAAGGTAAAACAAGGGGAACAACCAAAGACGGGGTATCAAGTCCGTCGGGACTTCGTATAATCATAAAACAAATAGGAAATTTTTGCGCTTTGCGTATAGCGTATAGCCTAGACATCTTCACGTGGGCGCACATGGGATGAACTTGACTGATTGGATGGGTATGTGCTGTTTCGATTGTCATACTCCACGGTCACGGTCATGTCCTGACGAATGCGCAAAGCACGAGCAGAGCCATCGTCACTACTCGCCTCATGCTCTTCGGGAAGGCTAACATCCGAGACCGTTGGTTTCTGCGGAGTAACGGTGGCGGAACGTTGGAAATCCTGCATGCTGAAATCCCCGGAACGCAAATGACTGGATGGGCCGTAGGGCGGAAGATTGGAACCGCCTTTGCTGGTCCAGGGTCCGGACTTGTAGCGATCGGTACCGCGTTTGGAGCCTCCGGTCCAGGACTTGAGGGCGGGGAATACATCGCGGAGCAGAGACCAGACGAGAGGGAAATTGGTGACGAGGATGGCGACGGTGGCTTCGCGGAAGTACCAGTTCATGTAGACGTAGGAAATCAAAGATGGGACGAGACAGTAGACCTTGTTGAGGACGGCGGCGACAATGACGAAGACTCCCATGCCGAAGAGCAGGATGAGGATGAGCTTTTGCTTGAGTGGGACGCGGACCTGCATTAGGAGTGGGATGGCGATGAGAAGCATGAAGATATCGGCGGAGATGGAGATGCAGCCTTGCACCACTTCGTAGTACTGGTAGGACGAGCACTGGTAGTTGGATGTGGGGACGGCCCAGTAGTCGGTCAAGGGACGGCAGATGAGGAAGAGCGACAGCTCTGTAGCGACGAAGCCGAGTGCGACATAGATGGCGATGTAGTTAATCCAACGTCTTTGCTTGAGTCCCTCGCTGGTGATGATGTTAGTGGATGCACAGGTGCAAGATGAGGTCCAGGTTCGACATACGTGATACGAGCGTAGATCACCAACATGCATGCCTTCAAGGCCCAGATGCAAAGGACGAAAGAGTGTTCAGACACAAAGACCCATTTACTCCCACTGACTCTCTCGGCATAAGTCTTGTCGGTCATATTCTTGATATCTTCGGGGGTCATGAGATTGGACCCTCCGCCAGAAGCAACTTGATTTAAGGCGACACATAGTAATGTGTACCAGACGACGGCGAAGAGCATAAGATAGTCATCCACTTGAAGGTTGCGAATACCTAGACGTCGAATACGGGCCGTGCTATCAGGACCAGGCAGTTAGTGACCGGCCATGCATGATCCTCATGTACTGTACTCACAATCGCAACACGGCGCCCAGCACGCCGACGCCATATAAGGCCCATGTTTCACGGGCAAATTGGACGGCGAAGTCGCCTCCTAGACCAGACATTGCAGCCCGCTTGTACCTGAACGAGGGATGGTTAACAAGGGGGAGGGGATCCAAAGGCGAGGGAATGAGAGTTATGCGGCGCACTCACATTTTATAAGATGAGCCGGGGATCTAAGGTCCTAAGTATCAAGGATTCCGATAGGCTTCGCATCTGACGATCACCGACCAGGGTATAGTGAGGATGTAGGGCACCAAAAGCCCCAAAGTGTGATTAAGCGGACTATTGGGATGGATGCAGGATGTGGAGGATAAAGGCTTATCACCACCGGAGAGATAGGATCATCGGTGACAGAGTGCAACCAGAGAATGAACTCTGGCTGGTGGAGAGGTTCCAAGGCTACGGGGTCTGTGTTTCCTTGGGTTCATTTAGTTTGGGAAATTGATCTGATTGCCGGCCTGTGATTTGTACCTGACACCATCGTCGGTGTTTGGTCCACTTCCTGCGCATTACATACCATGAACGCCTTCCAACTTCGGCCCTTGCTGGACTCAGCTGTGTAGGTTTCGCCGCGTCTCCAATTTAGTGTTGGCTGCCGGGCAGGAGAGTTTACCGGGGACTTGGCGTGGGACCTGCGAACCCCATCTTACCTACCTACTCGACTGGGTAAAGGGTGTAATGCACGATAGCCCTGCAGAGCATTTTCATCGAGCCGCTTAGGCGGCCGGGAAACTTAATCCTTCAGACACGCGAGCTGTAAGCGAAAGATAGGCGTTGTTCTTGCTCTCTACGTGCAAGGAAGGCGAGCGGCCCACTGTGGAGCTTCATGCTTACAAGGATTAATATATTCTGTTAATTGTGTGGGATTCACTGGCTAATTTCAAGAGAAATTGCAATTTTAACGACCACTCTCTCGAATATGGTTAGGCCTGACGGTACACTACAGCTTGCGGTCAACGCCCGTCCATAGCACCCGTGGGTGCAGTGGACTGAGTGGGACGGGAGTGGGCTCCCCAGTGTCATTGGCCTCTGGAGAGGCGGGCATCTTTAACTGAGTTTGGCGCTAACTCCAAGCGCAATAGGTGGATCGGGGCTGCATAGCATCCTGGTTGGCCCCCCGACTCTTGACTTCTGAGGGATTTAAAAGTGGATACTGGGGGATCCTTACTCCGTCGAGAGGGGCTCCGTCGACTCCTATGGAGAAGGGAGGCGAGGAGGGGAACACGTATACTGCATGAACGGGTACCCGATCTCTGAATTTTGGTCCTTCTGCGATCCAACGACGTAAAATGTACTGTACTAGTACTACATATTACTACAGTACTAGTAGTAAGAGTGGAATCGGAAGCCTCGGGAAATCTGCGTCATTATATGTAGATTTCTCCCAGAGTTCTCGCTAAACTTGGTTGCTCCGAAGCAAACTTTGTTCAGCATTTGAGGTTAATTTACTCGAGATTATTTCATAGCCTATAATTATCCTTGAACAATCCTTTATACTATACTACTAGTAGTAGTACCGGAGACCTAGCCCTGTGTGTACACAGACTAGTAGTCTAGATGCGAGATCTTAGAGTCTCCACCTTCAGCTGGACTATATTCCCCGAACGCCTGTATCGCCGAGAGATCAGGATCAAATCTCCATTGTTTCTGATTTATGAACGAAGTTTCGCATGATCCTTCTAGCCTCCTGGACTCATGCTCCCCCGTACACCGTATTCCTGCGTGGCGTGGCTAATATCCAAGACCCAGCAGTCGTATGAGGACCTAGTATACGCTGCGGAGTACTCCGTCCAGTCTTGCGTGCACCCCCGGTCGCAGTCGCATTAGTCTACCAGACATAGATTATTTGTTTCCACTTTCCCTACGACTGGTTTTCTAGACCACGAGCACTAGGCAGGTGGCATCCCAGAGTGTGACCGTAGCCAGCCATAGGGCGAGCCCCTTAGTTTATTGCTGGACCAAGTAGGTTAGGACTTGGGCTTGTTGTCTCACAGAATTTTCACGCGCTGAAGTTAGATGGGGGAGGTCTCCATAGTGACACATGAAAGGGGAAATAGGTCGGAAAATATTTCATTCAGTGGGCATGTCGTGAAGTATGGTATAGCTTCAAGAGTTGACATTCATTTAAAGTAGGATACGGATGCACATCGATCGCGGACGGGGCTTATGGGACTCTGGGGTTGATGGATCGCATCAATTCCAAGCATTTACCCCAGGAAATACACAGACCCAGACTGTCAATCTCCCGAGGCCGTAAAAGGTAGGACGTAGAGATGAGGTTGTTGGTACAGATGCTAAAGGACGAAGAAATGGGTATGGGAGACGCCCATCTGCTCAAGCTCCCCTTCTGGGTAAAGCGCCAATGCAAGCAAACCTCTGGCTTCCAGCAGAGTTTCCGTTTGTTCAGAACAGGGTTACTCGCCTCCGACTTCGCCCAATGGTAACTCTGGGGCGACTCCACTTGGCCCCAAGTGGCCACTGCATAATGGTCGGAAGTACAAGTGATTGGCGGTAGATTAAAAAAAGAGAGGGCCGACTCCGACTCCTTCGGGCCATGTCTGATGAGCATAAGTAATATAGGCTTGCCGTGCTCCCTGTCCTGAACATCACTTCTTCCGACATTCCCATTCCATTCCTTTAAACGCCTGGGAAAAGGAGACTTGCATCTCGGACGCCCCTCATTCCCGTGAATTCGCCACCGTTGACTTGTTGGAGGACAACTGTGGAAATCAGGAGGTAGTGGGATTTCCGACTCTCGCAATCATGAACGACGCATCGGAGAAGACGGCGGGTTACTATGCCCCCGAAAAGGAGGTGCCGCCCTCCCCAGTGCACACCAACGACGGCCCCGTGGATGGGGAGTTGGTCAACGCCTCAGGACATCGTCAGGAGCTCGAGCGAAACTTCAGCCTGCTCAGTATTTGCGCCGTGGCAGTGACAACCGGAAACACATGGATCGCCCAAGGTGGAAGTGTGACTACCGCCCTCTTCAATGGTGGACTGGCGGGAACCATTTACGAATTGTATGCGCCCTGACGGTCCCGTCGAGCCCCCTGGAAGTCTAATTCTAACCCCATCTAGTATTGCCGTGTCTGTCTGCTACTGGCTGGTGGCGGCATCTATCGCTGAACTCGCCTCTGGCATGCCCTCGGCCAGTGGTGTCTACCACTGGGCGACCATCACCGCCGGAAGCAAGTACGGTCGCGTGTGCGGGTTCTACGCAGGGTGGTGGAACTGCCTGGCGTGGATTCTCGGTGCTGCCTCTATGTCTTTGATTCTGGGTCAACAGACTGTGGCCATGTATGCCGTCATGCACCCAGGCTTCATCCCTTCAACTTGGAACATCTTCGTCAGCTTCCTCCTCTGTACCTGGACCTGCTGCGCCATCGTTCTTTTCATGAACCGCTTCTTGCCCTACATCGGCAATCTGGGCATGTTCTTCATTCTCGCTGGTGTGTTCATTACCATCGTTGTATGTGCCGTGATGCCTTACGTCAACGGTACTGGATATGCCTCCAATGAAACAATCTGGGCCAACTTCGACAACCAGACCGGCTATAAATCGAACGGGTTTGTTTTCGTTGCTGGTATGCTCAACGGTGCTTACAGTGTTGGAACACCTGATTGTTCATCCCACTTGGCTGAGGAGATCCCCAAGTCAGTATTCCTCCCGTGCTCTCTTCTGCTCTTTACTAACCGAATTCACAGGCCCAGTCGCAACATCCCGAAGGCTGTCCTTGCCCAGATGGGTGTTGGTTTCGTGACCGGTATCTGCTACATGATCGCCATCTTCTACTCTATCAACGACGTTGACGCCGTGCGCAACACCGCTCTTTTCCCCCTGGCTGAGATCTACCACCAAGCCACCAACTCTCGTGGCGGTGCACTAGGTCTCTTGATTGTCGCTTTCCTGCCCACTCTGATCACCGCGTCCGGTTGCTACATCACCGCTGGTCGTACCCTCTGGACGATCTCCCGTGACAACGCCACCCCATTCTCAAGCTGGATCGGACGGATTCATCCTCGATTCCACAACCCCTTCAACGCCACGCTTGTCTGCGGTTGCTGTATCACTGTCCTGGCATGCATCTACATGGGCTCAACTACCGCATTCAGTGCCTTCGTCGGATGTTTCGTCCAGCTGTCCAGTCTGTCATACTTCATGGCCATCTTCCCCCACATCTTGACTCGGCGCTCATCTTTCGTCCCCGGATGGTTCTTCATGAACAACACAGTCGGTTACATTGTCAACTCTCTCGCCTGTACTTACATCATCGCCTTCGCCATCATCTTCTGCTTCCCTTACTCTCTGCCTACCGATGCCGGTTCGATGAACTACGCCAGTCTGATGACCGGTGGTCTCTCTATCTTTGTCACTGTCTGGTGGTTCATTCACCAGGGCTCCTACGAGGGCCCGAAGCACGTCCCTTTGACCGACAAGGCTTTGGCTGAAGATGCGCAGTAGATCTGCAATTGAAATGACGGAGAGGCTTGCGTTTGACATGGCATTTCCTTCACTACGATCTGTCCACGACCCTCACATCCTTTTTCTTTTTTTTTCATGCGAGATTGATTTTATATACACCCTTTGTACATTTCTAATTGTGTGCGGTTTTGAAGGCCCTTTACATACATAGTTGCTCAAAAGCATAATTCGATATGAATTACAACACACCACTTTGCTTCAGCAGTGCTTTGCCTTTTGCCAAGAGTGATAGACCGAGTGCTAAAGCTAAATACCTAAATAGATTCTTATCAATCGCTAATACGAGGCAAGATCTCAAGCCAGTCCCCCGGCCAGCCGTTTAATGTATCACGTGACAACGCGTCTCGCGCCAAGTCGCGACCCCGACCTCACTCAATGTTACCCAGAAGGGAAGTAGACCAGCACAGACATGGTTTTCAAGCCTTTCAAGCCTCCGCTAATGAGGAGCAATGTGTCAAATCCAATCGAGATCACCGATGAGCCTACCCGTCCTGTCAAAAAGCCTCGCCTCGACGAAGAGCCTGCTCCGGCCGCGCAGTCGACACCGCTAGCCAATCGAAAACCACTACTACAAGTCAGCAATCGTGGAGCAGACACGAAGCAAGAGACATCTGATGCACAGCCTAAAGATGACAAGCCGGACGAAAAATACTTCAATGTTCTCTGGTAGGTTTCGGTCGCCCTGCAAAGGCCATCACATCTCATGCCACCACGAACCGCAGCTAACGTGGAATACACAGGCGCAAACCGACGGCCAAAAAACACAAAACCTGGGATGGTGATGGGATCATCTCAGTCCGCAGAGGGAACGTCTTCCTACGAGATGCCACCGGCAAAGAGATGGGGCGCAGGGTGCACGAGACCCCCGTCGAGCCTGGGGTATCTTTCTCGATCTCCGGTAAAGAAGTCGAGGTGGAATCCGAGATAACCCGCGAAGAATACTACTCTGGCAGGAGATTCCTGGAACCTCCGAAACCAGCTACACCGGATCCAACTCCTGCGAAGAAAGAGTTGCCTGCTCGAAAGAAGGGCGAAGCGCCAAAACCGACCGCAGCTGAGCGGACAGCATCGCTCAAGCGTTCGATCGCGCTAGTCACCAATCCGGATGCCAACCCTGGCAATGCACCCGGTGCATTCGCGGCGTACAAAAAGCCTCTTCTTCAGAATACTGTTATTCCTAAGGCGCCTGGGAAGGTTGTCCCACGACATGATCCGAAAGCACCAGGTGCATTGGTTATGCCGCGACCGAAGTCTGTGCCGAAGGGAAGACAGGTGGTCGATGTTGTGGTTGACCCGTTTCTGAGCAAGAACTTGCGGCCCCACCAGCGGGAGGGTGTTCAATTCTTATATGAGTGTGTCATGGGCATGCGCGACTTCAGCGGCGAAGGCGCCATCCTCGCTGATGACATGGGTTTGGGCAAGACTCTACAGACTATCACGCTGCTTTGGACATTGTTGAAACAGAACCCGGTTTTTGAAGACCCGCCTGTGATCAAGAAAGCCTTGATTGTCTGCCCTGTCACGCTCATCAATAACTGGCGGAAGGAGTTCCGCAAGTGGCTTGGTAACGAGCGAATTGGCGTTTTCGTTTTCGATGATAAGCGAAAGCGTTTGACGGACTTCACCAAGGGCAAGGCCTACAGTATCATGATTGTTGGCTATGAAAAGCTGAGGACTGTCCAAGAGGTTTTGGTCAATAGCTCTGCGGTTGATATCATCATTGCCGATGAGGGTCACAGACTCAAGACACTACAGAACAAGAGTGGTCAGGCAATTCAGTCACTAAGTGCTACAAAGAGAGTCATTCTCTCAGGAACTCCCATCCAGAACGATTTGAAAGAGTTCTTTGCTGCTGTGGACCTCATCAATCCAGGCATTCTTGGTAACTTCAAGTCCTTCATCCGGGAATTCGAGACTCCTATCGTACGCAGCAGGCAACCGGAAGCCACGAGCAAGGACATTGAAAAGGGCGAGTCTCGAGGCGAAGAGCTTCGAGAGCTCACCTCGAAGTTCATGCTCCGCCGAACAGCAGATATCTTATCAAAGTACCTCCCTCCTAAGACGGAGTATGTACTATTCTGCAAACCGACACGACCCCAAGCAAACATCTACAAGGCTGTGCTTGCGTCCCCAGTCTTTCAATATGCAATGGGCAATACCGAAAGCGCCCTACAACTTATCACAATCCTTAAGAAGCTCAGCAACAGCCCCTCACTCCTATCTCCAAAAAATAACGACAACTCCCCCAACGAAACAATCCCCTCACTTCTGGAATCAATACCCCAACCCCTGCATCGCCATCTATCACCTTCATCAAGTGCCAAAATCCGGGTCCTCGATCAACTCCTTGACACAATGCACAAAAAGACAGACGAAAAGGTCGTTCTCGTCTCAAACTATACTTCAACTCTCACCCTCCTCGCAACCCTCCTCTCATCTCTTGGTCTTCCATACCTCCGTCTAGATGGAAGTACACCTGCCCAAAAGCGTCAAGGCCTGGTTGACGACTTCAACCGCCTCCCAGCATCGCAGTGCTTCGCTTTCCTCCTCTCTGCAAAAGCAGGAGGAACAGGTCTGAACCTCATTGGCGCCAGCAGACTCATTCTCTTCGACGTTGACTGGAACCCGGCCACAGACATCCAGGCCATGGCTCGAATCCACCGAGACGGCCAGAAACGGCCTTGTCGCATTTACCGTGTGCTTCTGAAGGGCAGTCTGGAAGAGAGAATCTGGCAAAGACAGGTCACCAAGCTCGGACTTGCAGACAGCGTGATGCAACAGAGTAATGGTGGTGCACAATTCAGCTCATCTGAGTTGAAAGATTTGTTCCGTCTCGATGAAGAGCGCGCCTGTCAAACGCACGAATTGATAGGCTGTCAGTGCGGTGGCAGGGGTGTTGTCGAATCTTCTGCTCCTGTTTCTGGTACCGCAACGCCAGCAGATGATTCTGATGGGGACTTGTCGGATCCTCCGTCCGGGGACGAGTGGGATTCTGACGGATCCTCGCTCAGCCCTTTGAGATTGAGACCCGCTTCTGGGGTTGATATGGAAAAGCAGGAACGAGAGATTCGCGATGGTACCTTCCGTGCTAAGCTAGAGAAGAAGAAGGGCAATGGCAAGGCTGGCAAGTCCAAGGACCAGAAGGATAAGATGCATCAGACTCTTGCTCGATACGCGCATATCGATCCCACCCTCTTGGACCCTGATGCCGAGGACGAGGAGCTTGAGGCTTCTATCGATGATGATGTACTTGTCTCTATGCTTAAGGATGAGTGCAACTTGATCGGGTATGTCTTCAAGCAGACGAATGGAGCAGAGATGGGGGCTTAGTTCTGCACGGGTGGGTTCGACCTCGAGAGCTTCCAGGATTGGTTTACTTCCGAGGTTTACTTATCATGATTTCTCAGGATGTACAAAATATGAGATCAATAATAGATACTACCATTACATTCGTCTATGTTCAAACCTTGAACCTTGGAAGTTCCGAGATTCCCAACGCTCCAGGGCTCCGAGTATGAAGTTCCAGACCGAGTGTTGTGGTGTACCTACCTAGGTAAATAACTGGTTATATAAAACAAACATCCACCCGGAAGTTGTGGGTCGGATCCGACTACCCATCTGAACAGGGTGGAAATATAGAGAAAAGTACTTCTTAAAAGAATTTCGATTATTGACTTGGATATCATGTAGGATCTATACAAAGGAAATGCCCCAGGGGCGATATTTAAAGAGAAGTGAAGAGAAAAAACAAGGATATAAAAGAAAGAAAAGCCCAACCCCCGTCCCTTGATGCACCCCAACAATCCACACACCTATTCCACATATGCAAAACCCCCATAAACAAAGAAAACTCAATACCGCAGCTTTCCAACAAGACCAAAAGTATAAGCCGTCTCGGCCTCACTCTTCATCTGAATCATGTAGATCTTGCCAGACCCAGTAGCCACCCCACCCTTCTGCGCAACACCTTCCTCCTCATTCTCTTCACGAATCGAAACCGCAATACCAGTCCGAGCAATGCGCTCAAATGCATCTTCACCAAGACAAACATCCAGCATCGTCTCGCCGCGCGTCTTACCACGAATGACGATCCGTTTTTCGGCCTCCATCGCACGACGCGGGGACGCCGCACCAGAAGCCGGAGGCGAAGATTCATCGGGCTGAATACTCGAGTCACTCCTACTAGTACTAGGACGGGGGGTAGTGGCAGGTGGCGCAGGCATAATGGTCATGCGAGCAGCGCCGAGATCGCGCCACTTGGAGGCAGATTCGCGAGCGTAGAGACGAATCTTAGCATTTGAGAGACCGATTCCGTCGGCGCCCTTGATTGCGGCCGCGATGCGGCCGATGCCTGTGTTTGCGTTTGGTGCGTTGGATTCCGAGTAGACGGATCCTTCGCGGCGGGATTCGATTGTCGAGCGGGAGATGTTGAACATTTTGCTGGAGGCTCCAAAGCGCTTAAGGGCTGAGAAGGCGGAGCTCATTGTTCCAACACTGCTTTCTGAGCCTTCGGCTAGAGAACGGGGAGAGCTGGAGGCACGGTAGCTCTTGCGACGACGGGGCCAGCCGAAGAGGCCGCCTGACTTGGCGGCGGGTTCGAAGACCGGTGCGTTGTCGTTGAAGGGGCCTCGGGCATTCTGGAGGGCAATGTAGGTTGGGTTGTTGATGCGGGATTGGTTGATGAGGCCATAGAGGGCGTCGCACTCATCCGGGCTACGGGAGCGGAACATGATGTTGTTACTTGAGGTGATCTTGGATCGCTCGGTAGGCGGGGAGCGGACACTAATGTCAATGGCTGTTCCGCGGCGGATGGGAACGAGAGGTGTCAGCTCGAGGGAGATGAGTGGCCTCGAGGATTCGGAGTCTGAGTTTGGATCCGGCTCGGATCCCAAGGTGAAGGCCTCGATCAAGCCAGGGCTAACGACGATAGTGCATTCATCAGGAATCAAAGTCTCCCAGCTGCCCTTGTTAGACCAGGCAAAGACAGATGCAATTGCCTTGGATGTCTTGGTTGGCTGCAGAGGCACAGCGCGGTAGCCGCTTTGGGATGCAGAGTTGGAATGCGAGAGGGAATTGGCTTCCGTTGCTGCATCAGGAATGTCTGGCTTCGGGGTATCGTCATAGTCATCGTCTTCAGACACCGATGAATAGTCATCTTCGGAGTCGGTAAAGTCTGCTGACCTCGAGTATTCGGATGAAGAGTAGGAGTAGTGGCGCACTGTGGACGCATCTGAGTCTGTCTCGGAGTAGTCGGATGCAGTTGATGGTTCATATTCGTGCTTAAGAGGCGAAGAACCACGTCTCTTGAGCCCGCCACTAGAGGTGAGGACCGGGGCACTCGAGCGCTTGTCATTGGCAGGGCTAGATGATCGGTGAGGCGGGGGAGGTGGAGGACTGTCATCATATCTCGGACGTCTGCGCGACTTCTTTCTTCTGGTTCTCGAAGGTGTTTCAGGAAGTTCCTGGTGTTTAGGCAGGGACTCAAGTGGAGGGTAGTCTTCCTCCTCTTCAGGGCCAAGGCTTGTTGGAGTGGACAGATGGGTTTGGCTACTCGGTGTCCGGATCTTGGGGATCAACGGAAGGGTTGTCGAGGGCACAGATGAAACCCTTGGAGATTCCGGCTCAGGCTCCTTGACGGGAGTCTTTTGAGGCTGGGGTATGCGCGAGCGTGACTTCTCTCTTGGGGCCGCCTTGCTGGGAGACTGATCCGCATCACTGCCATAGAATCTGGCACCCGTTGGCGTGCTGGGCTGAGGGGATGCAGCGACACTCTCGTCGGGCACATTCTCAAAAGGCTTTTCGGGGCCCTTCTCGGAAACAGCACTTTTCGGGGATCCGGATTCACCTGGTGTATCACCATATCTTGAGAACCGCTTGGCCTTGGACCGCTTGAGACCTGTGGAGCTCTTATCGGGGCTAGATGATGGGTTTCTCGCGTCGGTTGAAGGAAGAAGAGGCAAGTCTGGGCGGACGGGCTTCCCGGACAGTTCTGAGCTAGCGGCTGTGTATTCAGTGTCCTTGGTAGCAGCGGAGTACATGGAGCTTCGTCCGTCGGCAGCGGAGCTTATCGTGCTTGGCTCAGAGAAGTGTTCCTTCTGTGTGAGGGAACGCCGCTTAGCAGCTTTCTCGCCAATTGGAATATCAACATCACTGGGGTTTGGCTTTGGCGAGGAACTGTTTGTGGGCTTTCGAGCCTTGTTCTGCTTGGCGCGGCTGATGAAGCTTTGGCTTCGACAAATTGATGGAGGGACAGGATCCGATCCCAAGAGCGATATCCATTCGGTTCCAACTTCTTCTTCGTCAATGCGGAGTGAAATCAGCTCTTGCCAGTACTTTGTAGGGTCATCCGGGGCGCTGCGCAACATGATGACAATCTCATGCTTAGATTCGCCCCGGCGAGCTGACACACATCGAAGGTCCATTGGAGGGAATAAAAGCCAACGATCCGAATGATCTATCTCACAAATAAGAAGGTCGCCTCCAGGGCCCTTGCTTGAGGTGTTGTCTCGATAGAGTAATTCGGCACGACAGTCCACGAGCTGTCCACTGGAATGATACAGAGACAGACCAAAGAAGTCACGGGCACGAACGCGGCGAGACTGATCAATGGCAATACCATGTAGGACACCTAGGGTCATTGGATCTCGTGTTCGGGTAGGGTCGATACTAGCAGCAGAATCATCTTCCAGCCTCGCCCTTTCGTCCCGCACACGCTTCCTAGCATCAGCCACAAGGCTCTGATATGCGACAGCCGTCTCTTCGGCCTTGGGGGTTGGCTCGAGCACATTGATGCCCTTGAAGGTCTTGGCCAGATATTTGAGCCGAACCAGCGGCCGCTTCAGCAAATAAGCCACATCGACCTTGCCTCCGTCTGCGTCGATGATATCACCGTTCTCATCACGTTCTAAGCCTTCATCCAGGCTCTTTGTATCGGCGTCTTTGTCATCGCCTTCTTCCAAAGGAGCAAGATTGACGATGACATCCTTGAAACCAAGACGCCATGCTTTGAGGTACTCACGATACACCCTCTGGGCACCCTGTGCCCAAGTCAGGAGAGCATCTGCGTTATCCTGCGGGATACGCTTGTGGAGGTTCTTCAGTCGCTCGATCGCCACGCCCATATTGACGATGGGCTTGGAAAAGTTCACGTCATCTTCGGGATCTAAAGACGGCCGGAACAATCCTGCTGCAATCGCCGAGTCAGAACGGGAGAGTACACAGGTCAAAAGAACTGGAATCACACCCCCGACCAGGGTCTTCAACTCGCGCATGTACTTTGTCTCGTCGCCTGATAGCTCATGAAGCAAATCTTCGACCGTTGCGGCGGCAAGACGGCTCTTATTAGTCCGTATGCTTCGGTTTGAGCGGGTACTTCCTCTTCGAGAAACCGACACTGACAGGACTGACATGAGATCATTATGAGTAGTCAATCGTCTTTTCAATTGGGAAGAGACAACAGGGAGCGAGTCAGGATCGAACTGATCTGTTTTCTCAGCCTCCTCAGCGTCCTCGGGCTCTTCGGCCAGTGATGGTACGCGCTTCTCTGCAGGTGTAGACTTTTGTACAGGCAAGGTGATTTCTGATATTGTGGTGCTCAGGGTTTCGGAGGATGCAATTGTCGAGAGTCGGTTATAGCCAGTACTTGGGAATGGCTTCTTGCGACCAAGCGGCACAGGGGCATTGTTGGCGGAAACCTCAGAGCCGTCGTCTGAGAAGGGCTGCAATTCAGACCCAGATTTTCCGATGCTCTCTTTGCGTGGCTTCTCTTGAGCAGAGGCTTCCTTGGTCTTCGCAGCTGGCTTGGTTGAATGATCGGTGCTCACGCGCTTTGGCTCTGCCGTCTCTCGATCTTGCGATTTCGTTGGCTTGTCTGTCGAGGAGACGGAGTCTTTCCCTTTTGAATGCCGGCTAATAGCGCTTTTCGGGCGAGATTCGGAACTCTTTGGACGCTCACTAGTCATGGATGGCTCAGACTGGGTACCGGGCGACTCTCCATCCGCGAGCTTTTGCGATCGCCGGGCTCGACCAGACTTGAGATCGAGAGGGGCAGGCATATCACTCTTGTCATCTCTTTCCATGAACGGATCTTGTGTATCCGAAAGCCAGGCCTCAATCTTGGCCCCGCGACCAGTAGTCGGTGTTGGCGTTGGCCTCGGGGGTTCTGGTTCCGCTTTGGCGAAGATCTTCTTCGACTCGTCAATCATATGAGCAAAGATACCACCCTTGGGCGGCTTTGGCGCACCGCGTGCCCGTCGCTTCGATAGTTCAGAGAAGTCCGCCTCGCTCGTAGCCCAAGCATCCTCCGGTGGAGGTGAACGTGTCTTGAGTCGATCCGATATGACCGAAGGTTCCACCGTTTTGCCGTTGTCTGTTTCGTAGTCACTCTCGGTGATTGTATCGATGGTCTTTCGAGCAGATCTCGGGTCTCGCACAGGAGACCTAGGCCCCGTCCCCCGCTTGACCTGGAATCGAGGCAGATCGCGACCCAGGTCGCTCTCATCCTCGCTGTCTACCCGTTTGTGCCGTGACACCCTGGGTTGTCCCTCATTGGTGGTGTATTCCGAAATGCGCTTGGGCGGGGGCAAGTTACGCGAGGACTGGGTCGAAGCTCGATTCCGCGTTCGCTTCCAATGTTCGTCGCTCACCACTCGTTTACGCGGGGTACTGTGGCTGCGCTTTCTCGTCTGCATGGGCTTTTCTTTGGGCTGTTCCAGCTTTTCGGCCTTGGCCTTGGCCGGCTTCGCTTTTGGTTTCGGTTCATTTTCATCGTCGGCGTAGGGGTCGTCGACAGTCACCACACCGCCACCTTGTTGTTGCCATTTTCGCACTCGCGAGCGAACGGTATTGGTGTCGTGCAGCCCCAGGGGCTCTCCGATATCCAGGACCTTTGGGGTCGGCTTTGTTGCTCCTTTGGAGGCACGCGGCGTCGCAGGAGATGGCATCGGTATCTAAACAAGCCATTAGGGAGGGGTTTCGACAAAAGCCAGAAGAGACTCACCAACACCTATCCCGCATTCAGCTAACAAGATCGGGGCATTGATGATCGCATAGATAAAAAAGTGTTTCAGGGATCATAAACAATGTGACTTTCGATAAGCCCCTCGCACTAAGCGGTTGCCGGGAAACGGGCCGATCGCTGGTCTTGGGCCAGTTGGGATGAGCGTCGATTCTGGGTACAGAACACGGAGCACGGAGTACGGAGTAACGTGTTTCGCTTTGTTTCGCTCTGTCTTGTTTTGTCTCGAGAGGCGAAATGGAGAAAAGAGGGCAGTTAACGAGGGCGCGTCAGCTGGTGTATATCAGCGTCATAGCACAAGCTGCG
Source organism: Penicillium olsonii (assembly GCA_911174995.1). Lineage (NCBI taxonomy): Eukaryota > Fungi > Ascomycota > Eurotiomycetes > Eurotiales > Aspergillaceae > Penicillium > Penicillium olsonii. The sequence continues at coordinate 954,613 of CAJVNO010000033.1, forward strand.
AGTACAGCCTCAACTTACGACTTGTTTTGGAGCTAAGCTTCAGTCTCGGTTACTCCTTACTCCATACCTCGGACCGTCCAGGATGTCCCGTCTATCTCTAAAAGTGTTTCTATCTCTTTTCTCCCAATGGTGCGGCCATATACCCACCCGAAGCACTTGGAGCCTAATGCTCCACTGCCCCCCATCGATGACGAAGGTGGTACACTAGTTGGTCTTCTTCTGTTCCAGCCGCTTGAACGCTGCCGAGATGGTGGTGATGCTTTGGTACAGGTAGTCTAGAACGGATCAGCAAAACGGTCACAACGCAGGCTGCACGGCACATACAGGCTGGAACGACAATCCAGATAAAGTTCATCATGAAATAATAAAGCCAGAAGTAATATGGCTCCGGGCGGGAAACCGGGCGTCCGTGGACATACTCGTCAAACAGACTGGTCGCATAGTACAGTGTGTCGCCGTAAAGATGGCTCATGCACACAATGACCTGGATGGGGTGGCGCAGAGAATGCCTGGTTGCGGTCAAGTATGCAACAACGAAGCAAAGTGGCCCCCACAGAAGCTAGGGAAATCAGCGGTGAATCCGAGGGTAGTGTATATAAGGACGGTTGGAGTGGGACTCACTACGGTCATGGTCTCCATGCACAAGACCAGGGTATCCGAGACCATATAGCGGGAATCAGACAGGGCATATTCCTTCCACAGTTGCCCGAAGAGGTCTTGGGCTGATGCCATGTGGTCATGGTGGATCATGAAATAGCCCTCGAAGAAGCAGTGCAGGCTGCCAGCTGGGTCTCGTCAACATCGCGTCGCGAAAGCGTGTTAGGGCCATCTTACAGAGGACAAACCATAGGATGGCAATGCGATCCGCTAGCTGCAGCTTCGGTCGTACATAGCTCGCCAACGCGAAAGTCACACCGAGAAGAACGGTGCATGCTCCACCAGCGGATAGGATGAGTTCGAGGACGGGAGTCTGGTTGGGCTGATAGCCCACCACGTTGGCATCCAATGGGTAGTAAGGATGATTGGGCATGATGTTCCAAAACAGCTGCAACAATTGCTCGAAGGGGAGATTTGGAAGAGGAGAGGACGTGATGTATAAAAAAAGGCATGTTTGGGTGGATATGAGGGTCCGGCCAATGACAATCACACGCGAGGTTTTACAACAGCAAGGCCGACCTCCAGGCCTGATTATGCCTTTGCTCCATACCTTGTGCTCTAGTAGTATATGGAGTAGATGTCTACTAGTACTAGTACTAGATCTTCGTCTCAAATTTCGACCGTGAAGATGAACGACTTCTCCAGGATAACGGAGATTACCAATGGAGAACCGTAGCAAACATTCAAGGCTGTCAGGTCATGGTAGATCGAGCCCGGTCTCATAAGAGAGAGAATTCGGTCAAATATCTCCCAAGATCATCCCAGTGTTGATATATTCGGAGGCTCAGAGATCCGCAAATGAGAATGCCCAATATGTTGATGCCTGAGGCGCCAGATCCCCATAGCCAAGCTGCGGAGTTGACCTCAACCGTGATCGCCCGAGATATGCCTTGGTGCTCGACACTCCTTGACAATGGCATCCGAAACTAGGCCTCTAGGAATCGAGGTTCCTCGTTCCTCAATGGAGTCGCCTCCAGGAATCGCTGCCTTGTTTGTCATCAGCTTCGACATTCGGACCGGGTAATCACTAGTCCCCCTGGTTGTACGGAGTATAGCTCCGCTGACATGCTGCAACAGATATGTGGTTTCGTGGAAGCGCACTGTACCAGAAGGTGAGCAACCAGCCAACGAATTCTGGCCCCGAATACGAGACTGACTCCTGGACAGTGGACGTGGAAGGTGTCGTGGAATACAAGTCGCTGCCTTCGGGTCTACACAACGTGACAGAAGACCTGGTGTATGTGCAAGCTGTGCTGGATCCTTTGAAACCTGACTGATGCGCCCGCCTAGCTACTTCGTTCACGAACAATATGCCGGTATCAGCGCGTTCCTCAATCACCCCGCTGCGGAAGCCGAGCGCAATGCGCAAATGTTCGCGATCGGGGTCCTCGTCCCTCTGAGTACGGGCAGGCTTGGAAAGAGCTGGCGCCATGCTCCCAAGCTAAGGGAATTGACACAGTACGCATATCGCATACCTTGCGATCAACACCAAGCTGACAAACGGTCACTAGGAAATACGCCGAGGACATGTCGGACATGGAACCCCTCACCAAGTATTGGGACGCATATCGCATAGGAGGAACCGAGTCCTCAGCGCCGGATTCCCCAACCGACTCGCCATTGAGTCTCCGATTCCGACCCGGCGATCGACCAGATACGAACCGCACTCGTGCCTTCAGCGATGCACTGGTTTTGGACACCTTCAGGCCGGCCCTGACCCCGTTCCACCCCGCATCATCGCTCCCCGAGTTCCTTGAGTCCCTCGGTCCCCTGGTCTTCCCCTTGTATAGAGCAGCTCTGCTGCGCAAGCGCATTTTATTCATGGGCGAGGCCCCCGTGCACACCCCCTGCAACTACGGTAAGATACCCAACGCCATATCCAGACCTCCACTAACAACTCTCAGTATATGACCTCTCCCTCCTAGCATCCCTACCCAACTCTCTCCGCCATCTTCTCCCCGCAGACCGCACTCCCCCACTTCGCCCGCGCCCTCTCTTCAACGTCGGCATCCACGATATCCCATACCTCTCATCCTTCGACCCCTCTCGGAGCATCCAAGACCCAGAATCAGATCAGAATTGGATCGCCTGTTCCACAGACACAGTACTTACCATGAAACCCGATCTCTTTGACGTTCTCATCACTCTCCCCCCATCTCACACCAAACAAGCCGAAGAACGAACCTTCCCCAAAATCTCCCTCATCAACCAGAAAACCCCCCAACACCCTCTCACCCTCAAAGCAACGCAGCGCGACGCCCGCCGCTACGCAATGCTCCGCCGCGGCCTGCACACCCCCACAGACACAGACACCGACTCAACCTACTCATCCAGCCCCGTCGTCGAGCCCGTCTCATGGACCCGTCTGGCCTACACATCATTCATATGGTGGGCATCAGCAGGCGAGAACCGCGACGGTCTCACGGAGGAAGAAGAGGAAGACCAAATAGAACAAGACTCACGCCTGCTGGCCAGTGTCGAGAACTTGTCTCCGGAGAATGACCAGCCGCCCGAAGTGGCCATGGTGGCATACTTCCGGCGCATGACGGCTCAGATATTCGGTACTTTGGCTGGAGTTGTTGCGCGCAATGATGAAGACGGGTGCAGCGAGCCGTATGCTGATGATGACGAGTCAGTCTCTCAGTCTCGGTCTATTGGCGATGAGTCGCCTTTGTTGCGGCAGCGGTCTGGGACTGGCTCGCAGCGTGGCTCGTTGCGGGACAGTGAGTGTGAGGTGGTCACTATCTCTGTTGCGGATATGACGGAGATGGGGCTGGATGTGTGGAGTGCGACTGATAGGGTGTTTGTGGAGGAGTTGATTGGACTTTGGTGGGGAAGAGAGGCGAAGGTTGACTGTGCGAGGATTAGATGCTGTGGGATCTCAGTGCTGTAAATTTCGAAGATTGTAAAGATTAGGCATGTGTACGATCTATGGATGTATGTCAATACATATTCCCAAGTTTTTCCCATCTGAGCAGGTATATTGAGGAGCCAGTATGAACATATCTACATTGAAATTGGTGCGCGAATGGGCGTTGTTGGATTGACCATCATCATAATCTTTAAAGAGGAGAAGTATAAACGGAGAAAGAAAACAGACATAGGAGAGGTGAGTGAGTGACAGGGCATAAACCGAAAATTGGTCAAAAGAAAAGAGAGGCACATGGGAAGAAATCCCTGTATAGAGTCATAATATTGAAGCCAAAAAGGGAGAAAACAGATCGCTTCCTATCGCCATGCAAATGAAGAATAGGCAAATTGATGCGCCGGGGGTATTAGATGAAACGACAAGCACCGGCAGACCATGCAAACGAAAGACATAACGCATCGAGAATACGATCCCAGTCAATTACCGACGAAACATGCGAACAGGAGCACTCATATCACGGCGTTCATTGATATCATGCTCAGTCCTTGAATCAGGTCGGAGGTTGGGGTTGGGGACGCGACGAGGCCCACGTGCCGGGTTCGCGTTCGAAGTGCTGGGGGCGCGAGCTGCGCGGCCAGCTTCGTTGGCACTGACTGAGCGCTGTTTGCTATGGGTGCGACCTCTTCGGGCCCGGATCTGAGCCAAAGCCTGCTCCCGGTCAATTGGAACGTCTGGGACGCCAGGATGCGATGTTCGTTGTGACTGGGTGTCGTTCCGAAGGGGAACTCTCTTCGTGTTGGTAATGGCAGTTTGTCCACGGGGGTCTCTTTTGGGGGCGTGCAGTGGCTGACGGTATCCATGGGCGTCTCGCTCCACCCGGCTAGGTGGCCGAGCTTCTTGGGACAGCCGCGCTCTTGCGGCGGAAACATCGTTTTTGGCGCCAGCTGAGTTTGGACGGGATCGCACGACCGGTGCAGGCGCGCGTGCGGGTGCGCGTGGCGGCGCCTGTACCGGAGCTGGTTCCCCGGATGGAGTGAACGATTCAGGCTCTTCCTCTGGTGGCTCAGATAAGTCCATATGATCTTCCTCGAAGTCTGGCTGGGGCTCGGGCAGGTCGGGCGTATCGAATTGATCCAATCGTAAGTGTCTGACGTTGTCCCGTAGTGGAGATGGGAATTTCATAAATGTGCCAGTCTCAGGAGAGAAGGTAACCAAAGGCTCGGCTGGCATCTCCATCTTCGGCGCACTCCTGGCTTCGGCCTTGTTTACAGGCGGAGTGGCTTTGTGTGCAGGAACAGGCGGCGCAGTCAGAGGGGTTCGACTCGCTTCTGGCTCATCGTGGTCACTTAATTCAGGAGAGGCCACTCGGGGAGACTGAACATGATGAACAGAGGAGACATGAGCTGGAGATTGATGAGCGGGTGGTGGGTGGTTGGGAGATCGGTGGACGGGGGATTGGTGAACAGGCGACTCATGCATTGGGACTTGAGGAGCGGGAGAACGGTGAACAGGCGATTCATGTATTGGGGCTTGAGGAGCGGGAGACTGGTGAACAGGCGGTTCATGCATTGGGGCTTGGGGGGCGGGAGACTGATGGACAGGAGACACATAGACCGGGGCCTCATCCGCGGGGGCTTTGTGAATCGGCGATCGATGGACTGGAGGTGGTGGAGGACTGGCCTCAGGGGTGCTGGCAGACTCCGGGCTAGGTTGTTGCATAGCGAACTGCTCAGTGCTAGCCTGCTGGGCCCGAGCCTTCTCCTCCGCCTCAATTTGGGGTTTTTGGAAAGTATTGTAGTACTCAGCATCGTATATGTACCGACGGCCGTGGCTCTCTGCAATTCTGCAAGAGCAACGCTCGAATTGGCACTCGATGTTCATAAAGTGAACCATGTCCTCTGCCGCTGCTCTACGGCGCCGCTCGAAAAGGAGTTCTTCCTTCAAGTCTTCCAAAATATCCTCGTCCACTTCTGCAGGCGCAGTTTCTGCTGCAGGCTGCTCATCATCGGCGACAGGTTCAATCTCCGACAGCCGTGGGCGTTTCGGGGGCGTCGCTTCCACCAGGTCTTCATCGCGTTCTGGGGCGGGTGAACGGGCGGAACCAGCGGCGGCTCGTTTCGGCCTCCGCGGGGTGTTCAAAAAGGCGAGGTCACCCTCGACCAATGATAACCTGCCAAAGTCTTCCTTGCGAATCTGATGGGCGCGAACTTCAAGATTGCTTGAGTGGTTTTCCGTCTCAAGGGCGCGGAATTTCTCCTTCAGGAGCTCAAGCTCTTCCGTGAGACCAGCAAGAGCATACGCGCGTTCGAATGCCTCCTGTTTGGCCCTGTCCTTCGAGTCGCGTTCTGCTGCGACTTCCTCTTTCAGAGATTTTGCCTCAGACTTGGCATGCTTCAACTCTTCTTGAAGCTTCACCACAGTCGATCCAGCCCGGAAAGCTTCTTTGCGGGCTTTGCGAATTTCCTTTTCGAATATGGATCGTTCTTGGCCTTGTCGTTCTTTAGTTCCATGTAGCTCTTCGAGTAACGATTCAAGCCGTTCGCTAATTCGACGTTCGCGATCTTGTGCTTCGGCTAATTCTTCTTGTGCGGTGGCCAGAGCTGACTCGGCCTCTTCGCGGCCCATGTTGGCCCTCAGCACGGCTGCAGAGTTGGATGATCCATTTGCGGGGCTGCCTCCTTTCGAAAGGCCGTTGAGAAACGCCACCTTGGCTTGCACTTCCGAGACACCTCGGTGGTTTTTGTGATGAAGTGTAAGAAGGTCGGCTGGGAGTGAGGGCGACGCGGGGATCGTTTGTTGATTCATGCGTTCCGGAGAGACCGGATGCAACGCTTTTGAGGGACTCGGGGGGAGACGCGTTGGAGACTCCATCGCGGCTGACGATGTTTAGATCCAGTCGTTGAAGATCACAGGGTCAAAACAAAAACATCACAAGAATGATGGAAAGGAGATCTCATGAGTGAAAATCACCGCTGTGGAGTCGGCAAGTGACGCACCCACACAAACATGTTTATTGCCCTCTTTGGAACGATCATGTGACTGTTGCCCTGGTGACCTGTCGCACCTTACTGTATTGGGCTAGCATATCACGTGTGATAAGGCCTCAATTCGGACTAGCGCATCAACCCGAGAACGTCTGTGCGTCAACTCGCATTGTCGATATCAAAATTCATTGAGGGGCTGTATGAGAGCTGCCCGTAGTTTGCATAATAATGCATGAAATCGTCACCCTTCAGCTGGGCCAGCGGGCCAACTATCTTGCAACCCATTTTTGGAATCTTCAGGTAGATCCCCGTCCAACCGCACCTGTGGGCTTGTCTGATATATAACCAGGAATCATACTTTACATACGATGGCACAGAGCAGTCTCCCGTTGACCATGACGTGCATTTTCGACCCGGTGTTGGAGCAGATGGCTCGGAGACTTACACACCACGAACCCTGATCTATGATCTCAAGGGAGGGTTTGGTACGCTGCGCAGATACAATGCTCTTTATGAACTTGGCGAAGACTCCAACGCCGGCCAAGGATTATGGTACGCGGCTCAACATGAGATTGGTGAAACGCACACAAATTAACATCTTCTAGGGATGGAAGGGAAGTTGTCCAAAAGCAAGCACCGATCACGCAAAGCGAATATCAAAAGAGCTTGGATATGGGCACACCAGCTCCTCGCTTGACTTCGGAATCCGTCCGCTACTGGTCGGATTATAACCGGGTGTTCTACCACCCAAAGTCCATCGTTCAACTTAATGAATACGAGCTGCACTCGCAGACTATGCCTTTTGAGGATTGGAATGTGGGAGAGGAGCTATTCAATGATCTGGACAAGGAGCATGATTTGCTCGACCGTGATTTGAGACCACTAATTGAAGAATGTGACCATTTGCGAGCGCTGCAACTCTTTGCCGGGTCAGATGACGCCTGGGGTGGATTCACAGCTCAGTATATGGAACGATTGAGAGATGAATTTGGGAAGAAGAGCATTTGGGTCTGGGCGATTGAAGATGGCACCAAGACACAACGGGTAAGTGGCACGGTGACATTACCAACAGTCAAGTACGAGGTTGGCTAAGTTTCGAACTTTGCAGCATCACCAATTCAAGAAAGATACGAACAAGGCGAGGTCGCTCTACTCGATCTCACAACAGGCATCGCTTTATGTCCCAATCATTGACCTGCCTCACAAGCTTCCTGGCTACCTGGAGGTAGATCGCCAATCAGAATGGCAGAAGACAGCCTTGATAGCATCGGCGATTGAAACGGTCACACTACCTTCTCGACTGAAGCCGTACCAGTATTTCGAGGCCGCCCTTGCCGGGGAGGATGGGACACACACCATCTTCGAGTTGCAGTCGTCCATCAATAAAATCAATGACGGTCATACAAAGCAGTCGGCCAATGAAGATGAGCAAGCTCACGCCGAAACCGAGTTTGACATTGACTTCACCTATGACGGCGAAGACAAGGGCGCCCACATCTTCAACCAAGTTCAGGTCACTCGTGGAGACGAGCCGGAGACGGCCTCCGAGTCGCAGGACCAGGATATTGGACACCTGCGAAAACTCAGACTCTACAATTCAGAGTCTATGCTTCAGAGGTAAGCTTTCCCCCATCGCGCTTGCCATTTTCATCGTTTCAGCCGACTGACAGTCTATACTACCCACATAGTTTCCACACGCCGCTCAGCATGCCTGTTCTTGACAGCTTCCCGCATAGGATGTTCCCTCCCCAGGAAGGCGGTCTCAACGTATTTACCGCATTGACCGCTTCAACACGAACGGCGCAACGGCTCAAGGCTTATTCAGGAACTGCGGCACGTTTGGTGTCGGTTGAAGAGCGTGAGGCGCTTGTGAACGGACTCGGTGAAATTCGAGAATTCTACGAGACAGGGTGGAGCAGTGGCTCGGACGATGAAGATGACTAGATACGACCATGACCAGTGTTGATATCATCGCAATTAAACGGTGCCAGGCTCCGGTCTCGGCCGACTGGCGCTATTCCCCAGGGGGATTTTGTGGCTTGAGGCCCGCTTTCCGGTGCCACCTTTTTCCCGTCTGAAGATGCCCAGAGGGCTGAACGTGGAAACGGTGCGGACCCCCCGAGCCTCCACTTGTAATCTTAGCAGCTAGGAACTTCCTGGAGTAGTTACACTTTTCCATGTGGCTGTAGAGTTTAAGACATCGACTCTAAAAATGTCAAGTCCCATGTCTATTTACTGCCATTAGCATTTCTGGTATAGTTTCTACGTCGCATGGCATCGTGGGCATTTCCCGTATTTCCTGTCTCACGCAGTTGATTTCCGGAGGCTGGTAATAAGCCCAAAGACAGTGAGGCTTCAGTGTGACTCCCGGGTAATAATGCATGTACTTGCAGGCGTCCCATGCCAGAAGCAGGGGTATACTTTTCGTTCTACCCCGCCATGACTTGTTCCAATGGACTTTTTGCCTCTTTGGTGCCGTCATCGGTTCGATTGATAACCCTTTGAATTTCTAGGTGGTCAATGTGGTCGCTGTGGCCGGGATCTCCATTTACACAGCAAATCAGGGCAGTCTCACGAGTTCCGAGACATTTGGCAATTTTAATGGAGGATACCAAGTAGGGTATGAGAAATTACTATGAAAGGAAAAACCATAAACAAGGAATAGAACCTTGGAAAGAAAATAGGATGTAAGCCAAGACGCCCAACAGAAAAAAGAAAGGAAAAAGAAACAACAGCTTGATATCGGGGAACAAAGTCCAGGTCGGAGCAAATCTCGCCAAACTTCGCTTCGACGTGGGCCCATGAGCATGCAACGTCACCTGCATTAGACACTTGGCCTTCACAAAATTCAATTCGAAGCCGATCGATTGACAGTTGCGATCGACCCACTCAGGGTCCAGAACAATACTCCAGTTCCGTACGGAGAACACGACCTTGCTCTTCTTACTCCGCATTCTCCAACTGTCCCAAAATCTATGGTTTTCGTACCTGGCCTTGGTACGCTGCCGGGTCTAATATCCACAATGACTGCCATTCGTGAGGTTTCCCCACATTCAGACGGGGCCGAGCTTTCAAAGGTACCGTTGAGTATAGGTCTCATGACGTGGGGGAATTGGGCAAATATGTGTTGTCTCCAGAAACCGGAATGAGGGAAAAAACAGAAGGATCACCTATCAAAGCCTAACCCAACATGGGTATCGTGAAGGTCAATCCCAGAGCTATCTCCCGCATCGCATGCCAAGAATCCACCTGCATCGTTGCAGTTAATTGGCCGCTTGACTGCTTGTCAGCCTTTTGGGGCCCCGGGGCCATATCTTGACCCCCGTCCAAGCCAGCCAACCATGGCACAATTCTGAGACCTCGTCGCTTCGTCATTGGCCCTATCCCAGTACCTGTCGTCTAGTCAACCAGGCCCGTGTGCACTAACTTTCCCTTTGCATGCGGGCCCCGGTATACCCTACATCATGACCAGCCTCTTCGAAATGAGCGGGAAGACTACTCCATGCTGATCGTTCATGCCGGGTTTGGTTGGCTTTCCAAAGACGAGCGCCACTTTTCGTTGACTTTAGTCTGCTTTTAGTTCCAAATGCCGCACTCAGCGAAGCGGAGCTGGCAATGCCGGACGGGAATTGACTCTTTGAGCTGTTGGGGAAAGGTATATATTAAGCTGCTTGGCCCCCTCCATCATCCAGGCTTGCTCTCGGAACGATTTGCATTGTCGATATTGCCCGTTTAGGAACTCTCTCGCTACGGTTCCTATCGTCTTTCGTTTCAAGCACATTCGCCCTTCCAAGCCTTGACTGAACCTATCAATCGTTTGTCAAAATGAAAGGCTCATCGATCGTTCTCCTATATGCCGCGACCTTGGCGTCCGGCATGGTGATGAACCCCAGACATGCCGCTGAGGCTCGCATTGCTGTCCGCGGTGGCGGTGGTGACGAGGGTGGTGGTGACTGGTGGGGCCATGGTGACCATGGTGACCATGGAGATCACGACGACGACCATGATGGAGATCATGGACACGGTGGTCCCCCAGAAGAGACTACTCCATGCGAGACGGAGACTCCTCCCCCAGTCGAGACTCCCCCGCCTGTTGAGACCTCCACCCCGTGTGAGACTGATACTCCCACCCCTCCTCCGGTTGTGACGCCTACTACCACTCCATGTGAAACTGATACGCCTACTCCTCCCCCGGTTGAGACGTCTACTCCTTGTGAGACGGACACACCTACTCCTCCCCCAGTTGTTACACCTACTACCACCCCGTGTGAAACTGATACGCCCACTCCTCCCCCGGTTGAGACGTCCACTCCCTGCGAGACTGACACTCCTACTCCTCCACCGGTTGAGACGTCCACCCCATGTGAGACTGACACTCCTACTCCTCCACCGGTTGAGACGTCCACCCCATGTGAGACTGACACTCCTACTCCTCCCCCGGTTGAAACCTCCACTCCTTGTGAGACGGACACCCCTACTCCTCCACCGGTCGAGACGTCCACTCCTTGTGAGACTGACACTCCCACTCCTCCTCCTGCCACATCTACCCCGGTGTCCCCTACCACTCCCTGCGAGACTGATACGCCTACCCCTCCCCCGGCGTCATCCACTCCATGTGAGACTGACACTCCTACTCCTCCTCCTGCCACCTCTACCCCAGTCTCTCCCACTACCCCCTGTGAGACCGATACCCCCACTCCTCCTCCCGCTAGTACTACTCCCTGCGAGACGGACACCCCTACCGTTCCTCCTCCTGCTAGCACTACTCCCTGTGAGACGGATACACCTACCGTTCCTCCTCCTGCTAGTACAACCCCCTGCGAGACGGATACTCCTACCGTTCCTCCTCCAGCTAGTACTACTCCCTGCGAGACCGATACCACTGTCGTCCCTCCTCCCGCCAGCACTACACCATGCGAGACTGAGACTACCGCCGTCCCTCCCCCGGCTTCCACTACCCCGTGTGAAACTGAGACTGTTCCTCCCCCTCCAGTCACTGTGACCACTACCTGGACCACGACCACCTGCCCAGTGACATGGGCGACCGTTTCAAGCGGCACAACGACCTACACGCACCCAGTGACCCAAACTAACACAATCACTGTGACATCCGTGTCTACATGCACCGAGGGCTGCGTTCAGCCAACAACTCCTATCGTTGTCCCTCCCCCAGTGCAGACTACTTCAGTTGTCGTGCCTCCTCCGGTGCACACTACCTCTGTTGTGCCTCCCCCAGTACACACTACCTCTGTTGTTGTGCCTCCCCCAGTGCAGACCACATCGGTGGAGGTTCCCCCACCAGCGCAAACTACCTCTGTTGAGGTTCCTCCCTCCGCAACTGAGCCTACTACCTCAGCTGCATCCACCTCGCCAGTGTCCCCTGTGCAGCCTACAACTGCGGCAACATCGGCGTCCTCCACCACTGCGCCCCCCGCATCCTCGTCGCCTGTGTTCAACAGCGCTCCCGCTCAGTTCCAGAAGGGCATCGCTGCCTTCATCCCAGGCCTTGCTCTTCTGTTTACTCTGCTGTAAACCTTCCAAGGCTTAATTCACCAGGTCCGCCATTTTATCCTGGCCAGCTGCGGAATTGCAATCTGCTGCAAGGAAAAAATCAAGACAAAATCCCCAAAAAAATTGTATTCAAGTCCGTTCTTTGAGTCTATGTTGGTTGTCACTTCATATGCCGGCACTCTGGAATGGTTATTTAATGGGTTACTTGACGACTGACACTCCTTTTCCATAATGGAACCCTAATTCTAGTGATACATATTATTTTACGAACGGATATTTATTTTCGACGTTTTGAGTGTCTCGTAGTGCAGTATGAAAACAAGAGCAGACCCCTGTATATTCAGCCCTGCCCAGGGTCTAAATTAGGGCTATGACATAATGCGATAAGGATAAGACGTTTGGCGTGTTTGCATGATGACCCGTGTCCTCATCCGAGGAGAGCTCTTCAGGCCTCAAGCAACCGCCAAGTGGCCACAGTATCCCTTTGCTTCCGAATGGCTTAATTTTTGAGTCATTCTTCAATCAAATCTCTCCGTTCTATTAACATCCCCTACAACCACCCCGGGACCACACATCGAGGCATCACGAAGCTCCGTCCGATTGCATTTGGTCCGAAGCCAACCCGCATTTCGGTCGACCACTAGGCAGACTGCCTGAATACCTCTCAACCCGTTTGGCTATATAAGTTCCGAGGAGTAAGCTTGCCCCGTCGATCGCGCAAACACTAGTGTCGGAAATTGGCTGACTCGTGTAGCCGGAGCAAAAACATAGATGATGGCGTTCTCAAATCGCCGACTACGTTCCAGCCCGTCAATGCTATCCCTAATTGTCCTACCCTTCCTTGTTTTCCTTCTTAGCTTCGCTGGACCAGCTTCTGCCGCCGGATCGGCTGTCCTGGGAATCGATGTCGGCACCGAATATCTTAAGGCTGCGCTAGTCAAACCCGGTATCCCGCTCGAGATCGTCCTCACCAAAGATTCGAAACGCAAAGAGTCCGCCGCTATTGCCTTTAAGCCTACACGTGAAAGCGATGCGCCGTTCCCCGAAAGATTCTATGGCGGTGATGCGCTTGCCCTCACTGCCCGCTACCCTGACGACATTTACATCAACTTGAAGACACTTTTGGGTGTGCAGTTCAATGATGGTGCCGACGAGACAGTCAAGAGCTACTGGAACCGATTCCCCGCCTTGAGACTGGAGGGCGCCCCTGATGGTCGTGGATCCGTTGCTCTCCGCAGCAACCGCTTGGGAGAGGCGCAAAAGAAGGAGGCTTTCCTGGTGGAAGAGATTCTTGCCATGCAGCTGAAGCAGGTCAAGGCCAACGCCGATGTGCTGGCTGGTAAGGGGTCTGACATCCGCGATGTCGTGATCACCTACCCTGCTTTCTACACCGCGGAGGAAAAGCGCAGCCTTGAATTGGCGGCTGAGCTGGCAGGCTTGAAGATCCAGGCTCTTGTCAGTGACGCACTGGCGGTTGGATTGAACTACGCTACTAGCCGAACATTCCCCAGTGTCTCCGATGGCGAGAACCCCGAATACCACGTCGTGTACGACATGGGCGCTGGATCGACCACCGCCAGTGTTTTGCGGTTCCAAAGCCGCAAGGTCAAGGATGTTGGAAAGCTTAACAAGACCGTTCAGGAGGTTCACGTTGTTGGATCTGGTTGGGACAAGTCTCTTGGAGGCGACTCACTCAACGATGTCATTGTGAATGACATGGTTGCCAAGTTGGCCGAAGAGAAGAAGCTTAAGGACAAGGTCACCACCGCAGAGATCAAGGCCCACGGAAAGACCATGGCTAGACTCTGGAAGGATGCTGAGAAGCTCCGACAGGTTCTGAGCGCCAACACTGAGACCTCCACCAGCTTCGAGGGCCTCTACGATGAAAACGTCAACTTCAAGTACAAGCTCAGCCGTGCCAACTTCGAGAAAATGGCAATTGACTATGTGTCTCGTATTGGTACCCCGGTCGAGCAGGCCTTGACAGCCGCCGGCCTGCAACTCAATGACATTGAATCCGTGATTCTCCACGGCGGTGCCATTCGTACTCCTTTCGTGCAAAAGCAGTTGGAGAGCTTTGTGGGCTCATCCAAGAAGCTCCGTACGAATGTTAACGCTGATGAGTCTGCTGTTTTCGGTGCTGCCTTCAAGGGCGCCGCCCTCAGCCCCAGCTTCCGCGTTAAGGACATCCGTGCCTCTGACGCTGCTTCTTACCCCGTCTCACTGAAGTGGAACTCGGATGGCAAGCAGAGAAACCAGAAGCTCTTCACCGCCACCTCACAGGTTGGGCCCGAGAAGCAGCTCACCGTGAAGAACCTCGAGGACTTCGAATTCAGCTTCGCTCAGCTCATCGGTGAAACCGAAGAGCAGCCTATCCTTAGTGTCCAGACCCAGAACCTGACCGCGTCTGTTGCCAGGCTCAAGGACTCCTTTGGTTGCACCGCTGAAAACATCACTACCAAGTTCGCTATCCGCCTCAGTCCCGTCGATGGTCTTCCTGAAGTTGTTATCGGTACCGTCAGCTGTGAAGTCGAATCCGAGAAGAAGGGCATCGTCGAGGATGTCAAGGGATTCTTCGGACTCGGAAAGAAGGACGAGCAGGAGGTCCTTGGCGAAGATGGTGAACCTCGGGAATCGATCACCCTCGAACCCGAGACTGAGTCTTCGACTACCACTTCCGCGACTTCCAGCTCCAAGACTACCTCTAGCTCCACCAAGGATGCCAAGCCTACTCCCTCGAGTAAATTGGAAGTCATTCCCATCAGCTTGAAATCCGTGCAACTTGGAACCCCGGCTCCATCTGCCGAAGAGCTCCTCCGCATCAACAACCGTCTCGTCGCCTTCGATACCTCAGACCGTGACCGTATTCTGCGTGAAGAGGCCCTCAACGAACTGGAGGCTTTCATCTACCGCAGCCGCGATCTCACCGAGAATGAGGAATTCACCAAAGCAATCAAGCCCGAACAGGCGACTCTTCTTGGTGAGCGTGTCTCCAGTGCCAGCGACTGGCTGTACGAGGAGAGCGATAATGCCAAGACTGCGGATTTCCAGTCTAAGCTGAAGGGTCTCAAGGAAATCGTCAACCCTGCCTTGAAGCGGATGAAAGAGAGCGCTTCCCGCCCTGGTCGCGTCCAGTTGCTCCAGGATATGCTCAAGAATGCTGAATCTATGCAAACCTTGATCAAGAACCAGATCGAAAGTGATGAGCAGATCTACTCCTCCGCCCTTGCGGCTTCTAGCACTTCGACCGAAACCGAGGCTCCAACCGAGACCCCGGCTTCCGATGAAGGTCTTGAAGATCTCGAAGATGATGCCTATTCTAGCTCTACAACTTCCACCAAGAGTGCCGCTGCGGCCAAGCCCACCGGCCCCAAGTACACCCTTTTCACGCCCTCCGATTTGACCTCCATCACACAGGCCCTCGAGGGCACCGGGCCTTGGTTAGAAACCCAGCTCGGTCTGCAAGAAAAGCTCACCGAGTCTGACGACCCCGCTCTGACTGTCTTGGAAGTCGACTCTCGCATGCGTGACTTCGAGCGCATTCTCAACCGCTTGTACGAGAGAATGACCGCTGCCGCTGGACAGAAGAAGACCAGTGGTGGTAAGAAGAGCTCCAAGGACAAGAAGCCCGAGGAGAAGAAAAAGACCAAGGAGCAGAAGAAGGAGAAGGAGCTCCCTAAAGACGAGTTGTAAAATAGTCGCTGATTCGTTTTTGCATCTGTTTGTTATTTCCGTACAGAGCATTTTCTAACGCAGTTCATGTATCATGCACCTTACATCTACACCTACACATCTTGGAAGATAGAAAAAGGACTGCAATGGAGTTTTGGGCTGAGCGTTAGCCATTTCATTCTCTTGTACTCTTGTTAATACACCTTGATCTACCTAATAGCCCCCTTTTCTGCTTCTTATTGGGCGTCCTGAGGCATCGCCGCAGCTCAAAGCCGCAGCTGGCCAGGTGGTATTCATGGATGGATGTATCACATCAGGTGACCTGCAGGGATACTGTCGCACTGCACAGACAAATAACTCTCTGCGACTCCCTGGGACGTCGAAATGGCACGAGTCTCCGACCTCATTCGAGACTCGAAACTGGACACCTATTTCCTCCCGGACTATAGGGTGGAGACAGTCCATAGGTTCGAAGAGTCAGATCCATCCTCGGGACGGCGATTAGTGACGAGATCGGAGCACTGGCGACCACACAGAAGAATTGGACGAGGTGGATTCGGTAGTGTCTGGCTGGAAAAGCGCAGTCAAGGGGGACGCCGAAGCTACAATCAGGATGTCACAGTCCGAGCCGTGAAGCAGATTGATCTGGACACCCAGCATGGCTCGATTGACTATAATCGGGAATTGGAAGCGATTGCCAAGTTCTCGCATGCTCGCGTAGGTTCCTGAACGATTCCTCTCCATGGAAAATAGGCATGCTGATGAAAGTAGTATGAGCGGTGCTTCGTCAAGTCCTTTGGATGGTATGAATGCCCCGGGAAGCTCTTCATAGCAATGGAATACCTCGAAAATGGCGACCTCTTCGGATATCTACACCAGAGACCACCCCTTCCCGAAAGCGAGGCCAAAGAAATAACATACCAGATCCTCGAGGGACTGGGTATGATGCATGAAAATGGATTTGCCCATCGAGACTTAAAACCAAATGTACGTCTGGATTTGAACAGTCAATTGGCGCTAGTTCACAAAGATGGTTATCTAGAACATCCTGGTCAAATCGCACCCTCCAGCAGAATGGTGGATCAAACTTGCCGACTTTGGTCTCACTAAGCGCATCGAGGAGAGCCATGCAAAGCTTTCTACGGTGAAGGGAACCCCCCGATACTTTGCCCCTGAGCTATGGGGATTCGTTGAGCGAGGCGGTGCCTATGCAACTGACATGTGGGCTCTCGGGGAAACAACCTTTGAGATGCTCTCCAAGAAACCAGCATTTGAAACCCCTGGGATGCTTGCCGGTTTTAAGTCCCCGCGGCAGTTTCCGGTCGACATTCTGGTCAAAGCTGGCGTCAGCCAACCAGGCATTGACTTCGTGGCTTCACTCATGCGACCTTGTCCCAGCGACAGACCGACAACAGAAACGGCCAAGTTGAATATATGGATTCAATCGGCGATAGCACCAGCAAGCGAGTCTATCGCGAGTTCGAAAAGCGAGCCACAAAGATCCTCGAATGTTGAAGACGAGCTGGCTAAGGGGCTCATGTCGTGGAGCATCAAATCCCCCTACAAGGGGGAAGAACCTACCATTCAAGATACCGTGCTTGGCCCAACTACACAACTACGCTGGAGGAGTGCCATCCAAAAAAAGGTTGGCATGGCACAGGAGGATGCCGCACCTGATATATCAACACTACGCACCGTGAAAAGCCTGCCCAAGCCACCCAAGTCAGCTGCACCTGAGTCTATACATTGGTATCAGACCAGACCTGATCTACAGCGCTATATGAACGCCGTCCGCGCGGTAGCCTTTTCACCAGACGCGCGCCAGCTGATATGCACCTCCAGAAAGTCAAGGATGTCGTGGGATTTAGCATCTGGAAATGTTTACGAGAACTCCAGGATTTGCTCAAATCTATACAAATCAAAGCTCTCCTCTTCTTCAGCGCTGGCGTACTCACCAGACAACACGCTTTGGGCCTGTGGTGTCGGGCTCCATAGTCTGCATTCAGGGAACGTGTTGGTATTTGATACGGGAACCGAGATTCTACAGAAGGAGCTTGGCCATCAAGGATGGGTCACTTCTTTGGCTTTCTCCTACGACAATGAATACCTAGCGTCTGCCGCTACAAATGACGAAATTCGAATTTGGAACCTGGCGACTCTCGAATACGCATGGAAGCTTCCAAGTCACTGTGACCACGTCAAGTCGGTGGTCTTTTCGCCTGATGGTCGGCTATTGGCATCTGGGTCTGCAGATGGAATGGTTCGGGTATACGATCTGGCGACTGAAAGTCTACAATCGACGTTCGAGGGTCATTTGGGACCTGTCAACATGGTGGTGTTTTCACCCAACGGGCAGCTGCTAGCATCTTGCTCCAGTGATTGCAAAGTCAAGCTATGGAACTTGAAAAAGAAAGCTCTGCACCAAACGCTTCGAGGGCATGGCTTTGAGGTTACCTCCGTCGCATTCTCTTTCAACAGCAAGATGATCGCGTCCGCCTCTACGAATGGGACAATGCGGGTTTGGTATGCGGCAAGACCTAGCTAAGGAGGGAGTCCATTCGGTACATTGTATAGCACACACCGAGACTCATGTATTTAGTAGAATTAGAATGTACCTATCCGGAATTGCTCACGCGATGCGCCCACGTTTCTCAGTTGGCCCGCCGACTTCACAGGCGCTGTAAGTGAATAGTATTTTATCAATGGCACAGTCTCCGGTAGTCCTTGAATCTGTGTCGCTGTTGATTGACCTCATGAAAGCCAGTAATTTGAGATAAAGTATCAGATGCTAGAAGGCTAGGTTGTTGGAAGACTTGAGGTAATTCCATGTCATATCCATGGATTAAAAAATTGATTTTTTCATGCTGGAACATAGGACCGGTAGAGACAGAATTGCATCGTCTTTTGACTGCGATGCAAAGTCGAAATGACTAGAAAGCAAGCTGAAAATCTCTGCAAATTGACCAAATCAAATGATGATCAAACGAAACCGACGAACAAAAGCCCCCTGGGCCTAGATTTTTGCCCAGCGCAGGAGTACCGCAGCAGCGATGACTGGCAGCACACTCACTAACTCCCCCAATCCCGCAAACTCAGGAGGAATTCTTGCATTGACGAAGGCGCCCGCAGCAAGAAGGACCGCAAAGGTGTTATAGATGAAGCTCCAGGCAAAGTTGAACCTAATACGGTTGACAGCTTGCTGACTGGCATTCATCATAGCAGGGATTCCAGCCAAGTAAGGTCGCATGAGGACGACATCAGCGGCAGATTGAGCGACGTCGGTACCTTCGTTCATATGGACGCCGATAGTAGCCTGCGCAAGAGCAACGGCATCGTTCGTACCATCTCCGCAGAAAACAACAACCGGCCTCTTGCGATCTGAATCCGCACCAAGCAGTGATTGAATGTAATCCCTTTTGTCGCTGGGTGAACTTCGAGATCGAACATTTTTACCGGGGATGTTGAGCTTTGAAGCCAACGACTGGACTGTTCTGTCTTCATCTCCAGACACAACATGCACCACAACACCACCTTTTTGCAAAGTCTGAATGGTCTCCGTAGCGTCAGATCGAAGTTCATCTTCAAGACCATAGACCGAGTGTAAGGCTTCATCGATAGTGAAACATAGCACAGTATAGCCTTGAGCGAGCATTGGTCGAACAAACTCATTTTCCGACAGACTGAGCCATCGGGAGTTACCCGCTCGAAGTTTCTTTCCATTGAGGACAGCTTCAACGCCTTTTCCAGTCAGGCTCTTAGCACCAGGAACAGCCGAAGGCATGATTCCATCCCGGCGGAGACGGGCAGCCACGGAAATAGAGACAGGGTGTCGATTGTTCTCAATGAGACCTAGGAGAAGGGAGAGATCGTCCCTGTTGACACATTCCTCGGCGACAACTGTAAGTTTTCCCCGGGTCAACGTTCCAGTTTTGTCAAAAACAACATGCGATGTTTTGTGAGCGACTTCGATGGCATCCGCGGACTTGAAAATGATACCTCTTTCCGCTGCAACTCCGCTGACAATCACAACGACCATAGGAACGGCCAGCCCAATAGCACAAGGGCATGATACTATCAGGACGGTGATAGCATAAGTGATGGCCTGAATGGTAGCTTCAGAACCATCGTATCCGCGGACAGCCATGCCCACTGCAATCCATGTCACAAATGTGATGATAGTGAGTGCGACCACGACCGGGACAAAGTAGGATGCGACTTTGTCTGCGAGATCCTGCAAATTTGGCTTTGACAGTTTGGCCTCATCGACCATCGCGGCTATGGTGTTGATAGTATTGTCGCTGGGCAGACGATTCAGTCGAACTATCATTACTCCATTTCCATTGATTGACCCAGCAATGACTACCGAGCTGGGATATTTCTCCACTGGGCTGGATTCACCCGTCAGCATCGACTCATCAACCTCAGACGACCCTTCGATGACGGTACCATCGGTCGGTACTCGAGTGTCGGGGAGAATTTTGAAGGTGTCACCGTATTGGAGAAGTCGGGCGTCGATTTCTCGTTCAACTCCATCGACTTCGTCAATGAGGATAGCTGTTGGTGACTGCAGTGAGCGAATGGAGATTGACTGAACGGCTCTCTGGCGCGCAAGAGCCGTAACCCATCGACCGACCATAATGAGGGTGACCAAAAGGGTGCTGGTCTCAAAAAATTGACCGGTCGAAAGTGGCTTCTTCGCGATGAGGTACCCAAACGAAACCATTGAGAATATGTAGGCGGCGCTGGTGCTCAACACAATCAAAAGGTCCATCTCGATAACCTTAGAGAAAACGAGCGCCTTGAGAGCCTTTGGGTAGAATGGCCCCGCTATGATGACCTGAACAAGAGTGGCCAGAGCAAGTGAAGCCGATGAATATGCCACCTCCCTGGGAGCAAGTGGAGCCCAAGCTATAACAAGAACCGGGATCGTCAAGACAGCAGAAAGCAGCGTCATGTATCCAACATGGCGGACATGCTTGCTCCCAGCCTCCAGCGAAGAATCACCACGCGGAGGAGCAAGCTGAATTGGTGGGCCCCAGATCTTCTCGACAAGGTCTCGGGCGCCTACAGTCTTTGGATCAAACGAAACTCGGACAATGTTTTTATCCAGGATCGTGATATCGAAAATACCATCGGGCCACTTCTGGGCAATGAATTTCGAGGGATCATCAGAGACGATGAGATCAAGACTCGATCCTTGATTCTGTACTCTTTCACACTTGAATTCGGTCGTTCGTTCAACGTGCTTGATAACCTCCTCTACCGAGGCAAGGCGAAGATCAACGTTAAACTCGGCTCGCGAAAGAACCAGACTGGTCTTCAGCTGTGTGACCGCGGGTAAAATGGCAAGCGTTCGATTGAATTTTGTCTCGCATCCGGTACAGGTCATGCCCGAAATGCTAAGGACGACGCGCTCATGACCGGTACCTTGATTCTCGATGTCAGAGATGACATTGCTAGGTGATTCATTTGCCTCCTGGTGGACATTGTGCGTGGTAGAGGAGCAACACACATCTGCACAAGGGGCCTCAGGCTCGGACGGTTTGGTCAAGTTGCAGCAAGAGTCAATTTCGCATGGGTCTGAAGGCCCGATCACGTCCTTTTCAGTCAACTTACAGCAAGAGTCAGAACGGCCGGCACCAGATCCTTCTTTGCTGCTCGTAAGATTCTGTGAAGCGCAACATGATCCTTGAGCCCCACAACTTGAATCCCCAGCAGTTGGTTTGATACTTGGGCACGAGCGCTCAAGAATGGCATTGGTGCCATTCTCACTCGGAGGTTTGTTCTTGTCGCAGCAAGGTTTAAAGCAGCCAGTCTGGACGACCGGCGTTTTGACCTTCGAGCAGCACGATTTCGAGCACTTGCTTTTCACAGGAGGCTTTCTGGAAGATTTCTCCATTGAACACGGAACGATGCTTGTCGAGTCAGTGCTTAACCTGTTCACAGACCTTGCGCTTTCACCAGACCCCTTTCGAAGACGCAGATGATTGTGTATCGCCTGCTCTCTCGTGACAGAGTCACTGCTGCGACCGGATTCCAGCGACTTGCGAAGAAGGGAACGCGCAGATGACTTCTTGCTACATTGCTTTTCATCCTGCGAATGGCGTTGACGGATTTCACAACAGGTCTCTTGGCCGAGAGCAATGAGAGATCGGCAAATACATCCCAAGGCCTGAAGCGTGGCACCGTAGCGATCAAGGGCAGAGAGGGTGTGTTGCTCGCATGCCTTGCTGTCAGTAGCTCCATCGCAGACTGCAGAAAATTAGCTATCTTGAACCATTTTGCAAAATTATGGCCACTCACCGGTCGCCTGGCGGCTCTCATCTGACGACGAGGGTGCTGCATGCTTCGAGCATTCTCGCAAAGCCAAACGATCAAGACAAGATGTGTCGCAGCATGGACCGACTTTCCCACGGCAGCAATCGGGGGCGTCGGTTTGGTCTTTTGGGCTGACCTCCGCACATTTGCCCGTGGTACAGCATGTTTCTGATTTGTTGGGCGAACTATCTTTCAGGTTGGCGGCTTTATCATCCTGAGATATCGAGTCATCACAACAGCCCGAATACTCCCCACAGTTTGTCTCGGATAAAGATGCCATAAGAGAGTCAATGGGCCCAGAGGACAGGGGCGGCGGACCAGAACAGCCTTTTCCCATTGTTGTGTTGTATCCCTTGAGTGAGTGAGGGGTGGTGGACTTGGGGAGGTCAAGTTGGCTGCTAACACGTGAATAGCGGCCAATCAACTCAAATGGGAGAATTCTGCCAGTCAAATATTTTTCACGCGAAATGGTGTGATCAAATACCTAGTAAATGTTTTTCCCGGTGGGATTTATAGAACATTAATTCAAGTTGAACTCCTACAAGTTCCCTGGACCGTGGACTTCAGGTGATTTGACTGAAAGATATGTACCTGGACGTGCTGGGCACACCGGGTATATCGACAGAAAAATAAGCAACCCTAATAAACGTTTCCTTCAACAATCCATTCTATCTTGTTCATCTTTTCCTATGCTAGGTGCGCCTTGGTTTGGCCAATGTTTGAACATCCTTATCACTGGGCACCTGTCGGAGATGTGATGGACCGTGAACCTTGGAATGAAATCCAGTCGGCGACAGTCGGCGACAGTCGGCAACACCGGAAAGCCTTGGCACTGAGGAACTTGGCTGATTCGAAGTCAACTTGAGCGACCACTGATCAGCCCCGTGAGGTCATCCGATCGCCATCGAGCCTGTGTAGGGGTAGTACAGGGGGTATATCAAGACGGCCATGATGTGCCTCCATATCAACGATCATCCGCAACAAGTCAGAACCTCACAAGTGGTGCTGCACTTGACTTGGCATAGCTTCGACTCATTGTTGTGTACATCAGTACCCGATGCAGTGACCAAAGAAGTGACCGGTCTCAGCTCCGGCTGTATAGTAGCCGAATGAACGCCGTAGCTGTGAAAGCACTCATTCATGGTGTTTGCGATCTGCACGAACTCAGGAATAGTCTCTTTGGAGATGGCGACGTGGACAGATGCCAATGCCTTTTCCTGGTTTAGGCGCCAGATGTGGAGTTCGTGGACAGAGAGAACACCCGGGATCTTGATATCATTCCTAATTTTAGTTCGGTATCGGCATCGATTAAGCAGGTGGAACGCACGGTTTCAAGATCGTGTTTGACATCTCCTAGATCAATGCCACTTGGGGCGCTCTCGAGTAGAATCTTACCAGAATTCTTGACTAGAGAAACTCGAACATTAGCGCATGAAGAAGGATACGATAGCAAGATGATACAAACCTAAAGGGATTGATGTGGTCAGGATAACGAAGGATATGGCCATACTGACAGCGGGATCTGCGTAATAGCGACCCGAGTATGAAGTGAGCCAGATCACAAGTGCCGAGATGATTACACCGACATTGTTGGCAGCATCGCCGATCACATGGATCAAGACACCTAGCATGCCGAGATCATACCCCTTCTTTGATGCTTGGTGGTTTTTGTGCCGGTGGTTATCGTGGAAGGCGAATACCTTCAATCAAATTGGTAAGCATCAACAGAACATCTGAAGAGTTCTCAAGTAGAGCCTCACCAATTCTGTGCCATTTTCCGCGCTGTGAGAATGGCTGTATTCATGATCGTGTGAATGGTCGTTCGAGCCACCGTGCGAATGACCATGATCTGAGACAATGACTTGTGTCAGTGGCCTCCTGATTTGGATCGAGCTTAGGGTTACTGACCGTGGAGAAATGAGGCGCTGATAATGTTGAGAGCAAGACCGACACATCCGATGATTAGCACAAGCTTCGGCTCCTCCACGACTGCAGTCACATTAGTCAGGCGACGACAGATAATGACAAGGTGGCCTACTCTCGACGGATACAAATCGCTCGATGGATTGTAAAAAGATGCTCACGCCCAGGGCGAGAAGGAACACGCCGTTGAAAAATGCGCCAAGAAGCCGAGAACGCTGCCAGCCGAAGGAGAGGCTCTGGGGAGAGTCTTTCTTCACAGAGATCTGATTTTAGTTAGAACCGAGCAGCGGTAGTTGAAAGCAATATTCTGTACCTGTAAAGCTGCAAATGCAACGATGAACCCGATCAGGTCATTCAACTAGAGAGGATCAGCTGCATATTTCTCCCATGTACCGGGGGACGGGCGATCGAACATAATGAAAGGCATCTGCTACAAGTGCCAGTGATCTTGTATAGAATCCAACTGTGATCAGCATAGTTAGGTCACGCATACCGGTTGAGGGAGTGGTGCTTCGGAGTTACCGGATATTTCTGCAATGAAGAAGCAGAGGGAGATGCAAATCACCAGCTGCAGACGCTGGGATTGGCTCAAATGAAATCCCATAGGTCGTGGTTATAGCGAAATCGAGGGTAACGTGGAAGTGCAGTGGGTAGGTAGATGGGAAAGGGAAGAGAATGGTACGGGTAGCAGAAGCCTCTTGGAAGTTGAGCGACAGTCGGTTCGCCGGAAGGTTTCTGGGTGGAGTGGCCAGATGAACTTCGCCGAATCCTTTGCGGTAAATAGCGCACAATCCCGTGCCCTCACTAATTTAGACACCTACTAATTTGGTGGCCTTCCTGGCTAGGATGGCGATCATTTTGCATGTTTTGGCTGAGACAGTGGAGCTGTAGTAGTTGGGAAAATGTGAGATGCTATTGTCGTAATGAATTAGACTACCTAGGCACTGACAATCTGAGAATTCCCAAGAGTAGATGGAGACATGGCAATATTGGTCCAGCACCGGGATGCCCACGGCCTTGGCCCTCATGACTCACGCGATTCAACTATCTAGCGGCCTACCCAGGTGAGCTCCAGAGTACCTAGGTATGGTAAAATGGAATCAAGATAATACCTTCAGGGCTTTCTTTATGTTCAATACTAGTACAGAACGATTCATATTAAGTTCAGCACCGTATTCTCTAAGCGGACAGCACGCACTACAGGAATGCTGGAATCCATTGTTGTTATGAGCAGACTGCAAGGCTTCGTTGGAAATGTCAGTCGTATGGTAGTTACATGCTATGTGGAAGAATCATTTGGATTTACTTCTCCGTCACCTGTGTTCTGTGTTAATGTGTAAGGTCGGGAACTTGCCTACAATTTGCTGTGGATTGACAGAAACGCAAAGTTGATTCCTCAGGCATAATTCCCATGGGTCCCGTGGATGCCTGACACGCTGCCCCAGGGCGAGCATTCCTATGACCTACACCTGGAAGAGCTGGGGAAGAAGAGGGCATCGCGGATATAGATCGAGGTTCAAATAAAGTTGATTAAGCATTGGGAAACAAACAGTGCACAGTCTCAGTTCCTTGTCTATTGGTCCAAGGGGCATTCACCCACAAGGTCCTCACCCGCAAGGTCCTCACCACCGATGCCCGCAGGGTCCGCCACTCAAACTCGCGCCTTCCCAAACAGATTCCACCTGCATGCATACGAGTCTTTGTGTCTGATATGCTTTCTTCATTTCCAAAAAAATCATCCGGTCGCTTTCAAAGTGGTTGATTCTGATGTCGCCCACGACATGCTTACTCATCGAGGCTTGCCTCTATTACATAATCCTTGCTTTTGTCCGGGTTCACGAGTCCACGGGTCAACTGGTCCTGGGGTACAGATGTCCGACCAGATGTCCAGCACTTGAGATGTTCCAACACTGAAGGGTCACTTGGCACCTTGCACTTGTGGACCCGTGGGCATACAGGTGCGGGCCAGACCCCAAAGCTCGCGATACAGCTCAGTGGGAATAAAAGTTATCTCAGTGGGATTAGAAAATCCGACATGAGAGGGACTACATCTTCTGGCCCAGCTGAGCTCTGACCCAGGCTCCGTTCCAAATCACGACTCACGAGTCAACCAAGTGTCTGTATAACATGGATTCAAAACTAACGTGTGCTAACAGGACAGTCCAATAGAGCCGATAAACAGACTCAGCCATGATACTTTCATATGCCACATATTAACTAATCTATCTGTGGAATACTTCTTCTCAAATCGGCGACAACTGGTTATCTCTAGAACGAACATCTTAGAACTCAAATCTCTGCCTGTTTTCTTCGCTCCACTCCTTCAGCCCAATTGGGGCCTTTCCGGTGTACCTGAGCACACTTTTCGAGGCTTCTGGGTACTCATCTGCACGCAGTGTTTTGCCTGCATCGTACACCGCATCGTGGACTATCCAAGCGGCAACCGGCAAGGGAATCCCAATCTCACAAAGTTGGTTCACTGCCTCTTCTTCTCCAATCTTGACGATTTTAATGGACTTTCCCAAAACCTCACCAATAACACCCAGTCCATCCCTCAGCGACAGCTTCTCTCGTCCAACAATCCCCACAGCATGATCCTGGGAGCCATGAGCAAGGATCTTGCCAGCAACCCGTCCGACTTCATCAGGTGAAATCCAGTCGAATTCTGCGTCAGGGTTGGGCAACTCGACTTCGCCTTCCAAGATACCCTTCTTGAAGTTGAGAATGTTGCTTGAGAAGTAAGCCGGGCGAATTGAAACAAAGCCCTCATTCCCGAAGACCTCCTCCAATTGAATTTCCAATTGTGCGTGGCGGTAAGCGATAAAATCGGTAGAGGGCGTGGCATGAATATCACCCGTGACCGTAAAGCTACTCAAGAAAACCACAGACTTGACCCCGCCTTCTTTGAGGGCGAGAAGGCTGGCCCTCATTTGACCGTCTCCGACAACATAAATGAAGGCCACAGTGGCGCCTGATTGACGGACAGCAGCTTCGACGGTTTCGGGCTTGGTGAGATCAGCTGAAATTTTGTCGAACTCAATGTTGTCCAGTCTGGGGATTGGCTTTGTCGGGTCTCGGACGGCGAGAGAAACTTTGGCACCGTCTTGGTGAGCCTGTAGTGCTGCCGCAGAGCCCACATCGCCTGTGGCGCCGAACACGATCACACTTCGTTTCATGGCCATGCTGAATTCTCGTTGAGGTAAGAAAGAACGATTGGTATTTATCTTCTTTATGTCGCTTTGGTAGAACGTCCGCAAAGATTCTGGATGTCGGGAACTTTGATGCTTTTATAACCCACGTGACCTTTGAATTGCGGTGTACCACCCACTGGAAAGAACTTGACGGTTGGACTCGGATTTAAATATCACTGGTGTAAGGAGTAGATTCGTGCATGATTGTCCTCTCGGTCCGAGCGGACTTTCGGGGTGCTCTCAAAGGCCGAGACTCCGTCCGACGAGCTGTATCGGCCAACCTCTGTCCGAATACAAGGGGATATTTCCCCATCAGAACCTTGAATTAGTCTCAGAAACGTCATTTGTTGCCATAAAAATATCATCGTGGAGAAATTTTTAACAGTTACTAGATCGAAAGGTGGAGCGCAGAGCCTTAATTCGAGATCCTTCCAAGGCTAGACACAGTGGTTCCTTTTACTTCAGAAGAACGTTCTTTGTTTGAAGCAAACCCCGAGCTACTTGACAATGGAAAGGGTATATAGAGCTTGATGATCTGCAGTGTTGACACAATGCATTGACTTTGCATCCCGAGGTCTAGATGACACCCAGGGACATTTTCCTTACCCCCGGGCTTGAACATTGATATCCAGGCTGTGTATTTCAATATTGATACGTATTGTACCTCCCATAGCTCAATATGGTATCTTAAGAGTAATCATAGACATGTCGGAGCTACTAAAAACTAACGAAGACATCATTTGCATGCATTCGAAAACGGAAGGGATTGTACCCTCTACCGGAGAATGTGGTATAACGTTTAAACAGGCAAGCTAATCAACCAAGAAGTAACTCACGTGTACTCTATATCCGCCTTCAGCAGCATAGATAAATGCCACAATAACTTCATATTGATACCTCTCATCTCTTCCTTGAAACGCGAGGCAACAAGAATCACTCACTCAATTTGAAGCTTTATTGCACTCTTTTCTTAATTTCTCCTTGCTTTCTGCGAGCAAAATCTTCTCCGCTGTAACTTCTTAATCTGAACACAATAACTCAGTTCACAGCCGGAGTCCGCGGGGCTTCCAGAAGCAAGCCATCTAATTGTCATAGTCATCTCCCTCTCCGTCTCCACCAAGCCCGAGACCGGCCCCCAAGCCACCCCCGGAGCCTCCGCCGAGTGCCCCACCAAGGGCTCCAGCAAGACCTTCGCCAAATCCATCTCCGATGGAGCTGTCATCATCATCGTCACCTCCCAAAGCGGCACCGGCACCACCAATGCCGGATCCAATGCCGGAGCCAAGGCCAAGACCTATATTACCACCTGCACCACCACCTGTTCCTTGAGGTTAGTGAAGGAGCAGGATTGAATATTGATCTTGTGACGAACAGATAAGATCGGCCAATTCACCGCTAGGTGCGGCGACAGCGGCAAGGGCCACGCTGAAAAGCGCGAGAATAAGGTTGGACTTCATTGGGTATTGATTGAGCTATTGCAAGCTTTTCGTCAGTCAATCTTTTTCCCGCATCTTGGGGAGATGAATATAGGTGATATTACCAAATGCGTTCGGGTATATGGATAAGAGGATTGGAATGGTTTCCCGGCCTTGGAAGCTGATCTACATATTCCTGGGTCATCCAGTTGGTTTTATATGCTAGATTTAGGTCTCTTGAGCCCTCATCCAACGGTCTGTCATTCCAAGTTTCCATTTACAAGGAGAGACATGGGCTCTGATCGGACCATTTGTTTCATGCCCAGGTGAGAGGGACATGACCCACGAGGTAGGACGCCTGGTTTGGAATTTTCGGGCTGTCTGGCTTTAAAAATCTTTGAATGCCAGGTGGCTTAATGTGAGTACCTGTCTCGGGTATCTGTTCGGTGGTAGTACAGCTAAGAAAGTCGAGAAAATGGAACATATCCATGGATCCCATGCATTTACCTATAGAGACCTGGGACCGGGCCGGCCTTGGGGACTTCAAAGGTTCTGTTTCGCGTATGATCCACCTTGGCAGAATTGAGTCAACTTCAGGTAGAAATTCGAGTCGCGAAAGTATCAAGACTAAATTAAAGCAATATGCTTAGTACTGGGGGTGCAAGCATATCCGCTTTCAAACTGACCCAGCCCCTTGCATTGATCCGGTATTTGAGAGAAGCTTACGTTGTACAATCTTCGGAGGCGTGGCAGTTGGTTTTAGATGTTGTGTTAATCATGAGAAGATCGCTTCTTAAGTTGTGTTTCCACACCACCAGTGGGATGATGAAAACGACAAACATCTAGACATTTCCCCTAATGCCAGCGTTAATAGCAGGGTAGCAAGGTCCCGCTGAGGTCGAATATGATCAGCTCCTCTGTATGGCTATTGTATACTACTGTCGTTTAAGTCATATGGAATGACAGCGCACTCCGATGAGGGGTGCTGATCATAGTCCGATTGAAAACGGCTCGCCCACCGCTATGTCTTCCGAAGATCGTGCTGATATCAGTTGTACATGATGGATTGGACCAAAATCTCGGCTAACATTTGATGCTTCGATTGATGTTCCTAGAATTGCGAAACCGAAGCTTCTGCGTAGGAACGAGAGAGGATTGGGAGAATTTAACATTGGAAGGAGTCACGGAGTTAAGGCTGTAGAACGACGCGAGCCGTCTTTGGCAGCCGACGGACGAATCCGTACGGTGCTCAAATTGGCCGAGCGTAATCAATCGAAGTGATGTCACAGTGTTGATCGCTGAAAGGCAATGTCCGATGTCGTCTCCGGTGTTGGCTTTGTTGTTTCCTGGCATCTGCTCATTGAAGCCCTCTTCAACAAATGTACTGCCTTGCCCCCACCGTCTAAGTTGAAAAGTTGTCACTGTCACTTTCTGTTTAATTTTCTTCTGCGCCTGGACAGAAAAATCTAAAAAATTGGGAGTACGTGGGATATGGGTCCAGCGGACGGAGATAAATCTAAAGCCCGGTACGCGATGTCGACCAGCGAGGGCCTATTTTGTTTTAAAGACCGGGATCTTCTTGTTGAAATAGAATGAAACATTGTCCAAATTCCTGTTCACCACACTGAATAAGCCCAATCTGATCATATATCCTCAATGTCTGTGATTGTCTTCGGTCCCACCGGTGGTGTCGCTTCAGTTGCAGCAATTACTGCCCAAGAGCATGGCGCCCAGGTTCATCTAGCCATGCGAGACACCAAGAAGGAAATACCCGGACTCAGCCTGGAACGTGAACAGGAAGGCAGATTTGAAAGAGTCCAAGCCGATCTGACGAGCCCTGAATCTGTCGCCGCAGCCGTCAAATCTTCGGGGGCAAAGCGCGCATTCACATATCTTGCATTTGGAACATCGGACCACATGCGCGGCACATTTGCAGCGATGAAGGCAGCTGGGATTGAATTCGTTGTTTTCCTCAGCAGTTACACCGTCGCCGGCGAGCCGAAAGATGTCCCTCCTGCAGATCTTATCCCTTACGTCCACGCTCAAGTGGAGGTCACCCTCGATGAGATCTATGGGCCTGAAAGTTACGTGGCCCTTAGACCCGGTGGCTTCGCGACGAATCTGCTGCGTTTCAAGAAGGGCATTCAGGCTGGTGAGGTCAAGGTCTGGGCCCCTGGCTTCCAGTTCGATTGCATCACATCAAATGACATCGGTCGTGTGGGCGGTACAATCTTGGTACACGGGCCAAAGAACAGCCAGAAAAAGGTCTACTTATATGGACCCAATCTCATCGCCCAGGGAGATGCAATTTTAGCAATTGGAAAAGCCATCGGCAAAGACGTTACCCTCTTAACGATCGACGAGAAAGAAGCTTTCGAAGAGTACATTGCAAGCGGAGTCCCCGGCCCGTTGGCTACATATATGGTACAAAAGTCTGCGAAGACATCCAATGGGCTTACGGAAAGAGCTTGCTGTGATATCGGCGTTCGAAATGTGGAACTTTACACGGGAAAGTCATCTACAAAATTTGAGGATTGGGTGGAAACAAACAAGACGCTCTTCCTTCGTGATTAGGAAACTCTTCAATTCGACATCAGAAACCTTATCTATGTGATTTGATCCATGCACGCAGCTTTTAATCACGAGCGCTTAAGTTGAAAGCCAATTTTACTACCTAGATATCAGGAATCTGAAGCAGATTTATTGCAAGAGACCGGTCGGTGTCAACCTGGAGATAACGCAATGAGTTTCACTCTTACTTGGTCGCCTGGAAGAAGTACGATCCTTCATTTCATTGAAACTCAAGGTCTTTCGTATTCTACCTATTACCCAGGTGGGATGCAATGCTGATTAAAGAGAGCCCAGGATCCCCGTAGGCATGCCGGCAAATTTATGCCTATGAGCCCTCGATTTTTAGACACAATGCATTCATTTGATAGCTTAATCACCAGTTTTCAACGCACGAATATCTTGAGAAACAAGTCGATCTTCCATATCAACCATCCTCTCGTCCACGGGCACCATGAAGTTTCTCAGCTCAGATATGACGCGTTGCCACTGAGGGGTCCTCGAAACGGGATAGTTCGCCCATTGTTGAGAGAGTACATAGAACGTATGGCAGCCGGTATTTCTCGGAGGAGATCAGCCCGAAATAAAGGGTAAGCATCAACCTCTTTGGCAAACTTGTGTTGTGAGCTTCGGAAAAACCCTTCAACAGATGCTACGGCCAGAACGGCGCGCAGTGGATGGTCTGGAGGGAGTTTGATTGCAGAGACAATGTGATCATGTTTGAGCCAATGAGTGTTGGTATCCACTTGTCGCGATTGGGGGGTGTTCTTGGGATGAGGGTTGGCTTTCAAGATATTCTTGACTTCTTGGGCCATGGTGGATTCCATT
Organism: Penicillium olsonii; assembly: GCA_911174995.1. Lineage (NCBI taxonomy): Eukaryota > Fungi > Ascomycota > Eurotiomycetes > Eurotiales > Aspergillaceae > Penicillium > Penicillium olsonii. The sequence continues at coordinate 986,549 of CAJVNO010000033.1, forward strand.
CCGGTGATCATGTACTTGTCCGCAAGCCTCAAAAGCTGGATGATGGCTGAGATGTGATCTCCTGGGTCTTTGATCCCAAACCTGACAGTATGTTGGTGTAACCACTGACACAGACCTTCGATGCTTGTCACTGATACCATGTCCGCGTCCTCTTCTAGAATCAATTCCTCCTGTTTTGACTCCACAGATTGGCCATTGAGCATCGATGAGAAGACTGGCGATTGCGCGCAGAGAAGCGTTTTCGGGATAACGTATTTTTTATTGCTGGGCTGTAGCCGAAGTGTGATGAGTGGGCCTTTATATTGAGGAAGAATGCTGACAGCCGAAAAAGTTAGAAAGGTAGCCTCATCGCAAGGGTAATTTGGGTATTCACCTGGCCACGAAGTGCTTGGCAGTTGGCCCTTTTGCGTCCGTCATTTTTGCCAAAGGAAGACTGCACACGAGCTGAGATGAAAAGATTCAATGATTAAATGGTTCGTTCAGGTCACGCAGGTGAGAGGTAAAACTTTCGAGGAAGCTCATGAATATGCAAAGCTGTGCCTATGATCAGTGGCTCTGGATCTGCTTCTCGAAAGTTAAGAGGGGGTACATTGGTGAGGCAAATGTGAAGAGGGGTCCAGCCTAGTTTTGCAAAGCACGAGGAGTCTGTGACCTGCAGCAAATCAAAAAGTGAGTGAGTGATCTTGGAAGGGTTTGTATACTCATGAAAACAGGTCCAAATCGGGCTTAGTCTGCCCCATTACCACGCTAAGCCTAATTCGGGAAGGAAAAGTTCGCGGAGCTCATTTCTCCTCTTCTCTTCAACCCCACCTTGACAGCCAATTTACAAGATGGAGAAGCCCGATATCGTGGAGTCTCCGCGAAAGCGCCAAAAGACCGAAGATGCGGGTTCAATTGCGACCCCCTTCGGTGGCGATGGCGCGTCCGACATCCCGACCGTCGCAGTCGCCGATGCCCAGACTCTGAAGGAAAACGAAGTCGGAATCACGGAGTTTGTGAGCAATGACACCGAGGGATTCTCTGGTATCCTGAAAAAGAGGTAATTCGTCGAGATTTGGGCGAACATGACTGTTGCTAAATGCTACCTGCAGATACACCGATTTCGCGGTCAACGAGATCACAACTACCGGCGAAGTTGTCCACCTCCGAAACACGAGGGCCCCTCACTCCCACAACTCCAAGCCCGAGGAACCTGCTGCGCCTGCCGTCGAGGCGGAAGCCAAACCCACCGAGAACACAGAAGCTGCCCCGGCGAAGACAGAGGAGCCAGCGGAATTCAAGGTGTCGGAGGAGGACCATGCTCTACTGGTTGAATATTTCGGCGCTCAGAATGCCACTGATATCATTGCACTTCACCAGAAGGCCATGTCTAAGCCCAAGTCTCGACCAAGTGAGTTCGGTCAGATCAGTGTTCTCGTGTCGGATCGTGATCTGCGCACGAAGATTCACCAAGCCATTCGCCGAATCTTCAAATCGCAGCTTGAGTCCACCACCGATTCGGAGGGCATGATGGGAATCCTCGCCGCAGCCAACCGGTTCAAGCGCGATCCTGGATCTGGCCGTGGTAACGGCCGGTCTAACAACAACCGAACCAACTGGGAGGAGCTTGGTGGCCAATACCTGCACTTCACTCTCTACAAAGAGAACAAAGATACCATGGAAGTGGTTTCTTTCATCGCCCGCTCGCTGAAGATGAACCCTAAGTCCTTCCAATTCGCTGGAACCAAGGACAGACGAGGTGTGACTGCGCAGCGCGTCTGTGCTACCCGTGTTCTTGCCGAGCGTCTTGCGCGCTTGAACCCTACCCTCCGCAATGCTATGGTTGGCGACTTCGAATACCGCAAGCAAGGTCTGGAGCTGGGAGATCTGGAGGGCAATGAATTCGTCATTACTCTGCGCGAGTTGAGCATTCCCAGTGTGGACACGAAGGATCCCAAGGCTGCGATCACCAAGGCATCCGAAGTCGTCGGTACTGCTCTCAAGAATCTACGCGAGCGTGGTTACTTCAACTACTATGGCCTTCAGCGTTTCGGTACCTTCTCAACCCGAACTGACACTGTCGGTGTGAAGATGCTGCAGGAGAACTTCAAGGGTGCCTGCGAGGCTATTTTGCACTATGGTCCCGAATCCCTCCAGGCGGCCATGGAAGGCGAATCTAACAACGCGAACATCAGCAGTGATGACAAGGCCCGCGCCATGGCAATCAACATGTTCCAGACTGGTGGTCCCCGCATCGTGAATGAAGCCTTGCAAAAGCTCCCTCGCAAGTTCTCTGCGGAGCAGAATCTTATTCGTCACCTTGGCAAGTCCCGCAACGACTACCTGGGTGCATTGCAAACCATTCCCCGCAACCTGCGATTGATGTACGTTCACGCGCACCAGTCCCTTATCTGGAACTATGCTGCCAGTGAGCGCTGGCGCCTGTACGGCGACAAGGTCGTGGCTGGTGATCTTGTGATTGTTCAAGAGCACCGCGACAAGGAAGAGAACTCTGCCGAGATCGCCAACGAGACTGTCGATGCTGATGGCGAGATCATCATTGTTCCCCAGGGTGAGGACAGTGCCGTTGCTGCCGAGGACATGTTTACTCGTGCTCGTGCTCTTACGGCCGAAGAGGCAGCCAGTGGCAAGTACAACGTGTTTGACATTGTGCTTCCTCAGCCCGGATACGACATTATCTACCCCGAGAACGAGATGAAGGACTTCTACACACGTTTCATGGCCAGCGAGCAAGGTGGTAATCTGGACCCCTCCAAGATGCGCCGCTCATGGAAGGACATCAGTCTCAGCGGCAGCTACCGTAAGGTCTTCAGTCGTATGATGGGTGACAACTACTCCTTTGATGTCAAGATGTACACCCAAGACGATGAGCAGTTTGTGCCAACCGACTTGGACAACTTGAAGGAGAAGAAGGAAGAGAAGGAGACCGCCACGGCCGAGACAACCGGTGACAAGATGGCTGTTGTTCTGAAGTTCCAGCTTGGCTCAAGCCAGTACGCCACTATGGCTCTTCGTGAATTGACCAAGGGCAAGGCCGTCGCTCACAAGGCTGACTTCGGTGGTGGTCGTTAAGCTAACCTTGGAAGCATTCTAACCCCAAAAACTGCACTTGCAATGTACAACGCATTTGACGAACCGAATCATTCATTACGCTCAGGATAACTTCCAGCATATTTAAGTGCTTGATCCAGCAAGCAATGCAAAAGACATATCAAAAAAATCAAGCTCAAGCCTTAACCTCAAACGCCTCAATCCAGAGAATAAGCTCTCGCTCTGAACTCCGTATCATATATCATACTAGTCCCAATATTAACCCAGCTCACCTAAAGTGCCTCTGCTCCGGTGAACTCGGCGATATAGGCGATACCTCATGGAATGATAATTCCGAGACCTCATCAAAATCCCTCCCTCTCTCTGTCCTCTCCGTATCCGAAACATCCGAAACGGCATCATCATCAGGGCGGGCGCGCACAGGCGCGACAGGCACAACAGGTACAACAGGTCCGACCCCAACTTCATCGTCTTCAAAGTCCTCAAAAGGCATGCGCGCCAACTGTCTCGAGCCCGCTCGTTCCTCAACCACACTCTGTCGCCGGGTCACCGGGACCGCAATCGCAGTCCCTAGCTCAGCCTGCGAGGCATGACCATCCGGTGCCGTATGATGGGACAAGCCGCCCGTGCTGGAACGTGGCAGAGTAGGAGACACCAAAGGCATGGGTACATTCATTGATGGAATTGATCTTGTCTCGGCAGGTTTGGAGCTCATCAGTTCTTGCGTTGAGACGGCTGTGGTTTGACTTGTTGCTGCGTGGTAGGGAGGTGGGAGAGACATGCGATCCCGGCGGCGGCGACGAAGTAAGAAGAAGACGATGGCTAAAATGATTGCGAGACCGACGACTGAGATTGGGACTGCGATTGCGATTCTCGTTGTTTTTGTTGTACCGTTTGATTGTGTGCCGAAGCCGCTTGTTGCGGTTTCTGTGGAGGATTGCGTTGGGGTGGTGGTTATTATGGAAGTTGAAGTTGAAGTTGAGAGTATTGAGGATGGTGTCGAGCTTGATATTGAGCTGGTCGTGTTTGACATACTTGTTGGGGTCGAAGATGCGGACAAATCGCTAGATGTCGAAGGTCCTGCAGGTGCGGTGGTAGACATGGGCCAAGTTCCGCTGTTTATGGAACCGTCACTCTCGCTGTTCACCAATCCATTCGCACCAGATCCATCATTTGTCGGATTACTGGCTTCCGCTGTTTCTGTGGTGGGAGGGGCTGGTTCTCCCAGCATCTCTTCAGATCGGTCTCTGACATTTGCGTTGGGGCTTCGTATCAGAGACCCAATCCTCGTCGGGTCCGCTAAACCCGTTGAATTCGCTTCATTGGCCGAGGTCTCAGTGGAATCCAGCTCGATTCCATTCTCTGAATCTGAAAAGTCCAGCTGAGTATCCACAATGACGATGGGCAGGGACCTCATTATGTCGGACAGAGGTAGTCGGCACGTCTCGAGGGGTATCTCCCCGGGAAAATATCGGTCTTATGGGATATCGTCAAAGCGAAGAAGAACAAAGACGAATGGTCAGCATATAACAAAAGCCCCAATCAGCTCGCTTGTTCTATTCCATCCGGTTTGTGTAGATCTCCCCGAAGTATCTATGCGTGCATCATGCATGAAAAACACAGACTCGACAATATTGGAAGAAAGAAAGAGGGAAACAGAGAAAGTACAATAGACGCCAGAGATCGCAGTATACACAGCCCAACGGCCTCAAAGTGGGGTTGAAGCACTGCCTCCAACAAAGAAGCGCTTCACTGCAGCGCTAACCCTTTTCCTCGTTAGGCTTCGAATCCTTTGGACTATATAAAATCCACGTAACGCTACACGGCACAAAGAATACGGTGAGATTCTGAAATCCACTCGCAATGAGGCTCGTCGTGTGCTATTTTTGTCCGAGTTACGCTAAGTTGGGGCCGCGTAGGATCAGCCCAACGCCTAACTCCTTTGCGCCTAGTGCTGCAGGTGTAAGGCTGCCCCATTGGCATCGACTCTCTTTTGCTGATTGGTTTGGTCTGCAGGTAATACCCAATAAGTGTCTGTCGACCGCTGTTTAAAGCGAGGGACATGTCTATTAGATCCTCCACTTGGACCTTTTCACCCGGGCTAAATGTTGGTTTTTTCCCAGTCGTCTCGCACTCTCTCACTTGCTGCTGGACATAGCGTTCACCATCCCTCAAATAAATTCGGCTTCCAAGTTCAACAATCAACGCGATATTTGCTTTCCTGGGAACTAGTCGCTTGCTCCTATTCCGTATACTGTATACTGTATAAGGTGCTCCGTAGATGCCACTCCTATTCAATAATGCGTAGTATATTCGTAAATCTTACCAGTCCGATCGTCTGATACCTTGAATCTGCCTAGTTTCCAATATTTCCCTATGTTAGCCTGACAGAAATGCATGCCCCATACTCCGTAGGCTTACCTAGGTAAAAGTTCTCAGTATCGTAAGCAGATACTAGGTATTTTCTCGTACCCGCGAGAAGTCAGAAGATGCATCGAGATTCTAGATTCACAAACCAGCACCTGGGCTCTTGCGTTTTGCTGTCATTTTTCTGCTGTTCACAACCCCCATTGGTCTCTCATAGCCAAGAAGCATGAGGTCAAATCGCTCTTGGCTTGTGCTATCCTCGATGCTATCTACAAAAGCCTCTTGAGCTATGTATATCAATGTCAATATATTTTGGAATGTCGCATTACAATTTAGATAGAGACTGAATTGCCGGGCACAACCGCGGCACTTCGGCCTTTCCCGAGGTCTCAAAGACTCTCACGGGCAAAAGTCTTTGCATTGCTTATGTTGAACCCGACCGGTAATATTTGCAAGTAAATCCATAGGTACCTATTATAGTATGTGCAGTGCTTCTTCTTGGATATTCGGACAGTTCGTTGCCGTGGGAGATCTAAATGGTTTGGCGCTCATTTACGCAGTCACCTTTTCCAAATGGCCGAATTTCAGAATTGTCAAATATATTGCGCTTAGCTGTCGAAGCCAGTCTCTAGGCACGCATTTCGCAATTACTGGATTACTGAATATATACTTTCCCACCGCAGTTTCTTCCAAGTTTGGAGCTTAAAGCAGTATTCTGTGAGTCTGTTGTAGGATCCCAGAGAACCTGGATTAAGTAGCACTTGCTCTATCAGTGCGCATTATACTACTCGCCCAAAATCGAGGCTGGTGTGTAGTTGAGCTACCAAAAAGATTTCGCCCAAGGCGTGTCCAGGTGTACGTTCTATGGTTGAGACTATAGCTCAACCCGTCTACGCTGTAAACATGCGAACCAAATTCATGAGACATTTTCTGGATTATGGACATATATTCTATTACGTTAATAAATGTAAATCACATCAAAACACATCGCTCGTAATATCTTCAGGCCAAAAAACACGATCGCAAAACCTCCCAAAAAGCATCCAAGATTCAAGTCTATGCGGTGGGGCACTCGACGATGTAGCTGCCGTAGCTCTTGTCGCCCGAGACACAGGTGCCGACGTCGACATCGTGGCGGCTCAAGTGGCAGGTCACGTCATTGTAGATAGCCACTAGGAAATGGTTAGTCTTGACCAGATGGGAAGCCCTGGAGTAGGGATCGGATGAACTCACGGGTGCAGTTGCTCTGGTACAAGTACTCGTAGCTCACAGAGCGGACATTCTCGCCGCCGAAGGTCTGGCACTTGTTGACGCTGTCGCCGTAAACACCGAGCTCACCGAGGTTCTGGGCAGAGCAGCCGGGTTCGCCGAAGAGACGCAGTTGGACGAAGCGGGTGTTGGCGGGGTCAGCGCGACGAGTGGGAACGGCGGAAGCACCGAGGCCAAGGGCGATGGTGGTGATGATGTTGAAGAGCATTTTGAAGGTTGGAAGTTGGAGAAGGTTGGTAAATTGGAGAGGTGTTTGTTTGTGTGAGGGGGCTGGGCTGGATTGGGATTTCGGAGTTGTCTGTTGTCTGTTGTCTGATGTTGTTGCTGCTGGGTGTCAACCTCTTCTTAAATAGCTCTGAGGATGATCAGGCCAGCCATAAGTCGGTTTTAGCTAACATGGACAATGACAAGAAAGGTCTTGAACGGTGTGAGGTCTCATGTAACCCACTGTGGCGAAGCTTGAGCATGTTCTCGATTCATGCAGTGTAGATCCCCGTGCATCTCCGGCTTATAGGCCACCACGAGGTGTCATGGTTACATTCCTCGTGTATGATCTATAATAACTACGTCTTTGTCTCACTTGGGCCTTGTTGACTTCCTTACTTCATTGATCTCTATTAGTGGGCCGCAGTTATAATGTTTACTGTGCAACTGCCGCCTCCCGATTCCTGTTGGCATTGGATTTCCGTGTTTACGCTGTCACAAACCCTTGGAGCCTTTTACCCAGATGGAAATCGATGTACTACTGTAGTAAACTGATATGTCGATCGGGCAGCCAAGCTCCGTTGATCAACCGGATTTCTGTTTAAAGATCGACGGCATCTAAAATAGAAACAAAACAGGGCGCCTGGTTTGCAACCCGTTTCTTGGCTTGTTCCCCCACATTTCGTCAGCCCTAGATTCACACATTGATTATATTGAAAATATCGAATCACCTAGACTGTTACTATTGAAGGAAATTCATTTGGAAAATCGGTCTTTCGAAGCTGGATACCCGAACGTAAACGACAGCTCAAAGAAACGTAAGAGACACGCGTTCTAGGGCGTCCGAGACGCATGCAACACTTAAATATACATTACAGACCCCGAGGGCGAAATTACGAATTTTTTTAGGCTGGAGATAGTTAATTGCAATACCTAGGTACTAGTAAGATATGTATTCCATGATAATCAGTACAAATAATGAAACTATTATTGTCAACGAGCTACTCCAGTGTCATTGACACAAGTGTGGCAGATTGGAAAGCCTAGACGTATCCACCAGGAAAATACCAGGTGTACAAAAGGAAAAGAATAAAATCAATGAAAATGAAAATGCTGATGCAAGCTTCATGCATGAATCAAAAGCTGAAATAACAAAAGACTGAAGAAAATAAAAAATGTGTATCGTTTCGTCATCGTTGAAGCGAACTTGCTAGGCTGCTTTGTTCGTTCAAATTTTTGTTCAAGGTAAATGGCTGGGTTGAGCGCATTTAGTCGTCATAGAGATCTGGCGAGTCGGCTTCATCCATCAAAGCATCGCCGTCTTCATCTGTCATGTCATCCTCACTGGAATCCTCGAGATCATGGTTTGGCTGGACTTCAATGCGACCGCCCTTCATTTCAACGCGAGCGATTTCTCCCTCTTGGATACTGCCCCGGAGAATGAGCACGGCGAGACGATTCAAGACTTCGCGCTCAATAAGTCGGCCAAGGGGACGAGCACCATAGGCAGGAGAGTAACCAGCTTCGCCCAGGTAGTCTTTAACCTCATCGGAGCACTCGATTTGGACATTGCGTCCATTGTGGTCCAAACGACGCTGCACCTCGTAGAGGCGAAGATCGACAATTTTGCGGATTTCGCGCTTGGTGAGTCGGTTGAAGATGACGGTGCTGGAGATACGGTTGAGGAACTCGGGGAGGAAGTAGTTGCGCAACGCTTCCATGACAAGCTCTCGGGTTGTGCCATCGATGCGTCCGTCTTTGCCTGCGGGGCGGGAAAGGAACTCGGCGCCCAGGTTGGAGGTCATGACGACAATGCAGTTCTTTGCATCGACAATGCGGCCTTGGCCATCGGTGATGCGACCGTCGTCCATCAGTTGCAAGAGGACGGTGAGGACTTCCTTGGCGGCCTTCTCGACTTCGTCGAAGAGGAGAATTGAGAATGGACGGCGACGCAGACTTTCTGTGAGTTGACCGCCAGCATCGTGGCCGACATATCCTGGAGGTGCGCCAATCATACGACTGAGCGAGTGACGCTCTTGGTACTCCGACATGTCGAATCGGATCATAGCCTTGGGGTCGTCGAAGAGGAATTCGGCGAGAGCCTTAGTGAGAAGGGTCTTACCGGTACCAGATGGACCGCAGAACAAGAAGCTGGGAGGTGCGTTAGGGTTGCTGAGACCCGAGCGCTGGAGACGAATGGCATTAGAGACCGAGACAACAGCTTCCTTTTGGCCAACAACCAGTCTGCCGAGAGACTTCTCCATGTGGAGCAGCTTATCCTTCTCGGTGGTCTTGAGTCTGGTGACAGGAATTCCAGTCCAACGACCCACAATTTCGTTGATCTGGTCAGGACCGACGGCATCAGCCAGGAGTGCTTCTCCCTCGTCACCGGCATTGGCGCGACGCTCGGCATCGGACTTAGCCCGGTCGGCCTCAAGACGTTCAATCAAAGTCTTGGTTTCGGGGATGGCGTAGTACTCGAGATCAGCAGCAGTCTGAGTATCACCGGAGCGCTCAGCCTCATCACGCTTGACCTTCAAAGAGTCAAGCTTGATCTTGGCATCTTGAACCTCACGGCTGCGCTGCTTTTCAGTCTCATACTTCTCCCGCATGGGCCGGAGCTCTTCCTGAACATTGGCGGCTTCCTGTTTGGCAGCCTCGAGGCGAGCCTTGGATGCGTCGTCCTTCTCTCGTTCGAGAGCATGGATCTCGATTTGGAGCTGACGAGCCTTGCGCTCAAGCGTGTCGAGAGCTTCTGGCTCGGACTCGCGGGTAACTCTGACGGCAGCGGCGGCTTCGTCAATGAGATCGACGGCAGAATCAGGAAGACGGCGACCCGTCAGGTATCGTGATGCGAGAGTCGCAGCAGTGACGATGGCACCGTCCATGATATTGACACCATGGTGGACTTCGTACTTCTCCTTCAGACCACGAAGAATGGAGATAGTCTCTGGGACAGAAGGCTCCTTCACTAGGACCTGCTGGAAACGTCGCTCGAAGGCTTGGTCCTTCTCGATGTACTTGCGGTATTCGCTGAGGGTGGTGGCGCCAATGCAGTGGAGCTGGCCACGGGCGAGCATGGGCTTGAGAAGGTTGGCGGCGTCCATGCCACCCTCACCGCTGGAACCAGCGCCCATGAGCAGGTGGATTTCATCAACGAATAGAACGATAGTGTCTTTAGAATCTTCAATTTCTTTCAAGACACCCTTCATGCGCTCTTCAAATTCACCGCGGTACTTGCTGCCTGCAACAAGGGAGCCAACGTCCAATGAAAGCAGACGGCATTGCGCCAAGTTGGCAGGGATGTCGGCATTGACAATGCGGCGGGCGAGACCTTCCACGATGGTGGTCTTACCTACACCAGGCTCACCAATGAGGACAGGGTTGTTCTTTGTGCGTCGGCTGAGAATGCGAATGACGCGGCGAATTTCTTCCTCACGGCCAATGACCGGATCAATCTTTCCTTCACGGGCCAAAGAGGTCATGTCGATAGTGAACTTCTTGAGGTTTTCATTCTCGCTCTCCGCGTCGGCGGTCTTGGAGTCCACGCGCCGGGTGCCTCGGATTTGCTGGATGGCACTATCGATCAATTTGAGGTTGGGAATGTTGGCGTCGCCAAGTGCGCGTTGGACCTGGGCATCTTGGCAGACAGCTTGAATAAGGTGATCGACGGCAACAAAGCTGTCTTTCTGGGTCTTGGATAGATCGGTGGCCGACCGAATGACTTTCGCGATTTGTGGTGAGAGGCTGGGGTTCTCTGGTGGGGGGTCTTGACTTGGGAGCCGGACCAGCAGCTTCATAAGCGCTCGGTCGAGCAGTTGGACATCGCCATGGGCGCGCTCAACAACTTGTCGGAAGAGGGGTGCAGTTGTGGAATCGTGCGAAGAGTGAGCACCGGATGGTGTTTGTTGATCTTCAGACTCATCGGGGAGAGGGTTGAGCAGTGCAACTGCGAGGTGAAGTGGGAGAATCTGGGTTTGCGCGTACTGCTGGCACAGAGCACCCGAATCAAGCAGGGTCTTGTTAGCCCGGTCGGTAAACTGGGCGCCGTTCATCGTGAACGCAGTAGTGGGGTTATTTCACTCGATGTGGGTGGGATATTGACTGGTAAATTGAGTATGTGTAAATTTGAATGTGAGAGTCAAAGAGTGTAAGAACTCGGAGATGGGTGGATTATGTACTGTGTGATCAATTCAAGTTTATTTCCAATTTGAAACGTGATGATTCATGTTCATATACTCCTGGCGCATGGCCAGACCGAATGTGCACCAAGGTCCATGTCGTCACTACCTCGTTCCACCGCCTTCCAGAAGCTACCGGAGTCTGCCCGATGCCTCCACGTGACCTGTCAAAAAGATCAGACCACGTGCAGTCACATGATATCGACGGAACTCACGTGACCAGATGACAGAACCCTAGAATCCCCGAGCTGAGTCAGCGTCTCCGGATTAAATCGCGCAAATTTCCTGGATTCTTCCGAGCTCCCCCACGTTGGAAAAATGATTCGATCCTGATGTCTCTGCCAACTCGGATTGGCGGGTTCTGCTCTACGAGTTCTCTGAGCTTGCGTACATATTTACAACACTGTGCCTTGCAGTGGAGTATCCGCCCCGGGCCCACATCTTAAATCAAGGCCAAACGACCTCATGATGTATGCGTTCTACGTACTACGAACTCCCAGGTGATAGTACATACCGGGTCATTCAGGCAATGAGAGATATTGCATGCCACGATAGCCGACCAGAAAATACAGCCAATGACGTCAGCCGGGACCTGGCCAGAGCAATGAAAAGTCGAGGAAATCGGATCTCGAACCTTAGGCAGGATCAGACCCCTATCAATTTGGACCGAGGGATTAACTGCCATGGAGTCCACCCTCACCGGCCCGCAAAGAGGAGAAGCGTCTGCGACTTTTGAGGAGCTCAGACACCAGACCATGGATAGTGGACACTTATTCCGGGTCGGCGTGTCCAGAACTGATCAGCTCCATCCGGATGTCCACAACCTTATTTGTTATTGGCCTCTTCCAGCAGGTGTGTTCTCGTCCTGGTCCATGGCTGGTTGTTTCACCGTCTTGGGGCAGGAAAAAAATAGAAACGGAAAGGTTCCTGCGGGGCATAAGAGGGGCACAGAGGGGCAAAGAGCTGTGCGCCCTGATTTGCCCCAGCCCAGGGCTCTGTGAAGCAATTATATAGGCCTTAGTGCAAATTCAAGGTCGTTTCGCGATGTCCCTAAGGACGCCACCGGGAGACGCTAACTGAACTAGCTGGATCTAGCAGTGGGCACGATAACCTTGGAAAATGCCCAGGTGAGTGGTATTCAGGGTTGAGGGGGACAGTAGATCTCAATCCCGAGAATCAGGATTCAGAGGGACCGACTCGTCCATGGTAGTCGCAGCAGGCAACTATGGTAGCTCTCCGCCTTTCCCGAAGCAAAAAAAGTCGGGTCTTCCCTGGTGCGCCTCTGCTCAATATAAAAGGTTTTAGTCTCCCCCCACAACCTGTACTTCATTATTCTCACGCCATAGCCCACTGATCTGAGATCATCTGGAGGCCTTTACATTCGTCCGCTTCAAACTGACTGTCAAAGGACTTGACCCGCTGAAAATCTCTGTCGCGCCACAGGGTGCTTGACTTTACCTCGACGTTAATTGATCAGAATAGTGATCCACCACAAGTTTATTTACAATTTACCTTTCCCCTGCCGGATCAGCAGCAGATATTGTTTGATCGGAATAATCTTTCATAATGACTTCGACCAAGCCCATCTTTGTGGCTACACACCCGCGAGCATGCTCGACGGCCTTTGAGCGCGTAAGAGCTCCATCCACATCTCTCTCGCGAACGAATCTGACAAGAACCAGGTCTTCATGACGCAGCGTGACACGATTCAGTGTGTTCACGAACCCTTCGGCGATGCGTTCTACTACGGCCCGGAACGCCTATCCAGCCGATTCGCAGGCGATGAACAAGCCCGCCTCAACAGTGGATTCGCCAACTCTACATATAGTACCGTGATGGATAGACTTGACCGGGAAGCTTCACAGGTCCGACCTCTCTTTCTGCGAAATTTCTCGCGTTCTTGATTATTTCGCGTAATGCCCTTCACGTTCTCCCTGGTGGATTGAACAAGAAGCAAGCCCCTACCTTTCATTGCCTACACATACCCTTTCCCCCTACATTTCATACCATTAGATGAGCTGGAAAGCCATCTTGCCCCCCTCTGCATCGTAAATTGAACATTGGGACTCTCCGAGACCTCCGGCCATGGAATACGCAGAACGGAATGGAACCGTTATTACTTGAGGGGAAGCTTACCTTATCACAGGACAAGAGAGTCTTCATCAAGGACATCGACCACTATCTGCTTCCCCCAAGCGGAAAGCCGGCCAGTCCTGCCCCGTCTCTGCTGCACGTTAAGCGCGGCGTCGGGACCAACGGTGACCATTCCAACGGTGTGAACGGCGTGGGTAGTACCAACGGCCATGTCAACGGCCACGCCAACGGTCACACCAACGGGGTCAACGGAACCTCGAACGGGGTTGATGGTAGCCACACCAACGGTGTCAACGGCCACACCAATGGTCACACCAACGGCCACACCAACGGCGTCAATGGCGAAACCAACGGCGTTGAGAAGGAGCCATACCCGTATAACACCACCCCAGAGGCCGGTAACCCAACAGTGATGCCCCGAGAAATCCAGGAGCAGTTCCACTGGGCCTTCCTGATCCGTGACCCGCACTACAGCGTGCCGTCGTACCTGCGGTGCACGATTCCACCCCTGGACGACGTGACCGGGTTCCACAACTACGACCCTCGCGAGGCCGGGTATGACGAGCTGCGTCGACACTTCGATTACCTCCGCGAGACTGGGCTCGTTGGGCCCCACGTAGCCACTCGTCCAGAGCTGTCAGAGTCGGATGCCGAGTCGAAGGGTGTTGAAATCTGCGTCATTGATGCGGATGACATGCTTGACGAGCCGGCTAAGACCATGGAGGCCTTCTGTAACAGCGTTGGTTTGCCGTATAACCCTGAGATGCTGCTCTGGGATACCGAGGAGGATCACGCCGTTGCTAGAAATGCGTTTGAGAAATGGCGTGGCTTCCATAATGATGCTATTGAATCCAAGGCTTTGGAGCAGCGCACTCATGTAAGTCTTTGTTCTGGTGATTTGTGAGATTTGACTAACCGGTTCAGAAACGCCCAACCAAGACTGAGGAGCAGTTTGATGCCGAGTGGACGAAGAAGTATGGTGAGGAGCACGCTGCTCTCATCCGCAAGACTGTTGATGAGAACATGGCGGATTACCTGCACCTCAAGTCTTTCGCTGTGAAGGTTTAGAGTGAAAGGGGGGAAGTGAAGATGGTAAGGACGAGTGTCCTGACCGCTTCGATGAGAACAATTTAGTTCGGATGACGCCATCTCCACTTGATCCTACGACACGCAGATCTTTGTGGGGATTGGTTGATGACCCATGACGATCTTGCATATTACTTCCTGCATCTTAGTTCTGTCACTTCGTTGTTCCTTTTTGCCACTTGCTACGACGTCTGAGCTTTACGAGATTGAATACCGATTTTCCTTTAATCACTCTTCAGAAACTATGACCTTGCCATTCCATTCTTCCTCAAATGAGTTGAGGGAGTACGTAGTCTCGAGTCCCCCAGGTAGCTCTAAACAGCACCTGGGCATCCTAGGTATGGCCGACCAATTACCTGCCCTGGTTATTTATGTACTTCCGCTTGGATCCATTTGTCCTGCTCCAGTTTCAAGGAGCTCCGTTTTTCAGGCTATCATTGTAGCATCTTCCGCATCAAACGAAGGATCATCTCTCTTTCTTCCCCTTCGAGACCCGTCTCTCGTTGCTCAAGCGGGACCCAGTCTCCCAATAATAGCGACGTTGCTAGGGAGGAACCTTGGAAGGAGAGACCATATTGACTCTATTTCCAAATTGTACAGCGGCAATGAAACCTTGGAAGGATTTCCTGACGACATGGCATAGTGAGCTTCCATGTTCCAAGTTGCGGCTCGCGTTTCATTATCCTTCTAGGCTGATCCATATACTGACCACAGCACTCCTATAAACCCTTAAAAGCCAATATTTCAATTCAAATTCTTTTGTAAACAGATCTCATAATACAACCAATCCAACTGCATCTAACAACCTGGAATTACCTTTCAAGTTTGCTATTTGGTACAAACATTGGCATGGAGTCCTCCCAGATAGAGTCAGTGAGCACACGCTTATTTGATCCATCGGCATCCATAACAATCACTTGACCATACGGTTGGAATGTCTGATCATAAAGCGCGCATTCATACTGGAACCCATACATGCCCGAAGAATAAGCAATACGGCCATCCCAGGTCCAGACAGCATGGGCATCATTCGCACCACTGCTCGTGAGAACCTTCAAATCCGTCCCATCCGGCCGCATTGTGCAAACATCGTAGTTATAATCACTCACTTTCCGAGTGAATACAATTCTCTTACCATCAGGCGAGAAAGAAGGCAAGTTATCCCATTCATTCGTCAGAACAGTAGTCTTGCGTGTGTCGAGATCAAGAACACGGAGTCCGAGCTGGGACTTGTCGCCGAGAGTCGAGTTTGTTCCCCACACACGGAATACGATCTTCTTTCCATCGTGTGAGTAACTGGGGAATCCAGAGTTGATCACACTTTCATTGCTTTGAAGGGTGGCCTCGCTTTCTGTCAGGACCTCGGAGTAGGAGCCGTTCGCGGTTGTGCGAACCAACCAGCCGCCACCTGTTGCTCGAGATTGGAACCAGAACCCGACACCAAAAGTGACCCATTTCGCATCTGGTGACCAAGCTGGGTTGAAGGCGCCTGCTGTGCCCATGGCGACGGCTGAGGCTTCGATGAAATCGGAATACATGACATCGTACACCATTTTCTCATTCGTGGCTTTTGCGTTGAGGGAGACGATTGAGGAATTTCCGAGCTGTTTCTCGGTCATGACAATATTGTTGGTGTTTGAGAGTTGGGGGAACACATCTGTGAAGCGGTACTCCCAGTCTTCATCCCAGCTGTACAATTCCTTGCCCATCGGGCGAACGACATCCCAATCTGTCTTTTCATAGACGACTTGCTTGCCATCTGGGGACCAAGCCGGAGAGCGCACAGTTGAGCTAGTCGTGTTGACGTATCCACCATCAGATGTGTGAAGTCCCTCCTTGCCGGATCCTTTGGCGAAGTAGGCGACGGTGTCATCAGAGATATATTGTGGGAAGATCTTGACACCAGATCCAGCAACTTCCACACGTCGATTGGCTCCAGAGGCAAAGTCCACAGACACGATAGTAGAGTTGGAAGTGTTGATTGATTCAGGACGATGGGAGTTCCAAGTATTCTCACGAGTCATCTCGTAGTAGAGGATACGCTCGCCATTGGGCGACCACCTGGGCGAGCCAAGACAGTAACCTGACTTGGACGCAACACGACGGAAGTCTGACCCGTTGGGGCGAATAGCGTAAATCGATAGCTCTTGTGTGTGCTCCCACCCCGAAACACCCAGGTAAACCGGATCACCGTGTCCATACCAGCCCGAGTTCCGGTCCGACGAGAAGGCAATCCATTGGCCATCGGGAGACCACGAGGGACGGAAGTAACCGTTCGGTAGAGAGGCGTTGGCAGCGGTCGAGGTGGTATCCGTGAGGTTCCATTTGTTCCCAGTCTCTAGATCCATGACCCAGATGTTTGCCTTGTAGCCATTTGCGGTGGACACGTAGGCGACCTGTTTTCCATTGGGCGACATGACTGCCCCATCCTCGATGGAAGAAGTCGCTTCCAGCTCCTCGAGATCGGAGCCATTTGTTCGAACACGGTATATATCTGAGTTTCCATCGCCATTGCGCTCTCCGGTGAAGGTGATCCATTCACCGTCGGGCGAAAACGAGGCATGGTATTCGTAGATGGGGTTGGACAGGAGAGGGCGCTCGTTGGTTCCGTCGACATTGGCAACATATAACTCCGATGTACCAGGGGCAATTCGGTTCATGTAGAAAATGCCCTTCTTTCCTGGCGAAGGTGCCTCACGAGGGGCCGGCGAATGAGGAACCGAGCTCTTTTTTTCAAGTGCCATCTTTTCTGCATAGGGACAAAGAGCCCATGTTTCTGACACAGCAAGTGCCAACAAGGCAATTGATGCGGAGTAACGCATGATAGCCAGAAGAAATGGAAGACAGAGGACTCAATTCCCAAAGTGTGCAGCAGTCCCTCGTTGGAAGCCACCTACTTATACAACAAACCCTGAAGGATCGAGTATTCCACTCAGGGTCATAGCACCGTTCTTACCTCCGACACCCGTACCCACCTTCGCGTAATATAGTCCACATCATTAGCGGAGTGGGCACAGATGTAGTGTCACGCCAAGACCTTCATCTTATCTGATGGGGCAAGCGAGAGGAGTCGGGTCTCCTACTGGCAAGGCTTCTGCGCCTCGCTCCGCTCGTAGCGAAGCCGTTTGTCTCGCAGGACGTTAATTCTGTTTTTGATTGGCCTGGCTACATGCGCCAGATCGGAAAAGCCAGGAATAACAGGATAAGATCGTCGTTCACTGAGACTTGACGGAGGAAACCTCTTCCACTGAGTTCGCGTAGCGAAACCGAGCCGAATGAAGTTGTTGCACTTAGCCCACCGATGGGTATGATTTTGAAACGGGTCAATTGCGGCGTTGGTAAAGTTTATCAAGAAAAACGGTTTCTAATGCGTTCTGTGTCTCAAATCAATTCGCGTGGCCGGGTGGTGGTTGAGACGTGCCAGTGACATTTCCCGGCGAAGGTCAGCACCTCCCTAGCTTCATAGTGTTCGTCAATACCAAACACCGACTCTCGCCAATGTATTTAGGGGCTTGGCAGGTGGCTTTTGAATGGTAGAGCCTGTCTCTTTAAGTCTTGATTTTGTCTGAAGACTCTCGGAGTCCGAGGGGCTCGGCCGGGGATGCCAATTGTGGGCGTGTGAAGTGTCGATCAGGGGTGGAGCGGCCCTAAGCGCAGTCTTGGCATGCGGTCTTAAGGCTTCGCCAAGTCTCGTAGGCGTTCGGAAGAATGTGCCGCCTTGTCGATGCAATGTAAGTGCTTCGTTTCTGGAAGCCTGGGATCAGTCTAGATAAGCGGCTTAAAGTGCCACGTGAACACGTGCACAGGTGGTCTGAGCCCTGGAGACAACCCTGGAAAGGATCTGGGTGCAAGGAGCGGCGATGTGTATTTGCTCTTCAAGTTCAGCATGCAAGCTGGAGCCGGCGTTCCTGTGAGTGACTCGGAAGTACACTAATATAACCTTGGAAGTTAGTAGCGAAATGGGCCATCAATTGATCCTTGCAAGTTCTTCTGGGGCTCAACTGCCGTGTAGTTTCCTCCTTGGGAACAAGCTTGGAATGCAGCGGATATTTCTGTCAGAAGCTTTCAAATTACTTTCAATTAACTCGACCGAGGAGAAAGAGAGCCAGAAAACAACATTAAATCTGCCGTCAGATCAAATACTCAAACAAAACCCTCAAATATCCTTAACCCCAAGCCCAAGCTCCTGTCACCCCCATCCATCATCGACCTCCCTTCCAAGTTGCGTGAACCGCCTACTCATCCGTGGAGTCCAAAGATGCCCGAGATGAGGAGAGACGGTTAGAGATAGCCAGCTCCGGGTAATGGCGCCGGATGTAGTGAGTCAACATTTTTGGGTCAAGAGAACAAATTTGCAGGGTCGGCAGTCGGAAATCCCCAGTTACAGGGTCCACTTCATCCAACAAGTGCTGATAATTCAGCTTAACATAACCATCACGGCGCTTGAAATATCTGCAAAAGCGGGCTCGGACACCTGGTGCAAAGTCAAAAAGCTCGCGGATTTGAAGCGAGGTGAGTCCCGTGTCCGTGGAGTCAAGGCGAAGTCCGTCACTCCCTTCACTAAGAATTTTCAGATGGTCGGGCAGATCCGAGTGGTTCATGAAGCCTAAATACTTTCTGAGCCGGCCACGGGGATGGTTGTTGAGCTCTTTGTAGTACTTCATAATTGGGTCGTTGGATAGCTTCGGGTCGTTGAGAGCTTTTATCCACTTGTCCGCTAGATTCAAGTTGTCGACTTCGCCGCCGACGAACTTCTTGTTGGCCCGCAAGGCGTCTGCCACCATGCTCGACAAACCGTGGGGCTCCGGGGTGGCGACCTCATTGGTCGGTGGTGGACTTATCTCCTGGGGAGTACACCGATCGGAAGCCGGAAGAGTCAGAGAAGGGTCAATGTCAATGCGAGTGGTTTCTGATGCCCCTAACTCATAGGTTTTCTGCTGGACATATCCCAGCTCCTTATAGAGTTGCGAGTCCACATAGGGCTGGTCATCGAGTGGGGGATACTCAGGCATCTGGGGCATCCAGACCGAGTTCCGAATCTGAGAGTGGTCGTCCATGTTGGGCAATCCGGATGGCATGCTTGAGATCAAGTGACTTTCAAGATCTACAGCTGCCAGAGGGAGCGGCGATGAAGTAGGAATGGGGTTGAATTGACCATATCCGTGGAGAGTGAGCTTTGATAGATCATCCTGGGAGGTCAAGGAAGCGAGGATAGCATCACGAGCTTCTTTGTCAATCCAACAGCCTCCGTGCCTGACAGGTCCGCCGGGTCTATCATAATGTTGGTCGAGCAACTCTCTCCGTTTTGCCTGTCTGCTTTTCTCTTCGTCTTCGTAGGTCCCATTTGCATTGGCTATGTCGTCGATAGCTTTTGACAGGCGATCCGCGAGACTCATTCTCTCAATTCCCGGACGCAGTCCATGAAGAGAATCTTCATCGGCCAGCGCCTCATCGCCAGTCGATTGAGCAAAGGCAGTGTCAGAGGTCCGCTTTCCGCGGCCAAGTCGAGGCGATTCAAAAGCATTGATTCGTTTTTCCACTTGGTTAAGATCGTGTTCCGCTTGATTGAGTTTGCTTGCGGTTCTTTCATTTTTCTCTGACAGCAGGGAAACCTCACATTGCAAACGCCAGTTATCACTGCGCAAGTCCCAAATCTCTTTGCGAAGATCGACATCGTCCACCTCTTCATTTGGCTCAACGGATTCGACAGTCCGGTAGAACAGATCAGAATCAGTGATGTCCGTCTTTCCCGGCTTTGGGGAGCTCAGCAAGTTGATTCGAGTACCGGGATTCGATGGCGAATCGGACGACTTTTCTTGGCTGAGCTTCAGCACGAGCTTCCATTCAGGGAACAGAACTTTCAAGCGCTCCTCCGTAATAGGCAGCTCGCCAAACTCGTTTGGGCGGAGGTAGATCCAGGCGTATTCCGCTTTGGTCTCGTATGAATTAATGCCAGTGGTGATGAAAAGCTCTGTGTAGTCCCTCATCACGCCCCTATCACCAGCCTGTGCAATGGCATATATCTCCTCGAGGGTCAGGATGGTATGTGGCTTGGAGAGATCGGATGGCAAGGGGACTCCTTCTTCATTCACCACACCTGTTGCCACAATTTTTCTGGCTCGCCTTTCATGTGGAATGCGAAAGTTTTCCTGGTCTCTGGAGGCCCTTGGCCGTTTGCTGGGGGTCCAGTTCGAATCGCCCTCGGACCAGCACGCCGTCTCGGGTGTGTTCCACTGTGATGGAGATGACATTGAGACTCGTCTTTGGACCATGGAGCGGGATGGTGTTACCAGATCTGTTGCCGGGGATTCCATTCTGCCGGCTTGAGCTTGCGAACTGTTTCGAGTACGCATTGGGAGGAAGCCACTGGACGGCTGGTGGAGGTTAGTCGGTTCCTCGGCGTTGGGTTGTATAACTTGCCTACAGACAGACGGTGAAAGTTGAGAGGGAAAAAAGGAATGAACGCGCGTGTCAATAACGCAGCTGGGATTAGACAAGTAAGTGGAAAAAAAAGAGTGTGTAGACAGCAAGTTGAGAGAAGCAGAGAGTAAACAACGCGAGTGCACAAACACGAGGTGCTCAGAAAATGGAAGGAGCGATTCAACAAGAACCCGACAGCTCTCGGACAACTTTGTATATCAGAATGATTTTCGGTTTTCATCTTCGATCGCCACAACCTTGGAACCCACCTGAGCACAAGAACAGCACCCATTAATGCCGTGATATGTGAAGCTGAACGTGGTATACTCCGAAGCTTCATACCCGTGGCTTTAACATCCTACGATACCAGGAATTGCCGAATCTGACTCATATGGCAAAGAACGTCTATATGCACAGTAAAGTGATAGAGCCAACCATGCATGCATCATAGTATCAAAGATCCACGAGGTGTTCACTATTGCTGAAAGGTGGGCAGATCGAACTTCCATGCAAAAGGCATCGCAAGTAGGTAGGCCGTACTAGAGATGTGGTTTGTCGTGACAGGTCGTGATAGAGCTTTGAAGAGCGTGTGTGACATTTCCCCAGCCCCGAGATAAACAGCATAACGTGATTAATCTCGGCTGCAGTGTTTCATCCCACCGAGTTCCACTGGTACATCACTGGGTGCGTCATATGCACCGAGGACACCAGGATGCCGAGGACCGTAGGACAACGTCAACCGTCTAAACATGGGGATGCGGAGATAGAGCATGGAAATGAGCAAACCCGGGCGGCAAAATAGCTGCTGAAGAAGCCATATCATTCGTAATAGCCAAGCATATAGAACAAGCCTCTAGCGTCGTAAACGTGCACTGAAATCATTCGCAGTGGTCTGCGAATAGGGAAGCCCAGCGAGGCCAGCTAGCCAACCCCTCCCATATGGAAAAAAGAAGAAAAGAAAACCAGATCGAATTCCCCAAAAGTACACAGAGTATAAGAAAACAACACACCCTAGCCCCTTCATACCGCACTGTATCCACCGCGCGAGCCTGCTCCCTGCAAAGTGTTGACCACACGACGAAGCCAGTCCTGGAAGATGTAGGGGACATCACGAATAGTGTCGCCGTGGGGAAGGAGATCCCAGCCGCGGGCCCCGTAGCGGTTGTAGTTGAGCCACGAGCCGAAGATAAGGTAAGCGGCGATGCAAAGGAAAGCACTGAAAAAAAATTAGCGAAACGAACTGCGGGAAAAATCAAGCATGAACTTACATGACAATCAACCAGGTGAAGAAACCCCAGCTCTTGCTTGAAGACGGGCTGCCATTCTCCTCCTCGTAGTTGTCACAGGCGTATTTTGTACGCCAATCCAAACGCAGAATGTAGGTATCGTCATCCGATGGTCCAAAGCTCTTGAACTGCAAGCTGCTGGTGTTGGTCTTGGGCGCAGCTTCTTCCTCCCTGCGCCTGCGCTGCTTGGGCTCCACGAGGGTATACAATCCCTCGAGCCCGGATCGCTCGTGATCACACTGGAAATCAATGATAGCACCGGCTGTCTTAGGCTTCTGGTCGTTCGCGTCGCCCTTGTATGAGCCGCCTGTCAGTTTCACTCGAAGTCCTTCGGTCTCGGGATCGATGGTCTTCAGTCGTTTCACTTCGGGATCCTTGGTGCCCTCGCCGAGAGGGTCCAGGCCCACAATCGGGAAGCCGAACGTGAGGTCCCCGTTGCCGTCTTTCGGTGATCGATGGACGAAGCCGCAGACTAGAGAGGACACGTTAGCTACTTCATGTTGGGCCCGTAGACGGTCGTTCGTGGTCGTCGCCAGGGTAGAGCATACTGTTTTTACTGCTTCCGCACGTCGCATCGCCCATATGGGCATTATCTCCAAGGATGTTGCAGATGTTGAGTCGGTAGGTCGTATTCGTCACATAATCCTCTGTCTGGACGGAATGGGTGATTTCGTGGGCTCCTCCGAGGGGGCTGAGGTCATATTTGTAATTGTCGAGTTTGAGCTGCTTGCAGTCGAATCCGGAGGCCGACGCGAGGCCCGGTAGGATGGAGAGGAGGTATGAAGATTGTAATCGCATCTTGGTGTGTGTGTCAAGGTCGAGAGGGTTGAACAAGCAGAAAGCTGGGATGAGGCTTTCGCGGGAGCTTCAGAGCTTAGGTGGAGATTGACGATGGTCACGGGAACAATAAATGTGACCTGTGCAGGCTGGTCACTCAAATGACGTCCCTAATGTTGTGAGAAATGGCACCGAAATCAGAGTGAGAGATTCACAGACTGAAGAGCAAATGGCGCGGCAGATGTTTGGTTTTCTGCGGAGGCGGAGTTGCGCCTAAGTGGCCTACATGGCTACGATCACGCCAACCCTTGACGGCGACCTAAACTTCCAGGATCAATGATCTGAGTCTATTTTGCTGCCTACTGAGGAGCTCTCATATGAAGTACTCCGTACCCCGTAGATGATTGTGTATTTTCCGGAGCTGCGATGATGTCACTCAGCGCCTGAAGGCCCAACTGCAGTTCTCAGAGCACACTGGATAGCTAGTCAGACTTGGACAGTATCAACAGTTGATCCCGGGTATTGTTTGACAATTTTCCCGCCAATATCGAGCCCATGATGCTCCGTATGGCTTACTACTTGATACTCTCCAGAGCTGTAGGTACTCTGCGGCTTCGATGTCCGCCAGATAAGACATTAGTAGTACTAGAAGATCCCCAGACTGAAACTTCCCTCCCATAGTGAGACAAAAAGGCAATCAACATATTTGAACACTGTAAAACCCCCATCGTCGGACCTCATAACGTTGGCAAACGGACATCGCCAAACTCGCACGGACCACCCCACTCAAATCCGATATCAAACACCCCACTACGGAGTAACGACTCGACACTCGACAGTCCAGTCTATTCACAATGGTCCAACCACGCATGGTAAGAACCTACAGGAGATCACCAGCAGACAAACAAGCTAACACCAGGCAGCTCGAGAAGGCCGATGAGACCTCAGCCAACGACGAGAACGAGGTCCGTCGCGAAGATCAAGAAAAAATTAACCGATTCAGTCGGCTGCATCAACGAGAGACCACTATTGAAGAGCAGCTGAAAGGAAAACAAGTAAGTCAGCTCCGAAAATCTAGTTCTGGCCCTCTAACCCGCCTCCAGAAAGACAAGGAAGATCTCGAGGAGGTCTCCTTAGAGCTGGAGCTGGCCGATGAAGACGATCTTGTGCCGTAAGAAAAATCCCCCGTGGTTTCGAATGAGCTGCGAATCTCAATGCTGATATATCTGCAGCTATAAAATTGGAGACAGCTTCTTCCAGCTCCCTCTCTCAGACGCGCAGGGAATGCTCTCCGCGTCAACGGAGAAGGTTGATGGCGAGATCTCCAACCTGGAGGAGTCGATCGGAGAACTGCGAGAGGAGATGCAGCAGCTGAAGGTTGCGCTATATGCGCGATTTGGTCGGAGTATCAATCTGGAGACTTAAACAGTGTACAACAGAGTTTCTCTTCATGCTGTCTAGGCTTTCATCGGCAACTTGGAATATGAATAGCAAGTGCCGTTTCCAGAGTTTAATCCTCCATGTTTAGATTAAATATCAATGAAATGGATGAGGAATGATTACTTGGAAGGAGCATGGCTACTAGTGCACATGCGCGTAGATTCAACTATTAAAGTCGAGTGAACATAGCTCGTGAATGTCATTCGAACAAAAAACCACAAAAGTTAACGAAACAAAATGTCAGAGGTATCTAAGAAGGCCAGAAGGGAAGAGAAAGGAAGAAGGCAAGGGAACGACCCCGCCAATGCGAATGGACGGGGAAAGTATAGTTTCATGACTGTGGCGTACATTGATCACAGGAAACAACGAAAGCGCAAGGGGCCGTGTCTCCGGCAGTGCGGGCTCGTGCGGGTCAGGGTCTCGTGGCACACAGAGTCATAGTGGAAGGGAAGTCAACCGAACAGAACTGTAGGTCATAGCCACGCTTCTGTTCACCAACATGGTCGTTGGAGGGATGTAGTATATACAGCTCCTGTATTTGGTTTTGATCTCCATTTGCTCGCATTCACCTGAACTTAGCACGGCAGCGGCCCATGATCTCATTTTGGCAGACTAGTTCGGCGCTAAATTCGCTGCCGTCTAGCGTCAGGTAGATGTCGAAGTAGACTCGGTAGAAGATTCCTTGAGGTGTGTCCATGCGCTCAAAGTCGGTCTCTAGGTTCTTCCGTGAGAGGTCGGATGTTAAAGTGACAACTTCCTTGATGCCTACATCGAGATGGTCAGTGGTGGCCTTGGAAATCATTGCTGGGGCTTGACTAACGTGGATCCTTGGTGTATTCAGGGCAGACGTCCTCGTCGCAGGCATACAGGACATCCTCGTACATGAGGGTGGCGCCCGGCGCGACTTGGCGGAAGAAGCTGACCTTGACTGGCTCGCCAATTCGAACACGCTCACCCTTTTGGACGAAGATTTGACGGGTGTATTTGCATCGATCTCGGCCATCCAGACTGGGCACGCGGTATTGCTCCGGGTGGTATCCCTCCTTGAAGGGCTGGAGAGTGGCCATCAGGTAGTGGCGACGGGCAACACGGTGCGTGATGACTCGCTCGGTAATACCTGCTGTGACCGCACCCTTGACAATCGCGGCCACGGAGTCCATGGGCCGGACAACCTTTGTTTGATACTGGGGAGGTACATGGAGCTTGATCTGCTGGAAGAGGTATTCTGAAGCACCGAATCCACCGACGACCAGAACGTTCTACACAACTTGTCAGCTTGAAAATTGAAACAGAAGGTCGGGGATCATACCTGAAGTGCGCGGTTCTGTGCTTGAATCGCGATGATCTGGTTGCGAACCAGCTCAAGAATGCGATTCACAACCGGCTCGAAGCACTGCAGAATCTCCTCGTTCGTAAATGTCATGAAACCGTCCTCAATACCAGCATCGGGGAAGTCAGCCTCAATACCGACATCCACGGCCCATTTTTGTCCGTTGTTGCGGAAGTCTGCCTTGATGCGATTTTCAAAGTCCATGATACACTTCGCGTAGACCTTGCCAGCAGTGCGCGAGCCATCTGGCAGTTTCATCTTGCGAATCTTCGCGCGCAAAATGTTACTGAAGTTGCGGTTCAATGCCGTAGAACCGCAGGAGTCACCAGATCCAGCAGTGCACTCCATCACGCTGAAAGGCGATTCTTCTTCGACCTCGTACGCGATCAAATCGACGGTACCACCACCGCAATCAACGATCAAGATCGCATCGCCGACCTTGAGGTTCAACAGACCGCTCTTGGCGCAAAACAGGGCAGCCGCTTCAGGCTCGGAAACGAGCGTGAGGCGGTTGTCGTTCTCGTCGCGCAGGAAACCGGCCTGAATGGCGGCAGTCCGAGTCGCGGCTTTGCCTGCATCATTCCAGATAGCCGGTACCGTGAGGTAGTACTTGATATTGCGTTCCTCGCGAGTGAACACCTCTCCGAGCGTTTTGAGTAACTGGGCGCGCACAGCCTGTCTGAGCTTGAAAAGGTAGTCGGCGGCAACGTCGATTTCGGATTTGCCGGGGGGTAGAGGAGGCAGGTTGATGGGGTCGATATATGTGTTCCCGGAGAGCATCAGCTGTAGCTTGAACCATTCCACCTTTTGTACCCCAGGCTTGGGGTAGCCGGTCGGAGCGAGCGCATCGGCGATGTCGGGCCCCCATCCTACCACCTTTTGGTACTGGTCGTAATAGAGGACAGTGGGGATCTGGAAGCACATCGGTCAGGTCAGCGCGCCAAACACGGATGCCTATTCGGACTTACCTTTTGTTTGGTGTGGGTTCCGGCGCCAGGCCATTCTGTAATGATGTCTTCTCTTGCCTCGTTGTTGGTTGCGAACGCGTATGCGACACCTGAGAACGTTGTACCGAAGTCAATGCCCACGATCAGTTGAGCCTTGCTGCGACCCGCGCCCTCGACCTCAACTGCCGGGTTACGGCCTGGGTAGTTTGTGTTCTGCATTGGCATTGGAAGGTTGGTGCCCATCTGTTGTTGCAATCCATAGCCCGGGGGACCATTCGCAGGAGCGCTGGGCTGGTAAGGCAGGTTGGTGTTGATGGATGGCTGACTGGGCGGGCTCGTTGGGCGATAACTTGGCGGGCGACCCTGTACGTTTTGATTGCTCATTGGTAGACTTGCAGTTGAGGAACTGCGACCGGAGGGTGGGGGAGGACTGTTTGGAGGGAGGGCTGGAGGATTCACGGGGGTGGGAGCGTTAGGCTGTTTCTTCCTGCCAAAACCGAGTTTGAATCGAGAACTCATGAGGTCCATGTGCGGCAAGAGAAAGAGAGAAAGGATGAAAGAGGGGAAGAGTGAGGCTGAGAAGGTGGAGATCAAAGAAACCTGAAAGAAAATAAGAAAGCGTACAGCTATCGCGTAGGGGTAGAATTCCGCGGGTATACACGAATTGATGTTTGGACTTGACGGACTTTCTATCTCCCAGCTTCAATAGCCCTTGTTCGAGTCCGATTTTACTGTCTTTTACTTCCTTACTCCGTACATCTTACCAGTACACTGGGCTCTGGATCATCTCACCGTTTCTTTAGGCGCACAGGGCCCCTGCGGGGTACATTCTTTGTATCGCAGTGCAAGTACCGAGTGTATAGAACCCGGGGACTCGACCAGATCTCCATGCTCTATCTAGGATGGAACTACAACCTTGGAAGCCTTCGAGTTCTTCAAATTGAAGCTGTAAGACTAACTCCTCGTATCGACAGGTTTTGGCCCCCAAACGGCGGAAATGGATAGGCAGACACAGCCTTGTTGATGGTCTAATTACAGGTCTCATTACACGATTTCCCGCTTTCTGGCCCCCTTTTAGCCCTTCAGGCCCCGGTCACTTTTCGCGCCACCCAGTGCGATGGCTGATATAGGTTTTGAAGCATACTGTTAGGGTCCTGAATATAGCCGCAAGGTCGCCGATCTCCACGCTTCTCGAGGCGGAAGCCCATGCGCCCCACCAGGCTCAGTACCTCTTCTTCGCTCAACTCCACATTTCCAGGTTCTCCGATTCCGGCCTCGTGGCTGGCGTCCCCTGGCTTGCGGGAGTGCCCGTCATCGAAGTGCCACAGAAGGGGCCCGACGTTAATCCATAGCCCGTTGGGTTTGAGGCTGTGTCGAATCGCCTCGATGTAGCGTATCAGGTTCGGCGCAGTATCGATGAAGAAGACCGTAGTCACCGCGTCGAAGGTCTCCTTGTTGTTCGGTTGGGTGTACAGCACCGTGAAATCAGCCGCAGACATCGACATGGTACCCAGTCGCTGACCAGCTTCAACCGCCGCTTGCATTGCAAGTCCGGGGTGGACATCAGGGATCTGGACTTGCTGCAGCTGTTGGGCGCGAGATTGCAGATTGGAGAAGTGCAGTGCAAAAGGATGAAGGGCATGTTTCGAGGGTCCGGCCGTGTGGTTAAGAATCCAGTTGCTGGCCAGCAGCTGGTGATACGAGATCTCATTCCCTTCCGCGTCGTAGCCAGCCATGCAAATCTCAAAGACAAGCCGGCCAAGACCAGCGCCTGGGACCAGAACACGGATCTCTTCCCCGCTGTCGCGTCGGGCTTGGAATTCATTGCGGAGGTCCTGAAGGACGGGATCATAGCAGACTTCTCTTTCGGCTCGCCCTTCCAGACTCCAATCGCGATAGAATTGACGTATCGTAGAGTGGGCTTTGTTCACATCTGATGATGTGGCCACCTCATGCCAGTTTTGAGTAGGGTCATTTTTGTCCGGAGAAGGAGAGAGATTGAAGGACTCCAAGCCAATGTCGAGAATTGCATCAGCGATCTCGGCGTTGGTATCAATAGCATCATCCACCTTGTTGAAATTGTCCAATATGGAGAATGGTGGCTCCGACAGCATCTGCCAATGGGCTGACGGCAGGGCATAGAAGGCCTGTCGGCGGCGATGAGTTGTGTTCATGTGAGCATTTCGTCGATACTGCCTAAAGTAAGTTAGTTGGGCAATTGAACACCGACTGCATGTTTATGTTTCCCGGTTTGTGCTGGTGCCCAGGCCCGGGGCCATGTCCAGGTGATATATAAACACGATATGCTTAGCTACCTACCTGAATGAGTCAACTGCGGCAAACAACACCCTTCGCTCTTCGGGATCAGCGAAAGGGTCAAAATCTCCTTCCCACTCGTCCCCATGGGGGTGTGGGTGTTGATGCTCGGATGCCATGTAGGTCTTGCGTGATCACACTGGTCTCGGAATTGCGATGAAAGTGCTTTGAATAGACAAAGATTTCCAATATATACTTCAGCCCAAGCAGACGATACAAAATGACGGGATATACAACGTCGCGAGTATATTGGAGGGGAAGTCGAAAATAAGTGGGCAAAATATTCCTCAGGCATCAAGATTGGTGGGGGCGTTCGATATTCAACCTTCCCCTTTGGAGACCGCTTCCACTGACCACTTCAACCCTGAGTTTGATCTATCAAAAACATCAGCCATGGCAAGTGAAGCAATCCCTCAGACGGAGATGACTACTCCTACCGTGAACCCCCAAGAGGTATCATTCACGTTCCCAAAAGCCTTGCATACAACAGCACATGTCCATCTGAACTTCATGGCTCATTGCGCAATGGTCTTCCTAGCGACTTCCAGCCCAGCGGAGTCTGGAGGCTCAATCAAACCAATGGGAAGCTTTGTCTACGCCATGCCCGACGTGAGTAAATAATTTCCTTCACCGTACATTCCCAGCCAGCTGCCGCGGGTAAAAGAATTCGCCCTCGACTGTACTCCACCCAAGCGTCGTTCCAATTCCACGTGCAAATGTAACATCAGAACTATCGTGAAAACACCTTGCCTTGGAACCTGAGGCTTACAGGCCGTTTGCATGTTGGCTTCGCGCGCACATAATTCAATTGACACTTGCTACGCGCACCGCTAACATGCATACAGCGGACATCATCAAAATCAACAATAGCCACAACACTCTATACATCAGCACCCAGTATTGAGTACACATCTCGCATAGCCAAGATCCTGGCGAGGCGGTTCTTTACTCCCGTTTATGTCGGTTGCAGTATCGACCCGCATGGTCTGGGTCTGGAAGTCGAGGAGGAAATGGAGGGGCTCACCAAGATCATCAATGTTATCATGGAGAAGTGGGAGGAACATAAGAAAGAGACCCTCGCTCAATAGGGGTCAAACCTGACGAAGTTTTGAGCCATCTCGTTGGGGCTACAATCATCTCCACTGAAGCGCCGGCAGAGGCACCAGGTTGGAAGATTTTGGTCGATCACTGTTTACTGAGCGCTTCTGCATTCCAAGACTTCGAGGTTGATCTATTTCAAGGTTGCCCGGGAATCTCGGTGCGATCCATTTAGCTATGGTGCCTCGGGGTTTAATGTCCGTGGACGCACCCATTATCGAGCTGGCAGAAACTTCAATTTAAATCATGTGATAGTTTTCTACGCGCAGAGCTTTATTAAAGGGTTACCAGGTCTAGTGGAGGCGTTTTACGTGATGTAAATACCCTCGGAGAACCGACAACAACGGGGAAGCGAAACCCGAGATCTATGACCAGGCCAGTGAACTCTATTTCAAGGGTAAAGCCGAATGCGAGCTAGAGCACACAAGGTGTCCCGACGGGGATATGTAGTGAGTTTGAGACACTCGGTTAAGCTTTTCTCTGCGAAACATTTCACGTGCCTCAATCCCTATTACGCGTGCATACTACCTCGAGTCTTTCGGTTCTATAGCCTACAGGGTGGCACCGTCCAGAAGATCTGTGATATCAGAAAAAAGAAAAGAAAAAATCGTATACTCCTTACAGCCCGGGTCTTTCCAAGGTTTCGTTGAATCTCTGGGAGACCACTCGGCAATCAGACCGAGTCGATCTACGTCAATAACCGCTTTCAATCTGAGACATATCCGAGGACTAGAAAGCGGAAGACGCCGAGAAGTCTCATGTTAAAAACTGTGGCAGTTGGACCAGGGCCCGGAGAGCAAATCGGAAGGGCTCGGTGAGTGGGATTTTGTTTCATCGAGATCGTTGTCCCGCTGTGGGGCCTCGGATGTGTGTCAAGGTTTATATCACGAAGGTTTGGATATCGATGGAGCGCAGTGGAGACCAAGTATACTCTACTGTATACGGAGTACTATAGAGTCCTTTACCTACAAGTATGTACGGGAGGACAGATTGGAGAACACAGGATGCTTGGCAGTGGAGCGTTAAGCGATAGCTGCAGATTGGTTCGGGGTCGGCCGAACTGCGTCCAATTTGATGTATCGGGTGGAACTCAGCTTGATCTGCCGTGAAAGTAGGGTACGCGGCCAGGGCCCTTGTCACGGCTCCATATTGCAGATTGTCGCCGAGACCGGTGATATCGCCTGGGCACCTGGGCAGATCGCCCAGATTACTACTCGTCTCTGGAACTCTAGTGGGCATACTGATCCACCGTCATCCCGGATAAGAGGCATCGAGGACCCCGTCCATGGGAAGTTTCCGGGCCTATGCTTTACACGTGTCATGTTCTTGAGCCCCTGCATGGAGACCTTGTCTGCGGCACTGGGTTATAAGCTTGTGCATGCACCAGGAATGCGGCATCTGACAGCCACACCGAGACGAGGCCCAGGCTCCATCTGTAACCGAGAGCGGGGAAAACGGATGATTGACGTGAAGATAGCCCTCTGTCTGCCCGTTTCGTGTGAACCGACCGGAGGGGTTCCGGGCAGTGGTGGTACTAGACTCGGCCAGGGCGGAGTCTGTGCTCTCATTTGCCGCTGCACAGGCATCGAACATGTCCGAATTCGTCAGATCGAATTGACTGGTCCAGAGGGCTAGGAGATATTCTCCGTGTGGCACCAAGCCAGTTCGGGGGGGACCCCCGGGGTTGGGACGTTGGAAATGACCCAGACGGCACGGTCCTAGCACCGTTACTGTGACCACAATTGAACAGCCTGTGCCCTGCGATGTCCCAAAAGGGACTCGGGTGAAGTTCGGCGTGAGATTCCCTAAGCAGGGGCTCGGCAAGAATTGGGACTGGGTCCCCGGGCCAGCCATCCGGCCTGTTCCATGTGGTCCGGTGCATGACTTCCGAAGTCGATCATCAGGGCTTGTGCAGAAGTGCCTTTACAGTATTCTCGTATGTGCTAGTACGGGATATAATAGATGCACTCGTATAGTAAGTACTATATGTTCGTATAGTATCTGTAGTATCCATACGGAGTAGTATCTACCACCTGGGCAGTATAGTATCTATAGTGTACTGTAGTACTGTAGTTTAGTACTATATCACCACACCGAATCGAGCCAAAAGGACAAAGTTCGGTGGGCCATGGCGAATTCTACATCTGGTATGCATCGACACTGCCACTGCCGATCGCGGGAGAGCGAGAAAGTACAGAGTCAAACAGCCCTTCGCTGTATCGGCTCGGCTAGATCTGTCAATTTCGGCTGAAGATTCCCAACTTTTAATTTCTTCAAATTATTCTCCGCGATCTGAGGTTTGATGGCAAATACGGGACGGATGGGGCCCTGTTGGTGATCGTAATACTTCTCGTCGATCTGGTTCACTTTTCCCTCCTCTTTTCCTCACGCATTCTCCGATCTCCCCTTTTTCCTTCACATTCCACCTCGGCACTTGTCGTGTTTGCCTTTTTGATTTCCCCGTTCCTTATTCCCCGACAATGGCCGTGCAATTCCCCCAATAACAGACGCTTGCAATCATTGGCGTCTCGTTCATTTTCGCTTTTGACTCTCTCCCACCATGCAGCCTCACTATCGGGGGTCCAACCCGGGCTACGACCTCCCCCCCGTGCAAGCTGTGACGTCGGGCGCATTTCCCGCCCCCGCCGCCCTGCTCTCCGCTCCCCCGTCAAGACTCAACAGCGGCATGCCAATGGCTCATTTGCTCCATTCCATGCCCCAGCAGTTACCTGCCCCCGCGACATCGCCATATCCACGCTTCTACGAGTCCGCCTCAGGCTCCCCCGCCGAGAGCGGCGCCTTGCCCGATACGGCGCCAGTGGGCGCCGGTGTCTTCCAGACCAGTCCCGTCGGCCATGGCCAACCGTCCCCCGCGCAATTACAACAGAAGCGCGCATATCGGCAACGTAGGAAGGATCCCAGCTGCGATGCCTGTCGCGAGCGCAAGGTCAAGTGCGACGCCTCCGAGTCCAGCAGCTGCACGGAATGCAGCAATCGCAGGGTCCGCTGCCAGTTCACCAAGGAGACCAATCGTCGCATGTCCTCCATCAAGCAGGTCCAGGACTTGGAGAAGCAGTTACATACGACCAGACAGCAGTTGCAACACCTGCAGACGGGGAGGATGCGACCGGATCGCATGGTGGATGCGGATGAAGCCATGACGCAGCCGATGATCAAATTGCCGGAAATCGAGTACCGGCCCGTCCATCGGTCCAAGACACCAATTCCTCGAAACTATTCCGAGGTTCGTTCTAATCTACGCCAGTATGGTCGTGGCATCTTCAAGGTGCCGACCCCTTACCGCGCGCAGGGCGCGGAGTCATTGGTGACAGGTAATGCGCCGGAGCTCCCACCGAAGCGGTTAGCCGACCACCTAGTGGCGCAGTACTTCAACTGCGTTCACTCGGTGCTTCCGGTGCTCCACTGGCCTACATTCACCGCGGAATTTGAAAAAGTTTACCGCGCGGGCACGTTACTCGGTGTCTCGAATGAATGGGCGGCTGTTCTTTATGGAGTGTTTGCCTGTGGTGCCATCCACACCGCGGAGCCCAACCGCGAAGAAGAAGGCAAGAAGTATGTTCGCATCTCCTGTGGAATCATCGATGTCTGGCATGACAACTTCAATTTGGACCGGGCCCGGGCGGCCCTGCTAGCCAGTATCTTCCTCTACGAAGTCAATTCGAGGTCGGCCAGCTGGGTCTGGATTGGTTCGGCCGTGCGTGTCGCTCAAGAGATTGGGTTGCATCTCGACTCTGGCCCCTGGCCCGCGGTCGAGGGGGAGATGCGCAAGCGCGTGTGGTGGGGGTTATACGCCTGGGACAGATTACTCGCGCTCGAGATGGGGAAGCCCGTTTTGATCAACGACCAAGATTGCGATACCGATCTCCCATGTCCGGTCGACGAGCAGTACATCGTGGAGGGAGCCCATGTTCCTCCGGATGGCCAACAAACCACACCACTCCTCGCGACCATTCACGTTGTCCGCTCGATTGGCCAACTCACCCGTACCCTCCGCTCGCCCACCATCAGCCCGGCGACGCTCGAAACCTTCGAACTTCACTTCAACACTTGCCTCGCTACCTTCCCAACCCAATTTCACCCCAAAACAACCGACCAAGACCTCGACCCCCGCTCCCTCGCCCCGGTTATCTACCTCCAAAACGCCCGCCTCCTCCTCCACCGCCACAACATCTCCCCCTTCTCCCCCGACCTCATCCGCTGCTCGGCAATGGACTACTGCGTCTCCACAGCCCTCGACACAGCCAACATTCTCGCCCGCTGCATGCGCAACTACCCAACCCACCCAGGTCCAGGCAACGACCCCCGCGCCCACTTCGCCACCTGCGCCGGCTCCCTCCTCTGCACCCACATCTGGCGCTGCAGTCTCTTCCTTCTCTTCCGCGCCGAGTACGCCGGCGCTCTAGCCTGCGTCCAAGCCCTCGTGTCAATCGGCGACGTCCGCACCGTCAACGCCGCCTGCGGTCGCTACCTCGCCTTCTTCCTCCGACGACTCCTAGCCCGCATCCGAGCCGAAGGCCACATCCCCGATTTCGACCGTGACGAAGAAATGATCGCCTACGTCTCCGCCGATATGCAAGGCACCACGGACGGAAGCTGGGTGTGGCATGGCTCGGAGACCGGCTCGCAGCTTGAAGTGGTGGGAACTCGCACGACGCCCAACTCTGCCGGCCGGCCTGAGATGGAATCCGATCCTGATTGGCAGGGCTGGGAGTGGATTGAGAAGACGGTTCAGGATCTGTTCACTGAACAGCATCGTCGAGAGTATCGCGATACTCTTGGCGTTCCGAAGCAGGACGGTTCTCTTGCTGCGGAATCGGCCTCTGATACGGACAAGCGGTCGAGTTCCGCTCATTCACGCATGACGATTGCTAGCATTATTTGAAGCGGGTTATCATTGTTTTGGTTTTTTGGTTCTTTTTCTTTCCCTTTTCCCCCCCCACGATATGCCTTTTTTTTGGGTCGAATTTTTCGTCTTTATATCTGCCAGGTTTCAGCATCAGTCCCTGGGTCTTGATTCAAATAAGCGATTTCACGTCTTTTATTCTCATTTCTCGCCTGTGTGGTGTTTTCACGCCGCGGCTTTCGGTGTTTCGATGTAGTTGTTCCGACTGCAGTCGAGACCTGATTCAGAATCTTGTGAATACTGGTCATCCGTTCGGCCTTTTCGCCGTTTGTCCATATATTCCTTCGGGTTGCATTGCCGATACCCTTCCCCCTTCCATGCTTGTTCATTGCCTGAGCTCTCTTTTGTATATATCCACAAGCATCAGGATTGGATTCTGGTGAAACATCCAACACAGCAGTCCAACTGCTTTGCTTCTTTTGGACGTCGATAGAGATATTAGTTGCAAATCATATCTCGTTCCCATTCAAACCCGGGGCCACTCGGAGACTCCAACACATTACCTGCCGATCATCAACTCGATGAAATACTCCAAGATTGTCCTTGCAAAACACCGTTTTTAGGCCAAACTGGCCAGCACAACTTGTAATCCGAAATTAGCTTGTATTAATAGTCGATCGTAACCTGCTAACAGCAAATCTAGATCCGCATCCAAGCATCCACCAACGATATCCTCCACAATCTCCCAACAACCATCAAATTCAATCTCTCACATTGCTTTTGAGTCCACAAGCTTAGATCAGAGTCAGCTCAACGGGGGCAATAGTGCCGTTCTGAATGGCACCAGCGTGGTGACGGGCAACAAGACCGTAAGCGAACTGGTACTTGTCAAGGAAAGGCAGAAGCTCGGGAAGACCAGGGGTCTTGCGCCAGTCGCGCATCAAGTCACAGACGATGGCAAAGAGACCCATGAGAGTGACACCGGCCTTCTCCATGCGACGGTTCGCATCCTCGGCAAGACGGATATCGAAGGTTCCACTGGCGTCAGTGTTGGCGAACACTTCATAGCCAGCATCAACGAGGGAAAGAGCCAAGAAAGAGGTGCCTGGTCTTTGTTAGTATTTTCATGGTTTGTTGCATTCATTCAGGATCACACTTACAAACTTCGGTAACGATACCGGCGATGATGAGCTGCTTCTTGCCGGTGGCCTTGACGGCGGCGCGGAAGTCGGCGTTGTCCCAGGCGTTGACTTCACCCTGGCGACGGACGAAAGTGGCATTGGGGTGCATGTCGGTGATCTCCTTGAGGAGAAGGCCGTTGGGACCCTGGTCCGAGGAACTGGTCAGGACAGTGGGAATGTCGAAGACCTTTCCGATGGCGGCGTGGCCGAGCATGGCGTTGCGGAAGTCGTTGGTGCCGTAGTCGCGGACGACCTGAGCAAGACCAACTTGGTGGTCAATGACGAGGAGAGCCTGCGAGTGTCAGATTGATGTTTGGATAGAGGCAAGGTATGAAGGGATTGCAACTCACGGCATTGTCCTTGTCGAGACGGTTCCAAGCCTGGGCAGGGATGGAAGCTGCAAGCAGCAGGACGGCCTTGATACCAGCGGTGAAGTGCATGTTGACAGAGACTTGGAGAAGCTGTGAGAAGAGCTGAAGATGTCTGGATGAACTGGATGGTCTTCTGCTCCTGGAAACATCGTTGCCTTTTATATCTCAGTCTGGATCCCGTCTGGGACGCCGAGACGAGGTCATCCATCCTGATTCAATAATCATGACAAGACACTGACTACCACACCTCGCTTATTCCTTTGCTTATCGAGAACATGGAGACTGGGTGTTGGTGTTGTGCTGCCGGTGCGTGCTGTCAGTGCTTGGGATGGCCCTGGAGGGTTAGCGCGATGTCTTGGCTCGCAGAAACGGCCATATGGGACCCGGGGGAATGGTCGTATTACACACGTAGATTGGATTACCAGATCATTACCAAGGCACTATCTCCTTTGGGAGTATCCATATTCCATTTCGATCAGGGTCTCTAGCGTAGCGTGCAGCAGCCTTGATCCGGTTGGGTGGCTCAGGTTGATAGTGCTTGCTGCGGCTCGGTGTTCACTTGGATTTTGAAAGGCCGGTAGACCTCAATTCATCCTCATTTTCTGAATTCGGTATAGAGCTGGGTGACTATCCTTGAGATGGTGAAGTTGAAGTTGACCAGGAGTCTGCGAGATGGTACACAGTTGCCTAAAGGGGATTACCTCCGCAGGCCCTTGGTCGAACCTTTTCCTATAGCATCAATGTCGTGAAATGAAGCTCAGTTTTCAGTGATCTAGAACGAGAATGTTCGATGTGCCCCCATTCCACAAAC
This sequence comes from Penicillium olsonii, assembly GCA_911174995.1. Taxonomy (NCBI): domain Eukaryota; kingdom Fungi; phylum Ascomycota; class Eurotiomycetes; order Eurotiales; family Aspergillaceae; genus Penicillium; species Penicillium olsonii. The sequence goes on from CAJVNO010000033.1 coordinate 1,023,642, forward strand.
CCCGCGGACTTTACACGATTAGAGAGTTCGCACATGCAGCACGCTAAGCGAATTTTCTCCACGACAGGGTTCTGTCATATTTGGGAACCCAAGAGATCACCTACAGGAAGCCACTGCGATGGGGGAGCAATGTGCGCGATATGTGTAATTACTTCTAGCTTGGCACTGACTGCTGCATGAACTGTTATGAAGTGGATTGCGATTCGGATTCTAGCGATGCGAGAGTGCATTTTGGTGAGTTGAACTGACTATGAAGACTGTGTTAGACTATGATTTAGGGATTGCAGATCATTGAGTAGCTGAGTAGGCATTTTCTGGGGGTCCGGAGTACGCTGGTGCTCTGACTCTTGGGGGCCGTAGGCAACCGGGGCAAGGGCTGCATTTCCGGTAGAGAGGGCATTGGGTGGAGGTCAAGCAAGCCACAACGTGCGAATTCCCCTTCATCTTGATTAAACTACGGAGTAGGGAGTATCAAGATTGGGTGTGGGGTCCGGTTTTTGTAATTCGTGGACTATGTTCTGCTCCATGCCTGTTTTTGCTATGACAATCTGTACTTCGCACGTACTACTATAGACTTCACCGGTGAATTTTTCGTTGGAAATAAATTCTCTGAAATTTCGGATCAAAGCTCGCTGGCCAAACTGTGCAGCACACGGGATGACAGCGTGCAGGGATCTAGGCAGATTGAGCCAAGCATGAAGGCTATCACATCGAATCTGACATCAGAAATGGTGAGAATTAGAGTTCGCATGAGTAGTGTTCCTGGATCTACAATCCAACACAACATATTGACCACGCATTTGTAACATTCGTTCAAATTGAGCCTTGGGGGCCATTTAGCAGCGAATCCACCCGAAATCCCTCAACCGGACTCTTCCACAGTCATCCACTCGGCTCGGCACACCCTCAAAACTCTGCAGGGCTTGATGGAAGTAGTTAGCGTCTTACAAATAGACTATAATCTGCTTGTCAGCATACCCGAACCTTGAGCTAAGCCCACCTGGAGCTAACGTGGACCTCGTTCCCGCTTTTCCCATGAATCAGCTTGTTTCTAAGCTCCCCCTGGTCGACTCTCGTTCTGATTCCAACCGCCAAGCTATGCCGGGCGTTCTCATACACCGGCCTGACGCAGGGCTAGTAATTTATTCCTCCACACATCGTGAGTATCTTGTTCATCGCCACGGATGACCACAGGAAGAGACTTTGTGCCTACTTCTGCTTCAACCGGGATGCCAGTGAAAACCCAATCCATATGCAAGAAGTAGGTCCGCGAACACGCATTCCGCCTGATCACATGTAATGTGACTAGGCTAGTCAGTGTTAGAGGCCAGGCCTATTCGGGAATGTGGGGTACTTATTTTTCCGTCGAGTGAAGGTATCTGAGACAGACGTTATTCATCCTTCCCGTGATGCTGAGCCTCGCCATATCTGATAATTGCCTGTGACCAATTTTCACCGTCTTTCTTCTACAAATCTCCGTACCGCTACGGAACCGATGAGGTCTCGGGTCCGACTACACTACAGTCAATCTTTGAGTTGCGGCCTTTGTCTCGGCCAGTTCCCACCGCGTTTTTCGGCTTACGAATTGTTTGCAATCTCGACAAATCACGGGAGTAGTTGAGGAATCTATTCATTTCCAGATGTCTTGGGTCTCCCCAACTCTTCTTGCTCCGACAACTTCCTCTTTCCAAGGGCTTGCATCCCAGAGCTGGTCAGCGGATACCAAACCATTGTCACGATTCCACATCACAATGGCGTGATTGAACTATTCAAACATGTCCGCGAGTCGCTGTTTACCTAGTCCAAGACTTGGAGTACCTTGGGCTGGTCTTTGAACTGCATCATGGATTTCATGTATCAATCTTTCTCTGAAAACTCCGAGACTGACGCACAGCCAAAGTCTTGACCCACGACACTTAGATGCCCAGCGAGGGTCCGGTGCGCTGTTCGGTGGTAGATGCTTCATTGGAGGCGTTTTTGGTGGTCTTCATATCGTTTTTGGTTGGCGAAGCCAGAAAGTGAGGGTTTTTTGGCGTCAAAGATCTTGGATGAGAGCCAGAAAGTGAGGGGTTTTGGAGCCAAAGCTCTAAGTTGGGTAAGTTGTAAAAAGAGATGAGAGTCAGAAGGAAGAAAGAAAAGCAATAAAATCGATGGATAGCAGAGGAATGAAAGTGAAGTGGAAGGCGAAGAGACCTCGCGAGGGGTTGAGATGCGCTGGGCATTCGAATTTCGTTACAATTGGCTCTGGAGGAACTCGGTGATCTTCTCTTCCGCTCCCACAACGTCTCGCTCTTTGACCCGCTCCGCTTGTTCTATAGGTATGTTTTCCCACTGGGTTAGATACTCCGTGGTTGGTGTTCTGTATCTTCCTAGGCGACGATGTCTCACGTCTAGCACTTTTGCTACGTCGTGACGATCAGTCTCGTTGGGGAAACGCTCGTCGAACGTTGGTTGGAGGTCTTGTGTTTCTCTGTCAAACGGGTCCGGGAATGGTGCAGGCTCGTGGTGTTGCACGCTACCTAGGTAATAACCGGATGGACCTTCCAAGCTCTCGGTAAATCTAAACGGTATGTCAAACGTCCAACTCGTTCCAGCACTGTGAAGAGTCCGTTTCTCCCGTGATAGACAGTATGCTACAATGATACTGGAGAAAGGATCATGAAACGTAGAAACTGTCATGCGTGAGGGAAGGAAGACTGAGAGGGCTGGGGAAGGTCTTATTGATTCCCAGTCAGGTTGCAATTTCTTGATCCTTCGTTGTCGACAGATCCCGTCCCTGGGTAAGATTTCTGCGTCCTTGCACCGGAATCTTGGAAAAATCATTCTCTCCAGAGGTTGTTTGCTGTCGGTGCTCATCTTCGAACATGTGCACGCCTCCGTGTTATCCACGGGTTTTTGGTACTCCCTCATTGAGGTGATCCCTGCATGTGACAAACCAAGGATATCAAAGATCTTTCCGGCTCCAGACGAGGAAGCGCGCTGATCAAGAAGTGAGTTTGCTGAGGTGAGCCCTGAATGTTGTTGAAGGAAGTGACTTACCGTGTCCTGGGATGCCGTTGAGCGAGTGCCCTCACTTGCAAATGAATTCCCAGAGTCATCAGGAGGTAGCCTGTCGAGACCCGGGGTGAACTCCGAGTGCGGCAACCAAGGTAAGCCCTTGGGTAAAGCCAATAAGACGACTGCCCAGGTGCGGTCCTGAGGGAAGTGCAATTGCTGAGTTTGTCTCCCGCTACGCCGTAGTTGATGAAGCAGACGATGCCAAAGCACCACCTGCCTGGTCTTGTCACACGCTCTGTCAGGTCCTCCGCAGTGTGTATGAAGCGAAGGCAAAGTGAAATAAATCTAGCACAGACTTGGGAGCCAGAAGGGTGTCAGTTTGTAGTGCACCGGTGGACCAGTCAGAGGCAAGAAAATGGTCACTGCGGTAGAATCAACTTGACTCCTGCCGAGGTGCCCTCCAGCTGATAGAACATTCACAACTTGGAACCTTGGAATGGTGTTGGCGTATACACTGGAGTCATTCTGTGCTGAGTTATTGGGTGTAGAGTTGTCACAGGTACAGCCCTGGGGGTGTTGGTATGGATAATGAACCCATATCCATGATTGTGCTGAGGTATCACAGGTATAGGTGTCGGTATGGTTAATGAACAAATTCATGATGAGATACAGCGGCTACAGATGCAAGAGTTTCTGCTAGCCCTGCAGTGGAATAGAGTGAGCTTTCAGTTAATTGAAAAAGCCATCAATTGATTTAACGCATCCGAGGTCCCGGGCTGTCGCAGACCTCGGGAGTGTTGAGTTGCATAGAACCTTGGAAGTGTCGTCGTGCTACATGAGTATTTGGGCAGGAAAAAAGAAAGTAACTCAGGATTCGATGGTAAGCATCATTCTAAAACACAGTCACGGGTTCGACAATATGTGTATGATTTCTACGGGCTGTTGAGGGTGTTGTCTACTCCGGAGATATATATAGTGCTTCTAAGGTTAAGGTAAAGTGGATATGACATATTTTCATGGGGCGAAGAATGCGGAGATCAGTACAATCAACAGCTTTCATACTCGACATTTCCACAAGTGTATTTTGTTTTCATTCCTCTGACTAGATAAAACAAAGTCCAATGCTTGCCATTGGAGGATCAAAAAGTGCCGTAGACGTGAACCTGCCGTGTTTGCCTTCAAGCATGCAATATCCACGATTTGACTGAACTGGGGAAAAAATAAACAAACGAGAAGGACAGTGGGAAGCCAGGAGAGGATGGCGTCGTACGGCAGTTTCGGCGCACGTTACACTGGTGTACAGCATGATCGTCGCTCGACTAGTCCTGCAGGTTTGCCTAGATGCGCAATGAGCGCCTTGGGCCACGGAAACCAGCCCAGCTCAGCATCCAACTTCCTTCTTCTCTCCCTTGCATTTATTGAACTTACTTCACGTTGAGCCTCACAGGGCAGCCTACTGTGTCCAACCATCCGTATAGCTCTACGCTACCCCGCCGATGGATGCGTCGTCACGATGGAAGGCCGCGGCCGCGTTCTTTGCAGCGTCCCAGCTCATCAGGTGAGTATCCTCAAGTTTGCATGCAAGATCGCATTAGCTGAACTTATTCCCAGCTATATGATGCTTGGTATGGTGATTGGGGATGCTTCCCACGACCTGCTACTCCAGAAGACGGCAACGAGTATCTGTGCGTTCTTCCTGCACGCCATGTCCGTTTTTGCATTGGCAGGGATCGCCGGTGTAAATTGGCAGCAGCGTTACTTCTTACTTCAGCTCTTCAGGTGAGAGATCTCTTCCCTGCTCAAAGCCTCGACTAACCCGCCACAGCACCTATCTTATCGTGAACATCCTCGGCCTCATCAATGTCCTCCTGCAGCTCTTCGGTCGGAATGTATCGATACACCGTCTACAGATCGTGGCGATCTGCCTCCCTTCGACCTTCTCGGTGATCTGCGCTTTGGCAACGGGATTGATCTATCGGGAGCACCGCCGGGGAAGCACAGCGCTATTGAGCGAGGAGGAGATGCAGCGGCGACAGTTGCAGCGCTTGTTGGAGGATCAGGGCAGCGCACCGTCGCCCGAGCTGATACGGAACACGTACCGATTTGACCTGCCATATGCAGCGGATGGGCCGGAGGAGCCAAATAGTTGGGATGTATTACGATGAAAACATAAAATGTATAAGTTCACGTGGAGCCGATACGAGTACGCGTTTCGACGGACCTCGGCTGTTTCCGACCGTCAAAAACCTCCCGTTTATCTCTGAACGGATCTGTGAGCTTTCCAAGGTTGTCTATTGCAAACATGTCTAAACGAGTGACTATCTTCGATCCCCCTGCGCAGGACCATTCCAAGGCCCTGATCGAGAATGTCCTCGATCTCACCCCGGTCGTGGACCTCGGTCCAGTACGATCCCCCTCCCACGTCACCGTCCATAGCTAACAACTCAGGACGTCTTCACGAACACCCGACCCCTATGGCATCCCCCCGGAGCCCGCGGCATTTACGGCGGTGCTGCGATCGCACAATCTCTATCGGCCGCCATGCGAACAGTCCCCGCCGACTACGCCGTCCACAGCATGCACTGCTACTTCGTGCTAGCCGGAGACTCTGAAATCCCCATCCTATACCACGTCGAGCGAGTGCGCGATGGGCGCAGCTTTATAACACGGACCGTACAAGCGCGCCAACGGGGCCGCCCCATTTTCACAACCACGCTGAGCTTCAGCCGCGTAGGCAGTGGCGGCCAGAAAACCATTCACCACCAGGCGACCAAGCCGAATGTGAACCTACCCGAAGCCGAGCCGGGAAGCCTCCGCGCTCTCAGCAACGCGGGCGGGGGTCCTTTCGAGTCTCGGAAGGCGGGCATTGTGAACCGTGAGTTTTGCTGGCAGGATCGGTGCCGACGAGGTCATGCTAATCGTGCTTGTGTAGGTACATCCGTCAACCCGGAAGAAAAGAAAGTCCGCCGATACATCCGGGCTCGTGGGCATATTTCCGAGGAGGGCGGCTACCAAGCTCATCTCTCGGCGCTTGCCTACGTGACGGATAGTTTCTTCATTGGATCTGTCGCCATTGTTCACGATATACCTCGGTTCTCCTCCCCTGCCGAATTGGAGAAGCTTCTTAGCGCCCTGAAGAACCCGTCCGATCTGGACGACGAAGACATTACGCGGGCTCTGAAGGAGCTTAAGGAAGAGGAAGCCGCGGACTTGCGCCGTCGCATCGAAGGTGCGTTGGACAAGGCTGGCGGCGAGAACCAGGAGGATCACAAGGAGGTGGGCATGATGGTCAGTCTTGACCACTCAATCTACTTCCATAACCCGTTGGCATTCCGTGCCGATGAATGGATGTTGACCGAGATGGAGAGTCCTTGGGCTGGCGAGGGTCGAGGATTGGCGATCCAAAAGATCTGGTCGAAAGACGGTGTTTTGATTGCGACTTGTACGCAAGAGGTATGTTGTCTCACTATCGATGTCTTTGTGGCGCAAGCTAATCGGATCATAGGGCGTTGTGCGATTAAAGCAAGACCAGCCGCCAAAGCCGAAGATCTAGAGAGCCTCAATTCACGACTATGGCAGGCTTTTCTATTCCTTGTATACCCCTTGATCATTCGCTTCTTTTACATACTTCTCACTTTAGACTCGAGCTCAGCTCTTCACATAGAAAATTTCCTTCACGCTAGCATTTCATAATCCAATTGATTGACCAATCTGCTTGAAATGTGTCCAAAAATCTTTCTTTCGTTGTTCCAGTTCGAAATCGAATACACAAACCCCAACGGTCCATCCCCAGGATCACCGCATCTCAAGCTCACAGCACTCAAAGCACCGATCAAAATAACGATAAACAAGAACATCAACTTTTGCGTTGATTGACAAAAAGCCGCCGACCCAATTTTAGTCTTCCAGAGACAAAATGCGAAGAAAACAAAAACAAAACAAAAAGAAACTGTTGGTATAGTACAAGAAGTATTCAAACATCAAGCTTTTCCTCCTTTTCCTCCAGCTCGCCCCCACGCTCTCGATAATATTCCAAGACCTTGGCTCCCCACACATCTCTCCCTTTATATTCGCTCACATATTCAGGCCAGGTCTTCATCTCCTTGGCCAAGTTCGCCAGCTCAGTCATGGGAAGCTCATCCAGAGGCGTGAGATAGGTCTTAACGCCAAAGACCAGGGCGCCTGTGCGCGGGAGACGTCGAAACGTCTGCCTCTCGCGACGGATGAGGATCTGCGATGGCGACTCGGGGTTGCTTAATTCCTTTTCGCAGAGGGCGTTGGGTCGGTACAGAATGTCAGTCAGGCTCTCGCCGGGGCTTTTGACTTCAACGAAGTAGTTTGAGCGTTCCATTGGCGAGTCTGGTGTCAAGCGGGCTAGGAATCTGGATTGTGGGTTAGGACTTTGCGTGTGATGCACGGTTTCGAGTGGACTTACTTGCTGACTGAGTTCGCAACCTGTTGGTGCCAGAGAGGTACTGGGCCGTGTAATTGGGAGATTGTCCATCCGATCCTCTGATTGACGGTCCAGCCTGTCGGGAAGAGACTGGCACTTGCTGCGCTAGAGGGGTGTCAGTTTTGAAAGTTTATGTTTGATGCATGAACGTACAGATAATATTCTCCTTCCTCGTTCATCATCAGGATACTCAGATCCTCCATGGTCAAACGCACCGCGGCTTCGAGTGCCTCCGTCAATCCTTCTTTAGGATTGCGTCCGCTGACGGCAAATTTGTCGCCGGTCATGCGATTTTCGATGATTTTTTGGTTGTTGTGGGTTGACATGGTGAACGCAGTCGAGAATCGTTCACACAAAAAGTCCGAAACCTCCTCTAATGCTTCCTGGCATGACTCCAGAGACTCGGGCAGACACTGGATGACTTTGCCGCGTTTCTCCTCGAGCAATTGGGTCCGTACCCGGTGCTCGTCCATGTAGTTCTTGTCGAGGGTGAGCCAATTGTGGACGTCGAGCCTCCGAATATCCATCATGACACGGTATCGATCTCTGCCCTTGATGGGCTGTGCTGGGTATGGTGCCAGGCGCTTGACATCAGATTGGTTGACATTTGAACAATCCTTCCCGGTGATCTTGTGTAATAAACGCTTCAGTCCTTCCTTGTAGTGTCTGACCGCGCAGAGACAGACGAAGACGGTGATCGTAATGAGTGAAAAGGTTGTCATAGTTTTCCCACAGTCTTGAGTTGAAAGCCGCTATACCGTTTCCTGGTTGTCCTCTGGGTTGTCTTTCCACGTCCTGGGCTCTAAGTGAAAAAGAAAGGAAAGACTGACCATGATGAAGATCCGGAGCGCAGGATATAAATATCAGTTTCACGACCTATGAAGTCACCTAGCTCGGGACCAGGCAGCCAGCTGATCAGACGATAAGTCAAGTCAGCTTGACTAGTTCCAGTCCAGAATTAAAAAAATTTAAAAGGCTGAATTTAAAAATGGATAGCTCAAGCGGCATTCCACATTCCTTATTGAGTGCCTGGGGTGGTACGCTCTAATTACGCCTGATACGCCCAGGGATTCCCCGCAAAAGGCCAAAGTTCGCCGCCGGGGAGTATTGGCCACAGCCACATGATCTCAGACGGTATTGCTTTTACGCGAAAATCAAAATTTCTAACCAATTTCTAAAGGCTGTGCAAAACAAGAGTGGAGAGGATGACAATCAAACCCTCGGGTTCTCACTGGTTGTTCGCCTCTCCTTACCAGTCGGACATGAGCGCTTGGTCAGGACCGGGACCCATAAGCTGCACTAGACAAGGCTAAAAGGGCCCCACGATCTAGGCACAGAGATGCCGTGTTTAGCTTCACATCGTGCAAGTGCTAGGGCTTACCGAAATCGGGAAACACTCGCCCGATCAACAAGGCATGAAAGGGCGGACGTGCTCGGATTAGGCCATGTCTAGGAGTTGATTCGAGCCGCGTAAGGCGCCTGCCACCTAAAAGCCGAGAACCGAATGTTTGATCTGAGTCAGGTCCCAGCTGTGCATCAAGTATTGTTAGACTCGGAGTCCGGGACTATGATACATCGGAGAGCCGAGCTACATAGGTACAGATGGGGCTCGCATAGACCCTCGTGGGCCAACGGTTTACAGTTCGAGATCCCGGCATTAATTCCAGGGTGTTGACCTGAACTGTGAGATCAGACAGCAATCTCTGATGGAGTGCACTCCTATTATACGTATACGTACCTAGGTAGTACTGTACTCCGTAACATCCCAAAGTCAACGTTGTCCGACACAAGCGATCACCAGGTTTTCCCGCTAACCTCCCCTTTCGCTCCACAAGGCTCCCGCTGCAACCGCAAACCCCCTTTCGCGTAAAGCGCGCTTGCCGCTCGTATTTCACTGCGCCTTTTCTCTCTCTTTTTCTGTTGATGGGGCAATTTTAGAAGGGAATTTTCTTACGGGCGTACTAGTACTTTTTCGCCTCCCTGTATGGAAACACAGGGATCCCGATCGACATAGCATAAAACGTACGAGGATTCGCCACCGCTATTCAGCAGCCTTGTTTGCCCGTTTCGATTGGAACCTAGCAAATTGATGATTATCCCAGCCAATCGGTGATGTGATGTCTTTGATTTGGCTCAAGTCTGGACCGGAGGTGACGTCTACGCAATAATAAGGGACCTGAATCACATTGACAATTAAAGTGCGGACCAATGCAAGTCAATACTCGCAGCTTGGACAATCCCTCCGTCAGGTCCGTAAACTCTACTTGTTGTCTCCTGTTTCTGTCGGCCGTGCGCACAGACATCTCGATCAGCTGCCTACACGCAATCGGTTCTCATGGAGACAGGCGATTGATCGACATGTTTGGTACTTTCAAGCTGGAACTTGCAGTTGGTCTTCGTCGAGTACTAGTAGAAGGTACTTATATCTCAGTACCTCGTACTTTCGAGATCATATTCATGGTCTAGACTTTGGCTGGCTTCTGTGCATTAGCTGCGCCCCGACCGTAAGGAGCCGGACTGAAGACCAATCAGGCGCGGGAGGAATGACGGGGAAGATATTCCAGCCCTGGGGATCGTCGAGCCCAAGCCCTGCCCTGGGTCAGAATCACATGGGCGCAGGTGCCAGGATTGGTTTTGTTGACTTGACGCGTCGAATTTGGCTCCCGGTTCTGGGAGATCTTGCTTGGCCGTTGGGACGGAGCACTACATAACTCCGCAGGTATAATTACAATCCAAACAGGGACAGAGTGCTTGAATATTGCAGCTGATGCTGATCTTGTGCGGACTTGGAGCGGCGTGGGTGTATACATGAAGCAAACAAGACATTTACAGGTCGAATTTCTGTCCCAGAATGCACTCTCCCAAATCCCACAGCCGGGCGGCGTTCTCAGCTCCAAGGGCATGATCTGCTGGCTGCTTGAGCTGACCATCACTAAGGTACGAGCCCGATAGATCTAAATTCAGCAACAGATGTTAGCAGCACGAGCATTCAGATAAGCAAGGAAACTTGCCTGTCAGGCTGGGATCCAAAGCCGCCACTAAAGTAGTAGAACAGCCTTGCTGAAGAGTTTTCCTGTCGGTGACCTCGTAATCGCGAACTGGAATAGTCAGCTCTGTTGAAAATGTCAAACAAAAATATGTGTCGGCATACTATTCTGCGATTTGACCCTGGCGTCTGTGATCGACTCGGAATCTACATGACGTTGCAGGTTTGATGCAATGCCTAGCGCAAACCAACCGTCAGCGAATGAAAGGAGAATAGTGGACTAAAACGTACTTCCAGGGTGCACCGAGAACGCCGAGATTTCCTTGCGGGGGATTTTGTTGGCGATCTGAACAGCCATCAAAATCAACGCAGTCTTCGATTGGCCATATGCTTTCCAGGTATCATAGCACGATCCACCCTGTTAGCCGCATAATTAGTATACCCCACATGCATTCTACGTAGTGGCAGTCATACCTCGAAGTCGAGGTCGTCGAATCTGATACCCTCGAAGCGATGCGCTGAGCTGCTGACATTCACAATGCGAGCTCCCGGTCCCGCGGCGCGAATTTTGGGGAGCAATAAACCGGTTAACAGAAATGGACCGATGAAGTTTATACCAAATTGTACCTCCAGATCATCATCGGTTCTGGAGTACGGGCAAGCCATTATCGCAGCATTGTTGACGAACACGTCGATGTGGTCGACGTGTGCGTTGATTTTCTCTACGGCCAATCGTATCGAAGCCTGGCTACTTAGGTCGAGCTCGATGAATATCGAATTGGTTTCCGGGCTCAACTGTGCGATCTTGTCGATGACAGGCTGGATTTTGGCCCGGTCTCGGCCGGCCAGGATGAGAGTCGCCGGGGATTGAGAGGCTAGACAAAGAGCTGTTTCGGCGCCGATTCCCCCCTCGCTTGGACCGGTGATTAAGACTGGACTTGGGGTCAGGGAGTAATGTTGCAGGTATGGCAAAGTTTGAGAGTTCAACTTACACACGCGTCCCTTGATCCTGTCGGCATATTCGGCTACCACTTCATTGCCAGTCGAGCCCCATGACCATTTGGACATCTTGAGAGATGAAAATAAAGAAGAAAAACAAAAAGATCGATGCCTAGACGTAAATTAGACTGCTAGACTTCGAAGTCCCCCCAGAATATTTATAGTGGACAATGCTGACGGCCACCGGGCTTAACGACCTAAGCCCCGTCTGGAAAATGGTCATGATCCCTTAACTCCGCGGATGCAAATGGAGTTGAACACCAGGCAGAACATATTACAATAGTAATATGACGACGAGGCGCGATGGAAAAACCGTCGAGATCAATGTTGGCTGTGTGAGTACAAAAAGCCAGAGAGAAGAGGTGGACGGCCAATCGACCATGGGGCCTCAGGCACGAAATCCGAACCACTCAAGGACTCCATCCCTACCTTCTACAATCTTGCAGTTCTGTTTGAAGATCAAGGCTAATATTACTCTTAACGGTTCACCTGCGAGCTCCCGCCTTGTCACCAGCAGGGCGTACTGACTAATGACCCCTAAGGGTAAGGATACCCGAATCGGCTTCCAGCCAGCGGGGCCCAAAAAAAGTCGAATTGAATTTCTTCACTTTGAGAGTACAAGAACAATCTGTTGACTCCGTGATTAGCTTGCCACTGGCGATTCTCATCGCAAACATGGTTGACGCAAAATCGTACCCCAGCCACGCAGGCGTTGACCTAGATGACTCAGTCCAACTTTCGATGCTGCATTCACAGCTTCACGAATCACTCGAAGCATCCTTGAAACAAAGACCTTCTGACGAACACCCGGAACTTAATGATACCTACACAGATCGGGGCTCCAAACTCTCCCGCAGTGGTGCGATCATTTTGATCACCACTCTCAGCGGTATCACGTTTGTCGGCAGCATGAGCAGTGGACTACTGACAGTCGGGCTTCCAACCATTGCTCAAGACTTGAATCTGCCCAGTAACCTTCTGTTATGGTGAGTCGGATGCGTTGCTCGAAGTGAAACCCTCCACATCATTCAACGAATTACTGACGCGACGCAGGCCAGCCTCTGTCTACTCGTAAGTACAACCCATGGCGTTCATGGAACATTGCTGATGCCTTGAAGTCTTGCCAATGGATGCTGCCTTCTTCTTGCAGGCTCAATGGCAGACTTTGTGGGCAATCGAATGATAAACCTCACGGGCTGTTTTCTACTTGGCGCATTTATTCTAGCCTGCGGTGTGGCGCAGACCGGTATTCAAATCATCCTCTTCCGCACATTCCAAGGAATCGCAACATCAATGTGTCTTCCAACGGCATTTAGTATTTTGACCGATGCATTGCCAACCGGCAAGAGAAGAAACATCGGATTTGCCTGCCTTGGGCTAGGCCAACCGCTTGGATTCTCGATGGGATTGGTCCTTGGTGGTCTTTTCCAGGGCTCGTCGCTGGGATGGAGATTCGGATATTATCTCTGCGCGGGAATATCCATGGTGCTCACTCTCGCGAACTTTTTCAAATTGCCGAAGGATGCAGTTCGTGAGCCGATCTCGTGGCGCCGACTCCGCTCGGAGATCGATTGGGTTGGGATTTTCCTCTCGAGTTCTTGTTTAGGGATAATATCCTATGTCTTTGCGTATGTGCTTACTGTTACGTGCATTCGATGGATGAGGTAGAGTGGCTGACAATAACCGCAGAACAATCACTGACAAACCGTCGAACATTCATCGAGCAGAAAATATCGTCTTACTCTGTGCAGCTGGAATAATGATTCCCTCATTCATGGGCTGGATGAACTGGCGCGAAAAGAATGGGAAATCGGCTTTGATTCCGAACAGTTTGTGGAGGAACACGGCATTCACATCGGTCTGTGTGATGGTACTGCTCTCATGGGCTGTGCTAAATGGGATGGAAACGATACTCAGTTTATTGTGAGTGCATCAAAAACGACAGCCGTGACACTTACCCTGACCGCATGTTAGCTTCCAAGAGGTTCAAAATCTATCGGCCTTTCAGGCTGCTCTCCGGTTCTTGCCCAATGTGGTCATTGGTATTTTATTGAATGCTGGCACCGGATTACTAGTTCATCGCCTGCCCGCAGATCATTTGGTACTTGTTAGCACCTTTCTCAGTGCTGGATCTCCACTACTGATGGCCATCATCGACCCCAACTGGTCATGGTGGTACTGTGCGTTCTGGGCTGTGCTTCTCGGTCCTCTTTCGGCAGATGGTAATTTCCCCTGCGACGGCCGGAAAATCCTAGTGATACCGTTTTCTAACGTCGACACAGTCATCTTCACAATTGCGAATTTGATAATTACGGACGCATTTACCCCCAAAACGCAAGGGCTAGCAGGCGCAGTCTTCAATGTCACCGCACAATTTGGAACATCGATTGGACTTACCATCTTCGCCATAATATCCGCCGGCGTCACTCAAGGGTCAGCTTACTCGGACAAAGCTTCGCCAGAGGCATTGATGATTGGCTATCGAGCTGTATTCTGGACCTGCTTTGGACTAATGATCGCAGCCTGCGGAGTGGGTGCTCTGGGTTTGCGAAAGATTGGAAAAGTTGGATTGAAGCGGGATTAAGGCTCCGCAGAAGTAAACTCAAAATCGCAGAGGTGCTTGCTGTAGATGGAGGCATTTTACAGATGACACCATGATGAAACAACCAGAAAAAATTGATTTAGGTTAAATTCGAAATGCTCCATATGCTTGTTTCAAGGTCTGATGCCAATTGAGACTTGGTGTATAGGCCCCGGGATAAGCCCGCGGAGGCTTTATACTCTCAGCGTCTCGGTCAAGCTGCAAATTAATTATCATAATAGAATCATAACGCTCGCTTCATAATGAGATGGAAAACAAATACTTTTGTGCCGCTGTGAGGATGAAACCGACGGAACACGTTGAGACTAATCCCGCCACTAGTGAAAAGGACGGATTCATCGGGGTAGGGATGTTGGAAAGGGAGTCGGGGGTCGTCCAGATAGAATGAAAAATGCTTCAGCAAATGATAGACGCTTTGTCAGTCCGGGCAGTATCGACCCTTGTCATGGAGATCCCAGTGTTGTGTGTTGCAACGGGCTCCAGAGTGTCGTCGCCATTAGCGAGACGTTCCTCTCGTTCCCACTCCAACCGCTCAGCCTCCTTGATCCGCTTCAGCTCTTGGCAGAATTTGCTGTTATTTCTGATGCGGTCACCCCAGCGGATAAAGCCGAAGGGAATAATAGAGACGATGAGACTGAGGAAGGCGATCAGGCTACATGCCCACGGTACGCCGAGCCTGTTGAACATGGGCTTTGCCGCGAGCGGAAGAACGGCTCCAAAGATACTTCTTGTGCAGCTTGCAGCCGACTGAGCGCTGGCGGAAAGCGTTTCGTAGGCATCAGTCATATAGTTCAGCATAGCCATGAAGATCAACAAGTACCCGCACCCAAATGGAATGCCGGATAGGAAGGGAACGACCCAGTGAATGTTTGGCGAGGCCGTCCATCCGACCCAGAAGAGAGAGATGACGTATAATGGTCCACCAATGCAGGCAAGTGGGAGTCTTCGATACTCTTCGATGAAGGCCCAGCTGGCGTTGCGGGCTTTGGCTCGGGCGAGGTAGCCGTCATACCATATAAAGACAACGCAGGCGAGAACAGCTCCAATGCCAACTGTTTTTTGTTAGAACTGCGGTTTCTTTTTCAAACCGGGAGAAGACTTTGGGACTTACTTGGTAGGAACATTAGACCAGAAATTCCAGGGCTCATTTTGTAAATTCCTAACAAGCGATGTCAGCTTTTGTGTTCAAAGAATGTCCTCAAAATCGAAATTGACTGAATGACGAACCTTGGAAGATGATCGGGTATGCCTCGAAATAGAGGTAGAAAATTGCATAAGCCAATGCAAGGTATAGCGAGCTGAGGGAGACAATTGATTCATGAAGAATCATGCGGAATGGTCGTGAAATCGTGGTGATCATCATCTCCCGCAGGTTGCGGCTCTGAACTTCCAATGGGGACACAATGCTAGAGTTCCCAGTATCTTTGCGGAGCTTCTGGGCGCGACGCTTCAAGATAACGGGTGCATATGTCTCCGGCATAAAGATAATCAATGGCAAACTGGCACCCGCCAGAATTAGACCGATCCAGAAACACCAACGCCAACTGACGACTGCAACAAAGCCAGAAACCCATGGACCGATGATGGGTCCGAACGTGGTGCACTGTCATCGTGTTAGATCTGATACCAAGACACCATGGTAACAAAAAGGGATCTTGACTTACAGCCATATAGTACGCCATCAGTCGACCTCGCAGTGTGGGATCATCGTGGACATCAGCGAAGAGTCCACCCACAGTGGCGATGGGCGCCGAAGCAACCATTCCATTAAACAAACGGAAGACAAGCAAAGACGCGAAAGAGTCTGCGACGGCACACGCCAGCGTGAATATCATGAAGAGTATATAGGCGATGAGTAAAGGGGGCTTTCGACCGAAATACTCGGAGCTGGGGCCCCATAGCAGAGGACCCAAGATGTAACCGATGAGGAAGATGGAGATTGGCAAGACAAGGAGTGTTTCGTTTGTGATATTGAACTCCTCCGCGATCTCTGGTATGGCATTACTGCAGATAGAGGAGCCGATGGTGCTGTTCATGACCTGCATGACGCCAGAAGCAAGGACGAAGAACTTTCTTTTCTGCCCAACATATCAGTATGCTGTGTCGATGAGCGGAGCTTGCGTCATAGGTAAACACACCGTTGTCCAATTCACGGCATTTTCTGGGTCGTTGGCACCAAAGGATACGATTGTCTTCGAAGCCACGCGGCGGAACCTGGAGTTTGAAGGATTGCCATATCTTTCTTGGATAGGTTCGTGGCCATATCCTGAGTCTTGATCTTCTGATTCACGAGAGCTGACCTGTGACTCTCGTGATGATCTTATTCCTGCGTCCTCTGTGGAAACATGAGCATTGCGAGCCAGAGAGAGACAGTCAAGCTAAGGGTTCCAAGTGACTGACCTGATGTTGTCATAACCTTCTCCGTGTGCTCATCTGGGGGAGATTGATCTGACATCTTGACGGTTGAATCGTAAATCGGGACCAGCTCAATGGAGATCCAGGCGGGACCCTGGAATTATAAAGGTACAAATGCGAAGGCCTCCACAAGGGATCCACGATTTGAGTCAGACAAATAAAAGGCAAGTTTAAAAAAGTGGGTTCGGTTCCACATCCGACAGTTTCTGATTCTGGCGCCCTAATTGTGACAAATGGAGTGTCCCATTGACAATCAGGCGAGGACTCTGTAGCGTTCCCTGGCAAATTGGGTATCTGGTGGTGCTGATCAGTCAGGTATCCCAACCTCAACTCGGTTAAGACGGCTTCTTCCCCAACTTTTATGTGGGAACTACTGCTAGCCCGCTGTACAAGCACAGAGCCAAGATTCTGTGGAGTATCAAGGTGGCAAGTCAAAATGTGACTGAATAAGAATCACATGGAACTTCCCAGGGGCCGAGTGTCACAGCCCTGCGAGATGCCAGCTTGGGGGTTTGCAAAATTAGCATCTCCAAATTTGAGCGCACATGATACCACGAGCATTTTCAAGCACAGCACCTTGTCCGCATGCAGCCAACGTGTTGAGTATCAGATTCTCAGTCCTATCTGAAAATTAGGGGTCGATACCCTGTCGATCTATCGATTGGTCTTGCATTAACGCGTATGCCAACCCACTGTTCGTCATCGCATGAGCCAAACTAGTACCTCGTGATGCAAGGCAGGCTGGACGAGGAGCTGTGCCCACGACGCGCGCGAGGGATTAGCTAGCTCGATTGAGCCATGGTCGCTCCTTGGAATGAGGAAGTTCCCTGTGCGGACCTCGGGGGTAGTGGGGGCGCCTAACCCGGGGGAAGATGGGAACGGGGGCATTCCGCAGGCTGTGCTCATTTGCCGCGCAGGGGTCTTCCAGGGCCCCAACCACAATGACTCCGCACACGCTTAGCACAGTCCACGCCTTATCGCGAGATCAATTCTCATTCTGGGGCGCCCAGGAATACTCCTTGAAGCCTGTTGCCATTGTAGCTTTGGGCAAGTGATTCCGTTGGGCTGTGATCGGCGAAGGTGAAATTTTCCGAAGCCGGTGCCGGATCGGTACCGGGTGCGCGTCCCGCCGACGGGTTCGGACTTGTGGCCGATTTGCCCCAAGTGGGAACAGAAAATCGTATTCAGCTGGCAAAAAGGGACAGAGCCATAGAAAAGAAGCCAATCAGGATGTTTTCAATGAAGTTAAGTTTACTGTATGAAGAACTCGATGAGCCATTGAGAGCTCGGGACAACCTTGGAAGGGGTGTTGATATTTGATGCCTTGCCAAAGTGGCAACCAACCTTGGAAAGTTCTGCCTTAGGCTGACATTTCATGAGAACCTGGGGATTTCGCCCCACCACAGATTTGCGGACCAGGTCATTTCACGACTAACAACTTGGAGCCTGGAGGTCAAATCCATGGATGTATCGATAGCTCAATAATGTTTCAAATTTGCAAGGCCCCCTGTAGATACAATTCACCCCACTCACCTAGTAGTACAAGATCCTACTAGGTACCTACAGGATCACGTATATATCTCATTGCTTCTCAGGTTTACATAAGTAGCGGATTGCTATCTCGCATGGATCCAAAAGGGAACAGTTGTTACGCCACTCACAGTGATAGATTTAAGTCAATTCTACGTAGAGAGTTCAAGAAGTCCCGCGGATCCTGACGCTCATCGCATGGACTGGAGCCCATTACGTTGGGACATCGACATCGTGAGCACCCACAGGGCCATGAAAGTCTAGCTGTGATAACATGCAATGCAGGTGTCAGCCGCTGCGGTGTCTCTCTCACTAAGTTTGCCAAGTCTTGCGCTCTGTGAGTCTCATGATTAGCCGCAAATAGGCTTGTACCGTTGCAATTCGAAGGCTTCCGAATACCACCAGCTCCAATGTCCGAGGATGGAGAACGGAATTTAATATGCGTTGAAAATGCCCTCCATCAGGCAGTCAATCGGGTTTTGCTGTGGAGGGCTCCGTAAAATGATGGCAATCCGTGGGAGATCCAGATGCCATAGACTGGCTGATTTCGAAGGCCGGAACGTATTCTGGGTCGTGAAGTCTGGAGAGCTTTGTGATATTATCCCGCCGAGTGAGAGACAGACGCATTTTTCGGCTTCCCGTTTTCCCGGTATATCATTGTACTATCTCAAGGAGCACCGTGAGGCTCAAAATTCGAGCATTTCTTTTTGTCTTTCAGTAGGGAAGAAGGAGGGCGTGGAAAGCACAGTGATGCTTCCAAGGCAAATATGTGGTGCGCAGAAAGACGAAAAGAAGCTGGTGTGAACTGCATAAGTGGACACCGCTCCAGATGTCAGACGGCGAGAAGAGCTCGACCTATCCAATCACACTGGATCCAGGGATACTTAATTCCATGACAAGGCGCGTGTTGTGAAATGTATTCTCTCGAGAAACACATTTGAATCAATGCAGGACTTGGAGTTCGGAATGCGTGTTTGAACCGGGAGTGGATGTCGAAGTAAGGAGTATGGAGCGTGGAATCAGGCCAAGCAAACGGTCTCCACTGTGAGGTCAACGGCATCCCAACGTGGGTCTGACGTGTCGATCGACAGTATGGAAATTCCACATTGAAGATACAAATTGATAACCATCGACCAAATCAACAATACCTCGGATAACCTTGGAATCAAATATCAAGCCGTGTGGCTGGGTCTTATTATTCCGAACGCCAAAGAGGTTCGGGCTGGGCGGCGAGTTCTTCCGACCAAATCCCGCAACCTTGGAAGTACCTCACTTCCCCCAACTTCATCTCCTCATCCTCTCAAATCCGCCACAATGGGTGTCCCTACAGCTTCCAAAGATGCTACTCAGATGAGTCCGCTCAGCCTGTACTCGCGATTTGCTTTTGCAGGCGCGGTCTGTTGTGCAGTCACCCACGGCGCGGCTACTCCTCTTGATGTGTAAGTGGCACCATGAGATCCCGGTTACAACCTTGGAAGCTCATTTACCAATTAATTTCACCAATAGCGTCAAGACTCGCATCCAGTTGGACCCCGTTACCTACAACCGAGGCATGCTAGGTGGCTTCCGCCAGGTCATCCAGAATGAGGGTGCCGGTGCCCTCCTGACAGGATTCGGTCCCACCGCCGCCGGATATTTCCTCCAAGGAGCGTTCAAATTCGGAGGTTATGAATTCTTCAAGCAGCAGTCTATCAATGCTCTCGGCTACGAGACTGCGAAGAACAACCGTACCGCGGTGTACCTTGCCTCCGCCGGCGCGGCCGAATTCTTTGCGGATATCGCCCTGTGCCCCCTGGAGGCCACTCGTATCCGCCTGGTCTCTCAGCCAACATTTGCAAGCGGTCTGATTCCTGCCATGGGCTGCATTATGAGCCAAGAGGGAATAGGTGCTTTCTACTCCGGCTTTGGGCCGATTCTGTTCAAGCAGTAAGCTTTCTATGGCGACCTTTCGCCTATAACATCCCCACTGAAAACTCTCAACAGGGTCCCATACACTATGGCAAAGTTCGTCGTCTTCGAAAAGGTGTCTGAAGCCATTTTGGCCAAGGTCAACAAGGAGACACTCACCGATGGTGCCAAGACCGGTATCAACCTTGGCTCGGGTCTTGTAGCCGGTCTTGCTGCTGCTGTTATCTCCCAGCCTGCTGATACCATGCTTTCCAAAATCAACAAGACCCAAGGTGCTCCAGGTGAGGGTACCGTCAGCCGTTTGATTAAAATTGGAAAAGAGCTTGGCATCCGTGGCTCTTACGGTGGCATTGGTGCTCGTCTGTTCATGGTTGGCTCCATCACCGCTGGTCAGTTTGCCATATATGGTGACATTAAACGTGTTCTTGGTGCTACCGGTGGTGTTGAGATTTCCAAATAGATCGAGGCGCCACCCTGGGCAATCCGATGCCTATGTTTCTCCATTTGATGTGTGATGTATAACAACATGTTCATGAATCCGTTTGTTGTTTTCCTCTTTTCGCTCAAAAAGCATGGTTTCTTAAAATCTGCCAATTACTTCTTATACTCAAGAATACCGCCCCCCCCCCCCCCCCCCCCCCCCCCCCCCCCCCCCCCCCCCCCCCCCCCCCAAGAAATCTAGCCGTAGTGTAATGGTGTACGAAATGATATCGAGATCCGACACTTGGATCATACTGAGCAGATTCGCAACTCACGATTTCATTATGATTGCAAGTACCTCGTTCAACAAAACACAGATCGCTTGTTAAACGAATAGCGGGTTGATTTCCTGAGGCCTCACATCGGTGCACGCATCGTTGAGATCTGACATCACGCAGTTTAGACAGAAAAGAGCTCGCTACAGACCAGTTGACTGAGAATGTCGGCCATTGCAACTGTCTTCCATGTAGAGGATCCCGGGAGCCATACTTCAAGGAAGCCCCCGCATGTCTCGCTGTTCGCTTTGTTGGCAATACTATGGCCCATAATGGAAATCAATTCAAGGATGTTCGCGTCCAGCTCCCCTGTTGACGAGCTTCCATGAATGATAGTCCCCTCAACGAAGGCAATCTCGACGAGACAAAGCTTCTCCTGGTCGAGAATATCACGAAGACCCTTCTTAGTCTGCCTAATATGATCGTCGGGCGGTTTGTCGGAGTTGATGAAGAATACCAGTAGTCGTCGCCTTCTCACCATACCAAATGCATGCAATCGCTGACAGCCCTGGAAGCTTGACGTTTTGGGGGATGTTTGTCAGCGTCTTCGGCCAAAGGTGAGAGACTGCATCCCTCTCAGGCACTGGTTTCCAAGGTTGACTTTTGGACAAATGTACCTAAGCGATTAGCTTTATGTCATTATTTCAAATATCAATTCGAATATGAATTGATATCCATCAAGTGACAGATACTCACCTCTTGGATATAGATTCAGTCAACTGAAAGGGTACTTCTGCGTAAAGCTTTCACGTTACCCGTGGGCTTCAGCATGTCAAAGGGTTGGGGTACAGGGAATGAAAAGAAAGTAAAAAAAGGTTGTCTTGCCAGGAAACGATCCCAGGATCATGGTGAGAGAGAAACAAAAAAAGAAAAGGGACTGGACAGGAGGTCAAGTGAGAGGGGGGCGCTGTGTCGCTCAGGGAAGTGGCGCCTCTGCTGCCCACTCAACTACTCGCCCAATCCCACTCATATAACACCTTGAGTGTCATAAAACCGATGTATTGGAGATCTGAGGAAGCACACACAGCAAGTGTTGGTTAGTAAGTAGTCAAATGTGTCCTACCATAGGCTCAAAACCCGACAGACAGCCCTGGAGGTTTCTTGCCCCATCCATAAATTTCTTCCAGTCCCAGATCCAGGTGGCTGCATTGGCATACTACTGTGTCCTCCCGAGTCTAGAAGAATATATTTCACTGTTGTTTCTCCCTATTCACTCTATAAAGGGCAACTATCTTGCTGGCTGGAACTTTCAGACCTTTGATCCACCTGCATCCCGTGGCTTATATCTCCTGGAGAAACGAAGAGAAACCATGCGAATAGACCGTGTGACACATCTAATTGGTTGAGCTTTCTGGCTAATTCGAAATCCATTATAAGTATAACGGGACAGGTATTGATCACCAAAGACCTTTCAACGAATCAAATCCTCCAAAGTGACATAAAATCGTCGTTCAAATTTCAGAAAACCCGGTCTTACACGGCTTTTCATCCGTATAAAACGCGACCTTTGCGCCATATGAGCGCCACCGGCCAAGTTTTGAGCATCAGGGATAGCTGGTCGACTCACTCAACAACATGTGCTGAGATCCTTGGCGACCCTGGTGAATCATGGCGAATGTATCGCGGACATCACGCACATCTTTCATTGGATTGCACATTGAGAGCCATGCCCAAATACCCAATGGGCCACCCTGATACCGCTTGGGTACACTTGGTCCACTGCCAGCGACTGTAGTGTAGTTGTGGTCATCGACAGGTCCCGAGCGAGAAAGTCGGTAGGGCCCGATACCATAGGCGTAGTGGAACAAACAGGCGATAGGTACCAATTGGAGGCAGATAATCAGAGTCTCGATACCCATGTGGACATCCGCCCAATTCAACTTTGATGTCGTCTCAAGGACAGACGTAGAACGCAGGATAGTGAAGATGATCTATGAGGTGTTAGCCGGACATAGTAGAGGTTTTATTGACGGATTCTTACATTCTCAAGGAATACCAGTCCAACAATGAGCTTGAGGGCAAGAAGCTTTGTGAGAGGCTTGTGCTGCACAATGTGTGTCTTCAGGGCCACGTAAAAGGTGAGGATTGACACTGTAGCAAGGGACACCGAGACAATGCGAATGACGTTGAGCTATCAATTGAAGATTAGCGACGTTCTTTGGAATCCATGGCCTTCACGATGCCACCGGTCCACGGGTATCACTCACCCAAACATGTGCAAAATACGCCTTGTTACTTTCCAGGCAGTACTTGTCTGCAGCCTCGGCAATGCAGGACCCCACTGCGTCGATGAAAGCCACGATAGGGTATTGTAGAACCCCATACCATTTTTTCTGAAATGATAGTAGGTTCAGACAAATGACAAAATGGAAGGATTGGCTGAGGGGCGACGAACCTGGAACCACGCGAGGCCGTTCAAAGGCTTTGAGCTTCCCTTCCCTTTCTTTGGTTGAAGCTTTGCAAAGAAAATCGCGCGTTCCTCCTGCGAAGGACTAATATAGTCACACACCAAGAGGAAGAAGGCACATAAGGCGATGGCTTGGAAGAAGTCCACCCACGCAATAAGATACACATATGCGTTTGGAAAGGCAATTGCGAGGAATGAGAGGATCGCGTACAACGGAAGTAGTGCACAGATTCTCATAATCCTATCAAAAAAAATAAGCTGTTGCGTTCGACTCAGTATCATGAATTTTGTACTCACTTTGTCTGTCGATATGGGTTGCTAAGGTGAGTGGCGTGCATCATCATCAAAATCACAATCACAAGGCAGACAAAAGCCGCGCAGGCCCCGGACAAGATAACATTGAAGGTGTGGAAGCTCATATCTCCAATAAATGGCTCCGATGCATCTTTGACAGTAATCAGTTGAAGCTCTGTCAATCGAGTTTGAAATGAGACTTACCTCCAGAAAGGTCCGTGGGCATTGGACAAGTATGGCTGCTGTCGTCATTACTGTGACTATGACTGTGACTGAGGATCCCCATTTGTGTAAGGATTGGGTGGTCTTTGAGTTGTGTAGGTAGCGGCACTAGTGAAGCGAAGTATAAGGAAGCCACTGGGGAAGTGCTGAAGGTGGGCGATGATTCTGATTCTCAACATCAGCGTAGGGACATGCGGATATTTATGTCAATTCCTCCAATTCTTGAAAAGGCCTGCGCCTCGGACAGACTTATCCACATTGTCATTTTTGATGATTTTCAGCTGAATGATAGCTTCTCACCGTGGAGAAGGAATACAAGCTCGTGCGGCATAAGCCTCCTTAAACAACAAGCTAGTCTGGATTGGGAAAGGTGGCCGCAGATCCCCATCTGTTGGCGAGACATGATTGGTGAGGAGCGGTGGATCCGCGCTAGGCAGTTTGTGGTAATTCTGGCGATTCGAGGCTGTACGCTGACAACCATCCTGACTGCACGTCAATCTTGTCTCGGTGGAGGTTTGGGCATTCCCAGTTCCCGTGTCGCAGGACTTTGATTATTCAAAATAGACCCATTCACGAAATGGCCCCCACCCAGCCGGTCAAGGGCTGCAATGGTTGCAGAAAACTCAAAGTGAAGGTTGTGCCATTGGCAGTCGCAATGAGCGCATAAGCTGATACTCCTCAAGTGCGATCGGACAACTCCGGCCTGCTCAAGATGTGTTAAATCCAGTCGAGAATGCATTTATCCTGATGAGTTTGATGCCGCTCATAGGGACCAGCGCGTTGTCGCAAAGGCCTCTGCCGAAAAGAAGTGGAGACAGAGAGTCGGGAATCCGTCAGCCTCAACTGCACAGCCTGTGATGGACGGCGAGGCAATCTCCGAACACCGTTCCGATGCCCCACATGTAGGGCTGCGCGACTCCTTACATCAGCTAGCATACCAGCGGTTCCGGTATGACTTTGTGATGCCCTCTGGCGTTAACTCGCCCGCCAGGGGGACTTTTTCGAGGCTCGACTCCTTGTATCCCAAGGCACCTGAAGATTCTTGTCTTTATTGCGCGGTAACTGCCGTCTCATGTGCGAACTTCAACGGTAGAGTCAGGTCGGAAGAAGCAAAACATGCCGGTGTGGTTTATTATGGGAAGACGCTACAAAAGCTGGCGGCTTTGATGGCCATGGACCCGGCGAATGTCAACAGCGATGAAATTCTCGTTGTGATATTGGTTCTGGGCCTCTATGAGGTGAGCACTAATCTCAGATAACTTTGGCAACCGAAACTGACTTGCCTGTAGACATTGACCTCGGCGCATCGTGATGGGTTCTGGGTCACACACATGCGCGGTACGCAATCAGTGATCGCCAATAGAGACAACAGCTCAAATGATGGAAATTCTATTGTTGCCTCGCTATGTTTACACTTGGTAAGCTTTGCATTTCATGGCAAGCTTGGGTTGTCTTTCGAGACCATCTCCAAATACCCAGTCGTAAACCGGAAACTAATTCTATCACAGCTTGTCTACCATATTAGTGAGAAAATCACTCCTCCGCCATTCTTCGATCAGTGGCTCGCACAGGTTCCGCGATCTTTTGGTAACAAAATCCAACTGTCCAAGTACATGGTTGAGGTTGCCACATCGTGCGCAAAGTTCAAAAATCATATCGATCTGGATACATCTCCATCGGAGGACCCCGGCCTCCTCGAATCAGCTCTCTCGCTTGATACCCAGCTTCAGCTGTGGGCCTCACACCTGCCTCCCGACCGATCGCCAATCATGCGACAAGTCAACCCAACTGAATACCCGCCATGGGCCGCCGCATTATTTCTCTCACCGGGGGCGCCTAAAACGGTGGAAGTCTTTGCGGACCCTCTGGCTGGCAGCGACTGGAACATGTATCGAGCTGTTCGTATACAGCTAAACCTGTCTATGTTGGATTACCTTGCGGCGCTTTCAAGGTCCAGGAACACAATTGATCTGACGCGCCTCAAATCCCGGGTCTTGGAAAACATATACATTCTCTCCGGCCAAATAGCATGCTCCGTTCCACACTTGCTCTTGATAGCACCAACGGGCACCTCTGAATACCCGAATTCAACAGAAGAGATACGTGGGTTATGGGGCTATCTGGTCATGTGGCCGGTCTCTATCGCCTTTTCGTGCTACAAAAATGAGCAAGTGGAGAACATACAATCACAAAAGCAATGGCTTAGTACTGTGCTACATTTTCTAGCGAACAGTTTGGGATTAGCGAAAGCAGTGGCCTTGTTCAATGTGTACAATTAGAATCACGAAAATAGAAGCTATATTCAATAAACGTATCGGAAGTGTGGGTTCTGTTGACCGGTTAGTGAGAAACTCCTGGGGAATTTGCACTGATTGATTAGAAGAATTCCACTCACCTCGAAATCAGTCAAGTCGGCCATGGTGCTTTCATCAGCAAATGTATCAACTTCATTTCTAGCTGCAGCTGCAGCGTCTCTTTGCTTGTTTCTCCGAATCAACAGCAAGCGCAACAAGACAGCAAGAGCTGCCTGTGCAGATGAGCATGCGAGGATGAGCTTAACTCCAGTCTGGTAAATGGGCGCTTCCTTTGCAAGGAACGCATGTGGCCCAATGATGTTCCCAGCGCAGTATGCCAGAAAGACCAGAGCAACACTGGTAGTTCGCTTTGTGTATCCACCAAGGTTGGTTGCTGGCATCTGCAAAGCCAGTACCAAGGAGCAAACATAGGCACCGATGATGTAGTAGCCAAACAAGACACCAACCTTGTAAGTCGTATGATCCAGCTTCCATAACAAGCTCGCCCCAAGGATAGTAGGCATCAAGTAGACGAACATGACAACAGTTCTGAAATTCTTGAAACGGGAGGCGAGATATGTACCTCCAAGGACATAGAAGATCTGGAATCCACCAAAGGGAATTCCCAACGCAACAGCAGTCGCGGAATTGTCTGTCAACCCTTTGATGATGAGCTTGCCAAAGCTCGCGATTCCGCCATTGACGACCTCATTCAAGAGCGTGAAGAAGAATAAGATCCAAACCTGGGGATCCACCAGAGCTTCGCGGATTTGATGCCATTTGATTTGGTGGTTAATGATACCAGTCTGTCCTAGTCGTCCACGGGCGACCAAGAGGGCTTTTTCATCCAGGCTGAAACGTTTCGATGAAACAACATCGTCAGGGAGGAAGACGAGCATCACAACACCCCAAACGAGGGTAATTCCGCCAAGAATGAGGTAGATAGCTCTCCACACGGCAATGGTATGGATCTGCCCGATTCCATAAGTGAGAATGCCGCCCACCATTGCTCCCAGTCCGTTGCAGCTGTAGAACACACCCGCGCGGAATGGTTGCTGAGCACGCGTGTACCACATTCCGATCATCATCATAAAGCAAGGCGTAATGGGGGCTTCGAAGACACCTAGTAGAAAGCGACAGATTGCCATTCCTGTAAAGGAAGAGCAAGCCGCGGTGATCATGAGCATTGCACCCCAAGCGATGATGTTTCCGGACACGACTTTTGCAAGCTTTGTTTTCTGTGCAAGTATAGCCCATGGGTATTCGGCGACGAGATATGCAAAGTAGAAGATACTGGCGAGCCAGCTGTACTGATCGCTGGACATATTCGTTGAAGGGAGAAGGTCGAACACGGCGGAGTAGGCAAGTGCTGATTTGTCGATATACTGCAACATGTATGTACCGGCGAGTAGAGGTAACAGGACAAGGTCCACTTTGCGGACCAGGGCTTTGTTGCGTGGTTCATCGTCTAGTAGTGTCTGGATGGCTTCTTGATTGAATCCGTGTTGGTGAAGGAAGACCTCTCCTTCATCGAGATCCTTCACGGTGCCAAGTTGCACGTCTTTTTCATCCACAACATCGTCGGATGGCTGTTTCTTGTCGATCTCCATGGCAGTAGGCTAACAGGTAGTCAGAATTGAGTGATTCAGGACAGAGATGACCCCATACACCGAATGGGATACCCCTCAAAGGCTTTTAAGCCGGCCATTCTCCCGTTATCTTTAGGGTTTGGCCACTTTATCATCAGATGCGGAGTATTCGGGGTCATTCCGGCAACTATCGAGGTGAGCACAGCGACTGATACGAAGCCAAGGGGCCTCGAGTCCCACAGAGGCAACTGATGAGGACTAGTGGGAGATAAACACCGACTCCACCCAGATAGTCCCCCGCACGGCATTACTTCGGCGCTACTTCTGACACCCGGAGAGATAACGCCGCCAGCGGTGCTATATCTCGCTGCCGACCCCATCTCTTGGAGTCTCTCGATTCCTTGTCATTGGTTTGTCTCTTCCTCGTGATACACAATGACTGTCGTTGATAAGCCTCCT
The DNA here is from genome assembly GCA_911174995.1 of Penicillium olsonii. Taxonomy (NCBI): domain Eukaryota; kingdom Fungi; phylum Ascomycota; class Eurotiomycetes; order Eurotiales; family Aspergillaceae; genus Penicillium; species Penicillium olsonii. The sequence goes on from CAJVNO010000033.1 coordinate 1,051,552, forward strand.
TCTGTTACTTTGGCGCAAGGCCAAGTGGTGGGGACGAAGCTCAGGGATTCCTTCCCCCAACCTGTCGACGCCTTCTTGGGTGTCCCCTATGCCCTTCCCCCCGTCGGTGATCGTCGCTTCAGGCCTGCCGTTGAAGTTCCGGGCTCATCAGAAACCATTGACGCGTCGAAGTATGGCCCTGCCGCCCCCGGAAAAGCACTTCTCTCTGGCGGCCCGAAGCTCGTGCAGAGTGAAGATTGCTTGACGGCAAACATTTTCAGACCAACGGATCGCAAAGAGGAAGAGAAGCTCCCAGTCGCAGTTTATATTCATGGGGGTGCTTTCAATCGAGGATCGGCAGCTATGCACAGCACTGCCTCTATGGTAGCGTGGTCCGAGAAACCCTTCATTGCCGTGAGCTTTGGCTATCGAATTGGAGCTCTTGGATTCCTTCCTTCAAGTCTATCTCAGAAGGAGGGGTTGCTGAATCTTGGATTGCGTGATCAAATTCACCTGCTGCAGTGGGTCCAAAACAACATCACCAAATTCGGCGGTGATCCCACCAATGTCACTTTGTTCGGTCTTTCTGCGGGCGCACACTCGGTAAGATTGGCAGTTCGTGACTTCTAGTGCTCAGTTCTAACTCACTCCTAGATTGGCCACCACCTTCTCAATTACGATGAACACCAATCACCATTATTCCACAGAGTCATCATCGAATCAGGGGCGCCTACTTCTCGCGCCGTTCGCCCATACAATGCTAAAGTCCATGAGGAGCAATTCGCCGACTTTCTGAAGGAGGTTGGCTGTCCACCCGACTTGCCCGAAGCCGAAATCTTCCCTTTCCTTCGATCGCTTCCTAGCCTGACCGTTACAAATGCCCAAACGGCGGTTTTCGACAAATACAACCCTTCCCTCCGCTGGGCCTTCCAACCCGTGATTGATGGGGATCTGATCTCCCGTAAGCCTTTGGAGGCATGGGAATCAAAAATCTGGAACAAAGTCCCTATCATGACTGGATTCAATGGGAACGAGGGAACCATGTATGTGGATAAAAATATGTCAGAGGCTTCCCAGTTCCGCGACTTCTGGCACAAGCTCCTTCCAGAGCTCTCATCCTCTGACCTGGACACGATCGAGAGTCTTTATCCGGACCCTTCTCTTGTCCCAACGTCACCATATGTTGAGACCAGGGTAAATGAGGGCCTCGGTCCACAATACAAGCGCATCGAGGCTGCCTATGGCCACTATGCCTACGTGGCACCGGTTCGACAAACAGCTCATTTTGCCTCATCACAAGGCGCCCCTGTTTATCTTTATCACTGGGCACTGCCGAGGACCGTTGTTGGCCGAGCAAACCACGGCGACAACATGTACTATGAGACTTACAACTCTGGCATTACGGAGATTTCTGAATCTCAAAAGGAACTTTCTGGAACTCTTCATGCTTATCTGACAAGTTTCATTACAACTGGTGACCCCAATTCCAGCTCCGGTCGAGGTGGGCAATATGAACAACGGCCCGCATGGCAGCCTTATCAGCCGGAAGACAGAAAGGTTATGATATTCGGAGAAGGAAACGAGGAGCTCATTGGAGGTGACACTGCACCCCCTGCTAAGTGTGTCGCAGATGATTGGGCGAAGGAAGAGACTGAGTTCTGGTGGTCGAAGGTGCCAATCTCTCAACTTGCTTGATGAAAGTCGGCTACAATACATATTTATACTTCAACTAAGGATATCTATTGAATGATTCTGTGCAAATTATAGGCTTCATCGCTTCAGTTCTGTACTGATTCGAAACTATGTACAGATTATTGCACGTTCTCTGCCTCGTCGTCATGGAAGATAGTCGTGCCCCAATTAGGGCGATTGAATCGCTTCGCGCCGAGTGTCTCTACCAGTCCATCGATCTTCGCAACTTCCTGGTCGTTCATCACAAAACACTTGTTGAGATTTCCTTCAATCCGAGCAACATTCACGCTCTTCGGAATGACACTCCACCCCTTTCGGACTCCCCAGCTGAGCAGCACATTTCCAGAGCTGCACGCTCTCTGATCCGCAATCTCATTGACGACGGGGTTATCGTGAAGAGTACTACCACTTCCCCCAAGAGGTCCGAACGCGGTTTGATGCACGCCACGCTGAGTACACAGTGCGTTCAACCGCTTCTGGGGGAGCAAGGGTTGGATTTCCGTTTGATTGACCGCGGGTACAATTTTGCAGTTTTGCAGCAGCTTCTCGAGATTGACGGTTGAAAAGTTCGCCACACCGATCGCACGTACTTTCCCAGTCTCTAGAAGCTTCTCCATCTCCCGCCAGGTATCGGTGAAGTCCCAGTCAGGGTCATGGGCCGTACGATCTTCTTTGCCATATGTCTCTGGGGATGCGGTCGGGAGGGTAACAGGCCAATGCATGAGGTAAAGATCAACATAGTCGAGTTGGAGATCGTTGAGGGATTTTTGTAAAGCAGAGGGAATGCGACGGTGGTCAGAGGACCAGCTGGAGCCATGTCAGTCAGGTGGGTCATGTAGCTTTTCGATTTGCCTTACAGCTTTGTAGTGACGAAGTAATCCTCTCTCGGGATATTTGTTGTCTTGAATATCTCGCCAATCTCTGCTTCATTTCCATCTGCATGCCGTTAGTTTCTTCACGGGCCTCCTCGCCATCAATGCGGCATTCAAACTGACAGAGCGGGGCGCAATCCTAATAGTCTCACAGTCAATACACTTTGGTTCAGAGACGGGCGATCAGCATGGAATGATTCATACAAAATGCCTGTAACCAGCTTCAAAAGCCGCCCTCACAGCGGCGGCCGCCTCGCCAGGACCAGCTTTCCATGTCCCAAAGCCAATCGCCGGGACTTTGGCTCCTGTGTTCAATGTAAACGATTTATTCTGTAGCTCCGACATTCCCAAAGATAAGTGATGAGACAAGCTATCAACATTCTGAGACCTAGAAAGCTTTATCAAGCTGTCGCGGGGTATCTTCGGCTGTGAGAGCTCCCCGCTATACTTTGGGTGCCGGAGGGAAAGCCGCTGGGGCGCATCTCGCCCTCCGAGACACCGGACCTATGCCGAAACTACAATTGCCAAGAATTATCAAGCTCAACGAAGGAAGATCGCTACCAAATTGTCATTTCTCATATAAGCTTACTAGACTGATCATACCCCGCGTTTCTCAACCTAGGCCGTCTCAACGTGCTCCACACGGTGGGTCTTGTCGCTGTCGTCCAATGCTGGAGGCTTTCCCGTCAGAATGTCCTCTCGGACATCGCGCCTCACTTTCTCTTCTTCTGTGGGGTATGCGTGTTTCCACATGGTCCATAATGGTCGCTCGAATAAATCATCCATACTCTCCATCGAGCGGCCTTTCATCTCTGGCAAGCAGAAATAGATGAATATGACACCCGAATATGTTAGCATAGCATACAGGAGGAATGTGCCCCATCCCATTTCTGTAATCATGTTAGGTGTAGCACGTGTGATTCCGTAGTCCACAATCCAATTAACGAAGAAGCAAATGGACATGCAGAAAGATCGCTAGATATTGTCAGAACGGCTGCCGTATGGCTTTTGGGGGATGAGATACTCACGATTCTGGTGGGGAACACCTCAGCTGCTACCACGTAGCAGGCAACAGAATGTCCAAACGACCATCCAAAGGCGTAGACATAAATGAAGATAATACCAACGATCCCGCCAGCGGGTGTACCGTTTCCAGGGCTGCTTGTGCTCGCTCCCGCAAAGCGAAGGTAGAGGGCAAGGTATAGCATGGATGTGGCTTGTAGAGTAGCCCCGACCAACAGAGGAAGCCGACGACCGATGCGATCGACTAGATATCCTACATATAGAAGTGACACGGCAGTTTTCACAACACCGTAGACACCAGTGGTGAGAAGACTGGTAGAGCCGCCTTTGACGCCGATCATCTCGAAGATCTCCGGGGCATAGTACTGTTTTCAAGTTAGCACGTATCCCAATGTATCCAAGCCAGCAATATACTCACATTCAAAGAGTCGGTACCGGTAAACTTGTGAAATAGAAACAGCATGATGCAAAGGAAGAAGCGTTGGAAGTTGCTTCGCGTCGAGAAGACATCTTTGAGCACTACCCAGTAGTTGTGGCCTTGGAATGCCTCCTGCTCATGGCGGACCTGAGCCATGATCTCACGGTATTCCGTTTGAACGTATTCATGATCTGCGGGAAGCTTTCGCAGCTTGCAAATATTTTTGAGTCCTTCCTCGGTCTTGCCATGATTGATCAAGTACCGGGGTGTTTCTGGAACAAAGGGAATCATCAAACACAGAAGCCCACCCGGGATGATTTGAATGCCCATTGCTGTTCTCCACTGCATGTCATCATACTCAACTCCAGGGAATGACCACTTTGCGACGCCGTAATTCACCCAGAAAGCCAACATCAGAGATGTCACAATCATCAGGTTGTATGTAGCAGTCATCGATCCTCGAACTGACTTTGGCGAGTTTTCCGCGAGGAACTGGGGTGTGAGCATGGATGATGCACCAACACCCATGCCAGCGATGAATCGGCCAGCGAGGAGCACATCATAGTCCGCAACCATCTGCATCGCGGCACCGATGACGAATATGAGACCCCAGCCGAATACTGACCATTTTCGGCCGATGTAATCAGATGTAGGGGCGGCGAGTAAAGCACCAGCTGAACCGCCCGCGGCGAGCATGGAGGCGATGGTTCCCTGTCTAGCGTTAAAAATATAGTTTCAGAGACGATGAGTTTAACTCGAACCTTTCTGTTATCTTGCTCCGCCTGGGGGACATCGTTCAGGCCAAAGGCATTCTTGAAAGAGGGAAGTGTGAGGATTCCGCCAATGTTTCCAGTATCAAATCCATAGAAGGATCCTCCCCAGGCGACTGCGACAAGGAGGTAGAGAAGTCTGAGATTGAATATCTCTCGCGGATCAGTCTTTGCTTCACTGCTGATCCAAATGCTGGTTCCTCCAGCCATGTTGCGCAGGTTGAGAGGTGAGTGTCAAGAAGGTGATTAGATATATCCAGACTCTCAGTGGGTCGACGGCGGAGGGTGTCAATATATAGACTAAGGCAAACCGTAATTGGGTATGACCATGGCATGGCATGTCTCACCAAAACATATGCATGCCCAGACCGGTAGTTGAAAAACCCCATGGGGAAGTGGGGAGGTGGAGCGAGCATGACGATCAGACAACCGGATTGCTCTCCGGAGTGTTGCATGGATCTCGGTGGGAAAACCGCACAATGGCAGTGGACAGGCATTTGGCGATTTCGAGCTTAACGCAAGCTAGTCGATAAGATAAGAGTCATAAATTGGAGAAGCTGCGGGACTCTTGTTCATCTTTCAACTTCATCTCCTCAACGACAGTCATGGCTACCACGACTACCACCATCCAAGAAGCGCCTGACTTCAACCCATCTCTTCGGGCTTCCTCGAGCAGGCCGTATAGCTACAAAGAAGCTTTCATTCCAGCACTCACCACGCAATGCCATGCTTCCAACCTCCTCCAACTCCCCAACGGCGATCTCCTCTGTGCCTGGTTCGGTGGAAGCATTGAAGGGAGGCCCGACATCTGCATTTACATGTCTCGCCTTCCGGTTGGGCAAAGTGTTTGGCCAGATGCAGTGAAGATGACGCATGACCATACGCGCAGCGAGCAGAACCCTGTTCTGTTCCGCAATCCTTCGAACGGGGAAGTCCGTCTTCTATACACCTCACAAAATGCCGGAAATCAAGACTCGGCGATTGTGAAACAATTGATCTCGGCCGATGGGGGAGTCAATTGGTCTGATCCAACTGTTCTTTTCAGCGATGCCGGAACCTTCATTCGCCAACCCATTGTTGTCCTTCAGGATCGCTCTTGGGTAGTTCCCATCTTCAAATGCCGTGCTGAGCCTGGGACCCGATGGTTGGGAAGTGATGACATCTCCTGCATTCGAATTTCCAAAGACGAAGGGAAAACTTGGACCGAGAGGGAGATTCCAAACAGTTTCGGATGTGTACACATGAATATCCAGCGGCTGAAGAACGGCACATACCTCGGACTCTACCGGAGCCGATGGGCCGACCGTGTCTATTTATCAACTTCCCCGGACGGACTGGACTGGACGGAGCCCAAACCGACAATTCTTCCAAATCCGAACGCGGGTATCTGTTTTGATGTCCTTCCCTCCGGGCGCGTGGTTTTGGTGTACAATCACTCTTCGAAAGAGGATGCAATCGGTCGTCGAGATGGTTTGTACGATGATATCAGTGATGGAACTGATACAAGAGCCAACCAAGCCACGAAGCATGGTAAAGAAGCTTTCTGGGGTGCCCCTAGGGCCCCTCTTTGTGTTGCTTGGAGTGACGATGATGGTGCGACTTGGAAGTGGAAGGCGTTGGAAGAGGGAGACGGATATTGCTTGACCAATGACAGCGAAAAGAAGCGCAACAGGGAATTATCCTATCCCAGTATTCTGGCGGAAGAGAGTGGCATTATTCATGTCGCGTTCACATTTTGGAGGCAGAGGATCAAGTATATGCAGCTGAGAGAAGACTTCTTCAAATAGGACTCGGAAAGAAAATCAAGATTGTTTTGAATTTCTGCATGTCTAAGTGTATTTTCTTTCCCAATAAACCTCATAAAGTAAATCGTCAGTCTCCCAAATCCTCCAAGGTTGCCAATGCCGAGGTTTAGGCCGAGGAACAACAGAAGCGAAAAAATAAAAATAAAACAAACAACAGTCTTAGAATGACGAACAAACGCTGTGCTGAATACCCTGGATAATTGACGCTCAGAGATATAACACCATGCTTCTCAAAAATGCGACTCCAAGCCCATGCTTTCCCATTTCAAAGTGACTCCAATAAGTTCCAAGATGCAGCTGTTTTGCGACCGTGCATCAAAACGGCAATAAAAGTCAGAGTAACCCTGCGGTCTGAAAAGACGGCACCGCATAGCTTTGCTGGCTGTCAGGGACACATGCATGACCAGACCATCTGCGGATATTATCTCGCCAGTGCCTCAGGTAGCGCAGGGGGAAGAGATAAAAGATGCGCCCCAGAAGGTTGACTTGACGCGACCTGAAGGTGGATATTACGCATCAGTGCAGGAAATCTGACGCTAGAATGGGACACTTGGTAGAAAAGCGCCTCTATCATTTCATTCTGGCGCCTGTTGTCATTTTCGATGCGGTCGGTCGCGGACCTGATAGATGGCTATACGTTAGCTCCAGCGCTTGGTATGCGGCTGACAACGGGAAGATGCCCACCATATACAAGTGCTCAACATCATATTGATTGCAGCGGTGTGGGTCTCGAGCTTTTGCCGGTACCGCGTCAATGACTCCCCTCTGAGGTCCCACATGAACCTCCGCCATTCTGATTTGAACCTGACCCATCGAGAGGCACCGGGATGGTCCGAGCTCTGAGCTGAAGTGGGGTCTTGGATAGTGTCACGGTATTTTAGTGTCGTTTTTTCAAGATCTTCGAGGACTTGACGGCACGAGTGTACCATGAAGCTCAGATGTTGTTGTAAATTGATGGCACCGGGGATACCATTGATGTTTTGAGACGAAATGCCCGCCGCAACCTCTCGAAGATGACTCAGTGAACAATTCAGTGCCAGAAGTACCTAGGTACACTTTCAAGTTCTCTGAGATCACGTGATGCCTCTCTCCGGCCAATCGTCGCAGCAGCAAGTAGTCGGTAGGCTATCTGGGAACAGATGACAATGTCGCCAAGCGAAAGGCTGGCCATGGTACCTATTATTAGGTACCTAGGTACTCCGTATGAATGTCAGAGATACCTAGTAGGTAGAACTAGGTAGATAGGTAAAGAAATTTGGGCGGTTTCTTCGTGATTTATTTAAAAAAATCTCCGGGTATGTAGATATATATATCGATTTAGGTATGGATCTATACAGAGTGCGAATTCCAACCTTGGAATATATACCTGTAGTTATACGTAGGGTGGATCCATGGATGACTCCAGGGCTCAATGTCCACGGTCTGCGGGGGTGAACTCGAAAAAATCGCCTAAAGGGGCTGTGCAAAGTCACGGGTGGATCCCGACTTTCGCGTAGGTGGCGTCCAATGGACCCAATACTTACACCCGTGGACCAGGCATGACCATTTGGACCAATCATATAACGCCGCATTAATATCAGCCCTGCAGATCCAACCTTGGAAGTTGGAACCCGTTGGACTCAATCGCTCCCGAGTCACTGCCAATTTGAAGGCTCCATCGAAGATTGTGATTGGCAAGCGGAATTGGATATCAAGACCCATGGCCAGGTGGACTCTTCCAAGCCCATAATACCTCATGCCCATAGCTACTCCGGTAGTACAGTATAGGTGGAATAGATATACCTAGGTACCATCCGACTTTGAATCCTCGGTTTCTCTCTCAATCTAAATTCAACTTTTGCATCTTCAACCTCCTCATGGGGGATGTTCACAAGTCATTATCTAGGTATCAACTGTCCCCCGACCCAGTTCGCACGATCTCGATTCATGACTTTAACCTTGAAGAATCCCAACAGAGTCTATTGATCTCTTGGTCTGGTGACTTGATTTAAACTTGTGCTCAATTGCTACTACTAGGTCAAAGATGAAGCATGCTAATCGCATCACTGACAATGAAAATGCAGCAAAGGTGGTTGTACCTTGGTACTAGAGATCCCGAAGGCTGAGTGCCCCCAGATAGTCAATACCTCTGGAGACAAGCGAAGGAGTACTTTAGTCTTAAACACTGAGTGTCCAACTGGGCCTCCTCCCCTCCCCTCTGTGATCCGTGGGTGGGCCTTCGATACTCCAGTGGTAGAGTGGAATATAAGATCTTTGGGATTCTTGGATCTAGAGGGGAGTACTCGGATACAATAGCTTAGAGTGATGGCTTGGATCTGGCAGTGATGATAGGTGGAGTGAGTCTGAGGGTATGGATGGATACAGAGGTAATGATAATTGTAGGGTAGTCTGTATACCTAAGTCAAACTCTAATTACCTGAGTACAAATGTAATACATAGGTATACTGGAAAACGTAGAATACCAATGCTATAATACATAGTAGAATTAAATACGAAGGAGCAGAGGGGGGGGGGGGGTAGCAGAGACGGGTATGTTCCTAACAATGAAACTCCAAGGCCCTCTTCCTCCTATATTCCAAGTCACTCCGACCCATGCCAATACACTGCTGGCTTTGCAACCGTGTTTCAAGATAAGAATACGGTTCAGGACAACGGTGCAGTCCAAAAAGACAGCGCCCGTGGACTGCATGACTTTGGTGGCTGTCAGGGTATATGCATCCATCGTCATGACTATACCTTGCCACTGGCTCAGGTAGCGCGGGGGATAGATAAATGATGCGATCCCGAAAGATAACTAGATGCAACTTGAAGGTGCCCATTATGCGCCAATGCAGATTACCGTTGGTGTCGAGATTTTGACAAAGCATCGTCTCTATCCTTGATTCCGGCGCCAATTTTCTTTCTGTATGGAACCCGTCGCAGACCTGAAGAATAGTCAGATGATTGAACCAGTTTTGCGCACCGTGGAAATATGTACGGTATTGGACTCACCATAGATAGACAAGGGCCCAACATCAAATCTATTGCAGCGGTGTGGGTCTCGAGCGTTTGCCGGTGGCGCGTCAATGACTGTCCCACACGAACATCTGCCATTGTGATCTGAACTTGACCAATTGAGACGTGGAATTACAGGCATCATCTCAGCTCTGAGCTGAACCTTCGAGTGGAGCCTTCGGTCTACTCTAGCTCGTGTGTGTTGGTGTTTGCCTTGGGCATTGCCTCGTTGGCAGCAAGCTCCGCTCGCGGCTCATCCGCCGCCAACTCGTGCTTCTGCCCATCCGTTCCAAGCTCCGGTAACATTGGCCCCATATCACTGACTCTTGTGGGGTCTCGCTGCTTGCGTTTGCGTCGATAGAAGAAGTAGCCAGCGGCCACAAGCAAAATTATGAAAATTGCGACTCCGACCCCGGCCCCGACCCCGACCGCGAGCTTAGCGTCTTTAGAAGGACCATTGCTGAGTCTGGCGCTTGCTGTCTCGGATGATGCGGCTGTTGCAGATGATGAACTGTGCAAATCTGGCCCACTCGAAGTCGAAGTGAGATAGCCTAGGTCCGCTGTGCTAGTTACATGAACGACGGTCGTTCTTGCATTAATACTGGATAAAACAGTCGTCTCAGGGGCTGAGGTGGTAGTTGGTTCGGACGTAGTGGTTTTCTCGGTTGTGGAACTCGTAGTGGTAGCAATAGAGGTATCGGTTGTCTCAGTGGAAGCAGAAGTGGCCGCGGCCGCGGCAGCAGCATCAGCAGCGGTCGCAGCTGGGACAACAGCGCTCGTCGACATGTTCACTAAAACCAGGAACCGAAGGATGATAGGAGGCGAAGAGGGGGAAATCACTCCATACTCCGTAGATAAGTAGACTGCGGTCCGACTAGGAGCATAAAAGGGAAAAGTCCTTATGACCGAAAGATCTAGGGGCCAAAAGAGTAAGGAGAGATTGATGGGAAAAAGCAATCTCTGCCCTCTTGTGGTTAGAGGACTTGGCGTGGTCAAACTGTCCAATTGTTCGCGTGGTCTCGCACGCCCAGGTGCACCTGCATGGCCCTAAAATAGGGTGGCATAATATTGGAATCTGGTGGCTCCAGTGAAAACAGTTGATGACCTTGATAGTCACTTATAGTCTTTGGCAGAGAGATATGAGAGGCATTCGTCAAGGCCTCGAACCTCGGAAGGACGGAGGTCCAGTAAAAGTTGATGTTGTTGTTTTTAATATAATTTTCCATATCCATGTCCAGCCCCGCAGGGTGCCCAGGTGGAGTTCACTGTGTGTTTCTAAAACGTACGTACTAGGTATTGGGGTTTCCTACTATGTATCCATGAATTGATTGTGGTATTACATAGGAATGAGCTTTGTATCGGAAATGAAATTCCCAACTAGCAGGTGTGGAAGGCCGGATTTATACCTGTGCATACATCATGGGATCAATGTATCGAATATTTATTGTAATTGATTCTTGAGGCCAAGCATTGCTATGATAGTAATAGTAACGCACGGTAAGTGGAAACATGCGGCTACTGGGTCCACCATTTCAAATGTTGGTGGGTTCCTCAATACACCGATTAGGGAAGGTTATGTGCACTTGAGTTCATGAAAGTTTCCATTATATCAGATTTCTTAGCGACCTCGGGTCTAAACTGAAGGGGCATCAGGCAGAGATTGCTCCACCTTTTCCAAATGCTGCATCACTTGGACCACCCAAGCTGACTTTTCTTCTCCGCACGGTGCATATGGCTTTCGAGGCCAGAAAGTCTTTGCATCAGTGAAACCAGCGGCAGGGCCAGCAAAATGAGCAGCACCGAACTTGGTGGGTGCTATGCCCTCCTTGCAAGCCTTCTCAGCCTGAGCCACCAGACCCTGTAGCTCTCTCGCCTCCTTGGTCTTCCCTTGGTTCCATAGCGCGTAGAGTTGTGCAACACACTTGGGGAATACATTTGCAATTCCCGTCACGCAGCCAACCCCACCACCAGCAAGGCAGGGAATAAGCCAATCTGAAGAACCAGCGTAGACTGCGAACTGTTCATGGCTATACTCCTCAGTAAGTCGAGTGACCTTTCCAGCATTCCCACATGTCAACTTGACTCCGACAATGTTGGGGTGATGTGCAAGTTCGGACATTGTATCGGAGTTCATATCGATACCGTTGCACATAGCGGGGAACTGTCAAAGGTCAGACTTATTACAGTTGTTTGACTCAAGGTATCTTACACTGTAAATGACGACTGGAAGTCTGGTAGAGTCTGCGACGTCTCGATAGAATCCCAAAATCACGTCTTTTGTCACTGCCTTGGCCCAGTAGCTTGGGGGTAGCAGCAACCCGAAGCTGGCACCCGCCTCGAGCGCATCATCTGCCAATTGGATTGACTCATTGGTAGATTGTCCACTGATTCCAGCAACAATGGGGAACCGTGGACGACCGAGATCAACTGCTGCTCTTCTCGCCACTTTCACTAGCTCTTTGCGCTCCTCGGCAGACAACAAAACCGCTTCGGCTGTGGTTCCAGCGAGGACGAGGCCGTCGACGCCCCCGCGGATTAAATGTGAGAAGAACTTGTATGATGCATCATAGTCGACTTCCTGACGCGCAGTCGGCTTATAGAGAGAAATCACAGGACAATAAATTCCTGGAGGGATGGGTGTTGATTTCGATGCGATAGTCGACGTCATTATGGGGGTGATTTCTGAGGCTCAAACAAAGGAGGGCTGAGACTGAACAGCCATTGCTCTCAGCCTTATACTTTGGTAGGGATATCACGACCGGGGGACCCTCTTTGCATAGGTCGGCGAGAGTCCGAGATTCGCAAAGTATCCGGACCGGACTATTTTCCCCCGATGAGGGGGAAACGGGTGGTCCCAATGAAGCTCATCGCAGTGGGGAAAAGCGAGAGAATGGGCTGATCTGCATTTGCCGACCCCAGAGAGGAAGAGACACCTTTCGGCGAATAAGGAGGGCGTTATTTCACTAGACCGGGGTAGAGCTTTCCCCGCTTTTCTGTTAAAAGCCCTCGGGGTGGTCACCGGTGTCAGTTGCATCCTTGACCGTTCGATCTGTGATTGTTTCTGACAGAATGGTGAAGCGCAAGCGGAACTGGACCGACGAGGAGTCGGAAACCTTGCCGTCTGCACACAATGCGTCCGACCCCAAGGAGCCTGCAGTGCTGGATGTTTTGCCGGGGATTACCCGAAAGATCACTGCTTGCGGGGCATGCAGGAAACAGAAGGTGTGTCATTGAATTACATGCGAGTTGGTTGGATGAAGCTGATGAGCTCAGATCAAATGTGACATGAGCAATGGACCGCCTTGTACGCGGTGTCGTCGTCGCGACTTGTCTTGTGTTTTGAACAAGAGCCTCCAGTCATTAGTTGAAGAAGTGAAGTGAGTCAACTCTTGCCGTATTTCAATAATGAGCATACATTTATGAGGCAACAGGAATACCGAAGTCTTGCAGAGCGACATATCGGGCATACACGAGACCTTGGACAACATATGTCAACATCTCAACCTTCCACGACCTAAAGCCCTCCTATCTGCTGGCGAAGGCACAGAGCCCGACGACAAAGGTGGGAGAAATGACGACCTAGACCGAGACAATGAGGACTTAGATGGCTGCGAGATCTCCCCACCCGATACCCCATCTGCAGTCCAAGCTCCAATCGATACGTACCTAGACATCGCCAAGTTAGGAAGTCCAGGGTCATCCGAAAACACACCACCAAGTACAACAAGGCACAGACAGAATTCAACACCACAAGATCTCATCAGCAAAGGAGTCATCAGCATTGTGGTAGCCGAGAATTTGATAGAGAGATATTTTGCCCGTCTAGACCCATACCTATATGGCATATGCAGTGGATATCAAAGCCTGCAGCAGATCCGAGCCACGTCTCCCGTCCTTCTTGCTGCAATATGCACTGTCTCAGCTCTACAGGACCCCGAGGGTCAGCGCACATACGAAGCCTGCAATCGCGAGTTCCGTCGGCTTGTGTCCAGATCCCTTTTCGAGAAGCACGACCTAGAGCATGTTCGGGCGCTATGCATTAGCTCTTTCTGGCTCTCAGATGCATCGAGGATTTTGTCTAGCGATGCTATTCGACGAGCGGCAGACATGCGTTTGCATCGCAGCTTCGAACATCTTTCAGTCCCAATGGATCCTCGCTTGATTATGGGAAGTCAATTGGCGCCCCAACCTGTGCATGACGCGATTGCTCTGCAAGACCGTGTAAGGCTCTGGTACCTTACCTTCATATCTGATCAACATCTCTCGATTCTCCATAATCGAGACCCACTACTGCGCAGTGACAAAGAGATTGCGCTGAGCTGGGAGACTTTCCTTGCTCGCGAAGACACAACAGACTGTGATGTTCGCATTATATCACAAGTCGCCCTTCTGGTCATCATGAGTCAAGTGCGAGATCTTCTTGGATCCGACCAAGGAACCCGCGTCCCGCAGTCTTTATCAAACCAGATCATTCACTATTCTCGGCAGTTGGATCGTTGGTTCACCAAGTTTTCTGCTCTATTCAAGCCCGATCCATATATCGGTGACTTCCCCAAGCGCGGCTTACAACTGCACTATCATTTTGGGAAACTATATCTCGGTCACCAAGTGTTCAAAGGCTTGAACGGCGAGATGATACCGCCTCACTTCCTGACTGCAGCCGGTATGGCTCACGAGGCTGCTGTGGCAATCTTCGAGATGATCTTACATGAAGATTTGCAGAAGAGTCTCATTGGCATGCCGCACTACTTCCACATCATGATCGCTTTCGCAGGTCACTTTTTGCTAGAAGTGACACAGAATTACCACACGCAGTTATCAATCGCCCCAAACCAGAACTTTGAGTTGATCCAGAAGGTACTGGAATTATTCCAGGACATTCCCGCTGTCCAGCAGCATCCCATTTGCAGAATGACACCCGGGCTGACTCGGAAACTGCGCGAATGTGTGGGTACTTTGCAAGGGGATGGTAGACATGCATTCCAGCCGCTGGGGCAGAACAGACCTATGGATTATCCCGCCAATTCTCTGCAGCTGCAACCAGCTTCGGGTGGCTTTTCCTTCTCGGAAGAGTCGCTCGTTACCTCTGCGGATGACTTTTTGCTCGCCGACTTTGGAGAATTCACCTTTCCGGGAATGATGTCAAACGGAATGGCTTGATGTATCTTATGCTAGAATTCATAGAATGTGAAACATGAGACCATGGTTTTCAATCCCAGGGGAATGGGTTCTATTGTAAGCCGATGTGTAAAAATCCCAAGAGTGAGCCTCCCTGTGTGTAACCTTAGATCAATTGAGGCCCGTGAAAATAGGCCCGGAGAGCTCGCCGAGCGGGCGCTACTGCTTGGCGGGGCAGCGCCGGGGCTGCAGCAGTTATAATCCATCCCCAAGCCAACAGACCGCGCTTCGTGACAAATCTTGAATACACGCATTCAACCAACTCAGCATGGCAAGCTCCACTCCATCTGCAGCCATCGAAAAATCACGACAGTCGAATTCATCAAAAATGGAATACCAACGCCTTGGCAACAGCGGCCTCAAGGTCTCTCGAATCATCCTCGGCTGCATGACATACGGCAACCCAAGCTGGGAAGGCTCACCATGGGTCCTAAGCGAAGATGAATCCCTACCACTCATCAAAAAGGCTTACGATGTTGGAATCAACACCTTCGACACAGCCAACACATACTCGAACGGAGTTTCTGAAACGATTCTCGGAAAGGCGCTAGCCAAGTATTCAATTCCACGAAGCCGGGTAGTTATAATGACGAAGCTCTACTATCCCGTTCTCGAAGATGATCTGGACGCACGACCAAGTCCGGCAGTTAATGATGGGCGTCTCGTTAATCAAATGGGATTGAGTCGGAAGCATATATTCGACGCCGTTGAGGGATCGCTGCGCCGTTTAAACACGGATCATATCGATGTACTTCAGATCCATCGGTTGGATTCTGACACGTCTCCTGAAGAGATCATGCGAGCTCTCCATGATTTGGTTCAGATGGGGAAAGTGCGGTATCTGGGTGCTTCGAGTATGCACTGTTGGGAGTTTGCGCGTTTACAGTACACCGCGAAAATGAATCGGTGGACACCGTTTGTTAGTATGCAGGGATTGTACAATTTGCTTTACCGGGAGGAGGAAAGGGAGATGAATCCCTTCTGTGCGGCTGAAGGTGTTGGGTTGATTCCGTGGAGCCCTTTGGCGAGAGGATTGCTGGCTAGGCCTTGGAAGGAGAAGTCAAGTCGAGCAGAGCAAGATCAGAAGACTAAGAAATGGTTTGTGGGGGATCAGAATGAGGAGATCGTCACGAGAGTTGAGGAGCTGGCCAGGAGGAAGGGCTGTGAGATGGGCGCTGTTGCAATGGCCTGGCTGTTGAGCAAGGGCGCATGTCCAATTGTTGGGTTGAATAGTGAAGCTAGGATCGAGCAGGCCCTGGAGGCGTTTGATGTAGTTTTGTCGAAGGAGGAAGTGGAGATGTTGGAGGATCCATATCGACCACTTGCTGTTCAAGCTATCTAGCTTTCAATTTGACCAAGCGAAGCAGGGTTTCAACGGCGAAATTGTATACGAGCATGGAGTGGATTAGATCGCCATAGAATGTCGATTGAGTGTAGCCCGCATATCGCGAGACACATCCTTGAATTCAACTATGTGAACTATCTGCGAGATGAAGCGCATGGGCTAACTGCAGCCCGACCAGAAGGCCATCTGTTGTACTGGAGGAGGCATGCGAGACCATGGAGAGATGCAACATAAGGAAACCAAAGATCAGGGAGGTACGCCGTTCAAAAGAAAGAAGGAGAAAGAGAAAAGAGGGCCCAGTTCGGAGACGAAGGAGAGAAGAGGAAAGAGGAAGGGGCGTCTAATCTAGCTGCTGTGAAAGCAACGCAAAAGACAAGGAGAAGAACGAACCAACCTTTTGCTTTGAGAGCAGGGGGACGTTCACTGTTGAGAAAGATGGATCACAGCCTCATGGAGTTAATGTTCGGTGTGTGGAAAGTGCAACTGCAATATTACATGTAAAATCCGGCGCGTGTTTTCGAATAGGTCGGGCGTTGTACTATGATGGGTTTGATGATGGGGGCCAGCCCCGGCGGGAAGGGGAAATTGGTTTAGGCGGGGGTTGCGGATGTCAGTTGACGTTTGGCAGCTCCTTCGGAGGATCCCTGAGAATGGAAGTTGGAATTAGTAATTCTCACTTGTTGAGATCCGGGGTGATATTTGTAGATCGATCGATCGCGGGTTCCCGGGTTAACGTGTTGCGGTATTAGGCCGATTTCGATCTCTTTAGTGAACTTACGTCCAACTCGCCGATGCTGCGTTTCTGGCCGGCTGTCTCTGATCTCTTGATCACCTTCTTCTTGGGCCGCGAGGGCTTGGTCTCACCAGGTTCGAAAACATCTTCTGGGAGGTCAAAGCTGTATGATGTTAGCAATTTCCAGTGGGAATGTTGTGGCTCGCGGGGGCCATACTTGCGAACGTGGACTACGGCGAGCTCCATGACTTCTTCTTGGAATCCCGCCCATGCTGTACATTGGGATTTGAATAGCTGGGAGTCGCTTGAGATATCCAGTGATCTCGATTGGCCTTTGAGAAGAGAGGTTAGATTGTCCATGGAAAGTGTCTTGGTATATTTACCGGGCTCCAATGGCTTGAGCTCCAAGCCGATGTAGTATGTAGTTGTGTAGACAGTCTGTCCATCATTTTCAGGGTTGGCCTGCGCTGGTTGCGGTACCTCGGCATTTTCGAGGGTGTTCTGAATTGCAGCTTGGTGGGCAGCATTGTTGGTTTCATCAGTCATCTCGGTCTTTGTGCCTTTGGCAACGTGCTGAGTTGAGCCGTTCTTGACTGCCTCCATCTCTTGGGGATTCTTGACCACGTGGACTCTTTCAAAGCCCTTTGGGAAAGGATGGGCGATCGCAATGATCTGCTTGCGATCAAGTGCACCAACGAGGTGACGTAGCTTGGACTCTACCAGACCTGACCATACACCCTCGGCCTCTTTGGTCTTACTAGAAGCGGTGATGCTGAGATAGTATTTGTAGTCGTTCGTGAAGAACGTATGGCGCACAAACAAGTCCTCCCACGACAGTTGTTTCAAGAAGATCTTGTCAACCATGTCACCTCCGCGGTTGAGTTCCCGAAGAATCACGTTCTTAGTGGATTGGCTGATGTTGTGAGTCGCACACATGGACGGGTACGCGGGAGTAATGATAGGCATAAGATGGAATCGATCACCGTGGTAAATCTGCTGTCGTTAGCTTGGTCCCCTCCGACGTGGACGCGAAGTTCGAAACCTACCTTTGGGTTCCACACTTTCATCTGAAGCGGACCATCCTCAATCTGTTTCAGTAAAACAGGCTGAGGCCAATTCCACTTATTCATGATTCTGAAAAACTTGCCAACAATGACAGATCCCGTTGCTTGTGGATACAACTGACAGACCCGTGCCACCAGCATCGCCCAAGCAACACCACCTGGGAAGCCCACAATGTTCGAATAGATCGCTCGTCCTGAAAGTCCAACGGTCAGTGCCGGAAGGTGGCTTATCACGAAGACCACTCACTCTGAGCCCATAGTTTGATAGCCCGTAAGGCGAGACGGAAAGTCTTTTGCTGGGGCACAAGCTCAAGAATTTCATCTGTCACACGAGTTCCATTCAGCGACCGCACCTCGCGCTCATCCAACCCCCTCAGATAATCGTTGTTTTTTAGGTCGATGTTCATCGGGATGGAAGGAATAACAAGGCGAGCAAAAATCAGATCGATACTGATCCCAAGAAGTTCAAGCTTGATAATTGGGACAAATGCGTCGGGGACCGGGGTCATTTTCTCGATCGCTCCTTCGGATGCCATTCTTTCAAGGATACCCGGGAAGTCGGAGAAGAAGTCATCGATCATGACGTGTTTGGGCGCGACGACTAGAGTATCGATATCGGATCCTGCCAAAGATCATGGTTAGTACAAAAACTTGTGTCGACCAATTATAGCCACGTACCGGGTCCATAGACACCAAGCCTGTAACTTCCGTATGTGAAGATTTTGCCGCCTGATGCTTCGACGGCAGCTGGAGAAAGACCTTTGTTGCGACTGACGACTTGAACAAACTCAACAGTGACGCGCTGTAAGAGTTGTAGCACTTTTTGTCTTTGTGCTTATTAGCTGTGATCTGTTTCGCGATTTCCGTCATAGTACAACGAACCTCCTTTCAGTCTCAGTGGGTAATTCGAAGTTGTTCTGGGCTTTCAGTTGCGCGATGAGATCGTCGTTTGCCGCGATCTCATCTTTGGTCGGGAGGACGGTGGAAATTGGGGGTGTAACACCCCACTGTCGGACGGGTGGTGTGGCCATTGTGAAGGTGAATTATCGCTGTAGTAACAAGAAACTCGACTTCCTAATCGTGGAAGATGGATCAAAGAATGAAGGACCAGTTGGCGACAAGATCCCGAATCAAGCTCTGAAACGAGAGCTGGCGCTCGATGGGATGGTGAGGAAGGAGAAGCTATGGAAGCGGCAAGTTTGGACACGAATGGGACGCCGCGAGCAACAGGGACAAGGAATCAAGGAAAGAAATTGGAGCAGAGCAGTGCCGCAAGGTTCATCGGCGCCTCCATGAGCCGATCTAAACGCTTACTCATGTCGTCACATGATCGTCATATTGGTTTGGTCTCCACTACTGCTTGTCCGTCGCTCTCGATTTCATCTCTAGCTTTGATCGGTGATATTCTTTATTGTATATTCCCTCGGACCATGTTTTGGTCTCATTCAAGTCCATTACGGAGCTTCTCAGCTAACTTGGCGACCTCATCGCCTGGGTTAGCTTCAAAGAAAGCAGTGAGCTTGTTGTCAAGCCACTCAACGTCTTCCTTGCTATCACCAGGACCTCCGGCCCAATCTGCATTCAGTTAGCTTTGCGAGAACAATACTTCGTGGAACAAGGAAAACTCACGGCCCCAAATAGAAGGGAATATATCCAGTGTTCCCACGCCGGGCTTCATGCAGGCAACCTCATATTCCGAATCCTCCGGACTAATATCACATCAGGGTCAATGCTCTGCTTACAATCGAATCGCAGGTCTTTGGACTCACGGGAAATATAGATCCGTCTTCGCCGGCAAAACAAGCGTCTTAGCTTTGATGGATGCCATTGCCTTCTCGAAGTCCCCGTCGTACGGTTCTTGCTGGGAAACATCTCCATTTTGCCATGTCTGCAGCAGTACCAAAAGGTTCTCGGGGTCTTGGAAGCATAGTCAGTTTGGGGAAACGGACTCTCGTTATCCTGAGCTGATTCCGGTACCTACCTTTCGAGCACGCCCACTTCTCCCAGAAGTTGACCATGAAATCTTCGAGTCCCTTGAAACCCAACACAGTCTCATACAATTTGTGTCGATAAAATGCCTGGCTGAATCCCCTTTACATATCCCATCGTCAGACTCTTCGCTCGTATGGGGATGCATAACAGCTTACCATCCTGCGTAAACACGACCCAGAGCCTTCAGGCCAACATCTTTTTCTTCTTCGGACCAGCTGTAAGATTCTGTCGTTTCTCTGTTCAGACCAATTTTGCCAGATCCCGCAGACCGACTTTTCTTAACTGCGATCAGAGAGCTTTTGACACCCTCGAGGAAAACCTGGTTGTGCAACGATGTCTTGGCTGATGTACAGAATGGTATGGCAAGATCCATGAAGCCAGGATACTGCGTTGCCCACTGATAGGTCTGCGCACCTCCCATAGACCAGCCCACGACTGCCCGAAGATGGGTTATTTTCATGTGTTTGGTGACAAGCTCATGCTGCGCTCTCACATTGTCGAAGAATGAGACTCTGGGGAATGGGCCTGGCTGTGGCTGGTTGGAAGGGGAAGAGGATTGCCCGTTTCCAAACAATGCGGGAACAATGATGAAGAACTTCTTGGGATTAAGAAGCTTGTCTTCCCCAATGAGCCAGAAGTTGTCGGAGATTGCTGATATAGATCAACTGTTAGATCAGGCTTGAAGTGAATTGAACAGAGACATTTTGAGCATAGGGTCATTTACCTCCAGAAAACCAAGTGGGATAGACGATTGCAGGAGAAGTGGGATCGCCGAAGGTCTTGTATGCGATATGCGCATTGTCGATCTGCTCACCACTCTGCAACTTCCAATTTCCGAGGTTATAAGTTTCGTATTCTTGGCTCATTTTGACGCTATAGTTATCAGTCTTTGAATACTGAAGTGTCCGGGTGTGTGTGTATACGAAAAGTGTGTTGGGGCTTCTATGCAGGCCAGGCCGGGCATTATATAGTCACAATGGAGAACCCCGCTTTGTGGGCACAACATGCGCTTGGAGCCGGAGGTGCGATGATCCAATGCCACTTGAACAGTGGGAAACGTTAATTTTACCCCTTAAGTTACACGGGGACGCATTGAAGGCGAACTATGGCCGTTTACTAAGCCTGAGATTCCTTGTGATGGTCTTTGGGGGGAAATTTGACTCAGGTCAGTATCAGACATCTATGAGTATTCTGAAAGCTCATGTCTAACCTGCTACATCACAATATGATTTTACCGAGATCAGTCTATGTATATGAGCATCGCCGCATGAAAGACAAAAGACCACTAGAACTGCGGTCTAGGGATCTCCAAAGCTTCAGTCGTGCGACCATACGAAATGCCGCCCAGTCGGCTGATGGGCTTCAGAACCTTGAGGTCGATAGCAGTTCGCTCCTCATCGATAGCATCATCTCTCACCCAGAAACGGACACCCTCGATGATAGCCAGCACTCCTGTCTTCTTACCGGGTGTTTGTCTGCTTTCAAACTCTCTGGTCTCCACCAGCTTTCCCTCGATCGAGAGGACAGACTCCTTCACACGCGCCGGCTTCACAACGGAAGTAGGGGCTTGGTGTAGGCCGGAAGTCTCCCATTCCGAGACGCCATAGGGCGCATTGATAGAAGTGGCATTTGCGGCCTCCACGAAGTGCTCGGAGATGATGTTGATGACACATTCCTTCGTCTCATTCAGGTTCTTCATTGTGTCCTTGGCTTTGTCCATGGATCCCGCAAAGCCGACTGTGAAGAGGGGCGGGTCATGGTTGATGACCTGTGCATAGCTGAATGGCGCGAGGTTGGTAGATTTGCCATCCGCGGATTGGGTGCTGATGAGTGCAATGGGGCGTGGTACCATGCCCGAGATCAGGAGCTTATAGTTTGAGGCGACGGGCCGGCCCTCTTCATTGGGATCGATCTCAACGTGGTCCTTTTTCAAACTCTCGCCTCCATCATTGCCACCGCCGCCTTCTTGCCATGTGGGGTTTGGTGTTTTGGTGTATGTGACCTTCGCGTCATGGTTGAAGTCCGGTCGTGAGGCCTGGACTTTCTCGAATTCAGGGTTGGCTTTGAACATGTTGGTTTTGCTGAATGGTCGACTGGAGGTTCTGGGCTTGAGGTTATCTCTTGCTGTGTGACGCCTATCATGAGGATTATAAATCAGCCCTGTTCACCGAATGTTCCTGCCCATGTGCCCCGCGGGGCTGCGGGGGATGGAGTTGGTGTTCCCACTGGATGACACCTTTTTGTTCAAGGGGTGCTCACAGAAGACTGTAGAGGGGTAGATGGTGCGAGGTACGATGCGCAATTCTTAACAGATCCATGAGAGACAATGGCAGTTCCACTTGGACAATCTTGCGGGAGAAATCGTTATCGCGCAATTTCTTATTACCACGGCGGTGATAACGGTATGGGCACCCACGGCGGCCAAATACGAGGTCTGGTGCGTGTTCATACGAGGCCCAATCACCCCAATCACCCCGAGCTCGGTGATGTCATCGGGATTTAAAGCGTGAGCCGAAGGTCACAAGTCACACTTCACTCCCTCGAGTCGTCCACGTCAGTTCTGTTGTTTCTACTCAATGCCGTTTTGGGCAAACCGCTTGGCCTCGGGAATATAGGTCTTTGCGGGTTGGGACCAATGGACAGTCAATACTCGGCTCACGAGTTCAAAGACAAAAAAATAGCATTCAAAGCCGCGATCGTTGGAATACATACCCGAAGAGAATGGCATCAAGCTGTGTACTGTATACTAGTACTAGTAGTACTGTACTTAGTGTGTGCCTGGCAACTGGGTCCCGGGGTCAAGTTGCGACGTGGGGGCAACCCACTTCTCCCCATAAAAAAAAAGGCCCCATCTGTGGAGTTGAATCGGAGTTGATGCGAGTCGAGAGCGCACAAGGGCAAAAGACAAAGTGTACGGAGTCAGCTGATATGTCCCATGATCTACGTAATTAGATGGCGGTCAGTATGTTACCAAATTACCCGAATACATCGTGAGATTTGATTTGATTTTAATAGTGGCGTAGTTCCCCATTCTCTCGTCTCAGGACTCTCGACGCCTAATGAAGACTTCGCTCGAATTCTTTCTACCCTCCCACTCCCTTCCCCGCCGCATTTATCCGATTCCCCTCCCTAGCCCGTTGAATCCAGCTTTTCAACTCGATCGCCCCAGAGCGTGGAGGTATCCAATGGGTCGTGGCCACGGATAATTCATCGCTTGTCATGAGCGACCCGTCTCCCAGGAAGAAGAATGGCGGCAACCCTTCTGCTCCGAGACAAATCCGCTTTGTCGCAACCGACGGCCAGCCGCAGACGAAGCGACGCCGCGTCAATGCCGCGTACGTGAATCGTCATTGTTCTAGTCTCAGGGTTCCGTGAAGCTGACGTGAGTTGGGAACGTTCAGGTGCCTAACATGCCGCCGACGCAAGATCAGATGTTCGGGCGAACAGCCAGGTAAGTCGCGCTGACATCCCCGTGCCTCGGTCTCCCGGGCGTTGGTTGATGGAGCGCAGTGTGCAAAACGTGCTCGGACTATAAGCATGTTTGCTTGGGATACACCGAATCGACCGCTCACCTACGAACGCAGTCCGATTCAACTTCGCGACCCCCGCCGCGCCTTTCCGCCCCCAATGGATCGTCGACCCAACATACCTCTCGGGTGATAGAAAGTAGCTCTCCCGAGCCGGCGGTCACCACCATACCAACGCCAGCTGTGAACAGATCCCCCAAGGACCATGGGTTAGGATTGCAGGATGTATCTCCCTACTTGGATATTTCTACGCGGAACAGAGATCTGGAGTCCCGGCCTGCTGTTGATAGTCCGGAGAGCAGTCGTGCTTCTGTGAGCTCCGGTAACCGCACGCATGTGCCTTACTTCCGTTACTTCGGCCCTACAGCGATCGTTCCGGGATTCAAGCAAATGGTGGTGCAGGTCCGAGGCTCTCGCAAGAGTAACCCTTCCGTGTCCTCAGACTCGGGGTCTCCCTTCCGAAGTCCCAGACTAGCAGACAAGACCGCCGACAACTCCAGCAGAGTCCCCGCTGCATCAGAGAACCGGGAAAGCCGAGATGCAAACATACCCTTTTATGATCCAGATGATGCCGCGCCTGTTTCGAATTTGGTCTTACATCTTTGTGATCTGTTCTTTGCCCACCTCGGATGCAACTTTCCGTTCCTGCAAAGAGATAGATTTTTCCAAGATCTGAAGGACAAGAAGGTTGACACTATGTTGGTGGATGCCGTGTGTTCATTGTCTGCGCGATTCTCAACGCATCCATCGCTTGAACATCCACAGGCGCAGCCCATTGAGCGCCCACCCTCACTAGACGACAATACGAAGTCGCTGCGCGGCTTGCCATTTGCCCAACGCGCGATGAGTGCCCTCGTTGATTCACTGCCATGCCCTACCCTTTCCGCCGTCCAAGCCTGCTTGCTACTTGCTTATGAGCAGTTCGGATCGAATCGCGATAGTGGCCTTTGGATGTATCTCGGCATCTCAATTCGAATGGCGCAAGACCTTGGGTTGCAAAAGTTTCAAGGTCTCAAGCATACTTACGGCCAGAGTGGTGTCACACCAAGCGATGTGATGACTGGCCACGCTGGCAATTTGAGGGAAGACCAGTACGATGATTTCGATGTGCATCACACCCCCAAGGTATCACCCAAACCCTTGACGGGGGAGCGTGCCCGAGAACGTGAGCGTGTAGACTCGTTCTGGAGTATATTTTTCCTAGACCGAGTTATCTCCTCGGGAACGGGACGGCCGGTCACACTCCGCGATGAAGACATTGAGCTTTGTTTCCCTCTCCAGTCAGAATCACAGCTCCCAAATGGTTGGCCTGCTCCTTTCCCGCCTCTCATTCGGATCATTCACCTATACGGTCGCGTGACCGATCTGATCAACGGTATTCAATTCGTCAAGCACGTCACACAAGATACTTTGAAGATGCTCTCTGGGATGGAGAGTGACCTGACTGGTATCTATCAACGATTGTCTCCAAGGCTTCATTTCAATGCTGCCAACTTCCAGGCTTATGTCAAAGCCCAGGAGGGAACCAACTTCATCCTTCTTCATTTTTGGTTTCATACTCTTATTGTACTGTTGCACCAGCCGACATTGTTAAACTCGTTTGGGGGATCCATTCAACATCTATACCCAAACAGTCGTGAGTTGTCGATGTCATCTGCCAAAACTATTGCGGATATATTATCCTTCACTGAGCTTGTTGACGGGAAGAGCTTCATCGGCAACCCCTTTACAAGTCAGCCAATGTACATTGCAGCGTGTGCCTTCCTCATGGAAAGTGCTTACTATACCATTTCGCCGTCGAGTGATGGCTCATCATCACCTCAGCCATTGCTGGCCAACCAGTCCAGAGGATTCATACCCCCCATTACGGAATCTTCCAAGGTGTCTGAACGGAAGACGACAGCGAGACACGTTTTGCTCGCTTCTGTAGCGAAAGAGAATTACCAGAGATGCTACAAGGCATTGCAGGCCCTCAACACATACTGGGAAGGCACTGGGTACATTCTGACAGTGCTAGACCAAAAGGCAAAGGGGATCGTTGACCCCCTTCTCTACACTGCAGAGGACATGGAGAACACTGACGGAATTGCCCCAGGGCTGCCTCTGGGGCCCGGACCTTGGCGCTTAGGCAAAGCACAGGCAGACGGATCCGATTCAGAAAAGCCACGCGATGCCGCCGACATCCCATCCGGTGGCAAGTGGTCACCAAACATTGATCCAAGTCAGGCTATTGGATGGTCCCTCACAGGCGCTACAAATTCTTCTCAACCCAACCTTAGTCTACTATACCAGTTGCCCACGGCCGAGCCTGACAATCCACCCGACCGTCCGACATACTCCTCGCAGTACAGTCACAGCTATCCAGTCCTGCAAAATGCGAACCAAGATACCAGCTCGTCATTCGCTCCTCTCACAGGGACTCACAATGATAGGGCAGCTTCGCTTGCGGTAGCAAACGCCGATTATCCCGCGATCGCTCCCGACCCCTACTACATGGGCCTGAATTCAACCTATCCAGAGTCCAGGACACGTCCGACTCGCCCGGCGCAGTCGGCCCAGCCTTCTTTCTCTGGCCTCCCATCATCCCAACTAGAAGCTCGGCCTTCTTCTTTCGACTACTCCATCCCCCCAACGCCTAATGCAAGTGGAAACACAATAGGCCCCGGTACCGATGTCCACCTGAATGCAGATAACAATGGGATGATGATCGGCAGCCATGATGTAGACATGAATACGCTCAATCATCAAGAGTCCTTCCCGTTCGCGAACGGCGAGATTCTTCCCTGGCTGGAGTATCTCCCACAAGATGTTCTTAGCTTCTTTGGAGACCATCAAACATACCCCTTGATGGATCCGGATGATGTGTCACGACCTTGATAGCATTGATTGCTGTTATTCATGTGTATTTATAATTATAGCATGTTTCGGCGTTTGAGCCAGGCCTATGCTTTCTTCGTCGGTTTTCATGTGTCCCCGGCGCCATGGCAATACCCCAACAAACCATGGACTGGTGCCCTTCTATAGAAATTCGTTCACTTGTTCAGCATCTTGTTCGCAGTAAACATCAATATCAAATTCATCACAGGTCTATCCAGGACACATTTCATGTCATTATAGCCTCGCGCCTGGGCAGGCTCTTTCCCCGGAGCCAATTCAGCACTTATGCTAAACCTCCACACAACGCCTGGCCAAAGTCCCTTGAGAGAAATATTGCCCGAGAAGGCCCCAAAGTAAGTTTTGGAAGACACCCAGAAACTCCAAGCTGCATTCCAGCCCTACTCAAACTCCTTCGTTCTTCCAAGGTTCGGATCACAACTCATCTCCGAAACAACAGTCGTCCGGCTTGTCACCACTATCCCCCGTTCTCCAAATTGCCGACTTTCCCGGTCTCGCATCACATAGGATTCGACATCAGAATGTCCATCAGCGCCAGGCGTGGACCCCGCAGACCCATAGCACACCATCCCCTCTCCAGATCCACATCCACCTGCCTCACCTAGCTGAGCCCAATTCTCAAATTGGTCGGTCTGACCCCGCTGGTTTGGGTGACGGTGCAATATAGCATTCCCTATGTCCTGGGAGAACTGCACAAAGACCCTGCGGAGAGTTGGGATCGAGCCAAAGATAATGACGAACCACATTTCCGTGAAGACCCAGATGTTCAGACTTGCCATGGCATAAGTGTTGTCTTGGATGTTGGTAATGTTCTTTATCGAAATCCCTTTGACGATTGCGGCGCTGCCGGCTCTGTGTATGGTCTGGGTTAGTGTCCAGATTTGATCTCATACTTTGGTTCAAGATCGATCAAGATACTATGTTCACAATGCATATTCATTTCTTGCTTTCAGGTGCAGTAGGGAAACTCTCTGATCAACTCACATTACACCACCTCCCATGATGAGGCAGAGACCGATTTTGGTAGATCGTTTCATGTGTTGGATTTGGCGGACAATGAAGATTGGATACGCTGCTAGGAGAAAGTCACAGGCTGCGCCAATTCCTGAGACGATTAAGCGTTAGTTGACACTCTAAGAGGTGTGGATTGCTCGAGGCCCCGAAGAGATTGGAAAGCAAAGCCTGGTTGAGATATAATTGAAACTCCTACTTACCACCCGCCATATATCCAGTTATAGCTGAGCGTCCGATCCCATGGCACGTCCCCGGAATACTGGGGTTCCACAGCCTGGCAGTTGGGCTACACTGTCTGAATATTAAACCCACGGAGACAAAATACATTGCCGCTTGGGCGAACCCAATCAGCCAAAAGAAAGCCCGGCTCCGGTGGGCAGTTCCGCCTTGAAGTAAAATAAGGAATGCCGAGACAGCAATTCGTGCGGGAAGTAGATCGAGGATCGAAATCACTTGGGCGATCCAACTCCAAAGATTTAACTTGACGAGATTCTCGTGCGATATCAAACTCTGGTGGTTGCCAAGTCCGTACCGGACGCTGAGAGTGAGGGCTATCTGGGAGGCCAAAGCCATTGCCTGGACAGGTCCTATTTGTGAGTAAAGCGAAAGGAAACTCGGATTTATAGACAAGATGGTTGGAATTGAGATGTGCAAATCACCTACATATGCGACGATCACCCACACAAAGTCCCATCGCAGCCTATAGATGCCGGAAAGGCCGATGTTGGAGTTTGATCGACGGGGGCGAATTGATGCGCTCTTGGCTCGAAGAATGATCAACATAGATGCCAACCCTGTTTCCATCCAGGTAATTCCGAGGACCATGGGACCTCTGCCACCATATGTAATGGTTGATGTGGACATGGTAACATGAACATATAGATCCAAATTTCAAGTCTATAGAAGCCCTGTCAATAGTTTCATATGGTTTCATATATGAATGACAGCAGAAAGCTTGAGCCGCATCGGATATTTTCAATTCTGTAATATTTATGGAGCATAGTAGAAGCTGAACAGAACAATCTTGCAGACCCAACCCTGTTCCTCGCTCGTCTGACTCGCCAAAGTATCCGATTCCCAAATATGTCCCGTGCCACCCTATCAGCTAGCCTTCCAAGATTTCTGATGTCCTGATATTCACGTAGAAATCATGGATATTAAATATGGACAATGGTCAGGTGGGAGGCTTCCAGTCTGCGTCGCCAATAAGAGCTTCTCTGATATAATGGGATTTTCTCATACCAAAAGCCTCACTTTTCCCAAGGGACCAGGGCATATATATGTATGTTGCCACTGATAAAATGATGCGATCGAGGCCCACCCATGGAAAAAGGATAAGGTGGGAGATCATTCCTATGGTGCCCCGTCGTCGAATCAGGGTGAATCGACCAGGTGGGGCGTAATACAATGGCAGCTCTGTGGCACGAGTTCGAAATTGTAACCCTTTTCGGAGGATAGGCGTGATACATTGATATCAAGAATACCCTAGGGCCGGGATCTAGATCTTCCAAGGTTCGTGAGCTTGTCTTGCCGCCACCTCAATCCTCGTGCATATAACAGGTAGGATGAAAGTGGGGCTTCTACAATTTAGCTCTCAAAGTGGCGTTCTTTGCATAAGTGTCCGGTCTCTCGGCGATTGGCAGATCACTCAGTTAATGCTGATCTCCAGGGCCACCCTGCAGTTTGTGATCTGTTCGTGCAATGATCCCCATTGTGGGACCTCGATATTGAAAGAACCTTGGAATGGAATAAGTCAAAATGATCCTATGTCACAGACAACCAATCGAAAGATTTGCTTTGCAGATTGCATACCTGGGTATGGCCGAATCGAAAATGGAGTTCATCGCTTTTTCACGGCAGCCATAACAGCTACGATTGACTACACATCACCTCCCGAGGACCCCATCCCTGCCTGGTGCTATGCACGGTGTCACTTGATAGGTGAACACAGGGGGTGACCTCGGTGTGATGAAATTTATGCCCACTGGTATCACCGTATCATATTGCTCCTAGTCTGTCGATCCTTTCGCATCTTCCGGCGGGGAACTGGGCGACATTTTCTACACACATGGTCTGCACTGTAGAATGTGTGGTGCATATGCAAACAGCTTCGCAGATGTGGATTTGTGTACTCCGTACTGCGAAGAATCGATCTTCACTGATTGCATATGTCAGTCAGTAAACCTCCATACTCCACACCTGGTTTCGCATGGTCGTACTTGTGATCCCAAACGTTGTGAGCGAGCCATATGTGGTTCAGTACCCAATAGAGTATTCTTTTCAAGTCCAATGCTTTTTGGTCAATGAAATTCCACGGCTGCGGTAGAGTGGGAGCCGCTAAGACCGATTCCACCGAAAAAACGGCTACTTCGATGATCGACGTCTTGACAGTCCGTTGCCCTGAGCAACGGGCGGTGAGGGACTAGTCAACATCCACGTTTAGTTGTCTCGGATTTGAAATTCAGGCCGAGTCCTTCAGGTTATTGCATTCCTGTGAACCTGCCGGCTGCAGTCTTTCATGGCGCAGTTTAATGACGAAAATCCAGACGCGGCAGTCGACTCTACAGAGATCCTGAGTCCACAACCATTTCACCCCCAAACCAAAGGCTTCCTCGTTTCCGCCATCGAGCCCAACGGCCAGCTATACAAAGACGATACGCAAATGCCCCCTCATGATTATGACTATAACTCCTCGTCCTCTTCGCCGCGTCACTCCACCAGCGACGTGTTCGGTCGTGAAATTGATGACGAACTAGACCAACTGAAATCTAGGGCATCCAGTCGTTCCTCGGTGTCCTCGGTCCCTGCGTCGGTTCTTATCCACCCCGTTGAAAGAATGAAGCAAATGCCCGATATGGACGTCCACGAGAAGATCGCTGGATACAAAGTTGAGGAATCCGAAGCCAACTTCGGAGACTTCAACGAAGCACCCGCGGCGACTCGCACAATTCGACAGCGTGAAGCTGTATTCCGCAAGCCAAGCTCTGTCCGCGCATTGCAGATGCACACGGAGGATGAAGCGGATGAAGACGATTATCTGACTCCTCCGCGTCGACGGGCTGGCATCCGCTCTCCGGGCTCGATCCAACCGAAAAGGTCGCCCTATTACTCGCCAAAGGCCCAGAGACAGCCGACGCCGAAAAGAGAAGCACCCTTGGTTCTGTTACACTGCACACTGTTGCCGCCTTCCATTCCGGTACCTGGGGCTGCTGAACCCAGGAATCAGGACATACTCGAAGACGAGTTACCGGCGGAATACTGGAAGCGCTGGCGTCGGCTGCAGGATCGTGTTGGATCGGGTGTGCTTCGAGATCGAGGAGTGTTGATCTCTCATCCGGAGGACCTATATGATATGCTTGAGGAACGGCTGTTGGAAAGCCTGGAGCTTCAGCGGCCACGTCTTCAGAACGGACACTTTGTCGGACGGGAAGACCACACCGACTCGGGCGACGATTTCTCTGACATCGACGAGAGCGAGACTGATGGGGAACAGGGCGATGAGTGTCCTGACTGCGGAGGACATGTGCGACACGGCGACAGTAATCGGAAGTGGGAGATTCGCGTATTTGCGGCCAACGGATTGATGCGCGCCGGCGCGTGGTCGGCTGCATGGCGGGATATGGAGAAGGTTGACGTCGAGGTTGGACTCTGGCTGCCTTCCGATGTGCGTCGGGGATTGGAAAGAAGACTCGCGGAGGAACAGATGGCTCTCGTGGAACGGGATCAAGCTCAATCACCGACCATGCAGATGATGCCCATTTCTTCGCTGGTTGATCGCGAAAATCAAATCTTGCCTGAAATTTTGCAGTCGCCTCGACGAAACCATGCGCGTATGGTCAGCGATGTCGGCTCCTTCCAATCTCGCAGTCTTATGCCCTCGCGCGAGAGCATCTCTAGTGCCCCCCTCGAGCCAGATCATCATGCTCAAAGTCAAAGAAGTGAGCGCAACCACGAGGTTGCGCTTTCTACACTCTGCGCAAATTACATTCGGGTCTTGGCTGCTGACCGGCGCAATATGGCACTCGTTCTTCTCAGTATGCTTGTTGCTTTTCTTGCCTTTGGATATGGTCAACAGCAGCCTATCTACCCCGAGCTTCAATCCTACCAGCCTGCCTCATACAACACCCCTTTGCCTTCGATTATGCCCAGCATGAGCGTGGATTCAGCTTCCTTGTCTTTGGTACAACCAAGGGCTGACCCGACCATTTCTAGCGAGAGGTTAGATCCGACTCCTGAAGCAGAGAAAGAAATAGACCCTCCAATGCCGTCTGGTGAGTCCGAGGATGCTGAAGTTTCGGCTGTGAACCCCGGGGACCATACGCAAATCTTGGCAGACCCCGAGATCGTGGAAACGTTCCAGCCTGAGCCAGACAGTGTTGAGGAAATCTTCACCGACCCTGCCCCTGTGGACTCCCAGGTTTTCCATGAAGAGGCTGGGCACAATGAACAGCTGGATGAGTCTGCAGGCTCCGACGAACACGAATCTTTCGAGTCAACCGAGGCATCTGGGCCTGAAACAGCCGATTCCGATGAGGAGCCTGCCCTTGAAAAGACAATTGAGGCTTTCGATGTGGCTACAGAGTCTTCAGATTCTCCTATTACTCTCGAGACAGACGACCCTGCGCATCCTGAGCCCGAGCTTGCGAGCACAGCTGAAGATACCGAAGAAGCTGAAGATGTTGAAGCTGAAGACGATGAAACCGAAGAAGCAATCTCGATTGAGACTGATTAATCTTTGCATGTGATGACTATGACTGGAATGATTTAAGGCGAAATGTGAATTCTGCGTCTTTGTATTTAGCGAGCTTAGGAAATGTCGAATGCCAAGCCTTCTACAGTTGATGTCTCCACTTTCTCCCCAGGTCCTCCCGCTCTCGCTTAATGATCGTCCCCCAGATTAGATGGAGATATCAGACCGTGCATATCAAGCTTGGTCACAGACCTCGGGAGTACAGAACAATGGAGCTCACCAGTGAGCACAATGATGCGCACAATGTTCTCTAGTGACACGTATTCTCCTTGTCAGGGTAAATACATTTACATCAACGCATACTGAGAGCAAAGAGTAGAGAACAACCAGGCTCGATTATGATTATCGATTAAGGGTAAGTTTGATGAACGGATTCGATTTTGTGTGAATTGAGGAGGTGTGAGCGAAGAGAGCTCAGTGACCTGGAATCGGCAGCCCATATGTCACAACCGGGGAAACATCTCCAGGCCTTTTATGACTTCTCCGTAACTTTCGTGAGATTCAGGAAATTTAGTAACCGCCCTGCTGACCGCCGTAGCCACCACCGTAGCCACCGCCATAGCCACCGCCCTGCTGGCCGCCGTAGCCGCCCTGACCGTAGCCGCCCTGACCACCACCGTAGCCACCCTGACGGTAACCGCCGCCACCACCGAAACCACGACCACCGCCGCCACCGGGAGCGCGCTCGGTAGCCTTGTCAACGCGGATAGTGCGACCATCGAACCTGCAAGCCGGATTAGCGGGGCTATCCCCATGCGATGACCCACCCCCGCCCGCGGCGCGCAAGCGCGACCGCGACCGATCGAATCGGGATGGATGCAACAATCCAAAGACGCGACTTACTCTTGGTTGTTCATAGCCTCAAGAGCAGCAGTAGCTTCCTCCTCGGTGCCGTAGCGGACGAAACCGAAACCGCGGCTGCGGCCAGTGTCACGGTCCTTGACAACAGTCTGCAAACAAAGAGAATCACAATGAGTGGGGGTTACCAAAGTGGGGTGCATGGGAACTCACAGCATCCTCAACAACGCCGAACTCCTCGAAGCGCTGGCGCAGGCTCTGGTCGTCCGTGTTCCAGGACAGACCGCTAGGAGATTGTTAGCGGGCGCGCAAGATCGTCGCGGAGAGACACGAACCCAATGAAAAGCTTCGACATTTTGATGGGAAAAGATCGAAAAAGGGGTGGAAATGATGAGGAGTGTAGGTGTGAAGAGGGGCATAGCCGAGCCTGATCTTAAATACGGCACAGCGCTCTCTGCCTCCGGAACAACATGCAGCCGTTAACCCCTCGTTTTTCAGGCGCAAGTTTTTTTTCTTCTCGATTTCGTTCGTTTTTATCTCTATTTCTTGAGACCGTTGCCTGGACGCAGGTCTTTTGAGGGTGTTGGGGGGGATTGCTATTGTCTTATAGATTTCCCCAGTTGGGAAATCATCCTATGTGGAGCAGCCTCCGATGCCGCGGGCTCCATTGACAGTAAACCATCAATGCATGACCCATAACTTGTTACACTCTGATGGCAAATTATCACCTCGATGTAGATCTAAAATCAGGATGGTCGCTGGGTCAACTGTGCATACAGAATCAATCTTAAGACATAATTGCATGTCACCGTCATCCATCCGCCCATCCGATCTGCGTCACCCCACCTTCTCTATATAAAACCCACCATCTCACTCCCCTCTTTCTCTTCCATTCAACCTCCCACTTCCAAACCCACACTAAAGCGGAAATCAACAGTTCCATTTCCTTTCAATACAATCATCCAACATGCCCATTATCGAGATCACCAGGTATGATGCCTCCCTCCTTCCCGAATATCGGAACCAGGCTGAACCTTCACAGCAAAGCCGAGTTCTACGAACAGATTTTCGGTGTAGAATCTCCGGCTATCCTTGACTGCTACGCGGAATGGTGTGGTCCATGCAGAGCCATCGCACCAAAGGTTCAGGAGTTCAGTGACCTCTATACCGATGTCAAATTCTTCAAGTTCGACGTGGAGAAAGACCCAGACCTTGCAGCGGAGCTTGGTGTCCGCGCTATGCCGACGTTCATGTTTTTCAAGGACGGCCAAAAGTACACTGAGGTTGTTGGCGCGAACACACCTTCGATTGAAGACAAGATCAAGGCCCTGATTGCGTGAACGGGGATTCAGGAATATCAGCGCTTGTTCTATTTCTTATTGGGCTGGCCTAGGCTATGCCATACGGGCTATAATCGTGTACGAAATGTAATGGATTTCATGATTCTTAAAATTGCCAACTTTTGTATTAGGGCGGGGTTCTGGACTTTAGACCAGGGCGCCAGAGCTATGGCTCTACTTTGACCCTGTGGGTTTGGTGAAAATCATTTGACAACGCAAGCAAAGACGTAAAGTAGATGTCGCCAAATGATAATGTTGAGGTTATTTCTCGGACACGGCGCTATATAATCTTACTTATTTCACTTTCGTCAATCCCTCGTCTTCAGGTGCTGATGGGGAGCTAAGAATATAACCAACAGGGTTCAAAGAATAAAAAAACAAAGCAAAAACAAAAATGTACAGCGTATGTACTTCGACCTCGCATCCAACCCCTTGAAATCAAAACTCGCTGAAGAACAAAATCCTCCGGTAGAAACTCGGAATACCCCGTCTTTCACCCCTGGGGCACTTAAAACCCAGAATCATTCAAGTAATTAGGCGGAATAGTCGGCCAAGCATCCACTCCGTCCAGCATAGCCAAGGCCATACCACCACTCTGATGGACTTGAATATGGCAATGCATCAAGAATGCCCCAGGATTCACCACATGATACCGCAAAACGAGCCATGTGGGGCCTGTGATCGGGATTGGCGTATTGGAGGTATCCCGATACTGCGGCGTGAGCAGATTGAAATTTGCTGGATTCGCCTGCACGGCCTCAGCAACGGTATTCCAAGTGAATGTCCCATTGCCCTGGCCAATGAGGAAATGCTTGTTCGAGTGCTTGTGAATAGGATGCGCAGGCTGCAGGATAGTATCGACCTGAATGATCAGATCAACCCACGTGTTGTTTCTTGTACGAATGATCAGATCGCTAGGGATAGCTGTCTGGTTGAAGAGAAGCGGCTGTGATTCCTCGAGTTCAAGACCAAAGCTTGTGTTGCCGAGTCTCCAACGCCAGGAGTTGCCTATTTGGCTAACGTGAAGGAGGAAAGTTTGGTCGACGTTATTGGATGGCACGAGGACTGGGAATGGAACAACCGAAGACTCATTCAGGAACACAGTATTTGCAGTGGCGTTTTGATTGTTGATTGTTATCCATGGATTGGAGGGTCGGTTGAGCTGGGGCGTGCCTCTGTATCGCATGATGGCAGTGGTGTTGAGGAGTTGTTGCACGCTGGCGCTGACCACGCGCACTGTGTAATCGCCTCGCGGTTGGGTGAGTGGAATGAGGACCGAGTAGCGGTTTGAGTTGGGGATTGTGAGTGCGTTCACTTGTCTCGGTTGGACATATCGTCCGTCAATGGCGTACACCCACATGACGTGTTCGTCGATTGAAACAGTCATTTGAACCACCCCAGATGTGCTTGTAAAGTCCCAGCTAACAAATTGTTGAGATGCATTGACAGTAAGTACTTCTTGGGGTCCTTGGGATGGTACACAACCCTCAAACATTGTTGGTAAGACAGCACTGTAATTGTGAGGGAAGTTGAAAGTTGCATCTGTAATATTTGGAGGCCAACATCTAGTATGATCAAGTCAATAATGTTCATAGAAAAACATTGGGAAACGGCGAATTTCTACTCACGCCATATCCGTTAGACTCTGGTTCGGTCCCAGGACTGCTCGCTGAGCAGGCGTTGTCAGAGCATCAATCTGATCACGCGGCAGACATGTCACAGATCCTTTTCCATTGACAAGCAAGGCATTAGCACAAAAGGAGTCAACGCCGGATGCCAATTCGGCATCCCAGATCTGCTCTGACGTGAGAGAGCGCCAATCCGATAGCAAGACTGGGCAAGTCACAGTCTCAGCAGCTAGCATAGCGTTTAGCTGTGCAGTACTATTCGAGATGAGGCTGAAAGGTCTTTGCACTGTAGGCGCTGGCTTGATGTAGATTGGTCCAAAAAGGCCATCTTCAAGAGATCCACGATGATGCGCATGATACCAATATGCGCCGTAATCATTCGCAGTCCATCTATAAAGAAATGAGCTGTTTGGTACGATAGATCGCTGGGAGACGCCAGGAACACCATCCGACCAGGGTGTTCCTAACTGCTCAATTCCTGTATGGAGTCAATATGTGGCTTCACATGCACAGATTCGGGAAGCCTCACCATGGAAGTGCACAGTAGCATTGAATGGGCACCTGTTAGTAACCAAGACCTGAACATTATCGCCTTGTTTCAGGTTCAACGGTGGCCCAGGGAATTGTCCATTCACCGAGATCACCGGTCTAGTGACTCCAGCAACAGTCCGGTTCGACCAAGTCAAGGTAATTGGGAAGAAGACTGTCTCGGCAGATACCCATTGAGCTAGACAAAGTATCCAAAAAAGTCTCATTTTGAAAGTCCGAAGCTATACTTACAGCCCTCGTATAAATCTCAATGATCCGCTCTGCATCGACATACCTTTGATAGATTCGCCATTCTTTTATATCAGCCCGGAGTCTCGTGGGCCCAACCGGGAGCATATGCGTCTCGGTTTCGTCTGAGGGTCTTCCATGCGGGTTATTTCTTAGATGCAAGGTGCTCATGGAAGCCGCGTGCATGTGAGTTCGTAATGCTGCGAGGCATAGAGACTCTGGCCTGATAATGCCATCATGAATCACTCCTGTTTTCCAAAAGGGGAGTTCAGCGGAGAAGCTGATCCGAATATCAACAAATGTCTCCGGGATCTCTGAATCAGGTCATGCAACTGTGCCAATCAGCTGCTGTGATCAGGCTACGTCGGCAGTCTGTCATTCTTTTGGATACAATAAGCAAGTTTATTGGTTATGGGATGACGAATCCGCTGACCGAAGGCCTGAAGGTCTAAGACGTCCATTCATATTTCGGGGAGCGTAATCCCGAGCAATAATAGTGGCGCTGAAAGAGTAAGCTTGCGACCTACAAAGAATGGGCGTCGTAAGAGCAAGGAGCTTCAAGGCCTGGAGCAACTCCAGGATTGAGAGACTAACTTACATGACTCTTGGCACGACTTTGGACTGCTACACCCGGCGCAAAGAGCGAGGTGGGTGAAGGTTCCATAGCCGTGGGTGCGCCCGATCAGGGGCTTTCGGGTCTCCGCAGACAAGACAGGCGTGAACCAATATGATGGATCTGAATAGAAGAGCTCTCGCTTCCAGATTCTGCCTGGTTGGTTTTTGAAGGTGAGTCAGCCAGTAGTCGACATCTTGAGCGCTAGTCTCCGAAGTCGGGTGAGATGCGATCAAATTCGGCGCAGGCCTCAGTTTCGGGCTTAGCATGAACGCCACGTGCTGGAAAGTGGATCAAGGTATGCTATTGCTAGGATTCATGGGGAGACCCGAGAGGGGGGAGAGATCTGGAAGAGGTTGAGTTCTAAATAGAACTACCCACGAGAGTGAGGTGCGGCGGCCTGATTGGACAAAGGCAATGGTAAATGAAGAATGTCAAATTGTATTCGCGTAGCCAGCAAGATTAACACTCAGATTATATGCTATGGAAACAGGAATGATCAATCCTCGTAAACAGTAACTTTTTCTCTTCCATGCATGACCCTGATGCAAGCAATAGCCACCGAAATCAAAAGTTGCCGGTGTTGTCAAAAAGGCCAGGCATGTCACGTTGGGCAGCGTCGGATGCAGGGGGGTGGCCCTCTTGGGAATTGAACATAAAGCCCGG
This sequence comes from Penicillium olsonii, assembly GCA_911174995.1. NCBI lineage: Eukaryota > Fungi > Ascomycota > Eurotiomycetes > Eurotiales > Aspergillaceae > Penicillium > Penicillium olsonii. The sequence continues at coordinate 1,089,425 of CAJVNO010000033.1, forward strand.
ATCTGAAGCAGGAACTTCGCTTGAGATAGGCTGGCCTGGAGCAATCGGCTGATGAAGTAAGCTCGGGTTCGACCACCCTTGAACTTGAGCGAGTTTTCGACCCTCACTATCTACTTGTATGCCCTCGATGGTATCCGGGTTGATTTCGTCATAGCTGTCATTCAGTCGTTGGAGGAACTCGGGGTCAAATCCCATTTGGATAAGTGGATCAGCTGGCTTCTCGCCCGCAGACACAGTCGTTGGAAGGCTACTGGCCCAATCCGTAGAGAAGGAAGGATCTGCCCCGGCTGAGATTATCCCTGCACTGCCAGCATAGCTACCGGAGAGACTCCCCGGTCGACTGGGCCCTGCGGATGAGAAGCCTGTTCCAGGAAAAGCGGGGCTTCGGAAGCCAGGACTGGAGACTGCAGGGCTGTGGAGGGGGGCGCCGTGGCAGACTGTTCTTGCCAAAACATTCATCTCTCGTGGAGCAGCTCGCAAGCCACCGTTCACGGCAAATGGTGGCTGCATTCCCAAGTCAGAAAATTGAATTTCATCATTGTGCACGGCCGTCTGCAATCCGCAATCGCGCTTGAGAACGCCAAGCCAGACGACATTATCGGCGCAAGTTTGATTCCACGAATCATCTGACCCGTAAATGATGCGACGGGCCTGCGTCTGGATCATTTGATCTGATGGAATGACGCCTTGGGCTTTTTGCTCATATATGTACGTGGTGAGTTCTCGTGAGAGACGGCGGTAGCAATTGATATCGGTGGGCACAGGAAGGCCAAGTGAAGGCCCATCCTCATCTGTTCCCTTAGCTTGTTCAGTGGCCCAGGGATCAGGGGATCGCCATTCATAATCAATCATGTATGGAGGAATAGCATTTTCGACACGCGCTTGGATGATAGGATCGAAGCCCCAGTCTCCTTGCCACTGAGCCATGCTGGCACCGTTTTTGAAATGGCCAGCCAGGTGGTCAACTCGGTCTTTCCAAGTCTGGAAGGTAGAGTTACAGAAGCCACAGCGAGACTTGATCTCTGTGATACTGCTTTGCCACTTCTCCATACATGGTTGGAACTTGGTGTTGTGCATCAAGCGAAGGTGTTGGTTCAGATGATCCTTCCGGTAGAATGTTTTCTCCTGTACTGTCTTTTCCTCACAGCTGATGAAGTTATGTGTTTCTAGGTGCTCACTATCAGGATTTATGGCTGAGCAGAAGACACAGAGAAGTGTGCCGTTATGTTCGACGATACCACCCTGTGGGGCACAAGTCCATTTGTCCAAGATGAGATGCATGGACTTCTCATGCCTTTGCCAATCATACTTGGCAGGGAAGGAGTCAGTGCAGAACGTGCATTGGAAAGGCCGGACAGCTTTGGCCTTGGAATGAGCCAATGTATTGACAGGCACCGAAGGCTTACGGCGACGGCGACGTTCTTTGCGATCCATTGAGCCAAAGGACAAGGAAGATCGATGAGAAAAGGCAGAAGCAAAAGAAAGGTCTGAAAGTGATGACCGACTGGTATCCAAGCTACTCCCTGAGGGGGTAGGTAGTTTATGTTCGGAGCTCGCATGGCTTGACTCATTGGTACTGGAGCCAGGGCGACGGGGCCTCACGTGACTCGACGGGCCCCGGCGTGGGCGAGAGGGATCGAATGGAGGATTGGCCAAGGCACGGTTAATATCGCTGATCGTAGCGGGTTCGTTCTCAGGAGGAGAGTACTTCCAACGTTCGAGGGGGGTCATGAGAGATACGTCGACGGATTGCTTCTTGGGGATGTCAACTGCCCCCGGGACGGGAGGGACGGGAGAACTGCTGCCGGATGATGAACGAACTTTACCGCGGCGCCTGGCGTTGGCAAGCCAATTTGAGATTTGCGTTCGAGTCAGCCCAGTGTACGTTTTGAGCTCGTCTCTTTCCTGCTCTGTGGGGTACGGGTTGTCGTTGTGATCTCGCAACCACCCCTTCAGGACACTGATTGCTTTGCGCGAAAATCGAGCGCTGCTGCTGCGAGAGCGCGAGTCGAAATCATCTGGGTATGCGTTGTAGGAGACCGACTTGAGGGCTTTTCTCCCCGTTAAACTGCCAGTTGGAACATACGCATTCTCTGACACACTGTGTAAGGTTTGAAGAAACTTTCCAGTGGTCTTAGCATGGGTGAAACTGCATTCGCGGTAGAGAGAGATGCAGCAAGTGCAACCGTAGTTTAAAGCACCACGTTTTGCAAGGAAACAATCCAGCCCTGCGCGGCGACAAAAGTCGCACGGTTCCTGGGCCCGGAACATGGGGTAACCTCCCTCGGGGTCAACGGCCTGTTCGGGGTGCATTGACTGCTCCGGTACCGGATCATTAGGGAATTCCAATGACTGATCTTGTACAATTGCGTCAAAGTTTGCTGCATGCTCCTCGGCTTCCTCAAGCTCGATATCAACTGAAGCGACATCGTCCTCCTGCTGAACGGAGCCATGAGCCGACGAGGCGCCCTCGAAATCAAAATACTCCATGATAGGATTTCACGGTGTGAGATACGCGGGAGTGTTGAGTGACGAGACCCGAGTCTGGTAAATGGGCGCAGTAGAAGGTTAGGGAGAGGCGGTCAAATGAAAGCTGGCCGAAGTTCGCACCCCTGGTCCGGGGTAAAGTGAGTGGAGTCTCCGGTCTGCACCACCGACCACGCTTTTCATGAGCTATGCCGGTTAGTCGGCATGGGCCGTTCCAATGCAGCTTATGTGTGGCTTGTCACGCCGATAAGCATTAATCGCCGATGATAGCCAAAGAGCATGAGGAGCCCGAGGGACGCTGTCCAACGGCATGTCCGCAAAAAAAATCGATTTGATGGGAGTTCATAGTACGGAGTATCCGGAGAAGAGAAACAAGTCCGAGTGGAGGAACAAAATCGAAAACTGGATCGCATCTGCGCGCCCTTCCAACGACAGCGCCAAACCCTTTTGGGACTAGCGTACTCACAGGGTGTGGATGCCAAGACTTTCCGTCAAAAAAGGAAGGAATGATTCATTCGACCGAGGTCTTCGACGGGCTTTTTCTTCCTGGAACTTTCTACTCTATTCCCAGGGTTCTGATGTTGATTGCGATCTATTCCAATTGAAGTGCGGATTCGTGGTCTCCACTGGACGTCCTCGTCTAGTCCACGGGACACTACCAGATATATATCCAATGGTCACCATGTTATGAAATTCCGTGAATCCATATATTCTATTGCTTGGAGTACGGAGTAGAGGACTTGATACGAGATCACAGATCACGCGAGTGCGTATACATGTAGGGCGTCAGAGTGGCTTGCTCCCGGAACTTACCACATCTGACCCGACATCCGTCCACGGGTGAACCTTGGGACCAAGCGGCAAACCAGACACATGGCCATTACCCCAGGTAATGGCGTATCAAAGTCATCCCGAGTCTTGGTTCAGCATTTTCAATTGCCCAGGTGGATCTTACAGTTTGATACAATACCCTAGAATGGAGCTCATCAATCAAATGCAGTCAAACCTGGGAAGCTAATGCCTTCCGAGGTCTTTCTCAAGATCGAGACCCACCTGGGAAATGCAGCCCCGACCTCGGACGGTCACCTGGGCATATCGTATATGCCTCAGGGTGGAGGAACCTTGGAAGAGATGAGAATCAGAACTCTTTTCTTCTTTCGATTACAAGCTACCTAGTCTTTTCTCAAGGTAAAGGGTGCGTTTCCTAAAGCGATATTCTAAAGTATAGAGCTATATCTCCCTGGTGTTGCGGTTGATTTGCCTAGATGCCTCAGGGTGGTAACATTGCCTAATCAGGCAGGAATCACATGTAGTATTGACCTCCACTTCAATACCCTCTCCCCTTCTCCCTCTTCCTCTCCCCACCAATGTTCCTTCACCACCAATAACCTCTTCAGCAATATGCGTGCATCAGATATTCTCTTGAACTGCCTCAAGCTACACATCTTATCCGGCTCTGAGCCAAAAGAGCAACAAAAAGAGCAACTGCGAGTGGTTTGATGCCACAGACACGCGCGATCGGCTGTTTAAGCTCTATCACTTTGCAAACCGTGGTCCTGTCGTCCGATTCTGCTCTCTGAGGTCGCTACCTAGGTAGCGACCCTGCAGATATGGACCTGCTCCTGCTATCAACCCAAAACTAGCTCACACCTCGTTGATCGTTGGTTGGATAAAGTCGTGCAATTTGCCGGGTCCGCCCTAATATTCATCTTCATCATCTGTGACTTTATCGCCCCGAGCAATACTCGGTGCTACCTACAGCAAGGTAAATGTATGGATTGCAATCACCTTTGACATCTAGGCTTTTACTGTGCTGTGTATCTTATTCCTTGTTGATGCGTTAATTTCTCCGTGGGCATTCTGAGCTTGCTTCCATCCTGGTCGAAATCCAATCTCAATCCAGCAGCAACTGTCGGATGATTGCAAAACTCAACAAAAGACTGTGGCCTGAAATCACTACCCGCATCGCCAATGTGTACAAGAATGAACCACTCCGCTCACTCAAGCCACCCTGGGAGAGTCAAAGCTTGTTTGCTCGATGCAGGATCTTCCTCACGAAATTTTTTGAGCACACCATCACTGTCGGGATCTACTGGATAGTCATCTTTATTCGGTTGGGCTTGAGTCACAGCTGTCGCTGGACAAACGGTGGCAATTATACATCAATGATTCCACATCTACTCTCATGGTCCTCGTTTTTGCATTCCTACCTAGATAACCCGCCTGCTTGAATGCTATGCCAAGTACACGCGGAATCTTATTTATGCCGTCTTTCAAGTCTACAAAAATATCGAGCCTGAGCTTCGCAAAATTATCCAAGTCGAGCTACTGAACACGGCAGTGGTTGTCGCCCACGCAAGGAATGTTGTTTCCAGATGGCTGTTTACTACTATGCCGACCTCATCTTAACCCTTGCTAATATCATTACTCTCCTTCATCGGGGCTGGTAGTCATCGCCTGGGCAGTCTTGGGTCGCGCCTTTAGATATAAGAGGACATGATGTCTCCTTATTGGAATTTCCACTGGGATTGTCGGCATTTTTAATAAATATGAGCTCCTACCTATTGATTGTGGTAGCCGGGCTCGCTCTGACAATGCCCTGTGTCGTGGCCTCGAGTGTGATGCACTGGATTTTGGGGAGGCAATTGATATCAAAAGTCTCACCTAGCATCATCGAGACCTTCTTCAGGTTCTTCCTGATCATGGGTCAAGACGGTGCTTAAGTGAACGCTCGCATTGTCGTTCGTGGTGAATGCTCGTGAGCAGACCAGATCTGCGCAGTGGAGCGATGCTCGTGCTGCGATCTGAGCTCTCGGTGATTTGAATGCCTGTCTGTCCCTGCCAGGTGGCGGGTTTCCATGGTTATTTGTCAGTGGAGAAGATGCGGGTGTTTCTTTGGATACACTGCTCTTTTGTGGTCACTTTGACTTCGCTCTTTCCTCACTTTAACCTTACATCATAGTCGTAGTACGGAGTTCTGTTGAGAGAAAGAGATGATCATGTTCCATCTCAGCTCAGTCGTAGATCTCTTCTGTGCTTTGTTTTTTCTTGGCTGCGTTTTCTATTCCTAGAATCAACTCTCTCTGCTCTCTCTCCGGTACCAGCCAGTAGCTGTCCCAATAAGTTCCATTCTACATCATACTTTATATCCATGGCTAGGGTCAGGGGTGAACTTTACCTTGAAGTATGCATTGGATACTGATAAACGTTTTGTACCGTAGATCTCAGATCTTTTGGACGATATATCAGTACTAGTAGTACTAGACCCTTTTAAAATCGGGGAATATCTCGGATGATGCTCGGATATCAACGATGATCCCGTCGACCCAGCCCCGGACCTCGGGAGATCCACCGACCCTTCCAACCTTCCAAGGTTGGAACCTTGGGATGTTGGAAGGGCGATGATAGGCGGACGAGAGAGCCGTCCTGGTCTCGGACCGACGAATCAACTGATCGGATTGGACCCGTGGATACTCGGAGATAATATTCCCCCCCTTCCGACCAACCAGGATTGCGTATATTATGATGTCATCACACCTTGTATTTATCAGTCGATTATCCCACCTGGGCAGTATAGAGTTGTTCCTTTTTTGCACCTACTATTGTTTATACCATTTCACCACTCAAATCAACCCTAAAGCATCATGGTTTCATTTGTAAATACAAAAGTTATGGGCGCGGCCTTTGAAGTGACCGATAGATATTCGGATTTACAACCCAGGGGCATGGGGAGCTCGGGACTAATCTGGTTTGTGTGATCCTTGTGGCCTGCGTGTGGGAGCAGATTGCTAAAAACGCACAGCTCGGCGCGGGATTGCTTCTCTAATTCACAAGTTGCTATCAAAAAAATACCCGCGCCATTCGATACCCCAGCATTGGCCAAACGCACGTATCGCGAGGTGCATTTGCTAAATCACCTGCGACATGATAATGTTAGTTCAAGCCCACTGGACAACCATTTTCCATTGCGTCCAGAAACTTATTATGATCAGTTAATTAACATGACGGATATCTTTATCTCTCCGTCTGAGGATATGTATGAAGCCCAATGCGCACTCAGGGGCAACGATCTAATTCCGCCTATGCAGATACATTGTGACGGAATGCATCATGACAGATCTTCACCATCTTTTGAAATCCACATCCAAGCAGTTGGAGGGTCAATTTACCCAATTTTTTACATACCAAATGCTGGTGCGTGTCATACAGCCTATCCAAGCAGGTAGCACATCTGACGGAAGCAGCGAGGGTTGAAATACATACACTCAGCCGGGATCATTCACCGTGACCTCAAGCCAGGGAACATCTTGATCAACGATAATTGCGACCTGAAGATCTGCGACTTCGGCCTAGCCCGAGAACAAGATGCCCAAATGACAGGCTATGTCGCAACACGGTATTATCGTGCACCTGAGATCATGCTCACATGGCAGAAGTACACTTACGGCGTTGACATGTGGAGCGTCGGATGCATACTGGCGGAAATGATCATAGGGAGACCACTCTTTCCTGGCAAGGATCATGTACATCAATTCACGCTGATCACTGAGATCCTGGGCAAGCCGTCTGAGGAGGTGTTGAAACGTGTTTTCAGTTCAAGTGTGGGTTGAGGATCTCCTGCACGCTGGAAGACCAAGAGATACTAACTTTGCATCATAGACATTGAAATTTGTGGAGTCATTGCCAAACACAGAGCCCCGTGGGCTTGCGTCTATCCTCGGGGACGTTGACCCTCAAGGTAAGCCATACTTCCTGACGCGGCCTCTACCAAGTTCCTTTGTTTGAGTTATGCTGACTTTCAAAGCTCTTGATCTGTTGGAGAAAATGCTCAAGATTGATCCGTTCGAGCGAATCACTACGGACGATGCATTGAAGCATCCATATGTCTCGACTTACCAAGACTCTAGCGATGAGCCTGTCTGTCGCAAGCAGCTTGACTGGTCACTTCTGGATTCGGAGCTCAGCGCCACCGAGTGGAAGACCGCAATGTATGACCCCTTTTCTCAATACCTTTTCAATTGATCTGACCATTTGAAGGTATTCCGAGATTTTGGAATACCATAGTGGTGCCTGCGACTGGGAGATTGATCACGTTCCACCGAAGGGGAAAATCGAGAACGCATTCGAACAAGAGATGAGTGGCACGTACTAGAGTTTGTCCCAGCATCGCTCAATGTTCAATCATTCGAGCCAATCGCAGGATTAGATCTACAAGTTATGATTAACGAGGGATTAGGTACGCCCCAACAACTTTCATCGAAAGTAATAATTGGCCTTTATACAGTCCAAGTACTTTTAGAATATTGCTTCTAATTTGTCTACTGCCATGCGGGGTAGACTTCATAGAGTTGATTCTGACGCGAGGTCCCCCAAAAGCCGACGGCTATTGAAACTCCTCGCCCGACCTCGGGAGATTTTAAATTGTTACATCAGGCCACTATTTTAGTCGATGTTTCAATATCATCCAACTCTCCAGGGCTAATTCACTAGATCACATAATTGTCACACATCAAACATGTCACAGGCTCCATCCATTCGCTGGGGTATTTTGAGTATGAAGCAGGGTTCCGGATTTTACGATATTGTGCTGACCTTTTCATGAAAGCTACGGGCAAAATATCGTCTTGGTATGTGGCGGATCTTGTTCTTTCTCGTCCAGAAGCGAAAGTTCGCCATATTGTGGAGGCCATCGGAACTTCGGACGTCAATCGTGGTAGATCATTTGCGCAACAGTACTGCCCGAAAGAAACACCGAGGATTTATGGAAGCTACGAGGAAGTGTATCAGGACCCGAATGTCGACATCGTCTATATAGGAACACCCCATGCGTTCCACAAAAATAATTGCCTCGACGCGATAGCAGCGGGAAAGCATGTGCTTTGTGAGAAGCCCTTTACTATCAACGCCCGCGAGGCCAGAGAGGTCTTCGAGGCAGCGAGGGAAAAAGGCGTTTTCATCGCCGAGGCAATGTGGCTTCGACATCGTCCCTTGACCATTGAGCTTCAACGGCTCCTTCATCAAGAAAAGGCAATTGGCGAAATTTTCCAAGCAACTTCACACTTCGGGTCAGAGATTGACATTCCAAATCTGCCGTTGGACAAATACTACCGGCAGAACTCAATGGGAGCTGGCTCTCTCCTCGACATCGGCATCTACGCACTGACATGGATTGTGCTCAGCCTGGACTCTGAGCTTGAGGCAGATCGCGCAAAGCCCAAGATATTGGCAGCTCAGACTCACTGGGAGGACGTCGAGATAACGTCCACCGCCATTCTCCAGTACCCCTCCACTGGCAGGCAGGGCATCGCCACCTCAACGACCATGGCAATTGGCAACCCGGATCTCCTGGCCCGCGTCCATGGCACCGCCGGGTCTATCGAGGTTCATGGCTCCTGTCCATCGGCTCCAGATAGCTTCACCCTTTATCCATCGTTCAATATGGGCGCAGGAGACAAAGTCTTCCGTGGCGAAGGCAAGAAATATGATTTTTCAGCCCCCGGACGTGGTTTCCAATATCAAGCAGATAATATCGCCCTGGATGTACTCAGTGGTCGACTGGAAAGTTCAATTGTTCCTCAGTCTGAAACGATCCGCACGATGGAGATAATGGATGAGATCCGACGACAGGGGGGTACACGATACCCGTCCGATTGAATCAGCTGCGGCTTTTTCGGGCTGAACAGGGGCTGTGAAAATCGGAATTGGGTGACCGAGGCTTGGAATCCTAGACATGTATCCCATTCAACGCAAGTAGCAATCCCTGTGAGGATCTTGCAATCACTCTTCTAAATTTGAAGTTGTTGACATTCAAACCCTGAGTAAGATCATCGTAAGTACTGTAAGTACTACCAGTACTCTAGTACCGTAGTAGAAAGCTTCGACGTTGCTTTTCCCTGACGCGATTTTCCGCCCCCATCTGTGTCGAGGTCGATGCTCCGTGCCGTCTCTCTCCACTTGAGGCCCCTTTCTAAAAGCGGCAATTTCCTTGTCAATCCTTCGTGCAAAAATCTAGCCCCGCTTAGTTCCGTTAGGCACAGAAAGCTCCTTTTCGACTTTGGGACGATCTTTCTTCAATAGGCTGCGCCGCAGAATGTATGCGGTGATTGGCACGATATCGGATGTTCTGCAGAGCACCCGATAAGGACTATAGTATCGCCTATTCTCTGTCGCAAAAGCCTGGGCGTGATGATCTCAACGTTTCAGCCGAGCGGGGCTATTGGATTATTGTGGGGGCTGCCATGAACCTCAAAACCTCCAAACGTTATGCCATGGACCCAATTATCATGGGGTCTCAAAGTACGGAGTACATACTAGTACAGTACTTTATGAGTGAGATCTCCGCAACATATGCAAGCATTGTCACACCCGGGCACCATTTCTGCCTTGCCAGGGGGCTGAGCATCCAAACATTTTGATCGTGATACCTGGAGGCATAGAGTACACCTGGGCACTTGAAACCTCATCCGCCCAAAAACCCGTCGTATTCATCATCGTCAGATTCCGATACGAAATTTGCTTCTTGTCTATACTTGTCTCTCCGGACTTTCACAATGTCTGGATTTTCCACTGGACAATCTCCGCCCAGGAATGCATCGTACGTGTACTCAGTGTCGGTTGCCGGAGATGCTGCCATCACTTTGACAAAGCGGAATGGATGCTTTGGGATTTCTTCGTCAGAATGATTCCCCGGAAGTGAAGCGCTGAGGAATTCTTGGAGTGACTCCTCGTCAATCACTATGCACATCCGATATAGTGAATTTTGATTGCTGCGGTGTGCCGCTTTCACCCAGGAGCTGAAGTGTGAGTGTATGGACTCTGTCGACGCATTCTCGAACTGCAGTCGATTTTCCATAATTATTGGAAGATGATGGGACCATATCTCCTCGCAGGGAGCAGGTTTTGTACTGTGTAGCTTGTGATCTTTTTTGGAGGCGGCCTCGGAGAAGAGCTCTTTTTTGATGTGGCCGTTGAGTGATTCGATCATCTTAAGGAACGCGATGTCGGATTGGGGGGTGTATGTTGTACGGTAGATGACGTAGCCCCAAGTTGCTTTGCTTTTAACGGCAATGTGGAGACGTTGCGTCGCCCAGGGAAGCCAGGTGGTGTCCATTTTGCTGGTGGTGTCTATCGAAAATGGGGAACGATGAGTGAAAAAATATTCCTAGAGTTTGTAAGTGACAGGTGGTGACAGGTATAAATTGGGCCCCGGGGGAGCGCTGGGAGAAGCTGATCACAAGCTAGTACTTCGGAAAGTAGAGATTGACGCTACACATTCAGTATATTCGTTAGCGCTGTTGACACCATGAAACTGTGAATCATGTGAGTATGTGATTGGTTTGATCTCCAGTCGGATATCAGCGATCTCTAAACCCGTTAAACTTCTTGTCTTGGTGAAAACCAGACAAGTCTGCAGTTGGAATTTACTGTAGATATGCCGCAGGTGCTTTGAGTTCCCAATGGTGCGGAAACTGTTGCCTAGTCTTGCAGGCCTCAGCGCATTTCGAGCCTTCCGAGGTGAGGCGATCAACAAGCATCCCAAAACAGCAATCTCGCGTGTGCCCGTTTGGGTCCAGAAACCGTCGATCTCGGCCCCCGATTTTGCCTATCACGGATTAGCCAATGAGAGCCTGCAATACCAGCCAACCGAAGCGGGAGCCCTGGAGCCACGGGCTGTGGGGCCATGGGCTATGGGGCTCGGGCTTCCAACCTTGCGACTTCGTTGAACCCACGACTTCCGGGGCTCCACCAGGACAAATTTCACGCCTGTGTGTCTGCTTTAGCTCAGCAATGCAACAAAGCACTCAGGGGCGCTTTCGACTTAGCGTGACAACCACAATGGCCTGTCTGCCTGGACTTCCGAACTCTTAGCTTTCAACGTTCGGACTCTGTAGTGGTCCTCTGGGATGCACCCCGTGAAGACGTGATATCGAGATGACATCCATGGTCCAATCCAAAACTGCTTCGGGAAACATTCCTCTCACTACACATTTCACACCGCCAGCGTCATGCAGCAGCCAATCGTGGATTTCCTCGGATTGTTCAACCAGCACATGCACGGGGATCTATAATATTGTGCGCGCGACCGAGTCAGAATGTTATCCATCAGGCTGGGCAACTTCAGCTACGACCTTCTCTCCGGGGATAGACTGTCCAGTCGGATACTATATCGCGCAAACCACGACCAAGCTCCTTGGTGGTGCTAAGAGTGTTGAAACTCTTGGGACGTGCTGTCCTTCGTACGAGGTCCCCGCTCACGCTTCGGCATGAAATTTTCTGACCAAACGCTAACATTGTTTCTTGTTCCAGTGGTTTCAATGTCGCAACACACACTTCGCAGTCTTGGTACGAACGCGAACCTTGCATTATGAGAAGCGACGGTGTTACCACAATAACCTACCCCTTTGGCAGTCCGACGCCATCTACCACCGCTGTAGTAACATACCCTTCTCCCGTGATCCACGCGATGCCTGTTGGTATTATATGGCAGTCAACCGACCTTACATCAACACCGACATCAACTTCGACGCCAAGCCCAACCCCAAGCTCAACCTCATCAGGGCTATCAACCGGCGCAAAAGCAGGCATTGGAGTCGGTGTGTCCGTTGGTGTGATTGGTATTGCATTGGGAATCGGAGCGTTTTTCTGGTTGCGCCGAAGGAGAACTGGCAGTGATGATACCCCGGCAACATCTGCCACTGAGCATGCTCAGGAGGCTCAGGAGGCTCAGGAGGCTCCTGTCAACAATGATGCAGGGTATAAGAAAGCCAGCCCCGGGATTATGTCTGAAATGGACGGTGCACAAACGTCTTCTTTCACAGCTGAGCTGCATGGGGATGAGCCGCAGCCACGTGAACTGGATGCGAAAGGGACCTCGAAATGAGGAAATACGCCTGGGCGCATTCGAAAAAAAGCACTATGTACCCCAGGGTGGCAGGGCTCCTGAGTCAACGAAATGATCTCGCCGTCGGTTTTCATCATTGTGTGTACTACCCGTGGACGCAAAGGTCAGCGATAATGATTCCTATGCAAGTACATAGATTCTCTTGCATACTAATACCCATATCTTCATGTCAATCAAATCAGCTCCTGAGAGCTACGATCAAATCTCGTGTCCACTGGTTGTAGTTTTTTTGCCCTGTTGCCTTTGCTCCAAGTGGCTGCGATTAGGGAAGTCGTTTTCTAGACCAGATAACTGTATTGGGAGGCTTCTTGTTGCACAGCAGCATCTTCCAACTGCTTTTTATTGGCCTGCTGGTTAAAATGAAGTGGCTCTGTCACAAAACTCATCCCATAATGCTTTTGTATTCTTCGTGGCTCATGACCGTCATGGGTCAGGGTATCGCGATAGTCTCGCTTCGTCTGTTTTGCGATCGAAATCTCTGAAGCTGTGCTCTGTGCTTTGGATTGACAATGGAGCCAACATCCATACGGGCTCCTCGTAGGCTGTTCCGGTCGTGCAGAATCCAACGCAAAGTGTGATGTCATCATCTGCACCATGCTTATGTCCTTCCATCTTTTTCTTGGATCAGCAGTCGCCTTTTTGGTTGCATGCAAATCTTGCGAGTCGAGTCTCTAGCTCGAGCTAGTGTTTCCGCGCAATCATCGGTAGGACATTGGTCTTCGTTGTAGTGGGAGCGACCAAGGTATCGCGCACGTGCCTTGGTCTAGTTCTAACACTCGACGGTGGCCCTCCAGGCCAACAATGATACCAATCCAGTTGGGTTTCTCTCGATGCTGTTGAATGTTGAAGTGATTCTGGATCCACTTTTGTCATGACAACTTTCTGCCCAGGTGTGAATGAGATCATCGTGGGTTTAGTGTGGACGTCGGTGGTGGTTTTGCCCGAGAAGCACGGTGAAAAGACGGATAATTCGCATGAGACAGGAATCAGACTCTTCCCAGGTGATCGATGAGCTCTGTGAGTTCCTGTGTGATCAGGGGTTATTTCGATGCACCTTCCCGAGGTGGAGGAAGAGAATAAGTCAAGATTCATTTGCGCGTTTGACCTTCTCTCTCCCTAAGAGTCCCTCTCCCCTCCATGTCAACTCTCACTCGAAAGTTTCCCCTTGACGTTCTTTTCTTTCTCACTACCAGCAAGCTCCTTACGTCTTCTAGAATTCGTCGCTCCCCCCCTCAGCCCCATCGCCCTTGTTACATCCCGTTCGTACACCCAATATCTATATTCCCTGCGGTTTTCTCGGTTGCGCCAAACAGGAACCAGCACTCCTCGTCTCGCCTTTCCGGTACTTGATACATAATCACAAGTCCAGTCCACAGGTTGGGAGGTGGAAGGCCTCAAATCAAGTCGCCCAATCAGAGAGAACCTACAATGATATAATCAATTTCTTCGCATGTGTTGGCCAGCAAGGGTGGCGGGAAATGGCAAAGAAAGGCTCGACCGGCGTTAAGATCTACCCCGAAGCCCTAGGCTCCACTAACATCTTGCCAGATCTCTCCATTCCTCTTCCACTAAGAGATCTCACAGTAGACGCCCCCGCAGGCAACAACGCTCTATTTACTCTGTCAATACCAGAAGTAACCCAACAAAGGCCACGAGAACAGGATTCATGATCTTGAACATTCACGAATCGAATTTCTATATTCTTGGCTCATTCTTGATATTTTTGTCTCAGGATCCCGCGTCGCAGGTACTCAGAGGTAATGAGGAAAGGCCGTCTTCCCGGCACGAGTCCAAGCATCTATACTCTCAGCAATTTCTACAGGCTGGCTGCAGTCAGCCTGATTGGGCTTGCAGGTCTTCATTCTAGATATGCGACAGCATCTGAATGTGCGGGAATATCGTACAGATATGATTGGGACATTGTAATTTGCTTCGCATGCGACTGACGGGCCCGGCTGACAGAGTGACCGAGAAGAGTGGCACTTGCTGGGTGTTACTATCGAGCGGCTATTTAGACACCAAGCATGTTCTCTCTTTTTGGGGAGGTCTTCAGATCCATGAAGAAGAGCGAAGAGAGTATGATCATCGTGAATACCACCCGTGGACCCTGAGAACAGTACATGGCCATTCTGGGCAATTGAAATCTCAGTCTCCACAATGGCAACACTTCAGTGTGCACCCATAACTCAGCGTAGCTTGTGAAGCTGCATGATTTTCTCGTATGAAACTGTGAGAGGTTACAAATTGCGAATTTCAGCAGCAACCACTTGGGTGCATTGTCATAACAGCACGGGCTGCCATGAGTTTGGATAGCCCACAAGCGTCATCAATTTCGAAAGATCGCATCGCACGGATCCGGGTTGTGAGTTCTGGGGCAATTTCCGCGTCCTGGGCTACAGGGGCGAGCAGCCCTGGCACGGCGCCTTTCTCCGGGCACAATGTACCTTATCGCCACCCCAACAAAAGCCGGCCTGGAATGCGAAAGAAAATGGAAATGATAGAAGTGGAAAAGATCTTACACTTCTGCAAAGCTAATATCAGCACTTGTGGCATTTGGTATCTCACTTTTGGTCATTCAAACCCTGGTAAATTCGATGGGGCCATGGTTGTATGTGGGACCAATGTAAGCTGGCTTGATACCTGAGATTCATATGAAGGAAAGGGGCAAATTCGATGACACCTGCCTTTGATAATCCAGGGGTCTCATATACAGCCAATTTTTACTTCTCCGGGGAGAAAAGCCCCGATTCGACAATAGTGGCTGGAAGCTGGCTTTTCCCCCAGCAAAGGCGTGGTCGAGCTGTACTCAAGCAACTTCAGAAACAACATCGAAAGTCATTTCAATTACGGCGTGGAGGATAACCTCGACGTATTTATTATCTCCGTTGGAACTTTTCTGCTTGGGTGGCTCAACATTGCCCGTTCAGGCAGGGTCTTGAGGCTGTGGAGCCTCTATTCAAACGTCAGTGCTTTTTGAACCAATGCGGCATAGGAAGATGCTCGAATATCCGAATTTAAAGGGGAATAAACCCGGCTATGTTTTTTTTTGCTACCTCCAATCCCACAAAACTGCTATGAGCCATTTATTGTCTGAGGTACTCCGTAGATGCTGTGCTGATGCGTTCATTCTTGCGGTCTGGCTAGATCCTAGATATCATCTGCAACGCAGTCCAGAATTAGAAGTTCAATGGGCTATCATGATACATTCGAGTATACAGGATGCGTTTTGTGTCATTAAAATGGGCTCTCGATCAGCATCGCAACAATAATATACTAGTAGTACTTGATGTGGCATGTTAGAAGAGCTCCCATTGTGATAGGTATTGATGGAAGGACCACAGAGAACAAGATCCGGTTTTCTCACAGCAACAGGGATGTTCTGATACATCCTGATCCATTCAATTCCCCTCTTTGACCCCACTGAAGTCCTCGCATCATGGGACCTCCATATGCATAGGCATACCCGGATACTCCGTACTCAAATCGCTCTTGACAGCTTTCACAACTCTTGCGCGTTGGCTTACTCTCCTCCGTCTCCGCACTTAAAAAACCTCCTTCTTTAGACAAGGAGCGCGGGGCGGGTATTTGGCCGGTGTTGTCGGCACTTCTCCTTTCGGGATTTTGGCGCTAATTATGAAAATCGACTAATCTGGCTGACGGAGAGTGGCAAGTCCACTTCCTACTAGCCCATTTTTGTGTCACTTCCTCCGCAAGTCTTAGCTCAACTCCGTTGTACCGGGCAACAAGCCAAATAGCGGTGGGATTGCAAATCGGATACCATCAAATTCGGGTGTATTGAGCATAGGAGCCTGCAGTAAGACCAAAATCGACATGGAGTCTTCCATTTACGATATCACTGTTTCAATCTCTTCTTTCGTTTGAATGTCAAGTCTCTGGCCTCCCTGTGTCATTGTCCGGCTCGACTGAAGTAAATGTTGAGCCATCGGATTCTCACAACCCCATCCCCAATCCTCAGTTGTTCCGGAGTCCCCTGATATCTAACCACATTTCCAAGCCAATGCGGGCCAGTCATTGGCACTGATTCCTTGGTGGATTTAATATATAGCGCTTCTAGCCGCTGTTTAGCTTTTCTAGTTTCAACGACCCGCTTCGGGACATAGTAGATCATCCACTGATGGACGTATCAATTGCCACTACACCGTTTCTAGCTCGGAGATTCAAGAAGAACGCGGTAATAACTGCAAGCGAGCCTGGATAAGTGTGATGAGTGATGCTGTCTGTGGTGATTTTTTGGTTGGTGGGTCTTATAACTGCGTGGGGACTAGTTTCAAGGTTGCAGGCACAGCCACAATGCCAATGTTCAAAAATCTTGGCTCTGGGCAAATTCACTATGATTCTACCTTAGTATTGGCTACATGGCGCCACGGAACAACGGTAACCCAAGACGGAACTTTAGGAGTTAGAAAATGTCTTAATTTCCCGTGAGGAGGTAGCTACAGGATACATCCAAGCCGACATAGGATCTGGACCCTGCATTATACCTGCTGATTGTGGGTTATGCATCCAAATGCTCCACTCAGGTGGCTTCGGCTTTCTTCACGGATATTAAGGATTCATGATGGTTTACTCCGTATATCTGGCTGAAACATCTGGTACTATCATATGGTCCTCGAAAGGTATAAAAGGGTACTCATCGACCTTCAATTCAAAGAGAACATCAACGCAATTAATTATCAATTGAAAAGACAACCAGCCGAACAAAATGCACTGGAGCACCATCGTCCTTGGATTCATTGGCATTGCCAGTGCCCAAACACTCAACATCCCCTCTCGCGTGGGCAGCATCGTCTCTCTGCCATCTCCCAGTGTGATCAAGGGCAGCGTTGATCTTGGAAACCGGGAGTACGACCGTGGTCGGGCTTGCGACAACGATGATGACAACGGTATGTCTTTTGTAGCCGATATTTGAAAACGGAGTTAACGACCCTTGAAACAGGCTCTGACAGTGCCGTGTTCATCTTGGAGGATGGAGCATCCCTGAGCAACGTGATCATTGGAAAGGACCAGCTCGAGGGTGTCCACTGCAAGGGATCTTGCACTCTCACCAATGTCTGGTTCCGTGATGTCTGCGAGGTGAGTTTTTCAATCAGTTCATTGGCTTTTCAGCGCTGATCTGTCACCTGTAGGATGCCATTTCCATCCTCGGATCCGGAAACGCCCTTATCAAGGGCGGAGGTGCCCAAGAGGCCAAAGACAAGGTGGTTCAGCACAACGGAAAGGGAACCGTCACCATCGACGGATTCACTGTTGTGAACGCCGGAAAGCTGTACCGCTCGTGCGGAAACTGCAGCAACAACAAGAGCAAGAGCCCCCGCAAGGTTGTGGTCAAGAACGTCAAGGCTAAGAACGTGTCCACCTTGATCGGAATCAACTCCAACTACGGTGACACTTCGAGTGTGAGCAACACCTGTGGATCCAGCGTTAAGCACGTCTGCCAGGAGTTTGAGGGAGTTGAGAAGTCGGCTGGTAAGGAGAGCCCCAAGCTCACCTCGACTGCGTCGTGCAAGGGACAGTCTTCGCTTTCTTCTTGCTAAGTTCGAGTTGACGGCTTGACGCGGAAGTCACTTTTCCTGTATTGTATCCTTGACTTTGTTTCGCACATATCTCCGAATGGTCCTCTTTAAAGGAGGTGATAAATACATGATGCAGTACATTCCTTCAATTTGTCTGATTATCCTTTGTTGACCAAGTAAAGTTAATGAACCCCAAGTCAATCTTACACTTTGATCACTTGATACATGTCCTCCATACCATAAGATTAAATCGAACATTCCATCGATCCATACTTATGCCTAGATACATCCAAGATCCTAAACTGAGGGCAAACCTCAGGGGCTGGGGTGCATGGAGAGAACAGCCTCGGGACGACCACATGGCTCAAACCGCATAGTGTACTGCAGGCCTTCGAGATAACAGGCGCAGTCCTGAAGCCTGTTTTGTGGTGATGATTAGGTAGCATAACAGAAACAACCAAAAAGAAACACAAAAAATGATGAAAGGAAAAAAATAATGTGGCGGTACCCGGATTCGAACCGGGGCCAACGCAGCATTGAGATGTGGATTTCTCCACGTTCACCACAATGCGGTATCCTACCCCTAGACCATACCACCATATTTTGTTTCATTGGACCTGTTTGTTTTCTATACCAGATTGAAACCAGTACAGACACCAACGTACTTGTTGAAGCATCAAGTCGACGCAACAATCACCATGATGCTTTTCAGACATGGGAGGATTCAGGAATTCCCACAAACTCTATGTCTAGTTACTAGTTAGGTGCTAAAAAAATACCATGAAGACGTTCCTCAAGGCTTTGCAAAAAAGACAATTAAATTTTTTGATCTCTCTCGAGTTCTGGTTCCCGGTTGGCCTGATATTTATATCGTGACTGTAAGATGGTCATTATGGCGGTGACCCACAATCAGCACAGAGACCTCTCGCTTTGAGCCAATCATCAGCACCTTGGTTCCTTTCTCCAATATCCAGTGCTACCAAGATCCGGCTAACACAGTTATAACCCGCAATAGTCGTCGTCATTTCAAGAACCTCCTGGGGGCTAAAGAGAACTTTCAGTTCTGTGAACACCTCGTCGGGAACTTTGATCGTCTTCGTCATAGCATCCGTATACCTCAGCACAATTCTATGCTCAGGACTTAGCACGGAACAGAGTGATTCGCTGGAGAAATCAATTTCCGCATCCTTGATGATATCCAACATCTCTTCTCTTACGCCACTCTTCTGCAACAGTGGAGCGTGCTGTTCCCATTCAAACAAGGCTCCATTCACTACGGCCACACGGCAGATTGCTAGCTCTCTGACTGTGGCAGAGAGAATTGATTGGGTTCTGATTGCGCCGAAGAAGGAATTCCACCCCTCCGCGATGGGAAAAGAGTGTAGTAGAGCAAGGTCCAGAGGGAGAAGAGGGTTTGCTCCTCGCCGGGCTTGGATGTCCGCCAGAACCTGGGCTTCGTGGGGTGTGCTGGTCTGTGGAGGGTCTTGGACGTAAGGAAGGCGCATTTTGAAGGGTTGATGATAGAGATGTGGTATATTCTGGGGTTTTAGCAGCCACATGTCAGCCGAGAAGGAGGGATGACTTTCAAAATTAGGCTGGACACCTACCTCGGGTAGATATTCTCAATATCGTGAATCCCTGGTAATCAGATTGTGGGTGATTGGGAAGGCTTGACTGGATTGGGGATCTGAAAGATTAAGTAGGGAGAGAAAATGTCTTTTGTGCGCAGGTTCTGATCAGCGAATCTCTGAGACGTGCAGAGCAGACAATACTACCTTGGTAAACCAATTATACAAGGCCATTCTAGCCCTCTGTTTCTCTTTATACTTTGATCTTCTTCTATTCAGACAGCTCATTTATACGACATGCATGGTTAGCGTACACCCCCTTAGGTGTAGAGCCAATCGATAAGCACATAGGGGATCTCAATCCCATGGATTAGTTCACCGAGATCGAATTTGAGTTTATTCACCATCATCTATGTGGATCAGACTAGTGTGACGATCGTGGGGCCAAATCTCAGTGACAAAACTCGTGCGTGAAAGCCATTGCCTCAAGGTAAGTAGATCGATCGGGCATGAATCGGGCGTAGATCGAGCTACCGGTGAATTTCGGTGAAGATCGACACTGACAGATTGACCCTCTGCACCTCACAAGATAGATCGAACTTCAATGGCCTAATATAGTGCGTGCTTTGGTCATATGACACATCTGGGCAGAAGACAAGCCATGTTGTGTTACAATTATAACAGCAGTGATACTCCGTACTATCGATCAATAGTTTTCTTTTCACAATAGGTGCACGACCGAGAACCATATTCTCTTTGAGCTTAAGCCAGCTATCAGATTCAGCATGGGTGTTATGATCAATGGAAGATTGCCTTGAAAGTACCTGATCCCACGGCTGAAGACACATGCATCATTTAATATCACTAGCAATATGCCACGCAAGAGAAGATTTACTTACCTCTGTCAGGAGCGGTGTGTGGGACGCCATAGCGCTACTTGATCAACCCTTTTTTCGGAAACTACTCCGTAACTGCGCGCGCCAAATCCTACTAAAGGTGGGGCGATCTACGATCTGGAAACACACCGCCCCTTGATTGATGCGACCAATAGTGCAATTGGAACGGTTTGAAGTTATCATTATTAACATCGAAAGCCTGTCTTCGGATTTCCAAGGAGCCCTGGAGGCTCCAAGAGCTGACGTCAGATACCGCCTCTGGGGGTATCCGGCTATCATGACAAGAAAGAATATAAAGATAAGTAGTATGCGTCCACTGCCGAGTATGTAAAACTCCGACTCATGTTGGTCAAAATATTCTCGTTCTCAAGTAATGTAGACGATGAGTGCGAGATCGATTACAAAGTTGCAAAGCGCCATTCGAGTCCAAGGTCCAGGATCCTATTCACGGCATCGGCACTCGGCTTAATGAAAGCATAATGTGAGAAAGCCCTTTGAAAAGATTCGTTCTCTTAAGCTGCTGATAGTGTTGTCCATCCCATGTCTCAAAGATTATCTGCACGTCTGAGTTGCCAATGTATTCCATGGCCAAGTACTCACTTTCGAGGAAACCAAACGGATGGCAAATATAGGAGTAAGGCGGTGCATGTTCTAAAAGCCACAGAATAAATCTCTGGACTAACCGAAGACATCTGGGCACCCATGGGATATTCTGGAGTCTTGGAAACTAAACGAGCCACAGGTTAGATTTCATGTGACCAAGAATAATGGTCATTGAGCGGCATACGCTTTGGTCTCCAGCAGACCCGAGTCTCCATAGTTGTGGGATGGCAGTTCCGGAAAATTATCATTTATGTAAATGAAGGTTGCAGCTTCGCAGCGAATTTTTTCATCAATATTGCCTGGGTTTTTGGTTCCTCCAACTTTGTAAGACAAAGGAAACCTGATAAAGGCTTGGTTAAGCGGGTCTTGATCCCGCTTGCCGATATAGAGCGGAATCGAAACGTTTGAATTGCCATGCATCTATTCATTGACGCTTCCACTTCGGCAAGTGTCCGAAGGACCGAGACCGAGATGGTAGTATAATGCAATTTTCTCAATAATACCCCGATTGCTGTGCAGCAGAACAAAGAGACCAAGGAGCTTTTCTGGAAGCCCAAGCTCAAGAATCATGTTCTCCCATTGCTCCAGTGCTGACTCCAAGGTCATTTCCCCTGAGAGGAGTGGTAGGGTAGCCCCGTGGGAGGTCATGGCGACAACTGGTTGATCGTATCGGAATTGAAATTTCGAGCCTCTTGCTTGTAACTGGTTAGTATAGTAGCGATGATCAACGGCTCTAGATGATGATGGAACTCGGTGGCATCCCTAGATCTCCTAAGGCTTTCCGTTTGAAAGAGGGCTGGGGATGCTCTGTTCACCGCCTTAGCCTTCCCCAGCCACAATGTGACATGCAAAATACTATTATCATCGAAGGGGGAAGTTTGAGGCCCTTCCAGCCTTGAGAGGCTGGTTTTCAGGACTACTTCTCGCGAAAAGAAGATGTGTTTAGTGAATGTCGGAATAGGGCGTGGACCAAAACTGGTCCTGACGGGTCGACCCGAGAGCTACCAGTGGACCAAGCTCGATGGGCGTGTGACTCAGTGGTAGAGTGTTCGCTTTGCATCTGAATAGCTCCAAGTGGCTGTTTTCCAAGCTTGCGAAAAGTCCGGTGTTCGATCCACCGCTCGTCCAATCTTTTTGCTCACTTTGCGGATAATTCCATAGCGTGGCACACCCATACACCCCTACCCCTCGGGGGGCCACGGGGGCCAGGGCCAGGCTCCACCTACTCTCCGAAAGGCGGAAAATACAACAAAAACAACAACAACAAAAATCACCGAGAACTATCAAAGCACCGGTCAGGGCAGAGAGTGGACGCGATGCGCCGTCCCAATGTAATATGAAGTTCATGGCTACCAGGATACGGTTTCCGGAATAACAGAAATTGACTATCTCTCTGGCTGTGGGCAGCCAACGGCAACAGAAAACCTAGGGAGACATTTGTTCTTCCCAGCGCGAGATCGGACTGAGACTTACAGGATTCAAATCTTATCAAAGTCCCCTCGCAGCCAATACTCGGCTCAAACGCTCCTGGAAGCCTTCCACATACTCTGGGTTCAGCATATCCGCATGCACACCCTCACAATGTGTATACTCCACTGGGGACCGCGAGAAGTTCTGCCACTTCCCCAGGTAGTCCTCTAGCCAGTGATCTTGGTCGGCACAGATCGACTTGAGGGGAACACAGTACATCACATCAATCTTCTCTACCGAGCCTTCGGGCTCGTATACCCGGGCCATTTTCGCTGGCTTTGTCAGTCCTGCCTCACGCCCGAGAAATCAAAAGCTTGGGACATATCTCACCAAAGTTTTCCGCGTAGTCTGCGATATCCATCAGCTGCTCTGGAGTAAGGTCAAGCCTGGTGCGCTCTTCCGGCCTTGCCATTTCCAATAACTTATCAACAATCTGGGTTCGGGAAAGAGCCTTGGTCTTGAAATCCTGCTCACAGAGTGGAATGTCGTCCTGTGAGATGAGACGCAGAAAGTACGCTATCCGGATAGCTGTTGCAGGCCAATCAATCTGCTGCATGAGAGGCTTGATGTGAGGGGGCGAGTCGATTGCACCGAGGAATGCCACACGACTTCCGCTTTGTTCGAGCTTCTTCGCGACTTCGAAGGAAACTGTTGTACCAAGGGAATAGCCTACCAGGGCGTAGGGGCCGTTGGGTTGGGTACTTTTGATGTGCTGGTAGTATGTCGCCGCCATTTCAGCGAGAGAAGAGAAGGGCCGATCTTCGTCTAGACTCCCACGCATAGTGAGTGCATAGAGGGGGCGATCGGTCATGGCACGGGCGAGCGGGAGGAAAGAGAGCATATTTCCTGAAGCCGGGTGGAAGAGCCAGAGGGGATGTTTGTTGCCGCGAGGTTGAAGTAGGAAGACGGGGTTGTGCTCTGTTCCATTGGCTTTGTCAATTGCTTTGGCTATGTGTTGAATGACCGGGCTGTTGAGGAAGGTGACAAGGGAGATATTTCCAGATATCTCCATTTTCTGGCGAAGGAGATGTTCGAAGCGGAAAAGGGAAACAGAAGTGAGTCCAAGTGCAAAAATTGTCTGGTCAATGGATATACTCTCTATCGGTATCTCGACCATGTCGTGCAGCACCTTGACAATGCAGTGCTCTGTGGGACTTTTTGGTGGCACTCGAGACGTCCCCCCAGTTGCTTGGATCGGGAATCTAGATCGAATCGCAAGGGAGGTGAGTGCACCTGCTAGAAACTCGGTTTTGAGTTTCGTTCGTGATAGTTTTCCCAGAGATGACTTTTGCAGGCGATGTGTTGGGACTGGTACCACCCAGTCGGGACGAGCTCCGGCAGCTGTACTTGCAATACTGGCAACCAACTCGGCCGCTTGATCGCGGAGAGCTGGGTCTTCCAAGGAGGTCTGGGTGCCGTAAACTACGCAATAGCCCTCCGTCTCCCCACCAATTGGTCGATGGGCGAAGGCAGCGAAGAATGTAGACATCGTTCCAGAGACCCCCGCCTTGTCGAGAGCTGTCTCAATATCCTGCGGAGAACAATTTCTTCCGTTGATGATGAGGATCTCTTTGTCTCGTCCGACAAGATTGAGACGACCCGCAGTATCAAGGTAGCCCCTGTCTCCTGTTCGAAACCACCCATCCTGAGTAAAAGAGCTAGTAGTGGCATCTGGATTCCGGTAATAGGATTTGAAGACAGCCGGACCAGAAACTTGCACTTCTCCTATTTCGCCAACCTGAGCGGCAACTTGAGCAGTGGATTGAACTCTGATTAAAGCCATGTCTATCGCAGCACCCACCGAGGCAAATCCATGCTGTTCGTGCTCCTCGCGCTCTGCATCAAATAAGCCGTACGAAATTGCAGCACAGGTCTCGGTCAGGCCATACGCAATAGTAAGGGGTACGCCCAGTGCACCAAGACGGCGAAAGTGCACGCTGACAACTCGCGCCAGATCCACAACATTGGCCTCCCCTCCAGAGACAATTCTCCGCAATGAAGACAAGTCTATAGTCTTCGGGCTCTCGTATCCCTGCAAAGAAAGACGTTCGTTCAACAAAGAAAGAAAGAAATTCGGAGCAAACGTCATCGTCACCCGGTGGCGATCGACCAGTTTGAGGAAAAGTAAGGGATCGGCAATCACATCCCCAGCCTGGATTTGTATCTGTTCCGCGGCGCACGATATAGCATGTAAATGAATTTCAAGCATGTTTGCGACATGGTCCAGGCCAATCCAGTTGAGCAGTACCGAATTGGCATTCGTGGCGCAAGCCCTACTTTTACTGCAAACCGAGGCCAGGATTTGCGGCACTGTCAGTGATACTGCCTTGGCATGCCCGGTGCTACCAGAGGTGAGCATCAGCACCGCAGGTTCCTCGCCCTGACAGGGTGCATGCTGCACGGTCTTGCAAAGTGTACCATTTTGAATCTCACGCCTCTCAAGGTCTTCGGTGGTCAATAGCTGAAGTTTTCTCAGCTCTGGGTATTGTGCCACTAACTTCTTTGAAGACAGAACCAAGGGGTCTTGCAAGAGCCACTCCAAGTGCAGTAGATGTTGCATCCGCTGGTCCGCATTGTGAGAAAAAGGCGTCGATATTGTCGGAATCATTCCGGCAAACGCAGCTGCCCAGAACCAACGGATGTTGTCGAATTGGGTGTCCATATGGATGAGCACGACCTTCCTACCATCGTAGGAGCAGCCATGGTGGGTTGCCAAAAGAGCAGCATCACTTGTTGCTTGCAACGCAAGGCTCTTGTAGGTGAGTCGAGATGGCGTATCGGTCTGGCCCGGGGAATAAAAAGCCACACCTGAGTCAGACTTCGCAGCTGTTTGGAGGAGGGCTGGAAGAGTTGAAATATCGGGAAGCGAGACGTCATTCATTATCGCTCTCGGGGGATGAAAGATCCCGGGTGCAGAGGCAAATAAAAGAGAGAGAGAGAGAGAGAGAGAGTGCCGTCTGACATCAACAGCAATTATCAATTCGCAATTGCAAAGAACAACCTTGCAACGCCCCTGTGTGATGAAATACTCCGGTGTGCAGCCCTGTGTGGTGCGACCGTACGACTTGTGCGAGATGCAACTGAGAGATTTGTGTTGTATATATTGCAGAGGGAGAATTTCAGATTTGTGAGATTAAAGTTGTCTTTGGCCCTTGGAGAGTGGTGCGAATCAACAGTCTCTACAGCAACCCGAAATGGCAAAATTGTCAGCTTCCTACATCGACCTTTCTGAACTACCCAATACCGCTTTCTTTCTTTCAGCCTCCCCGTTATTTGTCACTGCTTCAGAAGCTTGATCTCAAATACGAAATCACTGTCTGATAGGGCGGGTTACAGGTGACAAACAACACAATCTGCCCAGATCAGCACGAGTGCCGACGACGACCGATGTGGCGGTAAGATCCAAGCAAGGATGAGGATGCAGGGAATGTGGAAAATCGACAAATGG
Organism: Penicillium olsonii; assembly: GCA_911174995.1. Lineage (NCBI taxonomy): Eukaryota > Fungi > Ascomycota > Eurotiomycetes > Eurotiales > Aspergillaceae > Penicillium > Penicillium olsonii. The sequence continues at coordinate 1,115,332 of CAJVNO010000033.1, forward strand.
AATCTCCAGAACCAGTGAGAAGCATTGCCCTTCCATGCGCGACTCTTACTAGCCAATACAGCATCGACACCAATGATACTCCTTACCAGGCAATGATCTGCGACCCGGCCCCCAAGGCCTGCGTTGTCGGGTTGATGGTGCATCTTAACACGAGGGGTTGGGTGGTGGACTCATCCATCCATTATACATTTTAAGTGAAGCCTACTATCAACCTCGAAAAAACATGGCGTCCGAGAAGAAGCCCGAATGGTACCAGCAAGAGGTCCAGAGCATCAACCCCGAAGCCCAGAAGCTGCTAGAAAGCTACAGCGGCTTTCACCCGGACGAGGTTCTCCCACATGTTTTGAAGCTCGTATGCGGCAATTCCCTTTCTTCTTTGTGAATTTTGGGGATCTTGAAAGCTGACAGTAGTGAACCACGCCTCAAAGCGCGACGAAGCCTATTCTGTCTTCCACTATCCATGCATTGGGCAGTTACGTTTTCTTACATTTCAGCTACCCCGCCACCCGGTATACCAGCGCATACTAGCACGTCTTCGCGATGATCCTAGCACTGGAATCCTCGAAGCCGGCTGCTGCTTCGGTCAAGAAATTCGTTTCCTCGCTGATCAGGGTATCCCAAGTAACCAGCTTTATGGATGTGACATAGAACAGCCATTTATCGATCTTGGATACCAGTTGTTCCGCGATCGAGGCAGGCTGAATGCCACTTTCGCCGTGGGAGACCTGAGCTCGCCTGACTGTCTGGACCCTGCGAGCCCGATCTTTCAAAAATTGGCCGGGAAAATCGACATCGCCTTCGCAAGCTCCCTATTTCACCTATGGGATTATGAGCAGCAGCTTCGGGTCGCCACGCATCTGGTCCGTCTTTGTCGGCTTCGACCTAACGCGATGATCGTTGCGCGCCAATTGGGGAATGTGCTCGGCGGAAGTTATCAGATGGCAGATGTCGCAGCAGGAACTAACTACCGACACAACGTCCAGACAATCAAAGGCTTCTGGTACGATGTGGGACAGGCAACTGGGACGCGCTGGATCGTCGAGGCAGATCTATATATGGGGGAGGAAATGGCCAAGGTCAAGAACGCCGGATGGGCAAATGAGAACGATCGCATGCTTTGGTTTTGCGCTACACTACAATAGATAGATAAACTATCAAGACCATTCTACTTTGGTTGAGACTTCATGAATTCGTGAGTAGCTAAATTAACATTAGCCCACATTTACGTCAACTTTCACTATGATACGGCCATCTTCCGTATTCCAGTGGCGATCATCCCGGGATTCACAGCGGGTGGACCGGCCACTCCCCAGATTTTGGTTGCTGTTTGAATTGAGGCGTGTGGGCATATTCAGCAACTCTTGTGAAGGGTATTCAACTTCGCCTTTCCTTCGCAGCATCATCTTGAAGCGCGAGACTATAGGGACAGCGCTGGCGCATAGAATGGCTAAATTTAGCTCGATGACGTTCAGAACTTCGAACGAAACAACGTTCCAGGTGGCATCCGCACGCGTGTTTGTCGAGACAAGAAGCACGACGATACGAGCAATTCCGCATGAAAATGACCTGGAGAGGGAGATTAGTCTTCCTGAACTTGAGCTTCTGCATACTCTCGTGGGTTATCTCACAGGAATCCGATTGAAAAGATTGCTGCTAATCCCAATCTTCGGATCAACACTGTTTGCAGCGCCAGGACAGTTAGAACGGGGAGAAGGAGGATGGTGAAATCTGAAATCACGCTCAGAATCAAGGGAATGGCGATATAGTCGAGTCTGTCTGGGATGGGACATTTCCCGTTTTCGATATGGTTGTTTGGGTCGATGCGCTTCCAGTAGTAACTCGGTGGTGTACACTGTAAAATGTAAAATAGCATGCAGAAGATACTCCACATGACCACGAAGACAAGATTAAGCCACCAGGCGATCCGCAGCCAGCTCTGGTGAACCAAAAATAGTCGGCGGTAGTAAAACAGCAGGGAAAGCTTGGTAGCAACCAGGGCGGGTGCATTGAATACAGCTGTCAGCCAGATACTCTGAAAATATTGGTTAACTCAAGGCTGACCCAGAAAGCAACCATCTCGAAAGCATGGAGGTTACCACGCACTGTAAAACTTTTGACCAAGGTCTGTAACGTGGGGTCCTCCGCTTTCACGCGCCAAATGTGTAGCCCAAGACCGTATTCTGCTGACACGAGTGTTGCGACAGTGACGACGTTCGCGAAGATCTAAGTCTGTCAGATGCCAAGTCAGTGGTTGATCTGGGGTAATATAGTCACCAAAGCCAAAACTAAGCAGTAGTCTTCCGCCAGCGGGCGCTTGTGGTTGATCCACTGCGCCCAAATTCGCATCGGGACCGACAGATTTCCAAGGAGAAAGAAAAGTATGCAGATTCCCAGAATGGCGGGCTGCCTTGTCTGGGACCAGGTCTCCTGCTGTTCAATTGTTAGAGAAGGCATGACTTCGGTGATTGTGGAGGGAAAAGAGAAGTGATGCAGGTAGGAAGTCGAAAGAAGGGGGGGACCGTCTAAAAAGAGATGCACGAGTTGAAGTCATGGGCAAGGAATGTTGCAGAGAATCATTGGGGGCCAAATGAAACCAGTCGACATGTGGTTTACAAGACTTCAGATCGATTGACCTTGCATGGTGTTCATGGCCCCCACGACGGTCGCGAGCCGGGGAATTAGACCTGCTAGGAATGTGACTGGCGATATGTATGTATTCTACGTCGATCAAGTCAGCCTGGATGATAATGCACTGCAGATTCAGGTAAACTAGGGGCTCACGGGCGCTTCCCACCTGCGATCCTAAGCTTTGTTGCCGAGCATGCTAAGCATTGGACTAAATCCCCACCGGCGCTCTGCCTTTTCTCTTCGCTCTCTTGGATGGGTAGATAGGCCATGGTAATCGAGATCGTTCGCGTTGGATATGGCCGTCACCTGGGCAGGTCTCCAGAATGATTTCTCATGAGCCTCGAGGCAAACATGGCCAGGATCGACAGACCCACCACCCGCCGGCGCCCTTGCTTGGGCTGATCGCCCTCCCAGCCACTCCTGTCGCTCTCGGTGGAGTCAGGCTTCCCGTATTGTATCTAACAGCTGCGGTATCTGTCGTTCCAGCTCTCACTGCAGTTATCGCTGCACTTTGCCGAAAAAGGGTTGCAGTCTCCGGTTTCCCCAGGTCCGCCTCAGCCAGGAAAGTATTAAGGGGGAAGTGAAGCCGATCTTTCGGACATTCCTTTGAATTCAGGAAAAGATGCTTGTACTGTACAGGCAATGTGATGCTCTGTGATTGTTCGAAGAGGAAAGCGTGATTGTCGGAGGTTGCGGGGGGCATGGGCTCGATGTAACTGCCCACTTCGGCGTGGTCGGTGCTGGCCCCGGGGTGGTAGTCAGATTAGCGGTCAGTGCATAGAGTCTGACAGAGGTGAGATCTGTTGTGTTGAGGTTTAGATCGACCCTCATGAAGAGAGACTGCGCGGAGGGGCGTAGGCATAGAGTCTTGTTCAGCTGTAGCTGGGGTTAATTTGGGAAGCCTTTGGCTTTTGACCTTGAATCTGTAGATCCAAAGTCTGTCAGTTGCCCGGCGCCATTGCCACACAGGATCCCATATCGGCCCCTGTCAGTCGCCGACCCGGGCTCACTGTTGTTGATGCGACGAGAGGCTCAACATAAGTCACGTGTTGGTTGGCCGATGTTGTTGAGCTCGTGGAGAATGCGTGCCAATCGTACGGTCGCGATCGCGGTGAGAGCTAGAAAATTAAACAGCAAGCGGTACGCCTGGCAAAAGTCTGCCTAGTCATGAAGAAGTTTAAGGGAGATGAGTGTGGACGACAGGGAGCATGCAGCAATGACCTTTGGAGGTTGACACTTCAAGATAGAGCCCTGGAGCCTACGTGTATTTCAGCTACAGGGACTGGTTCTATGTCGATCTGAATATTGCACTGATACAGAAAGTGACAATTCTCGGAATTTAAACTCAATCTGATCAAATTACTCCGGTGTAGTACCCAGGTGGTTGCGTCTGAGAAAATGTTGTCCTTCCAATACAAATACTAAATCTTGTCGAAGCTTCTCTGAAACGAGGAGCACTGCCATGTTGGGGGTTTCCTGTGTCCACTACTATATCCTTTTTACATGGTCTTCCTAGATTTCTTATGTACCACCACCTCTCATCTAGGAGAAGCACCGGTCAGGGGCGATATACACAAATATCATGGCAGCATCTCACTTCACTCATAATAGTGAGCCGGCTTCTTGTACCGATTCGATCGACGGTAAACAAAACCACCTTTCAAGCGATCTTGCATGATAAGCCCAACAGCTCCTTCTTCGTCCTGTATGGCTTTCTCTTCACTCCACTCAACTTCGTCTGCATAATCCTCGCGGAAATTGCAGAGCGCAAAGTCAATCATGACCACTTTGTATCCGCTTTGCGCCAGGACATTCTTCTTCACAATAAAGCTTCGCGTCCTGACATCCTCGTTCAATATCCCGCGATCGCCCATCCGATCAAGTATCTGAATTGCTTCTTCGCAGATACTTTGCCAGCAATCTCTTGGTGTGTGATGGGCAAGGTCGGTCAAAGGAAATCCTTCAATATACTGCAGAAGGATCCCACAAACATCGACATACCGACTGTCTGGCTCCATTTCCACCAGACTTGAGATTGGAAGTTTCACATATGCAATCACTTGAGGGATATCGGTCCCTTGCATATCTCGTGAGGCTTCATATACCCGGGCCTCTGTTTCATACAGGTCGGATAAATGGTCATGAAGATATGCTTCGTCCTGGGAGCTATTCCATGTTTCCCCCTGCTGAGCAATCTCGCCGTTGTTGTTGATTTCAGTGATGAAATGGGATGCACCACCATCAACGGCAAATTGATGATACTCTTTCTCTATGCCGAAAGTCCAGGGACGAATCTTTTCATCTTTCCGGAGCTGCGCTGCAAAGCGTCGATCAAAAAGCTTCAATACCATATCACCTTCCGACCCTAATTCGGGGCACGCTATCCGAACAACCATGGCGCAGGAAAGGGTGAACGGTTCGAATAACTTGATGATCCTGACATGGGTTGAAATCTCTCTTTCTTTTATGCTAATGTGTAGGTTTATCGTATTACCGACAGCATAAGGACACCTGACAGAATCAATACCATTATGAACATCTGTACCGAGGGCGCTTACACGCTTTCTTGCAAATTCATGGTTATTGGGTGATGCGGGTTCACAGCAAGTGTTCTGAACAAACCGATTCGATGAATCCTCACGCTTCACAGGGGTTCCAAAGAGGACGGAATAAATGTGATGGTTTGGAGGGTGAGAAGAGGCAGAGGGAAAGGGTTCTGGGCTAACGCCGATGCCTGCCAGGCTGCCCAATTATTGCAAGCCTCAGGCACCAAGGGTACGAATGAACGGGACTATCCCCGCTAGTTACTCAATTCGGAACACAGTGTTATTCTTGTTCATCACCTGGGCACTTGCTCTGGCAGTATCCTCACCAAAGTACTGATCATACGTCCAGCTACAATCATCTCGTGGTCTGCGTTCACACAACAGCAGCAAATCATGGCTGCCAACTATCGCGAGATCGGCTTCGGAGAATGTGGCGTAGTCTTCGAGCGATTGGGACAAAACTATGTTATCAAGGTTGCGAGGCCCTTTTACGAAGATTCGCTCTGGGCAGACTTCAGTGCCCATTTCCAAGTACGAAAAGCGTTTGAATCGCAGTCAAACGAGCCTACCTGTCGGATCATGAAGCTCTTTTCCTATGTGCCGAAGGATAATCAACGATGGTGGGAAGAGAAACTTCCTTTCCTGTCGCCAACCTGTCCCTCTCTCTATCTTCCAACTATGGCCCTAATCACAGAGAGGATCCTTCCGTTGCCCAAAACGGCAAGGCAAGCGCTGATAGATGCATACTGCCCAGCTATCTCACGAACGGCTGTCGCTGCCAACCCAACAAATCGAGACTGCCTAGCGCGGATCTATCTTGGTCGGCGCCGCCCACCGGGGACACCCCAAGCGCCAAATTTTACGCTTCGAAACTTCAATCTGTGCCTCGACCAAGCCATAGACCTTGAATTCCCAGTTAATTTATTCGCTGCTGGCATAGGCGAGGCCCTAGCAATCATTCATTGGGTAGCACACGTCGATGCATACGATATTGAGTTCGTGCTGGGAAGCGAAGGGGGTATGCCACCTGCCTATACCCAGGACCTATCAAGATGCCTGAACCTGAGCGCACAGGACCAGTTGAAAATGGCCCCGCACACGGATGTTGAGGACTTATTGAGTACCAACTCTCCACTTCGGACTCCTCGGCTATTCGTTTTGGATTTCAATCTCTAGAGCATTTGGGACGAACAGAGTCAACTCGACAGCCCAGACGATCTTCTTTCGCATTTGGTTACCGCATTCTATGAGAATGATCCTTACTACCCTCTCCCGCTTCCAGAATTAGATGAAGATAAGGTAATTTTGGATGTGTTCAGCATGGCATAAATCCACAAGGCGGATAAATTATTGCGCGCCAATCCTCAGCATTCCCATCTGCCGCATAAGTTCATCCAAAGATGTATTGAAAGAGAGGAAGAATCTTTGGCTTGTGGACTAGGCCGTGGACATCGTGATCACAAGAAACAGATGAAGGATTGTCGCTATTGTTACGTATGGAAGAAGAAGTTGTTGCTGTTCCCACATGGCCAATTTGGCATACCTGGGATTCGAGCTCTGGCGTCGTTAAGATTTCCGAAGACCAATAGATGACTGTACCTTTGGTGCCCATGCGGCTGAAAGTCTACCAGGGTGAGTTTTTGAAGTCAAAGTTGTATCCACTCGGATCAAAAGACAGCGAAATGGTTTTCTCAAAGATGGGCGACTTTCAAGTTAAGACACATAGTGGAGACCGCGGTATTCATTTCTTTTACAAACTTGGAATCATTTGCCCGATGAACCAAGTAACGGGCACAGAAACATACAAATATTATCGATTAAATCAATGAAGGGCATGCCATATCAGTGAACCCACGCCAATAGCCCATGGGCTGGCGATTGAGACACCCGCAGGTGCAGAATTCGAGCTGGTAGTGGGTGAGCCCATAGCCGCGCTAGCAGCTGACACCGTAGTATTACCTGCTGTCCCAGTGGCAACTGAGAGCTCCTGGGCCTGTGTCAAAGAGGAGGTGGAAGACGACGGCTTAGGACAGGGGTTTTTGTACACAAACTGCTCTGGGTCGCCACTGCAGGTGGTCGCAGAATCAGCATTGTATGTACCGCTTGAATAGACCCAACAAGAGCCCGAGGCATATTGCGAGCTTGAATCATGCGGATTAAAGACAGCATAGCTGCATGAATCAGCCTCAACACATAGACTTAGGCAGTTCGATGCCCCGGTACTAGCATAGCAATCGTCCTCGCAGTTGTTCTCGGGCGTTGGGTACCCGCAAACCGAAGCGATGGCAGAGGGAGTCGCCGTAGCGGTGCAGGCACCAGTGGTGGTTGCGCTCCCGCCAGAACACACGGGCTGATCGTAGACAGAGAGGTAAGGGTTGCTGCAGTCCGAGCTTCCTTCAGTTGCATTGAATGTTTCGCCCGGATATAGCCAGCACGTGCCAGTGCCCAGGGTAGGGTTGCCGGCAACGAAGATCTCAAAGCTGCAGGGAGGGTGGGCGTTGCAGTAGTCCCAGCAGGAAGCCTTGCTTTCGATGGCGACAGCAAACTGCGAGTCAGGTTCTGGGTAACTGCACAGGCTGGTGATGAGGGAAGCTGTGCAGCTTGACGCCGTGGAGGTAGTAGTAGCAGTAGCGGTCATTGTAGACGTTGCTTTAGATTCAGTGGAGTCCGCCAGAGCCCGAGAAGCTGATAGGGTGACGGAGACCCAGAAAGCAGTGATCTTCATTGTGGCGCAGGTGAGTGATATAGTATATAGTTTGTCAAGATCGCGAGAAGAATGTCCAGGCAGGGGAAGACACAAGTATTCTGCTTATTTGCATTTAGGGGTAAGCCAACCGAATTTTTCTTTTCGTCACGCTGTAACCGGGGATTAGTGTTCATTTTAGCGCGGTTTTGGGGGCCAAGGCGTAAACTCCCGAGGTCTCGGAGATAGGCCCCACGTCCGATCAAGCGGCGACAAGCCAACATGAAAAGCTATGGGCCGATCAGCTCCGCAATTGATTGAAAAGATCGGTTTCGTGATGTCGGAAATACTAAATAGTGAGTTGATTCAACGAGTCGGGCGTTTTTGTATTGCGTTTCCAACCAGAAGATCGAATTTGGGGATCCAGCCCTTATGGGTGAACTCAACCGCTTGATCCCACGGCTTCTAGATGTGTCAATTCCAGGTTCACATTCGGCATAAATTCCTCGCACAATTGGTCCCATTAGTGACATAGAACACTTCCCGAGGTCTCATATCTGAGTCCCACGCGGCTTCGGTACACCACCCTGAGGCGACAGTGGTTCCGTCAACAACATCGCCCTCACAATCTTTTCTGGTAACTGCAATTTGTCACTAGAAGCGAATCATTGAATCTTCTGCCTTCGAGAAATGAGACGCGGTCATATTTCGGCCTATGAGGAAACCTCTCACTGGTATCTGAGTACTTCCAAGTGAAGTCAGATATCCGCGACGTACAGTCACCAAAGGCGTAGGCTTAAATTTGCATGATATGACGGGCCAAGAAAGATTTGGAAACAGGAGAATGGAGAAAGCTCCAGGGAGTCACTCTGGTTGTCACATTTGTGAAGATGCCTTGTCCCTAAGGTCGCATGGTCCCACTCTCTCTCCGGAGCTGACCATCATCTCCTTCAAGTTTTTGTGTTGGGCAAGTAAGAATAATGCAAATATGGGCCTTTATAGATCCTCGTTACTCAGTCATTGTCATCGATAGCCTGCTGTTGGCCCCGACAAGACTGGTACGACGATGGGAGAAGTTCATCGGTGTTCACCTTGGAACTTTCAGCAAGGCCACATCGACCTCTTGAACACCTTGCTACTTGAATATGAAGAAGTTCTGCACTTCTGAATAAGCGACAAAAAGATATTTGCGAAGTTGGACCCTTGCTATTTCGTAGCAGTTTCCGAGATAAAAATGATGGTAAATTTCTCAAGGAGAGCGGGAAAAAAAAGAAACGTCAGCACTAGGGTTCGAACCTAGGATCACGAATGAACTAGATATCGAAGAAAGTCGTTCAAGTCTAGCGCCTTAACCACTCGGCCATACTGACTAATCATTCCTAGGAACACCGGGTATTACCGGAGGGATTTATGTATTTTATCTGTTGTGCCATTGAGCCATCCATGGATGTTAGTCAAATAGGAAGAGTGCGATGGCGGTCTAGCGAGGCAGCAGGGAGATGAGCTGTGACCCTGAGGGCAGTGGCGATTGCTGTCTCTGACCTGATTGTCCGTAATGGGAAACTGAGGCTGATTCGCTAAAGAGTGTGAAATTGTCTAATCTCTGCAACGGTAGAATCGCAATCTGAAATGCTCGAGTCTTAATTGACGCCTGAGGCGGAAATGCGATGTAGTGCAGTTACCTCCGTACGACCCCACCTGGCAAGGACGAGGATCAAAATTTTGGAACGAAACAAGTGAGATTCCAAGGTTGCCCAGGTGTGGCTTAAACCCTCCAGCACGTGCCAAATGTTGATATCATTCCTTCTTACAGCTTTCCACTTTCCTTTTCAAATGTTTCCGACTCAACGTTTCTCATCACAGCAAACTATATGCGTGCCCTGCATCACTGATCTACCGTGTTCATGGCTGAGCCTCTTCGCCGGCCTTGTCGATAAACAAGCCCAGTCCCGAATCCAGGTTCCTCCGTCCGCGCGTTGGGGAAATTCGAGCCGCGTACAATCCGAGAGGCGATTGGGCAGCACATAGAGCTGCATCACGGACCCAAGAGCTTGTTATCCAACAGGACGATTGACTTTCATCCGTTAGTAGGGATGTCCTGTACCATACCCCAGTCGAATGTGATGGGGTCAAGAGTGTGCCAAGAGCATCAAGTTTCTCAAATCTCCTGGCCGCGCACTGCACACGCTGCCTGTCTTTTACTCTGTTGCTTTTTTGAGGCCCTCAAACCCCCACCCCGGGGCCATTATGGGCGCTGACTGGTCACCGGGCTGTCCCACCCCAGACCTCGGGAAGCCCCACCCACTGATCTAAACGGCCCCCTGCACCACCTGGGCACCCCGAGGTCTGGCCATAGCCCCTTTCTCCTCCTATGCTACCGCTGGGGCCCTGCAATCTTTTACCATGCTAGCCGTGGGGACATTCAAGACCACGGACTGTACCTGATGGATTTCAGCTCAAGAAGCATATGGTTTCGCGACTATATCTCGATTGTACCATCGGGATATGTCAACGCAATCATCCCGATCGATGAAAAGCCTTCCATGGTTATTCTCCAGACGTGACGGGACACGAGAAAAAAGATCCTCTACCGAAGCAACCCCAACACTGGGCACCCGGAGCCCATTCCGAATATCGATATATCAATAATTTTCAATCACATTAAGAGGTGCAGTGGCAATGTCAGGCCCCAAGACCAAATCAGAATCTCGACAAAAACATATTTTTGTCGCCTATCAACAACCTCGACTGCTCTAATAAAGCCCGACTCCATTTTCTGACTTCAAACTCGAATACATAACATGAAGTGTTCGCCTTCCACAACAGATTAATAGTTTTCATGTCGCTGTCGTGCTGTCACTGTCCCCTCCAAAGTTAGGCAACACGACAGAAACGCCAATAAGAGCCATGCTCACAATTGGAGCCAAAACCCTCAAAGCTTTAAACAAATAACGAGAGGTTCCCTTCTTTTTCCTGGTCGCGGCGTTTGACAGATCCGATGACTGCTGAGCTTCTGCGATCAATGCTTCCACCTTGTCGCGATCCTGGGCATTGATTTTGATCTCGTTGGCTCGAATCTTTGCAACAAGTTCATCGAAGCTCATATCGCGCATATCGGAAGCAGATTCTCTGTCAAGGAGTGAGATCTTGCTGATGCTCTCCATTCTTTGAAGGTGATTTTCGTAGTCGTTCTGTCTCTTTCGATCCTCTGCACAACGTTCTGCTCTCAGCTGTTCTTGCTGACGATAGATTTTGTTCAGGTTGTTCTCGATTCGGCGCTGATTTTCCTCCAGGATGATGCGGAGCTGCTCGTCCTTCTCTTCGATTGCAAGCTCATGTTCTTCTTTGATCTTTTGCAGCTCCTCTTGATGCAACTCCTCCCGACGAAGAAGTTCTTCGCTCATATGCTTACCGGCTGCCGTTTCTATTAGAGGCTTGGCTTGATCCACCATTTCTCTCTGGATTTTCAAGGGCACAGGCCTCATGGGCATGAAGTGGTCCACAATTTCCAATGCAGATGCACGATCAGTGAAGCGCATCATGCGGGATCCACCATCAATCATCTGCCCCCAGAATTCAGGACGTTGGCGCAGTTCCTCTTCTCGGTTATCCCCTGCCTTCGCGGTAACTTCACCCCAGAATGTAGTCGCCAATATCACGTTCTTCAGAGGGCTTTCACCACAAAGTTGGCGGAACATTCGGAGGTTGCGGAGGGCCGACCCCTCCATGCGAGGCTTATTGATGCTATGAAGATAAATTACCCCATGGAGTTTCTCGGCATTCCCATAGGAGTCCTTGAGCCACTTCGCGATGTTGGTCAAGACCTCGGTTTCCGATTTGTGTGTGTCGTCAAATCCCGGGGTATCGATCAGGTTCACGTTGCGTCCTTTGTAGTGGAATGTGTAGCCTTTCATTTCGCTTGTACCTAACGGCCGTCGCGGCGGGTTAATTCTGATCGTGTCCACGGGCATCTGCGCGAAGCATTCGAGGGGTCTTTTCGGCCAACGATGCGGTACATACATGATTCAAGGTCGTGTCCGACGACCACTTCAGGGGATTGGCTTGCTGTCTGTATGAAAGTAATTTTCCCACTGCCAGTGAGGCCCATGACGGCGACAAGCACCCATGATGCCCCGGGTACGATGTCAAGTGAGGTTTTGAAAGTCATTGTTTAAATCGGTTTGAAGATCGAATGAAAAATCGTTGGTTCACGTTTCAGTGCAAAGTAATAGTAGAAAGCAATAATGGCTGACCTTTCATGTCGATTGGGATTCACCTACAAGGTTTATTTAGGGTCTTGCTATAGACACACCCCCTCTACCTCCTAACACACCCCTTTAACCGCATTAGGAAGGTAGACACCTAGGTGCTCACGTGCCCCAGTCTTCTCCTTCTTGCGCTCGCTCCAGAGCTCTCTCTTCTTCTTCTTCTCCCTCAGAGATCAGCGTCCCTGCATGCTAGCAGCTTCTTCTTCCTTTCCTTCTTCCAGCCAGTAGCCTCCGTAGCTTCTGTCTATCAGTTTGGAAATTGCATGTCCCACCCCCACTCGGCAATCTTCTGTAGCCATTCCTTGTCAATGATCACGTCGGTTTCTCGTGGTGTTTGGGGATCTCGTAGGAAGAAGAAACAGAAAGGGATAACGAGGGAACCTCCAGACAGTTCGACTTCGTCATTTTCGTTTTCAGAGACCTCAATGTGTTGGAAATTGATAGGTTTGCCGTTAACGGCATCCCGTATCCATAAGTCAATAGCGATCATTGCTCGCTGGCGACTGAGTTTGATTGCAATCACCGCATGTGCATTCCCTCGCACTGGGTCAAGCCAAAGGTCAACATCTTGTCGAAGTTTCTTTCGCGTTTCGGATACGGCAACTTCCAACACAACCGAGGGCCGCTTTGGACAGCCGCGAGGAGGTCGCCTTGGCCTCCAGCCCATATCAGGCTGTTTTTTGTGGCCATTTACATCAATATCGACTCCTAGGTAGTCGTGTGTGGCTTCGTCAAGTCCCATTCGTGCCAGGGCCTTATCGATTGCTTTGTGCACCGCGAAGGCAATCTGGGTGTGCTCGCGAGTAACCATCTTGAAAATGAGTTTTTCAGTATTCAAGTTGAAGGATGTTCGGATTGAAGGAATCGGGATAGCATCCAAGCTGAGGAAATCCTTGTTGAAAGTAGTAGGATCGATGGAGAAGATGATGTATTCTGTGATCTCAGTAGTTAACTCTTGTTCGCTCCTGCTAGACCCAGTATCGATGTCGGAAATTTCACGGCAATGGCGCATTGAATTGAGCAGACGTTCACGTTCGAGGTTAAGTATTTGAGCAAATTGATCTTTGTCTTCATATTCGTACCGTCCAACAGATGGAGGCAGACACTCCGAATCATGATCTTGCCCATTTTGATTGATATAGGACAATTTGTATGATATCTTGATCCCAGAGAATGTGTTAAGATACGTCCCAGAAATTTATTGAAAAAGTACCTAGGTAAATCCTCGGAACTTAGACCCTCTTCTTGGCGTAGGTTAAGCACTTTATATAACATTGCGGGACATCTTAGTTTCACCTTTCCACGTTTTTCTTATAGATCGCTAAGAAATATAGCTGTAAAGATGACGGAATAAAATCCATCAACGTTAATTTAGCGGACTCGAATTAAAATAAAGATCTTTCATTTGTCCGAAAAACCCCTAGAGAATTACTAAATGTCAACTTCGTGGTGACTATAACCCTAATTAGACATTCTGAAGGAATCTATTGTGAAATTTAATCACACTGCTTCTCAAGGTCTATAATCTTGGATTTTGCAGAAAGTATCCGATATGGTGTAGTGGCTAACATCGTCGTCTCTCACACGACAGCCGGGGGTTCGATTCCCCCTATCGGAGTTGTTTTTTTCCTGTTGAAATTTCACTTTTTTTTTTTTTTGGAATGTCTACGGTGTCTTTCCGAAGAATTCACCCCTTCAATTAATTTTGTATAGAGTTAATACACTACAAACCTATGGGGAAACGTGCTGTACCATGAATCCAAAACCCCAGCCCCTGGGAGCCCTCGGGGACCGCAAATTCCATGAGTCACACGCAAACATACCCACCTAGGCAACCTCCAGGGCTACTAAGCCTCAATAAATTCGGCTCCAGGGTATTGTGAGTCATATGCCCATTCTATGTACTCCGTACGGGGTGTGCAGATGAACACACGTCTTCAAAGATGACACGAGGTGACAGAAGTTGAGTCAGAGTAGCCATACGGGCGCGCATCAATTCACGTCTCGCAATGTCCCAATTTTGTTCACAGGCGAGGATGTGAACCATTAATAAACATACCTAATTCCGCGTAGATGAGTGCGTGATCATTACCTTGGTTCAGTAGATTGATATCGCAAAAAAGATGGCTTCAGAGCCCCTTACCCAATCGAACATGGTGGGCGAGGACTTGGAGGAAAAGACGCCCGATCTGCCTCGCTCTCCAATCCCCGGGCCTTCAAGCCCGAGGAGAAATACCCGTACCCCTTCACCAGAGTTCGACCCGAAGGCTGGCGAAAACAGACTACGCCCAGCGGGAGGTATGTGAAATGGCTTCTGATGGCGAAGTTAGATCTGACCGCACTAGACATCATCAATCGCATTACATGGGACCCCAAATTTGAGCGCAGCGAATATGTGATCGGCTTTGTGGACAGATTTGAAGGGCAGTTGGAAGTGAGCATGAGAAGTTGGAAGAAGGAAACCACCGATGAGGAATTTATCCCGCAACATCGGGTATTGTACATTCGACACATGAACGGAGACATCGTGTGGGATCGGAGGAGGCGGATTGACAAGATCTTCCTCAGTGGAAATTCGGCCTTCATCGAGTTGGCCTTTCTTTCCTGACATGTGTGCCTTCCCTGTGTTTTTGCTTTACTCCGGTCCTCTCTCAGACTCGCCTTCACTTTCTTTCTTTTCCACCGAATACAAAATGGATTTGAAAAACAAACCGTCTTTGCCTCATTTGTCCACCACTTTCCCCCTCTTCGAGAAGCCATCCAATGCATCGTCGCAAAGTTTGGTAGCTCGTGAGAAACCTACCGGGGGCTTGGACCTCTCCGACGAGGAACGAAGCAATGAAAACATCGCACCCATCGCGTCCATCGCACGGCCAGATCTCAAACCCGCCTTTGTGACTCGGAAAGGCATGGAGGATTCTGCGACGGCGAAGGTGAAGAAACTGTACTATGACGATATCTTTGCCACGCGTGGATCGCATAATTCTCCAAAAGATCGTGTCACCTTTGAGTCTGTGGTTGTGGTTGAGTTCAAGACCAATACACAGGTCTGTGATGGCATCTACTTGAGGTATTGACTATTCGCGCTAATCTACCACTAATAGGTGAAGGGGGACACATCCAAAGCAATATCGGAGTTTTCCCATGCCTTGACGGAGATCTATCAGCGGCCAGAGGCTTCTATGCTAGTGACCATCGACCAAAGCGCTGATCTGCTTTTTGGAGCCACCAACGGTTCTGCATACCTATTGAAGGTGTCCGCCCTCGCCAGTCTCATCGCGCCTCTCACCAATGTCCGTAACACAGGCCTCATTCAATCCATCATACAGGACATCTTTGACATTTCTCCCGAAAAAGGAGTGATCATCTTCAACCCGTTGAGTGAAGACAACCTTGCAACAAATGGGATAACCGCCAGGGAAGAGATCGATCGTTTGGAACGAGATGATCGTAGCCCTTCCCTCTTCAGGTCAATCTCAAGATCCATGAGCCGTCGCCCGAAGTCTAGTAGCGACAACAGTGCGCCCTTGACACTTAGCTCTGCTGTGAGTCCCGACGCCGCACACATTGTGCTTCGCTCTCCTGTTGCCTCCCCGTCGATCGATGTTTCTCCACTCGGGTTGGACTCTCCGGATACTTCTGACCTCGCGGGGTCTGCCAAGCCGAGTTCTTCGAGGGAAGAGACTTATGCTGGTAATACATTCAAGCGATCATCGACCAGGGACAAAAAGACTCGTCGGTCGATGAGGAGGAGGGAAAGTCTGAAGAGCTTTGTCGCCCGTCGTTTGGAGGAGATGGGTGTGATACCACCCCTTGCGAGTCCCAAGTCTCCTGTCAAAGAGAACAAAGATTGATGCTCTTCGACCAGAGGAAGAAGGTTAACTTCGCATTGAATGCTGTACATCAACGCAGTGCATACTAGTCTATTGTTAGCCCACAGCTTACAGCTCTTAGGACCTTCAAAGGGCCAATGAGATACTCAATCTGTTTTCGAAAGCTCAAGGGGATTTAATTGTAGAGCATCAAAGGACATATCAGGGTTGGGCCATGCTAGGCTCGGGTTGAGTAAGTGTAGCTACTAGATTGTTTGATCATGCATGCGCATCCAGTCTTAAATATTGTCCATGAATAGCATTCAATTTTGCTCTCCTTCACCTCCTTTGACTTCTTGCTCAGCAAATAATCCACAACTTTCAGTTTCCACGGCCATCCTAGCTTCCAAACTGTTTCCACCCTCTCTTAAGGCCATCTATGACTGACATGTCTGATCCTGGAGAATCGAATAACGTGGATGAAGATGCCACTGCTGATGCCGATTCTCGGCCCGCAGCATCCTCCACGACAAGCCCGGTCAACTTCGTCCATGATTCCTCCGCGGACCTTTTTGCGGCACCGAATGGCTCGGCTTTAATCCGTATGTAAATTCTCGCAGTGGCGAAAGGCCTCCCGCTCTAACTTTCTAACCAAATATTTCAGATGCTTGCAATTGCGTGGGCAGATGGGGTAGTGGGATTGCAACCGTATTCCGTGCCAACGTGAGTGCTCATTCTCGCTATGAAAGACACGCCGGACTGATTGACAAATGAACAGTACCCAGCAGCGTTTGATATCTATGCCAGTCACTGCCGTTACTACAATAACAACATTCGACACCATGTAATCCCCAATCTCGAACCGGAGGACAGTCAGGAACAGCCCGTGCGACTGGTCCGTTTACCACTGGGAACCGCTCTGGTCATTTCGCCCCAGGCCTCCGATATTGCCCTTCATGGTCGCCGGCATTGGATTGTCTGTCTTTTTGTCTCTCGCTGGTACGGAGCTCGTGCTGACTCTGAGGCGGATATCTGCCGCAACGTCAACGCTGCTCTGCGGGATCTGGCTCAACAGCTCACTGAGCTGAGGATACTCGCCGTCACAGACACGGATTGGCCCCGCTACCTTTTTTCGAACCGTTTTTGCTCTGGTTTATTTCGCGTTCCTTGGGAAGTCACCAGCGAGCTGATCAACGAAGTTGGACTGAACATTACCGTGTGCACAAACTCTGAGCATCGTCGTCCTCCGCAACACCGCTATGCTAACAACTCTCGTCGTCCCTCCACTCGTCGTATCCCATTTGGACCCCTGGCTCGTGAGTGGTGAGCTTTGGGATTCCGAGCTACCGGCAGGTTGGTAGGCGCTCTTGGAGTGATGGCCAGATAGCTGTGGGTGTGATGAAAAGGCTTGAGAGAATCTTCATATTCCATTGATAAAACGATTACTTCATGTTCCGCTCTCAGTATGACTCCTGTTGGTAGGAGAGAATAAACTCCATTCTCGAACCTTGCGTGCAGCGTCGCTCTACGACGAGTCGTCTACGATTCAGACCCACCGATTGTGCGTTGTGCATATTTCTGGACGTAATTCATGCTTTGATTTGATCTTGTCCACACTAGATAGTATATTTGCCATATCTTTGTTCGATGTGAATGATCTCGATCAGGGTACTCCCGATCACCTGATAGCGCGTGTTAGCGCAGATCGCGCCCGCGTTGAGAGACCCCCGATTTCTCCGCTGCGTGTTGTTACGCTTTTGCTTCTGCAAGAACAGATCATTTCTCCCAAACTCCACAGTCCGAGCCGCAAGTATGCCGGGTGAACCCAAGCCGGCACAAAAGCGCCCGCGTCTCCCTTTCAAGCCTCCCACCCGTACCAGCGCGGGGCCGTCATCGGCACCAAAGGCCAAAGGCAAAGCAAAACAGACAAGCACGAAAGTCCCAGCGTCAAATACAGAACCCAGCACGACGAAAACTTCCCAATTCAAGCCTACAAAGTCCTCAACTGCGAAGAGACCCCGTGTTGAATCCCCAGCTCCTGATGAAGTGCAGTCTGGGTCGGAGTCCGGCTCGGATGCGCCAGACCGCAGCCGCTCGCAATCACTCTCCCAAGAACCAGACTACATACTTGCTGAAATAACTACCACCAACCCAGTGGAGGACGTGAACTCCAGCGACCCGAAAATCCCTCCGAAACTGTTGACCAGGCTGCTACATGAACACTTTCAGAACGACAAGACGAAGATCGCAAAGGATGCTAATAACGTTGTGGCGAAATATGTGGATGTCTTTGTGAGGGAAGCAATCGCTCGGGCTGCTTTTGAGAGAGCTGAGACGAACAACAATGCTGATACCAGAAGAATCGGAGATGGATTCCTTGAGGTAGGGCATGATCGGAGTCTAATTCAGTGCTATGGGGCTATACTGACCGGTGACACAGGTCGAGGATCTCGAAAAGATGGCGCCACAGCTTACGATGGATTTCTAACGTCTGAGCGCTCTGGGACACGGCGTTCGATTCTGGTTCATTCATTAGGGGGTTATTGTTCTTAAGATACCACAGCAAAAGCATACAACATTTTCATGACAAACATGCCGCTCGGAAGAGCGCAGCATCCCTGGGATTCATGTACTCGGGTGGTTTCCCAATGGTATGATCTTCCACAAAGGGTGGAACTCCCCCGAAGCCATTGGCATTGTGGAAGAGGGCGATATCCCTGTTGACTCTTTTCGACAACCAGGCATTGGCCCAATAGGCTGTGTTTTTCTTGCTGAGGTGGACTACCACCACCGGCAGTCGGTTCTGCTCCGGCAAGTGGCCGAGTTTGGCGTCATAGGCTGTGTGGCCGATATCGAAGACGAAGAAAACTCTTGTTCGCCATTTCTGGGCTGCTACTAGTCTCGTTGCCGGGTGGGTCTCTTGTGGGACATAGAGCTGTGTGGATTTGAGAAGGCGAATAGCTTTGGGCAGTAGAGCTTCTGGGTTGCTCTGAGCCTTGGGCATTCGGGAGCTTCGATGTGAGACAATCACCAGAACTCGCAGGGGGTTTTGTTGAGTCATAGTGGACTATCACAGTGAGTTGTAGCCGCTAGCTGTCGATGCGCGTTTCTTACCGGTCTAGGAAATGTTGACATACTTTCTCTTCGCCTTCTTAGATTTGCCTCTGGATTGTTGGGCTCTTGGCACATGAACCATCGGAGTTCATGGCGTTGAGCAGAGGCTTCTTATATGGATTTTCTACTACGCCTGAGGCCGATGAGGCAAAGTTCGGTGTCTTACGCGGACCTAATGGCAACCTTCCAATAGCCTCAAAGTATGTTCGTTCGAACTTAAAGACTCATGAGGGGATGGCAATGTTACATAGTCCAGGTCTGAATGGACGCTGACGACCAGAGACCCGGGCTCCAGCTGAAGCCACGTTGGTACCTGGTGACTGGGATTGCACACATGGACTAGTCTGGAATCGAATTCTGTAGACCACAAGTTAACAGTTTCGGAGATAAATGGATACCTGGGTCAAGACGAAAGTTGAGGTCGATGTCGAAAACATGAAGGGACAGGAATGTATAGTTCAGAAGGCGGTGGGTCGTGGATTTCCTCCCCGTGTTTTGCCTCTTCGACGCGTCAAGTCCCACCATACAATTCATTTTCGCGATGAACGATGCGACGACCTCCTTGCTCACTGAGCACTTCAGCTATACTCCATTGGTGAGTCTCTTGTGATCCCCGCCCGTGCATCTTGCCCCTCCTTGCCGCCCGTTGCATACTGACGATAGCCAGTCTCTCATTGATGACATTATCAACTCGATAAACAACTTGATCTACCAGGCCATATCGAGCTTGGAATCTGGACTGCTCAATACGCCGCCCGAGCGTCTTGGATTTTCCCATGCCAACAATGGTATCACAATTCCCGAAACGGACGATGACGGCAACGTGCTATATCCCGAGGCGAAGCTAGAGATTGAAAACGGGCTGCATCAGCTGGAGACGCTGCTCGAAACGAACGTCGATAAAGCCTTCGATAAATTTGAGATTTACGTCCTGCGAAACATTCTTACTGTCCCGGAGGATCTTCTCGCATATGTGCGCTTGAAACATTACGAGGTATGTGGATTCAGGACTCTCCGGGCACCGACCTATCTTTCAGGGTGAACCGAGGTCAAGTGAAAGCTCCGTAGCTAATGCGCGATACTTCCAGGGTCTGTCGTTCAAATCCTCAGCCGACACACCCACGCCCGAGACCATTCATGCGCAGCGCAAGAAACTATTCGAGACGAAGAAACTAAACCGTTCATTGAAAGAAGAAAGCGCTCGGAACAACGCAGTCATCTCTCAGCTAAAGTCTATACTGTCCACGGTTGAAACGGCCAAGGTCGAAGGCGCGCCCGCGACACCGAACAAGCCACTTGACTTGTCCTTCCTGACCTCCAGTCCAGCTGCGCGCCAGCTCCGAGTCGGCGTGGATGCCGGGTCAAATGCCAAACCCACACACCTTACTACCCACACGACCTTTATTCTATCGCAGCTGCCCGCGTTGCAGGCCACACTTGAGCAGCTTCGTCCCAAGCTGGCGGCCTTGCCTGAATCGGTGATCCCAATGGAAACCAAGTCTAAACGCGACGAGCGCAAGGAGTATATTGAAGGCCGAATCCGACTCCACCTCGAGCGAGCTGGTCAGCTTGCCACCGGCGATGACGGAAACCCTGTTGTCGCAGGTCGCAGGATTGATATCAGAGAGGCACATGCTCTGGAGAGCGTGGCAAACATGCTTACGCAGAAAGAGAATGTGTAAATGGGCATGCTTGTTCAAAATGGTTGGATCTACGACTTTTATTATATGATATGTGCAGGTCTATTCTTTTAAGACCAAGAGACACTCCATGTCTCCTGGGTCTTCCTGAAGGGAACGACGTCGATCGCGCCGGACTGCAGGATCTCGGAGATCTTCTCACCCTTACGCTCGATGGTGATGAACTCCTTGGTCTCCTCTGGCAGGCCGTAGAAGGCGCGCCCAAACTTGGTCATGAAACCCTCAACGATTTCAGGTGTGATGTCCTCGTCTTTGAGAACACCGTTGTCGACAGCCTGCTCGAAGGCATCAACCACAACCTGGGTAGTGTACGGCTGGGTGAAGACACCAGCGGCGATCTTCTCACCGCCGCGCTTGGAGGCTGCGGGGTGGGGCGCGCTGTCAGAACCGAAGAAGAACTTGGGGTTACCCGAAGTGGCAGCGCGAAGCAGAGCATCGCGGTCAGCCGGGGTCTTCGCGACAGGCTTGCAGAAGCAGAATGGATCGCCGGCCCATGAGTCGATGATGATGGACAGGTGGTGCGCCGTGATTGTGCCAGAGACAGTCGGGCCACACTTCTTCACAGCCTCCACAGCCGCGGCAGTGGTGCAGTGCTCCAGAATGATGCGCAGCTTGGGGAACTTCTCGTGCAGCTCGAAGAGCTTGGGGAGGAATCGCTCCTCTGCAGACAACACGGTCACGTCACCTCCGGAGGGGGCCTCTCCGTGCAAGTTCAGGATCATTCCTTGACGCTCCATCTCAGCGAAGACTGGGTAGAATTGTGTGTAATCGACAACGCCCGAGGAAGAGTTGGTGGTCACGCCGGCGGGATAGCTCTTGACACCGGTGATGCCACGCTGCTTGGCTTCGATGATGGTCTCGGGGGTCACAGTCTCGTGGAGGTAGAGGGACATCAAGAAGTTGACATTCGGCTCGAGAGCTTGCAGGCGCTGCTTGTAATCGAGTGCTCGGTCGACAGTCGTGATAGGCGGCACCAGGTTGGGCTACTCGGTGCATTAGATATTGAAAAACAATATGATTTTATCTTCTTCACAAGGCTCACCATAACAAACACGGTGTTGACACCACCCTGTCGGATGGTGGGAGTCACCAGCTCCATCATTGGGCCATCACGAAGGTGGACTAGATCGAGTCAGCGCTGTCAATTTGTAAGCTTTACCCAAGATCAGTACCATGGAAGTCTGCCGAGGCAGGGAGCTTGACACCCTGTAGCTTAGACAAAGGCATTCTGTGTTTGATTTGAGGTCAATTTGCAGATCAAGAACTGACTTCAATGCAACTGCATCAAAACTTTGCCCCGCCATTTCTGCCGGGGGCGGTGGCAACCCCAGTCCGCTTTCGGTGGGTTCTCCCCTTCTACTCCATACGAGCACGGGGTACGATCCCCAAACTGGAAGCTCATGCAATTTGCACTCTCTGTTGACCCAAATAGGTATCATGGCAGATTTATGTACTAACCTGCAGCTAGTACGAAAGCTGATCTGCAAGCCTCTCCGCCCGCATTCTATCTCGCACATCCTATCGAGTACCCGGGGAGCATCGCTTGGTCAACTCCCCGAAGATACCGAGTGCTCTGTACTCCGTACAAGTATTTGACTCATCAACGAAGCATGCAGGGGCTGGCATATCCACAACCAGGATATCCCTGAAACAACGTTGCCGCTGGTGGCCATCCTGCTACAAGCCTGGGCGCCTCCACGCTGCCTATCACAGGTCAGGATCGCCGGTCTAGAAATTTAGACTTCCAAGAACATGATGGGATCTCACCCATGGCCATTCACTGGCCGTGTCTCCTCTCAGGGCCCTATAATTGGCACAGCCAGGCGCTTAGACAGTGCTTATTCACCGAAATGTCCGCCAAGTCTGCAAGCTAGCGCCCGCCAAGACATCTATCCTTCGGGATGCACAAGCCAAAAGCAAAACTTTCATTTAGAATTCTGCACTGACAGTCCTAGCAATTAACTTCCACGCCTCAGGCGAATCATCACAGCTGATACCGCACCAGGGCGTACTGCATGGCTTTATGCGGTCATCCGGGCTGAACATTGTCCTCGGGTTACGCGCTCATTCGACGGTCACCTTTGTGATGGTATAGCGCTCGCCTAGCAGGTCCCTGAATTGGCTCTTGCATTATGTCTCCACGAATATACATATCCGACCTGTTCTCCGTTGCTTATTTTTCGCAAAATCTTTCGAGTAATCCTGCCTGTGCTTCTTTTTTATCCCTTGGGGGGCTATTCGTTCTTTGATATCTTTTTCTAGGAACATCCTTGCTGGCAAGGTGGTCGAGTCACACGCTCTCTCTCTACCCCTCTTCGGTCTTGTGTCATATCCAACATTTCCTCTTTCATCATGACCTCAACCTCGTCTATCACGGGCTCCCAGGGATCAGGTCGTGCTTCTTCATCAGACATGGACGAATCGACGTTTCTAAAACGCAATCGTACCATTCATTTCTTGAGAATTGCTCTTTCATTCTTGGCCTTAGCCATTGCAATCGCCGTTGTTGCATGCGAGGCTCCCCCACTGCAGCACTACAAGGATACCTCCCAGTGGGCCCCTGCCGGGCTTGCCTTGTGGCCTCTGAACTTTGATCTCCGTCCAACCATAGCGGCTATTGCTTGCGGGAGCATAATCACCATGATGAATCTTGTGTATATTGTCACTGCCCTCATGCCATCTGTAAGCATGAATCTCCTCACTATGCCGATATCAGAACTAACCCAGACTCAGCCTCACTCCCGTATCAAGCCACTCAACATTTACTCCTCGGTCTTGGCTTTCGCAGGCTTTGTTACTGCCTTGGTGACCGTACTTTTCGCTATCTACCGCCCCTCCTCGAACCACCCAGCCGGTTTCAACACGAACGAAACACTCCATAGCTGGACGTGCAAATGGAAGACAGGTACAGATGGCACTTCTATTCCTCGTCACTTTGAGCGTGACTGTATGAACACTCGTGCTGGCTTTGCCTTGATGTGTGTCTTGATTGGAATGGAAATGCTGATGGGAATCGTTGCTGCTGCTGGAACATGGTTCCAGCGCGATGTTTCTCGCCGTCGGGAGCAACAATTCCAGGTCGAAAAACTTGAAATTGCTTCCAAGCATGCGTATCACCAGTGATTTGTTTTACTGACATTGTCATTTTCAAGCGCGAGCTGCCATATGTATGCTATAACATGTCGCTGGTTGGCTGTATACGCTTTTCGAATTTGGTGTTCTCTTTCTGGGACCAAGCCCAACAGAACTCATCTCAATTTAGGAACAATGAACAAACTCTGTGAATTGCATGTGCACAATACTAAGCTCTTTCAGATTCAGATAATCCAGGGTTCTGCTCAATTAAGCCTTATTCAGTCCAATTAACCTCTGCATAACTATGGTCTCAATGGTCTCATTGGCTATACATAATACACAATCACTGGGAACCTTGGAACCGTCCAATGTTCCAAGGTTGGAAGCTCCCGCTTCCTAATTCATCTATTGTTCCTGCAGTGACCACACTGCCCATTTAGGCTTCGGAGCTACTATATCTACTCACTCTTTTCAAGGCCTGGGCATCAGGTCAAGTTCATCTCACCACGCGATCGAACCATCATCTTCGCATCGCTTCTGGTCTTGCTATCATCGCTCAACCATCTCAGGAAGGCCCAATAGACCTCCCTCACTTCTCTCGCAACCTCACTTCATCGCTTGCCTCACTTCTGGCAAAGATGCCCACCAAAACCTGGATCCATGTGCACGCAGCACG
This sequence comes from Penicillium olsonii, assembly GCA_911174995.1. Classification (NCBI taxonomy): domain Eukaryota; kingdom Fungi; phylum Ascomycota; class Eurotiomycetes; order Eurotiales; family Aspergillaceae; genus Penicillium; species Penicillium olsonii. The sequence continues at coordinate 1,139,834 of CAJVNO010000033.1, forward strand.
TCCCAAGGACTACGCAGAAGCCCGCCATGCGACTCTCTTCTTCGAATTCCCCGACTACACCCAATGTGTCATGCATATAGTCGGCCGGCCCACGGCATTCAAATTCGAGGTCCTCGACGGATACAATCCCGGCTCGAGTAACTCACTCGCCCGTCGAATCTTCGTGGCGGAAATCGCAGATTCGTTCACGCCGCGCGATATCTTCGACATCGCAGCCTGGACACTCGTCAAGAACTCCCCTGATGAGATCTACTGGAACTGCCATGAATGGGTGTGCGACGTTCTGGTCCGTCTGGAGAAAAATGGAGCTCTCAGTGCCCCTCAGCGAGTCAGGGCTGTGGATGGGATGATCTACTCATGCCTGGAGGCGGAGGACGAAGGAGTGGGACTACTCCGGAAGATCGGGTTGATCGAGGGCATGGCTTACTCTTGCCTGTCGGTCCTGGAACCCGCATACACTCAAGAGGATCCAGAAATTGGTTGTTTGGAATCTGGGAAAACCCACTTTCAGTCAGATAAGGATCAATCAACGAGTTTCTGCTAAAATACAATAATATCCAACATGCAGCTTCCCTGGTAGCTTTGTTTGAGGTTCAGAGCATCTCGAGTTCCTATAGCCATTTCATCTTCGGGGTTGTATGGCTCATACTCCATCCGAGATCAACATCCGCTCTGGGAGACACAGTCTTCCCAAGTGTCTTCTGATATTCTCAAGTCCTGCCTGGACTTGGTTTCTTCCTTGTTTTCTTCTCACACTTGGAAGCTTCAAATCACAATTCCCAATCCCAATCCCACCAACGCTAACCAACTACCAGCAACATTCACAGATGCGGCACCTTCCGATGAAGAGGATTTCTCGTGTCCTTTCAGGGACTTTGTCGCATCGGTCGCGGTAGATGAGCCAGCATCAGATGTAGGATTTGCTTCTATGCTGGTCGGCTGAGCTGCGTTTGACCCCGGCAATGTCCATGAGGGCGCCACGGTAGTCTCTCCCTGATCGAATGCATTTGCTGTTGCGCAATTCCCGACACTGAGCGATCTGGCAGATGCGCCTGCTTCGTCGTCTTCTGAACAGTCCACGTAGCAGCTATTCGATTGAAGATCAGTATGGAAAATACTAGGTCTTGGTTTGGTGCGATCTATACTGGTTACTTACTTTGCGATATTAGCAGCACCAGAGCACTTGCAATCCCAGTCGTCCGTTCGGCATTTTTCAAGTCCTTTTTTCATTGCGCCGACGCATGAATCTACCAGTCTGTTCCGGGTCAGCGTGGGCTTTTGTCACCTTCAATGCGAATATTACTTTTGTGAAGCGCATCCAGAGCTGCTGGTGCCTGTCGTTGCTGGAGCATCCTGGGCGAAGACGAAAGTAGCCGAAACGGCAAGCAGGACTGTACTGATGAGACGCATTTGAGGGATCGATTCGGACTTGTTAATTGAAGAGCTGCGGATCGTAGCGAGTATGTGATATGAGGGACAAGTACCAGGGTCTCTGACTCGGTCTGGGGTTTCTTCACAACTTATGACCCCTTGGACCTGGCTTGACCGTTACATTGAAGCAATCAAATCCAACTTGTGTCTATTCCCGGTCATGGGCCCTGAAAAAAACCACATGGGGTTGAGGTCCACCGAGTCTGCTACTCTGCAAAGACCGTTAAGGATCCGATTGGACCGGGGGAAAAACTCCCCCGCGCAGATAAAATGGCGATTTTCAAGGCATAGTTCCGATCTGCTTGGGGGCTTCCACGGTTGCAGTCCTGCGAGCAAGGGATTGGACAGTTCAACCAGAAACAAAATATCCGGAGAAAACCAGACGCCACAACACCCAGCCCATCAATTGCAACAGATCTAATGGCGACATCATGACTTTTGTGAGGTCGCATTCCAGAGATCGTTGCATTCTTCGGTCCGAGTCCGAGTCCGATCTCGTGGACGCATTAGGGAAGTGGGTCTGGGATTCACTCTATACTCTTCACTCTCGCTACAGAGTACTGAACTCCAAGGGGAACTTCGATTGTCTTTGTTGGTCAAGTCTATTGTAATGGGTTGCATTCTTTATGTCTAGCATGTATTTTGAGAATCTACGGCTGTTTTCTGTCAGTCCCAATCTAGATGGCCCGGAGCAGCTGACTCCCAGTCTTCCGAATCAATGATACCCTGTATAGCAGATATTCAGTGGACACACTTGAGGTCCAAGTTGCCATCTGCATATTACCGTGGCGTTTTTCTATCCCTCAGGTACTCTAAATCCCCGAGTCCTTGTATTAGTACCATTGCCAGTCAACAACTCTGGTTTCGTCGGCTTGCTCCGTTGTGTTAGGCCAATGTGATCCCAGGATAATTACTCAACGCTGCGACTCAGATCTCGTGCAGCGGGTGCATTTGCGCGCTGTTTGGAGTGCGTTTAAATGTCCGACTCGGAAATCACGGTCGCTGGCGTTGCCATGCGCCTCGGGCACTCCAGTGTTAACCCGTACGATTCCGACACTCCTATGCGGGAATCAGATAGTCCAGATAGAACTATGTGAATGATCCAGTTACCGGGGCAGGATCTGAGGTTTTCGGGTTTATGTTTGAGGATCAATGCCAAAATGTCCCCTGGGTTCCGGTCGCATGCAGATCTCGATCAGCATATGAGCGATCAACGTTCGGATTTTTTGGGTGCTCTGCTTGTCGGCTTTGGACCTTGAGAAGACCTGTAGTGACTCGGTCATCGTATGGGCGGCGAGGGAGTGGATTAGGGTGCGGGATGTCTTGGGATTTGGAATGCGGACTGGGCGACTGGTTGCCCCGACTGGTATCCGACCGGTGCCCTGTTCTTGTTTGTGCCTGTGAGCCTGGTGTTAGCATAGTGAGTCTGGTTGGATCGATATGAGAGGTCTGATGTTTCATCGTCATGGCGGAAGATATGCTCGGCCATCTCAGGAGCCAGTAGCGAGTCTTCGTGAGGAATGATTGATGATTTCTGGCTTAGGTGCATCATGCAGGGCTCCTGTTCATTTGTATATTGGCAATTTTCAACCGGGGGATTCGGCTGAGGGCAGACAACCGCTGTGTGGAGGACAGGGTTTTGTTTCCACATGCGAAGGTCCCATCGCATCCATGTAGTTCTGACGTATCCTTCGCGGTATACCTTCCTGGCTCATTATCTTCCACGGCACCTTTCGATGGTCTTAGTATGGCGAACTTGTCTGGCGTCTTGAAGGGTAAGGATTCCAGTCTGGTGGTGGGATGAGTGAGACTTTGAGTGAGTTTTGGAGTACGATGCGGATGGTCTGATGTGGTGAAATATGCTTGGTGAAGATGAGTGAGTCGGGACCTGGTGACGCTTCCGCAGTTGGCTCGGCTCGTGATGTTGAGTTAGAGAAGCAAGCAACCCGTTCTGGATGTGAGCCACCTTGGCTCGCAGGCCCCATGCTTCTCATCGTGGTGTCCGGAGGAAATGAGCTCATCATGAGCGAAAACACAAAAGCCCGCAGCGCGTCTTCCTCATTCATTGAATCGATGGCTGAGACTTTCTTCGGCCTGAATGGTAGGATGTGGCGAATTCAACCCGGCTGGAGCTCTCTGGGGCACGCGAAACCACTCCAGGTCCGGGAAAACCATTTGATCCCCTCGAGTGTCATCATTTCCATCATATGGAGAAATGTAGACTGATGGATTCCTGTCGTATATTTCCAATGTTGCGGTCGTTGCATCGGGTGGTGTTCTCCGTGGTGCCAAGAGGAGTTGAAACTCCTTTTTGGTGTGTGACCGCAGCTCCTCGAAGAGCCTTGGAGTGACATCCTAATATTTTGTCCGTTTTGTTGGGATAAACTAGCTCGGTCTAGTTTTGTAGCCAACAGTGTCTCTCGGTACGCTTGGTGTGTTGTTCTTCTGTCCTTCCTCGGGGGTTTTGGAATGCCAAGAAAAGTTGAACTTCCCTTTTAGGGGGTTCAACTTTAATTTGTTCCGGTCAGTGGCCACTGGGACGAAAGTCCTTAACTTCAGTCTCAAAGGCCATATTTCTTTCGAAGCGTGGTTTATTCTATCGCCTCGTACTATTAGCTATGTCCGCAACATTCGAGTGGTAAAAATACGTAAATTGATACTGAATTGGTGGATGTGTGGTATCGGTCTTTGGTTGTATATATCTTGAGCACTACACCATATGTGTTACCCCTACCCTACATGTGCATATACCTAAAAGTTCATCAAAAGTCCCGAGCTTCAACTGAAAGCCACACGCGTAAGCCAACAGTGCCATCCAATTCAAACAACCAACCATACGGCTTCTCCAGACCCGTATGCAGGCAATGAGTATACATAGTAGGTGAAACTACGTCATGCGTCAAAGAGTGTACAGCCAAGACGATTGAAGTGATACCAACTACTGTACATCAAGATTACACAACCCATGCTAGGTCCATTCAGACAGCTAAGAAAATCCAACAAGGCCAGCTTTACTCCATACATTCACAAACCTCCAAGGTGAAAGTTCAACAAAAAGTGTTGCGCCAAAGCTAAAATAGACAACGCGTCAAATCTAGCCCCACCCACCGGAACAGAACTATACACAACAGAACAGTATTACAAAACAACGCGTCGAATGAACACCTGTAATACCAGAACACAACATCTACAAACCTAAGCAGAGGAGCATAGAATGAATTGTTTGATCAAGTTTTGATTGTATTCGTATCGGATCGCACTTGAGTGCTTGATCCCACCATGTCCATGGTGCCAGCCGTAATGAAGAAAGGCCGCTATGATACAGAAATGCTCAGAAGCGAACACTAGCAGACCTGTAGTGGACGCGCAATAGTGGTAATCGAGTGTTATGAAAAGCAAACCCAGAGACCCATGACGATTGTAGTAAAATAAATCAGAGAACACCCCAACGTCCCGTCATACCGTAAACCAGCCGGAAAAGAAAAAGCACAAAAAATTTAGCCACCGAAACCGTAGAGGGTACCTGCAGTAAGACTGGTTAGACATGTTTGGAAGCAAGAAGACGCGTTGAAACTTACGGCCCTGGCGCTTGAGAGCGTAGACAACGTCAAGGGAAGTGACAGTCTTGCGCTTGGCGTGCTCAGTGTAGGTGACAGCGTCACGGATGACACCCTCGAGGAAGGTCTTGAGGACACCGCGGGTCTCCTCGTAGATCATGGCGGAGATACGCTTGACACCACCACGGCGTGCGAGACGACGGATAGCGGGCTTGGTGATACCCTGGATGTTGTCACGCAAAATCTTGCGGTGACGCTTGGCACCACCCTTTCCGAGTCCCTTTCCACCCTTTCCACCTAAAGAACAGACGCGTTAGAACGCGTTCAGACGAAGCAGTGAGATGATGTCAACTTACGGCCAGACATTTTGAATGTGGATTAAGAAGTTTGTGTTTGAAAGTTGAGGGATGTGGAGTAACCAAGTGGTCGTTGGAGTTGTTGGAAAGAAGAAGATTTAGAGGAGATTGGGAAGTGGGATATTTGTATGAGGGAGGGAATGCGCAATGACTGGGAAATCACGCGCTAGGAATGCCGTGAACCAATGAGAGCGCAGGATCACGGACCTGGTCTGATCTACCGGCGACCCCAGAGTCGGTACGCCAACTTTGCCGCAGGCAATTTTTGATCCTCATTTGGCTCCCCATTAACCACGTAAATCAAGTAAAAAAAAAGTGCGACTATACTCATTAGAGCACTTTGAATAGCTTAGAAGGGCTTGCTGCCCGTCCCAGCCTCCTTTGCGCGTAGGATCAGGAATTCAAGGGTTCAGCATTCTATACTCCGTGATCCTGGACGCTCATTGGCCCAGCACTCGCTTAGTCCCAGCGCCAACTGCTCTGATCCGGTGCAGCCAATCAGCGCCCAGCGCAAATCAGGCTCTGGTGTACGCAGGCTCCTGCGCACTGATTCTGATCTGGAAGGGGCGTCCCCTGATTCGTTTACTCGTCACTCCCAGATCAATCCCCCCCTCTCGCCCCCTACAAATACTCACCCCCCGCCCTCCTCTCACTTTCCCTTCTCATCCACTCAACAACCTCCATCAACCAACCAACTTTCCATCAAGTTATCATCAAAGATGGCTCGCACTAAGCAGACTGCCCGTGAGTACTTCCATTATGACTTCATCGTTCGATCGGCGTCACTTTGACACCTCACCGTCGCTACCTCGGTCATGTGACGATGAGGTGAAGGGGATTCGAAAGTGACGATGAAGTAACGATTCTATTGGACACGGATAACTGACAATTTCTATAGGTAAGTCCACTGGTGGCAAGGCTCCCCGTAAGCAGCTCGCCTCCAAGGCCGCTCGCAAGGCCGCTCCCTCCACCGGAGGTGTCAAGAAGCCCCACCGCTACAAGCCCGGTAAGTTCCTCTCATGGAGGCAAACATTCCACATCATCATTCTAACGGTCTATTGCAGGTACCGTCGCTCTCCGTGAGATCCGTCGCTACCAGAAGTCCACTGAGCTCCTGATCCGCAAGCTCCCCTTCCAGCGTCTGGTTCGTGAGATCGCCCAGGACTTCAAGTCCGACCTCCGCTTCCAGTCCTCTGCCATCGGTGCTCTCCAGGAGTCCGTTGAGGCCTACCTTGTCTCCCTCTTCGAGGACACCAACCTGTGCGCCATCCACGCCAAGCGTGTCACCATCCAGTCCAAGGACATCCAGCTTGCCCGCCGCCTCCGCGGTGAGCGCTCGTAATTTATTTCTCTTTGACGAGCTGGCTTTTCGATAGGCGATCATGGGGTTTCTTTTTTTATTTTATCATGACAATCGGCGATACATGATGGGTTTGCTTTACAATATCAAATGGGTTCTGGAACCGGGTTGCTTTGCAATTTTGCTTATTATTTCAATGTTACTGCCTGCCATCGCAGTTGATGGATCAGCCATGGGCATGTACATTATGGGGTTCCCTTTTACCATGGTGCCTTAGCGCGCATCATCTCATGGCAAGACGCTTACAATGCAGTCTTATGATTCACTTCTCTTCTCTTGTAAATTTGGATGTCTCTTGTAACAGATTTCGAGGAACGAGTCCCCCGTGTCAAGCGTCATGGACGATCAAGCATCCCTTGCGTGGACCTACCCTGTCCGAACCTCAATGCTTGTCGTGTTGCACGTCTCTTGTCATGTATTAAGTGTACGTCCAAATCAGATTCCCCATCACAGTTGACAGCACCGATCTCGATGAAGTCCAAGTGGGGAGTGAAGCCGAATGATTTTGCACCTCACCCCGAAACACCCCGGAATTTCTTCCCGATGACAAGAACCCTGCAATGCTCGCACAGCTATTCTAAAATTGGAGAACCACCGATGACTGGTTGCGTAACACCACCTGGGCAGTCGGACCTTGATGGCAAGGTTCGCAGTATTGGACTCAGTGATCGGAGAAACGGAGGCCAACAATATGGACTGCTGATGAACCCCACCTTAAATGACCTCATTTTTCCATTTTTGTGAGCGACTGAAACAATGACTACAGTACATGGATTCTCTTCGTTGACACTTAGGTGCATCCCAGTACTCCGTATGTAGACTGAAGCCTGATGTAACACAAACCTCAAAAACCAGAAGCATCAAAGATAAACTCTGAACCTGTGCATGGGTTGCAAGTCCATTGTCCTCCGTACTCGGAAGGACAAAGGATGCCAAGACGGCTTTCTCGTCTCCCGACAGTAATTCCAAGTGCCACTTCTTAGGACTCCCAGCTATGTGACCGTGAGAATGGCACAATGAACGCCTGATACGGGGAGTGACTCAACCGCAACATCACACCATAGCACTGATCCATGGATTGGACGGAATATTTCGCCGGGAATACCCAGAACCTTCTGGGGATTATGGCACAAAACTGGGATCTTCCAAGGTTGCATGCGATGCCCGTGACTTCAATGGATCTTCCAAGGTTGAACACCTGGGCAGAACTCCAGGGCTTGGCCATTGAAGATTGCGGTGGCATTGCAGCCGTGTTATTCAGGTGTCGATCTCGGAGTTATTTCATCTGTGGGTCTTCAAGTGACTTCAGCCTGCATTTTGTTTCTTTGATCTTTTGTTCCCAAGCAAGAGTGCAGATTCCAAAGATCATAGAGGAGATTTATTCACGCTACTAATAAAGTATAGAAAATTCCAGCCTCACACAGATGCTGGAGCATCAAGATCAAGACTACATCCTCTGGCGACTGAAGTACCGTGAAGTGGGACTCCTAACGGCTTGGCCTGAGGCCAATATGGGGTCCCGTGGAAAATTCCATCGAAATTCCAAAGTGTCGTGGGACGAGCAGGCCCACTTGTGGCTGAAATTTTTGCTTTGCTGCAAGCCACCCGCACTATTCTTTTCGTCAAACTGAGCCTCGGTAATTGATGCCTAATTTGTGCCTGTCCCCCTTTTTGATCTTTCGGGTTCTTCCGAGCATCTAATCTCGGGTGGATTTTATGCTGTGCATTGGCTCTGCTCTTACGGAGTGGAGTTTAAGTCACATACTCCTAACTCCGTACTCCGTACTCCGTAGCTGGGCAACCATTAGAAATCGGCGTTGATTATCAATCCGGCGTAAATCCAAGGGCATCTTTAGTGTGTCTGGTGTCTGGTCCACTGGGGCAGATCTTCCTCTTGGGTTTTCATGCAGTTCTACCGTCTCTTGGGGGCTGATCGCGCGGAATCCTTCCGATTTCCCCTTGGCCCCCAACAGTATGTAATCAAGCTTTAACGCGCAACCCTAGAATTCGTCACTGCAGTGTTGAGTCATCTCGTTTGACCCCCGAACGACTGTTGCATTCATTGCATTTGTACTAGTAGAGGCCGGTAAAGCAGATATCCCGTTGCCTTACACGGAGCCTCTAACTTCGACTTTGCACCGGTAGGACTTTACAGTCCACCACTTGACATCCACGGCCCAGGGGATGACTTTCCAACGTTGGTTTAGGTAACCGGTTCATGGGCTTACATTAGACGCAAACTTACTACCAAGCACTAGAAAAGGCAGGAGGGGAAAAACTGACGATCATCTACACCGGTCATCGGAAGGTCCCCGGCTGTGGAGGACAGGGTCTGTGGTCGGAAGTTAAAGCCATATCAACCGATGGTTGATAATCATACTCATTCAGTACAAGAACAGTACACAGTAGGCTCGAGTCAATCGTGAATAGCAGAAATTAAGACCAGGATCAAAATAGAAATTGTGACTCGGTGGCCTGGAAGAATTAACTCACCCGAATTGAAATTCAACATGAAACTCTGCCCACTATGGGGGTTCGGGAAGAACCGATACCGATGCCCACCGGATGCTCCATGGCTTACGCACGGCCCGATGCTGTGCTACAAAGCCCACAGGCGTGCAGCATGATCAGTCATATCAAGGCTGCCCAGTACTGAGGTCGCCTGATCCATATTTCTTAGACCGTATACATACTAGTGGAGTACAGGATACTGTACAGCCATTTCCCAAGATCCTACTCCTGAGAAGTAACTCCCGCAAGAATCATAAATGGAAAGAACGCAAAAGAGGGTTTGTACTACTCTATGGATTGTGCTGTATCAAATGTGCATTACCGTAGATGTGTAACACTGCAAGTAGCCCTGGAGGACGGAGGACGGAGTATCTAACTCCATGTCCGAGGTTATCACTATTATCCAGCGGGGTATGTCCGGCCTCGGGAGTTCCAACCTTGGAAGGTTTCAAGCTCCACTTCAGGCTCCCACCAGTTGACCCGTGGACTGGCCTGAAACTTGCTGAGTCAGGTGAATATACGCCGCCCCGGCCAATCAGACCGGTGCCGCATAGCCGATGGCAGCTTGGCATAAATCTTCATAAGTCACGTGCCACACGTGGCTGCAAACGGTACCACCTTGGAGATGCCGCATCTGTGTACTAGAACTCCGGATGGAATGTAGGACCAAAGGGGCTTCAAGCCCATGACATCGGATCTAATAGATGACGAACTGCATTCAGGAACGGACAGTATAGTAGAAAGATAGCACGAAGGGTCCAGAAATAGCCTCGAGCTCTGGGCCCAGAATTCCAAGGTTTGGCGACGGAGATATCCTTAGATCCACTTATTCCCACTTTATCTGCATAGTGGATTTTCATAAGAGCTATGCAGTTTTTTTAAGAGAAAAATCTCGAAAGCGCCACAGGACCGTGGATGGTTTCCATTATAATAAGGAGGCCCTGCACCTTGGTCACGGACATTTACTTACTTTCAAGCTTCACTCTTATTTTCCCCAGTCCACCTGGGCATACCTCTTAATCCAAAGCATATTTGCTTTCACCTCTCAATCCCCGCAAGCGGAGCTTCAGGGCGCTGAGCTCCTCTCGACTGACCAACGACCGAACCTAATTGACCCATCTTCCAACCCACCTGCCCACCATGGCAGACACGAAGCCCCAGATCTCAGAGAAGATCGAATTGTCGGCTCCCACGAAAATTACCTTCTGGCGCTTGGTTTTAGACCAAGGTGTCGTCACGCAACAAGTCATCGACCACCCATACCCCGGCTCAGGAACGGACGAGGACCCATATGCCGTCACATGGATCCCCGATGACCCTCGCAATCCTATGAACTTCAGCGAAACGAGGAAATGGACCTACACAGCGGTGGTGGCTATTGCCACACTCGCTGTTTCCCTGGTTTCATCGGCCTACACTGGTGGTATCCAAGAAATCATGCGTGATTTCAACATTGGTCAGGAACTGGCTACTCTTGGTGTCTCACTTTTCGTTTTGGGTTTCGCTGTAAGTTTCGGACAATTGCGCCTTGCGCAATATTCTTTTATGCGTGCGCAAATGCTGACTTCTGGGGTATAGATCGGACCGTTGCTTTGGGCTCCACTGAGTGAACTTTTCGGTCGCCAAATTCTGTTCATCATCACCTATGCCGCTCTCACGGCTTTCAATGCCGGTGTCGCGGGCTCTAAGAATGCCTGGACCCTTATTATTCTCCGATTCTTCGCTGGTTCTTTTGGATCTTCACCCTTGACGAACGCCGGTGGTGTTATTGCCGATATGTTCCCCGCCAAGCAACGTGGTGTCGCTATGAGTTTGTTCGCTGCTGCGCCTTTCCTCGGACCTGTCATCGGCCCAATCGCCGGTGGATTCATTGGTATGAGCAACGGTGGCTGGCAATGGGTTATGGGCTTCCTCGCGGCCTTCTCTGGTGCGGTCTGGATCATTGGCTCCCTGGTCATCCCCGAGACATATGCCCCTGTGCTTCTTCGTCAGCGTGCCGCAAAGCTCTCCAAGATGACGGGCAAGATCTACCGGAGTAAGATTGAAATCGACCAGGGCAAGGTTTCCCTCAAGAACTCATTCAAGGTCTCGCTTTCCCGTCCTTGGGTTCTTTTGTTCCGCGAGCCTATTGTCTTCCTGCTGTCTCTCTACATGGCTATCGTTTACGGTACCCTGTACATGATGTTCGCCGCCTTCCCTATTGTCTACCAACAATCCCGTGGCTGGAACCAGGGTGTCAGCGGTCTTGCCTTCCTTGGAATCATGATCGGTATGTTGATTGCAGTCGGTTACTCCCTCTGGGACAACAAGCGATACATCAAAACCTCCGAGGCGCATGACGGCTTTGCTCCCCCCGAAGCCCGTCTCCCGCCGTGTCTCATCGCATCTGTGGCCATTCCAGTCGGTTTGTTCTGGTTCGCCTGGACCAACTACACCTCAATCCACTTTATGGTCAGTATTGCAGCCGGTGTCCCCTTCGGATTTGGAATGGTTCTGGTATTCCTCAGCATCATGAACTACCTCATCGACGCCTACACCATCTTCGCCGCCTCCGTCCTGGCCGCCAACTCCGTCATCCGATCCCTCTTCGGTGCCGCCTTCCCCCTCTTCACCACCTACATGTACAAAAACCTCGGTATCCACTGGGCATCCAGCATCCCCGCTTTCCTTGCCCTCGCCTGTGTGCCTTTCCCCTTCCTGTTCTACAAGTATGGCCCCGCCATCCGCACCCGCTGCAAGTTCGCCGCGCAGTCCGATGCCTTCATGCGCAAGATCCAAGAACAGGCCACCGTCGTGCCTGTCGACGATGAGAAAGTCAACTACGATCGCACTGAGGCCCCCAAGGCCGAGGGCTCGCTGTCCAGCGAGTCCGAGGATGAGCATGACGTGCTTCCATCCACAGAGCGCATTCGCAGCCGCGCCCAATCTGTTGCATCTAATCGCACCGCTGGCTCGATGCACCGCACTGTCACTTACGAGGGAAACCCCTATGACATTGACCGTGTCAATACCCGTGAATCCTTCAAGCAGTAAGCTGCTGAGCAGCTTATTGTTCCTCATACCTCTTGAGTTTGCCGTTGTACATGACGCTACTCTAATTATAGTTTCTATTCACCTCGCCTCCCTCCACACTCCAAAAAAAACACATCTTCGCCTGCATGTTTATATTTGATTTGATACCCGAGTCGATCTCCCGTGTGTCACTTGCCGCACGGGACCGACTCCCGACTAATGTTTCATGTAATGCTTTACTGCGCATGACTGGAGTTTGGGCCTCTTTCTAGCTTTGAAAATACCATTTGTGATTTTGCATCTTCTGCTTCTGATAGGTTCAATTATGTAGTCGTAAATTCAACTAATGTTGAGTAATCAATAATTCTTTTCATGATTTGTTTTCTGGGTTTGGGGGAAATCGCACCCGATATATATCGCCATCTCGAGCATCTAGCCGTGGAAGGGTTGAGTAACCGCTTGAAGACTACTTAGGTACATATATATTGTGATATAAATCGGTATCTCAAAACCTCTGAATACGATTCATGGGTGACATCGAGAAGTCAACCTTGAACAAGAGAGAGGAACCTTGCACCTTGGATTCTTTGCCACAGTCCTAGTAGACATGAGGTTCCCCTATGTACTCCGTACTCCGTACAACGGCCCAGAAAACTTTAATGGTGGGCCCACACGTGATCAACAAGAAAAAAAAATGATTTTTTCCTCGCAACTGTGGATTGTATGCGACCGTTGTCACCATTCAGTCATTTATTATTTTTTCAATATCTGGGACATAGGAACCCTTTGTCGACTATATTTTGAGTGCGGGAGCCAAATGGAGAATTGGATTGACAGCTGCAGCAAGGAATCAGTAGGTGACTGGGGAGGAAACGGCTGTCAAGTACATAATTCTCAAAACAGGGGGAAATTTCTGCCAAAAGCTCGTATAGATCAATTGGCAGATCGTCGCTCTTATATTAGTCTCCCGAAAGGGAACTCATATGGCGAAGGTTGAGGGTTCGACCCCCCCTATGAGCATTTTTTTGGTCACCTGTTTTTATTGTCTACGTCTAATATAGCTCTGTAGCCATGATCTTGCCAATGATACCAAGCAATTTGGTTTTTTCTGATAGCCCATATGACTCTGAATCAAAATAGTCAACTCATTCCGACAGACCGCCTTTAAGGCAGGCAAGCCCTGGGGGATCGGTGCGGTGGCACCGAACCGCACCAAACCAAGCGCCAATCGGGTTCAGTATCCGGCATTGTTTTCTCCCGACTTTCGGCTCTTTATTGCGCAATATTGCCAATTAAAAATCACACCCTGTGTTTCTTTCTATTTTCACTGCGACGTGAACAAATACTTGTGCGGGCTTTGGACATGCGTTTCACTCACACTGGGCTCATCTCCAGGGCCCGGACCCCGACTCCCCGCCCGACAAACCCCAGTTCGTTGCTCCGACGCCCGCAACGCCCGCAACCCCGACACAACTCCCACTCCACAAAGAACGGACAGAACCAGCCTAAGCCTGAGCCTTCTTCACAGAATGCGGAAACACCACAATCGGCTGCGGCAGGTACACTCGTGCGATCTCGAGGACTTCGCAATGCCATAATGGCTGGACCGGTTGGGAAGACGGGACGATGGTATGCGCGCGCCCAGGAGCGTAAGCCGTATGCAACTCAGCTGTGGAGTTCGGTTATCATTTATCTTTGCGGCGACCTGTGTGCCCAACTGTTGTTCCCTGCTGAGGTGCCGGCGCCTGGGAAGGAAGGCGCGGAGAACGAGGACGAGCAAGAGACCGTCGCGGCTGCATATGATCCGTACCGAACTCTGCGACACCTCTGCGTTGGAGTTGGGTCTAGCATTCCATCTTATAAATGGTGAGTACCGAATGATGTCCCCGAGTCGCCGCGATGGTCTGTTGGGTTGGAACATGCTAACGTGCCTCGGTAGGTTTGCATTCCTCAGCAACAACTTCAACTATTCCAGCAAGATCCTCTCGATCTTGACCAAGGTCGTCGTGCAACAAACCTTCTTTACCCCCGTATTCAACACATACTTCTTCAGCGTGCACTCACTCCTTGCCGGCGCGACACTGGACGAAACGTGGGAGCGATTGAAGAAGGCAGTCCCTGTCAGCATTCAAAACAGCGTGAAGCTCTGGCCTGCCGTCACGGCCTTCAGCTTCATGTATGTCCCGGCACAGTTCCGCAACGTGTTCTCTGGTTGCATTGCCGTTGGCTGGCAGACCTATCTCAGCTGGTTGAACCAGAAAGCGGCCAAGGAGGTGTTGGCTGCAGAGCGGCTGGCCGCGGCCGAGGAGAGGAATAGAGGTGCGCTGCCTGCCGTCTCGGGTGGGAAAATGGTTACTGCAGCGGCGTGAGTATAGAACACAACTAACATGGATTTGTATAGATGGATAGATTCTGGGTGACATCTAGGCGTTGATACCTGCCCCCATGAGGGCGATGCATATGATACCAAGAGCAACAGAGCACATAAGCTCTAAATGTAGAATTATTTGTGATTCAATATGAAATTTCAATTTATTGAAACATAGCAGTGTCGACCAGTAAGAGCATCCGAATTCAGAATGACGAACCCGCGTCTTTTGCCAATGACGCATCCGCCGATCTAGAATTCCCAAGACATGATTTCGAAGTCGCAGGCATGTCCTGCCCCAAAGAATCGGACGATTCCACCGACTACGGATCGGATTTTACACCTGAGGAGGAGCAGCTGTTGAGCGAGTTACTGGACAAAGCTGCGGGACCTGCGACCGGCCAGGCCGCCATCCTGCCCTCAACACCATTCTTGCCTTCGACCCCGGTCTCACCCAAATCCCCGGCACTCCTTGAATTCGAGTCCCTGCACCCAGAAGCTCGAGCGGCTCTCGTTGCAGATATCGAGGATGCTGTTGAAGAGGCCCCCGTCCGCCTGCCTAAGGTACTGGGCCGTGAAAGGCCTCGTGCACCGTGGCGGTCGCGACAGTCTCGGCCAGGCCAGGGGTCTAGATGGAGTCCAAGCGCCGTGGAGAGGCCAAGCGCGCGCGCTGGCATCAACAACAGGCCCATATCGTCTGGTATGCTTGTCCGACCTTCCCGCATCTTTGCCGTAACGCTGTTTCTTGCCGCGTTACCATTTCACCAATCCACCAAGTCTCCAGCTGAACTAACATCTTGCTTCGAAGCGTTTAGTCGAACACCCTAATTCCACCGAGGGCAGAGAAATAGAGCGCGCGCGTCAGAACATCCGAACGGAAGCATGGACACAATTAGATCCCGCCGTGGCGGCGCAAGACACTCGACCTCCACTCGAACGGTTCCGCCAGGCACCCAACAAGGCCTTCTCGGTGACGGATTTGGTTTCGCCTGCTTGGTGCGAGCTACAATATTGGTACACCTTAACCAAGCATGGACGGAAGAAGAGAACAGCTGCGATGAAGAAGGGAAGCTCCATGCACAAGACGCTTGAGGATGAAATATACACCACTGTGCCTGTGGAGATCAAGACAAAAGAGGATGCATGGGGCCTAAGGATATGGAACGTCATCCAGGGGATGCGCATGCTGCGCGAATACGGCATCACGCGCGAAATGGAGGTATGGGGGCTGGTGGATGGGCAAATTGTCAATGGTATCATTGATCAATTGTCTTACGAATGCCCCGACTCCGAGCTTGAGGCCTCTGCTGAAGAGTTCTATGCGAATGCGGTGGCCTCACGGGTCGCTCTCCCGGAGTACCAAATGTCTTTGTCTGACTACCTGCTCTCCTCTTCTGGAGGTGGGATGAAGCTGTCGGATTGGGGTCAGGGGTACAGCGAAGCCGAACAGACAACAGCCATCGAGAACAAAGCCCCCAACCCTGACTACAACCTACCTCGGATCTATTTAACGGATGTGAAGACAAAGGCCAGCCGCTCATTGCCAACTGTGAAGAGTTCCGGGTTCCGACCCACTCATCTCCAATTGCAACTTTATTATCATATGCTGAATCGCCTCATCACAAGCGACGATGTAACAATCGACGTGCTTGCCGCTCGCTACGACTTCGATGCGGCAAAACCGTTCACCGATGGCTTCGTCGCGGAAGTTGGTGGGTTGAACGATCAATTCTTCGATGCTCTCTCCTCCCAAGATTCCGAAACGGTCGAAAGTCAAAATGACGACAGCCAGGATTCGACCGGCCTTCTCCTCTCACATAACAATCTCTCCCAACTTTGGAGTCTCATGATACATCAACTTCGCCTCACGTTCCTCCCACCCGCTGATACACAGGGTATTGCCTCTTCCATCCCATCAAAGACCCAGCCAGAAATTCTCGAGGAATATCCAACTCTTATTTCTCCAGTACTCACAGCTCGATACCTTTCATCGGCTGCCAACGAAGACCTGACAAGGCAGTACCTGGGCAGCAGGTCTTTCCTCTTCGACCCTACAACCCTGACTTCCTACCTGGATGATCAGATGTCATGGTGGCGCGGCGAGCGAGATCCCCGTGGGGTGGATATAATGGACGCATGGAAATGCCGGATTTGTGAATTCCGCGACGAGTGTTCATGGCGCCAGGAGCGTGAAATGGCGTATGCAAGACGCGGCCAAGGGCGCGCCGGGTCGGCGGAAATATAACTCGGCTCTGGGATTAATCTTGGGCCTTGAGCTGGCATTTTTGGATATAGTGTATGCGTTCAGCGATGCAACTTTAGAACATGGAGTTGGTTACTTGGAAGCATAAGCCTAGGATCTATCGTGGTTTCAGGCTGCCACGGTGAGTGTATCACATGTAATATCGATATTGTATTTCTAGACATGTACGAATTTCTGCTGAAGACTGTGATCATGCTTGGATGGGTTAGATCTGCGAAGGTTCGAAATGATATGGACAAACGCTAGAGGAACAACTGATATCAAAACTTGAAGTATACGTCCACAGGTGATCCCAAGGCCATGACTTCATTACCGAGAAGCATTGGGCCCTTTCTCAGAAAGGATAACTCCGAACCTCATCTTCCTTCTCGATCTCCAGACCCCCCTCAACCTGCTCCCGGTGCTTTAAATCCAAATACTCCAGCAAGACCTCCTGATATTTCTCTTTCCCCTTATACCGACTAACATCATCCCCCCAGCTCCGAATAGCACTAGCCAACCTCCCAGGAACATACGGCTCCTTGGCAACCTCAGTGATGGGCTCGAAGTAAGTCCGAATGGTAAAGACCACCGCACCAGACTTCGGCAATCTCCTCAGTGACTGCCTCTCAGACCGGAAGAAATGATTCTCAATAGCCCGATTCTTCTCCGCAGTCCCCCACGATACTTCATCAGCATCCTCAGGCCCAATACTATGCGACCAAGCCAGATCATCATCAACCTGGATAAAGTAATTGTTTCGTTGAACGGGATCTTCAGGACGCAACCGGCGGAAGAAATTCATCATCCCCTTCTCGAGCTTGCTCTTGTATTGCGGGACATCGCCCGAGGTATGGATTTCAGAGAGTCGCATCCCGAACTTGTCTGTGAGGCGCCAGAATCCGGCGAGAAGGACCGCTCCGCCTAGGAGGTAGTATTCGCCGTCTGCTCGCTCGACCATGATGGCTAGGTCGTCCTGGACGAGACGGGCAGCTATCGCCATTGGGTCTTCTGCGAGGGGACGTTGGGTTATGTCGAAGGTTTCGTTTGTTACCTTGTTGGAAATACCAGTTGGGGTCTTTTCGAACATGCTTGGGTATCTTTCTGGAAGATATGTGCACCTGGCAGTGTTAGTTCAGATCGGAGTGAGGTCTGTCGGTACTCACAGTTCGTTTAAAAGTTCGAGTGCCCCGTCCATTGCTTCTGGTGAGGTATGGCAGCATTTGCTGCCACGTTCTTCGATGCGGCGCGCCTTGTCGGCATGGTACTTTAGATAGTGGTTATCGAGCTCTGGGTGGAGATGCCCCGTCAGTTGTGTATGAGCAGACGTTGAAATCGGGGTGGCTCACCAATCCATTCGTCCCAGTTCATACTCCTCAGTCCCAAGGTGACGAAGTATTTCCTGGCAGTGGTCAGCGGGTGCCCGTGGCAAGATGGATGCTTGTACGACCTACGGTCCATATCGAAAAGGTCTATAGGGAAGAGGCTTGGTGGAATGGACATTCCAGTCTGTATATGGCGCCGCTGTTGGTCGTTGGAAGCTGGAAGGTGTCCATTCTACACAGAGGATTTGATTAGCCGCATTGCATAGATCGACCGGTCTCAGTGTACTTACCGCCAGGCGGCCTGGTGACTTTCCCTCTTAAGCCGACAGGCTTCTCTAGGTCGGGACTTGAAGGTCTAGTAGCGGCACCAGATGCCCATCTTTTGGATACGAAGATGCCGAGACAAGCCAGCAGATTGAGAACGAGAAAGACCCCAATGAGATCTTTTGGAATGGCCGCCAGTAAATTCAGAGGTTCGAAGGCCAACATGATAGCGATGTAGTTGAGCCAAACAATAATAGAGGATACATGTAGCGAGACTTGCTCCACTTAAGAATGCATGTGTCGACCAGAACGAGCAGCCTTTGCAGCTAAGGTGGATAGACCTAGATCTCCCTTATCAAGTTCAAGACCGATGAGAGAGATCTCTTGCGAGCTGCCATTCCTGTTAATGCGATGCGAGCCACCAAGCTACTTCTTGAATAGCAGCTAATATAATGTCCAGTCGAGGTTAAGCGTTGGGTTCATTTCGCGGGGAAGAGGACAGATGATCTTCTCCGCATCTGCTTCGAGCCGTTGGATCCGACGGTGCATATTGGGAGTCAGACTGAGGCGGGCAGTTGGACAGGTGAAGTGTGCCCAGGAAGCATATCAAGGGTTTATCTGTAGATCATCGCCTGCCATTCGCTGACGGTGGGGATATTTTGTCCGTTTTGGGAACAGTGACGCTATCTCCAGCCTATGGAACCTCGGCTTTATTTACATTGGTTTTAAAGATAGTCTCCAGCGAATGCACCTTCATACATTGTTTCCTGTGCCGGTTCGCTGAAGAAGGCAGTATTCGCCCCATTTGCGGCGGAAGCGATCTGGGATCCCTGGTATATCAGGAACCCAAATTAATCGGCCTAACAGCCCGGTATGGGATGCATCAAGGAAGCTCGCGCATGCTAGCGTGTCCCAGTTTGCCTTATCCAGGGCATAATGAGGTTCAAGCTCGGTCGCATCGTGACCAGGGAAGTGAGAGTCGACCAAGAAAGAACATTGGGAGATATCAACCTGTTTCCGAGTTAGACAACAGAAATGGCGAGATGAAAATGCATAGAACTTACGTATTTACTGGGATCCTCAATGTTGAGATCATTCATGCCCGATGGCAGCTGCGAAGCTCCACTCAGACGCTCAAGGTAGCCAGGGGCATCTGGGAATTCACCCGGGAGCAATCCTCGGAACTCGCTGCGGATGAACCGTGCGCGCATGTCGTGGGGGAGGAAGTATGACGAGGGGAATCGATACCATTCTTTGCCAAAGCATACCGTGTCTCCCATGGTCGCGACATCTACTTCCTGCAGGGGCTCATAAATTTTCAATGGAGCGTTGTATGCAGTGACCATACCAAGGGTTCGCAGCATCCCGGCGTTCAAAGCAATGGCGACAACCGACAAAACGGCAGTGATCTTGAGCTTGGTTGGGACCCGTCCAATAAGCTCCTTCCGGTCAGTGGAGCCAAGATACGTCAAGATGATATGGAATGATAGAGCAGCACTCAGTGCCAGGAATGGGTATGCCGGGTACATGAAGCGCTCTTCCTTGTGAGGCTGGAGCGAGAAGATTGCAAACCACAAGTAGAATGGGGCAACCAAGGACATTGAGCGCAATGAGGTTTGCAATGAGGTGGTATGGGATCGGAATACGAGCTGGAACACCAGAAGGGGTGCAGATAGCAAGGCGAGCACGAACCACACGTTGAAGTTGAGTAGGAGGTTCCGAACATAGAAAGTCCACGGCTCCGTTCCGAAAATGTCAGGACCTTTGCCTTCTCCCCCCAGGATGTTATAAGCAACAATGTTCCAAGGCACGAGGACAAACTTTCGGAAGAAAGCATAGTCGACGGTGACTTCAACGGCCTGTACTGATCTTAGAAGGGGTCTTAGGATTGGATCGCGTTTTACTTACCAGAATGCCTAAGCAGCCAACAAGTCCGTCGGCGACGGTCCAGAAAAGGTTGACGAAAGACCCAGAGGTAAGCGTGAGGATGAGTTCCTCGGCCAGAAGAGGGACAATAAGAGCACCCGCGAAAGGCCATCCAACGATTGTACCAAGGCCAAACCAGAAGATGCCATGCGCAGCTCTTTGGGCATTTTTCCAGTCCAGGAATGCAGCCAAGCCAAGCATTGACATATACATGGTGAACGTGGATGGTAGAAAGGCGGTCGACGCGTGGAACATGCCCGGGCTGAATGTGACAACTATCACAAACAAGAGACCGATGCGAGGGCTGAGAGTGCGACAGATCGCAGCATACAGCCGAGTTTGACAAGCAGAGCAGACACAAGCAAGGGCCAGTCGAATTGTGTAGAATTCAGCGGTCTTGCTGTGGACAATCAGTGACCCCAGTTTCCCAACAATAGCATGCAGCGACACATAGAGCCAGCTGCGGATGGAGTAGACTGGTGAGTATTCCCATGTTTGTAGACCATATCCATGCTGCAAATAATGCGCAGGCTCCCAGAAGTTGAACACCTCATCGCAATCTTGAATTGGAGCGAAGATTGCGGCCAGGCAGTTCGCAACTAGGAAGATATAGAGGGCGATGTTGAGGGGAATGTAAAAGGGAGGTGGAGGAGGCCTTTATCAACCAAATTAGCTTAAGATCTGCTAATGAAGGGCATTGCGGCGCACTGTTTCTTTGTCTTAGGGGCATGGCTATCCCCCGAGGCATTTTTGTTCCCTGCCATGTTGCAAGTTGGCGCGTTGAACCGGATATGGAACCTCGGGAGCTGCGATAACTGATAAGACCACACATACCGCCTTATACATGCCGGCAGAATAAAAAAAAGTTTCCCGCCGAATCTTGCTGCTGAGTTTGGTGATCTACACAATCCACTCATCTATACTTGCCTTTTTCTGTGTCTGGACTCCCTAATTATGATGAGTGAACATAACAACCCCTCGAATGAGGCTTTAGGCGCCGCTGAAGGCCCTGACGCAAAGAAACAATGCCTCATCGACACGCCGCCCGTTGCAGGCACCCCGGACAACGGTAGCGACTTTTACAACACTCCTCTGACTGGAGGGACACCAGTACCAAGCGCAAGTGGTATGGTAGCAGAGTCAACTGGCGCCACATCGGCCCCTGCCATCCAACCTACCCCATCGATCCCCGGATTGAACCTCGTCGACCATAGCGCTCAACAAGACACCAGCAATGAAACCGAGCCCACAATCAAGAAAGAGGACGAGCAAGCAACTTCCCAGCCTCAGGATTCCGAAGTACGGATAAAGGAAGAAAACGAGCCTACTCGGATCTCACGTGAGCCAAATGCTCTTCTCGATGATGTGATGGAAGTTGTCGACACCCATGACGGCAATATGATCGATGCTGGCGGAAGTAATGAGAATGAAGAAGAGCACCCGGAGTGGGAAGTGGATTCATCCCCGTACGAATCATCGTCGGACAGTTCTGATTCCTCCGACTCGGATGACAGCGACGACGAGGACTATCCTATCCTGAGTGCCGAAGAACAAGCTCGAATCCTCATGCAAGCGGAAGCTGGCTCTGATGATGAGGGTGACCACAAGGGAAAGTCGGGTGGGCAGCTCCGCACGGCCAACGAGATTGAACAAGAGGTTCTCCCGCTCCCCAATATCGAAATTACACCCGAGATGAAGATCGTGTTCTTGGGTAAAGTCCATGCAGCCATTGACAACAACGTTCTTATCGAGGCCAACACATCTGGAGAGTACCAGGTCCTTGAGTCTGGCTCTTTGCTGTGCTCTGATGATCGCAAGGTCATTGGTGTAGTCGCCGAGACCCTGGGCAGAGTGGAGAATCCGCTCTACACCATGTCATATGCAACTGCAGCCGAAGTTCAAGAACGGGGCCTTGTCAAGGGATTGGATATCTTCTATGTTGAGGCTCACTCAACATTCGTGTTCACACAACCCCTCAAGGGCATGAAGGGAAGCGATGCGTCCAACTTCCATGACGAGGAAGTGGCCGCTGAAGAGATGGAATTCTCAGACGACGAGGAAGAGGCTGAATATAAACGCAAGCTGAAGCAAAAGCGCCAAGAGCGCAAGGACGCCCGGGATGGCCCCAAAGGCAAGAAGGCCGCACCCGGACCTTCAAAACTGAGCCAGACTGAGCTCAACTACGACGATGCAGCGGGCGAGGGCTACACTCCTCTCGAACGCCCTACAAACCTTCACGAGATGATGGGTTCCCGCGAGGCACCCGTCGAAGGGAATGAGCGTGGTGGCCACCGTGGCAGAGGCCGTGGGCGAGGTGATCGTGGCCGCGGCGGAAGAGGCCGTGGCGGAGCTGGCAGAGGTGGAAGAGACTGGGACCACGACCGTCGTCCCCAACAAAACCACGAACCCCAGCAACAGCAGCAGCCTCAGCCTCAAGCACAGCCTGCTCCTTACGGACAGCCGATGTATGGCATGCCTCAGCCTTTCGCTGCATATGCCCAATACGCACAGCAGCAAGCCCAAAACCCGCAGTTCGCTCAGCAACAGCCGCAGTTTGGTCAAGGTGGACCTCAACAACAGTACCCCTTCCAATTCCCCTTCCAGCAGCCCCAGATGCAGCCAGGTTTCCAGAATATGCCTCAGGGTGCCCCTCATATCAATCCTCTGTTCCTGGCTGCTCTGCAACAACAGCAGCAATTCCAGCAGCAGCAGCAGCAGCCACCGCAACAATATCAACAATATCAACCCCAGTACCAGCAACCTCAGCAGCAACAAGCTCCTCAGGGTCAGGCCCCGCCAATGAACTTCGATCAGGTCAAAGCTCAATTGGATTTGTTGCGGAACCTGAGCCAAGGAAACCAGGGGCCTCCCCCCTCTTGAACACTGTGTGATTTGTCTACTTGATTTTGTGATATCTTAACATAGAATATTTGCATACGGAAAGGAGTTGCAATGGGCCGGCTTTTTGCTTTCCAAGGTTACTAAAAGGTTTTACATCCCAGCCGTTTTTTTTTACGCTCTTTTAAAAATTTATGGACTCAGGAGTCAAGATTTTGGTCTTTCACTATGCTTGTAAGAGTATGACGACTGTGCCCTTTATCTAGAAATTCTGAATCCATTACGAATCGGCCAAGCTACATAGAGCATTTGAATGAATAGACACTGGCGAATAGTTCAGTTCTTGCTAGACCTTAGAATGAAAGGTGCATGAAGCATAAGAAAAACCAAACTCCGTCCTCGTCCACCTGAGCTGAAATATGGGGCTTCGCTGCTCTGAGACTATTTTGGTTGATATGCCAGATGCAGATCATATGTTTTGTAGCAGGAAGAAGAGCATCAATCGCGTTGTAAAGTGCCGGCTCTTTGTGAGTGAGAATAATCTTTGGTAGATCAAGATTCAGAGACTCATAAGCTTCTGAAATATAATTCAACATGACCTTGAGATCTTCCTCTTTCTCGCCTTTCGTAAAAGGAAACGCAACATAGTAGCCCTGTCCGGTAGCAGCTGAGCCGATGATATTAAGTTGATAGAAGACAGCAAAGGAAGATAGGGATCAACTGCTAGGCTGTATTCGAGCGTCTGGGAAGAAGAAGGGAGAGAGAGAAGGCGAAGGCAGAACCTTGGAAGAACCCATTCGAATAAAACTCCTAGTAATTATTAGTAATTACTAGTAAATATTAAATCAGTTTTACTTACCTCGGAGTCCACCATCGAATTCATTGACCAATATTTTTTCCTTCAAGATCCATGATTTGATCAGATCGCGATTTTGGAGAGAAGGGTGTAACTCAGCGAGTGACCAAAGATCTTTCTCTGCCATTCAACACAACCTTGGAAGTAATGGAAGACTGTATTTGTTGGTTTTGTAAGTGCAGTCCATCGAGATGACCCAAGGGTTGCATTGCAAAACTCGATTTGTGCATGCAGAATAGAGTGGCGACGTGATTGCTATCATCGATCTCTTACTTGAAGATCCATTCGCCATCCTTTGGAAGCTCCATTCAGAGGGCCTGAAGTGGTGTACGCCCACTTTAATAGGATCCGCCGTTCCTTGGTGGACTCAAGTTGAAGAATCGATGACCTCGGGAGCAGTCATCGATCCGCGTGATAATGAAAGAGGTGAAGATGGCAACAAAGTTAGATTTAGTGGAAGTTGGTGTTTTTATACTAGTTTAGACAAATCTTCATCTGGGTGAATTTGAGACCACAATTGATATGAAAGACAACTGAAAAGCAGTCAATTATCTCTCAGAGTAACTAATCATCCGGTCTGATGGTAACCAGATAGTAATGAGGTCAGTAGTGATTAAAATCCCAGAAGATGATACCCATTGGGACTAGGAAGTGAGTGAATGTAAGTAATGCACTACTTAACTGTGCTAATTCCAAGTATGGCATCGGAAACGCGGAATTTCCAAAGTGAGTAATTTCAAAATATCAAGAGTAAGAATGACATGGCTATGAAGAAAAGTTCGCTGTTAGAGAGTAGGTACAAAAAACAGAGCCAGACCTTTCGGAATGGCAGTGGGCGAAGTCTCGCGTTAATATTCAGCTGGCTTAAAACTCTTCGCCAGAGTCCAGAAATTCTCCATCTTTGCCCTGGACAGAGCCTCTTTGGCTGCCGAGTCCGTTTCACAGACACGGGCACCAAACCATCTCTTGAATGATCTACCCTTGGCTTGGCCCTCCCAGATGAGATGGCATGTGTTCTGACTGAAATCACGAGGCTCTCCCTTTTCGTCTTGTGTGGATAGCCATGCCACTTGTGCTTCGGGGCTATCAGCAGCAGCTCGATCCGACCCAGGGTTTTCGGTCCAATCAATGCGGTTCACCATCAGTTTGCGGTAGCTATTAATTGAGTGCTTGCCTCCCTCAACAACCACAAGATTGATCTTGGGATGCATGACACAGATTCCAGTCAAATTATTTTGCTCTGCATTCTTGCCAATCTTGAAGCGGTTCCGGCCGCTTGCCAAGCTGTCAATGCGGTACACAGACTGGAAGATACCCAAGGAAGCATCCTTCTCCTGCTGGGCTGCTAACTTCTCACGTCGTTGCTCCTTTGTCAGCTTGCGCTCTTCATTTGCATGCTCGTGCGCATCCTTGCGATCTGCGATCTCCCTAGTGACACGCGCTTCCACGGCCGTGGGATCCTTCACAGCTTGTTCTCCCAGGACTCGCATGAGATTGGATTTCTTGACCTTGGGAGCAGGCGCTTCCACAAGACCCAGTCGAATCTTGGCTTGCTCCTCCTTGAGGTCTGCCGCACGCCGCTGCCGACGGATCTTCGCCTGCTCCTTGGGAGTCAGGTACATGGCCTTTTGAGCGGGAACATGCTTTTCTTGCGGAGGTTCTAGCTGGACAGGGTGCTGGATATAGGGAGTGATAATAGTGTCGGGGGTATCGATTTTGATGTTCTTTTGGTCCTCCATTGCAGAGTAGTCACCGCCACTAATGATACCATCATCCCACCACTCAATGGCTGGTGGAGCAGAGACCAAGAAAGATTTTTCAACGTCCATTTCTTCATCAAGACCTGCCTGTCGTGCTTTGTCGGCAATTTTCTTCTTCATAGCCTCCAATTGGGCCTGCCGGCGCAGGGCCGCTGCCTGTTGAATGTATTTCCCTTTCTCATTGAATAGAAGTTGGCGAGACTGTCTTGGTTTGGCCACAGTTGCCTTGGGGTTGAGGCTTGGATCGAAGTATGGGTTGTTTTTGATATCCTCCACAGATGGGCCAGACAGGTCAAGCTGGGGCCCGCCCGCCCGTTTGGGCTTGACCTGTTTTGCCTTTCCACTACGGAAATCAGATGTGGCATCAGAAAGAAGCGCAGGGTGCAGGCCGACATCGAGACCGCCACGACCTTTGCTCATGCCTTCCTCGTCGCGGGTCGGAGGCTGATAGGCTGGTGTTGGTGCAGCTGGTCGGGGTTGAGATGGTGCACTAGCTCTTTGAGTAGCTGCAGCAACTCTAGCCTTCATCTGTTCGAGTTTCGACATCGCGGGCGAGGGTGCTGGCGGAGCAGGACTTGCAGATCCAGTCGCGGGTGGTGGTGGTGGTGGTGCCGTCGCGCCACCGCGCGCAGCTTGTAGACGGGCGCGCACAGCATCTGCCTTGGCTCTGGCTTCGGCAACCATTTTGGCGATATCTGGCTTAGCCGGGACAGGCCCTCCCTGACCTGGTGCTGGGGACCCATTGTTGGAGCGGGTCCGCTTCTGTGAGTTGTCGTCTGCATCCTCCGGATGAGGGCGCTTCAGCGCATTCCCTGACATGTCAGCCATGGTCTCGATGGCCTCCCACACACTCGAATCCTTGACAAGTTGAGATTGCAAGAGGCTGGGCAAGGAAGCATCCACTAGAACGTGGAGTGACGGCAATCGCAGAAACCCAATGGTAAGGCGGTAAAGCGGAGCAGAAAAAGTTGCTCCTCCGGAAAAAAAAGTTCGCTCCAGAACTAAAGCACTTGGAGATAAATCCGAGCACTTTGATTTCGTGCGCCTGCGTTTTCTGTTGCTCAAGGAGCTACAGGCCACAATGGCAACATTCGCGCGCCCGGTCGCCTCGACCATCAATGGGGTTGACTTCAATGTCTACTCCGAGGAGGAGATTAAAGCTCTCTCAGTGAAACGCATTCACAATACTCCGACTTTGGATTCTTTCAACAACCCTGTCCCAGGTGGTCTGCAGGATCCTGCTATGGGTGCATGGGGTGACCATGTGTATGTATTCTCCAGGTTGTCATGTCTCTTCGTCTCTAATGCGAGAGATTTTTTACAGATGCACCACATGTCGCCAGAACTCTTTTACCTGTACCGGACATCCAGGTCACATTGAGCTTCCGGTCCCCTTCTATAATGTCACCTTCTTCGATCACATCTTCCGCCTCCTCCGAGCACAATGTGTGTACTGTCTTCGCCTCCAGATGGGTCGCAACCAGGTCAACATGTACACCTGCAAGCTGCGCCTTTTGCAATATGGATTGACCGATGAAGTCGCCATCGTCGATACCATGGGGTCCACTAAAGGTGGAAAGTCCAAGGCAGCAAAGGGTAAAGAGCAGGATTCAGACGATGACGAGGAACCCGATGACGAGGATTTCATGAAAAAGCGAACCGAGTATGTCTCTCGACGCATCAGAGAGGCCAAGAAGTCAGGTCAATTGGAAGGCTTGATGGCCGGTGGACAGAACCCCATCGCCGCAGAGGCCAGACGAGAGTTGATCAAGACTTTCCTGAAGGACATCAATTCTTACAAGAAATGCGCTAACTGCAGCGGGTACGTCGTTACAAGAACTATCTCAAATCTGGATTATCGCTAACATAGTCATAGCATGTCACCCTCGTACAAGAAAGACCGCTACAACAAAATCTTCCGCAAGTCAATGGTGGAGAAGTCGAAATTGGCAATGGCACAAGGTGGATTCCAGGCGAAGAACACGATGGTTCTTCTTGACGAAGAGCGAAAGTTCCAGTCCAAGAAGGGCAGCGCTGATGTTCTGCATGGCGCGGAGGAAGAGATTCGCCTTGGAGCGGCTGTTATGCAGCAAGCAGAGGGCACCGCCGGACAGGAGTTCATGTCTTCTTCCGAAGTCTATGCATCGCTTCACTTCCTATTCCAAAAGGACAGTGAGATTTTGCAGCTTGTCTATAACTCTCGCCCTGTGCCCAAGGGATCAATTGTGGTGACAGAGGATATGTTCTTCGTCAAGAGCCTGATGGTCCCACCTAATAAGTATCGCCCAGCAGTGCAGCAGGGTGCCGGCGCAGTTATGGAGGCACAGCAGAACACTTCGTTCAATGCGATCTTGAAGGGCTGCGACACCATCAATCAAATCAGCAAGGAGATCCAGAATGAGGAGGAGAAGACAATGTCACGCGCACGCAACTACAGTGACCTCCTCCAGGCGATGGTTCAGCTTCAGGATCAGATTAACGGCTTGATCGATCGCGATCGTACTTCGGTCACTGGCGCTGCTGCCGCCGCCCAACCTAATGGTATTAAGCAGATTCTGGAGAAGAAGGAAGGTCTCTTCCGAAAGAACATGATGGGAAAGCGTGTCAACTTCGCTGCTCGTAGTGTTATTTCACCCGATCCTAACATCGAGCCCAATGAGATTGGTGTGCCCCTTGTCTTCGCCAAGAAGCTGACTTTCCCTGAACCTGTGACAAACCACAATTTCTGGGAGTTGAAGGAAGCCGTTATCAACGGCCCCGACAAGTATCCCGGTGCTTCATCCATCGAGAACGAAAACGGCCAAGTTGTCAACCTCAAGTTCAAGAACCTCGAAGAGCGAACGGCACTCGCCAATCAACTGCTTGCGCCTTCAAATTGGCGCCAGAAGGGCTCACGCAACAAGAAGGTCTACCGTCATCTCACTACTGGTGACTATGTCTTGATGAACCGTCAGCCTACCCTTCACAAACCGTCCATCATGGGTCACAAGGCTCGTGTTCTTCCTAATGAACGTGTCATCCGCATGCACTACGCCAACTGTAACACCTATAACGCTGATTTCGATGGTGACGAAATGAACATGCATTTCCCTCAAAATGAACTCGCTCAGGCAGAAGCTAGAATGCTTGCGGATGCCGATCATCAATACCTCGTTGCCACGTCAGGTAAACCCTTGAGAGGTCTGATTCAAGATCATATCTCCATGGGAACCTGGCTCACTTGCCGTGACAGCTTCTACGATGAAGAAGATTATCATCAGTTGCTGTACAGTTGCTTGAGGCCCGAGCACTCGCACATCGTCAGTGACCGTATTCAACTCGTTGAGCCTGCCATGCGCAAGCCAAAGTGCCTCTGGACCGGAAAGCAGATCATCACAACGATTCTCAAGAACATTCAGCCCGCCGAGCGCGGAGGTTTGACTTTGACGAGCAAGTCCTCCACTCCCGGTAACCGCTGGGGCGAGGGTAATGAGGAAGGAGAAGTCATTTTCCAAGATGGAGAGTACCTGTGTGGTATTCTTGACAAGAAACAGCTTGGTCCCACTGCTGGAGGTCTTATCGATGCTGTTCACGAAGTTTACGGATACAGCACCGCCGGAAAGCTCATCGGTGTTCTTGGAAGACTTCTTACCCGCGTTCTGAATCTGCGTGCCTTCAGTTGTGGTATCGACGATCTTCGATTGACCCAAGAGGGTGATCGCATTCGCAGGGAGAAGTTGGCCACTGCGCCCCAGATGGGTCGCGAAGTCGCCTTGAAGTATGTAACTCTGGATAAGGCTCCTGGTGATCAGACTGCCGAGTTGAACCGACGATTGGAGGAGGTTCTTCGTGACGACGACAAGCAGAGCGGCCTGGATAGCGTTTCTAACGCCCGTTCTGCTAAGCTTTCCTCTGAAATCACCAGCGCTTGTCTGCCACACGGTCTTGCGAAGCCTTTCCCCTGGAACCAGATGCAGTCTATGACTATCTCTGGAGCCAAGGGATCTGGTGTCAACGCCAACCTGATTTCTTGCAACCTGGGTCAGCAGGTTTTGGAAGGTCGTCGTGTCCCACTCATGATCAGTGGAAAGACCCTTCCATCATTCAAAGCTTTCGAAACACACCCCATGGCCGGTGGTTACGTCTCTGGTCGTTTCTTGACTGGTATCAAGCCCCAGGAGTACTACTTCCACGCCATGGCTGGTCGTGAGGGTCTTATTGATACCGCCGTGAAGACGTCTAGATCCGGTTACCTGCAACGTTGTCTGATTAAGGGTATGGAAGGCCTCAAGGCAGAGTACGACTCATCCGTCCGTGAATCATCCGACGGCTCTATTGTTCAGTTCTTGTACGGAGAGGACGGTCTTGATATTACCAAGCAGGTTCACCTGAAAAACTTCGACTTCCTTGCTCAGAACCACATCTCTGTTTCTAAGCAAGTTCAAGCCGATGATTTCCACAAGCTGGCTAAGGAGAATGTTTCAACTTGGCACAAGGACGCAATGAAGGTCGTTCGCAAGACCGGAAAGGTCGATGCTATGGACCCCGTGCTGTCCCACTTCCCCCCTGGAGGAAACTTGGGCAGTACTTCTGAAGCGTTTGCCCAAGAACTCAAGAAGGTGAGACTCCATATTATACCACGCAAAGAATTTGGGATGCTAATTACATAACAGTACGCGGATGCCAACAAGAGCAAGCTCATCAAGGATAAGAAGAATAATATTGAGGGCAAACTCACCAAGAAGACTTTCGAGGCCTTGATGAACATGAAGTACATGAAGTCTATCATTGACCCCGGTGAAGCGGTCGGAATTATGGCTGGTCAGTCCGTTGGAGAGCCGTCCACACAGATGACTCTGAACACTTTCCATTTGGCTGGTCACTCGGCGAAGAACGTCACACTGGGTATTCCCCGTCTACGTGAAATCGTCATGACAGCCAGTGCCAACATCATGACGCCTACCATGACCCTCCTCATGAACGAGGGCATTTCCAACGAAGACTCCGAGAAGTTCGCTAAGGCCATCAGCAAGCTTACCATTGCTGAGCTTGTCGATAAGGTGCAAGTCCAGGAACGCATTGGTTCCGGCATTGGCCACTCCAAGGCCAAGATTTACGACATTGAGATCACCTTCTTCCCATCCGAAGAGTACACCAAGGAGTACGCCATCCAGACTAAGGATGTCCTGAATGCTCTGCAGACCAAGCTTGTTCCTCGACTGGTGAAGCTCACTAAGGCCGAGCTCAAGAAGCGCAACGACGAGAAGAAGGGCGTCAAGGGCAGCACCTCTCAACCCGAGATCGGTGTTTCAGTTGGAAGAATCGAAGAGGCACCCAGAGGCGCTGATTCCGAAGCACAGCCTGCTGACGATGACAACGAAGATGACGAGGATGACGCCAAGCGAGCCGCTGGAGCCCAGAACCGGGGCAACCAGGTTTCCTACGAAGGACCTGACGATGGCGAGCAAGCCATCATTAACCGCCAAGACACCCCTGACGAAGTTGATGACGAAGAATCATCCAGCAAGCCTACAAAGACCACCCGCGATGTGGAAATGAAGGATGGATCCGATTCAGAGGATGACTCTGACGACGAGGTTGCTCAAGACAGCAAGGCTCGTGAAGAAGACTTGATGGGCAAGTTCGAGGAGATCACGAAGTTCAAGTTTGACCCTAAGAAGGGTCTCACCTGTAACATTCAGCTGCAGTATGACGTCGAGACCCCCAAGCTTCTGCTTCTCCCTCTGGTCGAGAAGGTCCTTCACCTCTCTGTCATCCAGTCCATCCCCGGAATGGGCAACTGTGTCTTCGTTGAGGCCGACGAGGCCAAGGGTGATCCCGCCAACATTCTCACGGATGGTGTCAACTTGCTTGCCATGCGTGATTACCAGGATATCATCAAGCCCCACTCCATGTACACCAACTCCATCCATGACATGCTCAACCTCTACGGTGTGGAAGCCGCCCGTGCTACCATTGTTCGCGAAATGGATGCCGTTTTCGGTGGTCACAGTATCTCCGTTGACAACCGTCACTTGAACTTGATTGGTGATGTGATGACCCAGTCTGGTGGCTTCAAGGCCTTCAGCCGTAACGGCCTGGTCAAGGAAGCGTCATCTGCCTTCGCGCGTGCCAGTTTCGAGACTACTGTCGGCGCCCTGAAGGACGTTGTTCTTGAGCGTGGTGTTGACAACCTCAAGAGCCCCAGTAGCAGAATCGTTGTTGGTCGTGTCGGTACCGTCGGTACCGGTTCCTTCGATATTCTTGCTCCTGTAGCATAGTCATCTCTGACTGGACGGAGTTTTGAATGTGTATTTGATCTTGTATTTCCTCATGTGTATATTGTCCCGCAAAGCTTTTGATTTCAGTTGTGTCTCCGTTACTTTTCTGTCACTTGATCTTTGATGTGTCGATGATCTGGAGTTTTTTTTTGTGCAGCGGAACTAAAAAAAAGTCTCTATCCCTGTTCATATTTGCATCGTATCTAGTCTCCAAATAGATATTTTCAAAGTTTTACGAATCTCTCACTTAAGATCTTTCACCTAAACTCTTCGTGTCTAGATGCACCCAGGTACTGGGGGTTTCAGTACCTTAAGCAGACAAATATTGAGCCTTCCATGGTGGGAGGTTAGTGGAGGGAGCAACAACTGGGAAGTCATAGGCGTGTGCATGTCGAGATAATCGAGATACTCATAGACCTCTAGGGATTATTGGGTTGCATAGTTTCATTTCCAATTGAGACTGAGCATGCTCTATTATATGCTGTCCTAAGAAACACCAACCATGCGAAATGGCACCATGCCCAGATTCAAACGCCCTGCCCATGCCTTAAATGCATTATGTACCCCAAAACGACAATTAATTATTTTTATTGCGCGTCCAGCATCATGAGATCCTCGTCGATGTCATCGTCGAACTCATCCTCAACAATACGGGATGCAGATGGAATCACGCCGTCCATATTTCCGTTCACTTCCTCTCTCATCATCCGCTCTTCCTCGGTTTTCCTCTTTGCCTCGTGACGCTCGATGTCAGCGAGACTCCAAGTGGAAATACCTTCTTGGTCCCTTGACTTAAACGGTTGGGCCATGGTACGCAAGAAATTTTTGGCGTTAGAAACGGCCATATCTGTACTGAGGTTGGTTTCGCTGTCCAGCATGGCCTGATTTATCCACTTTGGAAGTTGGGGCCGCTTTCGCTCGAATCGACGATCTGCCAACACCATGACTCCATAGTCATCCTTGCCACGCAATACACGCCCCAGACACTGAGCAGCGTGTCGAATAGCATCGAAGGATAAGAAGTCATTCTCCCGGATGCGATAGTTTTCACGCAGGAATTCGAGGCGAGCTTTCAGAATTCGAGACTCTGTGTATTGGAACGGAACGCCAATACACAACACTGCACGACCATAGTGGTGATCGAAATCGATACCTTCGGAAACCTTGCCTCGAGCGACACAAAATAAGATTGCGCCACGTCCATTGCAACACGCTGTACGGTAAGTCTCCAGGGCCAGCGATGACTCCTGCGCATCGGGCGTTTCCACAAGGATCAACTTGTAATTCCAAATTTGATCCAAGATACCCATTCCTTGCCACATACTGATAATCGATTCCATGTAGAGGTAGGATGGGAAGAAGACCACAACTCCATCAGGTGTGATCCGAGAAAATTCAGTGACCAGGGACCCGTAATTTCGCACAACACCAGGGTCATTGCGGATTCCGAAAGAGGATGAAACTTGAGCTTGATCAGAGCCTCGCGTGACAATCATGGGCAAGAATGATCGTCGCGCAAGTGTCATGCTGTAGGACTCCTGCAAAACGGCATTGAATCCTAACATCTTTGGGTACATCTCCAGGGGTGACAGAGTTCCCGAGGTAATGATAACAGAGCTGAAACGGTCAAACACTGGCTTGATGGCTATGGCAGCATCCAAGCATGTGAAATGAAGTATGGGGTTTGGTACAGTGGCCGCCTCGGATTCGAATGGCTCAAGGATAAGCACGAACCCTTTGTCGTAAGTTGCGACAAGGGTTGCAAAGGTAGCTACCTCTTGGAGAGGCTGATAATCCTCAATGTTGACCAGCTCTAGCGTCCGGACAAGTGACGTGAGACGCTCAGCACAGAACCTCAAGGGTTTCCGTTCGATATAGGTAAGATCTCTCAAGTGGGTCAAGAATGAGGGAGGGGTCTCAGATATGGTATGCGTAACCTTCATGCGAGTTTTGAGATACTCAATGAATCTCTTCAAGAAAGAGACGAAATGCTCCGCTCGACGAATGTTACCGGGAACAGCCTCCTTCAGTAGATCATCAGGCAAGACTGGATTCGAGATGAATTGATCCTCTTCACGAGCTTTTTCTGCTTCTTGCAAGCCTTCAACCAACTTAGTATATTCGTTCTTGAGCTTTTCTTCATCCGAGCTTTTCATTTCCTCAATCTTGCGTTCCAGATTGGATGCGCCTCGGGTCGCCTTGCGTAGGGAGTCTTCACTAAGATCTATGCTCAGCGACTCGATGCATACGTTGTCGATGTTGTGAGCCTCGTCAAAAACCACAATGCAATCCTTTGAAAGCTCGCGCGACACGCGTTCCGCGATTTTTGGATCTAGGAGATAGTGGTATGAATAAATAATGATGTTGCACCATGGCATCTGTGAATCTCAGTTAGAATTGAGTTGTTCTGAATGGATATACAATCGATCTGCTTACCATGCGCCGTGCAGAGAAGTAAGGACACTGCTTATGTTCTTCTCCGTACCGCGAGAGTCCATCCAGGGTGAAAACACCTGGGGGGACTAGATTATGTGGTTCTAGTAGGTCGAGATTCTAGAGTCCGTTAGTTTGTCCAATCATTTGTTGCAGATTAACAAGGACCTACTTCATGGTAGACGCAAAGATCGACATCTTCACCACGTTCCTTTTTCTCTTTGACGAATCCCGCTGTCAAGCTTCTGCACCTGGCATCGACCACTGTGCCGCTCTTCTCTCTTTTCACAGAAGGGTGAAGGCAGAGGTTTTTTCGACTGGTGAGACCGAGGGCGCGAAATTCCTCCTCGTGACCAAGTTCTTTGGCGCGATGCTCCATCAACGCTTTCAGCTCTGCCAACGCTTTCTCAATCTCGGACATTGTTCGGGAGCAGTAGATGAGCTTTCGGTGCTCTGGGTAGTGCTGTTGGTAGGCGACGATCAAGGACAATAGAGAAACGGTTTTTCCGGTTCCTGAGGGCATTTCGAGCACGCAGTGACCCCCTGCATCGAGGGTCTTTTTGAGATCGCACATGTAGGCATATTGTTCGGGGTAGATGCGAGGATACGGGAACAGCACTGGAAGATCACTACAGCAGGCGGAACGCATTAGTTTGTGGACAGGAATCGGACAAGGGGTAATTAGTACTCAATGAAGAACTTCATCTTGGCTGGACTCCGATGCAAAGCGCAAGAGGGCAAGGAATAGAAAGATGACCCGAGCACTCTTCTTTCGCGCTGCCACGCTTTCCCCGATTGGGACGGCTCCAGCTATGACACAGTATCACGTGACTCATATGTGTCCCGGGGCTCTCGAAGCTTGTCCCGGATTCGATTTTGAACATTCACTTGACCTTGACTACTGTATATCTGTTCGACGAAGAGATACGCGCTACTGCAAACAAACCAGATATGCAAGAGTCAATGAGCACATGACTTAGGGCAGCCGACCATTTGATGTCACTGTTGGTGCTGTGCCTTCTGATTACATCTCTATCAGCCTGCAAAGAAATATGCAAATCGGTGTTTTAAATGGCCATCAGAAATCAAGACTACTAAGCTATGGATATAATCTATGCCAGCAAGAGGAGAGGTGCTCGAGGTTGGTGGGTTGGTAGGAATCAGATTGACCCGACATTCCCTGCAATACCTAGGTAGTCGTAGTCGCCCTCCATTCAGAGCGCTTTCGCTTTCTTTCGAATGCAGTCGGTGAGAAAGTACCCCAAAGAGGCAGGAAGCCCGGGCTTTATCGTAGCGAGCCCACCTGGCAAAGACCGTTAACTCAACCGGAGCACCTGGGCAGTCAAATTGTTGGAGCAGGTCCACGGCCCCGGGGGTGATTATCGCGCGCTTCTTATCGATAGAGGATAAGATATGTCACGTGCAATTTACGTTACGAGCGACAACATTTGTTACCTATCTCAATCCCCCACTACATTCCACTAAGGACCACTGATCTCATACCCCACATGAGCAAAAAGTTCAAATCCCAGGCCTCCAGCAGTCGCGCTGCCGGTAGTGCCTTTGGCTCATTCGGGGGGTTCTCCGGAAGCCTTTCCAGCCAAGGGAAAGAGCCCTCCGCGCTGACATATATTACGGCACCACCAGATCTGTCCCGTATTGACGATCAGAAACTCGTCATCGCGTTCAAGAACCTACTGAAGAAAGATGACACCACTCGCACAAAGGCATTAGAAGAATTGAGGGAGCATATTTCGACAGTGGAAGCGAACAAAGGCACCTTGGATGCCGGATTTTTGGACGCATGGGTATACAAAGTTGATTCGATGATATACCAGCTCAAACTAAGCATTATTACTCTAATCTAGGTCGGCATATACCCCCGGTTATCAATTGATCTCTCTCGACGAGCCCGTCAGCTTGCCCATTCAATTCAAGGCACCGTCGCAAGTCTCGCGGGAAAGCGGATTGTCCCCAACCTACCAAAAGTTATCGGTGCCTGGATTGCAGGCATCTACGATAATGATAAGATCGTCCATCGGTCTGCTCTTGAATCATTTACGAAAGTCTTCTCAACGGAACAAAAACGAAGTAACGTGTGGAAGATCTACCAGAGCTCGATATTGGACTTTGTAGATGACGTCATTCTTCACCAATCAGCCTTGACACTGAGTGATGAGAGGACTGTGAAACGAGACGATGCCGAGGGAAAATACGCTCGTGTGGTTGGAGCTGCAATCATGCTTTTCAACCGTGTCTTAGGTACGTCTGTTGATGCTCACCATGCGAATGCCGGAAGCTAACCATTGAATGCTTCTAGGCAATTCGGCCGATGAAGATTTGGAGAAGGACTTCTCGCAGATTGAAACAATATTAGCCAGCAAGTTCCTCTGGGCTCTTTGTCACCATGATGATCCATACGTCCGTCGCTCCATCTACGTCCTGCTTCGAACTGCAGTTTCCCGTGAGCCTGGGTGGGTTGACTGGCCGACCCTCAGCTCAGCCGTGATTGGAAAATCCCTGTCTCTCCAGCAGATTGGATCAGCATCAGAACTGTCTGAGTCTCTTCTTGTCCTGTCCATCTCGAGACCTCAAGTGTGGACGGACGACTATAGTGGGAAATCTTCTGCTTCAAAGAGGTTACGCCAGTATATCCAGAAGGGATCTCAAGGAGGAGCCAGTAGTTTCTGGTCAAACCTGGACCAACTACTTCGAACAGTGCCCCACGAAGTACTAGCAGGTGCGGACAAAGCCACCGCTGATCGAGGAATTACATCTACCAGCGCAATCGCCTTGACTGAAGCTTTCCAAGAAGGATTGAACTCACGAGAAGAGCCGCGCCAGAACCTCACCGTCGGATGGAAATGCTACATTCAAATTGCGACATGGCTCGCGACTTTGATTCCACAGGACCAAAAGACCGAATTTATTGACCAAAGAATCTCCCCCTTGGTTGTGAATCATGTACGACTTGACCCAAACCTGACACAATGGGTACTTCCAGCTCAGTCAGCCGAGGACAGCTGCGTGCATTATCTGTGTACCTTGGGTTCTACTGGACATGAGCAAGAATTGGAGTCGCTCTGCAGAACTCTCTCCGAGGGTCTGCTAGAAGCTGTCAAGCTGTCCTCTCCCGAACAATCTAAAGGTTTCCGCGAATCTCAAGACTCTATCTGTGCCCAGGCCAAACGTCTCATGGCCTTAGAGTCTGCCGTTCTTTCGCGCATTGCGGATTCCAAGGAGCCACGAGTGACAGAAATAATCGAAACTTCCATATCATCTCTCCTTGAAAGTTGTCTTGAAGTCTTGCGCACCCGCAATGGCAAGCCATATGGTGCAGCTGCCGTTGTTGTCGAATGTGTCAGCAGTATACCTACCGTCGCCCAAAAATCCCAAGACCTAAAGAGTTTCGTCCAGAAGGATGCCCCGGAGCTCCTACTTTCCCCTTCTGCTGACCGCTTGATTTCAACCATTTTGAAATGCCGAGAATGGGATGGTTTCTCGTCAAGTTTCGAGAACATTGTCGAACAAGCTCTTGCGCTTGAGCCCGAACAGTCTAATGTCCACGTGCTCCAAAGCTTGCTTTCATCCCTCAACTTTAATGAAGTTGAGCACAAGGAGAAACTCAATTCACTCGTCGTGCGGGCTTTAGACAAAGCTTGCTGTGGAAGCCATTCTCATTGGCCTATCATTACAGCTGTTCTCCAGAACAAATCATCACATGGCGAACTGATGGACAAGATCTTTTTAACTTTGATTGATGAGCTGTCCACCAATGACAAAGTCTTGAATGCGCTACACGGGATCTCCCACATTGGGAAGACTGCACCATCTGCTGCCCGGGAATTCCAAAGTGGATTGAACGGCTCTAAGCTCGCGGGAAAGCTGATATTCCTCACAGAGTCTCCTGAAGAGGAGGTCGCGAGCCTGGCGGAAGCACTTTTGAAGTCATTGAAGGAAGCCGTCGTTGGCGAGACTACTACAAAGTCGGGTATTGAAATTCTTCAGCATGGTTTCAACCACGTGGACGAAGAATCATTGTCGTGAGTACTCTTTCAAGGCCAGAACATTTGGTCACGATTGTTCAGATTGCGCTAACATCGACCCAGAGTTGAATCTCTTCTTGCTATTGCGGCTGAGCTTCTCCCGAGCATCACTGCCGACGGTGCAACTAGCACCGCCGCCGAGATTCTACCTTCTCATCGCTCATGGGAAGAAGCTCTTACGCCTTTCCTCCAACTCCCACCTCGCTACTCCATAGCCATCACGTCTCCTCTTGGGGGTGCTGTCCACTTGGTTCAACGCGAGCTATCTGACTCGTTCAAAGCCCTGTGGCCTACCATTCCACGCGATTCTGATCATCGGTCCTCTGCTTTCCGCCTGGCGGCTTTCACGATCAATGTTCTTTCTACATCTGATATAGTGAGACATCTGAACCAGGAGAGTCTCGAGACTTTGTTCCGCTTTTTGCCTTTGGCTATCCAACTCATCGATGATGATCTCAGCATCGAAAACAGCAACGGAATCTCAGGCATTGAATTAGCCGATCAACGAGACGAGTATACGCAGACCGTACTTGATGGCCGAAGCGTCATCACCAAACTGGTTCATGACAGCGAACCAGTTGGATCTGCACCAGAGAAGACAATTTCATCATTGTTCACTGAGCTTTGGGAAGCCAGACTGGAGGAAGTTAAAAGTACTTCTCCTGCTGACTATCGCATTGGCGAAGCATTTGTCAAGGTCATGAATATTGCGGATTCAACGCAAAAGTCCAAATCCTCGGAAGATGTCGCGCAAATCTGCAGAGATGCACGTTCGGTCAATATCTTCCGTTCGGCATCCTGGTTTGCGGTTCTGCGAAGCTCGATTCTACAAAACCCGGTTGGAAACAGAATCTGCAACGAGTTGGTCGCAGACTCTACTGGCTTGAAGACAGAGACTGCCTCCGAGGGTGGTAAGTACTAGATGCTACCGCTACCTAATGCTGTTGATACTAACCCTATGTAGGCATGCAAAAGCTCACTCTGCTGAACATCTTGCTCTCTGGCGAAGAAGATGTTGTATCAACCATTCCAACACAGCGTTTGGTCTTCCTTACCAAGAACTTGATTGAGTGTCTCCACTCAACATCTGCATCTCTTGGTCTAAAATCCGAGATCACCAAAACCCTTTCTCTCATCCTCCCAGCCCTCGGTGAAATCTACGGATCTCACTGGGAAGAATGCATGGACATACTAAGCACTGTGTTGCGCAATACCAATGGCGGTGAAGATGCCCTGCCACTCCTGGTGTCTTCGTTCAAACTCTTTTCGCGGTTGAAATCTATCTCGGAGGGAGATAGTAATGAAGACGTACAGGATGCCTGGGCAACTCGAAAGGGTGACCTTTTCACTGCATTGGCATCCACGATCGATACTTTTGGTAAGCCACTTCAGCTGTGTTTCAAACTTCTTCTTATCTAACGAACATCAGACTCGGAGACAACATTCAACCAGCCTCGCGATATAGCCGTAGAGAACTTGCGTCGTCTCATCAACGCTATCCCTGTTGAACATCTTGAAGATGTCAGCGAAACCTTCCATCTCCTCACCGCGCACAGTCGAGCAGTTCAACGCACTGCTTACACTATCCTTCATCATTACATCCCCCATGCCCAGGAAAAGATTTCCTTCGAGCTCGCTCTCTCGAAGACTGCTGCCACTCTGCCCGACGAGCTGGTCTCTCTTCTGCTAGAGCCTCCTTCGATGCAAGCAGTCAACTCCGCCTACGGAGATGACAAGATGTGGACCAGCATGCGCTCATACCTGCTCAGCTGGAAAATTGTCTATGACCACTTCACGAACGCTGTAGGACCATTTCTTTCGCTCACTTCTCTGATCGCTATGCTAACATAAGTACAGTCACTCCCTGTCCAAGAATATTACTCCGCTAGCATCAAAGAGAACAACATCCTGATTCCGCTGTTGGAATTCATGTTTGACTTCCTCCAAAAGTCGCATGGAAAGCTGATTGACGCATCCAAATTCGAGATTCGATCATTTGAGCCAGATCAGTCCGAGAGCGCCGAGAAGGAAACCCAATGGCTTCTTATCCATCTGTATTACCTGTGTCTGAGACACTCGGCCAACATGACCAAGAACTGGTGGATTGATACTAAGAAACGCGTGAAGGGTCCTGTCGAGGCATGGTCGGAGAAATACGTAAGTCCCTCGACAACCATTTTATAACATGAGGGATAGTCACTGACAACATTCAGATCTCTCCACTTGTCGTGCAAGATTCCCTGAAGGGAGTGACGGATTGGGCCGCCACGCTAGATTCGAATGAGGAGCGAGCATTGGAGGTAAAAATCTCTCAGAAGACGGGAGAAATTATCGCCAGCATTACCGTGGACGAAGAGTCTCCCCCGGTCGCCATCTCCATCACGCTTCCGCCAGCATACCCGCTCCAGCCCGCCTTGGTCGTCGGGCGCAGCCGTGTTCTCGTGGATGAGAAGAAATGGAAGAGTTGGCTGTTGACCATCCAGGGAGTGATCATGTTTGCCAATGGCAACCTGGTTGACGGCTTATTGGCCTTCCGACGAAATGTCCAAGGTGCCTTGAAGGGCCAGAGTGAGTGTGCAATTTGTTACTCCGTCATCTCCACGGACATGCAAACACCAAACAAGCGCTGCGCCACCTGCAAGAACACCTTCCACTCGGTGTGTTTGTTCCGC
Source organism: Penicillium olsonii (assembly GCA_911174995.1). Taxonomy (NCBI): domain Eukaryota; kingdom Fungi; phylum Ascomycota; class Eurotiomycetes; order Eurotiales; family Aspergillaceae; genus Penicillium; species Penicillium olsonii. The sequence continues at coordinate 1,181,051 of CAJVNO010000033.1, forward strand.
TGGTTCAAGAGCAGTAACCAGAGCACTTGTCCGCTTTGCCGAAACAACTTTGTGTATGTTTAGTCGTACATAGAACGCAAATATGACAAATGAATGGCCTGCGCGACACGCAGCCTGGGAAGTTAAGTTCAACTACGACAAACGCATCTTGGAATGATATGTGTCGGCAGAGACATTTCTGCAGCAAAAGCTTCGACAACAATGCCAGGGGCTGCGGAGCCCAAGAAGCTATGAAACATCGAGGTACCCAGCACGTTTGAGGCCATACCCGATGGAGACACTCACTGAACCCCTAGATTTCCATCATATACATTTTTTCAAGCGGAATTTGTTCCTCAATGCGGAGGATCTAAGGCTAAATAACGCCTCCGAGGTCGTTGACGCTTAATCTTTAAGTTATTAGCGGTCACCCATTTAGGCTAGGTGCTCCATTGCATATACCCCGGCGGACTGGCCGTATTTCCTTAAGGATGCGGGGAGGCAGATCCTCCTGCAGGCATGTCTCACCCCCGACTCCTGTGCCCAATAGGCTTGTTTCAACAGGCTTGGATCCCTTAAGCCTATGCGCCGACTGATTCAGCCTAATTGCGCCACTCTATTTCTGCACGGCTAAGCATGGCAGGTGTTAACTGAAACTTGACATTTGGATGGAGACCATTAGGCAAAATTCTTCGGTCGAAAGGATCAACTCGGGGGATGCCCTGATGGAGAGACAAGTCCACCCTTGTAGGGGCCCTCTGGAAGACTGCCCAGGTGTATAAAATCAACTTTCGCCCACACGGTGGCAACGCATCCACTTTATACTACGTACACTTGGAGCATTTAGCCAATTCCCACAACATGGTTTATAATATCTTCAAACTCTCTCTCATCGCTGGCGCCCTCGCCGTCCCAATTGAGGCCCTTGAGAAACGCGCCTGCCCCGGCGTTCATGTCTTCGGTGCACGCGAGACCACCGCATCGGCCGGCTACGGCTCCTCCAGCACGGTTGTCAATGGCTTGTTGAGTGCGTATTCAGGTGCTACTGCCGAAGCCATCAGCTACCCAGCATGCGGCGGACAGGCATCCTGCGGCAGCGTCAGCTACTCGAGCTCAGTTTCTCAGGGCATCGCGGCCGTCGCTTCGGCTGTCAATGCTTATAACAAAGAGTGTCCCTCGACCAAGCTTGTTTTGGTCGGCTACTCTCAGGTCAGTAATGCGGAAACACGGTTCACGGACTCGATCTGATAATGAGACAGGGAGCGGAGATCATAGATGCAGCTTTGTGCGGTGGCGGTGTCCCCAACCAGGGCTACACCAATACTGCGGTGCAGCTGTCGACTTCTGCAGTGAATATGGTCAAGGCGGCTATCTTCATGGGCGACCCATTGTTCAAGGCGGGCTTGCCGTATAATGTTGGGACTTGTGCTGCTGGAGGCGTATGTACCCCATCATCCGTTGGCTGTTCATTGAAACTAACGATATCCAGTTCGATGCGCGCCCTGCTGGCTTCTCCTGCCCATCGGCTAACAAGATCCAGTCGTACTGTGATGCCTCAGACCCATACTGCTGCAATGGTAGCAATGCAGCAACTCACAATGGGTATGGCAGCGAGTATGGATCGCAGGCTCTCACTTTTGTCAAGGGTAAATTGGCATAGAAGTAATTCGATAGTACTGGAATACAATAATTGTCCATGAATGCATTCAAGATCAATTGCACTCGCTAGTGAGCAGTAAAGTCGAGGCGTGAGAAACGAGGGAGTCGAGCCCCACCACGGAAGCCCAAGCTCCCAACTTCCTACTATCATGGCCAGTATCCCCAACCTGAATTCACTCCGACAAGGCCGAGGTCGAGGTCGAGGATTAGGATCTGGGAATGTGTCACGTCCAGGAAAAGACCAGGTCGTGCAAGGCACAGACAACGACGCGAGCGTGTCCCGCCTGAGCGCCGTCGAGCTGGGGTACCTCGATGATCCCTACGCGACAGCATTAACACCACCGGGGTCCGCGACGCGGCGACTCCCAATCATTAACAGAGGTGAGACGCATGCCATGGCTCATACCAGGTAGATCCCAGAACTGACACGCGCAACAGGAACCTACGTTCGTACCACAACCATCGATCAACTCGTAACCCGCTTCCTCGGCCCGTGGTCACCAAACAAGCAGAGGAAACAGATCATCTCGCTCGGCGCTGGATCGGACACGCGTGTCTTTCGATTATTGTCGTCGCGAAAAACACCGGACTTCATCTACCACGAGCTCGATTTCGCCGTCAACACCACCGCGAAGATTCGCGCGATTCGGTCGGCGCCGGAGCTGCAGCGCGTGCTGGGTATTGACTCCTCGGTTTCTGGGGAGGGAAGTCCGGTCACGGTATCGGAGGCGGGAGATGCGCTGCAGTCGCCTTCATACCACGTCCACCCGGTGGATTTGCGGTCGCTACCCGCGCACAGCAATCCCGCCGCAGCATTACCGGGTGTGGAAACGGGATTGCCGACCTTGTTGATATCCGAGTGCTGTCTCATTTATTTGTCACCCATCGAGGCGCAGAAGGTGGTTTCATTCTTTACGGAAGGGCTATTTGGCCAGATCGCACCTGGGTCTGACGGTGATGCGCTTGGACATACTGGTGTCGCGCCCCTCGGTTTGATCTTGTATGAGCCTATTCGTCCAAATGACGCATTTGGCGAAGTGATGGTTTCGAATCTCGCGGCGCGGGGGATCCAACTTCAGACCTTACATAAATATGCGTCGCTTGAGGCGCAGCGGACCCGGTTCAGAGAGCAGGGCTTTGGAGATGGCCAGGCGGCGGGTGATATTGAGTTCATTTGGAAGAACTGGGTCACCGAGGAAGAGAAGGGGAGGGTTGCGGGATTGGAAATGCTGGATGAGATGGAGGAGTGGGAACTGCTGGCGCGGCATTATTGCATTGCATGGGGATGGAGAGATCAAGCTCATATCTCGGCATTTGCCGGTTGGAAAGACCTTGAGGCTCAGAAGGGCGGGTAACTTCAGTTGTCCATGTTTGATGTTTCTTGCTACATTTCCATAACGACATCCTTCCATTCGCTACAAAGCATGACACGGCCACTTACTCCGTAGAAGATCACGACCTACGGAGTATCTACTACGCAGATCACACCTTAAGCGCCCTGTCTGGCGAAGATATCGGGCGGCTCGATCAATATTGAGTGTACGCCTGGTACTGTGATTCAAGCTGAGGCAGTGCAGCTCTGCTTTTCGAATACCTGTTTCGACCCTGATCACCGATCTACGATCTGACCTGTCATTCATCGATAGTCGCATGGGGCTCTTCAAGAACAGGCCGTTGATAGGTCCGTTGATAATCGCCATGCGAGGAATATGGTCAGCCCTTGCAGCAACTTAAAAGGACACCCCACTGATGCATACACATGTACATCTGTATGTGCCGAGTATGCGAGATACGTCTTCCTGAGCTTTGTCCCCTCACGGTATGCCTGCACAGAAATGATGCAAGGGCCGTCAGACATAGGCGCCGTACGGAGTACCGAATACTTTGAAAGAGATCCTCCAGAACTTGAGGTGTCAGAGAACTCTACAACCCGGGACAGCCCAGTTGATCCTCCAAGATCTGCACAGACTACCCTATGTGCGGAATATCAATAGTCATTTCTGAGTACTCCGGATTCCGTACTGACAATTTAGTTGTTAGCTAGCGTCATGCCGGAGTATGTTGTTATCTCCCATGGTAAGGTCGCGCTAGCTCTGCGCATACTGAAGACATGCTTAAGCTTGGCTAATTAGCTCTGGAGGTGATGCGGGTAAAATGACACGGTTGGACTCCGCAGGGAGTCTCCAAATATTTGGCAGTTTATGCGTAGTTCCAAGGTTCCAAGGCTGATGTTCAGTTGAGATTAACTATGACATCGGGCATTGTATAGTGCTCTGTTGCTGCATGGGCACAGCTACATATCCAATAGGCGAAAAGCACCAACCTTGGAAGATGCGGACTTGAACTCAAGGTCAGTGATTTAGCAATGACAAGTTTTTTCACATTCTGATGTGCTTCAGTTTACTATTCGAAATGTGGGCAATGTTTACTGTACATATTAGATATGGAGTATGGAGTGACTGGACCCAGGCCAAGCTTTGTCCAAGACCCCAATCGGCAATCCAACCTCGAAACTCTTTGCCTGCCCTACGAGAAAGTCGAAAAAACTCCGGACATTGGTCACTCGAGCACGGAAAAGATCAGGATCAACAGGCCCAGAACCGGTCGCGGGCCGGTTTGATGAGGATTGACTATCAGACCGCGGGTGTTGATGCGCGGTGTGGAGTACTTTTCCGCTTCCCTCATTTCCCTGGGGATTTGTGCTTTGCGAGGCAGACTGTGTGGAGCGCTGTACTCCGTACTGTCTCCGTACTACAGTCAAATGCCCCGTCGAGGCTAAACGGCACAAAGCTGCACGGAGTGTGCCCGCGCTGTCCAGATATCAGAATAGGGGAGATACCCCATGGCCGTTGAAAGAGTTCGATCAGCAACTCCACATCATATCGCCATGCTTATTGGCCTCACTCCACTTGCCAAGCAGGAACCATCGGGGTATGCGGGTGCACAATTGGCTGCAGATGTCGACTCGCCCCTGACGCTAGACAGCTAGTGGTCAGTGGCTGTCCACTAGTGGATTGACCTCAGGGGCTCGCAATATCGACGCAGCACAGAGGCAGTTTGCTGTGGGCCATTCATGGCCAATTTATGATCCCCAGAGCCACTCAGGGTCCGCCCGTGCGACTCAAGGCCACTCTTGCAGGATTTCGTGAGTGTATCATCCGTCTAAGCCGCATTGAGATTAGAGCACTCGTGCTGACCCCCCGTCCCTTTTCTTGCTTCTTCTCATAGCTTTCCTTTCCCTCGTCTTGACCTTCATTCTCTGTGAGCACTGTGTCTGTCCCTGGCCCGTCGGCCGTCTACTTTTGTCACTCGTTTGACTTAGCCATTCGCTTTTTCTGATATCTACATTCTTTGACACACGTCCTCCCCTGACACAATGAAGTTCGAGATTACACCTTCTCGCGCAGCTGCGCTTGTCGCCCTCATTGCAAGCGCCGAGGCCGCGAAGCATGGCCATGGCCATAGCCAACACCACGAGACTCGGGAAGTCGCCTTGGAGAAGAGGGGTGGCCAGTGCCAATTCCCCTCCGACGCTGGCCTGGTGTCTGTGACTCCGAATGAAAAGAACGCCGGATGGGCCATGAGCCCCGACCAGCCCTGCAAGCCTGGTAACTACTGCCCATATGCCTGCCCTCCGGGTGAGGTCTCCATGCAGTGGGACCCCAAGGCTACTTCCTACTCTTACCCCATGTCCATGAACGGTGGTCTTTACTGTGACGAGAGCGGAAAGATTCAGAAGCCCTTCCCGGAGCGCGACTACTGTGAGTCGGCTGTCGGTGTCGTCAAGGCTCACAATAAGGCTGGCAAGCCTGTGTCCTTCTGCCAGACTGTGTTGCCTGGAAACGAGGCCATGATCATCCCCACCTTGGTCGAGGAGCTGGCCGATCTGGCTGTCCCTGGAACCTCCTACTGGTGCTCCACCGCTGCCCAGTACTACATCATGGCTCCTGGTGTGAGCCCCGAAGACGGCTGCGTCTGGGGTACCAGCGCCAAAGACATCGGTAATTGGACGCCTTACACTGCTGGCGCCAACACCGACGACAACGGAGAAACTTTCCTCAAGATTGGATGGAACCCTATCTACTTGGAGCCCACGACTCCCTTCCGCCACGTCCGTCCCGAGTTCGGTATCGAGATCGAGTGCGAGGGTGACGGCTGCAAGGGTCTTCCTTGCAAGATCGACCCCGCTGTCAACGACGTCAACGAAATGATTGGTGACCCCTTCACTGGCGCTGGCGGTGCCACTGGCTGTGTTGTGACCGTCCCCAAGGGCGAGACCGCTCACATCGTTGTCTTCGAGAAGGGCGGCAGTGGTGGCTCTTCGTCCGAGACCCTCTCCGTCCCCACTAGCTCTGCTACCTCCAGCTCTACCTCCACCTCCAGCTCCAGCTCCAGCTCCAGCTCCAGCTCCAGCTCCAGCACTAGCACTAGCACCTCGACACCCACCCCTACCCCGACTAGCACCAGCACCAGCACGACCGAGACCCCAACGAGCACTCCCACCCCCACCTCCACCCCTACCCCCTCGTCGACCTCCACCGCAACTGCCACCTCCACCTCCAGCTCTACCTCCACCATCACCTCTAGCTCGACCAAGAATGCCATTTCGAGCGTCACTCCTTCAGGCAGCACCCGCTTGCCCAAGTCGAGCCCCTCGCTGAGCTACACCTACCAGCCTCACATCCTGACTGGTTCTGCTGATATCTCCGAGGCCTCCTCGACCACCGGTGCCGCCGCCGCATCCTCCTCCTCTGGTACGGGTGGTGCTACCAGCGCCACCGTCTCCATGATGACCCTTGCTCTCGGTGCTGTTGCCGCCGTTGCTATGAACCTGTAGATCGGGATCCACTGATCTGGTTTAATTCACTGTACATGATTTCAAAGCTGTACAAGTGCTCGGATGACGCCTTGAGGCATGCCTTTCTCGCCATATGTCCGTGATTATCGACCTAATCTCGCGGGCATTGTTTGATTCTTTCACATTTTTTTTAATCTTCACTTCTACATAATCCCCCCTTTTTATGATTCTACGCATCCCCTGGATGCCCTTTCTTGACGACGCTCAACGTTGGCCTTTCTCATTTATCTGCTTCATGACTCATATATCCCTTGGCTATTCAGCTTTGTTATTTTTTTCACCTTTATGGATATTCTCACTTTGTGCTTCTGATCTGCATGGAGGGGGCTTTTTATTGATTACATATTGACTTCTGGCTTGGTGTTGAACCAACCAGACTTGACCACTTGGGTCTTTGGATGGACATAGGAAAAACAGTGTTCGCTTTCTCATACATCCTTCGGGACGTGCATACTGCAAGATTTCTCAGCATTCTGGATCCTAGTAGAAAATACAGGGCTGTCTTCCGCTGGATATTCTTCGAGTCATGAAGCAGCCGTTCATTCCTTATTTCTTCTTGGACACTACTCTGTATCAACCCTGGTCATTCCACATGCCATGGCGTAACGTGCACACCATACAATGATGAATCTAGCCCCCTGTGGGTAATTACAGATGCCCCAATGAATAGTTCATTAATCCAATTGTATACCGAACTCGTATATACAGAAACCGCAACGCCTATGCTCATTTTATCCATGCCAAATTTCCCTGCCAAGCCAACAAGTGAATAACCCAGCTCAACCGCTCCCGCCCAATGCATTCATACATTCAATTCCTCGATAGGAATAATCATATCCGGTCTCCTAGCCTCAATCGCCAAACGGTTCAAGTTCCGCTGTCTGCTCTCACGCATATACTTTCGTTGCTCGTATGGTACATCCTTGGCTCTGTCCGAGTCGTCGAGACCGTGGTACATTATGTATATACTGAATCCGATCAGGGTGCCGACTACGCAACCGAGAATGATGAGGAAGACATAGAGGGGGTATTTGTCTGGATTGGACATGCTGCTTCGCTTTATCAAGCTCGTGGCCATGTCGGCTGATGGCGTCGTGTTCATTGTGGGTGGAATGGAAGGCATTTGTGTGTTTGAGAGACTGGATGAATACTAGATATGATCAGTAATTGGGTCAGGTAAAAGAAAGAGAGAGAGAGGGGGGGGGGGAGTCCAGATAGACGTACAGGCTTGATGATAGGGAGGCAAATGCCAGAAGGATCCTTTGATATGTGCAAGTGATACTATCACAATTCAAGGTAGACTGATGTGGAAAGAAGGATAGCAAAAGGCACTTGGTGAGAAACGAAATGCCAAACCTATCGGCTTTATATGAAAGAATGCCTAGGTGCTCTAGAGACTGGTCGCTGGATTTGTCCTCTATCTAGAATAAGCACACACGCTGAAACACCACGCTGCTAAAATGAACCACATAGTTCTGATGTTATTCCCAATTAGGACAAAGCGCCAAGGAATTTCCATTTCTGTGATGTCATAAACCGAGCAGACCAATCAGAGTGCTCTCACTACCGGTGGGTCACAGCCAGTCAGGACCCAGCAGTTCTAAATATACGGATCTTAGGTCTATGTCTGCTCGCTCGGCCCCCATTCCTCAGATATGCACCCGGAGAATGGCTTGTGCTTCCACTGTACTTTGGTGTAGCTGCCGTATGTCAGATTTAATTGGTTCCAGGGCCGGGGCTCGCCTTCCTAGCTGCATTTTGAGATTGTCCCGCGAGCTGATTTGGATTGATTTTTTTCATTTGTCTCAGATGGCTCGAATTCTTCCGTGGTCCGACTCGTTAGGATCTGTCAATTGAAATTGCGCGTTCCACTAGTTCAGTCTAAAGGTGACAATGACAGATTTCTAGCCTTAGGGCTCTAGAGCGGCCAGTATCAGCTGAGTGTTCCCAGTTACCAAGCTACATTCAGGATTTCCGACTATCTGAACTATTTGTATTGCTAGGTACTACTTGAACAGAAGATTGATGATTTGACCATTAAGCCTCGAAATCTCAAGTATGGAGTATATTCGAAAGAACCTCAAGATGAATTTCCATGCTTACTAGGTAGTGGGGCGACAGACCTCGGAGGATATATATGTCATATATGAGCCCCGAGACGACCTTTGAAGCATTCTCAAACATCCAATCTCTACTAGGTATGAGTTTAGTCCATAATTATTATAATTTTCTCTTCCAGGTTGATCAACACTGCAATAACTTCTGAAATTGAGTCCCAGATATGCGTATACATTATCCCCGCCAATAACCGGCTCCGGGGCCGGCTCGCGCTCAGTCAGCAGCCCACCACGTCCGGGCTTCAGGTGGATCCGACGAATCGTCAATCTTATGACTCCCAATGCAAATGGAGACATGAATCCATGCTGGACATGTCGCAACCGGCGCGTCCAATGCGATCTGTCCGGCTCTCCCTGCGCGAAATGTGTCAAGGCTGGGGTGGAATGCTTCGACAAAAGACCGTTGAGGTGGGTCAAAGGCGTGGCAATTCGAGGAAACCTGCAGGGCTATTCGTATGAGGGGAGCTCAGACAAGCTTAAGAAAAAGCCGCGGGCCGCCAAAAATGCCCGAGCTAAACCAAACAACCCAGAAAATGCGTTGGTCAAATCTCCCGAAATCAGATGCTTGCCGGCTGCATTACAGGATCCGACAATATTGAACCTGGATAGAGTTTCCAGATATTATATGAATTATTGTAAGTCCTTTACATGATTTGAAGAATACTACTGACCGCCTGCAGATAACGAGCACATATGCAAGCTGTTCATTGTATACGACAGCGAAAGGAATCCATTCCGGAGTCTCATATCATACGGTCTACATGACCCGGTCTTACACAAGGCCATCCTTGCTCTTGCAGCAAGGCATCATGCGAATACAGGCAAATCATTCAATCAAATTGAGGCGCCGACCACGCCTGATCTCGTCAATGCCGATCGTGATGCACTTCTTTTCAAACACCAGGCGATGGAAGCCCTATCCCGAATCATTGGTGCCGGAGATACGCCGAAAAACGATACCACTGTTGCGAGTATATTCCTCCTCATCTTTTTGGATCTTCTTGAGTCAGGAAGCGATGGGTGGAACTTCCACCTGAAGGGGGCGAAAAGTTTGATAAAATCGTATCAGCCTTTACTCGAGTCGCAAGCCGGGATCAATCATGGCCCCGGTCAGACCTTGCAGGAAATATGGGGCTTCATATCTATGCAGATTCGCTCGTGAGTTACTGAACATGCTCGGCACGTCGGAAAGACCCGAATTAACATACATTAGGATCGAAACATTGGGAGCAGCCTTCTTACGGCCAAAGCTACTGTCAGAATTTGCCCCTGTCAGCCAGGAGGATATACAGCCCTTAGAGACAGTTGAGAAATCGTTCCTTGGGTGCCCGGAGTATCTGTTGACGGCCATCCGATTCTTCTCCAATGAGAGAGACACCATTGCAGGATCAAAGTTATTCGAACAGGGTGACCTTGAAACCCATATTCACAATATAAATTCGATGCTGGAGCTCGTTCGAACCTTTGATAGCTATGCATGGGCTTTGAGCGTCCAACGCCCGACATCATCATCAGTCGACATGGTTAGTGGTCTTTGCACATTATCGGAGGTGTTCAAAACTGCTACTCTGATTTATGGCGGACGTGTTCTCGATGCCTTCAGGGGAAACTACACAGTCCAAGACGAGCTGGTCTCTGAGTTGTTGGGACTACTCAACCTTTTGAAAAATGACGATGCATTATTCAAGTGTGTTCTGTGGGCAATCTTCGTTGCAGGCCTGGAATGCCAAACTCAGCCTCAGAGAGAATTCTTGATTGAATGCCTGGAGACTTTCTGGAGAGACACGAGTTGTTTGAATGCTGTGAATGCCACAAAAATCCTGCAGAACTACTGGGCGCAGCTGGGCTCGGAGGCTCCATCAAAGTGGATATTCGACATTGGATGCTTAGATCGTGACTGGCTGTTGTTATAGAACCTGCCCGCGGGATTGTTCCTTGTCCAAAAATGCCCCGGACCTCAAGCCAAGAGCGACTTGAAAGCCTTGAACAGATCATCCTTCAGATCCTTCCAATTCTCCAGCCCAACGCTGACCCTCAGTAACTTCCGATCAACCCTTGAATCCGACAGAGCTCGCCACTCGATCAAAGATTCAACACCACCCAGGCTGGTTGCGTGCTGGAAGAAGCTCAGCTTGGTCGGCAAATGTTTCGCAAACTCTTCCTTGTGCAAGACGATGGAGAACACAGGTCCGAAGCCATTGGGCATTTGCTTCTGCAGCCACGGTTCATCCTGCACCTGCATACTGGCATGATAGATCTTCTGTACGACAGACTGGACCACAGCATCCTCACTCCCAGCAGCAGGCGAAGGGACCTTCATCGCATGGTCAAGCCACGAAATCAATTTGGCAGAATTCTGACTCGCCCACTGAACCCGCACCTCCAGGGTGCGCAGACTCCGGATACCAAGCCAACTTTCCATGTTTCCCATCACACTTCCAAGAGCCAATCTATCCTCGAAGAGCTGCTTGATCCAATCGGTGCGTTTTGTTGCTAGAACACCACAGAGGAGATCGCTGTGTCCGCCGAAATACTTCGATCCCGAGTGCATGACTATATCGGCGCCCCACAGGAACGGATCTTGCAAGCCAGGAGGACCAAAGGTACTGTCGACCACGAGGAATGCACCCCGAGCGTGCGCTTTGCGGGCATATTCCTCGATGCTGAACGCCGTTCCGAGAGGATTGACGGGTGTCTCCAGCAAAATGACGTCACCTGAACTAAGGCTCTCGGCTGGACAATCGAGTGGTAGCTTTTGCAGACCAGATAGACGGGACACGACTGCAATGACCTCGTGACTGCCATGGTATCCCTCGCCGACGGAGATGCGGCGCGGATTCAATAATGTTAGAGCGGCATGAAGTGCAGCAAGCCCGGTCGAGTAGCTCACAGCCGTACCACCTATCAGGGAGGAGAGGACTGCTTCAAAGCGGGTTGGGTTTGGTGCAAATTCGCGGGAATAGACGTAATTCTTGCCGTTGAACTCATCCTGGAGATTTGTTAGATGATATAGATCGACGGAAAGAAGCGCTCTGCACTTACGACGGGATCTTCGGATGGTACAAGTTGCTCTGGGTCATTGGGATATCGGAAGATTGTTGAGAGGTGAATTGGAGGAGCAACATCAGACACTTGGTTTAGAGCATCGTCTGCATGCAATGCTTTAGTTGACGGATGGCTGTTATGAGAAGGTGCCATTGTAACCTTGGAATGATTCATGATATGGCAGAAGAGAGTGATCTTCAATTCAGGTTCAAATCCAGGCTCCTGGTACTTATAGCCTGCCTCCCATTGAAAACTGCAATCTGAAAATTGCACATGTAGTAGTAGATGTCGTTCATAGATGGTCTCCACTCCCCTCAAGTTCCTAATCGGGCATCTGAGTAATACCCGCCGACCTTAAATTCTCAAAGTTCATTGGTCAATTCCCGGCTGCCCCTTCCTTTTTAGGAAGTTGAGCGGAGCGGAGATATATTGACTCAGCCAATCAGAGGTGACTTGACTCATATCAATCACCCGGATTGGCCTTTTAAGCTGTGATTCTTGGGAGTCATAGTTCCATGCATGAGTTCTGGAAATAAATATGTGAGATGACTCTGCTTTCTCTCAATCATCCTTTGCACATTTCTCATCATGTATCTTCGAGCAGTCCACGCCGAGGGCTCTATCAAAGCCCTGTTGGAATTTATCAGGCAAAACCCCCTCGGAATCTTGACGACAGCCATCTCATCCCAATCACACCCCTTCATCCAATCCAGCCACATTCCATGGGTCCTGGATGAAATCAGTGATGACCCTGATGCACCCGTGAAAGGCAAACTTCGCGGCCATATGGCTCGACAGAACCCACAAGCTAAGGCCATCATGGAAAACGCCGGACAATCCTCGTCCCAATTGACACAAGATGTGATGATTCTCTTCACCGGCTCGGCCCACCACTATGTGACTCCCAAGTTCTACACCGAGACCAAGCCCAACACCGCTAAAGTGGTGCCGACCTGGAACTACTCCGCCGTGCAGGTATACGGCAAAGCGACTGTCCACTTTGACTCGACGTCTCCCGAGACCTCTAGCTACCTGTCGAAGCAGATCCATGATCTCTCACAATTGTGCGAGACCTCTCAGATGGGGTACACTGGACAGGATGGGAAGCCCGGGCCTTGGACTGTGGCCGAGGCACCGGAGCGATACATCGATATCATGAAAAAGAACATCATTGGCATCGAGATTGCTATCGAGAGCATTGGAGGGAAATTCAAGATGAGCCAGGAGAGTACCCCGGGTGATCGCGAGGGTGTCATCAATGGATTCTCCAACCTTGGCTCGGACGTTGGCGACCAAATGGCAAGCCTGGTGAAGGAGCGATGTGCAATGAAGGACGCGAGTAAGGCATCATGAATCGAATGTCTAGGGTCAAATCACCTTGAAGTAGATCCATATTTTTCAGTTCCGGTGTCACTCCAATACCTAGGTATATACTAACTTTGGAGAGCACACGTTGTCTATATTTAGAACGTTAATAGAGGACATATATTTAGAAAGCAGAAATAAACGACTTCAAGCGATGAGCCCCATCCTTGAAACCCAGCCTTGTTTTGTTGCTGTAATTTTCCTTGAATGAGGAGTAGAATATCATATTGGGAAGTAAGCGCAATATGACGGAGATCGTTACAAAGGAAGTCGATATTGATCGAGAGAAGGCCTACCTGATTCCACTTTCCTTCGAATCCGACCTGGTTCTCGTTCTCTTACAATTCCGGCTACCACACCTGGGCAGTCGCGAGATTGACTATCTTCACAATGGAGAGACAATGCCGAGGTAAGGGTGCTCCAATTCCTGCCAAAGCACTATATGATCTCCTGGGTATCCGAATGTCGAATGTTAATTGCAAGTAGAGTGTCTTTGGGTCGCCGAGAGAGATGGTGGCATCGCGAAAGACCCCGAGACTGCGAGTGATCTGGCTGCTTTGTTGGATGAAATTGAAACCCGCTGCAACATACAGACAAGAGAGATCAGGATATGGTCTGCTTTTGCTGAGCAATTCAAGCAGTCGATTGCCGACAATTTGGAGCGGATGGAGACCATCGTCACTGTCCATACTCCTCGATCGCTCACACCCACACTCACACCAAAAGCGGCCACACCAAATTGATATATCAGACTATTTCTGTCCGATACTGTGGAATGCGCGAGGCAAGTGAAATGTGAGTGTTTGTTCGGAGACAATACGCAGTGACTGTAGTGAGATCATGCGAAATGTCGGGATCGACGCGCTATCAATTGCCTAATCGTCCCCCGCCTTTCTTCCTCCAACTCCCACCCCACGACATCCAAAATGCCGCCTTCACCTCAAACCGTGAGTCATCTATGATCTGTCTCTTGCAGTTCCAATGATCAAAGCGTCCATAAAGTCGCTGCCTGGAGCTTCCAAGCCTACCCCGCACCGTCCATATAACAGTGACCTTGTACACATGCAAACAAACGATGGCTAACATAAGTGAATCGCAGACCAGATTGCTCTCTACCCTTCGCCTCCTTATTCCTCGATTGCGTCTCTTACAGAAGAAAGACACCGCCTCTTCGGTTGCTCAGCGCCGCGAGCTCTCCCAACTCCTCAGTGAAGGGCGCGATGCATCAGCGCGCATCCGAGTCGAGAATGTCATCGCCACAGATATCGCGGTTGAAGTGATGGAGATGGTGGAGCTCTACTGTGAACTACTACTGGCACGCGCCAACGTGTTGGACCAACTGGCCTTCGGCGAACAAGGCACCCGCGCGCGCCAACGCGCAAAGGAACAACTCAAGAAACGTACCCAGGCGCAAGCTGCCGCCGCAGGATCAACAACCACGGCAGCCAAGGGTGCTAGCGAAAGCACCGGCTCGCGATTCGGGTTCTCATGGCTGGGGGGCGGAGGGCAGAAGAAAGAGGCCGAGCGGGCTAGCGCCTCCATTGCTGGACCCGCGGACGGGGACACCATCACCGACGAGGATAACCCATACCTGGATACCGCGCTTGATGAAGCTGCTGTTGTGGTCTTCTACGCGTGGAACCGCTTTCCACACGAGGTGCGCGAGTTCACGATGCTCCGCACTATGCTGGACGAACGTTATGGCAAGGAGTTCCGCATGCTGGCAACCGAAAACAAAGTCGACGGGGTTAGTGTGCCTGATCGGCTGCTCAAGGGGCTGCGTGTGCGCCCGCCCGGACAGGAACTTGTGGATAGCTACCTCAGAGAGATCGCGAAGGCATACGGTGTTGAATGGCATGGGCTTGAGGAAGATACACCGGAACTTGGCAGCGCCCCTGAATTTGTGGATGATTTGGGCGAGCCTGAACTACCACAAACACCTAGCAAGCAGGGAGAACCTGATTTGACCGAGGCGCGACGGGCATCGGAAACCAGTGAACTGAATAAGGCGACGCCCCCGCGGGGACTTGCAGCCGGTCGCAGCCCTGTCGTTGTTGCGCCACCAGCTCCCAGGACCGACAATCCCAACCCGCGAGTCAAGGTTCCCGGGACGGATGACAAGGTCGACGGTTCGAATAACGATGCAGCGGGTGGTCCCCCTAAGAAGACTACCAATGGGATTCCTGAGTTGGACGAGTTAACGCGGCGATTTGCAGACTTGAAGCGGAAGCCCTGAATGCTCAGCCTGGAAACCCCATCAACAGCAGAATCTGACATTCAGACGTTTGAGATTGGGGTCCTCTGATTGTTCTCGGCTCTGACTCAGGGATTTGTCCACTTGGGAAATGCTACTCTGTCCTCTGTTGTGGGGAAGATGAAGGGTGTTTCAAGATTAATGATGTATGCACGATCTATCCGATTTCAATATTACCCCGGCTGAATGGCCACTCGTATCCGTCGGACACATTGGAAATAGACCTATATTATGTGATAGGTAGTTTGAAGAAATCCAATTCTGCTCAGGAGAATGAAAATGCCTTCAATCGAGTTGCACACAGGGCTGGACGTTTACGTCCAATTTGACATGAGACAATCACAAACTCTAAGGGACAAGCTAATTATTACATGCAGACAGGGTGCAGAACTAGCGAGATTAGCTCCAGGGAGAAAAGTACAGAAAGAGAAGGGAAAGTATACTCCGAATGTTGTATTGTACAGCTCTATTTAATATGAAATGCCCTAAGAGAATAGAATATACCGGGTGCGAGCACATGGGAGTCCATGTGTCAAAAAAACCGTTGCGCACGGGGCACACCCGACCCCAAGATCGCGATACTTATACGAGGTAACCCGACTTCATCTTCTTCGCAATTCTCGCCTCCGGGCAAAACACCCCCGCAAAAATGCCAGTTTATATGCTCCACGGATTCCGTTGGCCACGCGCAGGCTTTACCGGAATCCGCGTCTACATCGTCCTCCACAATCTCGAAGAAGCCGCCGCCGAATACATCCAGCAACCCCTCACGACAGAACTGCTCGCGGAGTCCTTCCACAAAACACAGGCTGATCTCGTGCCGCGTCTCCCCGAATTATCCTTCATCGAACAATACGATCCCGCTGACGAGACGAGCGGCACCGTCAGCCAGGACCATGCGTACGTTGGCGCTCGGGTCATGGAAATCCCGGACGGTGGCGCCGGGGGCGGCGGCCAGAACATAGAAGACGTGGTCGAGCAGGGCTCCGGGTTAACGGATGATGAGACGAAGGCGCTGGAAGAGCTGCGGGATCGGCTCGCGCCCGGAGAGAAAATCGGATGGTATCTTGTGTACAACGGGGATCCGGATCGGTGGTACCCCGAATCAGACTCTGAGTTTGAAGAGGGGTACGAAAGTGAAGAGGATCGTGTGCAGAGTACTGTTCAGAGTCAGCAGCAAAGCCAGCGCCAGAGTCGAGTCCAGAGTCAGCGAGAGAGTCGGATACAGAGTCAACGACAAAGTCGAATTCAAGGAAAGGAGGAGAGCTATATGGATCCACCAAGTCCACAAAGTTACACGGTATGTTCTGCTGTTTGCCCCGGTGTTCCGGGTGTGCTGGATGCATTGCTGATTACTTCTAGTCTCGATTGACAAGGTTCTTCAATCGGTTGAGTTCTGGGTGAGGGGAAGAGGCACCAGGAACTGTTGCATGAAGAATATACGCTCTTCCTGTCCAGTGGAAACTGACAATCACTCCTTCCACTGGACTGTGAATCGAGCTTTTAACGATTTCTACGCTTAACGCTTGCTGATGCTCTTTATATGTGCATATATTGTTCTACTAGCTCAATCGCTCGGAAGTTTTTTTCTCTGGATTTGTCGAAAAGAATACAACAAAGATACCCAAATCCTCGAACACTAGTAGAATGTCTCGTTTGCAATCCTCATGTTTGTCCTAGTGATCACCTGCGCATATAGCAGATCATCTGGGCGGTAAGCACAGGCAGTATGGGGCTGAGGGGAGCTTCGATAACGGGAGTCGCGGAGAACCTCGAAAGTTTATCGCAACACTCCCCCGAGTGGTTTCATAAATGCTGACCAGGTGATATCCTGGCCTTCCATCGAAATGGTCCTTTCATTTATCCTGGTTCAGAATCGCCAGTGAGTGGCTCTTTGCCCGGACCACATCCAACGCTAATGACGGTATAGGGGGAAAACGCGCCTGGCGAAGTGGTATTCCCCATACAGTGTGAGTCGTGCCGGAACTCATCTATGGCTACTGCCTGTAGAATTGCGCTAATAAAACCCACAGGATGAAGAGAAGGTGAAGCTAAAAGGCGAGGTTCGTCCAATACCACCCGCAGCAGCGTCCGGTCCAAAGTCATCTAACCAACGACGATCCAGGTCCATCGTCTTGTCGCCCCGCGAGATCAAAAATATCAGTCCAACTTCGTCGAATTCCGCCGCAGCACTAAGGTCGTATACCGACGATACGCCGGTTTATTCTTCTGCGTCTGTGTCGACGCAAATGACAATGAGCTCGCATATCTCGAAGCAATCCACTTCTTCGTCGAGGTCTTGGACCAGTTCTTCGGAAACGTATGCGAGCTAGACTTGGTCTTCAATTTCTACAAGGTGCGTGTCTCGGAAACAACCCATGCGCTCGGCAGGCACGTGGACATGGAATGTGAGACTGATGCTTGGTTTAGGTCTACGCCATCCTGGACGAAGTCTTTCTCGCAGGCGAGATTCAAGAGACAAGCAAGCAGGTCGTTCTCACGCGATTGGAGCACCTGGACAAGCTGGAGTGAACGTGTTCGGCGTCGAACACGAGCCTGTATCAAATCAATGGTCATTTGCATGGAGTTCAGGGGTATTGGGTGGACAATCTTATCTGTTCAGAACGGAAATTGGAGATATCATACCTTACATGCCATCACTTTGGGGCCAATGTCGAAATCACGGACCAATCTGATTGCCAATGCCAAGCCTTTCGTATTCTCGTTCCACTGCAGACCCTCAGGGTCCGGGGCAAAGCTTTATCCAAGCTATTGTTTGAACTGCCGAAATCACTGCCGCTTCATGTGTACAGTGCATCGTTGACGTCGATGATTGGGACCTGTGCCTAGGCCTGACCAGCATTAAGCTCTTACTAGAGTGTAACGATGTGCTGATGCTCGACCGATATCACCTTGCGGGGCCCTGGGACTTCCTAATCAGTCATGGCTAGGTGAGGTGATCGTAGCTCTCGATGGCGAACGTCACTCTATGGGTCTTGGCGCCGAACATTTAAGAAGCCCTGTCGCTGCTAGCCCTCGCGAGAGCCTTTGCTTGATTCCTCTTTGGTTTGCCCTTCGGGGGTTACTATACTAATTCCCAAGCGGTCTGCACGGACGATCCCCAGTCCTGATTTTCCAGAGACATATGGAGATTGATCTACTACAGTACAATTTATACTGTAGTAGAATGTTCCCATAAACTAACCGCGTCCACTATACACAGCCTCACCAACCCCCTAGCTCAGCTTAAGGAACCAAGATACCTGGACCATCACTGATCGACCCAGGATGAGAGACTAATCTCTCAACACGGGACGATCAACTCGTGTGATAACCGTGGAATGCCCACCACGAGGGTTTCGAAACTCACAACGGCGACATACCCCATCGCACTACCTCCGAAACCTTGCTCCAACAACCTTCATTGACACATGACTGGGACTTTGGACACGGCCTCGAGCCCGCGACGGATACTCACCGGAAATTGATAACCGAGATGGGCAGGACCAGGACGATTCAGGAGAAGGACCCATACCATCTGGGCGGTCGTGGCGTCACCTCATCCACGTTGATTGACATCGGGAAGCGGGCTTGGCATGTGGAACTGCACAGTCTCGACCGCAAGCCCTCAATCTACCTGTCGGGGCGGGGCGCCAATTTCTCTCGTATTGATTTCCGGATTCCGCCCCTGAGTCCGACAGATCTGGCTTGGAACGATGTGGAACTCGGCAGATGGAAAACTCAAGTTGAACTGCCATGGCCTGATACTGGACTTGCTGTATCAGATGAATCAGTTGCCCTGGATGTAATGCACTTTGCATTGATTAAAACTCATTTCTCGGTGATGCTTTAATCGCCACAGTTACAGTTTCAAGAGATATCCACCTGAGAAATTTCTCAGATTACTGACGCGTTGCCGTTCAAGCCCCGGCCAATCACCACGGCTCAATGCACGGATCGTCCATGCTCTTCCAGCCAGACAGCCGATCAACGGGAAAATTAATCCCAAGCGTACGTGGATCTCAGCGTCTTGGCAGGGCGGCATGCCAGTACCGTATTGTGTACGGAGTACCATACGGCATACACAATACACTTTGATACTCCACACTGTCCCCCCTGACAATCCCTGGCATCCTGCGTCAGCTTGTGACGTCTTGCCTTCTGCGCCTCAAGACTTTCCTGTACTCCACGGTATGAGTACGCACGGCGTTACACGGTATATCGACGTGGCCATGTCTATTTTTCGAATCTCTGTGTTCAGGCGACGCAATGGAACACGGAATGAGAGCGTCAACAAGAAGTAGAAACATCGCCACACTCGCGGGGAACACATACTTCGGAACTGTGAAGAGTGGTCCAAGGCCCATGATTGGCGTTGGCTCTCTGACAGAACCTGGAGTCCACTTTACTTATCACTCTATCGATCTCTCCTGGGGTTGCGTCTAGCTCTTGGGTCTTTTTTTTAACGAATATTCTTTTATTCTTTTATTTTTGACATTTACTTCTTTTGGTTCTCCCTTTTGGTCCCCAGATCAACCCTATTAAAAGCCCCCCTTCCTTCTAGACTTTTTCTATACTGTCCCTTCTTTATCTCAATTGCTTTTCTCCCCCACACCTCTCCTTGTATCATCTCATCTGTCATATTGAATCGCAATTGAGCTTCAACGTCCATCATGTCTCTTATGCTCTCCGACAACCTGGCTCCTCAGCCCATGACTGATGTATTCACCGAGGACACAAACATTGACCGCCGCAAGTGCCACCGGACAGTGCCTATGAAGGTGCTCGCTCTGGGTGTTGGTCGTACTGGAACTGCCTGTGAGTCCGTGCTGCAGCAGTGGATCGTTCACGCCGGGTCTGCTGGAAATCGAACTGTGTAAACTAACTCGGAATTTGATCAGCCCTGCGCAAAGCCTTCGAACGTCTGGGATATGGCAAGTGTTACCACATGATGTGCGCAAGTGTTGAGAACCCGCCGGACTGTCTCATGTGGCACGATGCCCTGAACGCAAAGTACCACGGCATCGGCGAGTTCGGCCGCAAGGAATGGGACCAGCTTCTGGGTGACTGCCAGGCCGTCTGTGACTGGCCTGCTTGCGCCTTCGCAAAGGAATTGATCGAAGCCTACCCCAACGCCAAGGTCGTCTTGACCACCCGCGATGTTGACCCGTGGCACGCGTATGTTTGCTCCCGTCCATATACAGAACCAACACTAACAAAAAATCCAGTTCCGTTATGAAGACTGTTTTCTGGCGTGTCTCAGACCCAGAGCACAAGTTCGTCTCCAACTTCAGCTGGGCTGCTGGCATGTACTACCCCATGTTGAACAAGTTCTTCGAGACCTTCTTCCGTGGTGACTTCCAGGGCAAGGGCAAGCAAGTGTACGAGGACCACGTCGCCGAGGTTCGCAGCATGGTTCCCCCCGAGCGTTTGCTCGAATACAACATCAACGACGGCTGGGGCCCACTCTGCGAATTCCTCGAGGAGGAAGTGCCCGATACTCCCTTCCCCCGCGGAAACGATATGGCCGACTTCTACAAGCGCTGCAGCACCCGTAACCGTCACCAAATGATGAACGCTGCCCTCCAGGCCGTCACTATTGGAGGTTCGCTACTCGCTGCTGGATTCGCTGCGACCGTTGCCTTCAAGCGTTTCACTCGCTAAAAAAAACACACCGTCCTTGCATATTTTGTCCAGTTCACTGATTCCCCCTGCCTTTCACATTATTGTTGGCTACTAGTGCACGCAGGCGTGTCTAGTCTTTGTTGCCATTTGAATCATGCCTGTCACCCTTGAAGCACTCTGCATCTCTCATACCCATCTATAATATCTTTTGTTCTGACATTTCGTTACACCGCGAAATTATCGCCAGGGAACACTTGGTAATACTACAATATACATATGATTTAACTGTTCGCACTTCTACATATCTTCCTTTCCGAGGTTCTTCCTACCTGCATCTATATACTGCGCGACATACGCCACAACGACCTCTAAATCGAGGGGCAAACCGGTTTCTACTGTTGCCTATGCATTATCAAGACGCAAGGGGCGCCTAAGTGCAAGGGCTTACCGCCAACCTGCAAAGAACCGGAGCTGCCAAGGACAAGGATATTTAAAGGTCGCCAATCAGACACCGTGGAATACCTCCTTGGAAATGTCCATTTTCGAAGTTGGACACGGATTCATTTCATGTACTCCGTACTCCGTACCTAAGTTGCAATTCAATAAACACACCTTCTCAATCCGACCACCAGCCACCTGGAACCCTAGGAACGGTTCTCCACCAGACCCGTACTCGTACGAAACCAAGCGAACTCGGACCAGGCGTCTACATCATTGGGGCGTGGAGATTGCTTGGCCGGCTAACGGCTTGGCAGGAGAGAAGTATCCATACATTACGTAGGTATAAAATACGACGTGTAAGGTTCTCGGCTTACCGTATGTAATACCGTTTATCTGAATCTTCCAGACCTTGGAAGTTCTGGCTCGGCTGTTAGAGAATAACGCTCCTGTTTTCGATGTACAGTAATTCACTAAATCGGAGTAGACTCTTCTCATTTTCAATTTTGGGAAACGCCTCAAGGCTTAATAAATACGTAATCATACATTGGAGGTGATCTAGATCTGAGAGATCACCATCTTGACCTCTGCTGCTCTGCATTTGTATACGTGTACTTCATGAGCTGAGATGACTTGTGTCATTTGGAGACTGCACTTGCTGACGCTCGGGGACAGCGATTGAGCATCGGTCAGGCTCCGCGGGTTGTTGTACTACAAATAATGCACGAGTATGTACATGTATCTCAGCGGTACGACCATATCGGCTCGTGTATGTACACTACTAGGTACAAGCATGGGATCTTCATGAAATGGAGTGTTGATCATTGTGTCTACCGGGGGATTTGATAGCCTGTGCTTCCCATATGTATCTTGGTTATCTCGCAGCATGTGAGTTTACGGGGATCAAACCGGAATGGTAGGCTTAAAACTGCTCGATAAGCTGTCGCATATCGATTGATGCGCAGGTGTACTACAAGCGCTGGAGGAGTGTGCGGCATATACAGTAAAGTAGAGTTTTGGGCACACGGTATTGTGTGCAGATAACAGAAAACTAGGCCCCCGACACGAATCGAGTGCGAAGCACCATTCGGAGTCAGCTTCAAGGCTAGACTTTCAGACAAGGGTTGCGTATGCTCTGGGATCATGTCTGATTGCCCTGGTGAACCATCGAATTCACAGACTAGCGTATGCAGCAAGGCCTGCATTGTGTCAGCCACCTATACGTAGCGTTCGATTTCAAGTGTCAGATTCATTCCATGGTTACAAGAATAGATAGTTCGTGGCGGATCGGGCATTCTGAGATCAGGTGGGTTATTGATGGGGTAGTTCATCCACAAACTGGCGCAGGATCCCCGAACTGCAAAACTCAGTAAGCTATGGGTCCCGACTCCGTGTTTGGAGGAGCTTGAGTCCGAGATAGTTTACGTTCACGGCGGAGCGCCACATTTTGGCGTCGCGGCCATGACGTGGCCTAGCAGTCACTAGTTTAGTGCAGTATTCAGTATCGGTACCGCCACAGATTGAATTTTATGAATTGGAAAGGAAAGAGAAACGGGATATTCAAGGTTTTGCACAGCAATGGCCGATCAGAATATTCAGGGGTAATTTCCGTGAAAATTTTGGGGCTTCATGGACGATCATGGCTGAGCAAGATTAACACACACAAACATGCTCTCCCCGCAAGTTAAGCAATTTAGCAGGACTCGGCATCTTGGCGCTTCACTGGCGTTGGCTGTTGTGCCTCTTGACTCAGCACTTTTTCAGGCCTTAAAGCTGTGACAGCCAATGGTCGTCCAGGGCTGGTATCGGCAGTTCCCCACTTGTGCATAAGTGCAGTGACAGGTGGAGTGAGACTCGTACTCTGCTTGGTCACCTTGGCCTTGGCTTATCATTATCTGCAGTGTTCTGGAGACATATCTTGCATATTCTGCGATGTTCCCATGCCCTTGGATTTGGCTTTCTGAACTCTCGTGCTGGGAATGTGCAGAACCCATGCCCCATGGCGACTTCAATTATCTCCTCGTTGAGGGGCACTCAGCTTTTTCTGCTTGGACTCCTTTGGTTTCACATTAGTGGCATTGCGAAAGCAGAGGAAACTTCTTTCTACAAATCAGTGAGCAGTGAATGTTTTCCAGGCGGCGACAATGGCATGTTTTAACTGTTTGCCCTACATCAGAGACCCGACATCTACCCGCCAGTCTTCAAAGTCGAAAAGTCCGATCCTAACAAACTGAGCCCCGGATACATTTTCATCACGCCTTACGAGCTTCAAAACCCCGGACCTTACATATTCGACAGCACAGGGGTAAGTCCCAGTTCTACCGAAACCGACGCCTGCCGATCACTGACGGGTCACACGATCAACAGGAGTTAGTATGGAGCGGCTGGGGTATCTCAGGCCCGGGGAATGCACATGGCCTCCACGTGTGCAAGTACAAAGGCGCCGATCACCTATGCTTCTTTCAAGGGAATCAACAAAAAGGATACTGCCGCGGGCATGGAATTATCATGGACCAGAACTATCGAGTAGTACGATCCATACAACCAGGTGGAGGAATGGCATCTAGCGACATGCACGAATTTCGCCCGATCAACGATGGAGAAACCGCTCTGATGACCATCTATCAACAGCGGCAATTCGACATGACACCATGGAACGTCAAGACTGGACTTGGCTGGCTCATGGAAAGTGTTTTCCAGGAAGTCGATGTGGAGACAAACAAGGTCCTTTTTGAATGGAGATCGCTTGACCATGTTGATCCTTCAGACAGTTTTACTTGGCCCTCTCATACGGACACCTCTGGCACCGGGCTGAACGTCCACGAGCCGTGGGATTATTTCCACATCAACTCTATCGACAAGAATGCAGACGGTGACTATTTGATTTCGTCGCGCCATACCTGTGCGATTTACAAGATCTCTGGAAAAGACGGCTCCGTGATTTGGCGCCTTCACGGTGCCCAGCCCACTTTCCGCAACATCAACTTCAGCTTCTCACAGCAGCACGACGCTAGATTCCTGTTCGAAAATGCGACACACACCTTCCTCTCACTTTACAACAACGGATATAACGGCTTCAACAAAACCCACACATACTCCTCCGGTATGATCATTTTGCTCGATCATCTGGAAAACACGGCTCTTCAGATTCGCGATTACGCTCCGATCTCAAAGGACCTGGTGAGCTCCAGCCAGGGAAACCTGCAGATGCTTCCAAACCGCAACGTACTCATTGGGTGGGGCAATAATCCATTTGTGTCTGAACATGACGAGGCGGGCAACCTACTGTTCTGGGGCTCCTTTGCTAAAGATACCGTGATGAACTACCGTGCAATGAAGTTCGAATGGAATGGCATGCCAACGGACTCCCCTGCACTATGGTCATATTCCAGGACAGCCGAGCCTTTCTCACCAACAAGTTTCTATGTCAGCTGGAACGGTGCAACCCGCGTCAAGTCATGGAAATTCTACGGCGCAATGAACATGACCGGACCGTGGACATTGCTGGACAATGTAAACAAGACCGGGTTCGAGACCGAGTATACCAACGCCAGTTTCTACCTTTGGTCTAAAGTCGAGGGCCTGGATCACGAAGGCAACGTGCTCGGCAAGTCTGAGACCAAGTACACCTTCGTGCCCTCGGCGGAGCTTCGCGAGTTCTGTGCGGACTCCACCTGCCTCGATGCTCCGGGATACGGCTTCCCGGGTGAAGAGGCAGCCCGACCATTCATTCCTCCTGTGGGAGTGAATACTGTGCCTTGGATTGATCCCGACAATCCGGGATCCAACATCTGGATCAATCCATCCGGATATCCGCACTCTTCGGGAACCCTCAAGTACTCGAAGGGGTGGGACCTTGGCCGTAAGTGCACGGAACCTCTCGGTGTTCATTCTTATCAAGTGAAACAAATCAAACTGACTACTCATAGGCCTACTTGCTTGGAGCTGCGTTCTTATCGTGGCAATCCCCATTTCCGCTGGTGCCTATCTCGTATATCGATACTATACGAGGGACTCGATCGACAGACTGCAGGATCAGGAGTCTTCCGAGCCGCTGAACGGAATGACCGAGCGGAATCATTCTGGAATCCCCGCTGGCCTTCCCTGGTGGAATTGGCGCCGGTTGAACGGCAAAGGCGATCCGCCACACTACCACTCGCTTGGCCGGCGCAGCTCACAAGAGCATGGACGACAACAACATCGACAGCGGAACGAATGATCGCCCATTCATTCATTCATTCATTTCCCCCCCTTTCTCTAAGACTTGCATAGATACCTTGAGCCTTTCATTTTAGCGCTGTACATAGCATATATCCCTAGTGTTGAAAATTGTTACACTTCGAACGAAAACAAGCATTCGCCCATCAATACCACTAGGATATTCTAGATCTGATAAATTTAAAGCCGAAAAACACCAATGTCCACGCGGCGCCACGTACTCCGTACTGTTCAAGAAAAGCTGCGCCTCCGTAAACTTTCCTATCAGTTCAGCACTCCGTGCTCCGTATGTGTATGCGTATACCCGAAAAATACGTACATAAAGCCGACCGGGCCATCCGCGCCTCTTAAATTCTACTTAGCGGCATACGTATGCCCGCAGCGCGGACCTTTTTAGCCTGTCGTACCGACTACCCGAATAAGTCAAGAGCTTGCTGTCAAGAAACTTGTCGGTTTTGGCATGAGGTGTCTACCAATCTACATATGTAAGTATGTACTGTATGTACTGCTCTGCTAGACAAGTGATTCCCTTTACTCCTTAATGCCGATCGAATCCATTTCAGGAAAGTTATTTTTTATGCCCCGGTCTCAGAATGCGATGATCCTGCCCTTTGCCTTATAGGGTCGGTCTGATACATAAAATGCCCGGAGAATGTGTGACAACGGAAGGAAGCTAATGTATGATGATGTACCAAGGCGGCTTTTTGATTTTTTCGCGACACAATGGAGCTGAAACGCTTGGGCGTTCGGCGCTAGCTGTCGCAAGAGCAGTACGGGTATTGTGTAACTTACGATCGTAACGGCGTTGTACCACAACCAGAGTTCGATGCACTCAAGCTTAAATTGGTTCCGCGGATCCAATTTCCACATGGAACATTATGTAAGAAGATTGTCTGTGCGCGCGAATAGAATGGTACATACTATAGTAGACTAGATGTGTAAAGGAGTACCTTTGTGGTATTGATCGGATTGTCAGACATAAAGTGAAGCGTTTCTAATTTAGTTCCACGGTTCATCACTTCCATGCCAAGACTTCAATCGTCAAAACGCATGGATGTATTAGCGAGTCATGGCTCAGGGCAGAGCCAAGGTGGGCTCGGCAGGGAGATGTGGGCCTGGTCGTCGCAAGCCGGCTGTCGTCGTCGATCCATCTGCGTCCTCGTATTGAAGTATGAAATACGAGCTAACTTGGTCCAAGATAAGTGATGTTTTTCACTAAAGGAACGTGAAGCACTCGGGAGCGTGGACCACCTTGAATTGGATAGTAGTTTGAATGTAAATTGGTATGCGATTTGGCAAATGCGGGCGATAAACTGCATGGCAATCTGCAACGGCATTCCCCCCTTGTGGGCCTATCAATAAAAGTACGGAGAAATCAGCGTCATCGATGGAATTCCCCTGTGAAGCCCAAACTGGGAAAGATTAAAAGATTGATGCTAAAAAAAACACTCCGTACATAGCCCAGCAGATCACTCCTCAAACACTCTTCTTCCTCTTTTCATCCCTCTCATGGCATCTAGGCCAATTATAATTACCGCGCAACGAAAAATACCACGAAACCAAAGGGGCATAATTCCCACTTTTGTTCATTACGGCACCATCTCCGGATTACATACACATTCCTGTCTCCATGCCTAGGTCCGGGAACCATAAAACGAATAATGCCCGCCACGCGCGTACGACTTCCTGGTCGAGTGGCTACCATCTGACCCAAGGCGCAGCGCAATCCTCCGAGAATCCAGGCCGTCGTCGACGCGAGTCCAACACCTCCCTCGCCAGCGTTGAAGAAGCCTCCTCTCCCCCGAGCTCCCTCGACGAGCCTCCCGATACCATGCTCAAGAACACTTCAATGGATATGAGCCACAAAAGCCATGTGCACATCCGCTCCGTTAGCCAGGGCCAGGCGCAGGTCCAAGCCTTGCGAGAGCAAGAGCTGCCAGCCGCTCCTGCGCCTCGGCCCGCGCCTGTGACGTGGATGTCGCTGCCGCACAAGGGCCAATTGGCGCTGTTGGGCCTATGTCGAGTCTTCGACTTTTTGCAAATCGCCTCGCTCCAGGCTTATATGTTCTACCAACTCAAATCGTTCGACCCGAACCTCTCCGACTCAGACGTTGCGACACAGGCGGGTATTTTGCAGGGTGCTTTCACTGCCGCTCAGTTTGCGACGGCCATTCCGTGGGGCCGTGTTGCGGATGCTGAGTGGGGTGGGCGCAAGTTTGTTCTGCTTGTTGGTCTTGTTGGTACCGCAATGTCGTGTTTGGGTGTTGCGTATTCGACGTCATTCGCGCAGGCCGTGTTTTGGCGCTCGTTCGGTGGTGCCATTAACGGAACAGTCGGAATCATCCGAACTATGATTGCAGAGAATGTCAAGGAGAAGAAGTATCATTCACGAGCTTTCTTGATTTTGCCTATTGGCTTTAATGTGGCTTCGTTGTTTGGACCTGGTAAGTTGGTCAAATGATTTGCGTTGATGCGATAATGTGCT
Source organism: Penicillium olsonii (assembly GCA_911174995.1). Classification (NCBI taxonomy): domain Eukaryota; kingdom Fungi; phylum Ascomycota; class Eurotiomycetes; order Eurotiales; family Aspergillaceae; genus Penicillium; species Penicillium olsonii. Next base: position 1,209,094 of record CAJVNO010000033.1, read on the forward strand.
GATCCGATTTGCAGTCATGGGTGGTATGCTAGCCGACCCTGTTAAGAGTTACCCTCGCCTCTTCGGTCCCAACTCTTCATTCGGGGGTGAGCACGGTGTCCAATGGCTCGAGACATACCCTTACGCGCTGCCAATGTTCGCAAACTTCTGCTTCCTCTCCTTCACTGCCGTCTTGGTTGCGTACGGATTGGAAGAGACTCTTGCATCATGCAAAGGAAAGCCTGGCTTGGGCACATTTGCCATGAAGTTGTTTTCGCGCAGCGTCAAGACCGTGGTTCCGTCTTCTTCCCCTCTGTACGAGAGACTTCCCTTCCGTGACGATGAAGAAGATGGACCCCTGCTGGGCAGGTCCATGGATCGCTCGGAAAGCTACGAGCTGGAGGAGAAGGCGCACAAGCCTGTGCGCCTGCAGCGAGTCCTGCCCTTCCGAAGAATCTGGACTAAGAACGTCCTGTGCACACTTGGCGCGCAGGCATTCTTCGATTTCCAAATGGGCGCCTTCAACAACCTCTGGCTACTATTCCTTTCCACCCCCCGCTACGATGCCAATGATCCCGCAAGTCCGGCCCAGAGCCTGCCATTCGCTTTCACTGGTGGTCTTGGTATGTTGCCCCAGAGCGTTGGTTTCGCAACTGCTATTCTGGGTGTGATTGGAATGTTCCTCCAGTTCACCATCTACCCATCTATCAACGGCCGTCTCGGCACAGCAAAGAGCTACCAGTACTTCCTCTCGCTCTTCCCAATCGCCTACTTCATCGCTCCCTACATCTCACTAGCTCCATCCACCATTCCACCTCCAGGCCAAGCCAACGGCCCTTGGGTCTGGTTCTGGATTATCATCGTGCTGTTCTTCCAAGTCACCGCACGAACCTTTACCCTTCCAACTTCCATCATCCTGCTGAACAACTGTTCGCCCCACCCATCCGTTCTTGGAACAATCCACGGTATCGGCCAGTCCGTGTCATCCGCCTTCCGAACCATCGGCCCTATCTTCTCCGGCGCGTGGTACGGATATGGCCTTGACGTCGGTATGGTCGGCTTCGCCTGGTGGATGATCGCCTTGGTATCCGTGTTTGGCTGTCTCGCCGCCATCTTCGTTTACGAAGGCTCCGGGCATGAAATTCTCCTTCCCGGCGAGGAAGACGAGATTGAGCATGCCCATTAGTGACGCGATACGATATGAGCTTGTCTTGTTCAGTTGGACTGTACATTGCTTCAACATTTTGCATGATATCCGGTGTCGGGCGGTTGTTTTCTGTTTACATTTTTGATTTTTCCTCGCATTGCCGGTGCAGGCCACCGTGTCTCTGAATAAACCCACTCACTCACTGCACTGGTGGGCAGCATTTCCATATGCACATTGGCATTGCCCACCGGTCTCATTGGCCCTACTTGCATATATCCGTTTCCTTTCCGTGTTTTGGATACCATTTGTTTTGCATCCCTGCTATCTACAGCATTTTCATTTTGTCTTAGAATAGAAGTACCCAGACCCTCGCAATATCCTTCGTAGGGTCATATCAAAGAAATTCAATATACCATATTCAAATCTTTCATGAGATAGAGGCACAGGGAGTTCTGTCAAGCTCTAGGATAGCAACTACTACGCTCAGTTCTAGCCGTCGAACCTGGTAATTCAGACCCAATAGTACCAAAAAGTAAACTTGTCTATTCCGTAAACCAACTATATGTGCATTTTAAACTTGAAATCGTAACACTTCACACAGGCTTACAAGCTCGCACCGTAAGCCTTGGCGTAACTGGCATCAAAAGTATCCTTGTTGACGGCATACTCCCGAATGTAATCTCTCTCGAGATCGTGTGTTCTCCGGCCCAGAAGAACAAGGCTGTGCAGAGGCTCACCCATCTCAACGGTGGTCAATTCCTGCAGTGTACCAGACACAAGCTTCTGGTTCGCAGCTCCAACACGTGCAGCACCCACGGCCAAGCTGTCGGGCCCGAAGACGCCTTCCTTGCGCTCCTCCTCAGTCTCCAACATCTGTTGCGCGCACTGAGCAACAGTCATGTAGCGTGGGGGCTCGTAGATGCGGCGACCGCGAGCCATGTTCTCAATCGATTGTTCCTTGACCTTGATATCAAGCAGCACAAGAGTGTGCAAGCCGATCTGCACATTCTCGCGCACTCGGTCGTAGTAGGAGGAAGGCTTCCAGTTGTCCATGAAGAAGACCATGCTCACTGTTTGGCCGAAGTTGTACAGCTGGAGACCGGTGCAGCCGATACCGGACATGATAGAGGCGTTGGGGACAACATTCGATTGGATTCCAAGTTCGCGGGCGCGGAGGACGAGGTCGGTGTGGGTGGTTGCGCTGGTAGAGTTAGTGTAAGATCTGATAAGGCGGGGTTGGAAGTCCTACCCAAATGGATCGCCAACGACGAGGAAGACAATGTCGGACTTGTCAGCACCGGCAAGAATATCATCACTGCCAGTCTCGACCAATTCACGATCCGCTTCAATGACAGGGCGGCCATAGAACTCTTCCTACTGGTGTTATATTGAATCAGTCATCTGTAACATGCGCCGGAAGTGAAATTGTTACTGGAAAGACAATTGGATTCTTTGAGCGATGTAGATCTGACCACTTACAAGTTTAGCCTTGTCCACCAGGAGAATAGCTGTGTATGCCTCAAGATAGACTCTCTCGGCCCGCTTCACAATCTCCAGACCGCGGACGGTGATATCTGTCTCATCGGCGAGACCGAGACCAACAAGGTGCAACATTTTTGCTGTAGTATCTCTGAATGACCTAGGAGAAGATAGACTTGATCCAGAGCTCAATTCAACAGCCAGGAAGCAAAGTAAATAGCCCACGATCGACAGAAAAAAAGAGTATCTGCCCCGCAACGCCGCATCACCGCCCACATCACCGCCGCATGAGCGGCAGAATGTCGACCGCCTGCATCTCATCCCCAGATTGTGAACCTCACCCTATTGTCAGCGTCCACCTCACCACTGCCGCCAAACCCAGTAATTGGCTTTCGCCAGCCATCCAGCTGACCGAAATCGCGGAGAAGAAGCCCACCATACCTCATCCTCGGCAAAGGGGCCGTCATTCATCATGAGCTCCGATCGGAACCCGAAGTACCGGCAGGAGATCCAGCAGGTGAGCTCTTCCCCAGGCTTTCAAGCCCTATATGCGCTATACTTGTCTCTCTGGCTCTTGAAAACTCCGCTGTGGCTCTTGTGGAGGATGCGACACCCCTGGCGCATTATAAATTGATGGATATGCCAATCATTGTGTTTGCGCCGGGAAAGATAAGAACGGCAAATGGGATTTCCATACAAATTGGACGATGTGACCGGGTGATATGTCTTGTTCTCAATGATCCTAGATGAACAAAAAGGCAGCATGCTCTCAGCGCAATTTGTGAGAGCAACAAACCTGTATCTGGTGACTTGCCAATTACGCGTGGCTCAGGGCTTCATATCAAACGTGACCTCGGGAATGATACATCCATCGATGGTTTTGACACGCAGACAAAGAGCCTTCAGCACCTTTCATTTGCCAAGCTAGATGTTTCCAGCATTTGAAGAGTAGCGCCAAAGGCTACGCGTGCCTCAATGGCTCCTGCCATCCTGGCCGAGGCTGCCATCTTTGCTCTGTCGCTTCAAATTCCATTCCATCGATGGCCTTTCAAGTTCTGCACGAGTCCCCACTTGCACCAGCAATAAGAGCCAGCGAGACTCACAAATCGCATTTCAACGGGAGAATGGCAAATAGGTTCAAAAGACTAATGGCTAACACTTTCGAAAAGATGATGTTCGTCTCTGGAGAGACAGCCGAGCCGTCCCCTGAAACGACCACCCTGATTGAAGAGATCACCCGACAGCAAGTCATCGAGATTGTGAGCACTAGCATGATGAGGATTTCACATATTTTAGGACTGACGATGATATAGCTCACTCGCAGCACCGCTTTGGCAACTCGCCGCGGTGTCCGTTCGATCTCTACTGACGACCTTATCTTCCTGATCCGCCACGACAAGGCAAAAGTTTCTCGCCTTCGAACTTTCCTCTCTTGGAAAGATGTCCGCAAAAACGTCAAAGACTCCGACGACAAGGGCGGTGGTGATGCCGCGGACTTTGCTGCCGATGATGCGGCGGGAGCTGTTGCAGGCCCGGCCGACGTGGCTGCCAAACCCAAGAACAAAAAAGCCAAAGTCGGACTTGCTTGGGATGTCAACAGTTTCTATTCCATCCAAATTCCAGAACGCGAAGACGAAGAGGACGAGGAAGAAGAAGAGCAGAACTACGCAACCCTGCAGCGTCTTGCAGCCGCTGACGAGCGCACTCGACACATGACCAAGGAAGAGTATGTGTTCTGGTCTGAGTGTCGACAAGCATCATTCACATACCGAAAGAGCAAGCGGTTCCGTGAGTGGGCCGGCTTCGGTATTGTAACCGAGTCCAAGCCCAACGACGACATTGTGGATATTCTTGGGTTCCTCACTTTCGAAATTGTCCAGACTTTGACCGAGGGTGCCCTCAAGGTCAAGGAGCGCGAAGACAACGAGAAGAATCGGCGCGGTGGTGCCGATGCGGGCGAGAACTTGAAGAAACGCAAGCGGGAGACTGGTCTCTTTGACCCGCCCGAGGAGGGGCGCACACCCATTGAACCGCGACACGTTCGTGAAGCATACCGCAAGTTGCAGGCGACCCCTCAAAAGGCGGTTGCAATGCTGCTACATGAGGGCCGCATCCCAGCCCGTCTACCTCTGGTTTTGGTAAGCATCAATCAATGCTTGTTACGGAATGTGCTAATGGATTTTCTAGATTTGATATTGCTGGACGTTTTCAGTTGCCAGCCGGAGTTTAGGACGATACCCAATTCACCCAGTTTGCATTTTATTTTTGCATGGTGCATTTAGATTGAGCTGTCAAGGTGTAGTGCAATTCTCAGTGCTTCGACAAGTATTAAAAGAGACGAACAGACACCCGAGGGATCACAAGACACAACAGTTATTGCAGTGAAAGATGAAGATAGTCACACAAGATGCCATACTGCTCTCCTTCATTGATCTAACTTGACATGCACAGTGACAGATTTAAACATTCTCATCATCCACATATAGTCTGACCAACATTTCATATCAAGACAGTCATCTCTCAAGCCCACCAGCCGCATCTCTCAAGCCCACCAGCCCCCAGAGTAATGCAAAGATCAACAACGGAAGCAAAGCTTGGTTGTTGGTGAAAAGGTTCCAAAGATTTAGTAGTTACGAACCAAGCCGAAGCCCAGAACGAGAACACCGAAGCAAGCTAGGGTATTCGAGAGAATGTTCAAAAATAAGCCGCAGGCCGTCAAGCCCAGTGATTACGGGACACATGAGCTCAGCCGCATCATGTGTTTCCGATATCCGAAAAAGTGAAAGTGAAAGGCACCTTAAGTCAGAGACGTCAGGGCTGTGAGTAGGCAAGCAGTGAAACTGGGAAAGAGTTAAAGTGCAAGAAGATTTGTGTGGCCTTAGCCCCTCCTGGAGAAGTATCCAGCAGGTTTGAAGAAGAAGAAGAAGAAGAGGAAGAGGAGAATTGGAGGTTTTTGTAGAGAGTCGGCTGTCTCGATTGGGAAGGTGGTCATTGGACCTACGGTGTCTCTCGCTCCTATTGGCTCTGGCGTTCCTATTGTTCTCTAGGGCTCTGGTTTCATTGTTCTTCCTAGGTGGTGTCCTATTGTTTTGTTCTTTCTCTTTGTTCCGAGGCCCCGGGCTCCCTATTGTTTCCCGTTTGGGCTCTCCATCTGATCCTCTCATTGGTCGCTCAATTGTTCTCTCTGTTATTCTCTCTATTGAGCTCCTTATTGAGCCCTATTGGTCTAAGCTCTCGGGATTCCTATTCTTACTCCATTTGGGCTTTTTTTCTTTTTCTTTTTGACCTCCACACGCAATCTTGAAACTCTGGTGGCTCCTAAGTCTGCTTTACTGGTTTCAAGTACACTTGCAGATGGATTCCCACCTGGGTAAGGCTATGGATCATCCTTCCGAAGGCATCTCCCAGCTGCGGGTTCTATGATCCCAACTGCCTCCAGTTCGTACGCCTGAGCGAAGACCGCGGGTGATTACAATTGTCCTTCAAGTTGTATGCAAAGATTCAATGTATTATCTGAGTAGAGGTATGTAGATAGACCCCCTTCAATCATATGACATGCATCAAATCACTGATATTTCGTAACATTATTGCGGTTGATTTATTCCTGGTGCGTCCGGCGCCCTGAATCTGTCAGCATGGTTCTGAAACGGTAGATGAAAGAACAGGAAACGTACACTCAGCGAGCTCCTCCTTAGTCAACTCTCGAATGCCATTGATTGAGGGAACGCTGCCCTGCACGGCTCCCTTCACGGTATCAACAGCACGGCCAAGCAGACCCTTGGTGGCAACGACGTGAGTCGCAAGCTTAGCCTCAAGCTTGATCACACCGATGCGGGGATCGGAGGGACCGCCATCATGGACACCGTCACCCATGTCACCAATCCAGGCCTTGAGCGTGGGCGAGTAGTACTTCTCCACGGTGGCACGGTCACCGACGACCGAGGCGGAGCCTGAGATAGAAGCCCAAGCGCCGCTGACGGGGTCGAGGAAGGACATGTTGGTTTCTTGTGGGTGAACGGTAAGATCCATGGTCTTGCCAGAGAAGAGGTTTGTGTGGAAGATCAGGTCAATGCCGCCATGTTCCTGGTAAAATTAGTATATGTTTCTGCTCGGCGGGAATCACGGGTCGTACCTGGGCAGCGAGCGCCATGCAGCGAGATGTGAGGTAATCGCCTTCGGATTGCTTGGTGGTCAACATGCCAAACTTCACCTGGGAGATGAAGTTGGTCAATTCCTCGATCTTCTGAGGCAGAGGAGGGTCCTCGAAGTTCTGGGCCTTGTAAGGGTCCACTGGGTGGGTGCCCGTGGTTGTGTTGACATTGGCATCTGAGGTAGACATGGTGTGTGATATGAAGTATAGTTGATGAGCAGTAGACGAGAGAAGCAGCAACTATATAGTTCCCAGTAGATGCGGCATTCTTGGAAGCATCGTCAATGTGACGTCAGCGATAAGATTCCGGTTCAGGGTCCATGAACACATCGTCTTTCTTTCTTTTCTGCACGTCCAATCAGGCTCACTTGCAATGTCTCCTGATGTCTGGGATCGATCGCGATCTGCTGGATTGAAATATCCGGCCCAATTACATCACGGCCCGATTGTTCAACGAAACCGCTGAATCGCGAACTTTCTATGTGCCAGCGATTCCTCCTGTTTCCAACTCGGGCCATTGGGATTGAACCAATTTTGGTTTCCACTCTGAAGGTCCATTGTAGGAACACGGTTCGGCCTGCAAGAGCTCCATGAGGCGGTCTCGCCTTGTCAACTGGTGGTAGGGTCCGGGAGAGCACTGGCTGCTTTGACAGAATGTTCGGAGCACACAATTGCCAACATTATCACTTCACGAGTAGAATTTGGATACCCTGATCTGCTCAACAGGGGCCGACTCTACGGACCCAGCATGATCGTCCGCCAGAGAAGCAATGTTTACTATCGTCGGGCGAGGGACCATACCAAGTTCAACACAACGGCAATTAATAACACCCAAATCGCTAGGCAACAGTAAGTATATAGCTCTCAGCCAAAGAGGAAAGCGAAGTGGAAAGAAAAAGAATAAAGTACCTTCTTGCCCCCAATTGCGGACTTTTTTCACGGTCTTCCTATTCCCCTGTGCCTTCAGCCGAAACCACATGGAATACACATCCGTCCGACAGGTTCGTCCATCAACAACGACGCATCCACCTTCAGTCGGCGTGCATTCAAGATGCCAGCGGCGGCGCTCCATTATGCCTCGGACTCGGTCATTGCAGAAGGACTCATCGGTGCGGAACGAGCATTTTTCCATAGGACATTCGAGCTTGCTTTCGAATCGCTCTACTAGCCAGTTCACTTTGAGGTGTACCCCAGTGTAGACCATGGAGTAGAAATGGCGACATGTGTGCTTCAGGGCCAGGGCGTCTGGGTAAGTCAAGTAGGTACTGATATGAAGGTGAAGTTCTGATGGCAGCACCATTAACCCAGGACCGGGTGAGATTTTTGGTGACTGCATGGCCCTTGTAAATCATGAATGGAGACACTGAGCATCTTATAGGCAACAGATACTCGTTGCCTAGTATTGAGAGGTCACAGGACTTTGTTGGCTACGCCAATGTCAGATCTGAACGGGAGCAAAGCAGCTGCCTACATATTTACGGCGGCTCTCGTACTAGGCGTCCCTTACAAGCCGCGTCTTATTCGCCAATTGACAGTTATTACTCCGTACGCCAGGCCCCATTCATGAGACTATAATTGAAACAGGTATATCTACCAATTGAATTGTGCATTGATACGCCAATTCAATTAACGTATTAACAGAAGCCGAACAATAGAAGTATACCTGATCTCTATTGAGTGCTCGATTACCGAATGCGGTTTAGCGTGACTGCCGGGGCCGATATCAGAGCTCCCTGCGCTTCTTTCTTTTCGATCGCATCAGAGTGGCCACCTGCTCCCATATCAAACCTCAGCTCTGATTGGACTAGCAATCTGGCCGCAAACACCGGAGCAGTGGACTGGCGCCATCAATATCTTCACCCTCAGCAGAACCCGGGGACCTCCAATCACCGGAGAGCCAATCCCATCCTCAGCACATCGGTGCCCCCTCCATCTTGCTTGAACGCAAGCAAGCAAATCCAGCAAAATGGCGTCGCCAGGACAGACACAAGGCTCAGCGCCTGCAACCCAACCTACAACACCACCCGCCGAGTCCTCCGCGAACGGGGTTGCGCCCGCATCCCAGGCCCAGCCCAATGTCCCAGCCGCCGCTCCTCAAACATCCACAGCACCACAACCTCCACAATTCCCCGGAACGTCAGCCCAAGATAGCGGCAAATCGCGACGGCCACGCGACGTGCGGCTGGTCCACATGCTCCTCGCCTCGCTCGGGGTAACCTCATATCAAGATCGGGTGCCTCTCCAACTTCTCGATTTCGCATATCGATACACGTCCAATATCCTACAAGATTCTGTGCACCTTGCGACAGAAGGCTATGCTGCTGCGACAGATGGCACGGCAGGCGGCAAGGGCTCTGCTGAAGTCAATAGTGTTTCGCTGCCGGCCCTGCGTCTCAGCATTGCCTCTCGCTTGCACTTCCAGTTCCAAACTGGGCTACCGAAAGAATTCCTGATGGATGTTGCGTCAGAGCGGAACCGCATTGCTTTGCCCGGTGTTTCGCGCGGCTTTGATCCCGCAGCCGGTGCTCCGAATGGTGTTGCTGGGGCGAATCAGAGTATCACAATGGGTGGAATGCGCCTGCCTCCTGAGAGATTCTGTCTCACGGGCTTGGGTTGGGATATGAAGGACGAATGGGACAGCGAGGGTGAAGAGGATGTGCCTGATGCGCCGCAGGGTGTTGCTGGCAATGGCGTGGGTGGTGACGGTGCTGGCGAAAAAGAGGACGGCGGCGAAGAAGACGAGAACGATGGAAAGATGGAAGATATCTTTGGCGAAGATACAACCATGGGCGAGGCGGGCGACGGGGACGAGGACCGAAAGATGACCGATGTTTAGGAGTATTACTCGAACTCGAGGATTTCTACTCCCTGTAGTTTCAGGTCGACGGTGTTTCTGGCGCTGGGCGTTCTTTACTGTCAAATATTTCACACCATCTAATGGTTTTTTCTTGCTTTCTACTGCATGAAGAGCGTCTATCGCACGCCGAGTGCCCACGAATTGGGCACAGTGGGGGTTCAAGAGTGAAGCTCTCGTATTCTTTAGTGTTTCATAAGAAAAAAAACAGAAAAAAGCAATGAAAATAGCGACATCTTCCTGTTCAATTGAATCAAGATATGCAATTGTCTGTATATTGTACACAATTCAAGTCCACCCGTCGCTTCTGGGTGGTCATGCAATGTAAGTTAAATGCCCAGCAAAACGCCTGCTTCCTCTGAATCAATGCGCCAAGAGAGGAAAAGTTATATCCTTGGTCCGTCGGGTGAGGGGAGCATCCAGAGAGGCCCTACTGCACATTCAACCGGAGCTCCAACACACAGTGCAAAGTGAGAGGAAGAAAACAACAATGTGCTGCAGTAGACCTCAGTGTGCTGAAGAGAGAGGCCTCAAGATCGGGTACAATCGACAAGCTAGCACATTGAATTGCTCAAGGGTAGCAAACCCTTGAGCAGTCCAAGGACTGAACAGACGAAGGTCCTCACACTTCGACCCGACAGGAACGCAAACAAAATACCCAAGACGCCGAAATCAATATAGACAAAAGAATACTCACACAAGAGCCTGGAGGTGGAGACAGCGAGAGATATGATAAGACAGATCTGCAATCATTTCGCCTCTCGCCTCCGAATCTCATCTTCACGCATCATGGCGATGACCTCCGCTCGCCGCCTCTCAACACCCGCCTGCTCCTCGTCACGTACGCGACGTCGTTCTTCAATGCCGGCGAACCACTCCTCACGTGCGCGGTCCTCCTCTTCCGGCTTCGCATGGGCGATCATGCATGAGTTCATTGCAAGTCGCTGCTGGCGACAGACCCATGTTGCGGTAATGGTTCGGTTGACAGCGCACTCGGCAAAGGCTATGTCATGTCAGGTTAGCGATTTGAATTGAGGAGGATGCGGAGTGGAGCGGAATGGGGCCACAAGGCGCAATGGCCAATTCGGCGAATCCCAGTAACAAAAGACGAGGAGCCCAGTGGAAAAGACATGAAAAGTATAGTGTTGTGTGGATATGCCAAAGCCAGAAAAGCAATTATGTATATGTACCTTTAATCTCCGGGGCGCAATAGCTTCGTACACGCTTGTAGTACAATAGCTTCACTTCTTGTTCTTGGGGGGCTGAGAGGGGGAGAGGGTTGCGAAGATTATTTGGCTTGGACGGAGTCGTTGAAGTAGCATCGGTAGATGTGGATGGGGTAGCCATTGGGACTGAAGAGGTCGATCTCAAGGACCGAAGTTCGATTTGAGGTGTATGGGATGATCAATGGGTCGGATAGTATGGTAGGTCTTGGCCTGGTAGCTGGGGAAATAATTTGCCAAGCGCAACAACCAGCGGGATCAAGCACAGAGAGAGACACAGCAGGAGTGGTTCCAATGCTTCGTTAGCGAATGGCTTGCAGCAAAGATCGAGACCAAGTGGGTGATGTTGATGCGGAGCGCGAGTGAGCCGAGAGCTCGGGCGGAGAGGGAAAACCCAGCAGAAAAAAAGTTTCTCCAACGCTCTTTGCATCTTTCCGATTATCGCATTTATCGTTATATTTCCTTGGGCTTGTCTGTGTCAGGAATTCACACCAGCCAAAATGTCGTCTATGCGAAATGCCGTCCAACGGCGCAACCACAAGGAGCGTGGCCAGGTCCAAGGCCGTGAGAAATGGGGTCTCCTCGAAAAGCACAAGGTGAGTTCCTCGCTGTGACGTTATCTTGATAACTGCTAGCAAATTCGGAGTTGAGACAAGACGAACCAATTCTGACTTCTACAGGACTACTCTCTCCGTGCCAAAGATTACAATGCGAAGAAGGCTCAGCTGAAGCGCCTCGAGGAGAAGGCGAAGGATCGCAACCCCGATGAGTTCGCCTTCGGTATGATGGGTGATAAGAACCGAACCCAAGGCCGACATGGACGCGGTGCAGGCACCGGACGAGACTCTGCCGCGGCGCGGGGACTGAGCCACGAAGCCATCAAGCTGCTCAAGACGCAAGATAAAGGATACCTCCGAACCGTTGGAGAGCGGTTGCGCCGTGAGATCGAGCGCCTGGAGCGCGATATTGAGTTGCAAAACGGCTTGAAAAAATCTCTCGGAGAGAAGGGCGGAGACAAGGATGAAAGCGAGGACGACGATGGCTTTGACGACGACTTTGACGATTTCGATTTTGGTGCCCCGGTGCAACCCAAGCCGAACAGAACCGTATTCGCCGACGACCGACAAGATCAACTGGCAATGAAGAGACAGCGTTTACAAAAGGACCAATCTCCTAGTGATGACGAAGACCAACCCACTAAGGCCCGCAAGACCCCGAAGGAGCTGGAGGCCGAACGAAAGGCCCTCGTGGAGGCTCGACGGGCTCGCAAGACCCGCAAGCGCGCTGTCGAGGCTCGCTCAAACAAACTGACTGCGCTGCGCAAGCAACATTCAGAGATTCAGGCTGCCGAACAAGAGCTTGATTTGCAGCGGGCAAAGATGGGAAATTCTGTCGGAGGCACAAACAAGGATGGAATCAAGTGGAAGATTCGTGAGCGCAAGCGTTAAGCACCTGGTCTTTTCTTTGGAGTTATGAGTGATGAGTCGCTATCATCTTTTTGTACATATTGATACCAACCATAGAGGCAGTTCGGGCGCATACAGTCGCATTCCAAGGTTATAGCAAACCAAAAGTCCTTCTTGTTCCGATACGCTGCCAGATGCAATTCAATGATTGGGAGTATGGGGATCTATCAGGGCTGAAGCTCTGCTGTCCATATATCTACGCTGTGGATTATCGATACCATGAATACAGACATGAAGGTGACATTTCGCGCTAATAGCTAGTTATGGTATAAATTTCCGACCGGGCTAGAATGGATGTTCTAGTTCTTTTCCGCAGGCTGCCTCTGCACCTGTCTCTGTTTCCGAGCAGCGCCCACTCGTGAGCAGACCTTCAACTTGGAGAAAAAGAACAAGATCTGGAGGGAAATGATCACTGCGTGGGCAGTGAGCGACAATCGTGCCCAATGCATGTGAAGAAGGTATGCGATGATGATCGGCTCAAGGTACGTTGAGAGAAGGGAAATTCCATATGTGATGTCGTAAAATCGGAAAAGCAGCGCGGTCTGCTTTGCACATCCACGTCGAAGAATGAGTGTCAAGTGAGAGGCAACACCCAATGTTCCGTCGAAAAACACTGTCGATCCGGGTCAGTCTTTGAGAATTGCCAGATGAGTTGGTGATTCTTACCCCAGAACGCAAACATATCCGCGAGGGTCCTCGAGTGGAAGATGGTGGAAAGACCATTCTCAGGAAGATTGAAAGCCAAAGACAGGAATGCCTGAATGATAACAATCGTTCCCACATGATGGAAAACGATCAACAGCTTCAAGTCCTGGGCCCGAAGCAGTTCAAATGTCTTGAATGCGCAAACCAAATACATCGCGACTGAGGCGACATCTCCCAGTGTAGCGTGGGTGCGCGAGGGATCCACGAAGTATGTATCAGACCAGTTTCGGCCTCCGAAAACCACCTCGAAGACTCCCTTGGATACCGTAGCTAGCGAGATCATTCGAACGATCCAGTCCAGATGCGTGATGGAGAACATGCGCTGGAAACGAGTTTCCAGTTTCGTGTATTGCCCTCCGTATAGAGCAGGCAGCACGAACGCTTGCAGGACAAATCGATCGAGAATGAAAAATGTGATGAGAAGGCCTGCAATGGCTGGGGCCATGAAGTTGCCCAGCCGTGTAATCAACATGCAGTCGCCATAATAATGTGGGTGGGCGACGAAGGTTTCCTCCGACAAGAAGGCCTTGCAGCCAGCGCTAATCAATCGTTCGGGGTGCATTCTCTATGTTGAGGTACGGGTGGAGATTATACTGATAATATCTCCAGGGCTGTCACTTTATATTCTGCTGCATCCTTCCACCCCCATATACTCGGCCCCTGCTCGGCCCTAGAACGACCCACCTGCAAGGCACGGTTTCGCGACGATTGATGGGCTGTAACGGGGTCGGTCCCTGAAACTGATATATGAGAACACTCTAGGAGATAAAAGTTTGAATACTGGGCACCTCTTGCGCTTGTTCTCGGTCGAAACACAAGGCCAACGCACCATTTCTACTAGTAGAAAGGATCTCACTTTGAGGAAGTTTGGCTGGCACAACAATATTTGATTTGAAGGTCTGAACCATGGACACAACACCGAAAGGAAAGTCAGCTTAGCCGGAACGTGATACGTGCACTGGGGGTTGTTAGGGCTGATGGACCTCGGGAACCTCCAAATTCCAGGGACCACAAATTCCAGCTACCTTAATTTGAGGCCACTCCAAATTAAAGAGGACTTCACATTTGACAACGGCTCCACTACTATGATACGGGAGCTAAACGGAGACCTCAAAATTGGGAAATCCAATGAGGTCGATCAGTCGATTTCACCAAACGGCCCTAATGTACTCTCTTTGGGGAAACTCCCGCCTCTCCACAGATCAACGTACAGACCCACTATACGAACATCATTGCCTCTTACAGCGGCTTGAGACGAACTCGAGACTGCAGTCTATGATCGCCCCAGCGAATTTCTTTACCTGTGCCTACTTGACCGTTTTGACATGTCATGAAGCGAGCACGGGGTCCTTCCTACTTTATTCGACCTCGGCGATAGACCTGTGGGTCGCGGAGACCATCGGGGGGGACTGCTCAAACCGAGCTATCGAACTTCAATGGCCTTGCATTCCACGGTCGTCGAGGATCCACTAGCCCAAAAAGCGTGAGAAGGATTATTGGGCTCGGTTTCTCACTGCGTCATACTCACGCTGTTACTCTCATCCCATATATGCAAAGACTTGCCTGGGGTTCTTAGTGACTCCGCCTGTGATGATGGGAAGGAGAGCAGCCAGACTGATGATGAAGTTGTCAGAAACTCAGCGCTTTTCTCTCACGATTGTCGCTCTGGCAAGCGTGTCGCTCACAGTTTCTCTTAGCTCGACGTCGATGAGCAATGCTGTCCCAGTGATTACAAGTCAATTCCACGGCACGGATGTGCAGGCCTTTTGGTCTGGAACGGCAAACCTCCTTTGCTCTGCGGTCTTCCAACCCGCATTCGCAGTGTTTTCTTATATTTTTGGAAGAAAGCCTCTGGTGAGAACTTTGACGCAGTGATCAAATTGTATGCTAATGACGAAAAGTTCATCATCGCTTCACTACTGTTTTTAGCTGGCTCTGCTCTTGCAACGGGCTCGCAAAACTTCGATGTGCTCCTTGTTGCCAGATCCATCCAAGGCTTTGGTGGTGGTGGGCTGCTCACGCTGTCTGAGATTTTAATCGCAGACCTGACGCCTCTCAGCGAGCGCGGAAAATGGATTGGTATTCTCAGCATGATGTGGGCTATAGGTTGCGTTAGTGGGCCTGTCGTTGGAGGTGCTCTGGCTCACAGAGGTAAGTTCTCATCAACTCGGACGGTACCGTATCTAACGCCAGATCAGACGTTTGGAGATGGATCTTTGCATTGAATCTACCGCTTGCTAGTATTTCGCTCGCACTTATCTGCATCTCTCTGCAGCCTCGCACTTATTCTACTAGCTTCTACGAAGAAAGCACCAAGCAGAAGCTGGCGCGAGTTGACTGGATCGGATTCGCCCTCTTTATTCCCTCAATTTCAAGCTTTCTAATCCCTCTCACCTGGGGTGGTGAGCTATTCGATTGGAAAAGTTGGCATACACTAGTGCCACTTCTTGTGGGCGTTGCAGGTCTGGCAGCATTCGTGATCTATGAAATGTTCATCGCAAAGGAGCCATTCCTGCTGAAGACTATATTCCGCGACTGGAACGCAAAGCTGGTCTATGTGCAGACCTTCTTACATGGTTTGATCGTGAGTCCACCCTGCCTTTCTATTGTGTTTGATCCGGGTTTCAATGCTAATATATCTGAAACAGGTCTGGTGCCTTCTATACTACCTCCCACTGTACTATCAGGCCGTCAAGTCATACAGTGCTCTGATGTCAGGTGTCGCCCTTTTACCTGAAACATTCAGTATCACCCTTGCAGCTGGCCTAGTGGGGTTTGTTATCGCGAGCACAGGCCGCTACCGCGAGGCCCTGACAGCAGGATGGGTCGTTGCAACCACCAGCCTTGGCACGCTGTATCTACTTGATGTCCACACCGCAACCTACAAGTGGGTACTTATCAACTTCTTCGTGGGCATGGGAACGGGATCTTTATTCACGAGTCTGAACCTGACTGTTCAGTCGAACATCGCCCCTCACGAAGTTTCCCATGCCCTTGGATTTTTCGCATTCTTCCGCGCTTTAGGCCAAGCCATCGGTGTTGCTATTGGAGGTGCCACTTTTGACAATATCTTCAGATCAAAACTAGGACAGAACTCTGAGATAGCAGCCTACAAAAATGAGTTGAGCAAAGGAGCTGCAGCGTTGATCGAGATCTTGAAAACGATCCCCGATTCAGATGCCCGAAAGCCAGCCTTGATCCAAACCTATGCAGATTCGCTGCGATTGCTGTGGCCCGTGATGTGTGGCTGCGCCGGAATCGCGTTACTGTTTAGCTTATTCATTAGGCACCACAACCTGGCCCGAGGTGAGTCTATAACTTCAATGCTATCACTTGACGCCCCGCTAATGCATGACCAACAGGAGGCGAAGATGAATATGCTACTGATACCCCTATGGAGTCTATACAAGAGCTCGGAGGAAGCCATTTCAAGGCCTCCAGGCCAAAATATTGAATTACATGAAATGGCAATTTGTTTTAGAATTTCCACCAAAGACCTCGGGCGAACCCCATGTTTCCAAGTTAGACGCCTCGGCTCCGGAAGTTCGTATGATCGTATATTCTCAAACGTGCCAATGCGCTATAAAAGCCAAGCAAAACTTTAGTGCCAACCCCAAATCTTAACGCGAGGAATCCACCGAGACTGCTCCACTGCAGTCGCAGGCCTTCAAATATTGGATTTAAGGGCTCGGCCACGAGCAACGGTCAAGTGGAGTAGGAAGGACCTCAGAAATCGAAATCGAAAAACAGGGACAATTCAAGAAAAGAGGAGAAAAGATCGAAAAACAATAATAATGATCCTCCACTCTTGTTGGGACAATGGAATATTCACGTGGGCAAGGGTTCTTTCGCCGAGCCTCCACGACTCAAAATTGAAGCCGACATGGAATATAGACCAAACCAGCAAAATTTGAGAATTTAGCTAATATGTACGCTTCCGAGGACTCACGGACTGATTTCCCATCCCAGCCAGGATCTGCAATTCCTTCCTTCTTCCTGAGTTGTTCTATCCAACTGACCAGTAACTGTTTCACTCATTCGCGGTGGATCTTCACATTCAGGTACAACGGCACTGTTTCATCCGGGTCCTCCAACGTATGATGATCCAATGCCCTTATTCGCCACCTGTGAATGGGGCGCGATGATCGGAGAGAAATGGATCTGTTCTGGGTTCCTGGTTTTGGGAACTGGTCAGTAAACACGGCCGATTGCCTAAAAGAGATTTTGAGGGTGTCGCACCAATCTATAGACCACCGTCATACCACCAGAATCAAAGTTTAGACCATCTCTAAGGAAAAGAAAACACACAGTACGGAGTACACCAGCCAAACGTTTGAGTCTGCCGGTTTTAACTGGCTAGCACTGGGGCCCTCTTTTACCCACATGCTTAATAGCATCCCGTAGATAAGATCCTTATAACCCGCCCTGAATACCTGAAGCTCAAGTTTTTTTGCCTACGCTCATTGTCGTCTCCTACATCTTGGTATTGATCAGTCTGGAACTATCTACCACTTGACCATGTCTACACGGCAGATGTCTCCCCAACACCAGGAGAAGGGTGAAACTCCTGCCAACAATAACCCTGCACAGCAAAAGAGAACGCCATGGTACAAGCAATTGAATTGGCTGATGGTCACCATGGTCCTCCTCGTTCCTGCATTTGCTGGTCTAAGCACAATTTGGATTCCTTTCCAAAGGAAGACCCAGATTATGGCATTCTTCTATAGTCTCACAAAGGGATTCAGTATCACAGCAGGTACGCACCCATTCCCCACTGCCATTTTGCATCCCGAGCTATACCCGGGAATTCATCTGACGGCAAGATGCTGACTTCATAAACAGGATACCACCGTCTGTGGTCCCACAAATCATATACAGCCAGCACATCCCTGCAAATATTCTTGATGCTCTTCGGCGCCGGCGCCGGACAAGGATCAATCAAGCTATGGACCCGAGAGCATCGTGCCCACCACCGCTACGTGGACACCGACCAGGATCCATACAGTGTCCAAAAAGGACTGTTCTACTCGCACGTCGGCTGGATCATTTTCAAAGATGACCCCGATAGGATCGGCCGCGTGAACGTGGAAGACCTGAAGCGGGATCCGATTGTCAAGTTCCAAGCAGACTACTACTGGCAGCTCTTCCTGCTCATGGCATACCTGGGACCTACCTTCATTGCCGGGCTCGGATGGGGCGACTGGCTCGGTGGATACGTCTATGGCGGTCTGTTGGGTACAGCTCTTGTCCAACAAAGCACATTCTGCATCAACTCTCTTGCTCACTGGATGGGAGATCAGCCCTACGGCACGTTCAAGTCTGCTCGGAACTGTTTCATCGTTGCGATCCTGACGCTCGGCGAGGGATACCACAACTTCCATCACGAGTTCCCCTCAGACTGGCGCAATGGTGTGCGCTGGTATGAGTTTGACCCTACCAAGTGGAACATCTGGCTGTGGACCCAGCTTGGTTTAGTCACTGACTTGCGCTTCTTTTCCATGAATGAGATCAACAAGAGTATGCTTCAAGCATCTCAGAAAGAACTCGACAAGAAGGTTCAGGCTGTTCAGTGGGGTGTACCCATCGCAGACTTGCCGGTCATGCTGTTGGAAGAATACCATAGCCAGGCCCGATCCCGAAACTTGATCCTGATTGAGAGGATTGTCTACGATGTGACGGATTTCCACCAGATCCATCCTGGAGGCGTGGGGTTGATCAAGTCAGGCTTTGGGAAGGATGCGACAAGGATGTTCAATGAGCTATACAAACACTCCAATGTGGCGATGAACCTCCTTGCGGGCATGAGGGTCGCGGTGGTTGATGAAGATATGTAGCGTGACGGTTTGAGAAAAGACCATTCGCATGTTTTACGAAAAGAATTTTACATACCCCCTTTTTTCTTCCCAACTTGCACCATTCTAGATATCAGTTTTGTGTGAACATGAGTAACTAAGATGGGTTGCTCTCCGTCGATTGTTTACCTACCTACCTAGGTAGGTAGTGAACCCGCTAGTAGTACTTCGGAAACCCAAATCCTATGTTCTCGGATTCTGACTGCCATACCTGTCTTCAATGGCTCCGGGGTTCAATACCAGGGCAGTTTACAAATATCTTGTAACTTCGGGGGATCGTTGCTTAGCCATTTCTCGATCAAATGCAGAGGTGCTACTGCCCATGAGCAAATGTTCCCGAATCATGAAAATGTGACCCGGGGAGGGTTCGCAATGTACCCTGCAGAGTGCTGTGTGACCCGACCCCATAATTTACCTTGCCCAGCATGACCGAGCTGCTGATTCATGTAGCAGTGACAACATCGACCTACCCCCCTAAGATGACTTCGGGAAGCGCGTTTGGTCGCCGAAAGCGGAGTGCATATGCGCCCTGCAGGTAGTAGGCCCATCTCGGGATTATGGCCGATGGACAAACTCCGGGTTTGTGGACATCCTGGGGAAATATCAAACTGACGTCTGCTCGGGCTCGGTTATCCGTGGACACGATGGGTATTGATGGATAGGATGAGTCCAGTTCGGACTTGGAAGGGCTGTGACGGACACAAGGCCGGTCAGGTGACAATCCAACCTGCAGCATCGCAGTGATTGGCAATCGGAATTGCACTCCCATCGAAGACTCCGAGGAGATCCATTTGCAATTAGTTTAAAGAATGCAAATACGGAGGTAATCCGCGCCTGCTGATAGGCGGTCTGCCATTAGCTTAATAATGCCCCTCCAAGGTGGGCATGACTAATTGCCTATCTTTTCTATCTAAATATTCCATTTGCCACCCCTCACTTCACTCCTTTCTATTCCCCTACTAATCTCCCTGGACAATGGCGCCCTCTTTCATGACCATTGACACCAACGACACGGACATGGACTTCTCACCGTCCAAGCCCGTGCAGGCCAAGCGCACCCTCCTACTCGCTCCCCCCTCCATAGCCACCCAAGAGGACAAACTCCGCGGCCTCTTCACGACCTTCGACCGCTCAATCACAGACCTCCAAATGCTCGACCGTCTCTCGGCTGGCTTCGTCTCCCTCCCCGCATCCACCTACGACCTCGTCCTCGTCCTCACCGACTCAGACGGCACTCGGCGCTCCGAGGCCCTCAAGCTCCTCACGCGGGATGTCTACACAACCCTCGTCCCTTCAATGAAGCCAGGTGCCAAGCTTCAAACTCAAGATTCTACCATCAATGCCTCCGACTCCATGGAAGCCATTCTGGCCGGACTCATCCAGTCCGATACCGGCTTCGAGAAGCCAAACTTCGAACCCACAGCCGCAGTGCCTCTGAAGTTCGGTCTGAAGAAAAAGAACAAGCCCGCCATGGCTCCCGTCACAGCGCCCGTCACAGCTATCCCGACTGGGTTCGCCGCACCAACGATTAATGGCGCCACGAACCACGACCGCGAGGACGAGGACGAGGACGAGCTCATTAATGAAGATACACTTCTCAACGAGGAGGATTTAACGCGACCCATAATGCCTCGTATGTGTCCATCCACTCCCTCCAAATTACTCTTTACTAACCCTCCTCAGCCCCAGAGTGCCAGCCCAAGACCGGACGCCGCCGACGAGCCTGCAAGGACTGTACCTGCGGTCTTGCCGATAAACTGGAAGCAGAGGACAAGGAGCGCCGCGCCAACGCCGATAAAGAACTAAACGTCATGAAGCTGGATACGGGTGATCTCGCCGAATTGGACTTCACCGTCGAGGGCAAGACAGGTTCTTGCGGAAGCTGCGCCCTTGGTGATGCTTTCCGCTGTGACGGATGTCCTTACATGGGTCTACCTGCCTTCAAGCCTGGACAGGAGGTCCAGATCCTGAATGATGTCGCTCAGTTCTGAGCATAATGGTTTACGTCTACTTTTTTTCTGGGTTCCGGTTTCGGGGAGTGTCTCCATGGTTGCATTGGGTCGGTTGAAATTTGTGTGATCTTTATTTTTTAGGTGTTTCAAAAAGGGCTAAGCATCGTGAATTAACTATGAATTTTTTTATCTGATCTGTGACGCGGTATGATGTGCTCGAGGGCAATTTTTCTAAGTGGAGACGTAACGTCATTGGGCGTCGGATCTGATAATCGCTGCCCTACGCCGGGCGTCCCGCAATCGTATGGCCAATTGCCGGTCCACTCGTCACCGCTGGCTGTTCACTTCAATCCAATATACTAGTTGCTATGTAAACTACACCAGGGCCATTGGAATATCCGTGCTTGGGAGAGCATTGGAGCCGCCTACGCTCCACCTGGGCAGCATGAATACTCGCGACCTTTCGCTCGGACTATCCGTGGATCTACGAGTGGACCAATAGGTATACATATAGCAGAGATCTTCTATAGGCTAAGAAACCCATCCAATGGAAGCTTGATGGCAACGAATTGACTTTTGACTATTTGTTCATGGCACATTCCGTCATGATAAGAAATAAAGAAAATGCAAACTATGTTCTAAGACCTATGACTGGTTCTTCTTCATCTGAGCGACACGAATGCTCACAGCACGCTTGTGCGCCTCCAGTCCCTCCACGGCAGCAAGGGTCTCGACGGTCTTCGCGAGGCCGAGCAGACCCTCGGCAGTAAGGTTGGAGCTGGTGATGTGCTTCAGGAAAGAGCCCAGGTTGACACCAGAGTATTGCTTAGCGTAGCCGTAGGTAGCTGTGGGATATGTTAGCAGTGATTCGGAAAGAAGATAAGGGGGACTTACGCAGCGAGTGGTTGACACCGGCGGAGTAATCGCCAACACTCTCGGGAGTCCAGGGACCGATGAAGACACTGCCTGCGTTCTGAACCTGCTCGACAACAGACTCGGGGTTCTGGACTTGCAGGATCAAGTGCTCGGGCGCGTAATCGTTGCTGAGGACCATGGCCTCGTTGATGTCGCTGACGACGAAGGTGACGGAGTGTTCGAGCGAGCCGCGAACGATGTCCATGCGGGGCAGGGCCTTGGCCTGGGCATCAACCTCGTCCTCGATGGCGCGCAGCTCGGCCTCGTTGAGGTCGACAGCGATGAGGATGACTTGCGAGTCGACGCCGTGCTCGGCTTGACTGAGCAGGTCGGAAGCGACGAAGGCCGGGTTGGCAGTCTTGTCGGCAATCACGAGGACTTCGCTAGGACCGGCGGGCATGTCGATGCTGACACCGGCGGAGGTGTCGTTGGACACGAACATCTTAGCAGCTGTCACGAACTGGTTACCGGGTCCCAAGATCTTGTCAACCTTGGTAATGCTCTCGGTTCCATAAGCCATCGCGGCGACGGCCTGGGCACCACCGGCCAGAACGATGCTCTCGGCACCGACCTTGTGGGCGACGTAGACAATCTCGGGGGAGATGCTGCCGTCTGAGCGAGGAGGCGAGGCAAGGACAATCTTGTTGCAGCCGGCCACCATGGCGGGGACACCAAGCATCATGGCAGTGGAGGGCAACACGGCAGTGCCGCCAGGAATGTACAGACCCACTCGCTCAATGGGGCGGGAGAATCGGGAGCAAACGACACCGGGCATGGTTTCCATGTGGAGGGCATCATTGCTTCCCTTCTGTGCTGAGTGGAAGCGGTCAATGTTGCCAATGCTGACATCAAGGGCCTCCTGGACATCAGGAGCCAACTTCATAAGCTCGGCGGGGAAAGGTGCCTTGATGACGGGGGAGGTGAGCGAGGTAGCCTTCTCGAACTTGTGAGTGTACTTGAGAACGGCGGCGTCACCACCGTCACGGACATCCTGGATGATGGGCTTGACCAATGCAACGATGGCATCGTTGGACTTTTGAGAAGGACGCTTCAGGTAATCAGAGACGACCTGAGGGGTAGTAGAGGAGGTAATAACACGAGTCATCTCGATACGAGATGTGCGGTCCTCCACAGGCGCGGGAGCAGGGGTAGGAGCGGGAGCGGGCTTGGACTCGGGCTTGGCCAGGCCAGCCTTCTCAGCCCAAGGGCCCTTGGCGTCACCCTTTCTGCGCTTGACCTTCAAGCTCTTGAGGTCAAGGTTGCGCTCGATGTCCTCAAGGCTGACACCGGCAGCGGTGCACTTAGTCAGGGCAAAGTAGAAGAGATCGGCAGCCTCGAAAGCAACCTCCTCCTTCGTCTGGGCGCGGCACAATTCATCAGCCTCCTCCATGATCTTAGCATCGATAAGCTTGGGCTCGTTGAACAGGCGAGCAGTGTATGATCCGGCGGGGGCGTCGGCCTTGCGAGCATCCAAAGTCTTCTGGAGACGAGACAGACCGGCGGAGGCACCAAAGCAAGTCTCAGTGCCGAGGTGGCAGAAGCCTAAGCAATCACTTATCAGTACATAGACATCAATCGATCGGTCGATTAACACTTACCACGTCCAATTTGCTTGACAACAAAGACCAAGCAGTCGGCATCACAGTCGAAGCCAATGCGGATCAGCTCCTGCACATCACCGCTGGACTGACCCTTGTACCAAAGACCGCGCTTCCGGCTCTGGTAAACACCGGTGCCGGTGCGGAGGGCCTCAACGATACTCTCGTCGCTGCTCCAGACAAAACCGAGACATGCGCCTCGCTCGTCAGTCACCGAGGTCGCGTACAGGCCATTGGCCTGGTCGGTGACCGCGCGCGACGCAATAAGCTTGGCGGCAGAAACCTTGCCAGCCACGTCCCGCTCAACGGTCAAAGCCTGAGAGGAAACGACGGCAATTGCACCCTGTTGTGTAAGTTGAGAGATCACATCTTCTGAGACCGCTCCAGTGATTGTTGCAAAAAGGCGTGGTGAGTCAGAGGCGATCTTCAATTTCTCGGCGGCGGCGGGGACGGCAGCGGGTGCGGTGCAAACGCTCGCCTCGTTGCGCTCGGGGCTGGCAGCGATCCATTGCTGGAGGGTATCCAGCTGGGAGTCTGATTGGGCGTTGATGAGGAGGCGAGATGAGGGTACGGATTGCTCCTCGGAGAGGGTGGTAAGTTGCTCCAAAGTGATCAAGATCTTGGCGGCACCGGCATTGAGGATGTCAACGAGATCCCCCGCGGAGGAGATCTCAGTCGCGTCGACGAACACATCGAGGGTGCGGAAGTTCTGACGGAGGAATTGCTCTGCCTGGGCAAGTGTAGAGACTTTGACCAAGACGCGGCCAAAGTAGGCAATCTGCTTGAGAGAGAGTCCGGAGTCGGAGGCGGGGGAGGGGTCGTGGGAGATAAGAATTGGGGTCGCCATGATGAAAATCGATGGGAGAATGAAGAGATGCCAAAGAGAAAAGAGATGTGAATCCCTTCTAGTAACTCTCTTCCAAGAGATGGGGGAGTTGCAAGGTCGCGCAGTATGACTCTTGTGCTACCTTTTTTCCTCGCCGCTCCGGCAGTTTAGCCCCGCCCGCGGGCTGATTCATCGATTAGCCGCTCTACTGTTGGTCATTGAAATGACTGCGTCTTTTGCACTTCTATCTCATTTTTCTCTGTTCACTCGAGCAAGGGGGTTGCATCCCATCTGTGCCAATGCTCCCACTATCCTAGGTAGTCTGCAGGGATCGCCATTCTCAGATCTCATACACAATCTTATAGGCGGACACCCCTCCATCCCGGTACTCTTGGAAGCCTTTGGCGACCGATTCCAAGCCATGGAAGATCTTCGCTTTATTGGGCTTGATCTGGCCCCGTGCTAACCATGCAGGCAAACGTTCAAACAACTCGCTGGCCAACTCATGATCCTCCTGCGAGGCCTATCTGGAGTGAGCGATGATTGCCTGGAACTTGCAGGGGGGGTGACTCACCGGCCAGTGGAACTCGCCATAACCGTGGTCTTTCAGGAAGGCTGTCCACACCAGCACATCAGTGACATGTGTGTTTGCGGTGACCTGCTCAGTGTTTGCCTTCCCGGGTCTCACGGTACATAGATGTCCTTGACGGTCGCCAAACACCCGGGACGATATAGCAGAGCTGGTCTTGTCGCCAATGGTGTCGAAAACATGCTGAAGGTTTGGGGCGGCATTGGTGATGTTTCCAACTACGTCGGGGTCGTTGTAGTCAAAAACGTGCTGAGCGCCGTAAGATCGAACAAGGCCTGCATTCCGAGGGCTGCATGTTGTAATCACGGTAAGGCCAAATATCGACGCCAGTTGAATAGCATACAGGCCCACGCTGGCTGGAGAGGGTCAGTATCGCCGGCAGAACGTAGTTTCGCGGGGTTTCACTCACAACTGCCGCCCCAGATTAGCACACTCCCAGCCTTAGACCGATCGATATTCAAACAGCCTTTGGAGAATAGGGCAAGCCAGGCAGTCGTCGCGGCCAGTGGAATAGAGCTCGCTTCCGCCCGCGAAACATTAGCAGGCACTTGGAAAGAGATGCGTTGATCCGCAATGCTGTATTCGCTATATCCGCCCAGTCCCGGGATTTCGCCTGGATTGATCAGTGGCTGATCAGCAGTTGCACTTCCTCCATCACTTACCACCCCAGATGAGTCCCGCCACAATGTCACCGGAGGCAAGCCGAGTGACTCCATCTCCCAGTTCGGTAACTTGTCCAACAAAGTCGCACCCAAGGACGGCACCATCCCCAAAGGCGTTACTGTCAAAGCATTGCACTAGAACCTGTGAGCTTCGGTGCGAAACGAGGCGTTCAACGTACCGTCTGTTGGATTCTGTGCGACATGCGATACCTTGACCTGCACTTGGCCTGGGTTGGGTACTGGCCGGGGAAGTTGCTCTTGGACGAGTTCCGGAACCTTTTGTACGCGCACTACGAGTGATTCGCTTGCCATGATGTTTGATTTGAGTATGTAGGAGGATTGTTTTCTTTGATGTAATCTACAAACTGAACGTTCTCAGGTGCCCAGGTGCCCAGCGCTGTTGAGCTGACAAATGTGAACGGCAAGTGGAAGCGCTCGAGGGGAAATGTCTCCGACAACTCCAAGCGCCGGCGACTTTGAAGATGATGTCTGCAGCCGTGGATCTAGATTCATGGAGTACCTCACACAGCTGTGACGCAAATCCAGCACAATCATTCGGATGCAAGGACCCGGTGCGAACAGTCTAGAAACAGGACTAGTGACACAGCCCTGGAGACATATATACTTGACCCGAACGGACTCTCCAGATCTCATGTCACGTCTGCAGTGATTCTGATTGGGACCAATATCTTTGCCCTCCGATTTTCGAATTCAATGCGCAACTAGACCGGGGAACTCAAGGCAATCTTGTTCAAATCCCCCAAGCTGTGCACATCTGGTGTATCACAATGCTACCGGCCCTGATGGTCCAATTTCCGAAGACCATGAATTTCACGCAGTACGGGATAAATGAAGTGGTATTTTGTACAGCGATCAAGTCACTCCGTTAGTCCGGTGGTTTAGCTGAGGGGGTTGCATGCCAAAGCACCCAGCGTGATCAATTGATGTTGTGAGTTGCGGACTAGTGAAATCCCGCACTAACTGCGACATTGAGAACAGGAATGTTTTCCAGTGATTCCAGGAAGTCGTCTGTTGCTGTACTTAAAAAAACAGCCTAAAAACGAGCCTGAGACTCACACCTGGGTACTCCGTACCGAGAAGTAGTACTATACAACAGATCATAGGCCAGGGGTAGGTCCTCCATTCTCCGTGCCGATGGCGCCCTTGCAGATCCCCCAGGCGCCCCCTGAATATTAAGCTCTTATAGTCCGATGAACATGTTCAATAGACCAGAAGAATGATAGATGTATCTTCTGATTTTGGAAAATCAATAAATCAACGGAAATACAAGGTCGCGTGCCGACCACCTTCCCCCCGGGGCCCTTATGTCTCCTTCTCAATTGTAACCTCAACTTCTCGCATTCCACACTCCTTTCACATTTAAATTTCGCATTGGCCTGCTGCATTGCAGTGAAGGCGGTCTTTCTTTTGCGAACTCCCTTGGTTCGACTTCACACTCGTTACTACCTGTTTATCCATACATCATGCGTGTCTCTTTATCTCTTCCTGTGGTAGCCCTGGGCCTCGTAGGCTCAGCGGTTGCTTATCCCCATGAGCCGAACCCAATATTCCGTCGCGACCCAGAGAATCAGGCGAAGGCCGATGCCGTCAAGGAAGCGTTCCAGCACGCGTGGGATGGATACATCGAATATGCGTTCCCGCATGATGAGCTGCACCCAATGAGCAATGGATATGGTGATTCGAGGTGAGGATATAACTTCAGAATGAAGCACATATAGCTGATGTTATTTCAGGAATGGATGGGGTGCGTCTGCTGTTGACGCGCTTTCGACTGCTATCATCATGGGCAACAAGGATGCCGTCCAGACAATTTTGGATCATGTCGATACAATTGACTTCACAAAGACAAAAGACGAAGTCAGTCTGTTTGAAACTACAATTCGATACTTGGCTGGCATGTTATCAGGATATGACTTGCTCAAGGGCCCTGCCGTCAACCTTGGCGTCAAATCAAGTCAAGTTGATAACTTGCTTACCCAGTCGAAGAATCTTGCGGATGTCTTGAAATTCGCTTTTGATACGCCATCTGGTGTTCCTTATAACAACCTTAACATTGCTGCCAAGGGAAATGATGGTGCGAGGACGAATGGCCTGGCAGTGACCGGAACTCTAGCGCTGGAATGGACGCGCTTGTCCGACTTGACGGGTGACGACGAGTATGCCGAACTCAGTCAGAAGGCCGAGTCCTATCTTTTGAATCCCCAACCGTCAAGTGCAGAGCCATTCCCCGGGTTGGTGGGAAGTAACATCAATATCTCCAACGGACATTTCACCGATGCTACTGTATCCTGGAACGGTGGCGATGACTCATTCTACGAGTACCTGATCAAGATGTACGTCTACGATCCCAAGCGGTTCGAAAAGTACAAAGATCGTTGGGTGCTCGCGGCCGAGTCATCCATCAAACACCTGGCATCACACCCAACATCACGCCCTGAATTGACCTTCCTCGCGTCATACTCCAATGGTAACTATGATCTCAACTCCCAACACTTGACTTGCTTCGATGGCGGCAGCTTCCTCTTGGGTGGCACAGTACTTGATCGCCAAGACTTTATCGACTTTGGGTTGAAGCTCGTCCACGGCTGCGAAGCGACCTACAACCAGACATTGACCGGGATTGGACCCGACTCCTGGGGTTGGGACCCCAAGAGGGTGCCAAGCGACCAGAAGAAGTTCTACGAGAAAGCCGGGTTCTACATCAATAGTGGATCATATGACTTGCGCCCAGAAGTTCTGGAGAGTTTCTACTATGCTTACCGTATCACTGGCAATGAGATCGTGAGTCTGGATGAAAGCTGTTCTTAAAGACATGCTAACAAACAGCAGTACCGGGACTGGGTGTGGAACGGGTTCAAGGCCATCAATGCCACATGTCGTACTGGCTCAGGTTTCGATGCTATGAGTGATGTGAACAAAGTTGGCGGCGGCTCCCACTACGACAACCAAGAAAGCTTCCTTTTCGCCGAGGTCATGAAATATGCCTACCTTGTACACGCAGACGGTAAAGTCTTTCTTCCGGTAAAGATTCCGGGCCCCCACGCTGACTCTCCGCTACAGATGCCCCATGGCAAGTTCAAAAGGGTGATAAGAATGCGTTTGTGTTCAACACTGAGGCTCATCCTATCAGAGTGTCTCACTCCTAGTTATGTATCATCACAGAAAATGACGATTTTGACTTTAATTGCCTTTTTCTCGGGTTGCGCCATGATAAGAATCAGCAGTATCCATATTATGTCCTTCTTTGAGGGGTGGAGATCCTTACTTTGACAGCTCCGGGTCCCGTGGTCTACTCCCGAGGTCATTGTACTACATCCGTAGGAGATATAACCCTGCAATTGTACCTAGTTTGCTCAACTGATCCCGAGCCTTGGAACTTTGAGGCAAAACAGACCTTGAAAGGACCTCTGGAAATTCCAATGTTCCTTTATTTGACGCTCCTTGTTCGCGAGAGGAAGAGCACTAACGCTTCGGCAGATGCTCGGCTAAATATTGCGCCATCTGCAAAGTATTGGCACAATAACTCACTACCTAGTACTACTAAGTACTTATCTCACCTTGGCGGACGTTCAATCAAGAGAATGGTAATATAGCTCGTAGTCCTAGTGCACATGGTGTTATTTTAGGGCGTGTCACGAAAACGCAAATTGGCTAAAGCACAGACCAGTCACCGAGTATATATATCAAAGCAGGAGGGGTTCGAATTATTTGAAAGGGGATTCGATTTATCCAAATCCTATATTAACCGTTGAACGAGCCAGAATTGGAACTTGGAACTGTAGCAACCTTGGAACACTTGGGAAATTTGCAAAAGGATTATCATGGCACCTTGGAAGCAAGCCGTTCTATCAGCGTTGGCAACATCGTACCTCACGCCATCCACATACCGATCTCGTCCAGATCTCGCACCACCACAGCTCAACATTACCGTTCCCGCCCACAATGCCAATAGCTCCGAGTATGTTTTCATTGCGCCTTATTCTCGGAAAAGTACAATCGATCGTCCTGGTCCATACATCTACCGGAAAGATGGAGATCTAGTGTGGGCCGGGACGGGGTACTATGCTGGATTTGTCGCCAATTTCCATCCCACCACATACCACGGCAAGCCTGTCCTGCAAGCTTTCCAAGGAACCATCGATAGTGCTCATGGCGAGGGATTTGGTCAGAGCGTACTTCTTGATCAAAACTACCAGCATGTTGTGACTTCCACCGGGGCAAATCATCGGATTTCGTCGATACACGAGTTTCATGTGATTGATGGCAAGACGGCATTGATCGAAGTCTTTGATATCATACGGACGAATTTGTCCTCCTACGGAGGCAACTCATCCCAACAGTGGCTGGGGAATGGGGTCTTTCAAGGTACGTTCATGAATTCGATTCGTTATCCGAGACTTGCTAACGGAGTGACAGAAATCGATCTCACCTCTGGTGACCTTGTCTTTGAATGGAATGCTTTTGATCATATCGACCCCTCTGGTTAGTGAATATTCGCAAATATTGATGAGATATAGCTGACCAGCTCCATAGAGAGCCAAACAAGCTTGGGCTGGAAGAGCTCCAACAGTGGATTGACTTTTACCCAGGCATGGGATTACTTCCACATCAACAGTGTGGACAAAGACCACAACGGCGACTACCTACTCTCCTCCCGACACACCAGCACGATATTCAAAATCAACGGCACGGACGGGTCAATCATCTGGCGACTCGGTGGCAAAAAGCCAAGTTTCACACAAGTCGGCAACTGGACATTCGGATTCCAGCATCACGCACGCTGGCACCCACAACTCAGCCAGCCCGGGACCGAAGTCTTTTCATTCTTCGATAACTCTGGAAATGGCGAAATCACTCTCAACGACGTGTCTCGGGCTTTGGTTGTGCAGATAAACCACACAGACCACACGGCAACACTTCTCCGCAAGGCGCCAGCACCATATGGGCTTCTGGCTGAGTCTCAGGGCAACGCGCAGCTCCTGTCTCAAGATAGAATCTTCGTCAACTGGGGATCAGAGGGCGCTGTTACAGAGTTTGATGCTGATAATGAGATCCTATATCACGCTTTCATTCAATCCGCCATCAGCTATCGTGGATTCCTCGGAAACTGGACGGGGACGCCGACCGAAGTCCCTGCTTTGGTTGCATCAAAACTTTCCTCTAACCTGGTGAAGCTATATGTATCTTGGAATGGTGATACTGAGACCAAATTCTGGCGATTCTTCTACGTCAACGGGGGGAAGAAGACCCGACTTGGGCAAGTGAGTCGCAACTCATTTGAGACTGTCTTCACTTGGACGTCGAAGCTTGCACTTTCTGACTCTTCCAAATTTATTGCCGAGGCTATTGATGGGAATGGAGAGACGATTGCTCAGACCGGTTTGATTGGTTCTACTGCCAATGTTTAGTTGGTTGAATGAAGGATCCGTTTCAAGAAATCGGCATTGACAGCACAATCTTTTTTTGCCGTACAAAGATCGATCAGTTTATTAGCTTGGAATTGACTTTTTCTCTTTGTTGTAATGAGTGACATTGAGAACGAGGCATTAAATATTAAACATTAAAAGTTAGACATTAAGCATAAAGTGTGTAGCATCATAAGCCAAGATCAAACACAAAGTTTGTCCAGCAGCTCCTCAGGACCTCTGACGAGGAAGGCAGAAAATGCGCACCTGGGCAGGGCAGAGTTCCAATTAAGCATCAATAGACTGCTTTACATTGATCTTCTCGATCTTTCGCTGCGCATGACAGGCCGTCGATGCTCGCACAAGTAAGACCAAGTTGAAAGTTCTAGAGTAATGGGAATGTGTCAGAGCTTGGGGCAACCTTGGAAGGGACGTGCGGTAGGTTAGGTACTTACATTGCCAGAAGCACCACGGAGCAACCTAAGCACTCCACTCCGTATAGCTTGTCATCATTGTTTGTGCCATACCTGCCATACCCGCCGCGTTGATAGTACGTAAGTTCGTATAGGTAGAAGCAAATGGTGATGAGCTGGGCACAGAACGCAAGGCTGTCGAAAGCAATGATAACTCCTGGGCGCACGGCACAGTTGCAAAGCACGACGATGAAAAAGATGGTAGACCATATTAGCCCGTACCCAGACTTTCAGAGGTAAAGATTAGCACAGGCTTCTATCACAAGGAGCAAAATTTGGCTGCATTAAGAGATAACTCACAGTGCCTAAATTGATACCGGCCCAGGTTTGTCCCAGCCCATCTGTAGAAACAACTCCCAGGTAGTGTTGTTTCATGGCCCATGCGAAACAAGTCACTGCTATGATATTGCAAAGCACGATCGCAAAACGCAATGAAAGAAATGATAGCAACTTTCTTTCACTTCTAGGGACTACCTCGAGGCACCATGATGTACTGGCTCTGTTTTTCCAGGCAATGGACATGATTGTGTGCAGCCACTAGAGCACTGGAGACGATAGAGTCAGAGAAGAGGTGAATGAATCCAAGCCGAAAAGCGACCGTTCATCACATATATACCGGTAGAAGAACCATAGCTACCCTCGTATTTTTCCTGTTCAATGCTAATCATTACCTCTTTGACCTGGCACAGCCTTCATTCCGTGGCAACGCCAAGGGCATCGCAACCCCACAAACCCCGGCAGAGCCAGTAGACCCCACGAATAAGGGAATCAAACTTTATACTGGCTCCAATCTACAGACGGCCCCCAAATACAGGTAAGGCCTTTTCCCCTTCCGGCGATATCATCCATCTGCTCTCCCACGCAGGCACTTTCTTGGCGTCGATCACCTCGTCATTTGAGAATGAACTTGTCAGCCTGTTTCTGAGATACTTCTTATAATTAGAAGCAATGAAGCCTTTTTCTGATCCCGATATTACCCCCCAGCTGTCCAGTACACTTTCGCATCAGCCCAGAAAGCCCAGAAAGCCCAGAGCCCAACCCGGCCCAGTCCACCAATGGACCGGGGCTGGGGCCGGTCCTCGGCCCTAGTAATGGGCTCTGGGCTCTAAGTAGGAGCCTCAACGGTATTTCTGGGGGCCCACTGTCGACTTTTCATTGATTTGCGCGCTAGCACCGTGAAGCCAAAGATGGATCATAATTTTATTCTAAGTCTTGGTGCAGTATTTGCGTCATACTACAGCGATAATTCTACTTAGTATTAAGCCTGTGCTGTCAGAATATGCCACTTCGGATGTTCACACGAATGTCTCTTCCCTACCTACCTAGGTAGGTATCAGAAAAGACATTTGTGGGGTGATATAAAGAGTACGATTGTATGAAACTTTCTACAGGTTACCTAGAATGATCGACTTCACAAAGAATTCTTGACCTTGAGAGAGATGGCTCTATGGCCTTGGATGGACTTCTTTGTTAGTGGGTGTACGCAACTCGATTGGGGCCTTTGTTTCCGTCTGTATGTCTTTGTTGCTGTATTTATCCTATTGACTGGACATAGAAATATGAATGCCTTTTCAACGTGAATGGATGATATCGTTTCTTCACTGAAACTTCTTTGTGTTTGCATCTACCCTCACCGTCCTTCGACTCGGTATATAAGGACGCAAATTTGCCAGCGAATTTACTTTGGGATACGATTCAAATATAAGAAGCCCTGGAGTTATTAGCCGACTAACATACCAATTTAATCCTGAATATCTCATTATCTGAAAACCAGGATGCTTAGACGACTTTGGCGTAATCGCCCAGCCAAATCCAAGAATGGTCGCCAGGAAGACAAGACTCCCGACTCCAGAAAGACTGCGATTAAAAGCTTCGGCGCCCAAAAGATCGAGATTGCCGAAAAGGAGTTAGAGGGGGAGGATTTTCAGCAAGGTCGGAACGGTGAGACGCAAAATAGCCCCGAAGAGCCCCGGCGTTTAGGGGCTTGGAACTGCTTTGGTCGGCTTTCCGGGCCATGCCGATGTGGAGGTCTCTGTGGAAGATGCAGCGATAGCGACGAAGATGAAGGGAGGGAAGGGGAGGAAGGGGAGGAAGGGGAGGAAGGGGAGGAAGGGGAGGAAGGGGAGGAAGGGGAGGAAGGGGATGAAGGGGATGAAGAAGAACATGCGTCTCTAACGGCTAAAACAGCGAAAACGACAGAGGCAGCGAAAACGACAGAGGCAGCGAAAACGACAGAGGCAGCGAAAACGACAGAGGCAGCGAAAACGGCAGAGAGAGCCGGAGCACTTGGAGCAGCTGGCTTAGCCCAAGGGGCTCAAGCAGCCGGAGGAGCTGTAGTGGCCGCACAGCCAACTCCAGTGCCAGTTCTACAATATCCTTTCGCCTCAACCTCTGCTGCACCCGCACCTCCCACCCCGGTTGCCCCTGCGACACCCCCTGGCCTTGCTCCTGGTCCCGTCGATACTAAGAACGGGGGAAAAGGAACAAAGCGAGCAGGGAGTTCTTCCCTAGAAGGTGAGCCCCCTCAAAAAAGGCCTCGTTCAAACTCACCCAAAGCGAAGGCAATCAACCAGGCATATGTTGAGTCCGCCGCGAGTTCAGGAGATAGTTTCCGCAGTAGCTCCATTCCTTCATTCGTCTCCCTGGGGACTCCACCTGATGAAGACCAAATTGTGGAGTACCGCAGACAAGGAGCCCAGTTTCAAACATGGATTTCTGATCCAAATGCTCCTGGCTGTACCATGGAAGTCAAGACTGTTGAGTTGGCAACTTTACTAAACCTTGGAGAACCATACAACCCTAACAAGCATGGAATAAATCGTCGACGGCTCGATTCAAAGGTGCTGAACGGACCTATAGACTTGGGAGATACTCGAAGAATTGGATTAGCACAAGACGAGAATTATCGGGACTTCCTATGGCAAACACCTGCTATCAACGCCGACGGCAAAGGGCGTTGGAATGAATTTAGGCTGTGCATCGGGAGAGGTTTCATCTTCTTAGACTCTGTTAAGAGATACAGCGGGGCGCATCTGGCAGAGGTCTGCCAAGCGCTGTACGCGGTTGACCACCCGCTTGAAACCTTGAGATGTGTGTTTGCCCACTATGTTGTGAACAATGAGACTCTGCCGCTTGTTGAAAACATTTATAACAGCAAGAGATTGCCGTGGGATGCCTATCGTAACACGGAATATGAATGGGAATGGGGCACCATTGAGTACCAGGATATCATGGGAACGCAGCTTGCGAGGGCAGTTGCTCGTTTTATTCTCATTTCCTTTCCTAGAGGTACGCGCCGCATTGAGAGAATAGTGACATTCGTTGAGAATGGATCACTAATGATGCGGTTTGAGCTTGACATCGCCAGTCCATGAGCTGCAGGTGTCAACACACAGAATGGGACTGAGTGGTGGCTGACCGAGGAAGAGTAGATGGTGCTGGATATGAAACCACCTTGTATTGTCCGCAGTCCGGACCAGGAAATGAGTTTCGTACATATTTGTGTTGATATGAGTCTCTTCAATGCATTTAGTATCAATTCACGCTGTATTGTCAAATCAGGAAATATCGTTCTCGTAATTGAAGCCACAGTAGCCTGAAAGTAGTGGCGGTTCCAGTACCACTTCAGCCATAGAATTATCACATCGTCTTTCGACAATAACAAGAAGACTTAATGGGCACATCGGCCATAGCCAGGGTGAGTCTCAGCTGTGGAGCGAAAACGCGCGCCTCGGCCTTCCGACCAAGTTTGATCAAACACTCGTGATATCCATGCGAGGCCCAAACATTGTTGGGATGTCTCAGTGCACGCGGTAGGGTTGTGTCAATTCCCAGGTCAGCTGCATAGACAGCCAGAGCTTCACTAACCCGGTCCTGCTCAAGCAATAAAGCCCCGAGCGCATGGCGTGTCGGTTGCATCCAGCCCCACGGTTCATCATAAGGGAGCGTATCGTCCCGTTTGGCAGCTTCTCGAAGATGGGCAAACGCAGAATCGTATTCGCCGCGGCGATATGCAATTTCTCCATCCAGCATTGCTGATCCAACGTTGAGGATATCAATGCACCGGTTGTTAAATATGGTTCGTGAAGCAGGAATTCCCTTCAATGATTCATGGAACAGTTTGCGCTCGGATTCTGCTTCGGGGACACGTTCCGTCGCCGCGAACGCCACGCCTTTCGCATAGTGCATCATTGCCGTCGTGACACAATACAAAGCTGCGTCAGACGGTAATTCTAGAGCAATGATATTCTCCCAACGACCAAAGCGTATAAATGCATGCATTTGCAGGCCAACAAACCCTTCCAGCCAATCTGCCATGGGCGGCGACTCAACCCGCAAAAGAGGCTCAGTGATTACCTGCGCGAGCTCAGCCCCGGTCTCGATTGCAACTTTGGACTGGCCACCCAGCATGGCAGCATACATTTTGAAATGATAGTCATGTGCCCGGTAAAGATTGTAGAAGTGCCCGACAGGCTGATTTGCAAGGAACTTTTCATCCGCCCGAATAGCAGCCGTATTTGACGCAATTGCCCGTCGGTATTCGCCACACAGAATATCAATATGAGTGGGCATGTGCTCAAGATGGCCAGCATCGGGGACCAAACCGCGGAGGTAATCCGCGATGTGGAGGGCAATTTCCGGGGTCGGAGACATCTCCATGAGATGAATATACAGATGGAGAATACCCGGATGATCAAGCGTTTCATCACGCTCCAAAGCTCGATCCAGGATTTTCTTGATTAGAAGCGTTTTCGTTCCCGGGGCCGGTTGGCCGGTTTTCAGGTCCCACAGGCCCCAGGGGGTGATGTTCATCAACGCGTCGCAATACAGCGCTGTGACATCAAGGTCATCCTGCCATTTATCATGGACGCTCTCCATAGCCTTTGCATAGTCTCTGTTCCACTCATCACAATCCCCGGGCTCTGCTTGCGGGTATCGGGCCGCGAGCGCATCGATTAGCGCATTTTCCAAGTCGGTCACTTCGGGGCCAAGCTTCTTCGCCTGCATGATAGCGCGATGCGCGCGTGTTGTCGTCGCCTGAAGGTCCTCCCCATCAAACAGTTTCCACGGCTTATTGTAGTTTGGGCCCAGGGCGAACGCGATGCCCCAGTGGCCCATTGCGCAGGACGGGTCAAGGGCGACGACCTGCTCGAAACATCGGACGGACTCTTCATGGTTGAAGGCATATGCCCAAATCAGACCTCGGGTGAACCATACTTGAGCATCCTGGTTCGAAGTAGTCACTTCGCGGCGATATTCACCTAGGTCGTAATCCATTTTGGTGGGTTGCGGAGGAGGGGTTGTTGCCTACCCCAGACTTTCTCCAAGATAAGACTTGATAAGATTGGCTGTCATGATTCACCGCTCGAAAATTCATTTTGCTGCCCTTGGACACTGAACGTTGGAGTTTTTAGGAATGAATTGGGTTGGACGCAGTACGATCAGGTTAAGGCATCAAGGCATCAAGGTGTGAGGGCACCAAGGCACCAACATCAGGCATCAAGGCAGAGACACAACTACCGTGAAGTCAAACCTTGGAAAAACAGAAACATCACCGGGTCATTTACATCCACTGATCACATTTACCCATTTCCTTCAATGCACTCATGACTACTAGACACAAGGGGAATTCCCCACTGACAAGGGCCTTGCGTGGTGGTTGCAAATCCCCCCACATGAGCAGATTTGCGCTCCACTAATTTGCTCACTCATGCTCGATCGCTCTCACCTTGGTGGTCGACCTTGGTGGCCTATAAGTCGGTCTCGAGTCTTCTTTCTTGATCTTTTCATAGTCTACTCTATCGTCTACATATATCCCTTGCTACGAATTATCTCTCTCTTCACTACCAACT
Source organism: Penicillium olsonii (assembly GCA_911174995.1). NCBI lineage: Eukaryota > Fungi > Ascomycota > Eurotiomycetes > Eurotiales > Aspergillaceae > Penicillium > Penicillium olsonii. Next base: position 1,246,242 of record CAJVNO010000033.1, read on the forward strand.
GTCTTTAATCCTTACTCTAGCCTCCAGCTCTATAGATCATGTGTGGAGACACCAACCGTCCAAGCTTGGGAGGCACCATCGCTGTCCTCTTCCCACAGAACCAAAACACAACGCCAGAGGCATCTCTGTCGTCGTCACCAGAGTCTGTGTCTTCGTTCAATTCATCTTCATCGACCGCGTCAATGTCATCATACAATCTTTTCTTTCACGATGCTGAAAGGGCCAACCGAACAAAGGTCGTTCTCCAAACAAACGATGCGGAAACATACCATGCCCTTCGGGACTACGACCACCTGGATATACGCATAGAGTAAGTCAAGAATCCTATTACGGGAGGCTGGGACACGCAATTAACGAGTCCAGGAAATACGGAGATATCTCCAACACGTCCCAGTCGCTTTCACCTCTTCACGAATTCAAACTCAACATGAGCCAAGACAGATGCTCAAGTCGGAGAGAGATGGAGTTTGAGCTACCGGAGAAGCTGGATCTCGGTGTGTCCGAGACCGGCGTCATAGGCCGACAGGTCACAGTTAGAGAGGGCGGGTCGATCCTGGGGATCGGAATCGTCGGTTACAACTGACTGCAAAGCACACTACATATTCCCCATAATACGAATGCATGAGATACATAATTATATCGCTAGTCAGAGAGACATGGGTGTCATTTCGTAGATTTATTGGCTAATCAGAGAGTAGATCTGCTACCCATGAGGCCCAGCATCATTTCATGAAAAGCCTTCATAGCTTCAGTGGGTTCTCAACTCCAGCAGTGTATCGCTTCTCAGCCTCGGCCCAGTTGATGATCTTCCAAATCCCCTCGACATAACCAGCCTTGTTGTTCAAGTACTAAACCCAAGTTAGAAAGACCGCAAGCAACACTTGAAACACCTTGACTCACCTGGAGGTAGTATGCATGCTCCCACATATCAACACCAAAGATGGGAACATCGGGGGCATTGACGGGGTCCTGATCCTTGGTAGTCTGGATCTCGAGGCGGCCCTTAGCTCCGCCCTTGCTCACCAACCAGCCCCATCCAGATCCCTGAAGACCGAGAAGCTCGGCCCCGAATGCCTTGACAAATGCTTCGTGTGAGCCCCACCGCGAGATAATAGCTTCGCGGAGAGCGGGTGCCCCGCCGATGTCATTGCCTGGGGTTCCGGGGGGAGTGAGATTCTTCCAGAAGAGGGAGTGGTTGATATGGCCACCGCCGTTGAAACGCAGCTTCTGCTGGAGGGTGATCAAAGCTGGGACATCGTTGGAATTTGTGGCTGTGGCCTGGGCTGCGAGAGCTGCATTCAGGTTGTTGATGTAAGTTTGATGATGCTTTTGATGGTGCAGCTCCATGATCTGCTGGGAGATGATGGGCTCCAAGGCCTGTTGAAAGTGTTAGTGAGGACCCTGTGTAAGATGAGGAAGCTTTTGGACGTACATCGTATGCGTAAGGAAGAGGAGGGAGAGTATGTTGGGCCATGATGATTGAATTGCAGTAGCAGTGAGAGAGAGAGTAAAGAGAAGAATGTGAGAAGAGAAAGGCGTAGAGGGCTTCTCTCACCTCAGGCTAGAGAGGGGTGACGTGACTTGACTACCAAGGTTGCTCCACTGCGGTGTTTTGAGCACATTTGCGGTTGATCTGAACATGGTATCCGTATTGAAAGGATGGTATGAAGTATATATAGTAGCCTCGCTGCTGCGCTGAATGCCCTTTGTTTTGCTTGGTAACGTGTCTCCAACACCTTCCAGAAAATCCCCGTGGACTCGGTTCAATAACAACATCAAAGATCTCAAGGCGGTGATCTCCATGACCTCCATGACTTGAACGACATCCAGTTCTAGATCACAATTATTTCCCAGTGGGAGCAGTGCTTCCCCGTTTTCTCGATGAAATCAACCCTTTCTCACCCTGGAATTGACTGACATCTGGGAATTTATCTTCTACATCTGCCCAGGCGCCTTTCCTAACCTTACTTGGGTACCTTGGTGGAGAGGCATGAGTCAAGACTGCGAACTCATCCTGAGGCTGTCGACTGGCAAGTCTCGTTGAAACACACACAGCTTAAACAGAACTCACATACAGGGTCTATGCAACAAAGAAAACAAAATGTACAGTTTGGGCGTTATGCTGATATCTTCTAGTGTGTCACCTGGGCAGGCGAGTAGTCCATGATTTAAACTTACCATGTCGTGCTTGGGCATCCCCGTTGGCGATACGATCTTTCTGGTTTCTATGTGCTACGTGCAAGTATCAAGAAAATATCAAAAACCAGCATTGGAATTGAAATCATATTGAAGATATGAATGCGTGTCCATCCATGGATCCATGGATATTTATGCAGCTTACTAATTTCCTGAATATGCGGGGTGCCGATGAGCCTCGGTCGTTTCGGCCGCTATACAAATACAGACAGCAAGCCGAGACACCCTCCAAGGCTTTCTGAACCTCCCCAAATCCCTCCTTCCTCAAGTCTCACACAATGTCTGCTACCGACCAAGTCAAGCTCAGCAATTTCAGCGATATCTTCTCCCTGGAGGGAAAGGTCGCCGTTGTGACCGGCGGGTCACGCGGTCTAGGGTTGCACGCAGCCTCCGGGTACATCCCTTGATTCAATCCGACGAAGCATCGCTAATGTCGACAGTCTCCTCCAAGCTGGATGTTCCAAGGTGTACATCACCTCTCGTAAGAAGGCAGCCTGTGATGAAGCAGTGGCTGCTCTCAATGCGATCCCCAACAAACGGCCTGGCGCACAGGCCATTTCCGTGCCAGCCGACAGCTCGGACATGAAAGAGCTCGACCGGCTTGTGGCTGAGGTCTCTAAGACCACTGATCGCGTTGATATTCTCTTCGCGAATGCTGGTGCCACATGGGGTGAGAAGTTCGACACGCACCCCGAGAAGATGTTCTCCAAGGTCATGGATCTGAATGTTAAAAGTGTCTTTTACACGATCCAAAAGTAGGTTGTGAATTTTGGCTATCAACTCCATCATTTGCTAACGACACAGGTTTACACCTCTACTTACGGCCAAGGCCACTCATACCGACCCATCTCGTGTGATTATTACCGCGTCTGTTGCCGGTATTGGAATTGGTACCGTGGGCGACAATGCGACGCCCTCTTACTCTGCTTCCAAGGCTGCGGCTATTCATATCGCCAAGAACTTGGCTGTTGAACTTGGACCGCGCCATGTATTGACAAATGCCATTGCACCAGGGTTCTATCCCTCCAAGATGGCCAGCGGGCTCATCGAGTCAAAGGGCGGAATGAAGGAGATGGAGGAATACTCGCCCAATGGCAGGCTAGGAAAGCCCGAGGATATTGCAGGACTAGTTGTCTTCCTTGGATCACGAGCTTCAAGCCATTTGAACGGTGCTGTTATTACATCGGACGGTGGAGCCGTCTTGAAGGGAAGATTGTAAGGGTCGCTATGTATATAGGTAGTTAATTTCAATACTCAAATAAGTCGGTCAATATCACTCAGATATGAAAGGACACAAGCGTAGCACTCACACTCTTTGGTGAGACCCCGTAAACCTTAACGGCCCGGGGACCGAATTGACCGAGGCTGTCTCCGCACCCCGCATACAAAAGCCACTCCCATCCCCACTTCGGCTCTTCACACCATGTCACCTCAACGTTATATCGCAATTACCGAGCGCAAACAGGCTGAGCTCAGTGCTGCTATACCTGAAGAATGGCGATTACAGTCCAAACTCATTCCGGAAGGAATGTTGTCTATCTCGGAGTCCATTGCTAAGCCGAAATACCAACGCGTCGGCGTGATGGATATCCCCCGAACATGTGGTCTCCTCACCACGAAAGAATTGGATCTCACCGAGAATTTTGGTATCCGAGCATTGGTTGGCGAGATGACCGAGGGTCGCGTGAAGGCAGAGGATGTCGTGCGAGGCTTTTGCAAAGTAAGAGAATCTCGAAACTCCTTTTTACGGGTCCTGATCATATATTTCCACATAGAGAGCGGCGATTGCCCAGCAGCTCACTCGATGTCTGACGGAGCCCCTTTTCGACCGTGCGCTCCAACGCGCCCGCGATCTGGATGACTACCTCCAACGTACAGGCAAACCAATCGGTCCACTGCACGGCCTTCCTATCTCTGTGAAGGATACCTTCAATATCAAGGGAGTGGACTCCAGTATTGGATTATCTACATTAGCATTCAAGCCGGCGAAAGAAAACGCCCCCCTGGTCGACCTTCTCGAATCCCTGGGCGCGGTGATCATCGCCAAGACAAACATTCCACAAACCCTCGCCACTCTCGACAGCGCCAATCACCTCTTCGGGCGCACTCTCAATCCACTAAACCGCCAATGGACAGCAGGCGGCAGTACGGGTGGTGAGGGTGCCCTGCTCGCCATGCGTGGCTCGATGGTTGGATTCGGAACCGATATCGGCGGCAGTATTCGTGTCCCTGCAATGTGCCAGGGGCTATATGGCTTCAAGCCTAGTAATGGCCGTGTACCATTCGGCGGTCAACAGAATGGCCAGATTGAAGGCAAGGGCCGAATCGGCCTACAAGCAGTTGCAGGCCCGCTGGCTCACTCAGTTGCAGATATCAATGCCATCATGGGGGAGATCGTGCCTCGCGCAGAGTTTTTCGGCGAAGACTGCATTCCAGGCTTGTGGTCTGCACCGACACCTTCTCGCAATTTCACTGTCGGAGTTTTGAAAACTGATGGCTTGGTCACGCCCTTGCCGCCTATTCTTCGGATTCTCGATGAGGTTGCTGATTCACTCCGTCGTACACCTGGCGTCGAGGTTGTTGAAATTCCTCTTCCCTCGGCTCTGCCCAAATGTCAAGGTCTTGCAGGTCGGCTGATGGGTGTTGACGACGGCTCTCACATGCTTGATCTTATCGAAAGTATGGATGAGGATCTGATTCCTTGGTTACAGGGTCGGATGAAGCGTGGCAAGGCTTTGGATGTAACCCAACTTGCTAAATTACAGGCTCAACGCGCAGAAGTTGAGAAGGAGATGATGAAAATGTGGACACAATCATCAAGTTCTCGATCCCGACGTATCGACGCCATAATCTGCCCCGTGGCACCACATCCGGTCCCGGAGATCGATCGCTACAATGCTGTTGGGTACACATCCACATTTGTCCTACTGGACTACCCAGCTGGCGTGGTTCCCGTCCGACCCTTTTTGGATTCCGATCTTGAAATCGGTCGGGCAATGGATGATCCTGTTTTGGGAAGCTGGGACAAGGCTAATAGGAAGCTATGTAGGTTATGAATCTTCCGCCAACGAAAACTGCTAATAACCATCTTGCAGGGGACGAGAAAACAGTAGATCGTCGCGTGTATCTCGGATCGCCCCTCAGTGTCCAGGTTGTCACCCCTAAACAGCATGATTACCAGCTATTCCAGGCAATTGAACTGGTGGACCGAGCTGTACAAGGCCGAGCGTCGCCCAGCGCCAAGCTTTGATGTGGTTTCTCGGCCTGCATTTTGTCATGGTCTCCAGCAAGATGGAGATCGGCATTTCGCCATACTTTAGACGAGAGTGAGTCTAAATCCCGCAGAGTAATGGCTTGAATCCTTGTGGTAGCTGGGCAGAGCATGTCGACGTCTGATCACATAGTTAGTCCACGGGTTCGGTCTGAGCATAACCTTCATTTCTCCTCGAGAATAGGATTCTAATTGATGAATGATTGGCCCGAAATGTCACACAGCAGTTGGTCTAGTGTGCCCAGGTATCATCTCCCTAGTCCTTTTGTTTGGTGTTTCGATATGGATCGTCAGAAACCCAGACAGGCCTTAGAAGCCTTTCTCGTTCTTTTGAGCCTCTGGTATCTTGGGACATAAGGGGATGTCCGTGTTTTCGTTAGCACAATTGGTAAGTCGGCAGCAAGCCAAAAATTGGAACTGTACTGGACGTGGGTGAATTAGTGCAGCATATCATGTCTTAAAAGGTCGTAGACGACGTAGCAAGGAGGAGTGCAAAGGTAAGATAGATAAAATCCAAATCCCGAACACCATTTCCCTGATTCCTTCTTGGCTTTTCTCTTTCACACTTTCACATAGCATCGATAAACATTAGTGGTAGTCGGATAAAAAAACAATGAGCTTCCCAGAGAAGACGACATGAGAAAATCCATCAGATGGCCATGTTAGCACATGTAAAGGCTGGAGTAGTAGAGCCCGAATAGTCGGCAATAATAGCCTCGACAGCAGCGTAGAGTCCAGGACCCAAGACGAAGAGCCCAACGATGAAGATGAAAACGTTGAACACCGTGTTGATGGTTCGTCCCAGGCTACTGAACAATTGGCCACGGTTGAGCTGCCAATAGGCGATTGCAAAGTAGATGAAGCCAAAGAAGGAATCAAATGTCGCACTGAGCAGAGAAAGGAAATCGCCCATGCTGGGGATGACCTCGGCGAAGATGTATCCAAGCAGGTAAATGCCCACCATGATGGCTACCCAAACACCCCATCCAGTCACAGTGTGACTGTGCGTGTGACGCGAGTTGCCCAGCACCCAGGTGTATATGAACTTCGCCGTGACATTCGCATAGATGACACCGATTATCAAGGTCGGAACTATCACAAAGCCGAAAGAAGCCTTCTTGTATGAAGTCACCCCCAAGCTACCAAACGCTGGTGCCGTGGCGTACTGTCCCAGGTATCGGAATCCGATGGCAGGAGGCACGATGAATAAGACTGCCGATATCGCGGTCAAAACAGCCAATGCTTTGGGGAAGTCTTGGGGCTTCTCCATCTCGGCGATGAAAGTTGGGAACAGAATCTGGGGAACCCAGAGGAAGGTGATGTTCAGCACGGCATTCATACATGCAACCCAAGTTGTGCCGGGCAAGGGAAACGCATATGTTTTCACTGGCCCATCAGCCGGGTAGTTTCCATGGTATCCGTACAGTGGGGCTTTCTCAATTCCAGCGAAAACGAGGAAGAGCAAGATGGCGATTCCCATACAGGCAGCTGAAAGACGTTAGCAAGATATGAGTTCGGATAGAATGAAAACTTGCATGAAAACATGGACATGAAGCTGATGTGATTCAGCGTGCGAGGCATAGATAGGATGACTCCAATGATGGAAACAATCACCGAGAAAATAGCCGTACACATTGAATGGTCCGAAAGCGTGTTCAGAACCTTTGCGCCGGTGAGGATGTGGAATCCGATCAGCATGATATTGTTTGCGAGGAGCATGAAGCCCGAAAAGACGTAGGCAGCCTTACTGCGCCCGAAGACATAGTATCCAAAATCACCTGTTGGGGTAAGCTACCACCTCAAACAACAGTGCTGCTCACTTACAGATGTCCTTGATTTGAGGATACTTCATGATGTACTTATGCATTGTGATCGAGGTAAACCAGAACAGAATGCAGCACAGTACCATGGTGATGATTCCAGGAACCCATCCCAAAACACTGATCTGTTAGCCTCGTCGACCGTAGTGAGTAAACTTGACTACTCACGAGAGAGACCAGGACTGAGCCATAATGGCCAGGCAAACTTGCTCGCCTGCAAGCAGACAAGCCGTCTTGTGCCATGACATGGTCCGGAGCTTAATGTCATGCTGATGATCTGAAAAGAGTGTGAGCATGCAGAATTTAGACGGTGAGATTGAGCACACCTTCGGCGACCAGGGCCGTGATTGTATCGAATGAGTCCGACTCATCAACTTGAGTGGCCAAGGGATAGCCTTCCTTTTCTTTCGACATGACTGAAAGCAAACAGCAGCGGAGATTCAAGGATGAAAGAAGTGAGAAGAGAAAAACTGATTCCGTGTACTGTATATTCTGACGCTAACCGTTTTCCAGGTGGTTTCCCAAACGGGATATGGCGCCATAACCCAGCAAATCGCGAATATCCGGCGACGCCAAAATAACCTACTCTTCGGCGTTTCCGTGGGCCTGGACTGACGCTCAGACTCTTTCTGCGAATCGCTTATCGGCCCCAAGCATCCTGAGATATCAGTTGGGCCACTGAGAAGACGGGCCCTGACACTAAGCTTCGGGGACCACCCGAGGCACATGGGCAGCCCCCACTAAGTTCGTCGCCACCAACTAGGGGACTCTGAGGGTCTGTCGAGCGTGGTAACCTTGCAATCATCCATGGGCGACTCTTCAAAACTACCCCAGGGTGACCTCTGGACCAAGGAAAAGCCCACCTGGGCAGTCATTGGCTGTCCACTGTTGTTCGCGCCCTAGCAACCCGCGCTGTGCCGATGGCTATATCCGTGGGCTCAATGCTGAATCCCGTGTCGAACTGGACACACCGGTACAACCGGAATTCCTGATCGGAGAATTGAACAGACTGAATCTTGTCCCGAAAAACGGCAGTGGCTCATGGCAGTCTTCACGCTGTGCTCGGCCACAACCACACCTTGGCAGATCACGAAGCTCACGGATAAATTCAAACCAGTGCAGACTCGACAAAACCTCTAAACAAAACGATTCCTCGATATTCTCCTATCATTGTTTGTTAACCCAGGGATCGTCTGACTGATTCTTTGTGGAATTGAACCGCGTGCATGCATGGATAGTTGAAGGTTACAAGATGAAGATTTACGGCTTTTTCATGTGTCCAATCAAGTCAACTTCATCTTTCATCTTCCAGCTACCGGGGAGTGACACAATCTTGCCCCGTGCAAGAAGCACACCCCTTTCATTGTTGGACATACTGCCTTAGAGACTGCACTCAATAAGCCCCGCGTTGGTCAAAGTCGGTACAGCGTGCCTGTCAATCCACTCGGTACACTTAACCAATGGCCGACGAGCCTCACCCGCTTCGTAAAAGGCCAAAGGCTCCCAGCTCTTCACGGGCTCTGTTCTCATCGTGTTGATGTTGAAGGCTTTCTGTTTGGGAGGTGCAGGTAGTGACTTGAGGATGTCATCCCAATTTCTCGGATAGTTCAGACTTCTGGTATGTCCCAAGAGCTCGGTTGAAAAAAAATTATCATCGATCGCTGGGTCGTCAATTCCGACCGATTCATAATGCATGCCCGTGACTATGTCACCGGTGACGTGATGCTTTATCCCACTGCATGGCCGCTCGTTTGTCTGGACGAAGAGGATGGTGTGATGGCGAGGAGATGGCATGTCGGGGTCCTGGATAGATAATTTGAACTTGACTTTGTACACTGGGTATGTTTCAGTGGGAGACATCGTGGGACTGCCTAGGTGGGCGAGAGTTAGAACAGAAGGGAACGAGGAGTCAAGTTGAAAAGTCCCCCTCTCACCTACTTGGCATTACTGGGGTTGGCACGAAAGCAACCTGTCCAGAGGTAAGACCGACAACACCAATCTTGAGGCTGAAGCAAACAGTGCTAAAAATAACTGCTCTTGTTGAAACAGTCAGGAACACGAGGTTACGAGCGATCAACCCCGCGTTTGAAGATCTTCTGCCCCTAGAAAAGTAGAGATGCCCATTTTATTGGGAGATCAACTGTTTCTTCCCGCCTCTGTGGTGCAGACTCCACCAAGTTGGTTTTATCTCCAGTCAAACACGAGACTGGGGTTGCATCCAGTGAGGAGAAATACGAATCAAGTTACCAGGAATAGCTGGGGAGAGGAAGTCTGCGAAGGAAATGGCCCGCAGAGAGTTATATCTGTCTATAAAAGGACCAAGAATCCTCTGCATGAGAATTCATCAAAGAATATTCTCAACCGAAGGCAACGCCATCAATCTCAATCGCAAAACATGCATTTCATCTCTCTAATTGCCTTCTCTTTCACGGCAACTATTACAGCTGCCGGTGCCTACCCCATCACTGGCGATGATGTCAATTGTCGCTCTGGGCCTGGAACTAGCTACGCATCTGTGAAGACATACAAGAAAGGCCAAGATGTCAAAATCTCCTGCCAAACCCCTGGCACTGAGATATTCGGCAACAGCATCTGGGACAAGACCTCCGACAACTGCTATGTGTCTGATTACTACGTGAAAACTGGGAGCTCAGGCTATGTCACCACCAAGTGTGGGAGCAGTGGCGGCGGCGGTAGCACCGGAGGGAAAGCGATCATCGCCGCGGCAGAGACACAGAAGGATCTTCCCTATGTTTGGGGCGGTGGTGGATGTAGAGGTCCTTCGGGCGGTGGCTTCGACTGTTCTGGACTGACGCAATACGCAATTTGCAAGGCGTTGAAGATTACGATTGCTCGTGTCGCGCAGGATCAGTATGACTCTGGCTTGGGCAAGCGTTATCCGCGCTCGCAGGCTAAGCCTGGTGATCTTTTGTTCTGGGGTACTGGAGGTGACTGCAAGACAAAAGTTGTCCATGTTGGTATTTTCATTAAGGATGGCCTCATGATCAATGCGGCTAGAACGGGGACGCCAGTGAGAGAGCAGGCTATATGGACTTCCTACGGCGGAGAGAAAATTTGCCCGGAAGTTATGAGGTATGTTGCTATTCTTGATCTTAGAGAGGGTATACTGACTGCTATAGATTCTACTAAGCCGTATTCTACCTTGAACTGAGTAATTTTGAAGGGGATATGTTGGGTGTAGTGTAGATGCGGGCAGGCTGTTGCTTGAGTGTTTTTCTTCCAAGTTTATATATGAACTTCGAGAATGAGAAAAGTGAAGTGAACGAAAAAGGACCCCGGTGCCGGGATTCCCAATCAGTTCGCGGCCTCTGCCCTCACGCTGATTGGATCACCTCCCCGGAACCGGGATCCGAAGTATTGAAGTCGGGGATATCTGAACCTGGCCAACTTCCCAAACCACATGGTACGGAGAATAAGTGCGATCTGATAATGAAGACCAGCATGGCTTCGCAGACTGAGGCCGACGAGGCCAAGGACCCGGAACCACCGCGCGAGGTCCAGTATTCGCAGTTCACCGTCAACACCAAACGCTATGTCGTGGCCATGGGATCCCTGGCGAGCTTCTTTTCACCCCTGTCGTCTAGTATTTACCTGCCAGCCTTGACCACCATTGCTGACGATTTACACGTCTCGATCTCCCGGGTCAACTTGACCGTCACCACCTACCTGGTATGTTGAGCACCTGCGCTGGCCGATCTCAACAACTAACCCCAAGCTCTCTAGATCATGCAGGGCGTGGCTCCTATGTTTACAGCAGGGTTCTCCGACTCCGCGGGCCGCCGACCTGCCTACATCCTCTGCTTCACCGTGTACCTCGCCGCCAACCTCGGCCTGGGCCTACAAAACAGCTATGCCGCCATTCTTGTCCTCCGATGCCTCCAAAGTGCAGGTAGCAGTGGAACTGTGGCACTAGCAAATGGACTGGTAGGTGATATGATCACTTCAGCCGAGCGTGGCTCTTACGTTGCCTTTGCTTCAATCGGGAGCATGCTCGGCCCATCACTGTCCCCAATCATCGGCGGTCTAATCAGCCAATACACCGACTGGCACTGGATCTTCTGGTTCCTATTAATCCTCGGCGGTGTCTTCTTTCTTTTCCTTGTGCTGTTCCTTCCTGAAACATGTCGCAAAGTTGTAGGTGACGGCTCGATCCCACCACCCCCATTGAACAACTCGGTCGTGGACGTGATTCGCCATCGCAGACGCAAGGCGCAGGGCCTTATACCCAACCCGGAAGAGGAAGCTGAGGTTCGAAGAAACTATTCTCTTCGCTTCCCATCACCTATGCCAACCTTCAAGATTCTCTCGGACTTCGAGACATCTGCAATCCTCCTCACTACGGCACTGTTGTTTGCTGGCTTCTACGCTGTGATGACTGGGGCCTCCACCTCTTTTCATACGATCTACAAGTTCAACAGTCTCCAAGCTGCTTTGATGTATCTTCCTATCGGGGCCGGCGGCGTGATGTCAGCTTTTACAACCGGTCGACTGGTGGACTGGAACTACCGCCGTCACGCACGGCGTGCAGGCTTGCCTGTTGTCAAGAATGTACGCCCCGATATTAGCAACTTCAACATCGAGCGTGCCAGGCTGGAAGTCGCCCTGCCATACTACTACATCAGCAACATTGCGATGGTGGCATATGGATGGGTCATGGGACGGAAGGTTCATATTTCTGCGCCTGTCATCTTGCTTTTCATTACTGGATGGGCTCTCATTGGTACTTCGCAGGTACTGAATGTGTTGATGGTTGACCTTTGGCCCGGCAAGTCGGCAACAGCAACGGCAGCAAACAATCTATTCCGCTGTGAGCTTGGTGCGGCAGCTTCAGCTGCAATTAGCCCAATGGCTTCGGCGATGGGTCAGGGCTGGGCGTACACCACACTCGCGCTGATCTCCATCGCGGTTTCCCCGTTTTTGTGGGTAGTCGCTGTGAAGGGAATCAAGTGGCGTCAGAAGAGGAATCGAAAGGAAGAGGAAAAAGCATCGTCTGCAAAAGCTTAGACTCTCTTCTAAGTTTAATCTCAACTTAGAGAATACTTATGTTGAGTTTCGCTGCATTGTCTCGATATTGATCCATGATTGTTCTGCACAGTGGCATAGCTATTCAATCACGAAAATGAAGCGTACTAGCTACCACATGGGGCCAATTCTGAGGTTATTAAGCTTCACTTTCATCGCAAACTTGTAATGTATGGGTGCACAGATTAGCTTCAAGGATGGCCGCTCTCTTACCAAAATCCACGGCAATGGTTCATGCATACTGAAATAGGCTGACGTCACAAACAGGATAGCAGGGGTATTGGGGCATGGAGGGTAGGACCACGAGTGGTGAGGTGTAAACAATCCCGTAATATAGGCACCAGCAAGGATTAGAGATGCTAATGGGAACGGCGATACCAAGGTGAACCCAGCCAAGTGTTAACCCCAACATCCTTGTTCAGCTCTGCTAAACTACTCAGTGGAGGTTGACTGTGCATTTGGGCTAGACCTCAGTCCGCTTGTAACCGCCGCGGAGTCCCCCGAGAATACTTCCCGAGCAGAGGACCCGCGGGTAGAGTATGGGGAATCGCCGCTAACCAAGAAGACTAGTTGGGTCTCCCCGGAGTAGTCCTGTGCGGACGGGAAAGAACATGTACAGTACCTGTGGGTATTCTCCTTGATCTTGTTAGGCTGCGCGATTTAATGGGTTCTATTGACGGGCTCTAAGGACGTAGGATGGGAATGTTGGTAAATTCATAGCTTAAGCAGAAATCTTCCAAGGTTGGAGGTAATATTATTTATCTCATTTGACACTTTGATCTCCGACGAATAGGTAGCCGGGGGGATTGAGATCTTGAGGCCAGAAACTCTTTAGCGGCATCGTTCCCGGTAAAGCTGGTTGGGACGCAGAGGCTGACTATAGCGGCCACTTGGAAATCTGCTGACCAGACCGGCAGAAAAGCAAAAGCTAGAGACCTTGTATGGGTGAATGTTGACGCCTCATTATTGAGGCATGAAGTATTGTAAATGAGGCCAATGAAAAAGGCCCAACAGAGGGCGGTGAGTTTCATTCCCCCGGCCGCAGGCAACTTCTGTCCGCAGCCTCCGTGCCAACCGGGCAACCGACCCAACCCGACTGCTTACTAAGGGCTGAACGGGCAAAGCTCAACCTGCAAAAGGTCTTTCCTTCCGCTAATCGAATCTACGTCTCTTGCGCCTCAACACCTCCAATACTGTTGGAATTGGAGGACTCTATCTCATTTCCTTTTCATATACCTTTCATCGTTTCTCTTTTCGTTTCGCCATGTTCCGCTCTGTCTTGCCCCGGGCTACGCCGCGGGCTGCTCTCCGTCATGCTGCCCCCAAGGCCAACTTCGCCCCCCCAATGATCTTCATTGGCTCAAAGCGTGGCTACGCCTCTGAAGCAGGTAAGCTCATCCTTCTCGCGCTGCTGCGGCCTATCCGGAGTGGGCTTCCATGCGCACCGAATGCGATTGCTAAGATCCGCTTGTCCGACAGGTGACCATGACCTTGTTATCATTGGTGGTGGTGTCGCCGGTTACGTTGCCGCCATCAAGGCTGGCCAAGAAGGCCTCAAGGTGCGAATGAACATCGTTTCTGGCGTTCCGATTGTCAATTGGTTCGCTCCTTCGCCGCATTGTGCTAACTGAACACCCCAACAGACCGCGTGTATCGAGAAGCGCGGAACCCTCGGTGGTACCTGCTTGAACGTCGGCTGCATTCCCTCCAAGTCCCTCCTCAACAACTCCCACCTCTACCACCAGATTCTCCACGACACCAAGAAGCGCGGTATCGAAGTCGGCGATGTCAAGCTCAACCTCTCCCAGATGATGAAGGCCAAGGACCAATCCGTCGAGGGTCTCACTAAGGGTGTTGAGTTCCTCCTCAAGAAGAACGGCGTCGACTACATCAAGGGTGCCGGCTCTTTCGTTGATGCCAACACCATCAACGTTGCCCTCAACGATGGTGGTGAGCAGACTCTCCGCGCTAAGAACATCCTGATCGCCACTGGTTCCGAAGCCACCCACTTCCCCGGTCTCACTGTCGATGAGAAGCGCATCATTACCAGCACTGGTGCTCTCGCCCTCACCGAGGTCCCCAAGAAGATGATCGTCATCGGTGGTGGTATCATTGGTCTCGAGATGGTATGTTTGGTCCACTAGGAACCGATCCTGAGAATATACTAATAAGCTCCTAGGCCTCCGTTTGGTCTCGTCTCGGTGCTGAGGTTACCGTCGTTGAGTTCCTCGGCCAGATCGGTGGCCCCGGTATGGACGCCGAGATCGCCAAGCAGGCCCAGAAGATCCTGGGTAAGCAGGGCATCAAGTTCAAGACCAACACCAAGGTCGTTTCCGGTGATGTCAGCGGTGCTACCGTTGGCCTCAACGTCGAGGCCGCCAAGGGCGGCAAGGAGGAGACTCTCGATGCTGACGTTGTCCTCGTCGCCATCGGCCGCAAGCCCTACACCGAGGGCCTCAACCTCGAGAACGTCGGTATTGAGAAGGACGACCGTGGCCGTCTCGTCATCGACCAGGAGTACCGCACCAAGGTTCCCCACGTCCGTGTCGTCGGTGACTGCACTTTCGGCCCTATGCTGGCTCACAAGGCCGAGGAGGAGGCTGTCGCCGCCATTGAGTACATCAAGACTGGCTACGGTCACGTCAACTACGCCGCCATCCCCAGCGTGATGTACACCCACCCCGAGGTCGCTTGGGTTGGCCAGAACGAGGCCGAGGTCAAGGCCTCCGGTGTTAAGTACCGCGTCGGTGCCTTCCCCTTCAGCGCCAACTCCCGCGCCAAGACCAACCTCGACACTGAGGGTACTGTCAAGTTCATTGCCGATGCTGAGACCGACCGCATTCTCGGTGTCCACATCATCGGACCCGGTGCCGGTGAGATGATCGCTGAGGCCACTCTTGCCATCGAGTACGGTGCCTCCAGCGAGGACGTTGCCCGTACCTGCCACGCCCACCCCACTCTCTCCGAGGCTTTCAAGGAGGCTGCCATGGCCACCTACTCTAAGCCCATCCACTTCTAGATTTGATCTGTCCGATTCGATATCCTCTTTACCCCCTCCCATGTACTACCTTTACCCGCTCTGAGTTAGCTCTCTAACAAATCACAAGTAGCATTTCACGCATGTACTCATTTTCTATGTTTTTGAAATCCACATGCGGCTACACTCATGATCTCTGTAATCTACGAATAATCGAATCTTTGTTCAGAACACGACGCGCCTTTGGTCTTTCCCATATTTAATCCATCTCAAATCAGAGTGCAGCATACTTGAGCACTTCAGCGCCTTACCAAACTCGATGGCCAATTAAATTGTTTACGTGAGGTACGGAGTACTCTGATCTGCTTTCAAATGGTCTTAACAATCAATTAGCGGTCTATCTCTATAATTTTATGTATGTATGTCTCTTTTCTTCCCAATATTCTAATCCCTTAGGCAACAGTGGCCTTCAAGAAAACCTCACGGATCTCCTTGAGGTCCTTCTTCTCCGCCAGAAGCAGACCGAGCAGAACACGGGACTGCTGTGGGTTGTACATGCCACTGGCAATCTGGGTCTTGGCGTTGTCACCCATGATATCGGCAGTAGGCACCTCGCCGTTGACAGTACGGTGAGAAAGAACAACGGGGATGTTGTGCTTCTCGACAACATCGACAATGGCAGCAGCGAAATCAGTGGAAATGCCACCAGCACCCTCACCAGCAACCTATAAACACATTAGCATTGCCCAATATCATCTTGAACAAAAAACAGGATAATCACTTACAACAATACCCTTGGCACCGTTCTTGACAGCGCTGGTGAGCGAGTCAGTGTGCATGTCCTCGTATGCATACAGGATATCGACACGAGGGACGGTATCGAAGTCAGTTGCGTTCACGGTGTGCTTGGCATTAGGCTGCACAGCAGGGTAGTAGAAGTAAGGCTTGTTGGAGACGATGAAGCCCAGGCTTCCTTGCTCGTAAGCCTTGAAGGTATCCATGGTGTTGGCGTTGGTCTTGGTGGCCCAGAAGGCAGACACGATACGGTCGTTCAACACGACCAGGGCACCACGGTCCTTGGAGTCTTCGTCCGCAGCAACGGTGACACCCTGCAGGAGGTTCATGGGGCCATCGGCGGAGATGGCAGTTGAGGGACGCATGGATCCAACGAAGACAATGGGCTTGCCGCAGTTGACGGTGGCATCGATGAAGAATGCGGATTCCTCAAGGGTGTCGGTACCGTGGGTGATCACGGCGCCGGACATGGTAGGGTCATCGCAGACTTGGGTCTGGAGGGTGTGGGTGAGGTTCAGCAGGAGGGAGGAAGAGACATCTCCGCTGTTTACGTTGCCTTCTTGCACGGCGGCAATGTTGGCGATGTTGAAGATATCGGGGATTCCGGAAAGAAGCTTGTTGATGCCCAGTGCGCCGGACTCGTAGCCTGCTGTTGCGGTCTTGTCGTCGCTTGTGCCGGCGATTGTGCCGCCTGTAGATTGGTTAGTTTGTCTTTGCAATTGGTCTTGGTAGATACGAACCGGTGGCGAGAAGGGTGATATTAGGGAGGGATCCGTTGAAATGGTTGAACTTCAGACCGTTGGAGTTGGTATAGCTAGTGTTGCTTGCCCGGGAGTGGATCAAAGGGGAGGCATAGCTGGTAGCAACCAATGCTGAGACAGCGAGAGTCTGGAGAGAGAAGACCATTTTGATACAGTGGCTTGGGGGAAGAGGGTATCAAAGATTGATTGAATAGAGATCTGACTGTCAAGATTCGACTGACATTGTGCTCACTTATATAGAAGCCTGCAAACTCTTCTACATCTCCGTGTCTGTCGGTTCGGTTTCAGCAGTTCCGAGCCCTGATTCCAGGCACCTTGGTAACATCGTTTGACTTTACTTGGCGCTCTTGTCGTCATTAGTCTGTTTAGGTGAAGCCATAGTATAGTGAAAGGTGGAGTTGGAGAAGGCAGAGTTGGAGTAACCCTTGTGATCGACATTCCTCCATTTACTCGTAACTAAACATTTATAGTATTCTGGAATTTTCCTCGAACTCTATGGTACTTCGTGCAGAAGATAGAGTTGAATCAGATGCTGCCACTCTTCTATACATGTCGATCCATGCTATGTGATCTCTTGGGTATACAGCATGCAAATACTCCGGGGTAATCCTTATTGTTCCCCAGGTTCTTGCAATTGTCTCGACTATGCTCCATAACGCGTTCTCCATACTGGCCGTGAAGAAAAAAAGCCTCATGGACCCAACAAAAAATCAAAAAGGCCTCAAACCATGACTAAAATGAATCAATTCACACTTGGCACAGACCCAAGGCCGGGCAGTGCTGCAGAACGCCCCCAAGACCTGGCCAAGCACTGTTGGGAATCGTCGGCCTATTCTCGGGAGAATGTGGCACGGCAACCATCCCGAGCCTCTAATTCGCTGTTGCATCCGGGTTGATCGGTCTCCAACTGCGCATGATCGCATCGACTATAAATTCACGTAATTCATCACCGAGAAGGGCCCGCTCGGAAGGTCGCCCCCCACTCCCGTGGAGATCCCGCCAAGCTCCAATTTTAAGTTAACAAGGCACTGATTGATTTCTGAGTGCTAGTACTAGTACAGTAGAATCGACTCCGATGGACATCAAGTGTGACGTACAGTGTATATAGTATTCTTGAATTCATATATTGGCCCATGTATTAGATGATATACTGAAATGATGCCAAACACGCCGGAATTCGGTCGAGCGATCTTCGTTCTCGGGGCTGTGCATTCTCACTCTTGGCATTGACAGGTGGTTATGGATAATGTCGCCATGTGGCTGCCTATTCACACATAGGGGTTGTTCGAAAACCATGTTAGAGAATCCTTTTACGTCCGCCGAGCAGCTGCCAAGGACAGATAATCCCCAATCTTTCTAATTGGGGACACGTCTTTGAAAGTGCCGGCATTGAACGAACTTGGCCTGAACTCAAACGACTACTGCGCATTCATTCACAAATAACCTTTTGGAAAACCAGGCCCTCAAACATATGCTGATCGGATAATGTACAGTAGACTACCAGTACGAACCTTGGAAGTGGGTGAAGCATGGGCAAGCCAAAGGGAGAAAAGTGTAGAAGAGCTTCGGCGAACTCGGTTCAGCCCGGGCACTAAATTTTGGGGAAGCTTACCGGCTTGCCGCACCCGGTGTCCGGGTATGTGACCTCGTTTGATCGGAGCAGAGTGGATTCCATCGATATCTACATCTGAGATCACCTGTGTGCTATACGGAGTGTACCCCTAGGGTAGGTGACATATATCGGGGCGCTGGACACCCCGCAAACCTTCCAACCTTGAAGGTTAGAATTTCGCCCTATCCACGAAACCTTGAAATTGACGGTGGTACTCGTCATATGTTCAAATAGAGTATGCGGCCAAGATCCAGGTGCTTTGGGGCCAAAGGGGAGAGGGCGCGAAATCAGGAGAAGTACGCAACAGAACAAAGAATGCAGGTCAGGTTTGTTTACAGACAGCCCTGGAGTTCGTTTCCCGCAGCGCATTTCAGACTTTGATCCATAATCAACACTCTCAAAATTGTCATCTCAGGCACTGCCAAAGATCTGAGTGGACCTGGGTCCTAAAGATCTGCCACTAGTCATAGCATGAGTGCGGGCGTGCGAGAGATAGTCAGCACAAACTAATCAATGAATGTTGAACAGGAGGTGCCGCAAAATATCCATGAAGGCAATGAAATAAGCCCATGACTCGACTGTATTGCAGGTTAAGGCGCGAGTGTGGCATCGATTTCTCCTCATTGTTTCATCACCCACCGCCCGAGTGATTCTGCCATATATGTGGCAGCGTCCATGGACAACCGCACGTCATCGTAACTCGATGGCAATGAGATCTAGCTCGTCGACATTGACGCGTAAGACGCGAAGCGGCTGCCTTAGTTGCAAGTAAGTTTTAAGCACCCGTCGTTTAGCCCTAGAAATCGTTGATCACGCGCGACTAACATGCTTCAGGTCTCGGTATGTGCATTCGATGCATTGACATCAGATCTGGCTGGCTGACATCAATAGACGCGTAAAGTGCGACGAACAAAAGCCCTCATGCTTGCGATGTCTATCAACTCACAGAATTTGCGAGGGCTATCACAACCCAATTCAGCCCAACCTGACCTTCGACTCTTTACTTGACGAGGAGCGTCGAGCGTTTCTCTACTTTCGAAGCCAAACTGCGCACCGGATCTTTGGTCACCAAGATGCTAATGACTGGATGTCAACCCTATTGCAAATGGGCCACAGCGAAGTGCCGATAAAGCACGCTTTGACAGCTATCGCGTCATTGCATGAAAGTCAAGAGCCCCTTGGCGCGTCTGTGTCCGTCAGACGATCCGAGAAACATGCTCAGATAACAGCACAAACCCTCGCCTTGAAACATTACTCGGCAGCAATAAAAGCCGTGCGAAGCGAGTCTCCTAATATGTCGTCGAGACCAGAGATAATCCTAGCGCTATGCGTCCTTTTTATTTGCTTTGAGCAATTCCGAAGTGGTGATGCCGCATGTCTGCTTCACCTCAAGGCCGGCCTTAGGCTGATATACTGGTGGAGATCTCGTACTAGCGCATATACTAATCTGCAGGAATACTCTCGCCCTACGCTGGATTTCATCAACAATCACATAACGCCGGCGTTGCAAAGGTTGCGCGTGCAGTTCTCGTTATGTATGGATTCTCGTCACAAATTGATGAATCTGGGGGTTCCACTCTGCTTACCACCACCTAATGTCCCTTCATCATATTCATCGTTTATATCCGCTCGAATTGACTTCGACAGAACTATGAATTACATTTTGTCGTATCTGGAAACGAGGCAGTCTTCCGACGGCGTGCTTCCGACGCAGTCCCCCATGGCTGTTCTATGTCGTTGGAAAACTTCGCTAGACGCTTCTACTTTCTCAGAAGAGCGTCCAGTGCTGCAGCGATGTACTCGCAACTTGCTAGAGCTTTACTTTCATGTCTCGGTCGTCATCATTGAAACTTATCACGCCAAGACTGAAAGCATATTCGATCAACACACCCCGCGCTTCGCAATCATTGTCGACCTTGCCGAAAATATTAGTAATATGTGCGTTGAAAAGTCGGAAAATTTCAGCTTGTTGTTTAGTTTCGACTTGGGAATTACCCCTCCCATGTTTCTTGTCGCCTCCCGCTGTCGCCAACCCCTGATCCGGAGAAAGGCTGTCGCGTTGATGCTCCAGTCCCCAATTTACCATGGTGCATGGCAGGATCGCTATTCTGGTCTCTGTGCCCAACGGATCATAGAAATCGAGGAAGAGAAGATCGATGTTGTTATGGACTCTATCACGGTGCCTGAGGAACGGCGAATACGAAAAGTCTCTGCCGACTTACAAGACGAACAATCACACATCATCATGCAGTTCATGCGATCGCCTTTCGATGCCACCTCCCAAATATGCACCACTTCCGTCCCATTGGCGTACTAGATAATTCCATGCATGAATGCCCGAATGCAACACAGTGGTTTCATCAATTTCGGGGTCGCTTCGGAAGTGGAGATTTGACAGACGGTCGCTGTTGCTGGTCCTTGGTTCGGGAAGCCGGCACCTCCCGAAGTCGAACTTTACGAAACGTGCAATCCGACGTCTCTCTCAATCTCTTCGGAGTATGGAAAATGATTCATCGGAGCAACACCAAACATGATTGCGTTGCTCGTGTTGCCAGTTTCGTCTGATCAGTATTATGGCTACAGTGGCCCTACGTCATAGGGATCTCATCTGAAACCAACCAAACACGCGGGTTCTCAACGCCCTTGAAATAAGGATTTGAGCCAATTTTAACCCGACATGAAGGCCCCACAGATACTGCTATGCCCAGTGTTTGCTCTCAATATGATTCGCAGGCACACTGTTGCTCCTCATCTTTGTCACACCTGAACGACATCATCAAGTTTATAGTGGAGCCTCTGAAGAGCCGTGGGCCCGCGTGCATACGCGATCTATTATGGGGTCCAGATTGGACCAGTCAGTGCTCTCAATCATCCATGCTAGCCGATGAATGCTCCGTACAGCTGAACACCCCCGCTCGCACCCGACGAGTCATGTTCGACATACCCAGCCATTGGTTATGGTTTCCCGAAGCCGGATTGACAGCCGATGTCTCAATTATTCTCAAAAGCTGCCAAAATTGTGGCAGCGATAGTTGAATGGGAAATTGTCACTTGAGGGATAGTAACATACAGTACGGAGTACAGTTTTGGCAGAGGAGCCTGCTGTACTGTTACTAGTACATGCTATATTCAGCGGGGTTGCTCATGTTTAAAACAGTCCACTTGATTAGGGCGTGGGTCATTCACCAGGAAACTGGAATATCATAACCCAACGGAGAGGTGCAGCTGAACTGTGGATTCAGCGCTGAATTCTCCAGAACCAGGCTTGCCCCTCTCGATATTTTCAACCGTCGACAACCTGACATTTCTTAGATTGATTTGTCGCAGAATCTGCGAAGCTCGCAAATCACTTCATATATACGCCAGCAGCCATTCCCCATAGAAAGTGAAGTGGAAAATGTTCAAGAAACTGAAGAGCAAGCTTCATCGTCACAGAAGCAAAGGGAAAAAGGATGAACCCAACAGGCCTGTGAGTCGAAATCGCAATCTCGTATTTGATCAACTCCGAACTGACTCTCATCCCGCAAAGGCTGAAAGTGAGCGCAAGGACGTGAGCGATGCCCCAGCTCCAACACCGGCGCCGGCGCCCGCCCCCGTTTCAGCCCAGACCAAAGCTCCTGCAGCTCCTGTCCCGGCTACCCCGGCTCCTTCGGCTACAGCCACGCCGGCGGCTGAGGAAGTGCCCAACGAGTCCAAGAACACACCCGATAGCACCCAGGCGTCTGAAAAGGCAGAAGCGCCTGCCAAGGATCTTTGGGAGATCGCTCTTAAGCAGCTGCCTCCGGCCAAGCAAGAGAAGCTGAAGAGCCTGGGGCTGGACAAGCTCAGTTCTGGCTCCGTTGAGTCGGAGATTGAGGATCTAGTGGGGCTGGTGAACCAGAAACAAGCGGAATGCGAAAAGAAGTTCTGGCGGGTATCAATCGGAGATAATGATATCGTCCTCCGAAACTACACTACCAAGATCGTCGGATGGCTGGAGAAGGCGGGCGATATTGCCATTCAGTTTGCCCCACCTCAAGCTAGTATGCCATGGTCTGTGATCAAGTCTTTGATGCAAGTGAGTTTTGAGTGTTCCATGAACCTTCAAGTATTCTGAATATATCAATACTAATCGTGCATGACAGATTCCCGTGATTGGCGAAGAACAGATGGGAGCGCTTCTCGGCACAACCGAGAGTATCGTTCGCATTGTTAGTCGCGGTCAGGTATACGAGCAGGTCTATCTCGTCAACAGCACTGAAGACGGTGGCAAGCTTTCACAAGGTCTTGAGGGGGCGCTTATCGGCATCTACCGTACCTCTCTCGATCTCTTGGCCGATTCGGGCAGCTTGTTCTCACAGAACACAGCTAGACGGACCCTCGAGGCAATCTTGAACCCGGGTAATGTCTCCGGTGGTCTTTCGTCGCTCGCTGCACAGGAAGATGAATTACTGCGTGATGTCCAGGCCTGTGAGACTCGCCGTAGTGCTGCAGCCGACGACCGAATGATCGGAATGCTGGACTGTCTCAATGCTCCATTGGTTCGTGTGGACGAGAATGTGCAGAAGCTGCTTGACAAAACAGACGAAGACGAGCGGATGGCGCTTTTGCAGAAGATTTCGCCCCTCCAATTTGGAAAGCACCATGACAATGTGAGGGAGACAAGGACTCCCGGCACTGGTGAATGGTTGTTGCAAGATGGAAGTTTCCGCCAATGGGAAGAAAGTACTTCCTCAGGCATTTTCTGGCTTCAGGGATCTCGTACGTTTTACTGAGACTATCATAGCTAGTTTGAAGACACTAACATCATGCAGCTGGTACCGGGAAAACATACCTCACATCCAGAGTCGTTGATCTCATCAAGAGCGAGCTTGAAGATCTGCCGAGAAATGAGGGATTTGCATACTTCTACTGTAACCGCAACGAGAAGGACCGGGGCGACTCGCTTGCCATTATTCGGAGCTATGTGCGCCAGCTCTCAACTTCGGCCAATAACCCCCAGTCGATGCAGATCAAGCTGAAGGAGCTATGCAAAAAGGCCGAGGAGTCGGGGACCACTCTCAGCTTTGACACATGTCAGGAGCAAATCTTGACCTCGTTGAATCTTTACACAAAGACTACACTTGTCATCGACGCATTTGATGAGTGTGATCAAGATTCTCGTGACAAGTTGATCGAGATGTTCAACTGCTTGCTAGCGGATTCAGAGAACACTCTCAAAATTTACATCGCTAGTCGGCCTGATCCTGATGTTGAACTTCAGCTTCAAGAACAAGGCAGGACTGGTGTGGCCATCCAAGCTAGCCATAATGCTTCCGATGTCCAGCGCTTCCTTGACCAGCAGCTGGATAAGCTCGCTAAGAAAGCTGTCTTCATCGGTCGCATGAAGGGCAAAATTGTCGAGAGACTCCTCGAACGCTGCCAGGGAATGTAAGCTTTTCCGGACTCCTTCCCATCTATCCGAGTTTGCTGATAATCTAACCCGACCAGGTTTCAATGGGCGTCCCTGCAGGTCCACCAAATCACCCGATGCAGAACAGAGTCAAGTGTATGGAAACGATTGGACAATCTGCCCGAGGATCTTCAAAAAGCCTACGATGAGATCTGGGGTGAGATCGAGAGCCTGGAAGAGCCCGACAGCATCTTTGTCAAACGAGCCTTCAAATGGGTCATGGCTGCAAATGTGCCTCTGCGCAGCGATATCCTTCTATCGGCCATCCGCGTCGGCGCCCAAGATGAAGGCGGAATCTCATCGGATGAAATCGACGAACAAGGCTTACTTTCCTTGTGCGGAAACTTCCTCGTCATTGACCCTGAATCGAATTGGCGCTTCTCGCATCTCTCGGTTGTTGAATATTTGGAAACTGGGCATAATTGGAGCGCACCACAAGCGCACAACCACGTTGCAACTGCTTGCCTTTCTTTCTTAATTTCGGCTTATGAACAGGAAGATCCACCAGATTTGGTGAAGGGATTCTTCGCTGATGATGACGAGGTGGACGAGGAAACATATGAGAGAAAGTACTCATTCCATTTGTACGCGAAACACAATTGGGTTATTCACGTTCATGCTGCAAAGGCAGCAGAGGATAGTGAACTTGCTTCGCATTTGAAAACCTTCCTTGGCTCACCACAGGAATGTAGTGCGCAATACAAGAGGTGGGTCGAGCAAATTGAACGGGATGGCGATGGCGACGAATTTGCCAGGGATACCTCGGCGTTCCAGATTTCAGGATTTGATAAAAACGACATCGCTCTTCGGGAGATTGATGACTCGTTTTCTGCGGCATTCGAATGGTGCAGTGAGCTTAACCCAGCCGATCGCCCTGTGTTTGCAATGTGTCGGTTTGCGTTCGACGTCATCTTGTCAGAATGGTGGGAGAGTCCATCCATCGATGTGTCCGAAACAAACGCGCAAGGTCACGATCTTCTTACGGTCGCCGCAATTGCAGGATCTGTGCCTATCTGTCAACGGTTGATCAAGAAAGGGACCGACGTCAACCGGAAACTTGGGCCTTACTTTGGCACTGCCTTGATTGCGGCAGCATATTGGGGTTATATAGACGTCGTCAAGTGCCTTGTTCAGGCGGGGGCTGATCCAAACATCCATTTGAACACTCGAGATTTCCAAGTCTGGAGTTACGACAGTGATGGAGAAGTCCACTCTGTGGACGAAGACGACACCTATCGGTTTGACGAGGATGGTCCTGATAATGGCTATTTTGACAGCGCTGTCACTGCCGCAATTACCAACAACCACGCCGAAGTTACCAAATATCTCGTCAACGACGCGAAAGCCAACCCACACAAGAAACTGATTTTGAATGGCCAAGGAAATCTTCTCGAGCTCGCATCAACGAATGGAAATCCTGAAATCATTCAATGCCTGATTCGCGCCGGCGCAGACGTGAACAAACCGCCGCGAGACCCTTCAAAGGGAAGAATCATTGATCGACTACTTTCACATGGAGACTTGGGCACCATTCGTTTTGCCATCGAGGAAGCTGGTGCTGACGTGCATGCATCGGCACCAGGACAGCACCTGAATGTACTTGGGAGCGTCGCTAGACACAGAAAGCTTGACAGTCTTAAATACCTCGTGGAAAAGTGCCATCTCGATGTAAACCACGCATCTGATTGGGCTACCCCTTTGATATTAGCGGTCGAAGGCGGTGATATCAACTGTGTCCGCTATTTAGTCGAGCATGGAGCCGACATCCACAAGCTGTCTGACAATCAGCAGATGACTGCCCTCATCAAGGCAGTGAACGAGGGGCAACATGAATGTGCTCGCTATCTCGTTCAACAAGGAGCTGATATCAACCAGCCAGTTCCAAAGAACTCGACTGGTAGTGCTTTGGCGGAAGCTCTTGATTCATATCTCGTGTCTGAAGAGATGGTAATCTACCTCATTGACAATGGAGCCGACGTTAACCTGTTGGTCGACGGTCACAATAAAACGCTGCTTTCGCGGGCCGCGCAGACAGGCAATTTCGAGATCGTCCGCCGAATGCTTGAAAAGGGGAGTAACGTCAACCCATCGGGTCGCGACGGGCCTCTGATGAACGCAACATCGGGCAAAAACCTGAAATGCGTCCAGCTCCTTCTTGACAACGCAGCGGATGTGAACCCGGTCGGTGAAAGTCCCATTCTTGCAGCAGCCGAAAATGACTGGCCAGAGTGTGTTCAGCTGCTCCTTCAGAATGGAGCGGATCCGAATCCAGCCGGTGAAAGCCCTCTTGCGAGAGCAGCTTCTCATGGAAACTCGGAATGCGTTCGGCTGCTCCTCGAGAATGGAGCGGATCCGAATCCAGACGATATGAACCCTCTGGCGAATGCAGCTTGGCATGGAAGCTCAGAATGCGTTCGGCTGCTCCTCGAGAATGGAGCGGGTCCGAATCCACCCGGCGGAAGCCCTCTGGCGGGCGCAGTTTGGAATGGAGAATTATCATGCCTTCAGCTGCTCCTCGAGAATGGAGCGGATCCAAATTCAGCCGATGAAAGCCCCCTTGCCAAAGCAGCGGACCTTGGCCATCTCGAGTGTATTCAGATGCTTCTCAAGCACGGAGCGGACCCCAATCCATCCGGCGTCTGTCCTCTGGTGAACGCAGCCCTCAAAGCAAATGTGGAGTGTGTCAAACTTCTTCTAGAGGGCGGTGCGGATGTTCACTGTCTTGCGGCGGCAGTGCTTGGAGGGTCGGTCGAGGTCATAAAATTAATGTTGGAAGCTGGCGCAGATGTCAACGCTCAGTTATCCGAAGGAGAATTCGGCAGTGCCCTGAGTTTAGCCGTCGGAAACGAAAATGCCAGTGAGGCAGTAGCTCGCTACTTGCTCGAAGCAGGAGCGGATGTGAACATGAAGCTTGAAAATGGCCGCTTTGCCAACGCACTTGCTGCAGCCATACAGCACGACGATCGCGACATTGTCAAGCTACTGGTCTCGCATGGCGCTGATGTCCACGCGCAATCAGGTTGCCGTGGGAGCATTATAGAATTTGCAGTCGCTGACAATAGCTGGAGGAGCATCCCAGTCTTGCTGGAAAATGGTGTGGATGCCAACTCACCACTAACCGAGGATCAGGCATTCTATGGCAGTCTTCTCACGCTTGCTGCGGTCTGCGATAATTCAAATGTCATCGAAGCCCTGACAGAAGGCGGGGCAGATATCAATGCCGCCCCAGTCGGGGAATACGGCTGTGCCCTCTTCGCAGCGGCCTTCTTTGGGAAGAACTATTGCGTTGAGACACTAGTCGACGGAGGGGCGAATGTGAACCTTCGACTGGAGAACCTGCACTTCTCCACCGTCTTGGAAGCCGCAAAAGCACGTATCGGGCAAACGGAATACGTGAAAGTCAACCCCCGAGCTGACTCATATGATTTTGAGCGATACTGTGGAGAGGAGTTGCCGAGGTCAAAGGTTGAAGTGGTCGAGTATCTTGAGCAGATCGGCGTGACAGCTTAGACCCATCAAGGGTGTGCTCCAGTGCTTTCGAGCGGCCATATATGAGTGCATCTGATAGATTGGAATATAAACTTGCGTCGGTATGATACATTCTTCGGTTGAATGAGAGTTAACAGGTATGTGCCTCAATGCACCAATCGAGCTCTGTAGGCACTACTTTGGACCAAGACAGGAACGGCTATCATGACATAGATCCAGAGTGTATCAGGTCAATCTTTCATAGAAGCGGCTCGGACATACTGCCAAAATCTGTTCCAGGGTTGAAATTCCTCAAGTGACATCGAAACAATAGATCAAATGAACTAATCACTGTTCCATGCCCAGAGGGGGGCTGTGAGCCTTGGAGCCCTGAGTCCCTTACTGAGCAGTGTGCCTTCTTGCCCAGGTGTCGCCTTGTGACTGTCTCATACCCAGATACATCACCGGGGCAAGAGAAATCGTGGACGCGGGGTCTTCCGACTCCAGCCCCTAGCAAACAAGATCATCAAACGGCGTCTGTCCTGAATTCTTTTGCTTGAGCCCTCCGCACCTGGGAAACCTTAACCACCGAGCTCGACAACTGCAAGTTTTCTCTTCCATCACCCCTCAACACATTCTCCCGGTGTGAGACTCTGGCAGTGGTGGTCCCCAAACCCACTGGTAGGTTCTCGCTAGCTTCTTGGTTGTCGGCAAGCTATGTCCGTTCAGGCCATGAGGTCGGTCAGCGGAGGGTTGGCAATGGTGTATCGGACACGCCGAAGATTTCCCAGCAGAACCAGAGATCGAATCCTTTTCATCGCTGAACCTCACACGCTTGGATGTATTGCCACAGCTGCTCTCCTCCGAGTGGTGCATCGTCGTATGAACAAAAGGACCATGTGCCGTTGGTACTGCTTGCGGGCCGGGGTGGTACTCTGCGAACTTTCGAAGACACTCGGCATGTTTCTCGAAGATCGGCACTTTGTGGACGGGGCTTTTGCTCAAATGATGAGGGTGACTGTTATCCTTGGTCCATCTTTCATGTTGTGTTTCAGCTTCGATCTGGGTATAGATCGAGTGCTGATGCGTGTGCAAAGGACACTCCTGGCGATGATGGATGGAGGTACCTTGTGGAGAAGAGCTAGACCAATATGACCCATTTTGAGCCTTGTTGGACCATGTACTTTGTCCATCGTCCAGCTCTTCATGATCCACTTCATCCAGGTGGTGAATTCTGCTTTTCATGCAGCGTGTGGCTTCATGTGTGGCTTCATGTACTTGACACGGACGATGGGGAGGGTGGCATCTGCTGCTCTGGTCAGGGTCCCATTTAGTGAAATGGGAAGTGTGCTTCATTTTGCGGCTTTCCTTGTGATGATGGATGGATTGATGCTGCATATTGGGATCGTGAACTGGGCATGGACAAAGAGTCTTTGACGTACGGACATAAGACACATTATATCATACCGAACCGGCGCCGGAGAATCGATTGGGATGTCCTGCTGACATTTGCTGCCGTCGTCACCTAGCCAGTTTTCCTCGAATGGGCTGTGACTGGCGAGGAAGTGCAAACGCCGTCAAACGACTTGTGTCGGGGCGGACATTTTAATCGACGACTAAGCGGCCACCCACCGCGTAACCTGACATTGCCATCACATCTCTTGGCCTGCAAGTACCTTGCTACGCATCTGAAACTCCCTGCACTGCTCCTTGACCTATCTGATCATTTCAAACTGCACGCACGCCCACGCCAGCACAATGCAGGTTCTTGAATCTGCCGAGGACTATGGCGGCCCCGAGGACGGGTATGCATTCGCAAAGACGATTGTCGTCTACGAGGAAGATGGCGAGATCTACCGCGCGTTCTCGAGGAAGCAGTATGCATCAACGGCCGATATTCGATACGCTGATTTGTACAGCTCGAACAAAATCCGATGTGCCCTCTACCCTCAATTCGATGACTCCTTCACGAAGGCAGAGGGGTCTGCAGAGTATTTGTCAACGCTTTATCTGAAGACGCCTAGTCTCACGACCTACACTCCTCGAAAGCCAAATCTGATTCGAGACGCTTGGCTACGGGAAGTTAAAACATGGGAGCTGCTGAGGAAATACCCCCATCCTAACATCGCAAAATACCATGGCTGCTTCGTCTCTGAAACCGGTGCAATCGAAGCTATCTACCTGACAACTTATGACCAAACACTCGCGCAGAAGGTCAACCCGTCGCACCTTGCTAAGGGGGAGTTTGTCTATGAAAAGCTCGAGACAGAGAAATCCACGGTGGATGAATGGTTCCGAGGCATCGAATCGGGCTTGAGACATCTGCATACCCTTGGGATTGTACACAACGATATCAATCCGAACAATATTATGTTTGAGGGCGAAACCCCTGTGATCATCGATTTCGATTCAGCCCGCCCCCTGGGCTATAGCCTTGACTGGGTGAAGATGACATATGGCTGGTACAACCACGAGACTAAGCTCTCACTTCCCACCAATGACCTTGATGCTTTGCATGAGATGAAGCTGTGGCTTGCGGGGGCCGCCGACCAGTTCCAGTTCTAATCTGGGTCACTATATGCAATGCGGCTTGACGGAGTGGGTCGGTGTCAGTGTCCCAATTAGGGGAACGGAGGAATTGACAGAACGGTTTCATGCTGATGACAAGCGTACGGTATGTACACCTGCATGGCTGGCGTTTGCACATCGACTGATTTCTCTCGTCTACAGGAGCATCTTAGGGGTTATCGTCCGAACTCATCATTCTTCGGAGTTATCATTATCGACAGTTTTCATATCATTATCGGGAGTCACTATTACCAGGGAGGCGTTACTATCAAGGTCGTCATTCTAAGGAGTCATTGTTACCAGAAGTCAACGGCGTGATACGGCAAACTTGAATATCATTATCGGATCGGACTGCCATAGCAAACACCAATATCATTACTTAATCCAAATCAAGAATATGACCTGACGAAGTAGGAAGCTGTTTGCTGTATGTCATCGAAGGCGTAAAACGCTGGACCCATTGCTCCCTGATGGCCAAGAATGCATCGCAGACTGCCTTGACGGCGTCCTCGCGAGAGTCTCCACAACTCTCAATGTAGACTAAAGAGAATGTCAGTAACAACCCATGGCAACCGGACTTGCGTCAACGTACACTTGACCTTGGGCTCTGTCCCCGAGCCTCGGAACGTAAACCGAACCCCACCCTCAAGCCACAGTGTAAGCATTTGGCTGCTAGGGTCTTCTGGCAAGTCTGGTTTCTTGTCAGAGGTGCTGGTATCGTAGCCCTCAGTTAAGTCTCTCCATCGGAGAACCTTGAACGGCCCAAACTTCATTTCTGCGAGGGAAGAGCTCTTCCTAATTCCCTGGAAAAGCTCTGAAGTAAGCTGGGGGGAAGGGGATCGGAAATAATTGTTCAGCGTCTCGTGATGGCCAAACTCAGCGAAGAGGCTTTGGAGTTTGCCATATGCGGTGAGGCCTTGAGCTCTCCACTTGGCCTCTGCTGCAAGGAATACAGTGGCGGCTGTGATGCCATCCTTGTCGTAGCACACAGATGGGAACATGTAGCCCAGTGCCTCTTCGTAAGAGAATACGACGGTCTTTCCTTGTTTCTCTAAATCCCGGGCAACATTGGCCATCCACTTGAATCCCGTCAGGGTCTCAGTGAATTGGATGCCCTTTGCAGCTGCCATCTTTCCGAGCATGGAGCTCGATACAGTGGTAGTCAGCACGGCGAGGTGAGACCAGTCTCTACCGGCCTCAAAGGAATCCAAGATATGGGAGGCCAAAAGGACACC
Organism: Penicillium olsonii; assembly: GCA_911174995.1. Classification (NCBI taxonomy): domain Eukaryota; kingdom Fungi; phylum Ascomycota; class Eurotiomycetes; order Eurotiales; family Aspergillaceae; genus Penicillium; species Penicillium olsonii. The sequence goes on from CAJVNO010000033.1 coordinate 1,277,419, forward strand.
CACATGGTTTCCGCTCATGGTATGCCAAGTCTCACTGTCAAATTCGGAGCACGTTAGGGACGTTTGTAAACCAGACTGGAGAGTTACATACCCCACTTTTTCTGCTACTGCAAAACGATCCGCATCAGGGTCATTCGCAATGATCAATGTTTTCCCTTCTTGATCAGCGGTCTGAATGGCAAGATCCAAGGCGCCGCTCTCTTCTGGGTTGGGGAACTTCACGGTGGGGAAGTCCGGGTCTGGCTTTTCCTGGGCAGCGACAGAGACAAAGTCGTGGATGCCTATAGAGTTACAGACACCTGGAAGCACCAAGCCTCCTACACCATGCAGAGGTGTGTAAACAAATGGTCTAGGGGGTTGCCAGTCCGAGACAGTGGTTTTCTTTTTGTTGTTAGTATGGTCTCAAGTTTAGATCTCATCGGCGTACCGTGAACTCTTCAACTCGCTTGACATAGTGAGGCAACAGTTCCTGGTAGGAATCGGCGCGCAAGTATTCACCCGGCTGCAGCTCAGCCCAAGCAGTCGGCCACGGTTCAAGGTTCTCGAGAATTGACTGCGCAATTTCTCCGTCCTCGGGTCGGTTGATCTGAGCGCCGTTACTCGAGTAGCTAATTTGGTTAGATGTTTTCACGTAATGGGTCAATGTTTCTTACACTTTGTAGCCTGTGTAAAAGTAAGCAAAGAGTTCGCCGACCAAGGTTCCAACCTGGTTTACATACCGTTATCTTGGGGTGGATTCTTCAAGTTCCTTGGTTAGTAGTACATTCAGATCTAGTTCCGACCAGAGATTGACCTACATGACTTGCCGTCACCATGATACCTGCGGCGGCTTGGAAGTAATTCACCCCAAATGGGACCATCGGCGTTGGTCCCTCTTCCTTGAAGAACCAGACGGGGATCCTCTGCGCGATGAATGCGTTGGCAGCAAGTGCGGCAAATCTCGCAGAGTTGTGTCGCGCATCATGTCCAATGACAACGCCGCTGGGGGCAATCTCAGAACGCTTGTCTCGAATAAACTTGGCCAATCCCTGGGAGGCTTGGATCACCGTCAAAGAGTTCATGCACGAGAATCCTGCAGCCATGCGACCTCGAAGGCCGGCCGTTCCGAACTCGATGCCTATGTATGGAGATCAGGCGTGAACCAACCAATAAGGAGAGATCAACGTACGATTACGCAGACGCTTCTCCAGCTCCTCTGTGGCATTTGAGTCTCGAAGCTGTTCTATCTCCGCCCGAGTAGTAGGGTCCTATCTCCGAGTCAGTGGGATCAGGCCACCGGACGGTGTACGTATACGTACCTGGTCCCACTGAAGCCATGTTTGAGTCAACGACGAAAGAGATTGCTGCGCGAATTAGAATCGATACATCAGTTGGCATGGGAGACTTACGGCCATCATGCCATTCAATATACTAAGCAAGGTGGAAGAGCAACGTTGCGGCCGATCGGTCCCCGCTACCCGTAGCTCCGCCCCTGCACGTTTCTGCCTTGTTTCGATTGTTTCTCTTCTGTCTTCCTGGTCTTTTGTATTTGCAATCACTTTGTTTCCCGCCTCGATGGCCCTGTGAATCATCTACCTTCTTTTTCGGCCCTCAACAGACCTCTCACCGCACTTTTCGATGGAGCAACCCGCCCACCGTCCGTCCCGGAAGGACACCGTCCTATCTCGCCGATACATTGAAGGCCTCATTGCGGAAGGAAAACATGTCATGATTTATGAAAACCGTGTGCTGAAGGTCGATGCCTGGCTCAAATACCACCCTGGAGGTGAGAAGCCTATCAAGCACATGGTGGGCAGAGATGCGACAGATGAGATTAACGCGTATGTTCCGCAATGGGAACGTGCATGATATTGGATCAATCTAACCCACATTTCTCCTGTCTAGACTACACTCCCAAGAAGCTCGCGAGCGTATGCCCGCCTATCAGATTGGACGAATTGAAGGAACATGGATCAACTTCCTCCCTCCAATCCAGGGCGGCAAATACCGGCTGTACACGGAGGACACATGCTTGAGCGAGGAGGAATCAACAACACAAGAAAGCTCCAGTGGCTCCAGTCAGGGAGATTCAGCTCCTCCATCCCCAGTATTCGATCCCGTCGACTCAAAATCCTCCGTGAGACAACGGAAGCCATCCGCCAACGCTGCCCCTTCGGCCACAAACGAACGATCACAACCGCAGCCCGCCTTCTTGGACGCCAGGACCCAGAAAGAAATCGACTTTGACATCGCCAAATATCCATCCTTGGATACTGCGAGGCAGGAAGAGATCAAACGAAAGTACCGCGAACTCAACGAGCGCATCAAGGCCGAGGGTCTTTACAACTGCAACTACTTCTGTTATGCTATAGAATGCTGTCGGTATACACTCTTCGCAGGCCTGTCCTACATGTTCCTGCGCATGGGATGGTGGGCGACCTCTGCATTTTTCCTCGGCTGTTTCTGGCACCAGCTTGTTTTCACCGCTCATGATGCCGGTCACATGGGCATCACACACAATTTCCACGTCGACACTGTGATTGGAATGGTCATCGCGGATTATCTCGGCGGATTGAGTCTCGGCTGGTGGAAACGAAGTCATAACGTTCACCACATCGTGACCAATGAGCCTGAGCATGATCCCGATATCGAACATATCCCATTCTTCGCGATCTCGCATCGGTTCCTTACGAGTCTTAAGAGCACTTACTACGATCGTATCATGACTTACGATGCCCCGTCGCGATTCTTCCTCAAGATCCAAAATTACTCTTACTACCCTATCATGATGCTTGCCCGTTTCAACCTCTACGCTTTGAGCTGGGAGTATCTACTCAAGCGCCAAGCTCCTCGAAAGGGTCCCGCTTGGTGGCATCTCTATTTCGAGCTTGTCGGCCAAGTCTTTTTCTGGACTTGGTTCGGCTATGGCGTTATGTACAAAACGCTTCCCGATGCCACTAGTCGCATTGTCTTCCTCCTCATTTCTCATGTCGTGCCTTCGCCACTTCATGTTCAAATCACGTTGTCTCACTTCGCCATGTCAACCGCTGACCTCGGAGTTGGTGAATCCTTCCCCCAGAAGATGCTTCGCACCACCATGGATGTCGACTGCCCAACTTGGCTCGACTTCTTCCATGGAGGCTTGCAATTCCAGGCCATCCACCACCTCTACCCTCGCATTCCCCGTCACAATCTTCGTCGCACGCAGAAGTTTGTTCTCGAATTCTGCCGTGATACCGGCATTCCCTACGCGATCTTCACCTTCTACGACGGAAACAAGGAGGTGATCAGCCGGCTGGGTGATGTTGCGAAACAGGTGCGCCTCATGGAAGAATGTCGCAAGTCTATCGCCGAAGCAGGCGTGTTTTCCGATCACCACTGATCGGCGAAATGATTGTTACTTGCTGGCCATGTGGATCTGTGTTTTGAACAGGCTGTTACGACTGCACAGCCCATATATTATGTATCGAGGTTGATTAATGACTCAATGAATACTATCTCTGAATTAATTGCGCATTGGATAAAATTGGAAACTTGTCTGAGCGTCATCGATCTAAATCACTGCTACAGCCTTTCGATTGAGGGACCGTACAATCTCCACCTGGGCAGCAGGTCATAGAGGAAACAAATCCTGGATTACCAAGAGTATGAAGCTCGCCAGTTCTGCTTGTATCACGCGCTAATGTCCCCTTGAGTTGGGTATCGGCGGCGCGGCCGTGGCTGCTGGTATGGCTGCTGGTGTGGCTGCACTCCGCGATGAACCAAATGCTGGGAACCGCAAGAGCCAGTCCTGCGGTAGCTCCCGTTCTCGGGGCTATGGCCATCTCTCGGAAATGGATGCAGTCGCTGATCCGGAAGGACCTGCAACACGTAATGGACTGGAAGGGTTGGTTTTACAATAGACAAATTTGGCACGAGAAGAGATACCTAGTACAGATTGGATAGGTTGGCCACGCGATATACTGTGATAAAATGGCTGTTTTTCTTTTCTTTTAGAACTAGGTAAATTGAGTACAGTCACATACGGTCCACGGGTATCATGGACAGTCGAAAAGGCTAACAGTATCGCCTGGAGGTCGACCGTAAAACCAATAGAAACGATGAGCACGCATGTCTCACCCAGCCATTCCACCACGCGCCATCTTCTTTGCGTGTTGCTGTCGCCGATTATGGTTTGCTCGGCTTCCCTTATTCTCTTCTTTCTTCTGCCGTGAAGCAGCACCGTCCGCCTGGCCCTGACCACCAGATGGAGGTCCACCTCCACGGCCACGTCCGCGACCACCACCGCGTCCTCTTCCACCACAACCACCACCTCTACCCCGAGACCCAGTATGACCAGAAGATTCACCATCATCCGAGCCCTCCTCGCCATCTTCACGGGGTTGCGGTCGCCTGTAAGAAGTCGACCGTAGCTCGGGCTGATTGAGAGCGCCACCACCAGGTCCACCAGCATCCATAGCAAGTTGATCTTCAAGCCTGGCGATGCGCTTCGGATCACGCGATAGCATGACAGCCCAGCCCTCAATGGCTTCATCTGTCATCTCGAACTCGCGCTTCAACAATTGGCGCGGTTGCGATCGGCGCGTGGTCGAATCACGACCAAAGAGGCCAGGATTGGACTTGTAGGTTCGGAACAGAGTCGCTTCGGTGTCAGCTGTGCGTCGGCGCTGCTTCTCTGTTTCGGTTTCCCCATCTGCGCCAGTAGGACCGTCGATGGCGCCGCCCACATCTGTTGCGTCGTAGGTATCGTCGCGCTCGTCATCGTCAGAGTCGAATGTTGCTAGGGCAGAAAGAATTGCGGCTTTGTTGGTTGCGTGTTGGCTGCTGTCCAGTGGGACTGCTTCGTCTGTATCAACGTGGCCAAAGTGTAGTTTTCCTTCGGCGTCACCTGATCGACTCAGTTCTGCAATATCGACATCGTCGTCGAAGACGTTCTTTCGAGTAGGAATGTATTCAGGTTGAGGTGATGGCATTGCTGGGGGTGTTGGTTGAGGTGACATGTGGACGTGGTGAGGTTCTGCTGGGGGAGGCAGTTGCTCAGTTCGGTCTAGGGCTTGGAGTTCGGATGGCAGTGAATCATCGAGCAGTTGGGCAACAATCGTTTCGGGGTTGTCGTTGTAAAAGTCCAGCAGGCGTACAACGAATGCCGACCCAAGATCGGGGAAAAGGTCTTGCACCTGTGTGACAAGGGACATTTTATGCGCATGGACCTCTCCTGATGCGATAGGATCTGAAGAGACGGCTTTCCCTTTGTCCAGCTTCTTCTTCCTTTGGTATCGATGGTGTAGAGACTGCGATTCGACTTGATAATCACGCAAGCTAGCGAGAAGATCCTGGCCTCGCTTCTGCGGGTGCCCTGCAAGATATTTCTCTAATCGAATGAGCAGATCTGAGCTGCAGACTAGATCGGAAAGCAGGGTTGCTTCCTTTTTCATCTTCGGGGCCCCAACTCGCGCCGCAGCCTTGAGGCTGAACAATTGGTCCAATAGTGAGGACAAATTGACAGGCTCTTTCAACAACGAGATCAAGGAAACGTAAACATTAGCAACGAGGATCTTGCGAAGCTCTTCTCTAGCACCTTTCGCCTGGTAAGTCTCGGCTGTTGTGTCCAGGAAATCGGAACCCGCCATGAGTGCTTGGCCACATGCTGGCAGCACAGAAGCCAGAATGGTCAAACGACGGATATCAGAAAGGAGCTCGGTATTTGAGCCAGGGTTCGCGGATGACAAGTTCTTCATCACGGTGGCTTTTGCACTGTCAATGCTTGTACTGATTTTGTCATGATGGAGCTCCCAGGCCTTTGATAATGACGTCTTCAAGAGCGCGCTGGAAGGGTAGCAGCAGCATAAATTCCCAAGGAGTCTCCAGTCTAAAAGTCCCTCTGGTAGGTTAGGTAGATCAAGCAGATATCGCCTTGTTGCCAAAAAGCATAGCTTGCGGAGCTGTCGTCCTTGAGGCCCACTCTGGAGACCGGAGTCCCCTGCGGCTGCATATTGATAATAGGATCCCAGGAATGAGGGTGTCGATCCATCTTCGGCTGCTGCCACTCTAAATTTCTGATCAGGAAGATTCAGTCGGATGCCCAATAGAGTCATCCAAGCATCCAAGCAAGCTTCCCAGTCATTCGGTGGAATTGTCCTCCTCACTGCGGGGGAGGGCACTGGGGCCAGCGGTGGGAGCTCCGCCATTTGAGGAGATTAAGTTGGTGGAGATTGAATTTATGCAGGTAGTGAATGCAGTCAAGAAAGCAAGAAGTAAAGTCAAGAGCAGGTAATCGCTTGTTCCCCCAATATCCCATTCGAGCCTTCACGACCTCATCTGGATGTCCCAAAGAGGTGATGAGTCAGCAGAGGCTCGAAGGGCACCCAAAGGGGACTAGCGCGCGATAGCCGAAGTGCCAAGACTTTCGCACTGAAGTTTTTGGATATCGATTTCTCGATCCACAATACCTTCGACAGCCATCATCACTTTACCGAGCCTAGCAGTTCAGGTCTTGACGGCATTTGCCTTTTAAATTGTGCGCTCTCTCCCTCTCTTGGTCTTTGAATCTTTCTAACCCGACCTAGTCATATCAATTCAAGATGTCTTTCCAGAAGCCCGAGAAGGATTTCGGCGAGGGCCCTGTACGTTGTACCTGAAAATTGTCACTGGCGCCGGCGCACAGCGCATTGCTGTCGCTGCCCGCTGTGTCAATGCACCTCACCGAAAACAAGTGCTAATCACCTCTCCGCCCTGCAGAAGGTCCACAAGATCCGCATCACCCTCACCTCCCGCAAGGTCGCCTCCCTCGAGAAGGTCTGCCAGGAGCTGATTGACCGTGCCCGCGGCAAGTCTCTCCAGGTCAAGGGTCCCGTCCGTCTGCCCACCAAGACCCTCCAGATCTCCACCCGTAAGACCCCCAACGGTGAGGGTTCCAAGACCTGGGACAAGTACGAGATGCGCATCCACAAGCGTCTCATCGAGTGAGTTTTCCCCATCCGCGAATGCAATAGCGGCACCCATTGTCGTCATTCATGCAGTTTCTAACATGCTCCAGCCTCCTCGCCCCCACCGAGACCGTCAAGCAGATCATCATCAACATCGAGGCCGGTGTTGAGGTTGAGGTCACCATTGCCGCATAAATGCGCTAGGCTGGGCTTGCCTCAGGGAGGGATCATGGGCTGGTGAAGACGTGGTGCATTGTGCCATATTGGAACTAGCTCGAGTCTGCAATGTTTGTACAAAGCTGTGGGCGATCTCGTTGGTACCTGAATATAAAATAAAAAAATGGAAACATCTTGAAAAAGAACATTGATCATCTGTAGTTGGAATTGATTGTAGTACAGTATAATCTATCATCGGAGTAGACTGTTTGCATTGCGGTTGACCTGCGAAGAATCTCAGTCACCATAATGTTTGTTCAGTCTCTTGGGACTTGACCGTTTCCATCATTCGCTGCGAGTGTTACCCTTTTACCGTTTCCACTCTTCCCAGCCCTAATATGCACCATTTCCTTGACCGTGAGAAGCATGTCATGATAACATCTTGAGAAATAAAACGAAAAACAGATGTACTAAAAGTCGAAACTGATCATCTCTCGTTGCGGGGGCACAACAGGGATCCTGCCGTCCTTGAAGTGACCGTTCTCGAGGAAGAATTTGTAGGCCTCGGTGACTTCCGCTGTGTACTCTTCCGGTTTGCCCTGTGAGTCTCTCAGACTGGCTGCGTCAGGAGGCCCACTGGGGAAGTTGATGCGGACAAAGGTCTTGTTATCTTGCGGGTGCAGATAGCAGGGGTGCTCATTGATATAATTGACAGGGCGACCTTTCCACATCATGAGACGCTTAGTCTGCGGATTGGACCGAGTCTCACCCTGTAGTTGTGGGAGAGGGTTGAGCTCATCGGGCACATTAGGTTTGATGAATGCATTCGGTCCAGCATTGGCAGTCTGAACTGGTACACCCTGGGCGGCAGCGGGCTGACCAAAGGGAGACGGAGCCGCTGCTGGCTGTGAAGGGGCCCCGAATGGGGAGGGTGCTGCAGTTTGGCCGGCAGGCGCTCCGAAGGGGTTGGTATTAGCGGGTGGGAAGGATGACGGTTGAGAGGGTTGGGAGGGTTGAAGTTGAGATGGTTGTCCAAACCCACCAGGGGCGGAAGGAGCACCAAACGGAGCTGCTGGTTGTTGCGCTGCGGCGGCCTGTCCGAATGGTGAAGTAGTGGGCTGGGCAGCGGCTTGGCCAAATGGTGATGGTGCTGCTGCTCCCGAACTCTGACTGAAGGCACCACCAGCAGGTTTTTGGGAGAATTGAGAAAATGGAGAGGCAGTAGAAGGGGCACCAAAGGGAGTATTCGTGGTGCCTCCCAGGGTCGAGGGTTTGCCGAAAGGATTCGGGTTGGCAGCTTGTTGGCCCAGACTTGTCTGGCCGAATGCTGGTTTATTCAGGGCAGATTGTCCACCTAAGGCTGAGGGTTGGCCGAAGCCAGAGCCACCCAAGGCAGAGGGTTGTCCAAACGCCGAAGGCTGTCCAAATGCGCTCGTCTGCGGCTGTGCAGGGGCGCCACCAAGTCCAGACGGTTGGCCAAAGGCCGAGGGCTGACCAAACGTCGAGGAAGGAGCACCGAATGCCCCAGTTGTAGGGGCGGGATTTGGTGCCGAGTTCGTATTCTGCTGGCCAAACGGAGAAGGCTGGCTAGGTGCAGCAGGTTGGCTGAAAGACGAGCCTTGATTAGAGGGATTTGCTTTACCCTCAATAATGTCGAAAATGTTGGGATGTTCATTCTTTCCGTCGATGACATATTTGGCTGCGCCCTGGGGGTCATTCAATGCCGCATCTGTCTGCTGCACACACTCTTCCCACAGTCTCGAGGCTTCTTGCACTGCTTCATTGAGATTCCCGGCAGCCGCAAGTTCGTAGTGACGCAGGCGCATCTCTTCCGGACTCCGCTCGCGGTGAGGACCGCCGAACAGCAGTCGTGGAACATCTTTGGCGGGTGCGTATGCAGAGAAGATCCAATCTGGGCGACCTTTTTGCGCAGTCAAATCATCCTTGATGTTTGCTGCCGTCACTCCAAAGCTATCTTCGAGTTAGTCTGGGCTTCTTTGGCGGGGGGTGACTTACTCGGCGGGATGTTGGTTGCGGGTATTCGCTTGATTGCCTGTGGGTGATCGGGGATTAGGCCTTGAATAAGGAGCAACCAATGGTGGAGTAGTGGCTGGAGAAGGTAATTGCGAAGTAGTGACTGGGGGGGCAAAACGGGGAGGGTTCTGGGCCTCAAGAAGCTTCAAATAGTCTGGCAGCCTCATACGACCATTCATCTTTGCTGTGGAGCAGGCTCAAACGAAGCCCAGCAGGATCAGGTAGAAGAAACGTGAAGACAGGATATGAGGGTCAGGTTGCACGCGGATATCAGGTAGAACAAGATGGGCTCATGGAAGTGAAGTAAACAACCTCCAGAGCTTGAGCAGATGGAGGTCCAACCGAATCTGAGCGCGTCTGAACAGAAAGGTCACGATTGAAAAGAATGGATCATGGAAATACAATGGGAAAGATGTCAATAGACATTGGGCACTGAGAGACTTTGCAGAAAACATGTCGATTCACTCACCTCCGAATCCTCCAGCTAAAGCTCCAAATCGATTCGTCGATGTCCCAGTGTTTCCCCGACCAGGGTGCTCAAACCTGCAACCGGCTGGAATACTTTAGATATTTCTCTTTCGTCGGATCGATTGATGCCTACCTCCATACTTGCAGCGACCTTGCTGGAAGAAGGTGCATATCGTCATCTTCGCGGTACAATCCCTATATCCCACAATCACGAGTCTCTTATGATCCCTTCAAGGGCAATCTTTGATGTCTTAACTTCAAACCCCAGAGAGTCGGGGGAGTTACGCGTTACAAAAGGGAGACTCCTGTGGTTGGGACTTTTCACGGGTTTGGTCCGTATCTTATCGCCGCCCGGAACTGCGGACTTTCTGCGCTCAGCATTGCCCAGGTGGTGGTGTGCCATTGTTGTATACCAGTCTGAGATATTATTTTACTTCCAGGGTGTTCATCTTTACTTGGTCAGTCCTCTCTTGGGGATGAAAGGCTGATGGGTGTTCAAATACTAGTGATCGTTGCGACATTGGGACTGTTTCAATGTTCCAAGGTGATATATATTCCAAGGTTTCTGCCCAGAGACCATTTACATCGCAAGTATGCACCTGGGCACTGGGCAGGAACCTCAACTTGTCTCATACAGAACTTGAGAAATACTTCACATTCACTACCGTAACTCCAGTTTCCATTTAAACACCAACTAATGAATCATTACGTTGTATCACTTGGGTATATCATTCACGTGTGTCGTATGCTTCCCCGAAGATCATCCCAGTTCAAACCGTCAATCTTCTTACCACCCAATGACTCGAGCTCTGGTGTAGTCTCTTCCAGTCGCCCAGTCGCCAGACGTCGCATCATCACAGTGTCCTTGGCACCCGGCAGAGTGCTGGCATTGCCTTGGAGCAGAACATTCTCAAACCACTCTTCCTCGTCCTCGTCAAGCGGAAGCCCAACAAGCTCAATTGCTCGCCGACTGCGATTTTGACCCGGGCTGGCCTTGTGCACGAACTCCACAAGTTGCTCAAAGAATTCCCGGCGATGTTCCTCGTCGTACTTGCGCGCGAAGTAGAATGCCTCTGTGACATTGGAGCGAGCAAGTGCTTCAAAGAAGGCCTTGCGGACCTTGGGCGTGGCGAGAGGAGGCGACGCTGTGAGATAGTATGCGATCGCAAGACTGTTGTCGTGCTTGGGCAGTTTGGTGAGGGTCAGCGCGTAGAGAATCTCGTCCGGGAAGGTCGGGATGAGCGATGGCTCGGCAAGGAACTCGACTGCTCTCTGTCACATCATATCCTCGTTAGCTCAAGGGTGCCACTGGGGTGCCACCGCAACTTACTCGGAAGTCGAGTCGATCCATGTGCCAAAGACCTTCAATAAGAAGACGGTACTTTTCCGGAAGGTGGCATTGCTGCGCAAACTGAGCGGGAGCTTCGGGCGCAGTGCGACAGTCCTTGAGAATGTAATAGATCAAAGACTGCTTGTGGTGAATGTCAAGCTCAGAAGGTACGATGTGGTTGAAGAGTGCTCGGAGGTCCGCATTAGTCTTGGGCGGGTAGACCTTGGTGACTGCAGGGATCAGGTAGGTTAGCAGAAGTCACAGCCCCCAAGTAAGATGCTATGTACCTCCTTGGATGCCAAAAAGCGACAACAGTCGATCGGCGAAGAGTTGACCCAGAGAGCGCCGGTTAGACAGAATTTGTTCATGGACCTTTGGCTCATATGAGTACTTCTTGTTGAAGGCAAACACCTGGTCGAAGCTCTCCCAAGGAGCCATATTGGACAGGACTGGAGGTGATATTCAGAAGATGTGAGAATAATCCCAATCAGCTAACGAAGCTCCGCGGAGGAGTAATTACCGTACGGTAAGTTACAGTGGGATATGGCGGTGAGGTGCGTGTTGTGGCAGAACTGCGGGCGCCTTGCCTCTTCGGGCACGAGGTAAACAACCCACTTTCAATTGACAAAACGCTCCGTCAACCTCCCAACGCCCCTCCATGCAGCAGACGCCCAACTGAATCGCACACCATGGCCTCTGTCGCAAAGGGTAGGACCTCGCGCCGGTCTGCCCCTCGCCGGAGTTATGTCATCGAAACTTCCGAATCGGAAGACTCCGGAAATGTAACACCAACACCAGAACCTCAGGATGAGGACGAAGAGGAGGAGCAGGAATACACACCGGTCCCCAAGAAAGCGAAGCGCGCATCCAGCCAGAGAATGACGCTTGATCCCGTGACACCTGCGACCGTGCGCGCAACCAGCAAAACCCAAGCGACGACACAAGACGATTCCGATGCGATGGATACAGATGCCGATGCCGATTCGGTGGACGCTGATGCGATGGATGTCGACGAACCAGAGGAAAACGATGATGAAAGTGACGCCAATGATGAGAACGATGAGAACGACGAAGGTGCTAGTATTGCGGCCATGGAAGCCGATCCAGAATCGCCTTCCAACAAAGCGGCATTGAAAAGAAAAAGTATGGTCCAATCCCGCAAGAGCGGTGGCTCAATCACACCCAAATCAGCAAAGGGCTCACTCCCAACTCCAGAGCCGTCCCAATCACCCGAACTCCAGGCGCAGGCACAACGAGCCAGCGTACCACCTTTAACCGATATCACCGAATCCGCTGTCAACAAGAGCGAGTCGCCATCAAAGCCGCCAGGAGACGCCCCATCTCAGATCAACATTATCAACCCCAACTCAACCGTGCTGGAGAGGCCTATGGATATTGTGGCGAAGTCGAGAACCCAGGCCCCCCAAGCACCTGAGGAGCCCGAGGGGCCTAAACCCCGCATGATCATTGAGAACCTTATTTTGACAAACTTCAAGAGTTACGCGGGCCAACAGATCGTCGGACCGTTCCACGCTTCGTTTTCGTCTGTTGTCGGACCCAATGGCTCTGGAAAGTCCAATGTCATTGACTCTCTGCTCTTTGTGTTCGGTTTCCGTGCCAGCAAGATGCGACAGGGCAAGATTTCTGCGCTGATCCATAACTCTGCCCAGTACCCCAACCTTGCTTACTGTGAAGTGGAAGTCCATTTCTCACAGGTTATCGATTTGCCAGAAGGGGGACAGGAAGTAGTCCCAGATTCCCAACTTATTGTTTCCCGACGAGCGTTCAAGAACAACACCAGCAAATACTACATGAACAAAAAGGAAACAAATTTCACCGCCGTGACGACCTTCCTTCGGGATCGCGGTATCGATCTCGACCACAAGCGTTTCCTGATCTTGCAGGGCGAGGTTGAGTCAATCGCTCAGATGAAACCCAAAGCCGCAAACGAGCACGACGAAGGCCTGCTAGAATACTTGGAAGATATCATCGGAACCTCCAAGTACAAGACCCCGATCGACGAAGCTGCCACGGAGCTTGAAACACTGAACGATGTTTGTGTGGAGAAGAACAACCGTGTCCAGCACGTGGAGAAAGAGAAGACTGCTCTGGTGGACAAGAAAGATAAGGCCTTGGCGTACATCCGTGAGGAAAACGAACTGGCCCAAAAACAATCAGCGCTCTATCAAATCTACATTGATGAGTGTTCTGACAACGTTCGTGTCACCGAAGAGGCGATTCTCCAAATGCAAGAACTACTCAACATGGAACTCGAGAAACACGAGGGAAATGAGTCCGGCATCAAAGAACTCGAGAAGGCGTACAAAAAGGGCATGCGCCACTATGAGTCTATGGAGAAGGATACCCAAAGCTTGCTCAAGGAAATGGCCAAATACGACAAGGAATCCGTGAAATTCGAGGAAAAGAAGAAGTTCTTGCTCGGCAAACAGAAGAAACTCGAGAAAGCCATGCAGACAAGCCGCCTTGCCGCCTCCGAGTGTCAAAGCTTGGTTGAGAAATTCACTTCTGATATTGAGAGGAAGACCGCCGAGACCACCCAGCTCGAGGATGAGATGGTGACCGAAGAGAAGGAACTCAACTCGATCCGCGAGGGCCTCAAGGGCAAGACTCAGGGTCTTTCCGATGAGATTGCCGCCAAACAGAAGTCACTGGAGCCATGGAACGCGAAGATCAACGAGAAACAGTCCGCTGTTGCCGTTGCCCAGAGTGAGCTTGATATTCTACGGGAGCGTGGAAACGCTGGCGCAGTTCTGCTTGAGGAGGCCCAAGGAAAGATTGTCACCATCGAAGAAAGTTTGCAGTCCAAGGAAGGTGAGCTCGAAGAGCGACAGTCTCAGAAAGAGACCTTGGAAGCCGAAGTTCACAAGCTTCAACATGACCTCAAGAAGTACGCGTCGCGTGAACCTGAGGTTCGATCCCACGTCTCCAGCGCCCGACAGAAAGCAGACGAGGCTCGAGTCAGCTTGGCAAGCACCCAGAATCGTGGAAGCGTTCTGACTGGATTGATGCGTCTCAAAGAGTCTGGTCGTATCGATGGCTTCCACGGCCGCCTCGGCAATTTGGGTACGATCGATGAGCAATACGACGTCGCTATCTCTACAGCCTGCCCTGCTCTTGACAACATGGTTGTCGAAACTGTGGAGGTCGGCCAGCAGTGTATTGATTACTTGCGTAAGAACAACCTTGGACGCGCAAACTTCATTCTTCTTGATCGCCTCCCTCGTCGAGACATGTCCACTATTTACACTCCTGAGAGTGTTCCGCGTCTGTTCGATCTGGTCAAGCCAAAAGACCCCAAATTTGCACCGGCTTTCTACAGCGTGATGCAAAACACACTAGTTGCCAGAGATTTGGAGCAGGCAAATCGTATTGCCTATGGCGCTAGGCGGTGGCGAGTGGTCACTCAGGACGGCCAGTTGATCGATGTTTCGGGTACCATGAGTGGTGGTGGTACTCGAGTTGCTCGTGGTGGCATGTCATCGAAGCAAGTCGCCGATACTACCAAAGAGCAGGTATCCCGCTTGGAATCAGACCTCGAGGATCTTGAAAGGAAATTCCAGGCCTTCCAGGAAAAGCAGCGTCACGTGGAAGCTCAGATGAAGGAAAGATCCGAGGAAATTCCACGCGTTGAGACCAAGATCCAGAAGATCCTGATTGAGATCGATAGCACAAAGCGCAGTCTGGTTGATGCTCAGCGACGTGTGAAGGAATTGGGTGCGCAACACAAACCCTCCGACTCTGATGAAGGCCAAATCGCTGCGCTCGAGAAGCAAATCAGCAAGGCCCAGAGAGAGATCGAGAAGCTCAACGACGAGAAGAGCGGCATCGAGGAGGAGATCCAGACCCTCCAGAGCAAGATCATGGAAGTTGGTGGTGTTCGACTTCGTGGCCAGAAGGCTAAAGTCGATGGTCTTAAGGAGCAGATTGGTCTGCTTGCCGACGAAATTTCCAACGCCGAAGGCCAGCAGTCCAAGAACGAGAAGCTCATCAAGAAACACTCCAAGGCTCGCGATGTCTCCGAGAGTGAGATCGGGCAAATTACCGACGAGCTGGAGAAGCTTGAAGAGGATGTTGCCAACCAAACTAGTGAATCTTCTGGTTGGAGACAAAAGGCCGATGAAGCTCAAGAAGTATGTTATGATCTGCGACAGCCTTTTTGGATAGTAACTGACTGTTTGAACTCTAGGCACTGGAATCGCAGAGAGCCGAGCTCGCTACGATGAAGGAAGAGCTAGACGCAAAGGTGGCTGAGCTCAACGAAACACGTGCCACTGAGATTGAGATGCGCAACAAGCTGGAGGAAAACCAGAAGGCTTTGTCCGAGAACCAGAAGCGAAGCCGCTACTGGGAGGAGAAGCTCTCGAAGTTGACTATTCAAAATATCAGTGACATTGGAGAAGAGCAAGAGCCCACCGAACTCCAAATGTACACCAAGGACGAGCTGGATGCCATGAACAAGGAGTCCCTCAAGGCGGTTATTGTGACATTGGAGGAGAAGGTCCAGAATGCCTCTGTCGACCTCTCCGTCATCGAGGAATACCGCCGCCGAGCCGCCGAGCACGAGTCTCGCTCGGCGGATTTGAATACCGCTTTGGCATCGCGAGATGGCGCCAAGGCTCGCTTGGATGGACTTCGTTCTTCCCGCTTGAACGGCTTCATGGAAGGATTTGGAATCATCTCCTTGCGCCTCAAGGAGATGTACCAGATGATTACCATGGGTGGTAACGCCGAGCTAGAGTTGGTTGATTCATTGGACCCCTTCTCCGAGGGTATCTTGTTCTCGGTCATGCCGCCTAAGAAGAGTTGGAAGAACATTGGTAACTTGTCCGGTGGAGAAAAGACTCTATCCAGTTTGGCGCTGGTCTTCGCTCTGCATCACTACAAGCCCACGCCACTTTATGTCATGGACGAGATTGATGCTGCCTTGGATTTCCGTAATGTGAGTGAATTTCGTGATTACGGTACTCTCATCTACTAACTATGCTTTTCAGGTGTCCATTGTTGCCTCTTATATCAAGGAGCGTACCAAGAATGCTCAATTCGTTGTCATCTCACTGCGAAACAACATGGTCCGTGTCGCCCATTTCCTATTTCCCAAGTCGCTTTGCTAACATGACCCCCAGTTCGAACTTGCCGCTCGACTTGTTGGTGTTTACAAGGTCAATCACATGACTAAGAGTGTGACGATCGAGAACCGAGACTATATCACCGGTCGATAATGACGAGTTTGATGCTTTCTGTCCGGATGGGGTTTGCTTGTTGTTTTCGATGATATCACGGGCCGGGAGTCTGGGGTTTGCTTAGATGTCATTTTATTTACACTCACGCCGTCTACTGTAGAAAAGAGGCCTTGAACAGCACATTTGCATTGGATCTTTGTCTTTCCGTTGTAGAAGCTGCCCCGGGGCAACTCTTGCTGCTTGTAGCACCTGTACATAGAGAATGAAAATCCCAGGTGAGCACGCCCCTTCAGGTTCAATTGAATCAACTGAGATCCGTGGTAACCCTATTAGCAACAAGCATCCTTTCAATCTCTTCATGTCCATGAGAACGAGCAGCAGCGAGTGCATTCCTGTATTTCTTACCCGGCAACGTGAGGTTCACGTCCGCTCCATTCTCAAGAAGAAACTTGACTCTCGCCAGAGACCCTTTACAAACAGCAGCAACCAGAGCGCTTCCATAGTCGCCGCATGACAAAGGGAGATTCACGTCGGCTCCATTGTTGATGAGAATCATTACATTTTCTGCATTTCCCCCATACTGACTAGCAGCAGCAGCAGCAAGAGCGCTTCCATAGTTACCGCATAACAAAGGGAGATTCACGTCGGCTCCATTGTTGATGAGCATCATCACAATTTGCGCATTTCCCTTACACCCAGCAGCAGCAGCAAGAGCGCTTCCATAGTTACCGCATGACAAAGGGAGATTCACATCGGCTCCATTATTGATGAGAATCTCGACCATTCCTTTTTTCCCTCGATAGCAAGCGGCAGCAAGAGCGCTTCCATAGTTACCGCATGACAAAGGGAGATTCACATCAGCTCCATTTTCAATCAGGATCTTAAAAATCGCCATATTTTCCCCATAAGCAGCAGCCACAGCAAAAAGGGGGATCCCATCACGGTCATTTGGCAGCGGGAGGTTCACGTCAGCCCCATTCTGAAACAGGATCTCGACAATCTCTTGATATCCTCCACCAGCGGCAGTAGCAAGAGCTCTCTCGTAGAAATGTACCGGCAACACGGAGTTGGTTGCAGTCACTCGCTTTATTAGAGCTTCACATATAGGTTTGCAGCCTGCTTGGGCTGCGAGCTGCAATGTGGTATCTCCCCAATCATTTGTTTGTGAAACAATGATCTCTGCGCTGTCCCACCAGTCCTGTAAAAGGATGTAGAACGAGAAGCGACACATTAAGAAGATTGGAACATTCTTTGGAGAGATATCCTGCTGGTCGGCCTCATCATGAAATCCTGACAGGCCCGCTCCGGGGAGGCTAGAGACCCAGGCGCGGTATTGGAGACTGCTTTTGCTGGGAGAACCGAGAAATTCTTTCAAAACAGCTGCCAACGAAGGTTCCGCTTGTTTTGCTTTTTCGGCGATGTGCAATTCGTAGGATCTCACATGAATCATCCAATAATCTCGCACATAGTCTTTCAAGGGATGACCGAGGTCGAAGTTGTTCGGGGTTTCAATATTGGGCATGTGCCCAGAAATTTCCATGCCGCTTTCACAGACTGGGCTCTTATGTATCTCAGTCAGCAGCTTGAGACACGCTTTGGCAGCATGTGAATGAAGTTCTAGAAGCCCCCAATGGTTGTTTGCTTCGAAATATTCCCATACCGATAGATGGGATAACCTCCAAACATGGGTTTCGGAGTCGATGACAAGTAGGTTGCTGCATCGATCCAACAATTCTGACTCGTTGAGCTGGTCATCAGAGCTGACGGAATGCCCATCAACATCAATCTGAATTGCGGACAAAAGCTGATCGCTGGTGAGAGGTTCGAAGGCACTCATCACCCATTTGCACGCGCGATCTACGAGGGCTTTTCTACGTGGAGATTCTGAAATCTCCCCGTAAATCTCCCTGTATGCCTCTTCGAGCGTTTTGGGAAGTTTTCCAAGCTTGATCTCGATATCTGCTCGGGTCGACAATCCAAGCACCTGTTTGATCTGTAGGGATGCCCATTGAAACCTAATTGTTGTTAGCGAAGTGTTGCCATTGCCAACCGAGGAGAACTTACATTCCCTGGCTGTGTTTACAAAGAACCTGGACGATTTTGCTCCGCAGGTCTGCGGGTATCGGGCCCCATCTCCTAGGCTTGTCCATTTCGGCATTGATAAACTTCTCAATATCACTTTGATTGTCGATTGCTTTAATCTCGATGCCTTTCCCAGGGATCTGTGTTTTTATATCTTCGTCGTGTGGTCGACTTGAGATGAAGACCTTGAGTGGACGATTGGAGTTGGATACCAAGTCCTTTATCACATGAATAAGCTGCCAGCGCGAGTCTTGATCACATTCGTCCAGGGCATCGAGAATGATCACGGTCTCAGAATACTCATTTACTGACTCTGTCAGTTGGGTTTTGCAACCCTCGAAGCCCAAGTGAGATCCTTGACGTCTTGCTTGATCGCTGACGCTCTTGAGCCCTTTCCGTATGTGCCGGATATCTCCAACAGGGGTCGAGAGTTGACGCACATAGCTTTGAAGAATGCAAAGAGGATCTCTTCGATTCTCTTCATTTCGATTGCAGTAGAAGTACGCGAAGCCTGCATGGTCTGATGAGCTTTCAAGCAGACCTCGAACGTGGTCGATAACTCTCGAGGTAAGATATGTTTTCCCGGCTCCCACTAAGAGAATTAGTATCGCGGAAATGTGAAACGGCCACAGTTGAGAGCGTACTTGAGCCTCGGAGCCACAAAATTGTCGACGACCCGTGGTCAATCCATTCAGAGAATTTCTTGTGCTGGATTAACCAGTCACACGTGTCAGGAGTGCGAGATTCTACTCTGACACGATGATGCGTTCCATACGGTATAGGCGAGATCCATTCAAGAAGATCGCGCTCTTCCCTGGCGTCGATGCGTTCTAAAACCAGATCCCTTCGGACGTCGTCAGTATGGTCTCCCGGTAAGTTCTAGCCTACTTACACCTGCTGCCGAATAATCGGGATATCTGATGAGAGATCAAGGAGCTCTTTCAGATCAGATCGATTTGATCGATTGCAAGATTTCTCACAGTCGTCTGCAGCTTGCACTAACTGCCTTTGACTTCCGGAGAGTTTGTCCATATGAGCTTGTGCATCTTCGAGCTTGAAAACGTCGAAAATCTTCATACTCCTCTGCTGGTGGGACACGAAAGCAAAGAATGACTGCATCGCAGCATACGTGTGAACAATGCATGCTCTCAGCTTCGTCAAAAAGTCATCGAGCGGACGAAGAGCGAGATCAGGGGACATGTATAGTAGCTGGTACATGTCACATCGTACGAGAAGCGAGGTGACCTCGGCCATTGCAGTGAGGATGGCCCCTTTGAGTTCGTTGTGTGCGGTAGCCATCTGTATTGATCAGCTTTCTCCCACGACTAAATATGTAATCCGAGTTCCGTATCATGCAGATACAACAAACTCGATATGATATGCTTACCACAATAACAACTCGGACAGCGGCCCACGGCAGGGCAGCATGAGTTGGGTCGAAGCTGACAGCGACATCACCGGCGGAAAGAAACTTGTTCAGTACCGGCAACAGCTTGCCAATGGCCGTCGTTCTGTCATGATGTCTGCTATTCGATGCCTCATCCATTCTCTTTTGGATCTCCTCTACCAAATCTTTCCTTTTGGGACTATCGTGGTCCCAATCTTTCAGCAAAGTATCCACCTTGCATCTCTCCTCCTCTCCCAAGGAGTTGAGCGCATCCCTCCACATGTCATCATTCTCGGCATATGGCTTCGACTGACTCGATGGTTCGTGTGCTTGCTTTTCCGGGGGGTCCTGCGATACTTGGATCTGAGAGGCAGGCCCGGGGATTGGCTGGGCGGCGGACGCTGGATCAGTCTCATCACCTGCAGGTGCTGTCGATAATTGGGTATCGACTAAAACACATCAGCCGTCAAGGTCAGGTTGCAAATTCGCCAGTCCATAGTTGGGGACTTACCGCTGGAACGGCCCGTGGGGGACTCGTGGATTGCGAGGATGTCGGGTCGTTTGGCTCCCTTGTCTCTGCCGTCACGGTGGAAGAAGGAACGGATTTTCGACCTTTTAGAGCGATGATCAGACATTGCTTTGTTGGAGCTTTGGCTTGTTATGCTTGACTTGAAATATGACTCAAGGAAGGATTAAAGCGCCGATGAATTCGGTGATGGGAGGCTGAGTTCTGCGGGTGATTAGCCCCGCACAAGGGCGCTTAAGGCAGATGGACAGCGCAGTCTGACGTGGAATAAATAGTCCATACTCTGGGGCCCTGTCAAGACCCTGGGCAAAGCGCATCCGAGAAATTTGGCGGCAGGCACCAGCTTGGGACCAATAGAGCATCTTTCATGGTGATTGATCGAGAGTTATACCGCATGTGACGGTTCATAGGACTGGAAACCGCGTGGTTGATCTGGTTGATCAAGGAGCACAGAGGCTGCATTGCTGCAAGCTTGGGAGTCGAAATGGCCCAAGTCCTGTTTGGTTCCAGGGTTGTTGGCCTTAGGTGTCAGAATTCCAGGAAACACCAGTTCACCTCCACGGTATATCTGCGTATCTCCATGACCCTTGCCGATCATGTGGGTCATTGCGCTAGTCAAACAAAGAGCACGGAAAAGATGCCATATCTCCGAGTGCATAACACCTAATGTGCCGGTATTGGTACATTAATCTCTCGGCAAGATCGTGCCATCTTAAATATACTGAACGAGAGGATTGAACAGCAAAATGGAAGGAAGCATGCAAGTAGTCACCCATGAAGTGAAAATTTGTAAAGCGTTGAGACAACGCTCAGAACCAAGCAAGATACTAAGGGCCATATTCGCTCAACACTGTTCAGAAGTTTGAGGATCTTACACCGTTTGAAGCACAGTGTACCCAGAGGCTTTGGCTCGAAGGTTTGAAGATTCCGAGTCATCAGTGGGTTAGCAGACTGCCCGCGGATACAGCAACTCAACAACCGGTACATACAGATGGACCTGTGAAAGCGGCGAGTTCGTCATGATCCTGCTCACATTGTACTTCCGAGGTGCACATCAGTGGGTCACCAACTCTTACATTCCGAGACATAAGTTACTCCATCAAATATGTAAGTTACCCGCATTGAGGTGGTTCCGATACAAAGCGATACATAACGGAAAGCATACGCCACCAACATCTAGAATATCTCACACTGCAACCCAATTGATCCCGTTGAAAGTGGCGATCGGCAAGCCGGTCGTGAAAATCCAATGCCGACAGATCCGTCGTCTTAGGTATATAAGAGGACTGGTTCCAACCACCAAGTCAATTCACTCAGCATACAGATTTACTCGAGCTTCATTCATATCATTCTCTTCGCCTCAAGATGACCGATTGCATTAAAACCGATGTTTTTGTCTCTGGTGGTGGTCCTGTGGGGCTTCTCATTGCCTACGGACTTGCTAGACAAGGTGTTGATTCTCTTCTAGTCGGTAAGGCTTTTGTTCAAGTGCTAAAGTGATATCTGGCTAACACATAAAGAACAATATGTCAAGGAAGAACAGGCCATGTATGGCCGAGCTACGACTCTCTATCCTCGAACCCTTGAGATGCTGGATCAACTCGATCTACTTGAAGACCTGAACCAAATTGGTTACATCGGCCGCAACAGCGTCACCTACAAGGATGGGAAACGGGTTACATCCCGTGGATGGCATGTCATGTTCGAGCGCATGCATGGCACCTTCCTGGACTATTGTCTGAATATTCGTCAGAAGTACTCTGAGGAGGTAATCCAGAGCGCGTATCAGAAGTTCGGCAAGCGGGCTTTCACGGGCTGGAAGCTGGAGAGCTATTCTGTTGATAATGCGAGTGACGATGACTACAAAGTGACCTCGCATATTCGTGAGATCAAGACAGACAGGTTATTGACTGTGAAAAGGTATGTTCATTGGATCTAGTCTAGGGTCTCTGTGTCTAACGGGGATCAGCAAATATATTGTCGGTGCAGATGGTGGTCGCTCCCTTGTTCGACGCACAGCCGAAATTCCCTTCAATGGAGA
Source organism: Penicillium olsonii (assembly GCA_911174995.1). Taxonomy (NCBI): domain Eukaryota; kingdom Fungi; phylum Ascomycota; class Eurotiomycetes; order Eurotiales; family Aspergillaceae; genus Penicillium; species Penicillium olsonii. The sequence continues at coordinate 1,299,549 of CAJVNO010000033.1, forward strand.
TCACACCGACTTCAAGTGGGTGCGAATTGATGGACATTTCAAAACGAATATGCCCGATGCAGACCTCGGTTTTGCCTCTATTGAGTCTCGAAGCCATGGAAACGTCCTTTGGGTCCAGCTTGACCATGGCGTGAAACGAATTGGCTTTGCCATGACTGATGAGATGATTGCCAAGTATGGAGGCAAGCTTACAGAGGAGCAAGCCAAGGAGGAAGCTGTTCGCTCCATGGAGCCATTCACTCTGGAATTTGAATCCGTCGATTGGTGGACCTTGTACAGGTAAGCCTATCTTCTTTTTGATTCCCTGGAAGCCAAATACTAATATCAGTGTCTAGCATCAACCAACGTGTGGCTGATGCGTTTTTCGCCAACGATCGTGTCTTGCTTGCTGGTGATGCTTGCCACACACACTCTTCTGGCGCCGCGCAGGGCATGAATACAGGTGTCCACGATGCGGTGAACCTCGCTTGGAAGCTGGGTGGAGTAGTCAAAGGCTGGTATACCGCCGATATCTTGAAGACCTACGACAGCGAGCGCCGTCCTGCTGCCTTGCGACTTATTGAGCTCGACAGGGCATTCTCAGCCACTATTTCTGGCCAAGTCCCAGACAGTCACAAAGACACTTACATCGATGCCAATGAGTTGTTTACCAAGCTCTTCGATGAGACAATTCTCTTCAATATTGGATTGGGAATCAACTACCAGGAAAGCATCATCAACAAAGCCGTTTCAGCCGGAATGGTCTCGGCAGGCTGGAGAGCTCCCGACGCGTTGGTCTACAGCCCGGGCTCTCGCGTCCCAACCCGCCTCTTCCAATGGACGAAGAACCGTGGTCAATGGACATTCATTGTTTTCGCTGGACAGCCTACTCTTACTTATGCGAATCTGGCACCTGCAATTGAGAAGCTAAAAGGGATTGCGGATACGCTTCCCAGTGGGATGGTACGCTTCCTTACTTTGGTGGCTCAAAGTGCAGCCGAGGGAGACCAAATGTTCGATCTTCCTAAGATTGGAAACGTATACTATGATCAAGATCGAGCGGCTCATGCTGCTTACACCATTTCAACACGGAATGGAGCTGTGGCTGTTCTACGACCCGATGGGATTCTCGGGCATGCAGTCTCATTGACTGAAGTTGACAGCCTCGTCGGCTTCCTCCGGGGGTTCACCCAGGCTCGTTGAAAATAGTACAACCTCAAGATGTCCATGAAGCTCGCATTCTCACGGTCATGTTACTGTTGTTTGTCTCCTAGTTTAGCAAAGCTAGTTGAATCAACATCATCTTTACCATAACACACACACACACACTTAGATTCTCACACACATCCAAAGATTGATCAAATTAAGATCTTACTAGGTAGTTTGATATTTCAATGTCAAGTATTTGATCTCGAGTGTGAAAGTTAGAACTCCAAATTAAACCAAAATGGATCGAAGAAGGTCTGCGCATTGAAGTCAAAGTCGCGGAAGATATCTTCTGAGAAGGGAAATTGTGCTGCCATATTCCACGTCTCGCCACAGACTTCACTATATTCTTGCAGTTGATCAGATCGTTCTGTATCGAATTAGAATCAAAACAAGTAATGTTCAGGGGATCTTACCAGATGTAGCCTCCATGCATTTAGATCGAATCAACGCCATACTGTCAGCACATCGCTCTGCTACCAAGCTGTACGACTTCAGGTGATTCAGGGCCTCCTGGCACTTGACCCAGGACATTTCCAAGGCTTCGCGCGTCGCAATGTTCGCAACTGGCGGATATAGTTCGGCGAGCAGCGTGATAGACCCAGCTGTGAATAGATCTACGACATGTCAGCGCGTGATGAGGAGCCCTGTGTGGTTCTTACAAAAAACGTTATAATACCAAACACTGGCTAGCTCGGTGTTGCAAGTCTCATGAACCAAACCAATGAGATCAATGGCGGACTGAACGCAGAAGACTGAGCAGTCCATGGTGAAGTTTGCACTGATTCCAGCGGATAATTCCCTTTCGATTCCTGTGGACATCATGTCACGTAACGATTTTGAGAGGACTGGCCTGTAGACAAGAATCTTGAGGTACAAAAATCTGCACAGAGATGGTTAGTGATCCTAACGGATGAGGTGTTCGTGTCAACTTGCCTCGCTTTTAATAGATACTGTTCTCTGAGGAACTCAGGATGTCCTTCAGAGGCCGGAGAATCCCAACGGAGCGGCCTTGGAACCCTCAGTCGGAAGTCTTGGAGGTCTGCATCCAATTGTGTGATGTAATGAACCTGAACCGACGTCTCCGTAGCTCCTTGATTGGCAAGGTTTTGCTTTTCGTCGTATTGGTTCCCAATATTATCGTAGAGCGTATTGAATATCTTCCGTAGAAGCCCATGCAGCTTCAGAGTTGTAACAAACCACTCGGCACGAGAGAATGTACCGGGTGGCTGTTCACAAGTCTCGGAGTCTATGTTTAGATGAATATCATCTATTGGCTCCGGATAGGCGTGGATGGCTTATAAGATATCATGACCGGGCGACCAAGCATAATGCTAGTTGCTCTAGATTCCCTGTCAGATAGTTCAAGCAAGAAGAGGATCATCTCTCACAGATCAAGCATCACACAACCATGCCATACTCTCCGTCGAATCTGTGTCTCGGCAAATGATCGATGCTCATTCCCAACATCGGAATGCAGCCCTACTCCCTGTGCCAATCTGCAAGCCGTTCCAATTACGTGCCAGCAGCGGTTGGGGGTGCGGGAGCCTTGCAGGTAGTGGGCCATCAAAAGGAGAGTCTGCGCCAAGGCAAGATCGCCGTTTTCGAGATAGTCTAAATCTAGAACTGGTTTGCATGTTTGGAAGAAGGCCTCGGATACAGCCTCTCGTTCGTGCTGAACGATATCAGAGAACTGGCAGCCTAGAGCGAAAATCATATTCAGCCCATAGTAAAAAGTTATGAGATTGCCTCCGGCATCCCCTAGACCAAGGCCATTCGTTGATCGCCCTGATGGAGTGTCCTTATTTCTCCGCAGTGAATCATAGGCTGTGAGAAATGCTTCTTTGTGCACGAACGGGTATAGACTATGAATTTTAGAAAAATAACAGTCGACAAGGTGGTCTGCCAATGTGCGCGGTGGGAGTAAGACTTGTAAATCATTCGCATTGAAGTTGGTCGCGGTTTTCGGGTCAAATTGACGCCGAGATGCCTGTAATGGGGCTGGTGTTTTCGATACTGCGTCCTGTAATTGATTGATAAATGCGACTGTGGATGAGTCTCCAAAAAAGCCGCCTATGGACTGGTCATTCAAGTGGCGGGAAATGAGGCCCATTGCAGTCACACTGGAATCGCCTTTTAGCGACTGAACGGGGTATTCACGGGTCCCTGTGTTTTCTGTCCTGCTTCTAATGATATAAGCAAAAATCTTCGATTCATTCGCAATGGCTCACCTTGCGTCATTTGGAGGTTCCTCATAACGACACGTCTCTCGACGGCGTTGGCAAGTGCCACATTGAGGGCGATCTCCATCACAGCGGATTTTATGTGATCGGCAAGTCTTACAGGCAACGCTGACTCTTTTTCTTTTGATAGGTCGCTGTGTAAGATTATTGTTAGACATCTGTATCAGACGGGTAGGAGTGAAGTTGATAAATCCGGGCTACTGCAGTGTGAAGGGGCGTAAGGTGATCCTAGAATCCGAGGGATCAATGCACCAAAGAAGCCCTGGAGCGTGCTTCCCGCCCGGCCCCGGGGGCTGGCGTTTGTCAAGTCGCTGACTAAGTATAAGGTTTGGTCGCGTGATGGCGCTTCGCCTGCTGTTTCCGAGCGCGAGGAGAGGATGCTTGCAGCAGATGATCGGCTGATCAAAGAGAATGAACTGAGGATCAGTGGATAGGATTCGTATCATGATGTGTGCGGACAATTTTTTGACCGAATGTTCGAGAAACAAGTAAGATTGTTGGAAGTTGAACTACCAAAGGGCCAGAGAGAGAGAGAGAGCAAGCTCGATTCAACTACACTGGGGAGAGAGGGAAAGAAGCAAACTACCTGAGGGCAAACTGAGAGCTAGAAATACTGGGGGTCATGTGCCCATAGGGCTCAGATAACTCACGACAGAGAGTGGACGCGGAATACAATTTAAAGGTTTGAGATAGCGTTGGCATCGATTCTTACAAGCAAGACACTTGAACCAAACGTTAAGAATATTCCCAGTACAAATTACATTGCCAGAATCCTCCGACTATAGCAACTCTCTAATCAGTTTTCAGTTCTCCACTATGAGATAAAATGAAAGAAAGTGAAAGAATGAGGCAGGAATTGAGCACCAAGTCTATACGGTCGAGCGATTGGTTTGGATTGCTTCGTCATACTATCACTTTCGCACCATGCGCATCAACCTCCTCAGAGTGATGGTGATATCATAGGTCGCTTGCCGGAAAAGGCGCGCTCATTGGCAGACCCATGACTCGGCATCATCGATGGCCTCGGCATTACTGAGAATGGCGCGGCTTGGGTAAGGACAGAGGGGGCGCTGATGTCTGACACCTGAAGCAGGCTTGGTATCATTGTTCCAGGCGGTCGCAATAAGGGCGTCGACAGGGCGCCCCTTCTCAACCCACTCCATGGAGGCCATGACAGCATCATGCTTAGAGTCGGTAAACTGCGGTACAGAGTAGACACTGGTACCGATTGAACCTGCCTGGTTGGGGCCGCCAACATACCAAGGGGCGTGGACGGAGGTTCCATAGCAATGATGCATGCCAGGAACAAGGAACAATCGGAAAGAGTCCGCAACATCGACATCAGTAGGTAGCTCGGCAGAGACAGACTGGAAGAAGTATTCGGAGCTGCCTGTGGGGATGAAGCCGTCCGCCTGGCCATGGTACATGAGAACCTTGCCGCCGTTGTTGAGATAGCTATCAATGGCAGCAAAGTCGTCTGCTGTTGCGTTACCCGGATTGCACTGCTCAGCCTAAGCAACGAGAGAGTCATCATAGTGCTCCCAGGTCCAATCTGGGCTGCTGAGCAGCATGTACTGGATATACCGCACGTTATCTGCGCTGGAGTTGAGATCCAGACAGCCCCACCGTTCTGCATCTCATACCCAGCCACTTGGGATTGATTCAAGATTGGGATGCCCTCGAATCCTGATCATATCACAAACACTAGCAAAGGTGGCTCAATTGTCAAAAGAACCTCCATAGCCCTGCCCAGGTGGCCGTGGACCAATGGGTGGCATAATACAATTTGAGCTTGGGGCCGAGGCAAAGGCGTGGGAGACTGGAGATGTGCCGCCTTCTCCGGGACATGTGCAGCTTGGGACGTCATAGGATACCAACTAACTATGTGGGCTTTTTGAGAGTGATCAAAGGAATCTTCACCAAATTCACTTAGCAGACACGGACGAAGACTTTGTGCAGACTTGAAGCGGCCTTTCTCTGGATCAAAAGTTTGTTTTTGATCATCTTAACGGGGGAAAAACCCATCCACTAAGACCTTACTACCCCGCATGTCGATTAAACGTATTGAAGCATTGAATGACATGCATGCTTAGGCAAAGTGTGCACAGAATAGTACTTTTAGTACCTAGGTACATGTGGGTTCGCTCCAAGTCCAATGTCATCTCTTCATTTGACACGATTGCAATGGTCTGATCTGACAAGTACATCCATCAACCAATAATTGGCTCGAACCAAGGTTGAAGGGACCGAATTTCAAGTTTGTGTCAAGACAAAAGAAGATCGCTGCTCCTCCGGGTTGCCAAGCTTAACGTCCAGTTGACGTCAGAAGCGGGATGAGAGGAGGTTGGGGTGCGCAATTGAGGAGATTTAGCTCTAGTATATTATCCCTCTTGTAAATTATGCGGCCCAGGATATATTTTCCCTTTTCTTTTCACTTGTTTTGCGGAGTTTTCCAGTGAACGCAGCACAGTACTAGTACGAAAGCCGCACGTTCTCTGCGCTGGAGTTGAGATCCAGACAGCCCCACCGTTCTGCATCTCATACCCAGCCACTTGGGATTGATTCAAGATCACAAGTACGGAGTGCAGAGTACATATACTGAGGACAACAAATCCGATCATGGTGAGTGTTTATAGATGCGGCTTGCATTCCCTTGGTTCATACAGAATTGCCACGCGGGCCGAACAAAGAACCACGGATCGCAAATCTTTGACCCAGATACTAATTCTGGATTCTGCAGGCTCCCATAGACTTAATACAACCTCGACAATCGAGCGGCGACAATTGTCCCAGCACAATCGGCGGCGGCGCAATTGCGGGCATTGTCCTCGGCTCGATCGCAGGCACCCTTCTCCTTCTTTGGCTATGGCGCGTGTGTCGCACACCTGGGACGTTCGGTGGTGGCGAACCAGATGTCGGCTACCGGCCTCCGATTGTCCGCAGTAGCGGAAGCACGCGTGGCCGGAGAAAACGCCGTCGTGGACCCAGCACGTACGTCGAATATGCTGAGAAGCCGACAAGCTCGCGCCGGTATAGAGATCGGGATGATGTGCGTCGGCCTTCGAGGGTTTATATGACCGAAGCCTGAATCATGTTTCACATCGCAAGTACGGATTATACTGGTTAGTACCCGGATGGGTACTTTGTTCCACATGAGAAGGAAGTCCAGTGCTGCGTACCGTGATTTCTGGTTTCAGTGGACATGGATCTGGCACCAGCGTTTGCTATTTTAATGACACAAGGGGGTATCCTGGATTCACTAGTTGACAAAATGGCCGAGCCAGGACCATTATGAGATATGAGCTATGTACTCGTCTGTACGAAGTATGGCTGCAGCATTTTACGATTTCATGAGAATACATGTCGCAATGAAAGATTTGAGTGAGTTGCTTTTTTGTGGTTCTGTGTCTTTGGTATTGATGGGGTGTGGGGGTAATGGGGGCCCCTGAGCTGCGATCTCAATGCGCAAACAACCCGATCGAGCCTTTGCGCGCTGCACATGTGGCTACCAACCGCTCATAGGTAGGACATATGCACCGAGTAGGCAGGATCCAGACGGGTATTCCGCTCCCGTACCTGAGCATGGAGTCTACAGTACTGGCCTCGAGTACTGTAACGGAAATACCCCGTACACTCTATCCTGGTTGAGGAAGACTTGGCTACGGACTTGGCTGTGTGTCAAGGACGAACAGTGGCGTTCGATCGATCAGACTACCCAAATCCCCCCTGGAGACCGACTCGGTAAAGCCAAGATTACTCCAACGGCATGAACGCCGCAGCCGTCATTTCGCTCTTATCGGCGAATAGGAGGAAAGTTTGAAGTCCAAGGGTCGAGTGAGTGATAGCCAGCAGGCACCAAAGACAGGGGAAGGCCCACTGTGGACAGAAGAGAAAAAGAAATCTTGGGATAAACCACTCCACTCGTGGACCGGGTAGGGGCTTGGCTGTTTGAAGGACACTGTTATTGGCCAGGGTCTGCGGAGCTTTCATAAATTTCGGTTTGTGAGAAACAGGTATGATGAACATGAACGAGACGAACGAAGAACTGAAAATAGATTAATTTTTTTTGCTGGCCAAGGGGTGTGCATGGATGATCTGTAAGCCCAACCCACTCGTGGTGTTATCAATTCGGCGTCAGATCTTCATTGCAGAGATGATTTTCCTCGAATGGCCCAGAACGAGGCTAAGCCACTAGCCTAGTCCTGCCAAGTTATTGTATACAAAGCCACACACAGGGAGGGAAACTTCAAGGAGTGAGTGCAGGGTAGCCCTGATATCAACGCTGCATCGCAGGAGGTAATACTCCGCACTCCGCACTCCGTTGCGATATTCGACTACCAACGGTGCGAGCAAATCGCGAACCAGGGACCAATCAGGGTCTTTTTGGTAGCTTTTTGGGGGCTTGCTACTCTAGCCTAAAGAGGCAAAGCGATAAGCATGGGGCCTCTGGAACTGCCAATTGCAGTTAGCGGGCTGCACCGAGACGGAGACTAGTGGAGGCCTCTAACCCCAAAGGGCTTAGGGTGTCTAACTCAACCACAATCACTGCAGGTTTCCCCTTACGCTAACTCCTTTGCTCTCGTCCAGTCGAACAAAAATAATCAACTTGGCCTAAAACACCACTAGCCCAACATGTCACGAACCCACCTGGGCCTAAATTGGGTCTTTCCCCCCCCCCGTTTCCCTTTCTCACCATCTCTCTCGTCTCGCTGCTGGCAGAAATCCTTCCATTCTTTAGTGCAATAGCACATTACAGTCCTTACGACATCTCGAGTAGTCTCGAGTCCATTCTTTATCAATTTTTTGGAACTGTCCAGTAGCAGATTACTCGACCGGGTCTCAGAGAGCAATCGCTTATCTACAACATGCTCTTCACTCGCACCGCCTTTCTGGCGGCTTTGGCTAGCTATGCCTACGCCCAAACCTCGACTGACTGCAACCCGTTGAACACAACATGTCCCGCCGATCCCGCACTCGGTACCGAGCACACCTGGAACTTCAACACGACGTTGGACGACAAGGTCTGGGATATGCAAACCGGAGACTACGAATACGGTGACGATGGTGCTGAATTCACCTTGTCCGGCGAAGGAACCTCCACCCTCCTTTCATCGAACTTCTACATCTTCTTCGGTGTCGTCGAATCCCACGTTAAGATGGCCAAGGGTGCCGGTCTCGTCAGCAGTGTCGTCTTGGAGTCCGATGACCTTGACGAGGTTGATTGGGAATGGGTTGGATACAACACCAGCGAGGTGCAATCCAACTTCTTCGGCAAGGGTAATGATTCTTCGTTCGATCGTGGTGGTAACCACTACGTGGCGAACGCCGACACCGAGTTCCACAACTACACCACCTACTGGGATGAGGAGAAGCTGCAATGGTGGATCGACGGAGACATGGTGCGCGAGCTGAAGTACGACGACAAGGGTACTGTGGGCGGAACAAACTATCCTCAGACCCCCTGTCGGGTTAAGTTCAGTCTCTGGCCTGCCGGTACCAAGAAGGCTGCCCAAGGTACCATTGATTGGGCTGGTGGTCTGGTCGATTGGGATGACGCTCCCTTCACCATGGTGCTCGGAAAACTCCGTGTCAAGGACTTCCACTCTGGCAAGGAGTACACTTACGGAGACCACTCGGGTTCCTTTGACAGCATTAAGGTTGCGGAGTAAGTAACAAGAGACCTTCCTCATTTTGAAGTTGTACTAACCACATTCTGCAGTGGAAACTCTACCGTCCTGGAAGAACTAAACAAGCCCCCTCCTAAGAGCACCGCCGAGAAGTGGAATGACCTAGGCCAGGGTGCTCACATCGGAATCTACTGTGGTGCCGCTGCTGCCTGCGCCATCGCCATCGCCGGATTCTTGGTCTTCTGCCTGCGCCAGCGCCGCAAGGGTCGTCTCGAGCACGCCCTTGACAACAACCAGTACGCCGAGAACCGCAATGAGATGCAGAACTTCCAGAACGACTGGAAAGCTAGCGAGTTCAAGAACGGTGGCTACAAGCAAGTCAACAATTAGCAGACTTGACCCGTGTACCTCCCTAATGACTCGCTCCATTTTTCCTTTTTCCTTTGCGCATTGCCCGGCCTTGGTCCAATTACGCTGACCGCGAGCATTTGCGACAGCCGGCAGGGCTAGGAATAATGAACATTTCCCTCTCGTCCGGGCTTGCTGTTCTTCCGTCCCCATTCTCTTTTCCTTCCCTGAGCACCTGCTCCCCCTTTCTGTTGATATCCCTCACTCTTGGTTCTTCTAAGACTGTCCTTCGTTGGCGTTTGGGCCGGGAGATTTGCAATCCACTCACCGGTTTTATCCATGTACATATATTGCCATATAAAAACACGAAGTTTCATTTCAATTGTTGACCTCGGGAGTGGAGAGACTTGTCACATGATGCGATGGGACCATCTTGGAATCTGACCGTCGATCATAAGTCACAGCCTATCACAACGAAGTCATTTCCATCGCGGAACGTTTTCGGGATAGATTTCACCGTTGTTGACGTGCATCCTCGACTTAAACCAAGACACACCATGCTAATCAATCGATGACACGCACACACCGGCAGGGCGGATCCACCCTCCTTGTCCGTGTCCGTGTCCGCCTCCCGATGAGGATATTCCTGCGCGACCGCGGAGCCTGGTTGTGCATCGATGTGCAGTCATTTGTGCACACGGCCCGTTAAAGACGGTCAAGATCCCGTTGGCAATTCCGTTCGGGCGGCCTAGAGAGGACAATCCTACGGCCAGGTCTCGGGGATGGCCGATTGACACAAAGTATGATTGGGCTTCAAGGTACACGCCCAGCCAAGAGTGGAACTGGCACGACCTTTAACCCAAGAACCCTGAAGACTATTGCTAATTTTGTGCATTATTGGATGGGTCTTGATCCAAGCCGAGGTAACAAGAGTCGGTGTAATCACCATTTTGACTTTTCTCCTTTTGTTTTCTTCTTTTCATATAAGACCTCTGCCTTCGCCAGATCTACATAAGACATTACCGTCACTGCATCTATACGAGGCAATACCTCCGACCTGCTATCAGGTTCCCCGCGGTCGACGTCAGCCAGATTTGGTAACACGAACCCCGCGACTTCGATCTCGATCTCAACTCTTCTTTCCCCTCCAACTTCGCTCTCCTCTAGATGGCCTTCGGACTCGAAAGCTTCATATAATTCATCTGATACAACTTGGTCGCCATGAGCTCACCTAATCAAGTTCCCATCCCGGGCCCCAAGGGTGTTCCGTTCTTGGGTAATATCTACGACATCGAGGCCGAGGTTCCCGTAAACAGCTTCGAGCGGTTGGCCGAGAGCTATGGTACAGAACGAAACACCTCAGGATGGCGATAGAGAAACTGACGGTGGATTTGATTAGGCCCCATTTTCCGATTGACTACATTCGGCAGACCTCGAGTGTTTGTCAGCTCGCATGAGCTGGTGAACGAAGTATGTGATGAGGAACGTTTCAGCAAAATGGTCTCGGCCGGTTTGCATGAGATCCGTAACGGCGTGAACGACGGTCTGTTCACGGCCAACTACCCCGGCGAAGAGAACTGGGCGATTGCCCACCGCGTGCTCGTTCCGGCGTTTGGCCCGCTTATGATCCGCGGCATGTTCGATGGTGAGTAAAGAGACCCGCGGACCAAAATATGGAGAAAAGCAAAATGACATGGCTAACGATCTACGCAGAAATGTACGATATCGCTACACAGCTCGTGATGAAGTGGGCTCGCCAGGGCCCTACCACACCTGTGATGGTGACTGATGACTTCACCCGTTTGACCTTGGATACTATTGCTCTTTGTTCAATGGGTACCCGTTTCAACTCCTTCTACCACGACGAAATGCATCCCTTTGTCGAAGCTATGGTGGGATTGCTGGCTGGCTCTGGTAGCCGAGCCCTGAAGCCTGCTCTGCTTAACAGCCTTCCTACTACAGAGAACTCCAAATACTGGAGTGACATCGAGTACCTCCGAAACCTTGCTCGTGAACTAGTCGATTCACGAAAAGAAAACCCTGTCGAGAAGAAAGATCTTCTTAACGCGCTGATCTTGGGCCGAGACCCCCAGACCGGTCAGGGCATGACAGATGAGTCGATCGTCGACAACATGATTACGTTCTTGATTGCTGGTAGGTTATTACCTCGAAATACATGATCATATGGCTAACAGTTGATCTGACAGGCCACGAGACGACTTCTGGCATGTTGTCCTTCTTGTTCTACTACCTACTCAAGAGCCCCAATGCGTACAAGAAGGCGCAAGAGGAAGTGGACCGCGTGATCGGAAAGCGCAAGATCACCGTCGAAGACATGTCAAAGCTCCCATACATCACTGCTGTGATGCGTGAGACGCTTCGTTTGAAGCCAACAGCACCAATGATTGCCTTGCACCCCAACCCCACAAAGAATCATGAGGATCCCGTCACACTGGGAGGCGGAAAATACGTCCTCAACAAAGATGAGACTATCGCCCTCGTTCTCACTAAGATGCACCGTGACCCCAAGGTATATGGCCCCGATGCCGACGAGTTCAAACCCGAGCGCATGCTCGACGAAAACTTCGAGAAATTGCCCAAGAACGCTTGGAAGCCATTCGGAAATGGCATGCGTGGTTGTATTGGACGGCCATTCGCCTGGCAAGAGGCTCTCCTCGTGGTCGCAATCCTGCTTCAGAACTTCAACTTCCAGATGGACAACCCCAGCTACGACCTCCGCATCAAGCAGACTTTGACCATCAAGCCCAAGGACTTCCACATGAGGGCAACGCTGAGAGATGGTTTGGACCCAACACAACTCAGCGCGACAATCAGCGGCTCGACCAGTGCGCCCACCGAGACTGGTGCCGGTAGCAGAGAACGCAAGCCTAAGGTGGCACCTGTCGATGGAAAGTTTAAGCCCATGTACGTCTTCTATGGCAGCAACACAGGAACTTGCGAGGCTTTGGCCCGGAGATTGGCCGATGATGCCACTGGCTACGGATATGCGGCCAAGACTGGGTCTTTGGACTCGACCATGCAGAATCTCCCCAAGGACGGACCTGTGGTTTTCATCTCAGCTTCGTATGAGGGACAGCCCCCAGACAACGCCGCTCACTTTTGGGAGTGGTTCAGTGAGCTGAAAGGCAACGAGTTGGAAGGTGTCAACTATGCCACATTTGGCTGTGGCCACCACGACTGGTCCACGACTTTCTACCGTATCCCAAAGGCTATCGACGAGCTGGCGGCCCAAAATGGAGCCAACAAGCTCTGCGATATCGGCCTTGCCGATGCGGCCAACTCTGACATGTTCACCGACTTCGATGGCTGGGGTGAGACCTCATTCTGGCCGGCTGTGATGGCCAAGTTCGGTGGAGCCAGCCCTGAACAGGCGGCCAAGCCTAAATCCTCTTTGCAAGTTGAAGTCAGCTCGGGCATGCGTGCTTCCACCCTTGGGCTCCAGCTCGAAGAAGGATTTGTCCTCGAGAACACGCTCCTCACACCCCCCGAGGCCCCGGCCAAGCGAGTCGTCAAGTTCAAGCTGCCCACCGACATGACATACCAGTGTGGTGACTACCTTGCCGTCCTACCCGTAAACCCAAGCTCCGTGGTCCGCCGCGCAATCCGTAGATTCGACCTTCCCTGGGATGCCGTTCTCCGCGTCCAGAAGCCTCCTGGCTCGAGCTCCTCACCTTCCATTCCCATCGACACCCCGATCTCCGCCTTCGAACTCCTATCCACCTACATCGAGCTCTCCCAGCCCGCATCGAAGCGTGATCTGAACGTCCTCGCCGACGCAGCCATCGCTGACCCCGAGACCCAGGCCGAGCTGCGCTACCTCGCCTCCAGCCCAAGCCGCTTCACCGCTGAAATCGTCAAGAAGCGCGTCAGCCCCTTAGACATCCTCACTCGCTACCCTGAGATCAAGCTCCCCATCGGCGACTTCCTCGCCATGCTCCCCCCAATGCGTGTGCGCCAATACTCCATTTCCTCATCCCCTCTCGTCGACCCATCCGAATGCACAATCACATTCGGTGTCCTCAGCGCACCCGCACTCGCCGCCGCCAACTCCGAAAACGCCGAGCAGTACCTCGGCGTGGCATCGAACTATCTCTCCGAACTCCAAGTCGGCGAGCGTGCCCATATTACTGTCCGCCCTTCCCCCTCCGGCTTCAAACCCCCCGTGGACCTCGATACTCCCATGATCATGGCTTGCGCAGGTAGCGGCCTGGCACCCTTCCGCGGTTTCGTCATGGATCGGGCCGAAAAGATCCGTGGCCGTCGCACATCCCCTGACTCAGACGAGCTGCACGGGTCCGAAGTCGTCAAGCCCGCCAAGGCAGTTTTGTACATTGGTTGCCGGACCCAGGGCCAGGATGATATCCACGCCGCCGAATTGGCGGAGTGGGCCAAGCTTGGTGCTGTCGATGTTCGATGGGCTTTCAGTCGCCCTGCCGAGGGACAAAAGCAGCATGTGCAAGATGCTATGCTCGAAGACCGCGAGGAGCTGGTGAAGCTCTTCGAGGAGGGCGCTAACATCTACGTCTGCGGAAGTACCGGCGTTGGTACTGGCGTTCGCGAGGCTTGCAAGAAGATGTACATTGAGAAGCGCCGTGCGAAGCACTCCGAGCTCAAGGCGAAGGGAGAGACACCTGAGGGTGCTGACCTTGATGAGAACGAGGCTGCTGATCAGTTCTTTGATAAGCTCCGTACCAAGGAGCGGTATGCTACTGATGTGTTTGCCTAGGTTCTTAGATGAACAATGTAAATTGAATAGATAGTCTCATGAACATATTCTTACCATGCTGAATCTCTAAGATAGAATGGGCTATTAGCCTGGAGCATCCATGGATCGCTCAGTAATTTGTTCGCCTGATTCATGAGGCAGCAACACATAGCCAATCACAATACAGTTCCTGTCTCCAGAGCACGTGACTGCCGGCAAAAAGCGACGGCGAACCAATCAGAGCAATGGGATCATTGCCGAGCAAAAGAAGGAAATTGGAAAGTTCTGCAAAGTAGAGCGACAGTTTTGATTTTGGTGAGAATAGAGAGAAGTCATTTCAGGTACGTCGAGCCTCGGTTGTTTCATCGCATATATCAGATCTCGTTACAGATCCTTAATTTGGTGACACCTGATTTTTGCGACAAATCAACACCCGATGGCGTGACCTAACCTTCTCCAGATTCTCCCCATTTTTGAGTCGGCCGAGACGTTGGGCTTAAAAAGTGACACCGTAGCCCAGTTCGAAGGGCTATCTTCTTATACGTTGAAATAATGCCGGTAAAGAGTGTTGCTGTCATCGGGGCTGGCCCCGGCGGCGCTATCACAGTCGATGCGCTAGCACAGGAGAAGACGTTCGATGTCATTCGTGTTTTTGATAGACAAGAGCATGCTGGCGGGTGTTGGTATGTTGGATTTACATCAAGAGAATCACAGTCTAATCGTCGATAGGGTTTCGAGAGAGGAGGAACCGCCTCGAACATTTGATTTTAATGCAATTGCTGCCCGGACCGCAGATGCACCTCTGGCAGTTCCTGAGCAGCTGCCATGTCGGACGCCAGTCAGCTCACAGGATCGATTCATGGACTCGCCCGTGTATCCGGGCTTGGAGACTAATGTGGACGCGGGAGCCATGTCATTTTCTCAAGAGGTCATTCCCACTGTTCGCTCGCAATGGTCAATTGAGCGCCATGGGAATGATACGCCTTTCAGACACCACACGGTGATCCGGAAGTTTATTGAAGGCTTGTTTTACCGAAAGGGTTACCAAGATCTTGTCCAGTATAATACTACCGTTGAACGCGCCATCAAGGACCCCAACAGTCAAAAATGGGTGCTCACTTTAAGACGAACAGAAGAAATCAATGGCACCAGGTCTGATTACTGGTGGTCCGAAGAGTTCGACGCCGTTGTCGTGGCCACAGGCCACTACGCAGTGCCGTGGATCCCAGCAATCGCAGGGTTGCAAGAGTTTGCAGAGAGGTATCCGGGCAGTGTGCTGCACACGAAACAGTATCGTGGCTCGGAGAAATATCAGGGAAAGGTACGTATCCCAATTGTGATTTCGAGGAATTGATGGAATCTGACTCTCAGCAGAAAGTCATCACTGTTGGCGCATCAGTCTCCGCCGCTGACACGGCAGTGAGCTTGGTTGACACCGCGCAGACACCAGTGATCGCCGTCGTGCGCGGTCGCTATAACGCATACTTCGGAGATTTGGCGTTCCAACATCCCAAGATCCAGCGTCGCACGCCTATCTCCCATATCACGAGTAATGACCAAGGAGAGCGCACCGTGCATTTTGAAGATGGATCTTTTGAAACTTGTGTTGATCATATCATCTTTGGCACTGGGTTCAGTTGGACATTGCCTTTCTTGCCGCAAGTCGCCACGCGAAACAATCGCGTTCCTGATTTGTACCAGCATGTCTTTTACCGACATGATCCCACGCTCACTTTCGTCGGCGCGGTAAGTTCATACCATTATCTCCTAACAACCTGAGTACGGTGTACTGATCATGGATTTCAGGTCGGCGCTGGTCTGACATTCAAGGTGTTTGAATGGCAAGCCGTGGCGGCTGCTCGCGTGTTGGCCGGCAAGGTGAATCTGCCGTCTGTCGCCGAACAAGAAAAGTGGGAAACCGACCGGATTGCGTCGAAAACCGACGGCCCGGCATTCACAGTGCTCAACCCCGACTTTGAGGCATACTTCGAGACTCTCCGGGCGCTGGCGGGAGAGCCCAAGGATGGCATTGGACGCCAGCTGCCTCCGTTCGAGCAAAAATGGCTCGATGATTTTAATGAAGGCGCGGAGCTTCGCAAGCGCATGTGGCGGAAGAGCAACGCGGCCGCTCGGTTGTAATTTTAATGGCGTAAGGGCGATGAAACATTGCATACGAAGGCGATCACATTAGAGATCACATTCGACCACATTTGAAGCAAGGAGGATGATAAGCATTGAACCCTTTCCTGTATGTATGTACAGTATGTATGTCTCCGACACATAGACCAATGAAAGCTGATACGTCGAGACTATTGAAACGAGTGTACTCCATACTCCGTATTCGGCAAGTTGAAGCCTCCACTCCGTCAATATCCCCCATAGCGCCTTGGCGCGCTTTCTCCACCGTTCAGGAGTTAAAAGGGTTCTTGGCTTCTTCTCTAAATCTCTTGGTTCTCTACTATATATTCCTCGTAACTCCTCCACTACTCCGTATCCGGAGTATTGGCATACACTCGCTGCGGAATCCAGCCTCACGATCAAGCAATTGCACATACCCACAACACAAAACCCACGACGCGTCTCGGATCGCCCCGGAAAGTGCACATCACCGCACATCACCGCACATCCTCGTTTCGCAATGACCAATTCCAACGGAACGACGTTCTCGCAGCCCGTGCATTGCTACCACTCACGCGATGTGATGTCCACGCTGCCCGCGAATATCAATTACTACAACCAGGTTCCCTTGTACCAAACGCACAACCCACATGAAGACATGGAGGCCATTTTACAATCGTGCTGTTCTAATGGGGTGTGGATCTATGAGGACCCGGATCCCTGCACCGCGGTCTGTCGCTCGTCTTCGTCGGCGGAGGCGAAGAGAGTCATGTACTGCTTGAATGCCGAGGGGGTCATGCACGGCAGCAGCACGGAATACCGATCGGGGGCAGCCCAAATCTCATTGCCGACCTTACGATGCTCCCTGGTGTCCTTGGTAGTCGGAGGGTTACTTTTGTCGGGATTGTTTTGATTCCTGGAGGTGCATTGTACAATTGGTTTGTGGCGTTTTGAATTTGCATTTTGAGATACCCATTTGTGATTGCGGAGTTGATGGGTGTATACGGAAATATACCAGATAACGGTTGTCTAGGCGACAACATGGAAATATTTTGTCGTTGAATTGTTACATTGAAGGTTTCAATGACCAGGACAGATACAGCAACCTCGAAACTTATAGTCTGGAATTGTCGAATATGAGACCGAATCTTACAAGCAAATGAGCCTTCCAATGTTGAGGCTGAGAGTCAGGCATTCGACCGACACGAATCAACGACGCCAGAATGATCAGAAGCCCCGCAATTGGCCCAGTATTTAAATTGCTTACTATACGAGCAGACTAATGGGATCGTTAGGCCGCGGAGGGGGCCAAATCGCCCTTGGCAGTGAGATTCCATAAAGCCGGGAGCGCCGGTAAGCGCTTGCGGCTGGAGCTCGTGAATTGACGTGTTTTTCTACTTTTGTGAGATTTCACGACCCTGGACCTCAAGAATGAAAATCAACAACTTGATACTCGTTGCCATCATCGTCGCTTCTTATGTCGGGTTGAAAACGATTACCCTCCTGAAGAACTATGCCAAGGCCAGACGCTCCAAGTTTCCGATATATGTTTCGCCCATCCCAAGCAGAAGCATAGCATGGATGATTCTGGGCCCAATACTACGGGTACGGTACAGAAATTATCTCCCGGAATGGGTTTCTGATCGACTGGATATCACTACCAACGGGTGGGAGTTTCTCCGCACAACGGAGTACCATGACAAGCTGGGCAAGACTTTTGTCTTGGTGACACCCGATGAATGCTCTCTTTGGTAATTGGAAATCGAGTACGGAGTATGTTAAGATATCGCGCTAATATCGACGAAAGGGTCGCAAATCCTGACTTAGGGAACGTGATCCTGCAGCGGAGAAAGGATTTCGAGCAACCCCCAATCACGGCGAAGATCGTAGGTCTTCTAGGGCCAAGCGTGTTGACGGTAAGCTAAGGAATCAGTGAGATGAGTGAACTTTGCTGATATTGACTAAGACAAATGGAGAAGACTGGTGGGATCTATATTCTTGAGGGATCTTGTTCTGGCACTGACTGAATACAGGCAACGACAAAGAAGGATCGTGGCACCCAATCTCAATGAGAGGATCAGCGAGACAGTCTGGGACGAAAGCTGCCTACAGGCCAAGGATATGCTCAACTACGTTGTGCAGAATCCGGGCGATCACACTCTCAGTGGTCTGCGGGCCATCGCTAAAAATGTGATCGGCAAGGCAGGATATGACACCGACACGCCATGGACACAAAATGAGCAAAGCTTACCCAGCGGGTTGGAAAATGGATCAGGTGGCTATTTCCAGGCCATGTCATTGATAGCCAACAACATCCTCCCGGCGGCATTACTCCCAACCTGGTTTATGACTCTGCCGATCATGCCAGCTTCACTCCAACTACTTGGCGTCCATATGAACAAGGTACCAGAATACATGAGAACGATGCTGGCAGCAGAAAGAGAGGCTGTCTCAGAAGAGCCTCGGGATAATTTCCTGAGCATGCTCGTCCGGCTCTCAGACCAAGAAAAGATGTCCTCGGGAAGGTTCCTCAACGAACGGGAGATCAGTGGGAACCTATTCACATTCACCGCTGCTGGATTCGATACGACGGCAAACACAATGGGGTATGCGGCGATATTGCTGACTGTATATCCAGAATGGCAAGACTGGATTCGGGAGGAACTCCAGGTTCTTGATCGAGATGTGACGACATGGAACTATCAGGACGTCTATCCGAAATGTCAACGCGTTCTCGCTGTGATGGTAAGACTCTCCCTTGTATATTCTGAACGAATTTGCCATTTTGCGCCCTTGTCAGAAAGACTAACTCAACTCATAGCACGAAACACTCCGTCATTTCCCACCAGTAATGCATTCCACACGCTATGTGGCGCAAACACAAGAAGTTGCCGACTCAACCGGTATCCATGTCCTCACAGCTTCGATGGAAGCTTATGTTTCTCACCAGTGTATCCATAGAGACCCTTCCATTTGGGGAAAAGATGTCCTGGAGTTCAAGCCATCACGGTGGATTGACAGCGCCGGGCAGATCATTACGCCGTCGAAAGGTACTTTCCTGCCTTGGTCTTCTGGCCCGAGGATTTGCCCCGGTGTCAAAATGGCCCAGGTAGAATTTGTTGCCACTTTTGCGACTTTATTCCGATCTGCCCGGTGTGAACCGCTGCTTGTAGGAGTCCAAGATCTCAAAGCCGCGAGGCAGAACCTGCACGAGGCAATGGCGGACTCAATTTCAAAATTGACATTGCAAGTTCGCGAGCCCCACAGAGTGAGACTGCAATGGATTCCGGAGATATGACAGCATGGAGGAAGAAGTGGAGATTGTGGGGGAAAACAGATGTCCGTATTTAGCCGCCATCTACAATGCAACGCCAATATCGGCAAATTGGACGCGGAGTAGCTCCGACCCCCACGTTACTCATTTGAATCCGTGTAATTTCTCTTTCTTGATTTTATTTCACCTCAACTGACAATATGGAATCCGTCAAGGGCAAAGTCTACGCTGTGACCGGACTCGGAGGTATCGGCCTAGCTGTCGCCCGTCAGCTCCACGCTCAGGGCGCCATCCTTTCACTAGCGGACTTGAGCAATGACGTCCTCAGCACAGCGCAGCGTACAATCGAGGCCGACTTCGGTGCCTCAACAGCCTCCACAATCATGACAACCGTCTTGGACATCAGTAACGCAGCCGCCGTGAAGGAGTGGGTCGCATCCACCGTCTCGCAATTTGGTCGCCTGGACGGCGCGGCCAATATGGCCGGCACCATTGGCAAGCACCACGGGACAGGCAAATTCGTCGACCAGGAAGATGCTGAGTGGGACATGCTGATGCGGGTGAATGTGACGGGGTTGATGTATTGTCTGCGTGCGCAACTCAAGGCCATCACCGAGACTGCTCCGGGTGGTCAAGGCAGCATTGTCAATGCGTCGAGTATCCAGGGAATTAGAGGATTTGCGCTGCATGCTGCTTATTCAACGACCAAGCATGCCGTGGTTGGTATGACGAAGTCGGTTGCCAAGGAGGTTGGACCTAACATTCGGGTCAATGCTGTTGCGCCGTGAGTATTGTTTGCTCAGATTGATACTGGTACTATGTCACGATAAGCTGCTAACTATGATATCTAGTGGATCTATACAAACACCTTTGCTTGATATGGCTAAAGAGATCCAAGGTGGAATCACTGCGCCGCCAACTGCTATCCCGCGCATTGGCAGAGCCGAAGAAGTCGCACAGACAGTTGTATTCCTTCTGAGCGATGCTGCCTCATATACCACGGGTCAAATTATTAGTGTTGATGGTGGATGGGATCCATGAATGAGGAAGGCCAACGGGAATGGGAGTAAAGTTTTGGGAATCAAGACTGCTAAGGCAAGCCAGGTTTTCTGTGAAGCTATGCTGGAATCATGGATTCATGAATGAAATTCAACTGGAATGAACAGTCGCTAAATGTGATTGATTATACCCAAAGAGCCACCAGAACGCCATCGCTGTGGTATAAACGTACACGTAGTGAGGGGAATGAAACAGAAAACAAGTGTCGTGTAAGCGTGTAGACATGCGCGGAATCAAATGTACAGCCACAAGCCTGAGTTAGATTAGCCGCTGCGCGGGAGAAAAATCAGAGGTAAATGACTGAACTCACCAATAAGAGCTGGGACAAAGTTCCAGCTGGGCAGTGAATAGATCGAGGGCGAGCTGGCAGACGTGGAATTCTGACCTCCAACAGGTTCCGGCCACCCATCCTTATATTCCAGATAATTCCAGCCCAATTGAGCTTGCTGCGACAATGGTCAGTATCTGCCAATCACAGCAAGAAGTTAGACTCACCCCATTTGTGAACCCGATCGAGGTGTTCAAGTAATGATAATAAAGAATATCCGGAGTGGAATCATTACTCCCAGGCAAAACTCCAAGTCCACCAGGAGCATACACACTCCCATGATTAGATGCGTAAACCACCGTCCCACCACCATCAAGCAAGCGATGACCATCTTTATCCGAGAATGGACCACGAACATCTTTCGATCGCCCAACCCGAATACTATACTCCTTCCCACGCTTGGGGAACCCATTCTGGAAATGGCAGCACTTCCCATGACTGAACCAAGCATAATAATATCCTTCGTGATAACTCATCCAAGACCCCTCCTCAGGCTTCGGTTTCACCCGAGGGACAAAGGTCAACTGCTTCGCATCTGGACTGTCCTTATTCTTGACAGAAAGCAAGTCATCGGACAACGGCACCTGCCAGATATCATGCCAGAAACTCCCGTAATTCAGATATGCCTGTCCAGACTCCTGGTCTGTGATGAATGATGCGTCAATTGCATTCGTGATCGTATACGGATGCACGTCCGAGCCGGGCCCGGTTCCTGTATTGATTATAGCACCGTGATCGACCCAGGTGCTGTTAATTGTCGTTGTTGTTGCGACGCCAATCGCGCTATCGTGGGACCCGGGTAGACTGACAGTGTAGTAACAGTAAAAGGTCCCATCTTTTTGAATGGTGGTTGGAGCCCATGGCCGCGACCGGTTGCCTTTGTCGATTATGCTGTCGCTGTCAAAGACTGTGCCGATCTTTTCCCAGGGTCCGGACATGTTGGCGGATTTGAAGATTGGGATGTGGATCCCGCCTTTGAAGAGGTAGTAGTTATCTTCGAAGAGAATGATGTTTGGGTCGTGTGCTGGGATATTTCCTTGGTTTGGGAGTGGGATCTTGTCCGTTGTGTCGTATACTTGCGGTGGCCTGTGGGCTCGTGCTTCCGCTGGCATTGCCGTCAGCGGGGCAGCGATCGCAAGCAGCATTGATGATAAGCGTGGTAAATGCATCTTGTGCTATGTACAATAGAGACTTTTTTGGTTGAGGTCGAAGTTTTGATCAAAGTCGAGGTGACTTTCACATGCCTCTGGCAGGTATCAAATGTCCGGACTCCATGCAACAGATAGGAGAATGTTGTCTACTCCGTCTGGTGCTGTGTGTATTGAACAGGGTGATATGATGTGTAGAAGAATGGCAGACGGGTCGGAGATATGGTCAGAGGCAAGGGAAAAGGGTCCAAGACACATGAAATAGGCGACCCGAGCCTCTCAGTCGATCGATGCTAATTAGCCAGGCCAAGCGTTTTAGGGGGCTTTAGGCTGCTATTTTTGACCGGTACCTGAAAGTACCTCGGCAGTGGCGATATTTGACAGGGCGCACAAGTACCCTCAAGTACTGATCCACCCGCACGGCCCGCTACGTTCCTGATAACGTTGGTTTTCGGTTTCTGTGCATTTTATCCTCACATATCTATTGTATTGATGGAGAGTACTGTATACAATGTTTGAATGATTGAGAGTAATACTCTCAGCTGCCTTGACATGTATCACGCTAATGCCATGGCTGTGTCATTGAGTTCTCACTTCGGCCCCCACAGCATTGCCAGCCTGATCGACCGGGATCAACGGTGGCTTATACGCAAGGCTTTCAGCAAACAAATAAGCAAGCCAGGGCCAGGGGACACCAAATCTCAAAGATTCAAAAGACTACTCCGTACTCCATCATGGATATTTTTTCCCGCCATATGGCGCGGCAATTCAAAGCAAGGGCGCGTTTAAAATCTTCAACCCAGCCCCCTTGCATCATATCAATCCGATCTCTCCGATCATGATCTCATGGTGGGACCGAGGAATGTGATCAACATAGAATATCTTGCAACACTGCGCAGCGGAATATGACACCACCGTGTCTGATGTCCATGGCAACCACTTGTACAACTGATCTTACGCGTTTTTGGGGTATATTTGCTACCCCGGAAGCCTCCACGGACTCCTTCGCGGAAAGAGGAAGGAAAATATCATGGGAATTGTACATATCATGGCAATAGTACTGTACATAGGACGAAAGTTGGATCCGCCGGTTGCACTCAGCATGGGAGTGTCATACCTGTGAGATCCTCCCAATCGAAGATCTCCAAGAAAGGATCAAAATCGCCGGGTGGCTGCGAATAAATGTTAGTATCAGACCGAAGACCAGAAAAATCGCGACTCACTGTAACGCCTAGATGCGGCGGTGGCAGCATCCCGTTAGGATCAAATTCATTCGATATGATAGGAACCATTGCTGGCGTCGCTGTGAACGCAGCCACCTGGTTGTTCTTGAAATTGCCCATCCCAGGCGGCCCAAGATGTTCGCATCCAGTGTGCCGGGAGAATAGAGCTTGCGCAAATGACAAGATCCGCTCGACGACCTGTTGCTTGTATACGATTGCCTGTGCGGGCCAAATTCGGGCTTTGACCAGAGCGACAATCGTTGATAGAAAGAAGTAATCTTTAGCGCCCTTGGTCACCAAAAGCGATCGCTCTTCAAGTGAGATGAGGGCTGTTTCCACAAGAGATATCAATGATTCTGGGAGCCCTGGTAGATTGTGGACGGTGGATACTATCGATAAGGAATAAAGAGGGGATACTAAAAGGTTATTAGTTTATGTTCCTGTATTAGGTTCTCGGACCAGGGAATCACCATTGTCAGGTTCCGCTGCGTGCAGCAATTGACAGATTGAAAGGTAAGCGTGAATGGTCCACTCGCCAAGCGTACACAATGAGAGTGAGCGCGAGGTTTCGTGCATGCGACGCTGGGTAGATAATATCCTAGTCGCGGCGTCCGCGCGAGATCTCGCCGATGGTGCAAAAAGCGCCTCACTGCGGGCCTCGATAGCGAAAGGCGTGTGTATTGACAGAAGAGATTGAGAAATCTTGCTTTCTATCACGGATTTCCACAGGAGGACCTTGTGCTGGGTCACAATGTCCCGGGGTTCTGTCGTAGCCCACGAAGGGATCCGACCAAGACATCTGGTGAGCTCCCAGTCGAGGCGCTGGATATCCTCATACCGGCAGCTGATCCTTGGAGAGTGCATTAGTGAGCAAGCTTGGAGACGAAGATGTAAAGATTGACTGAGAATAGACTGGAACGATGTGTCCGTGACTTCATTCATCGGTCGGCTCTCAGGGGCCTCGGTGATGTTTTCACTGAGCTCATCATCGTGGATGTTCAATGCCGGAGCTGTATCGAAGTCGTAACTTTGCACCGATGGGGGCATGCCGCGGTCGAGAGCAACCTGGAGGTCCAGTTCAACTATTGTGCTCCAGATTCGCCGCCTCATCTCTTTGTTGAATACGGAAATCCGTGCATATCGGCTCGGGTCGCGATGATATCCTGCCATCATCGCTTGTTTGACTAGCGTTCCTGTCGCCAGCCAGGCCTGGCTGCGTTTCATTCCATGGCTGTTCCGGGCCAGGATCAACAGAATAGATAACCGCATTGTGTGGATCTCTGGTCGCTTGTTGTGCAGATTTTCGATCCATCTCTCGGCATGTAACACCCATTCAATGGCAGTGTAGCATTTCAACTCTGTCATGTTTTTGGATTGAAGACTAGCAAAGTCTGCTAGATCCCACGCACAAGCAAGAACCAATAACAACTGGACTGCAAATCCCGCAGACAGAGAGCTGGGGCTATCTAGCATGGCCCAGAATTCGTCAACCTCCCGCAAAAAAGATGGGACATGAAGGATGCGGTGGGTTGATTCGATGTAGGTGAGATACAAGCTAATCAGCTCATCGACCACGCCGCGCGAGGGTAGCATCCCAACCAGCGAGGCCGTGGTCGGTTCAGGAAACGGCGTGTTAAGTGGCACGCGTTTCCAAAGACCACGCTTCACTCTTTCCAAATCGGGTCGAATCTGCGTAATGATTGGATTGGAAAGCTTGACCTCCTCCGCGAAAGTTTTCATATCAGGGAACTGCGAAGAGGGAATTAGTATCCATGGGCCTGGCAGATGGGGAGCGAAAGGCTCAGCTGGGTGCTCACCTGTGTGACCAGGTTGGCGAAAATGCCCGATCCACTGAATCGCGTCCCCGTTTCACGTCCTCTCATCATCATCCGAGGAGACAGATCAAGCTGGCGGGACGGTGAGAGAGGGCCCTCTTCCTCCTCGTACACGTCATCATCATCGGCCAGCGATGAGTTTTGCTGAGGCTCTTGCGGTCGCTTTTGGCGTTGCAGTATGCCCGTGATACCATAGGGCTCCTGTCTCACTGCAGCTTTGGGCGCACCGAGCACCGTCTCCAAAAAACAGTCCCGTCGCTCTTTGCCTCTCGAGTGACCCCGGTAAGGCGGCGCCAGCGCATGCCCCGAGAGACCGTGGTGAATGTGGTGCATTGGGTGGCTAGGAGTTGGTTCACCATGAGCGAATGTCTCCGGCCGAGCTACTTTGGATATGACCGAATCTGGAGGCGTCTCAACCGAGTGGGAACCCCCAGGGGGCATGGGTGCAGTGGAGCCACGGTCGGGCGCAAATGCAGTAGTTCCCACGGTGGTGGGTTGTTGCCATAAGAAGCCATCCTCGTAGGTACATTTACTCGGAGTTCTGCTCTTTAGACAGCGGCTGCAAGTGGGATACTCGCGATCACACTTCAATTTGCGCGAGCGACACTGCGTGCAAGCCATTGTGCGACGGCGGCGCTTTCGCACTCGATCCGGCTGGCCATGAGCCTCCATCTCCAGCTCCATATCAAGTATAGCGATGCAGTTACCTCCGAGGTGGTGGAAGGGGGAAGAATGGTTTAGCGCTCGGCTGACGTCCCGCTCTGCACTGCCCGATGCGGAAAGTCTGGCCGAGACCGCTGGCCGCTCGTTTCCAACGTCCTTCAGCTGTCTCAGGTGCTGCCTTTGCCCTTTCTTCCCATTGATGTCCCCGCTTCAACGGGGATCTCTTCTAGAGGCACGGAATAGGAGTAACATTTGTCTTCTGGCGCGCTTCGCTGCGTGGGGATCCACACTCCAGAAGCCGCACTCACCACTGCCCCACAATCGCGGTACACAACGAACTTTCGCGTTCTCGCGTTTCAGCAAACCCCCCAAACTCCCTCAAGGCAAATCATTCGAGACAAGCAGCACGATATTTTGGGTACCGCTCATGTGGCTTCCGACCGGTCGGAGCACAGTCGCCAGAAGATCGCGGCTGAAAAAAGGCTACGGAGTACGGAGTACGGAGCACAAAGATACTGCTACTAACTTTGCTATCTGAAGAATGTGCCCGGACTACGCTAGAGGATGATCAGAGGATTCTGCGAATATTCGAGAATCAGACTAGTTATTTCAATGCTGCCAGCTGACAGGGAATCTTTTTCCGGTACGGTCAAGTACTGGTACACTCCATTGAGCGTGGCATGATTTTGGATGACGATCTCACGAATTTAAATGCCAGGCATAGCTTCGCGACTCTCAATTAACCAAGACAATTTTCCCACGTCCCGTATGTCGCCTGTTGGCATGCTCGTATGCCTCTTGCACTTTGTCAAACGGATACGCCTGAACGACCAATGACTGCAATATTCCTCGCTCTGCGAGCTTCGCAAGATACTGCAAACCCTCGCTGCTCCCAGCGACAATGAAAAATAAGGCTCGAACCCCTGGTCTGCATAATCCACGCTTTTCATGCTCCTGCACAAAATCAAAGCTCGCAGAGTCCACAGATACAAGTGTGCCACTATCTTTCACGCAGTCCCAACACTTGACCAAGACGTCGCCTCCGACCACATCAATGATGACATCAAAGTTTGACCGGTAGTCGTCCATGAGGGTGTATTCGATCGTTTCATTTGCCCCCAGGCCACGGAGGAAGTCTTGGTTTCGCGCGTTGGAACTCGAAGCAGCCACAACATGGAGTCCGGCCGCAGAGGCCAACTGGACCAGATGCATTCCCACGGCGCCCGAGGCTCCAGTGATCAATATTCTCTGGCTGGAGCGAGGCGACTCATTCCGGTTCTTCATGGCATCTTCCACTGAGGGAACAGGCACCCCGGCATGGGTGAATAAAGCCTCGTAGGCAGTTTGAGCGGTCAGGGGCAAGGCCGCAGCTTGCTCCCAGGAGAAAGCGCTTGGCTTGAGAGCAATTTCCTCCTCGGTGGCGAGTGTGAACTCTGCCCATGTCGCGGCACGATCCACGTTTGCCATGCCAAATACCTCATCTCCAGGCTTGAATTTATTGCTGCCACCGTATACTTCAGTCACAATGCCTGAAAGGTCGTTTCCGATGATGGCATATGGGTGGACATATGTCTCGGGCCACGTCAGCATATCCCGAACCACTGTGGTTGCCTTGAGGCTGACAAGCAGTTCACCGGGCTTTGAAAGCTTGGGGACAGGCACATTCTCGTCTAGGCGTAAGGCGGAAGTTGGCGCTGGATTTGACGGTGAATACGGAGTGGATGATGGTGGGGCTGGGTGGACACGAATGGCATTCATGATGGAAGAAAGTCTTTGTTTGATTCTGGCTCGCCCGCCTGACAACATTCCCAGGTGAGTGAAGGTGTAGTAGATTATTTATGATAAAGATCCCGCTCTCCAAGGTATATACTCGTAATGTTGTCAAATCCCTCAACCGTGGGAAGCGGGCGGAACCCTCGGTGAAATCGGCGAAGATCATTAGCTACAGCACATTGACGAAATGAACTCATATGCATTGCATATGCGACGGTAGTATCTGTGAGAAGTAATGCAAAGCACGGCCAATCATGCGGTGATCGTAAGACTAGGGAGTTGATGCAAGAATGCTGCATGCATTTCCGATAGCCTATCCGGGAAGGGCCCGTCTTTACAGATACCCGGGCTCCACTTGTCCCCGTACATGAAACTCGCAGAAGGATCTTCACCTCGGGGGATTGGTACAAGTAAAGGAGAGCGGGTATCAATTTTCGGCTGAGAAAGTCTGTCGATGCAAAATGGTGAGACTGTTCGCCATCTGCCGTTGGGCGGTGTGGATCATTGCAAGGGCATCCCAACTCGTGCCCGAGGACTCATAACCTCGAGCTCATGGATCCGAAACCAAAATCGCAGAATCCCCGGGCTACACGCTCATCGCTGGCCTGTCTATCATGTCGCTCACGACACCTGAAATGCGACGGCAAGAAGCCTCGCTGCGACCGCTGCTCAGAGTCGAACAGCCAGTGCGGTTATGCTCAGTCACGGCGCGGTGGCCTCGATAGAGCAGCATTGGCCGAGCGCCGCCAGCGCCTGGCAATGACACCTAATAACCGTGACCTGGGACACACATATTTAAAAGAAGCAACGCTTCAGCAGCCCCAATACGACCTGGCTCTCTACGGTCAGCTTGACTTTCGCCAAGAACGCGGTCTGTTCGATCTTACCGCAGTCGCCAGCACAGGTGATAGAACCCTGCAAGCAGTGGGAGCTGCGTATCCGGTCAACATCGAGTCCGATCCGCTGGTGGCATCATATTACAAAACATTCCATTCATGCCATCCCTTCGTCTTACCCAAAAGTCATCTGAAAATGCTGTGCCAAGATCCGCGGAGGCACCAAGGCTTCGCACCGCTAATCGCTGCCATCCGCTTGATTGGGAATATATACAAGGAGCGCGAATGGTCTGTCCCATTGAAAGAAGCTGTGGAATATTCAATTTCGCAGGTATTTCCATCGGATCCAATTATAGTCCAAGCTCGACTGCTGTACTCCATGGCCTTATTTTGGTATGAGTACAAGGTTGAAGCGAAATCCCAGATGGACATGGCAAACAGGCTGGCTATTGATTTGGGAATGTTCCGCCGCGAATATGCGATAGAGCAGGGTGCTGATAATTTAGTGGTCAGGGAATCTTGGAGGCGGACTTGGTGGATGCTATATATCATCGAGGCCTATTACGCCGGAACCTTGGGGACAATGAATTTCCAGGTGGTCAACATCGATTCCACGGTGGACTTGCCATGTGATGAGGCAGACTATGAGTCGGGGGTTAGTAAAGAGCTCTCGTTCCAGGCCTCGGGAGCCTGCAAATCAGACAGCTAATGTGGCTACAGAACATCCCTGTCCCGAAAACCATGGAAGATTTCCAAAGCCGCGAATTCGGTCCCAAAGATATACGTTTTTCATCATTCGCGTATCTTATTGGCGCCGTGGAGTGTGCTGCAGCCGCCATATCCACTATACCGACAGTTGCTACTGCTGAAGATTCAACGTTCATCATGCAAGCTGCCGATGCCACCCTTGACGGATGGCGGCTTTTGCTTCCCCCGGATCGCAAGCAAGTGATGAATGCGGCCGGTGAAGTTGACGAACTCATGTTTCAGGCTCACCTGGTTATTCACGTGTAGGTCATCTCCTCATCAGGTCAAATTTAGTGCTCACCTTGCAGATCGGCGATTGGTCTTCATCGTCCCTTATCGGCTTTTAAATTCAACGCAATTGAGAAGGTGTCAAGCTGTGCCCGCGAGCCAACCCTGGACACACCTACCCCGGAATTGGTGAACGTACATACACAACGAGTGTTGCGGGCTACCGAAGCTCAGATTCAGCTCTTATCCTTGCCGGTCCGAGAATTTCACCACACTCCATTTACAACCTGCATGGTCAGCGAGGGTACACTGGCGTTGCTTTCGGCCTGCAGCTCATTCTTCACGGGCCGGGAGCTAGCAATCGCACGAGATCAAATTCGGATGACCATCGGGTGCCTCAAGACTCTAGGGGAGTTATGGCCTAGAACAGCGAGGAACGTCCGCGAGATACAAACAATTGCGCAATGCGTGTTGGGGCGTGGCGGTGGAGGTAATACCAGCAGTACGCCTGAGCTTAGCGATACTTCCTCCTTTGAGAACGCTTGGGATTCAAGCACGAGCGACTTCCCGACCAACGATATTGACATCGGCCAATTCATCGGGGGCATTGATGATCTATGTGGGTGGTATCCTATTGAGTATGTGAATAGTGAATTTTAGCTTGTCATGTTAATACGGTGTTCAATGTTATTCTCGCATCTTCACTCAAATCTTGCCAATACAAACCTCTATGGATGTGAATAGTGAATTCTAGCTTGTTATATGAATACGGTGTTCAATGACATTGTCGTATCTCCACTCACATCATGCCAATACAAACCTCTATGGGTGTGAATAGAAACATTGTAGTTCAAAATGAAGCCTCTGAATAGGATGTCGGAGATAATGCTGTCAAATCGGGCGTCGGCATTGTCCCTCGGGCGTCTCGGAGATACGGGGACAACTATAAAAGCAGCCGTAAAGCTCCCTTCTGCAACTTCGACCTTTCACTTAACAGGTTATCTCATCATGCTGCGCTCGTTCTTCTCGTTCGGGCGTTCTGCCCCGGATGATTTTATCTTTCCCACAGTGAGCACCGAAGAGGATGGTCCCGACTGCAAGAAGGATTGCGCGGACTGTACCGTGAAGTTTCCAGCCAAAGTCAAAATTGACGATTCCAAAGCCTTTTATGGCCTGATCAACGAATTCCATTGCCATGTTCTTGTCGCAACGGGACAGTCAGACTGGAAGGAAAAGCCCGACAAAGAGTCAGGGGGCCTGATGGAAGCATTCGGTTCCGCAAAGTCCGAGAAGGGA
This sequence comes from Penicillium olsonii, assembly GCA_911174995.1. Lineage (NCBI taxonomy): Eukaryota > Fungi > Ascomycota > Eurotiomycetes > Eurotiales > Aspergillaceae > Penicillium > Penicillium olsonii. The sequence goes on from CAJVNO010000033.1 coordinate 1,330,206, forward strand.
GTATGTTCATCCAAACCACAAAATGCAGTGCATGGCTAACATCATTATAGCCCATGATGGTCTCGGCATCAAACATGAACCCTCCCGGTGACCCAGTCACGGAGGAAAGCACTGAAACCACCGTCCTCATTCTACCTTCTTTCACCTACGTTGATTCTGTCAAGCAGTCAGACGTTCCAGAATTGATTAAGAAGTACATTGACCACCCCATCGATCAAATCCAGGATAGTGCCGCGCCCTCCCCCGGAGTCTCGATGAGCTCTCGACCTTGCGAGCTGGACTACGTCATCTTACTGTGCTCCCACCGACGACGGGACGCACGCTGCGGTATCACTGCTCCGTTGATCAAGCGCGAGCTCGAGCGTCACCTCCGTCCTTTGGGACTCGATCGGGACATGGATGACTCGCGTACTGGTGGAGTGGGTATCTTTTTCGTGTCGCATGTCGGCGGGCACAAGTTTGCTGCTAATGTCTTGATTTATCGCAAGAAAGACCAGCAGATGATCTGGCTGGGGCGCGTTAGACCTGAGCATTGCGAGGGCATTGTCAAGTACACTGTCCTGCAGGGCAAGGTTGTACACCCCGAGACCCAGCTGAGGGGCGGATTTGACCGAGCCCGGGGATTGACTAGCTGGTGATTAACTGAAGGCAAGACGATTCGCTTGTTCAAAATCAGTGGATTGGGAAGTGAGGACTGACTTTGGCCATTGTGATCGTGCAACTTTGCTAAACGTTTTTCGCGGGCAGGATTTGACCGGGTCGGCTTCCGGCGCTGAGAGTTCGTGTGGGTGAGCGCTTGCTACCCAAGGAAGTCATTGAAGACAAATATCAGGTCAGGATGAAAATCACAAAATACAAAAAAAAAGTCAGCTAAAAATGAATTCAGATTCAAATGATGCCAGAACTAAGTACATACTGTTCTTGAATTCTCGTCGGCTCCGGGCCGATCTTAGCCTAAAGGGGCAGCCAAGACGCGGAGGTTTACTATGGGGCTTTCGAAGACTGCGAAAATCATCAAAATTCCAGTATACAGTGCTGTAGATTCTACAGAATTCTGAAGGCTATAGAGATAGATCGGAATATCCATTATGAAGCGAGTGTTGCGACTCTAACTGCCAACCATCAATGCACGCGGTTGCCATCATCCCACTATTCGCTATACTAACACCCTCAAAACCCAATGTGGAGTCGCTCGAGTGTCAATCCACCACCGATCTAACCAAATCCAAAAGTCGGGCCTAGAGCCGAAGACTGATAAAACCAAAGATTATCCCAATCGTCATTTCTCTACCTCCCTGTTCCTGAAAAACCGCAACAATGCCACCAAAGATCCATTTCGTACGCCACGTTCAGGTATGTTCACCATGAACCGCAACATACCAGCATAGCACTCATCCTATCTCTGGCAGGGCGTCCATAATCTAGGCCACGAGTTCTGGTATGTCACCGATCCTCAAATTACCGACAAGGGAAAGGCGCAATGTGCACAACTCCGCGAAGATTTCCCCCGCCATTCGTCCATCGAAATGGTTGTCGCATCGCCACTCCGGAGAGCCATTCATACGGCCTTGGAAGGCTTCAGTCCAGTGTTTGAAAGGCGCCCGGATCTTAAATTAGTCCTGAACCCGGACCTACAAGAAACAAGCGACTTTCCATGCGATATTGGCAGTGATGTTGCAGCCCTGCGCAAAGAATTTGAAGAAAACAGTGTATCGTTGGATTTCGATCTGATGCATGATTCCTGGAACCAAAAGGCAAGCTGATCACACCCTTCGATGACCAATGAAGGTCTAACCAGCGCGGAACAGACGGGTCGATATGGTCCTGGAAGGGATGCGGTTTCAGCCCGAGCACGCGATGCAAGACTGTGGCTAAAGGCAAGACCGGAGAGTGAAATCGTGGTCGTCGCTCACGGGGGAGTGATGCACTTCCTGACTGAGGAGTGGGAAGATTGCAGCAAAAACGAAGGTACGCATGCCACTTCCAAGTGCGACGACACTTGACTAACTCAACCTCTTAGCAACCGGTTGGGACAATGCGGAATATCGCACATACGAGTTCGACACTTCAAGAATAGATGAGGATCTACCCATGCTGGAAACATCGGAGTCTCGCCTAAGACGCGGGATATCCACTCCACAACCGAGCCACGAGGATCAACGCTCACTCCGCGAAGCTGGCCTGCGTGTCTGGGCAGAGCAAGGATATCCGGTGCCTGAATAGACAACACTTTGAGCCTCAGCAGTCAATAAATCGGTCATATTTTCGCATGTTCCAGTACCCGCAATCCCTTCTGCCGGGCGAATTCCAGAGCACCTTGTATCCAAGCGATCTCTCGGGTATGCCCAGGTCGTTGCCGTAGGCTGTCTACGACAATGCCCAGTGCCGGACTCACAGATAGAGGTCCAGATAGCAGCATTTCATCACTCAGGAAATACTCCACGGATTGGCAGACCTGATCGGCCACAGAAAGGTAATCCCCGCAACGATCAATGGATCGAAGTTCGTTGCCTTCTGGGGTCACATCAAGCTGCTGAGCGGCTGTAATGGCTTGTAGATGCTGGTACATGTTTGTGAGGCCTGACCATAACATTGTCCGCGTTGCCCATAATAGCATCAATGTAGCAGCAGTCTGGGCGTTCAAAAAGCAAAAGACGACTGGAAATAAGATTTCAGAGCTCTCGGCATGCGTCGAGTAATCTGTTTGCGATGGCACTGGCCAGTATAGCGCGCCTGCTGCGGACAGTCGCATGCAGTCGTAAATATCATCCATCTGCTCATCAATGCGCCAACATTCACCGATAATTTCACGAAGGGTACCAATCTGTTGTATTGGATTCATGTTCATAAATGATCGTACGCGTTCCAGTATCGCAGGGGCTTTAGCCAAGCAATCTGTGACCCGGTCATGGGGCGTCTTGGTCAATCCTGTCCAGGGTTGTTCTATCCAACTTGACTCCAGTAGTATGTTCGGCTGCTGATGATTCAAAGCAAAGAGTATCTTCAATGGCCCGGTCAGTGACGTTCCAGATTTCCGGGAATTGAGACTTACTCCTGGGACTCGAACGCCGAGAAATAACCGATGTCCGACACTTGAGGAATGCAGATACTGGCCTCGGGCTTTAACCAAAGCAACCAAGCCATGACAGTGGTTGAAGTAACCTTCGGATCCGGAATTGGGACATTCAAGTGCCTCGTAAAGACTGAGTGCCATGCATGCGGCCAGGGTTCCGTCTTCTCGCATGAGATCAGGGTTTCGTAATGCCTTCTGTAGCTGATTGAGTCCGCGCGTATAGTAAGTCAAGCCTTGTTTTATCAAATTGTCGTCGTGGAACATACGCCCAATCGCGGAGGCGGCGATTGCTGCTGTGGACATTTCCAATGCTTCAACTCGACTGGATAGTTCCCCAAGTAGGGGAATCCAACACTGGGGGGTCGGCAATAAATGGGTTGGAAAGCAGTTCAGAATGAAGGCTTGAAACAAGTTGTGCGATTCCATGCTCTTGTGGATCAAGTCATAGGCGAAGCTTGTCTCCGTGAAGGAATGCGGGGAGTCATTGCTAAGAGCTACAGTAGCTGGACTGGAGCTCTTCCAGTCCACATCTCTATCCCCAGGTGAGCTGAATGGAGACATAGAGGTGCTTCTGATAAATTGATGTTTCCTTTCGGCTGCTGGTTGAACGAGAACAAACACAGTTTCTTTTTGGTACCCGCCACATTGTCGGTTCGAGCGTATGCATTTTGCACAGACCGGCTTCTGCTGGTCACACTGGACTCCCGGTTAGTTGAGCCCTGTGGATACAGAACTAGCGCCACTTACTGCGATCTTTCTCTTCCGACACGTATTGCATCCTTTCGACTTACCCGCCACTCCAACCATGTCACAATGTTGATGAATGCCAGGTCACGAGGTTGAAACGCGACATTGGTTGCTCACAAATACCGTGAAATATACCAGATCTGTGGGAAGCAGACGGCAGCACCGGGCTCAACTGTGCCCTTAATTTGAGTCAGAGGTTTGCTACAGAGTCGTGGCGTTCGCTCACAAGCCTCGGGGCTCTGCATTGGTGGGGCGACGATTGACCAATCAAATCACTTGAAATTTGAGCTTCCACTAGCGCCTCCGCGCTAAGCCTAAAAGGGGGCTGATCTTGCGAGATCTATGAACGAGACTGCAGCATAGCCGGGTTGAGGGTAGAGGAGATTCTGAAGACATTCTTATAAAATGCGGACGTGTTGCCCTCCGGAATAACCACATACAAACTTCATTTACCACCTCTTGACAAAGACAACTTCGATCAACCACAAAACATCGATCCTAACTTGATATCTTTGATCAAAATCACCATGTTTGGCAGTCATTCAAAGTTGAGCATCGCGCAAATTATATTCTATGTACCAGTGACGGCTTTTGCGCTATATCTTGCATGCTATCGTCATAAGCGGCCGCGCATGGCATGGATTGTTCTAACGTTTTTCTCTCTCGGTATGTACCTCCGAGCTCGGCATGCAAGTGTGATAAAGTTGTCTAACAAACTGTCTCCAGTGCGTATCACTGCGGGTATCCTAGTGATTATTGCAGAGAAGTCGAGCAATGAGGGTGTGATGATCGCTTCGGTTATTTTCCTCAATGCCGGCATGATTCCCTTGATCGCAGCAACATTGGGCTGTCTTCGAATCATGTAAGTGGAGTGATGATCTCATCTAAGAGGACATTTCTTCGAGAATTTTGAAGGCTCTAACATTTTTACAGAATGGCTCTCGAGCAGAACATGAATCGCCATATTCGACAGTGTCTGGTCTTGTCTCGTGTTCTGTTCATTGTGGGTATTGGACTTACTGTTGCGGGTGGGGCTCTGGAAGGGAGTGACACCGTCAGTGATGCACTCACTGGTCTGAAACTTGTCAAGACCGGATACATCATCGTGGTGGTTTTCGTTGGATGTTTACTTGCTGTGCAAGTTTATTTCTGGACCCAACGATCCTATCTCTCAACAACAAGCAAGACGGTTCGTTGAACTTGCATTATCTGATCATATGTCCCCAAAACTAATACCTATTTCGTGATAGGTTCATAATGCCACAGCCTTGGCTACACCTTTCATCATTGTTCGCATCTCCTATCTCTTTCTCTCGGTATATCAGCCGTCGGACTTGAGATGGAATGATCTCAGCGGTCCTATCGCCCCTTTTGTCACAATGGGACTGCTCATGGAATATGCCGTTGTCTGTATTTACCTGACTACAGGGTTTCTCATTCCCAATTGGAGGAATATTGAGAAGCCGGTTATTCTTCTGAGTGGAGAGACAAGATGACCTTCCAAGGTTCCAAGGTTACTACTAGGTGCCTGCCCAAGTGACCAGTGGTATATGAACTACCAGGTATATGCTTCCAAGGAAGATTCGTTCTGTTAATCAATTTATGCCTCGATACATGGATAAACACAATGTGGTGGATTTCCAGAGTGATCAGTGGTGTTGCTTATAATAAAAAACCAAAGATTTCCCTGTAAACACACTGGGCTTTATTTTATTCATAAAATCAAACTTATTTGACGCTAGGGAGGTGGGTCATCAACACAAAGGACAAAATATATTTTGGATCGGGAACCCGACTTGACAACCGTGGACCATTGAAAGCTTGTGAGCATCAAAGATCGCGAAATATAGTGATAGACCAACCGAATTACGATCTAATAATTGAGCACAGTTATAAAATGGAAATGGAAATGAATCAATAGTCGCAAAGTAAACAGTGGGCACGTGACCCCACGGGCCAACGGCAATGTTTATCGATTGCCGTTTCGAGCAAACTGTTATGGGTTGTTCTCCATCTTCACCCAACCCTCAATTGAGGCGCTGTTTGCTTTCGGGCCCTGTACAGATTTGCTTTTTTTTAGCGCCTTGCATTCTGGTAAGTGGTCTCCTCGATATCCGCAGTGCGATTGTGAACGGGATCCTGCTTCGGGTTGCCGATAGTCGAGCCAATTCTCATGATCGTTGCAGGGATGAAATCTTGCCGGAACTTGATACCCATTTACACAACCCCAAACCGCTACTTTTAATGATATTGACGCTCAATACCCCTTTCGTCGTGCGCTGTCGAACTACCGCTGCTATCCTGATTCGACGCCATAAAATCAATCAAGGATGGAGGCCCTCTCCCCGCGTTCAACAAACCAGATGATCAAACCCAAGCTGGCCATGGACGGGAAACGTTTCGATAAAAATGTCGCTCCTCCGAGTAATCAACAGAAAGCCGCGGTCTCGAAGAACCACGCCGATCCACCGCCGCCCGTCGTGACCGAACCGGAGGATGGCGGGGAGCAATATGCGATAGGTGGATTCCTGGGAAAGGGCGGCTTTGCTGTGTGCTATGAGGGCTCATTGGCACGCAATGGGCGAGTATATGCCATGAAGGTCGTCAAATCGGAGATGCCGCAAAAGAAGATGGAGGAAAAGGTGTGTTGAACCCTTGAAGACCGATCGGGAACCAGCGTCTAACTACTGGTCGCAGTTTCGAACCGAACTTCAAATCCACTCTAAGATGCGCCACCCGTTCATCGTTCAGTTCTACCGTGCGTTCGCCTTCGGGTCCAGTACTTATGTTGTTCTGGAGCTGTGCCCGAACGGATCGGTGATGGATATGGTTCGAAAACGCCGCTGTTTGAGCTTGCCAGAGGTCCGCCGATTGATGATTCAGCTTTGCGCAGCTGTCAAGTACCTTCACAAGCGATTTGTTGCACACCGAGATTTGAAGATGGGCAATTTGTTCCTGGACCACAATATGAATGTCAAAGTTGGAGACTTTGGTCTGGCAGCAATGATCCTTTCCGATAAAGACGCCAAACGACGAAACACCCTATGCGGTACACCAAATTATATTGCCCCAGAAGTGCTAGACAAAAGCAAGGGAGGTCATACACAAAAGGTTGACATCTGGTCCCTAGGTGTGATATGGTAAGAGCTCGCCCTATCCAAGCTTTTCCATATCGTTTGCGGAACTAAAGTCTTATTTTTTCAGCTTTGCTATGCTCACAGGGTTCCCGCCGTTTCAATCAAAAACACAGGAAGAGATATACAAAAAGGTCCGGAACCTGAGTTATGTGTGGCCGAAGGAATCGGAAACAAACAACTTTATACCAGAGGAAGCAAAGGACTTGGTTGCCAGCTGTTTGAATCTCGTTGATGAAGAAAGACCCGACCCGGATGATATCGTTGAGCATCCATTCTTCAACATGTACGACGGCTGTATCCCGCGCCAACTGGACCCCTCTTGCCGATTCAACAAACCCCTATGGCTCAAGGATGCTTCACCGCGAGGTGATGCTGTGGTGAGTGGCTACGGACTGGATTCCGACGAGAAGCTGCGAGCCTACGTATACCAGGTGGACGACCCCAGTCAACGATACCATTCTTGCAGGGCTGCATTCTACTCTCTATGTGGCGTGGGACGGAAGCCTGATGGTACTGCTCGCAAATCAGTTGGTAGGAATTGCTCCAAGTCGGCATTTTCAGAGTGCGATGTAGAGGATTCCAGAGGCTTACGGCCAGTAATTCCCCTCGCTCCTGACTTCGTTTACCGATGGCCACATGATTTCGAAGGAGACTGGTGCACGATGGAGACATCTCGCAAGGTAGTCCGGGGTGAAGAGTCACTGTTTAATAGTAGCACGATGTCAACGATGTCAGCACGAAGTGTTCCGACTCGTCCCAACTCCGTGGGAGCATCGCGCACCAATGCTGCCCTGGCTGCTGCCCAACAGCGCCGACTGGAGGGCCAAAGTCATGCCGCCACGCTTCGACAGCAGGCTCGTGTACCGCCTATGTCACCGCGAAGAGCACCCGTGGTCGCCGATCCGCCTCCATCCTCCAGGCCCTACCGCGACATGGCTCCGCCCGAGGCGAAGCCCGCAGTGGATAGAGAAGCACCAGCTGGAGGACTCGCAGAACGACCTATTCGAACGCGGCGAATGGCATCTGCGTCTCAGGCCACAACTCTGAGGAGCAAAGATACAGAAGTTGCCCCACAACTAACCAAGTCAACAAGCATGCCCAATGGTCTGACTGTAGGCAAAACTCGCTCTCAGTCTCGCAGATTGGCAGCCGCTGACCAGGAGTTGCCACAGCCTTCTATCCCAGCGAAAGAGCGGCAACCGCTCACAAGAGCGGAGGAACGGAGACCCACGGTCACTCGTCAACCATCCACGCGGTCATCGTCCCGAGCGGACTTGAGAGCTGCACCACCGCGACTTGAAAGACCCAGAGCAAGTCCAATAGAAGAGACTGCCCCTTCTTTGTCATCGCAATCAAAGTCTTCATCTGATTCACAGGGACTCGGACGGTCAAACTCCAACGGCGTCAGTCGATCGAACAGCAAGACAACTAGTCGTGCCCGCTCTTCCCTAGGTGTCAGCCCACTCTTCCACCCAGAAGATCCATGCGAGCTACTTCCTAGAACCTCCTTGACTGAAGTCAACACCGATTTGCGTCTTATGCTGTCGAATTTGGTCAATCACGCACCAAGCAGAAGGAGAGGCGGCGCACGGAAACAACCACACGCTTATGTGATCAAATGGGTCGACTATACCAATCGGTATGGTATTGGATATGTGCTGGACGATGGAAGCGTTGGTTGTGTTTTCAAAGGCGAAAATAACCAACCGGCAACGAGCGTTGTTGTGCGGGATGGAGAAAGACACATCCGTCGCAAGGCACGTAGTGTCGAAGATGAGAAAAGCGACCAAAAACCAATATACTACTCCGAAGCGGACCAGCTTGTTCCTCGCACTGGTCCATCTGTGGAGTTCTATGAGAATCGGGACGATGAGCTCCTGGGATGTCGTGGCATTCGACGAGCCATGATCTCACCTATGCTATTCGACCCCAAAACATCAAGAGCGATGAGACTTCGCTCCAGTGCTGGGACGGAGTCTGAGCGGGCTGATGCAGAAAAAATCAAGCGCATGAAGCTCGTCGACCAGTTCGGCAAATATATGATCGGAGCCCTTGGTCGCCACGGTGACGAAGGCATCATGGACGCTGATCTGCCTCAGCATAATAGTGCCCAGTACATCAAGTTCTACCAGCGTCTCGGAAACGTTGGTATTTGGGGTTTCGGAGACGGGGCCTTCCAATTCAACTTCCCTGACCACACAAAACTGGTGATTTCACCCGGCCGCACTCGCAGCTCTTCTCCTTGGATTGATTTCTACCACCTTTCTCCCTCCGCTGCCCGCTACTTCACCACAAAAGGCAAGATGCATCCTGCCGGCTTTGACACACGTGCTGTCGCCTCGGATGAGGCCGCCACATTCCTCAGCATCGCCAATGGCGACTCTCTTAATTCCATGGAGGATCGTATTCGTGACATCCTTGACGCAAACGCCTTCATTCAGAAAATCGCCTTCATCAAAGATACCCTCAGAGTCTGGATCAAATTTGGACGATTGGGTGGCCGCCCTCCCTCAGTCGAATCATCAGATTCGATGCCCGATGAGGCTTTCTGGCAGGGGACCCAAGATCGCCCACAGCCGAAGTCCCCTGGCACGAAATTCGTCTGGGTCACAGTGGGTGCTCCCGATGGTGACGGTCAGTATCGATCCGTCATGATACAGGATGATGTGCGCGAGGTAGCCAAACGGGTGACGACCCATGAGAGGGATATGGACCTTCTTCAAGACCGTCTCCATGCGCTGCGCTGATCTATTTCTTTCTTTTTGCTATTTATGGTTCCCCTCACGATGTCACGACCTGCTGCTTTCATGTTTTATGTTCACCTTGGTGAAAACGGCGAAAACACACATGCTTTACCCATCTAATGTTTGGGCTGTTTCGGTTACTTGCAGCAATGTACATTTTCTCCCGTATAGCCTCCGAGGTCATCGCCTCAGGTGGGAGAATGTCGATATCTTTCGTTTAAGTAACAATTATACCCGAGTTGTCAAGAGCCCACCGGACGTTTTTAAGTTACAAGATCCTCATGGAAAGTAGCATGCTAGAAATGGCCGCATCACCGACCGACTTGCAGAGAGTCTGTAGTTCCCCTAGCAACTTTCTTGCCCACGTCTGCTGTCGTTGACAAACGATTTTGTGTGAAGGAGTAGTACACCTGGGAAACCGAGCCCATCACTTTCACTGTTTTTCACTTTTTTCACTTTTTTTTCACTTTCTCTCTCTCTCTCTCTCTCTCTCTCCCCCTCTATTTATTCATCTCTCTCTTTCTTCCTCTCTTCCCCTCTTCCTCTCCTCCAGACATCTCTTCATCCTCCTACACTCTCGAAAACCATCACCATGGATGGAAACCATTGAAGGGAACCCAACCTGCTTTCTGTACGGCAGTGGCAGTACGCCAGAGTACGAGAAACATCTCATGGCTCTCATCCAAGATCCCCTCGACGTGATCATTCATATTGCCTTCGTTGGCATTGGTGGCAGCGATGCCCTCGCCCTCAACTTCGACTCTCCAACCGCTCTTGCATCACGGTTCAATTTCTGGCCACCTGAAGTGTCGAAAGCTACATTTTACGAGAAAGCCGCCAAGTCATAGGACATGAAGCCTCTGGTATCGTTTACGCTGTCGGCCCTGCAGTCTGAAATTTGAAACTCGGTGATGAGGTCGCCATCGAAACCGGCTTCGCCTGTCATGTTTGTGCTCAATGCAAAGGCGATCATTACAACCCATGCCCAAACATGAAGTTTCCTCTCAGCCCACCCACCACCAATGGCACTTTCCCGAAATTCCTCACGGTCTCAGCTCATTGCTGTCACAAGATCGCCAACACCGCCGGGGAGAATACTGCAATGGGTGGACCAGAGCATCGATCAGCTCTCCGACTCGTGCTTGATAAGGCAGCTTTTATTGGGCCACTGGCTACTACTATCCACACTGTGTAGCTGGTTGGGGCCAAGGCCGGTGATAAAGTTTTCGTCTTCGGCGCTGGGCTTGTGGCACTACCTCTGCGGCCGTTACACGCGAGCTTGGAGCGACCATGATTGTTTCTCTTGATACCAGCAACGAAGAGTTGAGTTTTGCCGAGGCATCGGTGGCAAGAGATTGGGGTTTTAATCGGTCTCCTGGAGATCAGACGTTCACACCGGAGATCTCAATGGGTGTGAACGTCTGGTCTCCGGGTCTTTTCGAACATGCCCTGTGCCCCTTCTTTGTTGTTGACCGGTCTCCCGGAGACCAGACGTTCACACCGAGAATTGCAATGGGTGTGGACGTCTGGTCTCCAGGTCTTTTCGAACATGGTCTGGGTCCCTTGTCATCGGCTGATGAGTTGAGTATCAAAATTTCGCAATCGGGGTAAAATTCTGGCTTCAATCCTTGAGCTCCGGCGATGGTGGTGCAATTCCCGGATTTGATGTTGCTATCGAGACGACTGGGACAGAATTCTGTGTGCAAATGGCAATCCATTCGCTTCGCATTGGAGGATTCCTCGCGCAAACTGGACTGGGAAATCGAAACGTGAATATTCCAGTTTCCAAAGTCATCGAAAGTCAGATCACTGTGAAGGGTTCTAGCCGCATATCATGGACCAAGTTCATTCAGCACAGGGCAACAGCCACACGCGTTTGCTTGGGAATGATTATGCACTTGCATCTGTGGCCAGAGTCTTGGCTATCACTAATGGCACACATCCTGGAATGGTTGATCTGAAGGCCTTGATCACAAACATGTTTGCCTTCGAGGATGTGGATAAGGCCTGGGAGGCAGCGAAGAATGGCAAGGGAACCAAGACCTTGATTCGAGGTGCGGGATTCTAGGACAGTTTTGCAGAGACAGATGTGGACAGAAAGATGAATATTGTGGTTGATTATCATTAGCAATACGTGTCATTACTTTGTACATGGTAGAAACCCTTTGTTGTATGCGGCTTTTTACCAAGCCCATGGCCGAGTCTCCCTGACAACTGCATGTTCTTCACGCATATTCCAGCCTTTCTCGTCCTCGATCGAGTCATCATCCCTCTGAAGGCCCTGGTTTGTCTCCAGAGCACGGTCAAGATCATAATGCTCAGTCAGGAACCCGAGCAGCATTGCCACCCCGGAAACCCCACAGCAAACTATCCACACTGTTCGAAGACTGTCTGTGTAGGCGTCCTTCAGGTTTGACTTGTCGGCACCGTCCGGCATGGACTTGATGACCCGGACCAAACCCGCAGCATCCTTGCTGTAGGCACTGGCCATAGGAGCCAAAGCAGGGTATTTGGAGATATTGTTGAACATGCGATTTTGGAATACAACACCCCCAACAGCCACCCCGATAGCTTGGCCTAATGCACGGAAGAAACTGAACATGGCGACTGCGATGGCCAGATTTTCGGGCTCCGACGAGGCCTGCACAGCATAGCCAAGTGCAGGGAACAGAATTCCGAGCCCAAGGCCGGGTACTATGTTCAGGAAGATCCACCCCAAAATGCTGGTATTGGCTTTGATGAGGCACATCAAACCTATGCCGATTGTCGAAAGGATCCATCCTAGCCAAACAGCCCATCGATAGCGACCGGTAACGGTAATGAGGATTCCCACCACCATTCCACTAGGCGCCACTGTGAACGTCTCGGGGAACAGTGCAACACCCGAAATGATAGGGCTGTACTCCTTCACGGCCTCATAGTAGAGGGGAAGGTAGTATAGAGCACACCACAAGATCAGACCTTGAAGCACACTCCCGATGAAAGAAACTGTCGCCGTTCTGTTTTTGAAGATCACCGGGGGGATGATGGGGTCAGTCGCGAAGCGATACTCATAGAAGGCGAAAACGAACAGACCGACTACACCAACGATGAGCGGTACCAACGTTCTCCATGAGTCCCAGTCGTATGAGACACCACCCCAACTCAGTGGGATCAAAAAAGAGGACATGCTTCCGACAAAAATGACCGTTCCGACATAGTCGATTCGGCTGAGCTTCTCGACCAGCGAGCTGGGCGCGAGCTTGAGCTTGAGGAAAAGAATGACCAGTACTCCGCCAACTCCAATGAAAGGGAAGTTGATATAGAAAATCCACCTCTGCTTCGATTAGCAAACTGCTGGTCCGAGTTTCAAGATCTCTACTCACCCACGACACCTTCTCGGAGAAGCCACCCCCAAGAATGGGTCCTGTCACAGACCCAAGGCTCCACATGGCGCTGAGGATGCCAAAGTACTGTCCACGCCATCGAAGAGGAACAAGATCGGTGATGATAACTTCACTGAGGGATATGATTCCACCTCCACCCACGCCTTGGATGGACCGACCGATCAACATGAATGTGAAATCATTCGCAATTGCACATATCACAGCGCCGACGGCAAAGAATACCAGAGAAATTAAGATCATGGGCCGGCGGCCGAATATGTTGGAGAACGAGGCAAAGCTGGGTTGGAACACTGACTCAATTAGTATCACCAAACACAATTATTCAGGTGCACCCACCTGTTGAACACAGTAAGAATGATGTGCCACTCCAAAATGCCTCGATGGCCGTCCCTTCAAGCTCAAGTGCTATATCCTATCATCCGTGAGCAAAAGACGCAAAAGGGAAAGAAGGGGACCTCGTATGCAGGACAACTCTGAGTTGACTTACAGGCAGAGCGACAGACAGTGATGTCCCGTCAAGCGCGGCCATCAAAGTCAACACGGAAAGAGTAATGAATACTAGTATTCCTCTCCGTCCTAGAGCAAACTGGTCGGTATCCTTTTTCTGCTTGCGCTTCACATTTCGTTTCAGATCATACGATGACCTGGCCAGGCTATCATCGTATTCATATCTTCCTCTTCTATAGAATGGAAAGTCCTCGTCCGCCATGATGGATATAGTTGACAATCCAGATCAGACTGTTCAGCGATACGGGCAGCCTTCGACGATGTGTATCAAAAGACCCCAAAGAATGTGCGGTCGAACAGGAAGCCATCATGAACGGCCGCAGCTCGAACAAATATATCCGTGAGAGCATCACACATCCAGCCTCATTCAGTCCACGCGAGAATTTTGAAGGGCTGATGCGCAGTTCGGAACAGGATGAATGGTTACACCATTGCGACCCAGAATCATGGGTTTCACATAGCTATGGCTACCGCATTGAAGTTGTACAACGGGAATATGAGATTCCAGGGTCCCCACGATGGACTTAGTTCAAGTTACAACGCGACTTGAAGCAGCCCAGTTAGGAAATTGACGTGCCAAGAGTCGGCATAATTCCATGCCGAAACATGTCATCAGGGGTGTCTCGGGCTAACTGTGCGTAGTCTTGCCATCCAGAGTATGTCTCACTACCTAGTAGCTCTTTTGCTCAGAGCCGGGCTGTTCGTCATCAGTTTAGTCCCAGGCTCGGGGTGTTTGCCACCGCCCGGTTTGTTGATAGGGGGAGGTGATCACAAGTCTTGGTTATATATCAGCACGATCGAAACAAATGAATAGAGAGGTATCCATCCACGGATGAGTGTCAGATCCAGAGTCTTTCGAGTTACAGACATGGATGGCATCATCCTTGGTCAGGCCCTGATATTCCTTTGCAGGTGTCAGAATCCACACGTGCAATAATAATGTTCATTTTGTGGATCAAACGGGAGCTCTAGTTCAGCTGGCAATCAAACCAGTAAGAACGAATTACCATTGAATGTTGACCTAGAGGCAAAAAGGCAGGAGGAATAATCAAGAGCGGCCCTTGCCCGAGGGTTAGGCTATTGATGTGCTAAACAAGGCGCGGTAAGTATTGTAGTGAGCTTGACCGCAAGATCACAACACAAGCAATGGCCTGACGATTCCTGTTTCTGCATATTGTACTCCATACTGCATTTTTGAACATTCCAAGCGCCCACAAATGTTGGGGGAAAAGTGGAGAGCAGACAAAGCAATTTACCCGAGCTTGTTTCCTGAGAACTATACCTAAACAAGCCTAACCTGGGAGGCGCAATATCAGAGCAGAATGGGAACGGCTACAGGTTCCGGAGCCTTGCATTCTACTACCGGGTATTCCGTACTGTGTGCAGCCCTGAGTGCTCAAATGTTCGAATGCATGGCCTAGGACATCATTTCTTGAGTTGGAAACATTTTGTGTTTAACTAGCACTTAGCGTGTTTGGCGCCAATGGACGAGTCACAATGTTGGCAACCCGAAATACTATGCCATGGTCCAATACTATCAGATCTTCCCTTGGAACTTTTCATTGATTAGAAATGATTCTGTGTAGACAAAAGTTGTATAAGCAATGGCTATGAATGTCTTTATTCCCAAGGATCATGTAGTATTAGAAACCCACTGGCCAGCCCTGGAATTACCTACATAGGTACCTAGGTATGTAGGTAGGTATGAACCTCGGAAGACCCCATGATTCAAGCTGACCTCCGAACCTTGGAAGAAATCAGAGAACCTTGCCCAGTGGAATTACTTTCTGAAGAACACGAGCCTATGTCCATCGTAGAAATCCTACCTAAGATTTTCTCATCGCTCTACCTATTTGAATAACGATTCTTGGGGCGCATGGGATGCTGCTCTTTACCTGATCTGAACAATACATCCGCGAGTCGGATGGTTCGGTTATATATTTTTACACCAATGCGTGTTCATGATTCACCTAGGCAACTCTGGATTTACTGTCTAGGTGCCACACTTACCACTGGGCAGTAGGCAAAGACCAGCGCAGTCGCAAGACCGATCTGATTTGCACTGAGCAAACCCATGACTACAGAATGAGCCAATACTTTCACACAGGTTACCCGACAATGACCATGAATCGGATTGTGATTCTATAGATCTTGGCCGAGTAGATGGCGCTCGGGTCAACTTCGGCCCCAATCTTCCGAGTCGCCGTCGTACTCGCTCCCGTGGACTGAATAGTACGCTTCATCTCCCAACTTCTCCCAACTACACACGGCAGGGATATTAGCTGCGTCATGGCCGACACTACCATACACTCTAGCAGCGCATGAAGTGAAGAAAAATTAAAGCGCCTACTACTCTACACTAGAGTAGTGAGATTAATCAAAAACAATATGGGCCACGCGGATCAAGTCAACATCAAGATGAAACGCCCACGAGTGAAACACCCCCACTGCTTCTGTACGTGCCTTTTTCGAACTTTTCGACGCCCATACAGTGATTGGCCCCTGCTCTCGGGCAGTGGAGGTTTCCGAGACGGAGCTGACGATCGATTGCCTAAAAGCCACGCCATCCCGAGTGATCGGCAGTCGTATCTCCACCAGGATCCAAATCTTTAATTCTTCTAAACGGCGGGAGGTTGAAGTTCATTTCGGGGAATTAGGCTGTCCGCAACCTCCTGATCCCTTAGCGGCCGAAACATCCATGGATTCCTATATAAGAGCTGCCGGACAGTCGACTCAGATCCATTCCTCTCTTGTTTCATTCGCTCTCTTCTGTTCATTTTTGCCTTTCATTCTTTGATTCTCATTCGTTATATTCCCTTCACAATGAAGTACGCATTTGTTCTCACCGCCATCGCCGCCATGGCCTCGAAGGTCGCCGCGGTCGGCGTCTCGGGTACCCCCGAGGGTTTCGCCTCGTCCGCCACTGGTGGTGGCAGCGCCACCCCCGTCTACCCTTCCTCCACCGATGAGCTGGTCTCTTACCTCGGTGACTCTGAGGCCCGTGTTATTGTCCTGAGCAAGACGTGAGTATCAATATGCTTTCGTGTATAGATAATGGCTGACCATCGGATCTTAGTTTCGACTTCACTGACACCGAGGGTACCACCACCACCACCGGTTGCCAGCCTTGGGGTACTGGCTCCGGCTGCCAGGTCGCCATCAACAAGGACGACTGGTGCACCAACTACCAGCCCGATGCGGCCACCACTTCCGTCACCTAGTAAGTACTCTGGCATCTGGAAATTCTTGACGATCATGCTGATCCTTTCCTTTAGCAACAAGGCTGGTGAGCTCGGTATCACCGTTGGCTCCAACAAGTCCTTGATCGGTGAGGGCAGCAAGGGTACCATCAAGGGCCGTGGTCTCCGCATGGTCAGCGGTGCCAAGAACATCATCATCCAGTAAGTCTGAGTGTTGCATTGATATTTGGAGCAGAACGTATACTAACCAATTCACCAGGAACATTGCTGTCACCGACATCAACCCCCAGTACGTGTGGGGTGGTGATGCCATCACCATCAACGAGGCTGACCTGATCTGGGTTGACCACGTTACCGTATGTCCATCTGCCAAACACCGCGAGATCCATATACTAATCCTTCATACAGACTGCTCGCATTGGTCGCCAGCACTACGTCCTCGGTACCGAGGCCGACAACCGTGTCTCCCTGACCAACAACTACATCAACGGTGAATCCGACTGGTCCGCCACCTGTGACGGCCACCACTACTGGAACGTCTACCTCGACGGCTCCAGCGACAAGGTGACCTTCAAGGGCAACTACCTCTACAAGACCAGTGGTCGTGCCCCCAAGGTCCAGTCCAACACCTACCTGCACGCCGTGAACAACTACTGGGACGAGAACTCCAACCACGCCTTCGAGATCGGCTCCGGTGGTTACGTCCTTGCTGAGGGTAACTACTTCTCCAACGTCAACGAGGTCCTTGAGTCCTCTTCCTTCGAGGGTGCCCTCTTCGCTGCCGACAGCGACTCCTCCACTTGCTCCTCCTCCATTGGCCGCTCTTGCGTCGCCAACGTCAACGGTGGTACCCTGACCGGCACCTCCTCCGACGTCCTGTCCAACCTCAGCGGCGAGACCCTCCCCGACGCTGACAAGGCCAGCACCGACCCCGCCGGCAGCGCCGGTCAGGGTAACCTGTAAACAGGGAGACCTGTAAATAGTGTCGTGCTTAAGGTTGGGGAAACTTGCGGCGACTGTGTCCCTATGCCAGCAGTGATGGTAAAAGTTCTATCTGACCCTAATCTATAATGTTTAGCAAGCACAAATGCACTTTTTTTTATACCAAGAAGTACTAATAACTAATATCTAACCGTAACCCTATACATCGATCCCTCATCTTGGCTAGGCAGAGCTTTCAAGAAGCAAGACGTAGGGACAGTCTAATGAATGTATTGGTTGTGATTGAAAGTGGATTACACGGCATATCATGAAATTTATGGAGCAAAGCTTGAGCAATTTCCCCACACAGCCACATTAGCTTGGGAGTTTATGAGACAAGCAAGATTTAGTTGATTAACAATTTGTTCTAGAAAAGAAGGTAAGCACAGTGGAGTAGCTAGAAGCCGTCTTTAATCTATTTACCCCTTTTTACAAGCATAGCTAATTCCAAGCCATCAGACCATGCCTTTCAACCTGATTCTTCACTGGGCACTTTACTAGCTGAGAAATGTGATACCTTCAATAGTCTGAAGATATTGATGCAAGCCCGTTAAAAGAACGTCAATCATGGCACAGATATCACGAGCCATAGATGTCGCCTCATCGAAGTTCAGCCTCTGCATCGACGAATGAACATCTATCCTCACCCCAAGTGGAGTATCAGTCGAGCATATCCACACCTCCGAGCCGGGTAAGAGTCCCCCAACAAGCTTCAGAGACGCAGATCTGGACCCTAGCGTCAAGTTGAGGTCGTGGTTACCCGTCTGGTGCTGAACGATGTAACCGAACTCCGTCGACGATGGCCAATTTGTGCAGCGCGATATAATTCTACCCAGATCCACAGATTCGGAGCTGAGACTCCGGGCGTGCTGGGCCTGGGCATGGAGCAGATAGTCGTGGGCCGTCATGGATGCACGAGGCTGTACGCGGAACGGAATGTAGTTGATGCAAGCGCCTACAATTTTATCGATGTCGGGGAATGGTAAACTGCGCCCATCAACGGTCTGGCCGACAACGATGTCTGGTTGGCGGAGGTTTCGAGCGATGACCAACGAGGCGGCGGCTTTCACGACGGTGGGGAGGGTGATCGCTGATGGGAGGCCGGATGGTAAAGCGAGATCGCAGGATGCTGTAACCAATTGTGTGGATGAAGTTATATCGAGAGGAGAAGAGGAAGGAGTAGAGCCCTCGAGATATTCCTGCCAGAATTTTTCCTGCTGCTCTTGATCTGAATGCCATGATCTTTGCTCAAGGTACCAGTCGAAGGAGGTATGAGGGACTGACTTGTCATCACTATATGCTGATTCGAGATCGCGGACCAAGATTGCGATCGAATTGGCATCATACTGGGCGTGGGCCAGACGAATAATCAGTTGCTGGTTTGTATGCGTGGGGTCGGACACCAGGGTAAACCGAGTTGCAAGTCCAGCGAGATCTACAGGGACAGCCTGCTCGGAATGGCAGAATTCTTCACAAAAGGAATCTAATGGATCATCAGTCGTAACTGTTTGCAACGGAATATCAACGTCTTCTGCGAGCGTTAACTGGAAA
Source organism: Penicillium olsonii (assembly GCA_911174995.1). Taxonomy (NCBI): domain Eukaryota; kingdom Fungi; phylum Ascomycota; class Eurotiomycetes; order Eurotiales; family Aspergillaceae; genus Penicillium; species Penicillium olsonii. The sequence goes on from CAJVNO010000033.1 coordinate 1,349,532, forward strand.
AGCTTGTCGCGATATTCAGTAAAGGCCACCCGCAGCGCACTGTGAGCACGGACAAGGGCCCGGCAAGTATGTCGCAGTCGATGCTCATCGAGTCCTCCTTGGAAGGGAAATTGGAAACTAAACCACGGATACCGCGAAACCAGTTTCGATTGGGCTTCCGTGGCTGGGCGCGCTCCAGTGACTCTTCCAGAAAGAGGTAGGACTCGCTGCAGAGAGCTGAGGTGTTGCCGAAAGTCCCCTGATCCGAGAATAGATGGCTGAGCTAAAGCAGACAAAGGACTTGTTTCTAGACTTGTCTTTGACTCCCGCAAAGACAGCGCAAGCGATGACAACGAGCTGTTTGGATCCAGAACATCCGCCACGGTGAACTCGAACCCAGCTCGTCGAGCCGTCGCTACCATTCGCATGGCGATGATCGAATCACCACCAATGGCTAGGAATCTATCTTCTGCTCCGATGAACCACTTGGTCGTGCCCAGGAGGTCAGCCCATATGACTTGCAACAGTCGTTCAGACTCGCTGGAGACTTCAATTTTGGCTAGCGGTTCTGCGCGATAGATCTGAAGCGCCTCAGAGGATAGCGACTGAACTGCCGATCGTAGCATGCGACGGTCAAGCTTTCCCGTCACAGTCTGCGGCATTTCTTGTACTGGGATGAAAATGGACGGGACCATGTACGATGGAAGGAGTCCTTGGAGGCGCTTCTGCGCCTCGGTCGTACTGCGACGGAACTCCTGGGTGACTGGAAGAATGACATTGGCGTCCGGCTCTTCGGGTTCATGAGGTTGAGTCTTGATATACGCGACCAGTGTCGCAATACTACCGTTGGATCCGAGAGAGAGTATCTCGGCGGCTACTGCACCGGCCGCAGGGAATTCACGAAGTGTTTTAGTCTCTACCTCCCCAAGGTCGACCAGTTGCCCGTTCAGCTTCATGCGCGTACTCCGACGGCCCATGTATCGGATGGTTCCATCATCCTGGTACGTAACAAGATCCCCCGTCTGGTAAAGTCTCGAACATGGACCCAGGGGCATTCTTTGCCTCCATTCTGGTGGCTGAATGAATGAAGCAGCAGTGACATCTGGGAGATTAAGGTATCCGGAGGCCAAAAAAGGTCCCTCAAGAAGTAGTTCTCCGATGGCGCCGATGGCAGCCAATCGTGACGTGTCATTCGGCATCGTTACCCAGCCAACGCCTCCGACGATTGCCCCAATCGACCCCTGTTTCCACCCGCTCAGCGGAATGGCCCCAACACCGCAAATTGTGGCTTCCGCGGGACCGTATGCATTGACCAGCCTGCGCCCCGGGCCCCATGTTTCGACACTATCGTGGGTAACGGCTTCCCCTCCCAGCACCAGGGTCGACACGCATGGGGTTTCTGAGGGCTGGAGAGCTCGCGCAGTTGACGGTGTAAAGAACGTCCAGTTGACCTGGAATCTGCAGATAGCTTCTGCAAGCGCATTCTTGCGACCGAATTCCGACGGAATACAGAGGGTCCCACCTGCCCCAAGAGTCGTGAAGATCTCGTATATACTGATATCGAACGCGTACGAGGCAAAGTGAAGCACCCGCGAGTCAGCTGTGACATTCATCGGTAAAGTATGGTACTTGATACTGGAGGTAAGGGTGCTGTGCGGCATGACAATACCCTTGGGGCGACCGGTACTGCCTGAAGTGAACAAAATGAACGCGGGCAAATCAGGAGAGACTGGCGAGTCAGGGAGACATGGTGTCTGGGGAAGAATGTCTGTGACAGATCCATCAAGACAAACTTCAACCTGCGCTAGGCCGCTTGTCAACGCGCTCGTTGTTTGGCTGCTGACCATGATCTGGACGGAAGCTTCTTTGAGAATATCATTGATCCTCTGACGCGGATGATCCAAGTCCAGGAGAATGCATGTGCCCCCGGCGCGCAGAACGGCCAGAATAGCGACAATACTCCATTTACTTCGCTCCAGGCAGATCCCTACCGAAGAGCCAGGGTGCACATTCAGCAATCTCAGCCGGTGGGCGAAGGAGGAGGACATCCAAGCGAGTTCTGAATAGGATAATGGCCCATCCCACGCGTCCACAGCTGTGGCATGCGGTTGCTCAAGACACCGAGCCAGAACGAGGTCGTCCAGGGACCGCAGATCTGCGGGAGGTATCTGGCCGTTCCAATGTTGGAGTTGAGTAAAGTCATCTGGGGATACCATATCCACCGCTTCTATTTGCTGCGCAGGATCCGTCATGATCTGAAGCAAAATGTGCTTTAGTTGATTCATGATCCGGTACATTGCATCTGGGGAGATAACATGAGGATCGAATGCAGTATCAACTGTCATCCGAGTTTGGTCTGTGCTGGGCAAGACTGACGCCATCATCGCGAACTCACAGAACGCCGTATAATCCAGTTCGGTATGTGCGGATCCCCGGAGAGTTTCAAAAAGGCGTTCCTGGTCTTTGTCCTCCGAGGATTGAATAATGAGCTGGCTTTGAAACTGGCAGGCTCTCATGCCTTCCTCGCAACTTCTGGCGATGCGTGGCAATCCGGCCTGTTCGTACGGGATCATAGAAGCCAGAGTGTTTTGGATTTGATCCAGCGCGGTAGCCACAGAGGCTCCGGACTTTAATCGAACACGCAATGGAATGGTCGTGATTGTTGGTCCAACGATAGTCTCAATGCCGGGGACTGAGGCATTGCGTCCACTCAGGGTGGCGCCGTACACCACATCGGACGAATCGGTATAGTGAGCGATAAGCAACGCCCACGCAAGGTAAATGTATGTTGGTAAGGTGTGACATGTTTTTCTGTGTACAGAAAGGCCCTCGAATTCATGTCGGAGAGACTGTGTGGCCGAAGGTCGATATTTGGCTCCTGGAAGCTCAGGGAAGGCCGTGGCATCGAGCCCACGCAGCTGGGTGGCCCAAAATTCGTCTGCGTCCTGGATATCCCTAGTATGCTGAATGAAGGGATAGAAGTGATGTCTCTCCAGTAAGTGACCCTGATACGCGGCTTCCACCTGTTGCTGAACAAGACGTAGCGTCCAGTCATCCGAGACCCCGTGATGGCTCGTCAACACGAGCTCGCGATCGTTCTCATTGAAAAAATATTGAACTAAGGGTTGCCCGACTAACTGCGTCAGCTGAGGAGCCTTCTGGCTTGAGCAATCATGTTCGTGCCACGCAAAGCTATCGATAACGGCCTGAAACACCCCGTGCGGTGTTTGAATAAACCTCGTGCGGAGGATGGGATTGTTATCAGCCGTGTGTTTCCAAGCTTGCTTCAATCTGGGGATTTCCACGCCGAGAGGAATTCGAAAGACAATATTCCCGGTGTACATTCCGGGGGTTTGCAATGAGGATGAGAACATGCTCTCTTGCAGCGGTGTGCATGGGTATATGTCTTCGATCTGGCTTTGTTCCACATTGCACTGTTCCCGGGCCAGTTGCAGAACATCAGCATGAGATGAGGCCTTCACCAGACTGAATGGCTCATAGACCAAATCCGGCGAAGATTCGATCATCATGGCCTTGGCGGCCTGGTCGGCGATACTCACCTCAGCGAGGACATCCTGCATCTGAATCATCAGGCCCGCCTTTCTTGCAGCCCCAACCAGATTAATAGCCTGGACAGAGTCACCACCCAGGCGCAAGAGTGTATCATCCATCCCAATGACCGAGGGCTCGGCTTGAAGGATGCTTGCATAAACTTGCTGTAGTGTCCGCTCGCTGGAGGTTCTGCCCGCCTGTTTCTCGATTGCAGAGGATGCAAAGACGAAAAGTTCTTTCTGGGACATTGAACCTGCAGTGTCTCTCAACAAACGTCTGTCAATCTTGCCAGATGCTGCTTTGGGTAGACGGGCTAGCGGTATCCAGAGACCTGGAACCATGTATGTGGGAAGTCGGGCGTGCAGCTGGTCCTGTATGGCTTTGAAACTCTCTAAATCAGAAGCGTCTGGTGTTAGAAAGAGAGATCCAGACGCATGGAAAGGCACCAGCCGATCAATCACGATGAACGCGATAAGCGTCTGGTGGCCATCGGATGTGTTGACCTTCTCCACGACAACCTCAGTACTGGCGGCGACAGTTTCATTGACGTGATGTTCAACATCGGCGATTTCAACGCGCTGTCCTCGAATCTTGAATTGTCCATCATTTCGACCAACGATATGAATGATTCCTGCCTGATCTTGAGACGCTAGGTCGCCTGTCCGGTACATCCGATGTTGGTAATCCCCCTTTCGAAGTCGTCGAAGCCATGCGGGCGGGTCGATGAAGGCCTTTCGAGTAGCATCATCGTTGTTCGAGTATCCACGGCCTACAATTGGGCCTTCGAGAAGAAGCTCGCCAACCTCATCCCACCCCATGGGCTTCTCCGTGTCGTCCGGGTCGACAATCCAGGCAACCGCCCCAGTAGGTTTACCGATATTCTGCACTGAATGTCTAGGCCGGACGCGATGGTGGATTGTTGCATTGACAGAGCATTCAGTAGGCCCGTATGCGTTCATCAGACGCATTCCGAGAGCGCTATAAATAGTTCTGTCTGATTTGCGCATCGGCTCGCCGCCCAATAGCAACGTAGGTCGCTGCTCAAAGTTTGCCCAGGGTACAGTTCGCGCGAAAGAGGGAGGCAGGCCCACGTGAGTGAGTCGAAATGCCTTCAAAGCCTCTTCAAACAACACCACGTCATTTCGTTGAGCCTCGCTCGGTATGCAGAGGCATCCCCCAGCCATCAGCGTGCTTAGAGTCTCTAGTATGCTAACATCAAACGCATAGGAGGCGAACTGCAGGAGACGAGACCTTTCATTTATCTGAAACGCCTGCGTATGGCCTCGGGCGCTTGAGGTGTAAGCTCGGTGTTCAATCACGACTCCCTTTGGTCTCCCGGTGGAACCGGACGTGAAAGCGACATAGAGCGCATTGCCTGGCTCGGCAAGCGGCAGGTCCTGGAGTGCGCTGTTTGATCGACATACTCCAACCAGTTGCTCTATTACAAGCACATCCCCCAGCTCATGGCATTGCGCTACCTGCGCTTCGGTTGACAGTATGAATGGACTTCGGAGCTCATCGCAGATTTGCCGCAATCGTGATAAAGGATGGGCTGGACTCAAAAGACTAAACGCACCCCCTGCTTTCATCACGGCGAAAATGGCGATCGTTGTCCATTTGCTTTTTTCCATGTATATGGGGACAAAGCGCTCTGGTCCTATTCCCAAATGTCTCAGCGCGCGTGCTAGCCTGTCGGTCACTTCGTCCAGTTTTTGATATGTGATCGAGCCATCCCATGCATCGACTGCCAAGGAGTCTGGGGATCTCCAGCATCGATCTTGAATCACCTTGTGTACATGTATTTCCCAGAATGGGGGAACATCGGGGATGGACGCTGTAGGCGAGGTAGGTAGAAAGTCCGCTATTATATCCAACAACAGGAGTTGTGGACGATTGAGTGACTCGACGAGGAGGGTCAAGAAGCAGTCGGCGATGCGTTGCGTTGGGCGATCCCCATCTTTCCTCGAATGTTGGGTGCATATTCGGGCTGACAACAGACCTTCCTCCAGGGTACAGTGAAGAACGGAGGTAGGATCGAGCTCCTCAGTCCTTCCAGCAGTCTTCAGTGTCTGCATCCATTCTGGGGACTCCTCACATCCTTTTCTCTCAATTATCACAATGTGACGGATGGGGACTCCGCTCATAACATTCTGATAATGGTGGTGCCGTTGGGATTCCTCCTGTAGATCACTCTCCAGGGTATGCAAATTGTGAGAGATTGATGATTCAAGGTCGAAGTCGGGTTCAAAAGGTATCAAACAGTCCGCCAAGCGATCGGTCTCCCGGGTAGGAGCGAGCTGGGCGTCTGCGTCAATCCCAATGACACCACACCCAGTGTAGTTTCGGAGATCTCCATGAGACGCGGCCGCACAGAGTGTGAGCAGTGCAGGCGAGATCTCATTTGAATTCAGACCGAGGGCACTGAAGTCAAGGGTAAATGTCTTCCAATGCTCATTGGCCAGGGACGGTGAGGCACATGTTTCCTTGCGGAAGAGCGGCGCTCCACCAGCGGCCTGAATATCATGCATATTGTGGCAAGCGCCCGGTGTCCCACAAAATGTGAATACGGGGACTAAGATGCTTGAATTTTTACAAGTGCTACGCTCATACCCAGATTATATACCTCTAGGGACACCGGTCACAAAATAGGTAGTTGAACTAGCGGACTGTGCCTTTGTTTCGTTTACATCTCGTCAAACCTCCCATATTGGCTGGATGCTAATATCCCTCTTTAGTCAACTGGACGAATCAAGGCTGCAAGAAATGCACCAACCTCCAACAGTGACGCACAACCGGTGCGACATTCGACCCCGGGGCCATGAACTGATATTAATATCTCACATTGTCAAGGGAATGCATCGGGTGGCGCTCATCTAGCGTGCCTTCCAAGACATGGGGCTCATGTTTAGTCCAGCCACCTTCTAAGATCCATCTTATCCATGGATTCTTCTCACCCCAGCAGTGAGGGCTTGCTGCCCCCTTCCACATCAGAGAAACCTTGGAACCGAGTGCTCGACGGCTTCCCTTTTGTTGTGCCACGGAGGCAGTGGGTGACAATTCCATCCATTATTCCTGAGGTCAAGCTCTCGAATCATTCGCCATTCTCCAGCCCATGAGCAAATCTTTGTTCCTAGGCGGAGCCAACCGGATATAGCAGGCAGGGAGTATATTGCGATATAATGGTGCATGCCTCCCCGGGGGGTCCCGCGGGGACGATCTGGCGATCCTCGGCCCCCGGAGGCACGGACTCCTGGACGTTGTGGGGCCCGCGATGCCAAGCTGTACTTAATGAAAGGGCCCAATGGCGCACTTGCGGCCACAGTCGTAAATTAAGGGACTGTATGAATATTATTCTCAGTTCGGTTGTCGGTTTCAAGGATCACCTCATCAAATCGGCCCCGGAATCCAATGTATGATAGGACAGAGTACCCCGTAGAGGGCTGCAGCTTCCGGAAGGGACGTACTAGTACTCACCCGGCGGACTCAGCGGGACAAATGAAATGCTTCTTGTACTTCTCTCTTCGCCTAGGCAATGACGCGTTTCTGCTCGCACGGGGGGTGCTTTGGCCTTCAGGCGAGTCAGGTCCTACAGACTTGAAGTTGCCAAGGCAGCCTTTGTTGAGTCAAAAAGAGCGCTCATGACGGATGGCGTAATTGTGACCAGTGACGCAGCATGTGTGTGGAGCCCCCGGGGCCATGATCAATGTCGGAGATTATCTGGGGGACGGGGGCCAGCGCCAACAGGTTCGTGACTCGTGACCAAGACGGGGTCCGGAGTGAGGGGAAACTGAAGCGAGTGTCATAGGTCAAATCAAGAGTAGACTGATACCACCTCGGCTTCGGGGCTCCAATGATGATTTGCTTCACGGGGAATACTATGAGGGGCTCACCCAGGGCAAAGATCTTTGTAGCCTCCTTGTTGCATCAGCGTCTCCCTGTTCGGCCTGGATTAGCGGTCCGTGCTGAGAAATTAATGCTTGATTTGAGTCGGTTGAATTCTTGGGATAAACTTGCAAGCCCACTGGCAATAAAGTAATTCCAACTTTCAAGGGCACTATGGGTTAATCCAAGCTGAAGTTCTGCAATGGCCCGGGTTTGGCCTTATGATCAGGGGCCTCTGGGCCCGATTTCCGGGACCAACCCAGCCCTGGAGCCCGTTGCGGAAAACTACCTTCCAAGGTTCTATGCTGCCATTCGCTGCAGAGCCACTCGTCATTTAGTGGAAGGTGGAGAATTCCATTAAATTGTGATCATGAATCCTTTCTACGGGATCCACGCAGTTGATGCATTCAAGAAGCAAGTTCGGAGTTCTCATCTATTCGATCCTCTCTCGCAGTATATAGGTGAAAGAACACCCGCTGGTCTCGGCTGTTTCGCCAAGGTACCTAGGTACACACCAAGCGAAAGAAGCCACTGAAAAAAATATGTTGCAGGTTCCTAATTCATAAACCATGTACCCAAACATACCAGGGGCCTCAAGAAAGCAAAGAATTGCGCAATGATGTGCGACTACTGTTACTCGAGCGCGAAGAGAGAAAAAATTAAGAATTGGAAGAAAAAAGAAGCCCCAAGCTAGATAATCCAGCTAAGACTATAGCTCTAACCACCAGGGTAGCTATCTAGTTTTAGTCGTATCAGCAAGTGTCCACGGGTCCTGCCATCAAGCCAGACACCCCCAAAATGAAATCAGTAGGAGTACGGCACGATCACCGGTCCATCTATTTCACCTTGGAAGCGAGGAAGCGGGCGGCAGAGCCAGCATTGGCACCGTAGGTCAAATGGGCAGGGGTGATGATAAGAGTTCCATCACAGACCAAATCGCCCACAGCACAGTAGACTTTGGTTTGGTCCTTGGGGTAACCCGGGATTTGACCATGGTCCTGCAAGTTGCGAGTGAAGCCAAAGAGGACAACACCCTTGACCTTGTCCCTCACATCTGAATCCAGCTTCTGGATTGCGTTGTCAATGACAGCACTTCCTTGACTATTTATCGGGGACATTCAATTAGCACTTGCTCTCTCGGGTGTTGGACGTACTATGAGTGTCGTAGACAAGAGGAGGAATGCTCCAAGGTTGGGTGGATGTTCACATACCTATATCCGCCAGCAACAATTTTCGCGTTGGGGCACTTGGTGTTGCACTTGTTGAATACATCCACTGCGGCTTGCACATCCTGGGGCGCGGTATTCTGGGGGAGGAAGTTCTCTGCCAGGCCGGCGGTATAAGCCCCGCCGATACCTTGACATCCAACTTTGCCTCCGAGTTGCAGCTTCAAGTCATCGCATACTTCGGGTCCAACGACAGTGCCCTGGTAAGTTAGCATCATGAGTTGTTAAGCTGGGGTATATAGGCGGAGTGGAAGCTCACCTCGTTGCCAACCTCTGTAGAGCCACGTGCAAAGATGAACATGGTATCCTTGCAATTTCCAAGGTTCAGGTCATTGGCAGCAATATATTGACGACGCTCGACTCTGGTGAGCGAGTTCGAGGCCTCGATCAAAGGGGCGGCCAGAAGGAAGGGCAGGAGGGTCTTGAGGAACATCTTGCCGATAGAGATAGATAGACCGGAGGTTTTCTGTTTTCTTTTCTTTAATGACAATTCTTTTCACCCTACGACCGTTCTGAACTCTTTGATTTAAATACTTTTTCTTCGGGGAATGATTCAGTTCTTCGTCGGTTCGGGGAGGCCCGACTTCAAATTTGAGGCTGCGGGTTCGGTCGGGCATATGTACTGTAGGGGAATTTGGCGTTTCATGATGGCTCAGAAATTGGATCGTATCCCGTATCACGGTGACTCGCTCGTCAAATCCATTTTCAGAACCTCAAATTTGTCGAGAGCATGCATACCGCTGTTTGGTCGAGCAATTTCCATATAATATCCGCTAGGGCATGTGGTTACCGGGACCTCGGGATATATGAACTAGGGCCACTTTCAAGCCGAATTGATGATTCGGATGATCTGAATAACGGTGCCTGGCACAACTGCCGAACACTCCATGCGAAATTCTCGATTTCCGGGTCGTTCGGATACCAAGATGATTCCAAGGTCAACAAGAATTGGCAAACTCCCCTTGTGGCTTCTTGATAATCATGTTGAAATTTGCGCGATTCATATGGTTAATGCTAGTCTCTGATAAACTATCAGAATACCCTACATGGCGACATTCAGCCGCATGTGGTTTCAGACCTTAGAAAACGGGCCCTCAATGGGAATGCATCGGCAATTGATCATTGCTTCAGGAATCAAGGTTGGCAAGAAGTGACAATACCGACCATGAAATCAATCAAATCCCAATTAATTCGTTGCGTCTCGTTCTTCAAATATGCATATTTGGGCCTTTCTCTAACTGACGCAGGAAAATGTGAGCGGAGCAAAGTGCCCAAATAGGCCTAATCCCGCCAGAGGAAACATGAGCGGATTCAAAAAAAGTGCGGGATCGGTATACTTCTACTCAACCTCTATACCCGGACATATTCCAAGGTTGGGGTAATATGAAGGAAACACCGGGGAGATTACCACCCCACAAATAGAGTGCAGCCTTCCAGGGTCCCGAGGTTGGGGCTTCGATCTTTCATCTATCTACGATCTGTTATTCACCTAATCGAAATCTCTTCTCGTTACTGTTTGTCCCTAGGATCAGGGCTAGTTTACTGCTGTTACCTTCCATGCTGCAGTATCAATTGGAACTTTCCGAGGTTGGAATGATCCAATTATCACCTATAGTTGAGCTCTCCGTGTCCAAATTCAACACAATCATCATTGTGGGAATCCTAGTGTCCGAACGAAACTCGGGAAAAAATCCATGGATGCTGCCCGGATAATCAGGGTTTCAAGGTTTGGTCCATTGGTGCTGCCTTGAACATATATCGAGCTCAAACCGGAATATTAGAGGCGCGTAAATGTGTAGGCTTGCCTCTTTCTGCCTGTGTAGGCCTTTCCAAAGGTCCAGAAAAGAACTTGAATGCATGCCTGCAAGGCTTCAACAAACTTTGGAAAGATGTAATACATAATCGAGAGTTTGATGTAGATATTCGCCTGGGCACGTTGAAAGGGAATTCTGTGCTCAGATTGGTACGAAATTCTTCCCACTCGGAAAATCGAGATCGTATATTTACTGCACTTGAGTATCCCATGTAATCCCCCAGATCCATTATCAACCCTGCTCGCAATTTGAACGACGAATAGTTACGGAGTTCAGGGCGTGGAGGGAGAATGCGCCGTTTATGTTTCTGCCTCAGGTGTCGTTTTATCATGTTTTGTCATGTGACTCGCAGAGACTCCCACCTGCCCCAGGTGGGCACCTGGGCAGGTGCCGAGGTTCACGATCGACACATCCCCTGAGATCCAACCGCTTCCCGTCATGAATACTCAGACGTTGCCCAAGACCAACCACTAATCTTAGTGCTGTCGTGTTCCCATTGTCCGGTCAGCGATATCGGACCCCGATCACGCCTTCCCCATCTCACAAGTAGAGCGGGCCTATCGACAACCTTTCTTTCTGTCACCAAATCACTTCGCGATGTTTCAAGTCAAGTCTGGTGCTTGATCTATCTTTCGAGTTCAGCTGAGGACTTGGATTGGAAATTCCTGCAATGTGTTTTGTGGCAACAATTTTGTTGAATACCTTGGAAGAGCCTTTGGAAGGATTCACCACTGACAGTGGAACTTCCAAGGCTCTAAAGTTCTGAGCATCAATTTCCTCGTGTCTATGGAAATATTACAATTAAATATTTATCGCGAAGGTGGAAAAATCAAAGCACAACCCTATCACTGAAGCCATCAAGACTGACGAGCATAGTCCCTGATAGCAGGTTCTTCACTCGAGCCATGATATCCATACTCAAGAATATGGACAACACTATTCAAGATGATCGCGATATTGGTACCCAGCACATCAGTCAGAACCAATCCCTTGGTGACCAACCTATCACAAACAGAATCCATGTCGATTCGAGATAGGTTTCCCGGCCCTTCATGCGTCATAGCATCAACAAAGAGAGCCCAAGTGATCGGGTTGACCAGCAGACCAGCATGGGGATAGAATCCACCAGCAGGCATACCAGGACAAGCCAATTGGACCTGGGTGTTCGAAACACCGACACCATGCGCATCATTCAGCATTGCAGACGCATTCGGATCCGTCTGCGGCGTAACGACCTCGTCCGGACCGGAGTAGACGCTGGTAGTAGGAACATACGCCGAGTCGCCACCGTCTGAGCGGAGAGTCTTGATGAATTCAGATTCATACTGCTGTTGCATAACAGCCGGTGTGCAGCCAGCGTTGGGCAGCAAGCACTCTGGCGCGAAGAGCGTTCCATGGAAATCAGCACTGAGAGCCAAGTAATCCTCCACTGAGTCTCGCGTTGACGGCCAATACTTCAACGCCCATTGTACACCGACGTTTCCTTGCGAGGTGGCAATGACTCCGATCGTAGTGTTGCAGATCCCAGCAATGTAGTTCATGGCATAGGCAATGTACTGCGTAGTGAATTGGATATCTGCAAGCGAGTTTTGGGGGATATTAAGCCAAACCGCGTCCGCAAAGTCGGTTTCGGGGATCAGCTTTTCAAAGTTGAAGTAGTAAGAGACGCCAGCTGGATCGCCAGTGCCGGGAACAAGAAGAATTGGTCGCTTGCCATCGGCACCGTATTTGAAGCTTTCGGGGATGTAAATGGCGGCGCGGAGGTCTTCCTCGGTCTGGTCGTAGGGTGCATCGGTGGAATCCTTGGGATATATAGAGGTTTGGGGGTCGATGGGATTCGAGTTGTTCATCGAGTTGATCGACTCTTCATTGATCCCAGTGAGCAGGTCGACGATGTTCTTCGGGGCTAAGCCTTTTGTGACCAGGTCGATGGCCACGCCGACGAGGCCTGCTTCGCTTGCATTGCGGACATTGGATAAGGATCCCAAGGCTTCTTCGGTAGTTTTGACAGGGTCGATTTTGCCTTCTGCAACATCCCGCAAGGCGCCGATGAGGAGGTCAACTTCCTGCAAAACGCCTTTGGTGATTGAACCGAGTCCCTCAAGGGTATTTTCCAGTCTCGAGATAAAGTTTGAAGTGTCGCGAGCTGCTACCACAGCATTTGAGGCGGGTGCGGACGTTGCCAATGCGGACAGGAAGAGCGGGAAGAGCGCCGCGAATCTGAAATAACGCATGATGTAGAGTCTCACTTCAGCGAGAGCATTGAAGAATTTGGGAGGGGAAGGACAGGAAGTTCAAGGTACTTGCAGATTTGGACGTATCAGACTTTACAGCTTTTGGCCCCTAACTTGTTAGCTGCATCTGACGATCTCAACTAATGTGGCACCCCTATAGCATGCATGATAAATTAGACTTAAAGTGGAAAGACAAAGCAAAAAAGAACCGCAAGGGAGCCCCATCCCAAGCCCACATATCTTGCCGACGGCGTGAATAATTGGTGTTGTGGATTGATCTAGCGATCGAACCGTCGTGGTGGTACGCATGGAGCAGTGGAACATTACTGTAACAAAAGAGTTCAGTGTAAAGTCATGTAATCTCGTTGCTAACCTTCCACAGTTGAAGCCTCAGGCCAGCCACAAGCACGACTCTTTGCATCGAAAATTTCGTGCTTAATGTTATTGCTGTAGATGCTCAGAAGAGATGATTGAAAACCCCGCCTTTCATGTACATAGGAAGCTAAACTAGCACCGTCGCGCGTGGTCCCAAGCCAACCGACCCGTTGACGATCTTTGATCGACTCAGCTGGGATGTTTTGCGCGTGGCGTGACCGAGGTGAAAAGTACCACCCCGTATCAATATACCGCCGTGAGGGCAGCCCAAGTGAGCCGGGAACAGGGGAACATTGAAGCTCAAGCTTGGAAAATCGCCCATGCCAAAGGTGAGATTTCGAGAAATGTCCGATCGGCGATAAAGCTTTGTTTTTCCGGGAAGGAGATTCGGGACTCGGGAAAGCCAGCAGATCGATACCCGATACTCCGTACATGTGCAGGTACTGAAAGATCGAACACCTGACGTTGAAGCTTCAAATCCATTTCACACCTTGTGTTTGTTTGCTGGAACTTTCTTCCGGCAATCCAAGACATTCTCATACGGCGCCCAGATTCCATCACTTTTCACCAGCGAAAATCACGTCGGCGTGTCGAGACTGCTACTATAAGAAGGAAGGATAGTCATAGCTCCACCTTGGCATCCTGATTCCTGCATTGTGTCCCGTGTCTGGTTCGGTGGAACCTGGATATACCTAACTTTCCAAGGTTGGCACTAGTAACCTGGTATCCGTACATATGCATGAGTTCCACGGTTGAGGCTTTGGATGCGGAGCGTCGAGTCCTTGTTGTGTATCTGTTAAACCCAAATAGGCGTTTATGCAAAAGACCCTATACAATTTCGACCTCGGAATGCCCGAACGTTCATTCTCATCTCCTTGGGGCTATACTGTAGAGTACCAATGTACTACTAGGTACTACAGTATACTCAAGTTGGTTTTCATGGCTGATTGTTCCATACTGGATCCTCAAGGCGTACTGTATTACATACTTAGAAAATCCTCGAAGCAGTTGGAATTAGAAGAAGAATATCACTCATCTGTCTACAGTAGGTGGAGTGAGGGTAAATCTTTTTGCGCTAAGGCAAGAAAGATCTTCGGATTTCAACCTCACCAGAAAACCCGCGTTTTTAAGTCTTTGATCCCACACGCATGCTTAGGGAAGACCTCAAGAGGAAGCATACTGAAGTCCGGAGTAGCCCAGATCAAGCCCCCAGTTCAAGGCTACTACTAGTATGTAGTACTCCGTACTTGTGTGGATATTCAACGACTTCTCGAGAACCACCCTTGTAGGGCAAATACCCACCTTACTTCAACCACATGCAGCTTAAAAGTCAAGACCGAGGTCTTCATGTTATGTACAAGCTCCACTGCAATAGATCCACCACTTCGTCACCATCGTGGCCCGCTCCAACATTCCCGGGGAAACAAATGGCGGTTATGGGAGTCCTCCCCTGAGTGCAGAATAACCACCGGGATGTATGCGAGGCTGTTAGCGATGAGTGCGGCTGGGCTCTTGGTGAATGCAAAGAAGTCTTGGTCAAATGAGCAAAATGCCAGATGCGCAAACACCCGTGGACCCCGTCGGTCGCAAAATACCGCAGGTGTACTATACTATACAGACCTCCAAGATTGCTTCTACCAAATCCTCCATCATACGGTAGACTACAAAGAGGAGAACTCTATGCCAGTGTAGCTCGTCCGAGTTCTGGTGTCCCTATCTTCAGGCCCGGGTCTATTCATAGACACTATGTATGCCACCAGATCGACGAGGAATATTTTGGGCAAGGGCGACCTTTCTCCTGTATTCGATCCTTTGCGCTATGGTTCACGAGTCTATGTATACCATGCTATTACTCCAGGGCCTGGACTTTTTGTGAAGGCCGATGCATGCGCAGGAAACCCCGAGCTTTGTGGGGGATTCTGTCTTGCGATATTGAACCTTGAAAGTCAGGCACCAAGGCATTAACCCGCCGCGCCTGCTCCGCGCCGTTCTCCAGATCGACCACCTCACCGATTTCAATCCAGTCCCGAATCAACTCCTTCTATGGCAACCGAGTTGCTATTCACGTAATCAAATCATGCCAGTTGACCGTGAAAAGCCAGTCACATTGCGCAGATCATGCAGAGCATGCATCAAGGGCAAGAGGCGATGCGACCAGGGCTGGCCTAAATGTGCCAGATGCCTGAGCAAAGACGCCAACTGCGAATACGTGAATGTACCTTTGACAGTACAACTGGGCGTCAAAAAAACCACTGGTCCCCACGTCACATTCAAGTCCTCGAGGGCCAAGGCGGCACCTGCTCCTCGAATCTCCCCAGAATTACGACTGGAGATTGCAAAGGAATATGACCCAAACATAATTCGATTTCTTGTGTCCGGGCTACGCGATTTACCGGTACAATTTGCAGAGAGTCAAAAAACACACTTCATCCATCCTCATCTGTATAGGAATGGCTTACCAGCCGCTGTGCGTGAGGTCCATAACATCTGCAGACTCAGCATGCAAATTGGTCAATCAGAACGAACCAGCTTCACTCTACTATCAATTCTGCGACAACAAGTAGCACACATCTGTCGTCGATTGAGCCACGCAGCTACATTCGAGGAATTACTTGGATGTAGCCAAGCGCTAGTCTTGATTCAATGCATCCTCATCCTCAACGAAGATGCAAGTGCCACCTCATATTCGGAAGCAGTCAGTGAGATGCTAGCGGGCGTTGCTGGAAAACTGTGGCAACAAGCCCCTATTCAACTTCCGCAGGCCCTCAGCCCTCGACACGCGTGGCTTCTGGGTGAAAGCGTGCGGCGAACGATCATCGTGTGTTTCATGTTACGCAGCGCTTACTCTCTGAAAACGAGAAACTACTCAGTCCGGACACCGTTCATTGATGCATTGCCGTTTGATCTGCGGACTAATCTGTGGGACGATGATTCGGACAGTTCATGGCAACACGCTCTACCTGAATCCAGTGGCTCGATGGTCTCAATGCACGAGTGGTCTGATGGTATGGCTGCTGGTCGTGTTCATGATGTGTCTGCCTTCAGCGCTCTGATACTCGCGGCTTGTAAAGGGCAAGCCGTTTCGAGGATCCCGTTCCCGCCGGTGGAATCCTATATGGCGACCTGAGGATCGAAGGTCTTAACACTACTGACCTTCATATGCCCAGTGCGTTCCTTGTTTGTGAGCTATCGCACCTGGAGCATTTGCTGGAAATGAATTATCACAAAGTGGGTTAAATATTTATAACATCGAAAAGACGCTGGATCTAATATCATACAGATTTAAGCAACTACCTCAAAAACTGCTTCAGCAATCCAGAAAGCAGCTCCGTCATACCGCGATACAGCTCTTGCCTCTTGATCTCGAAAGCATTGAAGATATCCTGCGCAGACCCAACCGGGATCTGATCCTCGCCCTGTGAAATCCGGCCCCAAACCTCGTCCACAAACTCCTGCAATGGCATACCAATCAGATGTCCATCCTTCAAATCAGGCTGGTGCTTAGTGTCGTGAAGCTCGGTCTGGACAGCGGGAGGGTAGATCTCCAAAACCTTAACATTTCCAGGCCCATCTTCCAGCTGAGTGCGAAGGGCCAGAATGAAGTGGTGCAGTGCAGCCTTGGATGCACCGTAGTTCGGGCATCGCATCATGGGAACCAGGGCCATTTGAGACGTCGTGAAGGCGATCGCTGTTTGGGCATTCTGGCCTTGCAAATGTGGGAGGAAGGCCTTTGTCAGGCGGACAGCCGATGTATAATTTGTGATCAATTCTTGATCGAAGATGTCGATGTCCACGGTTTCCGGCTTCGAGAAATCAAACGGGCGCTGGATCCCTGAGTTGACAAAGATACAGTCCAGGTCCGGGTTCTCCGCGATGATCTCAGAAGCAAATTGAGGAATCTGGAGTTTTTGATGGTCAGTATGGCGTCTATAGTCATTCGTTTCGGGCTGGGGATCACACCTGCTCGAGCTGCATGACATCAAACACCTTCGCGGAAACCTTGTCACTGCCAAGCCGCTGAACGATCTCTTCTAGATTATCCTTTCGCCGACCGGCAGCAATCAGCTTAGATCCGTTTTGAACAACCTTCTCAGCCAGTGTTTTGCCAATCCCAGAGGTGGCACCAATGATGAGGACTTTCTTATAAGGGAATGCCATGATGGAATGCAGTGCGATAGAACAAGTAATGAAGAGGGATGTATGGCAGTCTCCATTCTGCGAGACATGCTCTCATTTATACAAATTCAGCGCTCATCTCTCTGCCATCCTCGACATCATGGCCACTCGCCCAGGCATAGAAGCTCTGCGGAGACTAAACCGAAAACAGACACAGCTCATTCTGATTGGACGGCGAGAAAAGCTTCAGCGAGTGCCGAGATTTCCGCGCCACCGGTGGAGGTTAAACCGAATGCGGTAACGCCCGTTGTTGGGAAATCACGTTTATTCATCACGGAGATTTTGAGATTTTCAAACTTCGTCGTGTTTCTACGGTGTTTCAGTTGGGGGTTGGATTTCAAATCAGCCTAGGACCAAACAAAAGTCTAAATGTGGAAGTCGATACGGTGTCCGCGGGTACGTGGCCTGACTACCCAAGGTCGATTGGCAATTGAACGCTGTGATAGCGGACGTTATATTACTGATGATTAGGGAGATGGGCTTAGTCCAAATTTATATACACCTAGGTATTGTTGCAGAGAGACAAATATTGTACAGTACTTTTCGAAATCAGCTATACCTCCAAACTCTTTCTTGTTGATTCGGAGAAACCAATCCCGACACGCATTAGGCTGGGTGAGGCCACCGCCTCAGAATTCTGGCAAAACTGTCATTGTAATGTTTGTATGGTCAGCAATGAGTCGTCATCGCCGTATTAAATACTATTACATACCTAGGTAGGTATGGATGAGAAGAGCAAGCTACTCAGTGAGGATGGCCCGCCACTCGAGCAATAGCATGATGATTACTCTGCATGGATGGAGAAAGGGGGAAAGTCCTTGGTCCCAGTTACCTGAGCGAAAAGATGTCGAGCCATGATATGGCGAAATCCCGACGATATAATGATATCTTAACCACCCACGATGCTGGCAGAACAAGGTGGTCTGGAGATCATAGCTCATCATCGAAATCACTTTCACCGAAAACTAGTACCAGTGCAAAAAGCGGTATGATTAAAATAGCGATCGTTACTAACAACAGATAATTACCACTGCCATTGTGGTCAGGGGTTGGGGTTGTTTGGCGCATCCGGACTCGTGAAGGCTTTGGTCGTTTGAGTTGTCCTTACGTTTGAAAGGACATGAAATGATGGTGATAAATTCGAAAACTTGTCTTTACAGTCTAAACAGCTTCCCAGTATCCATCGATGATTTGCGACGCTGATTGAGTGATGATGATGGGCTATGACGTCGTTAATGAACATTTTCAGCATGCTGAAAGGGGCCCTTCGAAAGCACATGTGGTTGGTTTTCCATGAAGGAAAGGATGTACTACTTCATCAAATAAACAGGCTTGGAATGGTTTGCATTCACTTGATGATGGCACCATCAACCCATGACACCAATGTGACGTTACCATGTCAAGCCTCGACAAGCCAGTACAATCCGAGATATAGCTAGTAAGCCATATACTAAGCTGGAGTTCTTTTAAAAACTCCACTATTGGGAGAGGGGGGGTTATGTAGACGACGTCATAAAAATATCAACTTTCGAAAATGCCAAACTTGATATCTGAAGAATACAAGTCTATATATATCATTTATTAAGCTCACGGCTTCCTATCGAGAGAATTTACATTTGAACTACTCATCGCAATTATCACAATGACCGAAAATCAGAAAACCTTCACTCTTTCCAACGGCGCCCAGATTCCTGCCATCGGTCTCGGAACCTGGCAAGACGAGGAGGCCCAAGAAGCAGCAGTCCTTGCCGCTCTTCACGCGGGTTATCGCCACATTGATACAGCAAGATGGTAGGCCTGTCCTCGACAACTCAATGCAGACAATGAGGCTGACTTTCTCCATAGTTATGGCACTGAGCCTGCTGTTGGTAAAGCCATAAAGCAAAGTGGCATTCCTCGGGAGGAAATCTTTGTTACCAGCAAGCTCTGGAACAATAAGCATCATCCCGAGGATCTTGACCAAGCAGTGCAACTTTCATTGGATGATCTGGGTCTGGAATATCTCGACCTGTTCTTGATGCACTGGCCTGTTGCTTTCAAGCGTGGAGATGATCCTTTCCCGTCCAACAACGACGGGAAGCTGATCACTGATGACATCGACTATCTCGATGTAAGCCTCGTTGGATGGTAGCCTCAAGATTGCCTACTGACTAGTCAAAGACATATAGAGCCATGGAAGGCCTTGTCAAATCCGGTAAAGCTAAGGCTATCGGAATTTCCAACTTTTCCCAAAAGGAAGTCGAACGCATTCTTGACAACGTGGCGATTAAACCGGCCGTGCACCAGATGGAGCTCCACCCCTGGCTTCAACAAAAGACATTCTACGATTTCCATCGGAAGAATGGTATTCATGTGACGCAGTATTCACCATTTGGAAACCAAAATGAAATCTACGGTTCTCGCGAGGAACATGGTCAGCTGGTGAATGATCAGACCTTGGTAGAAATCGGAAAGAAGTACGGAAAGACCTCAAACCAAGTCGCTTTGGGTATGTGTGCCACTTATGCCGAGATGATGTTTCTCCAACTAACCAACCCTTTCAGCCTGGGGTATCGCACATGGCCGTTCCGTCATCCCCAAATCAAAGTCAGCTGAGCGAATCAAACAGAATTTTGATATTGCTTTCGAGTTGGAACCTGCAGATATTGAAAAGATTGATGCGATCGACAAGAAGCTCCGTTTCAACGACCCAAGTAAAGACTTTGGCTACGAACTATACTCAGGCCTTGATGGGAAGAAGAAATGAGGAGAATTTCGATTGACCTTTGTCAGGATACCGGCCCCGGTAAGAACTTGATCTCAGGAAAAGAGGTGTGGCGGCGAAGTCGACCTGGGGATTCAATCATCATTTATATATACAATCTCGGCCTTCTCTAAATGGGAATCTTGAAATAATAAAATTGATTTCAGTGGGTATCATAAAGATGTAATCCGAAAGAATTACCTACCTAGTAAGCTCATTGCGGAGAAGATAGTTCGCTGTTGCAGTCGTTGAATCTCCCGGCCATAAATCGACCTTCATGTATTCATTGCCTACGACATTCCTTCCAACATAATAGAAGGCAAAGCTGTGGCCTTGGTGGGAATTACTTGGACCAACAGAGAGGCCGAATATGACAGCGATTTTTATTGATTGTTGCTTCGTTATATTGATGTTTAAGCTATGATTGCGGGGCACACCAGGTAGCAAGCGTATAGCACTTTCCCGTAAAAATACATCTAGTCATGTCTTAATCCTGTACTGTACTTAAGATGAGCCTATCAGCCTAGAACGCGGTCTGAAAGGAGGAGCAGCCTTCCCTTTCTATTCAGTCAGACCTCACGACCCTAGGAATTATTTTCCGCGCAAGAGTGCAGAGGTATAGCTGATTTCGAATAATACGGTATGCGCGATATTAATTGTTGATCTTGGCCAGGATGCCGACATGGATTGGGCTTAAGAATTATATAGGGACACCGCGGGTAGACTTCCGCAATGGGCCGGATTGGGCCCAACCCAGCCCAGAGCCCAGTACTCCGTAATGGGCCCCCAATGGGCCCCCAGAAAAGCCCAGAAAACCCCATTTTGATGCATAAACATGGTCTTGGCATTCATAATTCTGCTGATTACCTAGGTAAGACCTGGGTAGGTTTTATGTACGATTGTTTTACCTTCCAAGGTTCCAAGTTGTAATCTTACAATTGACTATGGTGCAAGTATATATATTCGCACCATAATCAGAAGAGCCTCGCGAACTCATCTACTTCCAAGTTCAAGGTTAGACATTACTGCCCAGGTGTGGTTTAAAGCCTTTGAATTTATATCTATCTCTTTCAAGGTTCTCTCTTTCTTTACTATCATTATCATATCTAGAAACGACGTTTTTTCAAGATACATTGAGGTTATTAGTCCAAAAGGATAGTACTTTCATACCTGAGGATACTACCAAGATCTACATTATTTGTGAAAAGACTAATTATTGGCATGTTTGTAATGTTTGGGGCCCAATGGGCCATAAAACCGCAGTGGGCTTTGCCCCTGAGCCCAGAGCCCATTAATGGGCCCGAGATCCGGCCCAAAACCCAACCCATTAACGGGCTGGGCTGGGTTGGGATCTGGGCTTTGTGGGCCGCTGCGGAAGTCTAACCGCGGGATAATGATTACCTAGGTACGGAGTAGACTACTATAGAAGGATGTATCATGCCACAGAATCAAGTATCGCTTTCTTCATTTCTCATCGCGTATATATCTAAAATTGCCTGATTCATGGAGTCTCAGAGACGTTGTAGACCAGCTTCTCGCCGCTGACCTTGTCCTCCTTGAGGAGCTTCAGACCGTCAATGACACCCTTGAGACCGTCCTGGCCGACGCGGGGAGGGTGGACCTTGACCTTCTTATCGGCAAGGAACTTCTCGGCAATGGAAATCCACTTCTCGGCGAAGGCCCTGTCCTCAGGCTTGGCGGGGAAGGGGATGTTGCCGAAGTTGAAGGCCTCGCCCATGGTGGTGTAACCCAGAGTGAAACGGTCGTTGACGTTCTCACGGGCAATCTTCACGTTGAGGAGAGCGCTGTATTCACCACCCTCGGTGGAGAGGGCGTTGTCAGCGAAGGCAGCGCTGGACTCGAGCGAGATACAGTCGAAGACGTATTTCAATTTGTTGTCGGTAGCCTTGCGAATCTGAGCAGGAGCCTGGGCATCCTTGTAGTCGTAGACCTCGTCGGCGCCGAGGCTGCGGACCAGATCGAAGTTGCGAGGGGAGCAGGTGGTGATGACTTTGTAGCCGGAGAGCTTGGCGAACTGAATGGCCAGGGTTCCGGTGGCGGTAGAACCGCCGTAGATCAGAACGGGGGTTGCGTCCTTGATGGGCTCGGTGGGCAGTGCAAGCTTGAGACTCTGGTACAGACCCTGGCCGACGGTGCTGATGCCAACTCCGAGGGTGGCGGCTTCCTGGAAGCTCATGTACTCAGGGATCTTCCATTGGACATCACCCTTGGCGACGATGTACTCCGCGAAGGTGCCGTCCTCGGGCTGCACTGCATTACCGCCGTGTGCGAATCCGCAGACACGGTCACCCTTGGCAAATTGCTTTTTCACATCCTTGCCGACTTCTTCGACAACACCGGCGTAGTCACATCCGACGAGGACACCGGGGGGGGAGAGGAAAGCAATGTGCTTCCAGTCCGTGGGGTTCAAGCCAACGCTGACGGTCTTGATGAGCATGTAGTCATCACGAAGCTTGGGGACGGGTCTGTCGGTGACGAGTCCCTCAGTCTGGGGCTCGGTAACAATGACTGCTTTCATGAAAGACATGGTGTGTATGTGTGGAATGATCAATTGAGCTTTGGAGAGATCTCCGTGTTAAATAGTGCGGTCATGACAAATGGACTATGACGAAACAACTTGAGCCGAGGCCGAACTGGTCCCACTCCCCGAATCGTCTGAATCATTGCACCGACTCCGTCTCAACTCTCCGTCTGCTCCGCCTGGGCTCCACCGGTCGATTGGGGGATTTTCATCTCTGCACATACACTCTGCACAGGATGTTTCTTTGAAGAAGGGCTAGTCCTGCCCCGCTTATGCATGTTGAGTCAACAATCCGCGACCTCGGCACTCATCTGCACCGCTATAGCCTTGGGCGAACCTGAGACTTGCCCTGTGCCCCAGTCACGCTAGTTGACTAGCGGGGCGCGGGACAATCGTCAATCATCTGAATCATGCGGTGAAGTGGCATTCAGTCCCTACAGAAGCCCAACAACCGGTCAATTGGATTGACTGGGCATTCCTCCTACTTATTTTTCTTTCCTTCATTTTTCTCTCCGTCGTGATGGCTCTCTTCTTGGTCATAGATCTCCACAATGGGACAGGTTTGTCAGGGATTCTCCATTGAACGCAAGGGATGCCAGCCGAGAACGCTCGTGCTCACGCCTTCAAACAAATAAATCTGCAATTGAAATGTCATTCTTACACCCTGAGTCGGTTCTTGCTCCTCATATCGCGAGGCGTACAAAATAAGCGTGGCGTCAGTAAGCGCGTCGTGGGGCGGTGCTTATTTGTCTTATCGAACCCCTCCTTTGACGACACTCCAGGACCCAACCCTTCACCACAAGCATGAAGGTCCTTTGTCTTCACGGGAAGGGCACCAGTGGCTCGATCTTCCGCTCCCAAATTTGTGAGCTCCCCGCAATTTGCACACACCCGCAATCTCACACCCCGCAGCCTCCTTCCGCGGCAAGCTTCCCGAGGGCGTCGAGTTCGATTTCCTCGATGGCCCATTCAACAGCAACGCCGCCGCCGGTATCGATTTGTTCTACGACCCACCGTATTATTCGTGGTACGAGAATGACAGCATAGACGATATCCGGGGCGCCTGCGAAAGGTTGAACGAATACATCGCCGAGAACGGCCCCTACGACCTAGCTCTGATGTTCTCCCAAGGTTGCGTCCTGGGCTCTAGTGCCCTTCTGTTCCATCAAGAGGAGACACCGCATCTCCCACCTCCTTTTAAAGCTGCGATCTTCGTCTGTGGGGGACCTTCTACAACCGTGCTCGAGGAAATGGGGTTCCATATATCGGCCGAGGCGCGCGAGCGCGACGCCGCCTCCCGCAAAGCTCTCGCCCTACAGGCCGGATCGTCTGCTGTTCTAGCCAGGGGCTCTGATCGTTGGACGGGCCTTGAGTCGCTGAATAACGGTCTTTCAGAGGAACAGCTACAAGAGGAAATCACCTGCCCCTACCGCGTCGCCATTCCCACGGTGCATATTTACGGGTCGAAAGATCCTCGATATGCGTCGGGTGTGCACCTCTCTGGCATTTGTGACCCTGCGAAACGTCGGTCCTTCAACCACGGGGGCGGGCACGAAATTCCCAGAACGGCCTTCGTGAGCAACTCGATTGCGGGACTTTTCAGATGGGCTTCTGAGCAAGGTGGCGTTCAATAAACAAACATGAGCTCTTCATAATTTCCTATGTGACCCTTCATTGCGACTATAGGAGCGAATAGACCGATATACCGAATAGATATTTCATCTCCGGGAACTATTTTTGCTCGTGGAGAATGCGGACACCTTCCACCGGCCCTGATGCAAGCAAAACGTCATTGAAAACAGTGGCCTGCTGCAGTTCTAATTTCAGATCTTTTGCATGGGCCTCATCCTTAGCCAAAAATGCACACGTGGACCCAGAACCACTCATGAGACTTGCGATCGCACCAGCCTTCTTCCCAGCCCGCAAGGCAACGTCGATCTCCGACAAGAGCTCCACCGAAGGCGCTTCGAGATCATTCACAAGAGCAGATGTCAGATCTTGTGGATGAATATCCCACGAAATGCCAATGCACCTTTGCCTGTTAATCGCATATTCTTTGGCCGATTCCACTTGCCCCGATAATTGATCGTACTTTCCAAAGACTTCCTTAGTCGATAGACCAACAGACAGCACACCGAGTACCCAATTCCATCTGTGTGCGCCAGCTTGTAGGCTCACGAGTGGCTGTCTATGCCCTGATCCAAGGGCCATCATGCCCATAATGAAGAAAGGCACATCTTCACCTAACCTTGCTCCGATGGCCATAAGATCGTCATCGGAAACATTCGAGCCCCATAGGATATTACAACCGACCAAGGCCGCGGCCGCGTCGGAACTTCCACCCCCAAGCCCGGCTTGCGTTGGTATTACTTTGACCAGGTCGAAGTGTAATTGCGGCTCAATGCCTACGTGAGCACCGAGCGCTTTCGCAGCCTTGAGCACGAGGTTCGCATCGTCGGTTGGAATTCTTTCGCTCTGTGTGCCCGATATATTGATTGTGACGCCTTTCTGGTACGTGATGGTCAAAGTATCGTATAGCGAAATGGCTTGGTAGACCAATGTGATGTCGTGATATCGATCATCTCGCAAAGGCCCGGCTCGGACTTGAAGATTGACCTTGGCGGGGGCTTGGAGGGTGATTGATTGCATGGCAAACCCCGACAAAATAGGGCAATCGGGGGGTAGTTCAAGATTGGAAGGTCAAGGGGTTTAGCAATTGTTTAATTGTGCTCAGTCATAGACCGGGCGTACTCAAGATAGGTAGGCTGAAGCGATGCCCGGAGAACTGTCCATTCCCCCGGCGGGGTAAACGCCTAGTCCAATTCCCTGCCCAGGTGGGCTAGGCGACGCCCGGCCCCCAAAGCCCTGCTCCAGTTGACTAGGATCGCCCGTGGACCATAAAGCTGCTTAATCGCGGATGATTTGAATTCGGTTAAGCACAATGGCCCTCAAGTGACGCAACTTGTATAGCTTAGAAAGAACTACATTTTGATGTGAAGAGGTGAATATCGACCGTAGACCTCGGGGGTAAGACATACTTGCTACTCAGTTGAAAGTGCCTTCCAATGTTGTTTTTTTGTGCGTATCAGGTAAAACCTTCAAGAAGGATGGGTGTTATGTCACAGTAGATGATAGCCCTGCAGTGTCGCGATTTGGAGCTGGTGCTACTTTACGGCGGATCCATAGCGCATAAAAAGGCTGCAGATCATAGAGGGGTATACTTTGTTTCCTTCGCCATCTCCGCGCCTTGATCGTTCTCCTCAAGTCTCGCGCCATGGCAGTTTCCAGACATGAAGTGACAATCGGGGTCGTGATACCAGCTGCCGGTCGAGGCACACGGGCAGGTCAAGGCTGTCAAAAGGCATATCGTCGACTGGAAGGCGATACTGTGTTGAATCGAGTCGTCAAATCGTTCCGAGCGTGGAACGCAACTTGTCCCATTGTTGTCGTTCACCACGAGGAGGATACCGAGCTACTCGAGGCATGCATAGACCGTGATGCCAATGTCTACACCACCACAGGAGGAAGCGAGCGACAAGCTTCTGTTTTGGAAGGCCTGCGACTCCTCTCCACCCTGAAAGAGAGTCCATCACATGTTTTCATCCATGATGCGGCGCGCCCATTTACCTCTCATCGCATACTCAATGACGTACTGGAATTGCTCTGCAGAGATTCGTCCGTGGGCGTGATTCCTGCACTTGCTGTATCGGATACTCTTAAAAAGACTGACTCGAATGGAGTCATCACAGCCACCGTTCCCCGCTCTGGACTGTTCCGTGCTCAAACCCCACAGGCATTCTTGTTGGAGACAATCCTGCTGGCCCATGAGGCGGCATCTGCTGCAGGGTTCTCTCATACAGATGACGCTTCTCTCTTTGAGGAAGCAGGATTACCTGTTCAGACTGTACCAGGAGATGAGAACAACATCAAATTGACATATGCCTCCGACTTCGAGCAAGGCGCCCGGATACTGCGAGAATATACATCTACAACCGCCGTCCCTGATGTTCGAGTTGGCCATGGATACGACACGCACAGCCTCGTTCCAGGACATTCAATCACTCTCTGCGGAGTGGAGATCCCACATACCGCCACGCTGCTGGGTCATTCCGATGCAGACGTGGGCTTACACGCTTTGACGAATGCCCTTCTGGGTACCATATGTGCAGACGATATTGGGAGCCATTTCCCGCCCGGAGATCCGCAGTGGAAGGGGGCCTCGTCAGGTCAATTTATTCAACATGCAGTTCAGCTTGTCACCCACGCTGGTGGTGTAATCACACATTGCGACGTAAGCCTTGTGTGCGAGAAACCACGAATAAGCCACCACCGTGGTGTCATGCGGGATTCCATTGCGTCTTTGGTTGGGTTAGACAGAAGTCGTGTTTCACTGAAGGCTGGGACAAATGAGCGGAATGGCTTTGTGGGTCGTGAAGAGGGAATCATTGCTTTTGCTACTGCTACGGCTGTCTTTCCCAATGGGCATTAATGTTCTCAATGCCAGCTTTTTCGTTATTTCGTTTTTCCAAGTTTTCAAGCGTACATCGAAAACATGATCATGGGTATTGACGTGCAGGGGCAGTCTTGAAATGCTCTGCGGTATGGAGTAGATCGAAACGACATTGTCTATAGGTGGGAAGGGCTGGAGGGGTTGACTGAAGAATGTGGCGTTTGAGGGGCCAGCTGAACTTCGCATCGGGATATGCTGAGAGCCCAAGAACCCTCTGTATTGCACTAACCGGTGGAGAACAGAGTGGCGCAATGCGACCTATCGAAAAAGACAATGCCACTTCGCCGATCTCGAACGAGGGGTCAACTATGTGGGGGAATCGGCACGCGATCACTCTGTTCCCATAGACGTGGGCGCCCCTCCATACCTATCGGCACGGTCTTTGAGAAACATTAAGAATGCGAATCTGTGTCTTTCAATCCAGCTTCGAGGAGCTTCAAGCTTCAGTCGGCGATTCACAAGAACTATGCATGAATCCGGGACAACATATCACGCAGCATGAGATAACACACAAAACGATCCACAAAGAGACGGCAAGGGCCCAAATTGATGAGGCAGTCAGCGAAGGCCATGACTTCTACTTGAATCTCATGTGGGGTACGCATGACGACTCGCTCGCCGGCGTTGATGCAATCCGATACTTTGAATCATTGAACCTTCCCGCTGCTGGAATTCAAAGCTCCGAACGAGAACAGTCTAAACAGGACTTCCTCGCCACTGCCAAGGCTGCAGGTCAGCCTCGGATCCCAGGCACTACCGAGTTTCCCTTGTTTGTCAAGCCTGCATCAAGCTATGGAAGCATGTTCATCGATGAACATTCTTTGTGTCAGAATGAAGATGAATTGAGCAGCTGCATCAAGAAAATGAACCGACAAATGCGCCCTGTGCGCGTACTGCGAGCTCAAGCGGTTGGAAATCCGGATCCCGACCTCTATGCCGATACCCTCGAGGCAGCTGGGCGACATAGCTCGGATCTCGTCGTGCAAGAATTCATCGGCGGAGAGGAGTATTCAGTCGTGGTGATTGCCATGGGAGAAACGCCGTGGCCCCTCAATCCCCAGCATGCCAAGTACAAGCAGGAGGATGGCAAAGCACCCTTCCTGACATTGGATCTGAAGTTCGACGAGGAATCGTGCTACGAGCTGCTCAACGAGAGCGACGACCCCGAGCTCTGGCAACATCTTCAGGAAACAGCAGTTCAAGCGTTCACAACAAACAAAATGCACACGAACTATATGGGCTGTGATGTGGATATGCGCATTGGTCTGGATGGGAAGGCCTATGTCATCGAAGTTGACCCCCTTCCTGTCTTCTTCTATCCTATGGGATCCCAGCTTGAGGATACTGATGTCCAGCGGAGCTTTCCGGGGAGCTATCGAGCGGTTCTCAATACGTATATCACGAACTATTTCCTCAAGAATCCCGACCGACGTGGACTCAATCGTGATGAACTAGATGGGCAGAGTGAGTCGGTATTCAGAAATGGCAACGGACAAGCCATGACAATCCAAGAAATGTCCGAGATTGCCATGCTACGATCATATCGAGGCACTTTGCTGGATATTGGTCGCCGAGATGGAGGCATCGCACGCCTTCTACAATCCATCCCACAGAATGAGATCACAACCTTGACCGGGGTCGACATATCGAGTGAGGATACCCAGACCTGTCAAGAAGACACGCCATATGCTCATGCCCATCATATGAAGCTTGAAGTTTATCTTTCTCAAATGACAGAGCCAGTCGATCATATTATCTGCAATTTGACGGTGCAATATCTTCCCATAGAAGGACTGGACTTTGCTTTGGCTCGGTTTTTCCAGCTTGCAAGAAAATCCATTACTATGGTGGTTTCTCAAAAGGTGCTTGTTTCTGGCAGCGTTCGTGGTCCATTGAATGAGATCCGTGAAAGTATCAAAACATTCCAGATTCCGTCAGATTGGACTATTGCGCCGAGAGATGGCTCTGATGGCCTCGAATGGCTGTTCTCTTTCGAGCGCAAACTCCGATAAACGCAAAGAGATTTCAATAATTCAGTTCTCGATATATAAGAGGCACAGCAGTGGAATAGGAACTCGAGTCGCATTGGGAAAATACAAGATGGCGCAAGCGAAGGTCTTTAGCAACGGTCACAACGATCTTGGAATAGATCACCGATTATGATGTCGCGATGGATTTGTGAATGTCGGTTTGGTCACGGCTGGCGCTTTGGATATGTAGTCGCAAGGGGAGGCCCCTCCGAATGAGGGAGGGCGAGAGAGACATGATCCAACATTCCACACAAAGACCAATGAATCGATCGTAGATCCAGATCAGTTGGGCTAGTCCTCGTCCCTCTCATTGTCCTGGAATTCTACCCAAGTCTCCATCTTCGAACGCACATGCGCACCATACACGACGAAGCTGTCGTCTTCTTCAACGGATTGCACCAGACAGTTCTCGCCAGGCTCAAAGAAGAACGGGACGCTCATACGACCCAGCTGGGCGGACGCATTATCGTCACTCAAAGAATTCCCAGAAGCATCGATTACAGGAGATCGAACGCGATGCATGGTAGCCACAAAACGACCACCTGATACCCTCTCCATCAAGTCCCCAATATTGACAACTAGAGACTCCGGTATATATGGCGCTGCCACCCATTCCCCAGAGGAGTTCTGCACTTCCAGGCCACCGGTGGAGTCTTGGTGCAGGAGAGTAAGAATACCGCTGTCCGTGTGTGATGTGCAACTTAGCTTCACAGACGATTTTGCTGTGGTAGATGTGGAAGCCGAGGGTATGATTGGTGGGTAATGAAGAAGTCGAAGTGTGCTCAGGGAATCTTCTAGGTACGGAGCGAAGAAATCCATGGACTTGCCCAGGGAGGAAGCCAACAAAGATAGTAGCTTGGAAGCCAATGTTTGTAATTCGACATGGAGCCTTTCCAGATCGGAACGTACAGGGAATTCTGCTTCACCCGGCCACACGTTGGCCTCGGCGAGATTGAATTTCGACGTGGGAATTGGAGATGACGCCGTACGAATTGATTTCGCGGGTCCCATTTCGAACCCTTCTTTCAAATTGTCGGATGCCAGTTCTGGTTGCGTCGGGAAATAGCTTTCGGGCAACTATCGTCAGTGAAAGGACAACAAACATATGAACAATGGGTAGTGACCCCCGATAAGTGTTCTCATTTCCCTTCTGAAAAGACCGCTTTGCGAGTCTCATCTTTTGGTCAATTGGCAGGCGAAAGAATTGGCGAGACAGATTGAACACATCTTCGTGTTTGAAGCTCAAGGGAATGTTCGTCAGATATGCGAAACCGGTTGTGGCAAAGACTTTATATAAACGTTCGCTCAATGCTTCTTCTTCCTTGGGGTAAGTACCAATGGGGGAGGCAAGAATGCCTACGTCTACCACGGGCAATGATGAGAATGTGGTAGTCATTTGGAGAAGATTGAATGAATAGAGTCCATCGCGGGGTCCTTTTTAATGGCAGCTCAGACCCCCGCTCCCCACTTGGGAAGTGATTGTGTGCTGCATGTGCCACACAGTAGGGCTTTGCGGCATGCATGATGCTACGGGATTTGGCGCTTTGTGTCGGCATCTCGTAGGAGCTCTAGGTTCGGGGTAGCGTTGGACGATCCTTTGCTTGCGATATGAACATAACACACGATCAAGACGCTGCCATGGTGCACTTTAACTGTGTGAGATTGATTGCTGTCTCGAAACCCAATGGCTTTCTTTTTTTTTCCTCTTTCTCTCTCAGCCGGAGATAACTCGGAGTGAAGAGTGAAGAGGATGGGGACACCGAGCCCACTGTGTATCTGAGAGAAACCCACAAAAAGGCCAGATGGAGCAGATAGCAGGAATCGAGCGGAAGAGGATGGCTAGAAGAAGAAGCCCAATGTGACAGGGAGTATGTACGGCGTACGGAGTAGAGAACGTCGATATGCTCCGCGATAGTTCGATGCCAAGAAACCGGCCCCGCGATTCACCGGAGAGTCACTTCGGGGAACGTCATTCGCATACTCTTGACTCACTCGGCTTCTGTTCACTGCAATCTCTTCCTTTCTGTATATTCACTCGCTGTTGCACAATCATGGCGCAAGAATCGCAAGTCGCACCCCGCTACCTGAGTGGCGACAAGCCCGCTCTCCGGGAGTTCCTGGATAAGTTTGATGTACACCTTCACTCCCAAATTTGGCCATGGCGCAATCGCTAATATCTGGATATTCAGGTCTTCCTTTTTGACTGTGATGGTCTGTTGCCCACCTTCCCTCGGACTCGGCTTTCACTCCGCGATCTTCGCGATCACCTACGTCGCAACAACCGCTGAGACAATCGTCGTTTAGGAGTACTCTGGTCCGGTGACCACCTGTTCCCGGGTACCGTGGAGACATTGGAGTTATTGCGCAAGAATGGTGTGTCTCGAAATGCAATGAGCGTCCAACAAAAGTTGACAAATGGTCTAGGAAAGCAAGTGGTCTTCGTGACTAACAACAGCACCAAGTCGCGCGCAGACTACCGCAAGAAACTTGAGGGATTGGGTATCCCCAGTACAGTGGTCAGTTCATAAAGTTATTCAAACACGGACCAGAGGACAAAGCCGCTAACATCCAACAGGAAGAGATCTTCTCCTCCTCTTACAGTGCGTCCATTTACATTTCCCGCATTCTGCAACTCCCCGAGAACAAGCGCAAGGTCTACGTGATCGGCGAGACAGGCATTGAGCAAGAGCTCCAGTCCGAGAACGTACAGTTCATTGGCGGTACAGACCCTGCATACCGCCGCGACATTACCCCAGAAGATTACAAGAAGATCGCCGCTGGCGATGAATCCCTGCTAGACCCGGAAGTCGGCGTCGTGCTCGTCGGCCTCGACTTCCACTTCAACTACCTTAAGATGGCGCTGGCCTACCACTACGTGAAGCGTGGGGCCGTTTTCCTCGCCACCAACATTGACTCCACGCTGCCGAACTCGGGGACTCTCTTCCCCGGTGCCGGCTCAATGAGTGCGCCTCTGATTATGATGTTGAACCAAGAGCCTGTCGCTCTTGGAAAGCCCAGTCAGGCTATGATGGACTCTGTTGAGGGTAAGTTCAAGTTTGATCGTAGCCGCACTTGCATGGTGGGTGACCGTGTCAACACGGATATTCGATTTGGACTTGAAGGCAAGCTTGGTGGTACCCTTGGTGTGCTCACTGGTGTTTCCTCAAAAGAGGAATTTTTGACTGGAGATGTCAGACCTCACGCTTATCTGGACAAGCTTTCTGACTTGCTGGGCTCGGAATAAGCAGTACCTAGGTATATAAATATGCATCAAGTGGAATAGACTTATTTTAGATACACACCCGTGGACACCATACTACACCGCTAGACAATCTGAGGTTCATGCTAATGTGTTTCTAAGCTATACTTGGGCATCTTGTAGATTCTGTTAGAAGAGCCTTGGAGTCGATTGCAATCTGTCTTTGGTTCGTAAAGGATACATACAGGGTGACATGCAAATGATTTCCATCGACCTTTTAAGCACAAGCCCACGGATACATCCGTGGACTGATTTCCAAATCAGCCCTAATGGGCGAAAACAACCGACTGGCCCTGCACTCCTCTCGGGTAAGAGTTATAGCTCACCCCGTCCACCTTTAGTCCCTGTTCATTCAACAGTGTAATGGTGTCCCCAATCTTGGAGAAGGCGAAGTCAGGAAGATCAAAAGAGCTAGTGCCTGTAACACCCAACTCTGCATCTTGGGGAAGTATCTGGGACTCTCCAGCGGAATTCTTGACCTTCCAATTTGAAAGCGGGATTTTATGATCCGTCATGTTTGAAAGAGTCACTGATGTGCGTCTGGTGCCGGAGGGATCTCGCCGTTCCGTGTCCAACGATGCTTCAACAATTGAAACAGAGTTCTCCAGGAGATCACCGCGTTTTGATTCTGGGCTCAGGTAGTGAGCCCAAGTCTCAGACGAGGTGGCATGACCTGTCTCATCATCTGTATGCACCGCTTGAGATGCGAAACCGAGGAAGACTCCAACCCATTGACCGGAGCTCGGGTAGTTGATCAACAAACCTCCATCTTGGTATACACCATCATCTTCTTGATATTTCTCAATGTTGCCCTGGTTCATGTGCACATTATGGATTCCAGTCCCCCCCTTCAATTGTTCCCCGAAAAGATAAATATCGGCTTCTTCGTCAATGGCTTTTCCAATTTCCGGTTCGAGTACATCGATAATATCATTGTTCTCCCCGGGCTTGTCATGAGGTAGAATTCGCCCCCAGTGAACATTGAACAAGTTGCTCCGGATGAAGTCCAGTCTTGTGGCCGTAGGGCTTGGCTTGGTGTCTTCGAGAAAATGGAAGCCCGGGGATAGGTCTTTGAGATCGTTGACCATTGGGTGGTCGTCAAAGGTTCTGTTCACCCAATACACAAGCCGGGAATCTTTGCTATCACCGGACTTAATATTGATCGCTGCTCGACATAGCCCAGGGATCTCTAATTTTCCATTCCGGCCTCCGTACGGTCCACCGTATGGCCCATGTTTTTTGAGTCCCTGTCTTGTATGGCCAAGGTCATCAGTTTGGTGAGCCCGGTGAGACTCATCAGGTTTCACACTCCGGTCTTGGCCATCACTGAAGTAGAGTTGCATATGTGGAGTGGGATCGTTATCAACGTGTTGGGTTTGATACGTGACCGGATGCGCCTTCCACACTCCGTAAGGATGCACGCCGGGGTCGCGAACTCCCATAATTGATTTTATAGTGAATATGTGGCGATGAAAATTGGACGTTCGAGAGAGTTTGAAATCGATTGTGGAAGCGAGGATCGATGCCTATGGGAATTTATACAGATTTGGCACATTCTAACCCTCAGATTCCTGCCTTCGATTCCTATATAGCGGTCTAGATCAAAAATAAAGATCTGGAATATGATATCAATGTTTCGTCTGGTTTGCCTTCATGACATCTCTATGATGTGATTGTGATATTGGCTCACTCATCGTGGCTAGAAAGGTAATGGGCTGTTACAATTACCCTCGATCTTTGCTCTTTGATGGTAATTTTGTGCACGGTGGTGTAAATAACCATGGAAGGGTTGCCCAGGCGGGTCATGTCAGCCCAGGTATGGCCTAAGTGAAAGCCACTTCCAAGGTTGCTACCTATATCGCCATGTTTCCAAGACGATGATACATCGGCATAAGGGGAGACCCTGACTCCAGAGCATCAAGAAACACCTGAACATCGCTGTCCCGAAGTTCCAAGCCTGGAAAAATGTGGCGAGGGAAGGAGTGCCAAGGTTGAGGGCCACAAGAGTCCTAGTATTACAAGGTTTTTATTGATATTTCAGAATCAATACTAAGACGCTCTTCATTGACATAATACATGGTGCTTCCTTGTTATTTGTTCTTCAGCCTTGTAACAGACACAAGTTCTCTATGTCCGAGGAGCCTGGAATTTACGATCCTTCACATTTCCCGCCTTATATCCTGGATCAGCTTCTAGGTATCATTGGGTATGATCGTAGCTCTAGGGCTCACTTCGCGTCTGAAATTCCTAAAGGAAGAGAGCTTTCTTCTGAGTCCTGTACAATTCCTACATATGAAATGGTTTGTTCCTGTATACATTGCTATTTGCGACTTTACTAAACATGCCGAAAGGGTATTCACTTCCGCAGATCAAGTTATCGAGGCTGAGACGTAGGTGATATGGTTTCCGAGAGCTCAAATTCGCCCGTGGATCTGATCAGATGCGGATCACTTATCCACCTGCCCAAGTGAGATTGAGACCATCCCGAGGTCACACACCACGCAGGGGATATATATTGATGACGGCGCCGGAAAAATCAGTCAGATTTTCCAAGTTCATTACCTTTTGAGTACCCCGGGATACCTAAGTGCTTTTAAATAGGTAACTTATTGATAGAGATCAATTGATCAGTCGAGAAGG
The DNA here is from genome assembly GCA_911174995.1 of Penicillium olsonii. Taxonomy (NCBI): domain Eukaryota; kingdom Fungi; phylum Ascomycota; class Eurotiomycetes; order Eurotiales; family Aspergillaceae; genus Penicillium; species Penicillium olsonii. The sequence goes on from CAJVNO010000033.1 coordinate 1,384,494, forward strand.
ACATAAGACTCCGTTGTACTAGGTATGAGCGGCATCCCCCCGTTGGTGGGGTGGCAAACCCCAACGTTGAAGTCATGACTGCATCTCGTATAACGCGCATGTAATGATTTCTCGTTCAACCATCCGGATGCTTTGGATGTCTATTTTGAATTGGTCATGGATATCCCGGGCTCGGGTTCCTCATCACCAGACATGCGTTCGCTCTCGGAATAGCCAAATGCAGAGCATATGGAAATCCAGACCTGGGTCGCCCTAGTGATCCAAGGCTGCTCCAAGAGTCTAGTTTCAATCGAACCATCATGCCAATACTTGGGTTTGATGGTTCATCCAGATAACCATGTCGCTATGAGATCTGGAGGGATGCCTTTCAACAGCCCGAGGAGTATATAAAGGTTGTCGATTCTCATGTCTGGATGGAATTCTTTTCAACAGCAAACCCACATACTCAACAGTACAAGAGCCATTCTCATACCTCACGGCCAATAAAGAGCGATCTCAAGATGAAGTTCAACGTCCTGACCCCGTTCGTTCTCGCCTGCCTCGCCACGGCTACTGTTGCCGAGCCCGAGAAGTATCACCATGACGAAGTGACCGTTCAACTTGCCAACGACCAGTCGGGCGCCAATGCCAACGTGAACGTCCCAGCAGATGGCGAAAAGCGGTCGATCGACCACCTCTGGGGAAAGACTGCCGTTGCAAGGAAGGGCGCTGTCTATGCGACAAGTGCGCAGCTCACCAAGTTTGAGCAAGACACCGTTTGCAAGATCTTCGGAGAGCACTACCTCGACGCCAAGCTCAATGCTAGACAGACCTGGGTGTCGTTGAAAGGTGGAGCGGTGGTGAATCTGGAGCATGCGTACATCGTCTGTCACGAGTAAAAATCTGATGATTCCAAGGATTACTAGACAGGCGAAGCAGCTTGAGCTTTTGCTTCAGACACCGTGCTTGCAATTGTCTAGTTTTTTCGTATTGCAGCTGGAGAGGGACCGGAATCTTGAAGTTGAATGTTTTTAGTATGAAGTGGATATAGTTCAAAGTCATTAGTCGATTTATATTTATCTAGTTACTTCCAAGGCTGAGATCATCACCTCGTACGCACCTGGGCAAGTAATTGTACTCACCAACGATATATACGAATGTACTACTACCTAGGTAAGATCCATCCATGGAGAACAACTTGTACTAGGTACCTGGTAACAGAAGTTTCGCTTTCCCGGAAAAGACATTGGGAATACCTACCAGGTATCACGAGCGAGTGAATGCGGAAATGGAAGGGTATCATAGTCATTCCATTTTGACAAAAGCTACATGCTGTAAATGCATCCATCCAACGCCCAAATTTGTAGGCTTTCCCCCAAACGCCATCTATTCATCCGGCAGTCTTTATTGTTGTAGAAAATCAAGATCCCAGACTTCCGTCGATGTACGTGGAAATTAGTTTCCACGTAGGATGCCAGAGATCCGTAGCGTCAAGTCTAGCATGGAGAGGTGCTCATCAGATCCATCGACCAACCGCTTGTCCATCTCCGAGAACAGCATGACAATTTTGTTTTTCTGGATGTCGGGTATAGCCTCACTGAAGACAATACGTTGATACAGCTGAATAATGTCAGAAAGTCGGTATCGAAGCAATCGTGGGTAACGCATACCTGTCCAAGAACCTGTGTAGCACTCCAGCCATCCGCCACAAGATCCGTAATCACCTTCGAAACTGCATCGTATGCGGACCCACTACCGGCAGGCTGCATTGCCTGCACAAGGGACTCGACAATACTATCCGGCACGACGCCGGCAATCTCTTCAATGCTTCTAATGGTAATGAGCCGGCTACTGCCCGCATCAGTCATTTCAGCGTCGTCATCAGCATCCTTGGCTGGGCCGCGAGCGGCCCCGACGAGACGGGCCGCACTCTGCAGATATGTAATAGCACGACGCAAGTCACCCTCACCACAACGGATCAGAGTATCGATAACACCGTCTTCAAGTTCCAGACCCTCCTGCTCGGCGATATTCGCAACACGCGAGCCCGCAGCGCTATTATCCAGCATCTTGAAGCGGAACTTGCTGCATCGACTGGCGAGCGGCTCGATAATACGCGTGACATAGTTGCACACTAGACAGAAACGCGTAATCCGACTGTATGTTTCCATTGTGCGGCGCAGAGCGGACTGCGCGTCTTGTGTCATGCTGTCTGCCTCGTCGAGGATGATGATCTTGAATGGTGGGCATGGGTATTGAGCGCGGTAGGCGGCATCAAGACCTGTAGGCTGGGAGAGCTGGGCGCGGGCGAAGTTCTTCACTTTGTCACGAACAATGCCGATACCTCGCTCGTCGGAGGCGTTCAGTTCTAGGATGCGGGAGCGGTAGAGGGCGGGCCCGAAGAGGGATTTGGCAAGCGCGAGAATGGTAGAGGTTTTTCCTGTTCCAGGAGGTCCGTAGAACAGCATATGGGGAAGCTGGAGGTATGTTAGTTTGTTGTTTCACTGGCTCGGGGTCGCGTGGTTCACATTTGAAGCTTGGAGGGTGCGCTGCAGGACTTTGGTGGTGTGTTCTTGCGCGGCAACATCGTCCAATGACTTGGGTCGGCTAGGTGACATGAGTTTGATATCCATCGAGTCTTTGTTCGACCATTGACGTACTATTTTTCAACCCATGGCTGGAGACGAGTTGATTCTTCCTTGTTGTCGCCGGCCTTGGACTTGGAGCTGCTGGACGCCGCGACCGCTGCGGCGCGGGCCTTGTTATTGAAGAAAGAGGCAGCCATTATCAAAGAGGGCCCTGATCGAGTAGAGTGAATGATAGCTCGGTGCCGGTTTGCAATGCGGTGAAGATCTCGCTCTGACGCCCTCCGCAGTCAGACGCGTCTACACGTGACACGCGCAGCACTTAAACAAATTGGCCAATCAGAGCGACACTTTCTACATCAACTGCTCAGCCCTGGGGGCTTCATTACTGTCCACGGTTGATCTTTTGATATCTCAAAGCGTTTTGTACCGTTGGTGTAGTGTTTCAATGATCATAATTACATGAGGTATCGTTATTGCACGCATCAAATTCTATAGTTCGTCGTGCACTGAGTCGTCCACCTCGGCCTCGAACATCCTCTTTTTTGGGTTGCGAGGAAGCTCTTCTTGCCTGGCCCTTTCTTCCGGGGTGACATCGTCGATATCAATTGCCCTCTGGTTTTCTTCCTCGACCATGTCTGCAATCTTATCCATCACACGGTCACTATCAACCGGCGCTGAGGGTTCCTCTTCCCATGCAGTGCTTGCGGAGGTCATCGTTCCAGTGACGACTGCGGTGGCTGTGTTCTGAATAGCCGAAGATACATCGCCGGAGAGCGACCCCGAAGCAGATTGAACGGCAGTGCTGGATAGGCCGACGGTACCCAAAGTCGCAAATGTGACTCGAGCAACGAGCTTCAAAGGCTGCCATACCAACCACCAAAGAGGTCCGTAGAGCAGACGTCGGAAAAGCAGCCAGCTGATGGTTCCAATCAAGATATAGAATGCAGTCTCAAGGTACCAAGTATCGGACTTTTGAGAACGGAGGAGAGAGTTGGCAAGACTCCGTGATGAGGAGAGAAGTGTGTCCAAGCTGCTATAGGATTCGGTGAGTGATGAGATTGCTGCCGTTGATTGGTCTAGGCATGTAGAGTCAGTATCATAGCAGGGCAAAGTCGGGTATAGATAGCCTACCAAGGGTCTCTTGGGCAAACTGGCTGCGGGAAAGCTCCGCTTGCATGAGTTGATGTGTTCTGCGCAAGGCTGATGTGACATCGTTGGAGGCACTCAGGACAATATCATCTTGGGTAAGCTTTTCAGTGGGCTGCTTTTGTTCCGAAGTAGTGGATCTCGACAGCAACAGGTCCTTCTCTTTCCGCTTCGCGAGCTCAGCATTGCGTTTCGCTTGCAACTGGGCATTTCGGAAATCGCTTCTCGTTCTGCAATGCATGATCAGTACTTGATATGGAGAGTGATTGCGAGAATTCACAGCACTGTAGCCAATATGCAGATTGCACCTCGCTCTTAGTACTTGGGCATGGTAACTAACCTTTTTAGATCTGCAGCCAATCGCTCCGCCATGGTAGCGATGCGCTCTTTCTCTGCCTCCTTCTCTCCATGCGCAGCAGACTGTCTCTTCTTGGTATCAATCCCCACACCCAAAGCCTCGACTTCCACGCGCAATAGCTCCAATTCCTGCTCCGCATCCTTCAGTTGGGAGTGTATCTCGGCGCCAAGCTCTAAGCGCGCTTCATCGCCCTGTCCAATAGATGCAGTAAATTCGTGTAGCCGAGTAACGAGAGGTTGGATGTTGCTTTGAGCGGTCGAGAGCTCTTTTAGGCGGCCTTGGAGTGCTGCCGTGGGGGACATGTTGCAATGAGTGCCGTTGATTCGGCGCTCGACAGTCGAAACCAGGAAATGATTGGAGGAGTTTTGATCGAGCAACTAATAGCGTGACGGTGTATTAGTTGCAGCAGTAGATGCAATAGGTCTTCTCATAAGAGTAACAGTTGTCCAGCGAAGTTGCCATGTTGACGAGCGTCATTCGGCCAGTTAATGTTTGCATCCGAGACAAACATGTCCGATCTCCCTCACCCGCAACTCGCATCGGAGGCTGTAGTTTGGAGAGAACCTCGGATTGACCTCGCGCCATTCTTTGTCGGACTGATCGCATATCTACTCCACTCGACCCGAATTGCTGATTTTCGCAAACCACAACCCAATCCTTCTCGGGCATCGCAACAAGCATCCGCGGCCGGAATCACCACCTTTAAAAAACTTCCCGCAGAACCTCAACTCTCCCGGTACGCAACAAAACCCGAGTCGATGCACTGACTCTCGGTGTTCGATACTTTGGCTAATACGCTATCCAGCAGATATCATTTCATCCCGCATAACCCCCCAACTCCGCCACCATGACCATCCCCATCTCCACGATAGCCACTTTCCGTACCGCCTACAACCCCTTCTCGCGCGCCGCAAGGCCCTGTCGCCTTTTCCTGGGCATGCTGCGCACTCCCGACACTATTCCTACCAGTAGCCCAACCCACATTGATATCCAGGTGAAGCAATTGCCTCGTGCTTCGACCGAGTCCCCAACCATGACCATTGGATTCAAGGGCGGCAAGGAACTCACGCTGGATGTTGGCAAGCGTGGGCTGAAGATTGGCGATATCGTCGAGGAGGTCTCTCGTGTGGGCAGAGCTCTGCAGCGTGAGGCTAGTCTGAAGAACTAGTTCTCCGGGAACTGCTGTTTTGTTTTTCAAGCTGTGCATTCGTGTATTATATTATCATTGTATCTGACGATTTTGGCGCTGTTGGGCATATGAATGTTAACAATATTCTTGACCGGTGATTGATTTCATCTTTGATCTGCTGTAGTAACCTGTATCTCTACCTACTGATGCTAGGTCGGGAACCTTCCAAGTTTCCGAGGTTGACGATGCATCTTCCAAGGTTCATATGGGTTGCAATTGTTCATACGCATAAGAATAGGAGGGATGTGTGTAATGTTCAAGTAATCGTATCCAACTTTTCGCCCTCAGGGCTATACTATTGGCTGATAATTATTTTAGATTGAAACAATAGCTTTACACAGCGGCACCGGAGATGAAGAACCACTTGTCGATGCTGCCGTCAATGGGAGCAGGGGCAAGCTCCTCGTGGCGAGGAATGCTGGCGAGCTTGCTCTGGTCAGCACGGTCGGCGGAGCCCTCGATGGAGGAGTTGGCACTAGTGACAGGTTAGTTCTGGAATCTGGGGACCACGTCGCAGAGCAAACTTACAGGCTGATGCCACCGGGGGCGGTCTTGCCGGAGATTAGCTTCTCCCAAGCGTCGGAGCACTCGCGGATGACGTCCTCGGCGTACTTGCGGTTCTTGCACTCGCCGGAGAAGGCGAACTGGTTCTCGGGCTTTCCGTCGGGGATCTTGTAGATGCGGAACCACTCGTTGGTGGCACGCAGGAGGCCAGGGAGGTGACGCTCAACATCCTCAATGTCGTTGAGCTTGGGGGCGAGAGGGTCGTTGACGTCGATGACAATGATCTTCCAGTCGGTCTCCTCCTCGTCAATCAGAGCCATGACACCGAGGACCTTGACCTGCTTGACCTGACCGGGGTAGCCGACAAGCTCACCGATCTCGCAAACGTCGAGAGGGTCGTTGTCACCCTTGGCCTTGGTCTCGGGGTGGACGGAGTTGGGGTCCTCCCAGGTCTGCGCAGCCGTCAGTATAAATTTACCCCGCCATTGGAATTGGCCCGGACGGTGCAGCACTTACGCGGGGGAAGGCACCGTAGTTCCAGAGGTAACCCTTGTGGGGGAAGCAGTTGCGGACGAAGCGGAGCTTGCCCTTCTTGGTGTCCTGCTTGATGGGGTTGAGGAAGTCGTCCTTGGAGATCTGTTCCTGGGATCAGCACATGGCGGGGTTGTACGGTTGTACGGTTGAAGGTGGTCGTACCTCCTGCTTGGCGTTGGTCCAGCGGGGGATCTCAACGACCATGTTCAAGATGGTCTGCTCGTTGTTGGCATAGAGGGGGATGTCGTGGAAGGGAGAGACGGGGACGCCATCCTTCTCAACGAACACACGGTGCTCGAGGGTGTAGGGGGAGCCGATCTTGCGGACGGAGTAAGTCATGGTGGGCGGAGTTGACGAAAAGTGTCTAGAAACTTGGGCCGCGCGGGATAAGGGAGAATTATAAGGAAAGGAAGAGGGAGGGGCAGCAGAAGTGGGGGGAGCCAGCGCTGCTGATGTGCGCCAAACACGACGGGCGGTGGAGGTCGCACTTCCCAGTCGGGCCAAGGGAGGACGAGTCATTGGCTGGTCAATATTGTAAGTTAGAGAATTAAGGTCGAGTGTACTCCGTATAGGGCTCTTACTGTACGGAGTACGGAGTACGGAGTACTACAGTCGGTGGTTCGAAAGCAATTGGTGAGGATACCCCTGGTGAATCGAGAAAAAAATAATGTTGGGTCCGAAAGTCGGCATCGACAGATCACCCGATTGACATCCCGACCGAGAAATTACTACGTCTACACCGTCAGTTATATGTTCTACTATCCATGAATACTTTTAAAGAGAGATTCATTCTCTGCAATGTCTGGACTTTGACATGTATGGAGTACATACGCTGCACCTAACCGAACACTGCATGGCAGAACCCGCTGTATGCAATTTCCAGTCGATTGCGCGTACCTTGATCCCGCCAACCTTGGAACACTTCCACTGTGACTCTCCAGGGCTGCTCTTCAGGGCTGTGAGACCCATTGTCCCATAAGTCGAGTCTTGTGGCCGTGGGTATTCGCTGTACCACGATGTCGTGATCCTTGGCAGGGATTGTGGCCCGTTGATTGGCGACAACGACTCGGAAAATGACCAGCCCAGCGACAACCCAAAATTACAGGAAATCAGGTAACAATACACAGATCAGTCACCGCCACTATCACCACGTGACTCTGGTCTCCTATCGGGGGCCTCCGAACTTCCCAGAAAAATATATTGCCTTCCCTCCCCACCTGGGCGTGCTATGTTGAAAGCTCTCCGCAAAATGACGAACACAATCGCCGCAGCAGCCTCCGCGCAAGCGGTGCCTCGCGTACCCATCCCCGCCAAGGGCGTTGACTACCGCAACAAAATCGTCCTCGCCCCAATGGTTCGCAGCGGCGAGTTGCCATCCCGCTTGCTAGCCCTAAAATACGGCGCCGACCTCGTCTGGGGCCCCGAAACAATCGACCGCGCCATAATCGGTGCGACGCGCAAAATCAATCCTCGCACCGGCCTGATCGAATTCACCCGCATGCCCTCCAACGGCGGTCGTACTAACGCCGCAGACAAAGAATCAACTATCTACCGCATCGACCCCACGCGGGAGAAAGGAAAGCTCATCTACCAAATTGGAACCGCGAACCCAGAGCTGGCGGTGCAAGCTGCGCGCATGGTGGCAGCAGATGTGGACGGAATCGATGTGAACTCCGGCTGCCCCAAGCCCTTCTCCACATCTGGTGGAATGGGCGCTGCTCTCCTTCGGACACCAGACCTCCTGGTCTCTATCCTTGAGTCACTGGTCAAAGAGGTGGGCGAGCCCTTCCAGATCGGTATTTCAGTGAAGATCCGCATCCTCGCCCAGCCCGAAGACACCGAAGCTCTCGTCACCCGTCTCGTCAAGACAGGAATCACAGGACTGACGGTTCATTGCCGCACGACCCCGATGCGTCCCCGCGAGCGCGCAATTCGCGAACAGTTGCCCATGGTAGCTCGAATTTGCCACGAGGCCGGTGTTGCATGCCTCATGAACGGAGATGTGTCATCGCGGGACCATGGACTTGCATTGATGTCCGAGTTTGGAGTCGACGGAGCAATGATCGCTACTTCAGCAGAGGCAAACTCGTCTTGCTTCCGCTCCGAGGCGGAAGGTGGTATCGCGCCTTGGAGAGACGTCGTTTACGACTACATGGTCTTTTGTCTGGACTCCGAGAACCGACTCGGTAACACCAAGTACCTCCTCAACATGCTGATCCCAGGCAAGGCCAAGGAATTCAACAAGGCCAAGGTGGCCAAATCATATCTCGATATCTGCCGTATGTTGCTGTTCGAGGATCTCCTCCCTCGGGCGGCGGCTGTCGATGTGATCCTGGGCCTCCAAGACAAGTGGACGAGCCCTCTTGACGAGAAGGCGAACGGCCAGTCCGAATCTCAGGCGGAATCAAAATCGGAGTCCAAGTCCGAAGCTGTCAAGAGCGCCATGGCATCTGAGTCTGCGCTTGCTGCTGGAGGTGGTGCGGCTCGGGTGAAGACACCGTCTCCTGCTGTTCACGGCGGAGGTCCTATTCGTCGCACTTCAGCTCCTAAGCCTAAGCCTGCCGATTCTGGTGCTGATCAAGAGTCACCAGCTGGTGACTCTGTCCCAGAGACCCAGCCTACGGCTCAACCCCAGGCCCAACCCCAGGCTGCCTAAAAACTGCTCGATCTGTTCTGCTCGCACACTCCGTTTATAATCTTCCTGCATAGCCCTTGGTGATTTTCACTTTTTGATAATTCTCCCTTTTCCGTCAATCTGCATTCTGAGGTGTTCATGATACCTCTCGTCTGTCACAACCATAGATATCTCATTGATTCCCCATACATACATCTCTACAATGATTACGAACTTGTTTCAGAAAACGCACTTGTATCTTGTTTCGTCAACAACTTTTGAGAACATGGCTTCTTTAAGTTGAATGTCTGGTCCTGTGGTCCACTTTTTGTGAGCCGATTAGTCCATGCCCGAGAGTAAGCAGCATATCTCGCGACAATATCTATGAATGTTTAGCATATAACTAGGTCTCATTCGATGCCTATTCCATGCACTCCGGGGCCCTAGATCCCTTCTCGGCGTACTACAATACCTTCAAGGTTCCATTCTGCCATCAGCTCGCCAGTCCTCCGAGGTCGTGGGATTCATCTCGCTGGGATTGATTGGAGTACCTAGTACCTGGGTAGCTAGTATGGTTTTCTTTACCTTTCCTGGTAGAAATCATGGATAGAGATATTGACTGGTCAAGTGGCTTCCAGCTTGACTGCGCAGGTCAATAGTACAACGAAGGCTCAAATAGAACAATGGAGATGTTGATCAAGATTGTGTCCGGGTTCTTTGCAGGTGTACCCCGCGAACACCTGGGCAGCAGGGGAGGCCGAGTCAGAAACAGCCGTTGTACAATAGGGCTAGGCAATTCCTAGCTGTCCACTTCCAACCTTGGAAGGCTCTACCTAGGTAGGTTGGCTGGGAACAACTTGGAACCTGTGAGGAATCCAACGTTGGAACTTCCAAGATCTACAAATACAACAGAAAAAGGCACATTTCAAATGTAGGTCACATAGATTGGTATCCCGATCTAATAAAAATAACTATGCGAAACCGAATCGCCATGATATCAAGCCACCAAACACCATGAAAAACCCGACCAATGCCATATTTTCAGCATCTCATTAAATGCACTCAGCAAACACTATCCATTTCCATTTTCATTTCCTTGTTTGGCAATCACTCCTTGTCTTCGTTGGACTTCAGCTCAGCCAACATCATCGTTTCAACCACTTTCATTCCCTGCTCCTCACTCTTCTTACCATCGCCACCATCCTCGCCGGCAACAGCCTGATCAAGAGCCAGCTTAGTTTGACCAAGGGCATAAATCTGCTCCTCGATGGTACCCTTCGTGACGAGACGGTAGATCTCGACCTCACGGGTCTGGCCGACACGGTGAGCACGGTTCTCAGCCTGCACATCCTCCTGAGGGTTGAAGGAAGAATCGAAGATGATGACCCGGTTAGCGCAGGCCAAGTTGATACCTGCGCCACCGGCCTTGGTGGAGAGGAGGAAGACTGGGATCTCGGTGCGCTCGTGGAAGGCGTCGAGAATGGATTGGCGATCCTCGACATTGGTACGGCCGTCCAGTCGGACGAATTCGATGTGAAGGGTCTCGAGGACGAATTCGAGAATGTCCATGACCATGGTGAATTGGGAGAAGATGAGGGTGCGGTCGCCATTGGCGATGAAGCGGGTGAGAAGCTCCTTCATTTGTTCGACTTTGCCAGAGTCCATCCATTCTTGGTTGGTGAGCTGGAATCGGCCTAGAGTGCGGGGGTTGTCAATGCACATGTGGTGACATTCGAAGTCGTTGTAGGGCTTGAGTTCCTCGATAATGACCTTGGGGTCGGACATGGCCCATTTTTCTTCTTTGATGCATGCCTTGGACATCCGTTGCAGGATGTCGTCGGTGTAGATGCGGCGGGAGAGGAGGGGGTGGATGGCGGCTTGGCGAAGCTTCATGAGAATGTTGGCGGATTTGGAACCGGTCTTCTTGCCAGCGGCGCGATCCTCCAAGAGCTGGCGCACTTGGTCTTTCTCGTGATCATAGATTCTCACTTGAGAAGGCTTCATGGTACACCAGCCGACCTTTGAGTGCTTAGCTGGGAGATCAATGACCTGGTGCTTCTTTCGTCGGAGAATGAAAGGCTTCATCATTGACTTGGCGCGCTCAATGCGCTGTGCGGACAGGAGAGTGGCGTGCGACTCGTCTGTGGTCTTGGCCTTGTTTGAAAACACAGACTGAAGATCCTCCTTGTGCTCTTGGAAGACACCAGGGAGAATGAATCCGAGCAAAGATGCAAGCTCCTGGAGGTTGTTCTGCAAAGGTGTACCAGTAAGGAGAAGACGGAAGCGAGCCCGAATTCGAATCAACTTCTCGTAAAGCTGAGATTGATGGTTCTTCAACATGTGACCTTCGTCATAGACACAGACAGAGAAGTCCATATCACGCAGGAACTTGGCGTCGACCTTTGCCTTGGCAATGGTGTAGGTGGTGATGACCACATTGATTTCGTCTCGTCGATCCTCGATATCGTCGCGGATCATCGCACGTTCGGCCTGGCCGGCATAGTAGGGCATCACATTCAATAGCGGACAGAACTTTTGGAATTCTCGAAGCCAGTTCTCGATGGTCGAGGAGGGAACAACAATCAGATGCGGGCCCTTGTCACCCGTCTCATACAAGTGGGCCAGGAAAGCAATGACCTGGCATGTTTTGCCCAGACCCATGTCATCGGCCAAGATACAACTCAAATCGTTCTCATACAGCAGTCTCAGCCAGTTGATGCCGACAACTTGATAATCCTTCATCACCAGATCATCAGCCATGATAGAAGGCTGTGAAATCAAACGAGACTTGCGCTTGGCAGGTACAAGGCCGTCCTCGTCGCTATCAGGCGAAGGGCGGGAAGTGGGAGTCGAGATCCCAGAGTCGTGTTCCACCTTGGGAACCGGGGCGAGGCTGGTCAGTTCAAGCTCGCCTTCACGCTTGCCGAAGGTATCCACGCCCCATTTCTTCATCTCGTCGGCGACAGGCTTGCCCAGTGTCTCGACCTCGCTCACAAGAGCATCAATTGCCATGTAGCCGGTCCACATATCAACACACTTGTCGACAATCTTGTCACCGATGGGCTTGGGCGCCTTTCCACCTCGTCTGCCCTTTTGCTTCGACTCAGGGACAGGGACAGCCACCATACGGGCCTCATCAAGATGGTGATAAGGACGGTTTGACACAATGAGCTGAGCCACATCTTCGGGAACGGAGGCCAGATCGGCGATATCAGTAACAGAAGCAGTATTCATAAACTTGAGAACCTTGGAATCCAGGCCGCCAGCGGCAGATTCCTTCACTGGAACGTCAGAGTCATCTGAGTCGCTCATCATAGCCTCGGGGGATTCAGAGCGATCAGGTGAGCGGTTCCTGCGTCCCTTTTGGAGTCGGCCCTTCTTGGGGGCGGGCTCATCACTGAGCACAATCGCACGAGGAGGCGATGCAGGGCGCGAGGCGGCATCTGACTTGGGACCTCGGACGAGTCGACGGCGCGGCTTGGCTTCATCCTCGGATTCTCCGCCCTTGAACATCTTCATTGCAGCCCACTTATCTTGAATCGTTCCACGGGCCTTGATGTTTTGCTTAGCGACGGGAGCCGCTCCAGTGGCTGGGGCAGTTCCCAACTCATCGTCGGAGGAGTCGATAACAACGGCCTGGGCATTGCCATTCGTAGTCTGCGTGTTGGCCAAGGCCTCAAGGGCAGCATCGTAATTTCCCTTAGCCTGGATAATAGCATTCATGCATGTGCGCACTGACAGCTCAGGCATAACCTTCAACACACGCTCGACCTTGATGCGGACTCGGAAATCGGCGATTTCGTGCAGGAGAATGTCGGGCTCTCCGACTGGTTGTGCGCGCGCTGGCGCATCCTGACGGGCCTTCTTCATGGCGACCCCCTTGGTCGAAGGTGGACTCATCTCATCGGCGGATCGCTTCATGGGGGCGTTCTTCGGATCGTACATGGCATTGGCCGTGATTTCGCGGAACCGATCCATTGCGGGATCGGTACGCACAGGAGATTCCATCACTTTTTCTGGGCTTCGAATTGTTCTCTCAAACGTAGAAGGCTTGATATCGGTGGTTTGAAGGTGCGAGTCTTCGTCTGAAGAGCCACCTCGGTAGGTTGGTCCGTCGTCAAGATCAAACTTGGGGGTGCGCTTCGCAGGACCGGAAGCAGGAGGACGGAAGTGAGTACCCGAAGGGGCGATTAAGGATGAAAGGTGAGCCTGGGGTTTGCGAGGGGGGGATGAAAGCGGGCCCGGAGGCGACGATGCAGCGACTTGGATCACAGTATTGCGCACTGGATAGGGTTGTCCCACTAATTGAGTGGGTTGGAAGGGAGTAGAGACTGGAAGAGTTGCAACAGTTTCGTGCTCGGGAGGAGTACTCGGGACAGTGTCTTGAGGAGCAGAATCGGCCATTGCTCACAATGGACCATTCGCCATCTGATTGTAATTCAGGAACGTTTTTTTTTTTCTGCCAAGGCGGCAACGCGACCATGGTACGCGCCTGTAATGAATTGAATCGAATTGTGAATGGTATTGACCATTCAAGTAGCCCGGATCTCTATTCAGGTAGCTTTATCAATAACATTGAAATCAATAAGTGAATTGCGCTGGGAGAACAATGCCCAGTGATCAGGTGCTGCAAGTAATCCCCCAATCAGACGTCACAGACACTAAGTTATCTCCGCACGTCACGGCGCTCCTTTGTCCGCATTGAGGTGTGCCCCGACTATTGAGCCTCTTTAAACAATACTTTATCCTACTCATTGTTTTCCTATTGATCTCTGTCAATATGTCTGCCCGTCGTCCTCACAACCAGTCCTATGCCGATGTTGCTGCGAAGCCCGCGCCGAAAGGCAACTCCGACGTGACCCCAGCGGTCCCCGCGTAAGAGCTCCCCCGGTCTATATCAAACTGCCCCGAGGGCAATATCTGATTGTGCTTTGTCTATAGCGATGTGATCTACAAGCTCCTCGGCTTTACCGCAGCCATGGTCGCTGGTCCCATTGGGATGTACTTCTTGACCGTGAACACGATCTTCAGCGGTGGGTATCCTCCTTCGTTCCTATGACAATTCTGGCATCTGACTTGACTCAGGGAGCTCAACACTCGCGGGTATAACCGCAGCCGTCACCGCCAATGTGGTCTTGTTCGCTTACATCTACGTGGCCTGGATGGAGGACCAGGAGGACCGACAAGCGCCCAAGGCGGACTCGAAGAAAGCGCAATAAGACGGACTGACTTACGAAAAACCAAGTTCTATGGCGTATTGGTGTTGTTTCGGCTTCGGGGCGTTGATCTTATTCCTGTGGCCATGACGAACCAGAAAACTATAAGCTGGCCGCATCCAATTATCTTATGAAATGAAAAGTATCATGGGTGTGTTCATGCTATCACGCTTCCCACAACCCAACCAAGCGACTCCACAGCCGTGCTATCCATGTTGAAGGAACCGCCAAAACGACCGTAGTCCATGTCCTCGGAGCCGGATGCGCCAATATGCAGTGCCAAATAAAACCCCACTATAAGTCGCCTAGCAGCTCAAGTAGGTCTACGCTTCACAAACTCCTCCAAATCCTCCTTGGTGGCGACACCCAGCACGAACTTGCGCTGCTGGTCCGTGACCACGGCAAACTGCTGCTTCTCGGCATTGGGATGGGTCTCGCCGTCGAAGAACTTTTGCAGATCCTCGAGCGGGGTCTCCATCGTGATGGTCTGGTATGTGCCGCGCTTGCGGTTGAAGCGCTGCATGGCCGCGGAGACCGAGTCCGAGTCCTTCACGGCCCCACTCTGCAGAAGTTCCCTTAGACGGGGGATGCTGAGGTATCCCAGGAGAGAGCGCTTGGTGGAGGAGATGACGGTGAGGTGGGTGTAATCGCGTTCGTAGGCGGCCATGAGAGCTGTGGAGATTGGGTCGTGGGAGGAGATTGAGAGCGCGGGGGGAGGGTCGAGATCTTCGATTGTGGCCTGGATGGTGGTTAGTATGTTGGTTGGCGGAGATGGATGAGGGTAACGAACGCCGCGGAACTTATCCGCCCAGTTTGTGGGAACTGTGTTTGCTTGGGGGGCTTGCTTCTCGCGAGTGAAGGCCTCGCTGCCGGTCAGGTATGATGCCATTTTGGAGGTCGCGAGGGGTCGGTGAGGGGCAGGTCGATTAAAGGGCTGAGACCAGGGACACAGCGACTGGTATTGCTGGCAAAATGAAGGAGAATTATACGATTGTTCAAGATTGGGCCGAATGCTGTGTATGAAGAGACCTCACCGTTGCGGGATGACTTTTTGACTCCGAGCTTGGCGCCCCCCACTACGGACCTGGCAACTGACGTTTTTGGACTTGCGACACTTGCACATAAACCACTCAGATCACCCCACGCCTGTGAATCAACCTAGATTGATGCCAATATCAGCACTGAGTAAATACTAGCAGCCTCGTGCCTTATGCTCTTTACGATACGGAGTATGCCTTCTGCAGTACACCTCCAATGCAATCGAGGTGTACGAGTACAACTCAGCAGACATGGCTTCAAGCATATGAAGAATGCACGACTTTCATCACCAGCCGCGACTAGCGCTGTCAAGTGTCCGTCATCGGAGCGCACCATATGGCCACCACTTTCACAATACAAGCCGTTGACGATATCCTGAAAGATGGATGTTGGATGCTTCGGGCCAACACTCCTACTCGGGAATCATATCCAAAACATTGATACGCATGTTACAAGGTCCTTTTTGGTTAGCTGGTGCACGCGAGCTCCCGCCTGGCGATGGAAGATACTCCTCGACCACCTGTCAATCGTTCAACTCTCCAAACGCATACGTCATTGTTGGCCCCGCAGAATCGTCTTTTCGACTCCGCATTGCGAGCTACTGTAGCTGTTGGACGTGCTCACGCCGGACTGGCTTGAAGATTCGCCACTCCCTCGCTTTCCGAATTGCCCCAGAATGCTTTCTCGGGCTAGTGCATGTGCAGTGGTTCCTGTCGGGTGTGGGGACATCCGCAATCTGATACCCCACCTGCAATCCACAGGGCAGATCAGATCGAGATACCCCTGGAAGTCCTTAGACTCCTAGCAGTGTAGCTTGTTCGTTCAAGAAACACTCCTTTCACTCCCGGGGTCATGGGCCAGCCACAAGGTTTCCAGAGGATGTAGTGCATAGTTGCCAAGGTGTAGTATGTAGCCATGATTAAATAGATGCCCGTGGACCTGCCTTGGAGCACCGTAGATCCGAATCCTCCCTATTGCCCTTGGCGTACGGAGTACTCTGTCGATGGGATGTCGATGTACTCAGGGTTCTTATCAGCCCTCATTTGTCAAAGGCCCGATGTCCCGACATGAGCCAATCGGAGTCAGATCTCTTATCATGAACGTCACGACAGCCCGCGGGTTCGTTTAAACATTCTCGCGACTCTCAAGGATAACAGTTGCTATTACTACTTCGATCGTGTCGAGGGTTCTTGATATAAACGACCCGTGGACCCCGAAATCAATATAAAGAGATCCCCTAAAGTACGGAGTATACCGGCAGATCACCCAGACATCGAACCCGCGGACTGCATCGTACCTGCATTTCTTATCGTCTCTCTCGATAAGCCTCTGCTTGACATTTGCGACAGCTCACAATACCTTCGCATCGCATCCAAAATGCCCGACAACGAGCAGCCCATGGTCTCCCACGGCCGCGGAGGTAGCGCATCAAACCCGGTTCCGATATCAGTACTAACGCAAGCTTCCAGGACAAGGAAACATTGGCCACGACAACACAGAGTACGAGACCCATCCCCGCATTCGATCAACGTTAACAAGATCCAGATACGTCGACGGCGAGATTGTCCGTGAAGGCGCATTCGGCGACCAAGGCGATGGCGCATACTCCGCGGGTGTAAGACAGTCTATACGGTCCGGCGCATCATACTAAGTACTCTACAGCGCGGCGGAGCAGGCAATATCGGATCGCCGATGGTTCGACCAACTTCCAAGGTGCCCCATGATGCGGAGATGATCCCTGAACTTGCCGTGCGCGACTCCACCGATGAAACATATCATACCGGAGTAAGTGGATCTTGATCAATTATGGGATCTATGACCCGTTCTGTGGGGTTAAACATTGTTATCTCATTGCAAGTTGCAATATATACCGGAAACAAAGCTAACATTACTTTTCCAGCGCGGCGGCCAAGGCAATGTCCACCTCGACGAAGCAGCACGCAAGGAGAAGGAAGAGCAGAAGAAGAAGGCCGCACACGAGGGATTGGCAGACAAGCTGAAGCACAAGCTCTTCGGGCGGAAGTGAGCGTCGGATATGTTTCTTTTTTGTGATTCCCTTCTCGTTTACGGAGAGTTCCCTAATGGACTGTTCCAATTGACTTTCTGCTTTTCCCTCCGAGTATGAACGTATCATGTATGGTACGGGTACCTGCAGTATCCCGTGTCACCGGTGAACCTTGGAAACCTTAGAGTTCAATGTTTCAATACGAATATCTCAAGTGCTACCTAGTAGATATCTGTCGAGCATGGGTCTCGTATCGTGTACAATGCAAAACAATGTTTGAATGAAAATGCAGTAAACAACCCAAATAGTATCCAATGTGTGTATCATAATCTCGTTACAACATGCAAATGAAAGATCAAATCAGGGAAAAACGGGTGAAGATAACACAATCCATAACGCATATCGCATATTCTCGCCGTCCCAGAAACCAGAACCAGATGAAAACAAGATAGAAACGCCTGCAATTCAAGAAAGATCCATGATATCACGATCACAAAATACACCGTCCAAGCGCAATCAATCCTTACTGAATCGGCGCTTGAACCAACTCTTCCTCTTATCACCCTTCGCCGAGGAATTCGTATCCTGGCGAACGTGATTCGGCCGAGCAGCCTGCGCAGGCGGAGGCGGGGCCGCGGAGCCAGAAGGCGTCGCCCAGGAAGGATCTTGCTGCGGGATTTTGGTGTTGCCGAAGCCACTGAAGCCGTACTCTGCCTGGGCGCGCTCGTCCATACGCTGTTGCTGCAGGGCCTGCTGCTGCAATTGGTCGTTGGAGCTGTTCATGGAGCTGGGGTCTGTGGACTGGCCGTAAGGGTCTGAGCCGGAGGTGTTGGAGACGGCATTGTCGAAGTAGCCATTTGGCTGGTAACCGTGTGGGGTGTTGACGTTCTGCGCCATGTTGGGGTAGTCAGATGGGGAGGTTGGGGAGGAGGGAGAGGCTGGGGAGCGGTGGTTGGGGCGTCTTCTGCCGTATCCGTTTCCGTTTCCATTGCCGTTCTGGTAGTATGGGTTGGGGGTTTCGGGTGATAGAGGGGTATTGGAGTAGCCGTTGATGATGCTGTCGGGACGAGATTGGGCCTGGCTGTAGTAGCCTTGGTCGTATCTATTTCCGTACCCGTTGGCGCCGTTGCCGTTTCCATTTCCATTTTGGGCTGCACATATGATTAGATATGATTTGTAGAGCGGATGATCTGAAACATACGTCCGTAATAGCTGGTTCGGCGGCTAAAATCGCCCATCTGTGATGCGGCATCCTCTGTTCCGGTCAGCGCTGATCGTGTTTTGTTGACCTTCGGTGAGATAAGGTACCTGTCCTGGCGTACGAACCACGATTACTGCGGTAAGCACCGTATATGGCGGCCTCAAACGACCGGATCGTATCTAAGGGACGCTCAAAACGTGGCCGGGTGGGGTTCGACAAGTCGGGATCGGCTGAGGCAAGGGTTAGCAACGCCCCAGAACGGAGAATGCGAGTGGAGACGAACTGATGACATTTCCAAACTGATCTTTGTGTTCGATCTCACGCAAAGAGCCCAGATTCGACTTCTGCAGAGCGACCGCGACTGGGAACGGGGGTCAGTTCGAGTTTGCGAGAAGGGATGCGACCGGCAAATTCTGGCCCAACGTACTAGGCTGCAATTCATTCATAGCGACCAGGGGATCTGCCTTGGTTTGTAGACTGCGACGGTGTTTGTCCTGCGATGATTCTGAGGGCGTTCGGTTGTGTTCTTTGGAGTTTGCGGACTTTTGCGACTGCTCGGATTTCACACTGAATCCACGACTCCGCGTGGGAGCAGGCTGGGGGGCGGCCATTTTATTAGGGCGAGTTCCACCGTCTTTTTTAGCGTCCGCGATTCAAGGCAGGTCTGAAACGGCTGGGATCTGCTGAGCTACGGCCGTTGTGGAGCGAGTGGGAACCGCCAAGAGACGATGGCACAATTGGTTCTTGCAATTTGAGACAGTGCAGGGCCGTTCGCTCTCCGATGCACAGGCGATTGTATTCCGATGGAAATGGAGTGTTTGTGGAGATTGTATGGAGTATCTGTGGATGCTATGCGCTGTGCCGATTGCTATGTGCGGTGGACGGCGACTGAATCAAGTGGAGTGTAGTGATACAGAAGAGAGTGCAAAAAAGCAAAAGCAAAGCAAAGCAAAGCAAAGCAGAGAGACGGGAATCCGATGGATTTTATTCAGCCCAAAGCCACTTTGCCTTTTTTCTTTTTTGGGCTTTGTACACGCAATGCCATGGTAAGTTATCGGTATTCAGATTTCAGTATTCACGCTCACGCCCATGGATCCTCTGCCATGAACCTTGGTCACCACGGCCATTCGCAATTGGGGTTGGCGCTTCCATTGTTTTACGCGATTGGGTATGTTCCTCCGAGTGGCGAAGTCTCGTTTGGTCATCCATACATCAACTGTAGAATCCAGACCTTTGTATCTAAGGCTCCAGGGCTGGTTTTGTATACCGGGCTGGTGCAGGCTTCCGGCATCATCCAATTGGCTGCTCTTTTTCTTCATTCCAGGTCCAACTAGACATTGTGCATACATTGTGCATCTTGCTCAGTATGCTCTTGTTGCATGAGGATGCGACAAATAACATCGAGTCGATCACGCAACTCGTACTCGTACCCTGCCGTGGTCGAGGATGGTCAGACATACTATGCACCTCGGCACTGGGATCTATACCAGCGAAATACCGAGTGAGCTAGAGAGATGTCGAGTTCTTCTTGCGCGTCAGGCATCGGCATTGTTGTGTGGGGCACGTGAAGTTTTTGCTAAAATCTATAAATAGATCCCGAGAACTGTTCCTCGGCATCGTTATCTCCATGTAGATCGGAGCTTAGTTGTGGCGGTTTACTACCTAGTATATCAGTGTTTATTTACTGGGGTTTCCTTCTAGATATCTACAGTATAGCACCATATGGTGTCTCAAGGAGACACTCGTTTGACTCCATCATTCAATCACCCAAGTACCACTCTGTTTATATTTCGCAAGCACATGAAAAGCATATTTCGGGTGTCTTATTGAATGAAAGAACTCATGAGCACTTACCTTAAAAGCACTGTCCGACAGGTTGGCCAGAATTGAAGACACACTTTGAATGTCCGTTACGTTGTCCTGGTCGTTCTATGTCGTTTCTCTTTCGTCCCCCCCCCCCCCGGGCCTCTATACTCTCCTACATAAGAACGCTATAACTCCTTTCCTTCTCCTTTCCTTCTCACATCTTTCTTCATCTCCTTACATCTTTCTCCATTTCCCCCATCTACTCACATCTTCCTCCATTTTCCTTACATCTTTCTCTATTCCCTCTATCTACTTACATCTTCCTCCATCTTCTTATATCTTCCTTCATTTTCTCACATCTTTTTCCATATCCTCCATCTTCTCACATCTTCTTATATCTTGCTTTATTTACTGCCATCTACTACTATCTACTACCCTCTACTGATCTCTCTACACATCTACTGACATCTGCTTACATCTTCCCATATCTTCTCCCCCCTGCCCCATGGTGTCGCACCTGAGCAATATATACCTGGATCCCCTAATGTTGGTCAGACTCTCTCAGGTTCTCACGTTTGAGGACAGTTTGATCCACAACACTGACCATGCAGGTCTAATCTACAGCCACATCTAGGCACAGGCCAAATCTGCCCGTAAGATTGAGTTGATCCCACCACACTCTAATAGTGTGTCCATCAAGAGAGCCAGGTCCTTCCTGCATGCAACCTTGGAATGTCTCCAGAGCCCTGGAAGTCAGCAAGGGGCATCTAGCCAAACAGCCCATACATCTCATCTTGAGCCAACCCCTACTACATACACCAGTGAAATTCCTCCCGTGTCAACTAGTATCGCCACGAGTCACTCCGCACTTACTGAGTGCGCTGAACCACACTATCTCCCCTGTCCGCATGGGTCGTGATACCAGAAATCTCCAATACGCGGGATCCCCACCCAGGGGCGAAGGAAACAAAACACGAAGACGCTCCAGCTGCCACGGCATCAATGGTCTAGTGGTAGAATTTGTCTTTGCCATCGACCAGACCTGTGTTCAATTCATACACATGCTACCAAGTTCAATGCGAAGAAGCGTGGTAAAGCGGAATATGCTTTATCCTCTAGGCAGGGGATCTGCTTCGAAAGATAGGAGCTCGTCGGTGTCAAAATGTCAAGTTTCCCACGATTTATCAACAAGCTTTGTAGCCTGCATCAGAGCACCAAAGTCTATGTGTGGCTTCATGTATGATGAGTTGTAGAGTAACGTTGCCAGGTGATCTCTCAATCGGCGGTCAATCCATCAACGTGGCTACCGGGCCCACATCCTTCCAGCGTCCATCATTCGCAATCCCACGTTTTGCGAAAAACTGTCATTTGTATATTTGAATTTTCCCAATTGTGTATCTCGCCACAGCTGATCCTCCAAGTGGACCTAGCTCTCGAGTTGGAACTGTCAACTTTGGGTGGCTCTATGTTTACGAATATTTACAAAGATCTGACAAGACGCCAATCTCCCAAGGTTTCAGAGTTTGTACTACCTAGGCAGGTATCAATCTCTCTGGACAATGGCTGAAGGGCCAATGTACTCCTTTCTTCCTTTCACAAAATACATCCCAATACTGATGATCAGAACCCCGGTGAAGATCACCACACTCCAGTTGAAGTTTTCTCGGGTGACCTCCCTATCACCAGGCCATAGAGCCCAGAACAGGGCGAAACAGGAATATAATAGACCGGTGATATTGACGGCCAGTCCCCACCGACCCATATCCCACCGTCGCGGCGGAAGGGTCTCAGGATGCCAGATTTTCCGGTAAATCACGCAGGCCATCGATATGATGTATGTGTACATCAGCGCAGCGACATTAAGTGAAATGATAGCATTGAACGCAGTCTCGGATCCGATGTTGATGAGAGAAAGTGCGCAGCTAATGATACACGAAAGCGCGATGGCATTCACGGGGATCTGGCGGCGTGAATCGACTTTGCTGATCCATTTCGCGAATGGAAGACCGTTGTCTCGGGCGAAGGCAAAGGTCTGTCGGGAGGTCGAGGCATTGAAAAAGATGTTGCTGAAGATCACGGGGAGAAGGATGATTGCAGTCAGACCGTTCACGCCTGCTACCGAGGTCGCCTGTTTGAAGACATAGAGGAATGGGAATCCCGTGGGGTCGTTCAGTGAGTCTTCTACTGACGGTGTGGCAAACAGATATGTCACGATCAATACAATGGCCATAACACCATTGCTGAAGTAACCCCAGGCGATGGCTGTGGGAACGTTGCGAGCTGCATCCTTCACCTCTTCAGACATGTGCGCTGCGGCGTCCGAGCCTGGGCGGTGGTCAGCATCATCCGAGGAAATCTTGGAACGCTTCCTGGCACATACTCAGAGAGCCATAGATGGCCGAAATTTGTCCGATCATCACACTCAGTCCCATTGTTGACCAGCCTCCTCCATTCCTCCATTCGGTGAGGAACACCGCCTCGGCAGACCTGTGAGGAGCCATAGCCCAGAGCACGATGAGGATGACTGCCCATGACAAGACATGCAGAATCATCAACAAATTGTTGAGAATGGGCATAATGTCCGACGCGTAGACATTGAATATATAGATCACCAAGACCATGGCAAAGACCAACAGAGTGCCCTGCCAGTTTTGAGGCTCATAGTCCGGGTCTCGGACGCTGATCAGGCCCTGGATGATAGTTCCAGTGAGAAACGAACCAGATGCTGCTCCGGCCTGCCAAGCTAGAACTGACATCCAGCCTGCGCCCGGATCGAGGAATACATTTAGTCAGGTTTCCTTCAGAAGACACATTGTGGCTCACCTGTTATATAACTGAGGAATTTCTGATACCGCGGCGACGACCACTCCGACACCCAATGATACTGACCACCCGATGTGGGTGCCATCGAGGCCATTTCCGAAATCGAGGCGATGATGAATCCGAATCCAACGAATGTCCATATATAGGAATAGAACAGACCGGGCAGGCCTCCATTGTACAGCCCTTCATAATTTGAACTGAAATCTGTTAGATGAAGAACATTACACAGCAAGACACTGACATTAGAATAAATTCCCACGTGGCTTGCAATACCGATGCAAAACTTAAGGCCGCAAGAGGGCGCAAGTTTCTCTGTGCGAATGTGAGATCGAAAATTATGAGCTGTTGGCGGTTGACATACCTTGAGCTCCTGGGCCTTGCCCATCCGCTGCATGTCATGATCATCCAGAACGGTTCCTAATGTTGTACCAGCTTTCTGGTCTGGCGAAGCCTCTTGATCCATTTCCCGAAGCTCCGTGTTTTGCATTTCCAACCCCGATGCTTTGGAAGTCATGGCTCCAGGTATCCCAGGTGTAGAGCGCAAATAAAATGAGCAAAACGAGGGGAAAAGACCCATGCAAGGGGGAGCAACAGGAAATATCGCGTGTTCAAAGGAAAATAAGTATTAAATTAGCCTTCAATGGGTCCGAAATCCACTCGGGTGGGGGGCTGTCGATCTCTCACTGCAACCGGACACAACAGCATGGGCACTACTACGGGGTTCTGTATTCTGCCTATCTATAAGTACATTAATATCTTCAAAATTCATGGCATCGAGAGAACAGAATTGATACAGAGTTTATATCTGGCTCTATCTACTGCCCGCAAAAGAAATCAATTGCGCGCCCATGTGGGGGATATGCATGCCACACAACCATGTCGACCTGCGATCAAACAGGCTGCACCAAACGCCCTCGTGTCACAGTCCACTTTCCACATGAAAAGCGCCAAGGACAAATCTTCTGTGCAATCTGCTTGCTTCCGCGCAAACAAATACATTGCGGCTCCCAACCGCTTGAGCCCTTGATTCCCTCACATTTCGAGGTCTTCCCGCAGGGATAAAGTCCTGATCATGGGTGCCCTATATGCAACCTGACCCCTCCCTTGGCCCCATCGATGCAATCGCACCCCTACACTCATTTACCCCCCTACATAACAAGCACAACGGGCCGCATACCCCAATCACACCTGATGCACTGTAAGCCTTGGCGGCATTTGTCTCGGCCCAACTAGGTCAACTGCCCAGGTGGTGGGTGAGCTTACCATGCATCTCTCCCTGAGGCGTCTGCGAATCCTGTTCGCCGACATTCGGGAGCCCGTCTCGCCCCCAAAATCCGGTTAACAGTCCGTTTCGTGCGATATCTGAAGAAAATAATTGCCAAAAAAAACTTATCTCACAAATGAAACCCCCTTAGCTCGGATACTTCGCCCCCAATCTTCGTAGGTACTCATCCTTGGAGGTTTATTACTTCGCGGGTTGTGTGTCGATGTTTTCACTCTACCTTGGCCCGTCATGTCGGCCTCGTCGTTACCTCCGGACGTGAGCGCGCCTCTGACGGTGGATAATCCTGATAATCACAGTGGATTGATTGTGATACTTGCGTCTTTCTATGTCGTTTTGGTGATCACTGCGCTCGCGGCACGTATTTATGCCTCGGTTCAAAGGCGGATCATACAGCAGGACGATCTATTATTCGGCGTGCTAGTGGTTAGTCTCGCGAAGAAACTCGACTTGGCGTCATGATCAAGCGTCGCTCACACTGAGATAGGTAGTTGCGATTCTCCAGGCGGCGGTTGTATTACTCCAAGTCCACTTTGGCTGGGGAATCCGGGAAGAGGCTGGGAAAGCGATAGATGACCGGATGCTCAAGGTTCGTCAGCGAATGCGCCATACTCGTTGCGACATCTGATATCGAAACTAATACCTCAAAGGCCGGATATGCAGCCGAGCTCATATCGATCCTCGTGCTGGGCCTGTCCAAGGTCTCAACATGCCTTTTCTATGAAGCGCTTTTCTCACAGACGCAGCGCCATCTGGCACGAGGCATTTTGGCTGCCGTGGTTATATGGATCATCGTTTCCACCGTACTGTTGGCGGTGCGCTGCACCTCTAGTCCGTGGGCTGATATCAGTGTAGCTCGATGTAGCAGTTTGGTATGGCGCCTGCGACATGGATCGTCAAATTGGCTGAGCTCAGAACTAATATGGTCTACTCAGTTCCCGCGATGGCAGGCCATCACGGCACTCGACATCTCCACAGAAGTCTTCCTCTTCCTATACTCCGGGATGGCAGTGCACAGAGTCAAGATCTCAATGCGCAAAAAGCTCATGGTCTTCCTCGCCCTCGAAAGCAGGGTATTGTAAGTTCGAAATATGAGTTGAAGAGCCCCGACATTCTGCTAATTGGGATTGTTCTTTGACACAGACTCATTCCTCTGTCCGGTCTCCGTCTCCACTTCATACACTCGCAGATCACATCGGCCAACCCCGTACTCATCGGCGCTTTCGCAACCGTAACTACAGAAATGTACCTCGCAACAAGCGTGCTGTGCCTCGTGAGCGCGTTCCTCAAATCCTTCATCGCAGCATACGAAGACAGCAATGGCATATCATACACAGATGGCATGTCAGGATCGAACTCGAAATCACGAAAGGGAACATTGAATACATTCACGCACCGCAGTCGCTCTCGGTCTCGGTTTTCTGCGACGGTTGATCGGTTGCGCGGTTGGGAGCGGGAAGAGGATCCAATAATTGGGTCGACTGATGCCTCGGGCGGGTTGCAGATCTATAGGACTGTACAAGTCGATGTTAGTGATGAACCGATTGAGTTGACGGAGGCCGGTAGGGCGAGAGTATAATTGTTTAATTCTAGATCGGGTTAGATGGTATATAAACACTTAGGCTGATACCGTGTACGAAGTAATGAAAAACCATAGAATACTGTACGTGAGAATTTGAACTTGTAATGATTACCTAGGCCCCGGGGGTGATGATTAGCGACGTAGCAGATTAGGTAGTGGGTCAGAGATATGTGAAGACTAAAAATAGTCGGTCCAGTTCGGTCTGTTGAAAGTGTGTACATTTTTAAAAACATGCTCGGCGTTGAGGTGAGCGGGGTATATAGTCTATCAAATAAATAATACAATATTAAAAGGGACCTTGTTGAGGTCCATGCAAAAATGCAAAAAGTGAAGATTCGAAGGTTGAATCGAAACGAGATCAAGCACTTGACTCGCCGGCCGGAGCCGTCTTCGTGTCGTCCGAGGTGACCTGCACCTCGTGGCTGTGCTCCAGTTCAGAGAGCACAATCCACGTGGGAATGACAGCAAGAATGGTGATACCAAAGTTGAGACCAATGCTGACGAAGTGGTTTGCGTTACCTTCGGTCTGCATGGCCCAAGCCACGGTCTGGCCGAGAGCCTCAAATCCACGCAGGATTCCGCAGTGGTAGGACAAAGCCGAGATGTCCGTGCTGTACTGGCCAATCAGCCAGTACAGGAATTGTTGGAAGGCCTGGCCTCCGAATTGCCAGAAGAAGATCAGCGCGTAGCTCTTGCCGAATCCGCCCTTGAACCAGTCGAAAACTGGGGCCTCCGGGGCGCTGTAGAATTGGTTCTGCAGAATGCTGGCCCAGATCCAGGTTCCGGTGAGAATGACGACGATGGAGGTGAAGGCAATCTTGGCGCGGGTCTTGATGAAAATGGATTGACGATCGAGCAGAGCGGCGAGGATGAAGGAGGAGGCGATTCCGGAAAAGTTGGTGAAGAAGGATGAGAAGGCGCGGGATCGGACGGTGAAGTAGTCGGTAAGCCAAGTGCTCATGAAGCCGTTGTAGAAGTAGCTGATGAAGAAGGCGGGCAGGAGAAGGAGGACGCGACGAGTGGCGAACAGAGAGAACACGGCCTTGAATTCCTTGGCCCAGGTTTCCTTCTTCTCGACGATAACAAGAGACCTGTCCTTGCGCTGGACCTTCTCTGCAGGGCTGAGACAGAGCGCAATAGGGAAACCCAGACACATGATCACAATGAAGACAATGTAAGTGGCAGCGCTGACAGTTCCCTTTCCGGAATGCTGGGCGTTGAGACCCAAGCTAATCGCGCCACCGACAATGGGGCCCGCAGCCTTGGCCGTTTGCCAAACAGCAAGGTAAAAGGCACGCTCGCTGGGGCTGGGGTAACCGATAATGATGGCCGCCTCTGCGGCCCAGAAGAAGCCTGCGGAGATACCGCACAGGGCGGAACCGAAGAGCATGAACCATGTCGTAGGGTGGTAGGTGTTGGTGTACAGACCGGCACCGTAGATCGGGTAACCGATCGCACCGAGAACGAGTCCGAAACGAAGTCCGATACGGTTGTTGATAGCACCGGCGGCAATACACACAACCGCAAACAGCCCATAGACCAAAGCATTAGCGGCCGACACGGCGTAGGGCTCGGCAGCGCCGCCCGCGCCAAGGTTGTTCAGAGCATCCCACATTCCAGGAGCAGTGAATGAAACACCACTGGCAATGGCGATCTGGAAAGGAATGGAGCGGTAGAAAGACCACCGAGACCGGGTGAGCTGGTGGGTATCATTGGTATGCTCAGAGGTGACCTCTGCTTCGGCAACTGGAGGAGCCATTGTTACTTTCCTCTGGACACGACGGTCCCGTTGTATATACACAAATGAATGATATAAACAAGAGAATAGAAAAAGAAAAAGAAACAAGAGCTGCGAAAGAATATCAATTGATAAAAAAAAGCAAGATAGTGGGCCCCGAAGATGTCGTGCTCAACGCCAAGGCTTTGCCAGAGCGGCAAAAGCAAAGTTTGACACATCGCCACGTTCTGCTCGCGTGTCTTCCGTTCGGGTGGTTTCGCCCATGGTTCATGGACAACCCTATTGTTCATTGGACGCTCAAATCATGATGGTTGCCACATACGGTGACTACTAGTAGTACTTTGCAGTACAGTAGGACACATCGAGTGGTATATGCATGCTCCATGCAGGTCATATAAAGTTCTCTGCAGACCCGGCTCCACTTAATCCTTTCCGCTTGTCGCGCCTCACCAGGAACGCGATCAGGCCAACACTGAGAAATTGCCCGATCGTGGTAATCAGGTTAGAGATAAAGCCAGCGCGAAAATACGGTGCAGCTGTAGCCGGATACTGGAATATCTGAGTCCAGGCCGCCATCGCTTGTCCAATAGCATTCATGCTTGCGGTGACGATCGCTCGTTCCTCGGCATCATTAGCCATGGTGACAGTGGCCCAGCTCATTGTGAGTGGACTGATCGCTAGGGCAAAAGGTTAACGTCTCGGTTATAATAACCGAGAGATACGGGTGATCGAAGGCCCGAGTCTGACTCACCTCCTTCGAATCCAGTGAGAATGAACCCCACTAGCCGTCCCGTCTCTCCAACGTTGTAGACAACGAGTAATATCACCCCAATCAAGACGGGTATGCTGGTCACTACGGACGGAATCCAGAAGTTGTGCAAACGATCCGCAGTGATGCCTGCGGCCAGTGCAGCAACCACTGATATCGCCGTTGCGATTGTCGGCAGCGTGTTCACTCGCGAGACTGAATAAATCTCCGGGTTTGCCTTGAGGTACAGACTGAAAGGCGTCGAATATGGCGTGAAGTTTTGGTCCATGAGTATCCAGTGTACAACGAAGACATACCAATGCCAGCGCCCGAAGACGCGTTTAAAGATCGCTCGCGACACCTTGAGCTCACTCGGCGCCGTCAGGCCTTTCAGGCGGGTGTTGGCAATCTCATGCTCGGTCGCAGTGAGATACCGTGGCTTTGAGCGATGCGGGACATCAGGAAAGACGAAGTATCCGCTGGTCAATGTCAGAATCCAGCAAAGGTGCGACAAAGATGGAAAACAAAAGCCAACACCGACTCACAGGAAACAGATCGGAATTGTAATAACCGTGCAAATAATAAACAACCACCTTGAAAACCATTAGCATTTCCACACCCCAATCTATAAATAACACAAACCTCCACCCAGCCAACCCATGCTTCCCTTCCAGATTCGTATACGCCGCTGCCTGCAAGTACCCAGCAAACATCGTCCCGAGAGGCGAAGCAACAAAGAAAAGCGCGACCCGCCGCGTCACCTCGCCAGGCTTATACCACGACCCAATAACGTAAATAACACCCGTGAAAGAACAAGATTCGCAAATTCCAATAAAGAACCGCATTGCGTATAGCGTCTCCAGATTGCGCGCCCACGCACACCCAAACGTGAATAGCCCCCATCCTACCTCCAGACTCGGCAGTGCGATGTTGATCCGCGTGCGCGTCAACCAGTAACAGGCTGGTATCATGGATGTGCAGTACGAGGCCCAGAATACGGCTGTTATGTAGTTTATCGCGTTGCCTTGGAGGTTTAGGTCTTCTTTCATGCCTCTGCTGGGGTTAGTTTGGGTCCGTGGTTAGGGTGTGGGGTGGACGTGCGATACGTAGGCGTTTTTTATGGCCTGTTGGTCTAGATATTTTGTAAAGAAGGAGAGACAGCCGAAGACTAGGATTTGGAAGTCGAGTTTCAGGATGAGTTTCTTTTCTGCGTGTGGCATGTCTGCTGGGTACCATTTGGCTTTTGTTAGGAATCGTAGCCATGGCCCGTCTTGTTCTGTGGGAATGGATTGGAGAGGGTGAATTTCATGATTGGAAACATCATGGTCGGTCTTCGAGTTGGGCGCAATCGAGGTTTGCATGGTTCAATTGGAACTGTTTGGGTGGACGAACGCGACACGCCAAACTCTTCAGCTGCTTGGTTTCCAGCATATTGACATTGCCCATGATACTCTTTTTATCAATGAATCGTGCGAGAGCTACCCAGGTGGTCTATAATGAAAGATGCGATGATAATCACGAGCGATGGTGTCATCTATGCCGTGCACTTGAATTGCTTGCGGGGAACTCAGAGCTTCACGGAGAGTGTCCGAGTCTGACATCCACGCTTACCCTGTCTGGGCAAGATACACATTCTCTAGATGCAATGGCTGGTGTGGCGCTCAAGGCCGAGGCTGTGTGCGATGTTAAACCGAGACGGGGTCCGAGCTTATCTGTCTAAGTGAAAGTTCATGATTGTCGAACCCGGATTGAAATTGTCATAATGTACCGCTCATGTATATATAAAAAGGAATAATGCGTGATATCACATAATGTACAGTCTCAAGTCTTGATGGAAATCTCGTACTTGGGGACCCAGAATGTGACATGGTCTTTCACATCGTAGGCCTCCGTTCCGAAACTCAGACTGCCAAGGTAGTCATCCTTAGAAGGGTAGTCATCACCCGACATGCTGTAAAGTTCGTCGATGAGAGGATAGATATCACCGGTGAACTTCTCCGTGGCATCTGTCATCCAAGGGGTTGCAACCCAAGACAAGACCATAGTACCCTGGTCGTTCTCGCCTTGGAACAGTGTGCTGGAAGAGATGGGTTAGCTGGTGGCACTGGGCACGGGGGAATACAACTCACAACTCTTGTCCCTCGACGGTGACGTTTTTCCCGGGTTTGCCCCAACCGTGAGGCTGAGCAGCCACGGAGGACATCCAGAACCAGACCATGACTTCGAACTTGGCATTGGTTCCGTTCTCAGCCTTGTCTTTATCGCTGTCCAAGAACATATCGATCGCAACGTTGGTCGAAAGGTTAATTTCAGTCAGGGCGTCCACGTCGGTGGTTTCAGCAGTCTTGTTCTTGCCCACGCCGTATGTCCAGTGGAGGTCCACGTAGAGTTCTTGCACATCGCTCATCTTCTTTGGTAGAACATCATCCACCCGGATGTTGGAGTAGGCGTGCACAGGAGCAGTGATTGGACCTTGGTCGTATTGCCAAGTAACGGAGAATTCGGGGGCAGTGTTGGTAGGGTACGTTGCGTTGTTCCACATGAGAACCTAGATCGAAGGGCGGTTAGCTGCTGCATCAAGGGCCAAGTGAAGAAGAGCCCTACATCCATACACAATTCGCCGTCGTGTGAGCCAGCCTTCACACCCCAAGGGTTGGGGTTCACTGTCGTCTCGTCAGTATTGGGTCTTGGTTCACAGAGATACTTCACTCACGTGTGTACTGCTCAGTCTTCGAGGGAGGGACAATTCCGTAGGAGATATCGCATTTGGAAATTCGTGAGATGCCATTGTCGTGGGGAACCGTTTCGCTGCCGCCGTTGTTGGAGCCGCCATTACCAATGCCGCCGCTATCCTCGTCGGTGCCTCCCGTGAAGAGAGGCTTCTGTCCCGTTGCAGCACGGTGAGCATCAATGCCCATGAGGGCTCCAACGCTACCCCCGATGGGGATGGCCACCAGGACGGCGTTGACCAACAGTCCCACTCCGACAACCATGATGAAAAGCGCAAGCGATTAGCCAGGGACAGCCAAAGAGCCAAAGAGCGAAAGAGCCAAAAGTAAAAAAATTCGAACAAAAGCGCAAATCCAAGAGTGATGGCGAAACAATCAGGATCGAGGCTGGGGTCAAGGGAAAAATCGCGATGAACCGAGATCAGCGAACAGAAGCAAAACCAGACTATCCCATGGATGACGATAAGTGGAAGAGACCGGTGGGTGCCGATGCATTTGGTTAGAACTGTTTTGGACGATCGGAACTAACAGTGCGAAGGAAGGGTCAGGGTGGGAACAGACAAGCCTGGCTAAGACGGGTCCAATGCATGCATGCATATGGTACCGTATGGTAAAGAGGCACCGAGGCCCTGAATCAGGTACCAGATGTAACTCCATCAGGGACCGTTTGATTGGGGGAGGGGCACTGTCGGGGATAGAGAACCGGGCTGTGGTTGGTCCATCGCCGGTTGCATAAAGCCAATGTCCCGAAAGGAAAGATTACCAAAAATTGCGATGGTATGGTAAAATTACACAGGTACAAATCCCGCAAGCGGAGATTTCCACTTTTTATTTTTTACCAAAACCTCGGGGAAACGCAAAGAAACAAGAAATCAGAGACATGAGCCGTTGAAAAGGGCCCTGGAGGCCCCTCTTGCATTACGCAAATCCAATAGAAATTTCCATTAAATCTATTTTTGCTAGCGTATCACAACGCCACCAAATGCGGCCAACCTCTTGGCGCACTAGTCTCAGGGCTTAATATCGTTTTTTCTATAGGATCGTCGTATGGTCCGGTTTTTGTACACGATAAGACTATTCCTCCGTTTTGCTCTTTCTTCCTTTTAACCTTCACATACTGGCCTGCTCTTTGGGCTGATCACCTTCGTTTTGGCTTCTATTCTCATCGAACATTCCAACCCATCGAGATGGATCGGCGCAATGAAGATCAGGACGAGAAGGTCGAGCTGAACACTTATCGCTACCAATCGAACAATGCCAGCTTCGATCAAGAGACCTTCTCGCCTTCACCAATTTCTCCCAGAGCTCTCACGCCCATCCGACCAGGGCATTTCCCGACCGATGAGTATGGCCAGCCGGTGTGGCTCCAGCCCGCAGCTCGGATGTCCGGCCACTCCGACTCGATAAGTGGCTCGCCGTGGAATACCCAAACGCCCTACGATTCCCGATCAGCCTCCCCAACTTTGGTAAATAACGTCAACTCCAACCCTATTGTTCCTGTGGGTCTGGATCTCGGTTCTAACCTCTCGTCTTCGAATAGTACCAAGGTGGTGTGCAGGAAAGCCACCAGAGTCTTGCTCCATTGGTGACCGCACCGGCGTCGCCCGGATTCGCCAAAGATTGGGTCAAATCGGGCTCTATTGCTCGAATCCACGACCGTGACGATGTGGAAATTTGGAAAGGATGGAAGCGTTATGTCTTCTTCCTGGTCCCGTTCCTGACACTGGCCAACACGGCCATCTACCTGTTTTACCTCGGTCTCCGCATCTTCTGCATTATCATGGCGCAAAAGGTGTCTGGAGTATCCTACGCCGGAGCGTGGGTGTTCGTGGCCATCGAAATCACCGTCGCAATCCCTTCGCTCATGCACAACTGCTGGACCATGATGGCCCTGAAGAAGCGCGGCCGAGCCAAGCTCAGACTAACTGGTAATGAATGTCCAACGGTGGATGTGTTCATCACTTGCTGCGGTGAAGAGGACGAAGTCGTCCTTGACACTGTGCGCGGCGCCTGTGACCAGGACTACCCGCGCGATTCGATGCGAGTGATTATTTTGGACGACGCCGCATCCAAGACACTGGAGGATGCCTGCAACCAGCTCGCCACCATTCACCCGAATGTCATCTACATGGCTCGTGAAAAGATTCCCGGCAAGCCCCATCACTTCAAGGCGGGTAACCTCAACTACGGTTTGGAACAGGTCACCCTCCTTCCCGGAGGCGCTGGCCAGTTCATGGCGGCTTTGGACGCCGATATGGTAAACAACACGCGGCCCGAGTTGAAATTTTACACCTGACTGACACCCTGCAGATTCCCGAACAAGACTGGCTCCGTGCGATCCTTCCCCACTTGTTGGTGGACCCCAAGATGGCCCTTGCATGCCCGCCGCAGCTGTTTTACAACACCCCTGCATCCGACCCCCTCGCCCAAAGTTTGGATTTCTTCGTGCATGTTATTGAGCCGATCAAGGACGCGCTCGGTGTCGCTTGGTGCACTGGTTCCGGTTATGTCGTTCGACGCGAGGCCCTCGAAGAGATCGGCAACTTCCCTCTTGGCTCTCTGGCGGAGGATGTCGCGACCTCCACCCTGATGCTTGGCAGAGGATGGCGGACTGCCTACATCCACGAACCCCTCCAATTCGGTACCGTCCCTGAAGACTTTGGTGGACACCTTAAGCAGCGTACACGATGGGCTATTGGAACTGTCGACACCGCCGCCAAGCTGAAGTTCTGTCTCTACGGCGATGCCGTTCGCAAGATGACTTTCGCTCAGCGATTCTCCGGATTCCTGTACGCCACGCTCAGTGTTTACACTCTGCTCCTCACTGCGTCTCTGTTCGCCATTCCCATCATTCTGCTGTGGGGCAAGCGCCTCGTCGCCTTCGCGACTGAAGAGCAACTCCGCTGGTTGATCTGGTCCTGTTTCGCCGCGACTATCTCTAACCGTCTCTGTGAATTGGCTCTGTTCGTTCCCGCCGGATACCACACCGGTCAACGAGGCTCGCGCTACCAACTCTGGATGTCGCCCTACATCGCCCTTTGCATCGTGCGCTCCTTCATCCTCCCCACCTGGTTGGGTGGTCAAACGCAAGCCTTCAAGCCCACCGGATCCCTTGGCTCCACTTTGAACGAACGTGACCCCAAAAAGAGCAAGAACATGTTCGTCCGTCTCCGCGTCATCCTTCTCAACTACATGGCCAGTTTCCACCTGGCCTTCGTCTACGTCACTATTGTCGGTGTGGTCATTTCCTCCTACCGTTGCTTCGCACAGAACTCGGGCTTCAGAGATATCATTCTCTGCCTCATTACCCACGCGTTCTGGCCTCCACTCACTTTCCTCTTTATCTGCTCTTCGCTCTGGACGCCGGTCTCCTACGCGATCCACCCCCCATCCATGCCCGATCGCGAGGAACTACTCACGCGCGACCCAAAGACCGGCGTCGCGCATCCCACCGCGAAGAGCAAGAAGATCGCATTCGGTGGCCAGGCCGCCTGGTTCGAGCTCCAGTACATGGTCGCGACAGTCGCGACCGTTCTGGTCTTTGTTTACTCCTTCATCTTCTAAAACCGCTTTCTTACTTCTGCGTGGATCCCGCGATCCACGCCTTATTCACGTGCCACATGTTCCCGATCTACACTTTCTCAGGCTCCTTTCTCATATCATGTATTTAGTTCACACACGCATCGGGCGTCGGCTGTCTCGGCGTTACATCGTTTTGCATCTCAGATATAAATACATTCAAAGTTCGGTATCGTAATGTGACGAATCTGAGCCGCCAATGAGACTGTGTAGACGCATATGTATGTACTGAAGTTGCAGTTAATCTCCCGACCCGTCTCTCGACCAATCACCCGATCGGCAAGACTTTGAAAGCCGCGTTGCCATGGACTATCTGTGACCTGTAACCTGTAATCTCGGACGTTTTTCGCACTTTTATTTAATTCTTGCGTTTCGAGCTCATATTAGCTTCCAAGGTTTAGTACTGCTTCGTGGCTGAGTTGTCCTTCCAGGATTTTTCTATGTATACGTCAACCGGATCGCCAGTGCGTTCGCAATAAATAGTTCATGTACCTGCCACCTCTTCCTTATCATCAGCCCGTCTTTCAGTTGTCGCCAGTTGACCGCTGTTCTGGTGACGTTTCTTCTATCCCGATGGCCTGGTCGTAAAGCTTGTTAAGACGGCGTGTTCACCGCTGGAGCGGGCGAGAAACTATCACGATGCAAGTGCGACAGTTCTATGGTAATTTTGAAAGTCAAGGATGTGCACGGAGATCAAGGTCTGTAGATCCATGTGCTTGGCCAATATTCCCACTGCCAAGGTAATTATTGGAAAATGATAAGGACTTGGATCTTGGAATTTCTGGAGCTTTGGTTTTTACATCGAGATAAGCTTGCGACAAGCTATTGAAAGCCTTGGAGATAATGGGGAAACTCCAAACTGCGCTAGACATAACTACCGGCGTCAACTGGTTGGCGTTATGGGGGAATCTGAACGGGCCGTCCAGATGCTTTAGCGCGTCGAGGATCTATAACTAGGACATCCCTGTCCTCATCTCCACTGATTAGCCTTTGAAAGAAACTGGGATATCGACTTTACAAGGTTGAATGTCATTACAAAAAGTGATATTTTTTCTAGCGTTGAGAGGGCGCATTGAGTACGAAAGTCACGGTTGAAGTTGAACTTCGTGCATCTCGTTGCTCCGTTGCTCACCTGAGCATGACCTCGGAGACCCCTGGATAGAGTTCGGATCTAAAATAAGGGACATGTTACCAAAATCCCCATGTAATACTCGGCGAATAAAATATGACAAGACTGGGGTTGTCCCTGCGCACCAGAGCAAGCTAAAAAGGCCGCTGTGGGTGAGTTTCAAGCACCTGGGCCGTATTAATGAGTAGAATAGTGCCCCTTACCTACTGAGACACAGACCCTACGGAGTACTATGTACATACCTAGGTACGGAGTAGATTCAATGAACCGTGAACCAGAGAAACTATCGACTGAGTGGCCTCCAATATTCCAAGGTTCTAGATTGGATCTCAAGTTTATGCCCCAGGTGCCTGGCCACCTGGGCAGCTCCAGCCTTTCAAGGGTTGGAACCTCTGAATTCGTGGAGAATTTGGGATTTAACTAGGTACTTGGTTAATCAGATGGCATAGACGGTAGAAAACTCCTTGCAATGCGAGGCTCTTCGAATATATATCACGACCTTGGAACCTCCACCGTGGACGTCCACCATGTTGCGAAATTGTGTTCTTCCGAGGTCTGGATTCGTTTGACTGATTCCAACCTTGGAATTTTCCCTTGTCTTTCTAAATTCTTGCAGAAAGAGATGTTCATCATCCCTTAACAATACCTAGGTATTTCCCATTCCAACCTTGGAAGGCTGGGGATCCTGTCCAATTCCCACATAACCCCATATGATGTCGGCGAGATAGACGCGGGAGGTCCCTGATAACCACATCGACAAAGAAAGACATATTTTCGACGAAGATCGTGCTCGAGAGATAAGGGCATCGTGGTCAAGCCGGCGGTAACGCCCAAACGTGCCGATCAAACAGATAGGGTGTGTCTCCAACAAACCCCAGATGTCTCAATGGTGCCACAAGGGCAAGCCCACTTAGAATCAAACGGAGTTCCCAAATTCTAAAATGGCACTTCACTACCGTTATCAAAGAGAATGAGGACGAGAGCAAAGCAAACAGACGAGGTCCATGGGGCCCAGATCAGTGTCGAGGTCAGAAGATCAAGAGAAAGAACATGAGACAAAGAATGGGCGTCAATCCCACAGTCAGGCAGCGACGCCACTCTGTCCAATGATATGGGGATTTTGACTCGAGTGTATAGTCACCGTGGACGGAGTTATAGTACACAGTGGCGAGTGATTGGTCTACACCACAAGATAAGCATGTGAGCTTTGGATACAGACCGATGAAAGTAGGATCTGTACGTTGTACATCCGGATGTTCTTCCAAATGCCAAGACTAGCTTACGAACCCCTGGGACGACACATGTGCAGCGACAGCGATATCTGCACTGCCAACTCCCCTGATCATCCTCATGACCACGGATGACTTCAAGCCTCAGCGGCCAGGGAGTGATTCTCATTGGAAGGACCCCGTCTATTCAACCATCATGCAGGGCACGAGTACTCCACCGACCCCGGATTACGACCGACAGGCAGTGATAAGGATTACCCTTTTCAGTATCTCTAAACAGCCCTGGAGCCGGCATCCGGTTTGGCAGCCGAACCGGAGGACCGAAACTCTTCTCGGCGCTCTGGATCGTGATGGAACCTGGGGGGAGCCAATCGTGCAGGGGTGTCGGACTCGTTCCGCTGCCCGCCTTGCCACACATTGAGCTTGGGCTGAATATCTCTCGTTTCACGGCTGTGCGGACATGCTGGTCTTTAACCAATTCGGTCCGGTTGGCCATCTACCGGTCACCTGATCGGTTGGCTTGATGGACCTCCCGCCAACTCGACGAGGAACACCGACGAATTGGCCACCGGATGGCCAGGAGCTTCCAAAGATGTCATACCTTTCGGATCTGACAAGGTATCGACCGATGGAGCTCGGTCTGGGGTTGAGCCACCGTGATCCGGGTCGAATCCTGGGGATAATGGTGTCGTCAATGGGTATATAGATGGCCAGATATCTTCGACTTGAATGCTCTTCATCAGCTTCACAGATCAACAATCAGCTTCAATCTTATCTACTCTCTAATCAAGACTTCCACCGTCTTTAATTCAATCACAATGTCCTTCTTGAGGAATTACTTCGGCACCTCTGCTCCGGCAGCACCTGCTCCAGAGGAGGGCAACACTCCTGTTCGAGCTCTCCCTGCCACTTGGTACACCTCTCAAGCCATGTACGAGCTGGAGCAGCGCTCCATCTTCGGCCGCAAGTGGCTCCTCACTACCCACTCGGCTCGCGTCCCCAACCCAGGTGACTGTGTGAAGTATGACGCTGCCGGCTACGAGTTCCTCGTGGCCCGCGATATGGAAGGCAAGGTCGGCACATACCACGCCAGTGATCTTCTCCCCGCCCACACCCACATTGACCGCAACGGCTTCGTGTGGGTCAACATGGATGCAGGCGAAACCCCCGAAGTCGCCTGGAAGGACGACTTCGAGGGCGTGGACGAGCAGCCCCGATTTCAGTACTACAACTTCGATGAGTACAACTTCGACCACACCTGGGATATGGAGGGAGACTTCAACTGGAAGATTCTCGCCGACAACTACAACGAGTGCTACCACTGTCTCGTTGCTCACCCCGACATCCCCACCATCGCCGATCTGAACTCCTACTACGTCAAGACCAAGGACGGCCACATCCAGCACTACGGTGCCGCCCGACAGGACCAGATTGACAAGGGATTCCGCATCGCAACCACCTACTTCTGGCCCAACGCCTCCTTCAATATCTCGTGAGTAATGTGAAACCCCTCCAATCACAGACAAAACTAACAATACCCAGCCCCAACTTCTTCTTCATGCAGCGCTTCACTCCCGTCAGCCCTACGAAATCCGTCATGCGCTACGAGGTCTACCGCCACAAGGACGCAACAGACGAAGCCTTCAACCTCATCAGCGACATGTACAAGCGCATCATGTCCGAAGACAAAGTCCTCTGCATGCTCTCTCAGAAGAACCTCGACGCAGGCGTCTTCGTCAACGGCCAGCTCCACCCAAAGATGGAGCTCGGCCCCCTCCACTTCCAGAAGACGGTCCGCGATGTCGTCGTCGAGCACCACGAGAAGGAGGAGCAGGCTGGCCACAAGATCTGGCCTGCTCACCGACGCGCCGTCGAGGCTCCTGCCATCGATGAGAAAGCTACTTCCACTGTGCAGGAAGTTGCTGCCGATGACTTCTCGTTCCGCACTGGTGCGGATGGTTACACTGAGGCTGATTACTCCATGAACAGTGGATTTGCGCCTGCTATCGTTGTCTAGACAACAGGCTTGATGGATTGACTTTATTTTATGACTAATGTGTTATTCGATACGATTTTGCGAGCGTTGTGACTTTTATTATATCTAGACTTTGACTTTCTTACAGAATGGATTTCTATACATTTCTTTATTTTTATTTCGGACATTTGCCTAAAACCGCGATGAGCCCTTGAGCTTGAAAATGCTATAAATAAAGAGAGTATGCCTCGATGCTATTTCTCAAAACTGGCCGCACACTCCATCGCAAAGCCAAAGCATCGAGCGTACCAGCCCTGAGACCAATGGCTCAACTCCACACAATGAGGAGCACCTTTTAGCAAACTCCCATCAACACGCACACTATTCGTAAATGCCTTGACGCATGTATCGACTTCCTCTTCGGTAGCGACGAAGAACGGATCGTCATCAACAAGAGCAAACATCACCGGTGTTGTGACGCACGGTGCCCACTTCTCCTTCCAGACAGGAAGCCAAGCAGCCGCAAACTGGCCTAGTTCCAAAGTCGGCGATACAGCATTCAAGCGCTCAGTGTGCTCCAGAATCTTGGCGTCACAGGTCCCAGGCTTGAACATGACTCCGTCCTTCGAGCCTGCGGGGAAAAGTGCATGGTCCTCGTCGATGGTGATGAATGGAGGCGCACTGCCTTTCATTGCTGTGGATTGCTTGTCACCCATACCACTTGCAATCAATCCTCCGAGCGGGTATAGTGGTTTTTCATCTTGTGCGTGTAAAGCTGCAGTGATGATTCCCGGCATTACACCCAGGCTGTGACAGAGCAAGACGATGCAATTGCAGTTATTTGGTACGCCGATCTTCTGCCAGAGTTCTGGGAGGATCTTTTGATGCAGCATCACAGCAGAGCGTTCGTAGAAATCGGTGTTTTCGGGAACGGGCAAGATCGAGCTTGTCCCGCCGTATGATGGGCGATCGATGGATGCGAAGGGCACTCCGAAAGCATTGCTTGCTACGGAGGCTGAGAAGTTGGGCGCGGCATCGAAGTATTGGTGGTCATAGCATCCTCCATGCATTGCGATGATCAATGGGCGATGGGCGAGATGTGTTGGGGATGGGACGTTCTGCACACCTGCCACGGTGCCATTGTCGGGAAGGGTATATTGAAACGAATCCATTGTGAATGAGAGAGGTAGAAAAGAGCACCGTTTTGTTCTTCTGCGTCCTTTCAAATTTGAATTCTATATACTGAAGTAGGTGGAGCCTTGATCGGAGTTAACACGGTAACACCGTTTCGGTCTTAAATCAGGGTAATCACCGGTAGAATGGAGCAAATTCTGAAGCTCCATGGGGCGATGTAGTTTTGAGATCATCTACTATTACCAATACTGGAAGCTCAGCCCCGAGTGCTATGGTTAAGGAGGCTAGGTCTCTTGGTTTTAGATTGCTAACTAGTAAGCACAACATAACACATGTGCATACCCGTGGACGCTTATATTGCGTCAATTGATCAATTGACCCGGAACAGCTCCACTAGACTAATTTAGACCGAATATGTGTGCAGCTGACATCGGCGCTTAGAGAGTGTAGACAAATTCGTGGTTCTCCCGGTCTGTCAGATCAAGCCACCTAGAGTCGTCAGTAATTTTGTTCAACAGCGATACCCAGGAAAGGAACTCACTCCTGTCCTTCGACGTGAACATAATCAGGCCGTGAGACAATCTCAGCCTTCCGTCGGTTCTCCTTATTGTACCACCACCAGATCACCAAGAGCAAAAACAAACAGACACCCCAGCAGACGATGATGACAATTTCCGCCGACACATAGCGCGGGGCATCTTCCGGGCGGAAGGTCAATGGGCCTGAGATGATTAGCAATTGCAAGGAGATATTCACGCATTCCAAGGGCTCAATTACCAATGATGTTACCCGCACAATATCCAATCAAGTATAGTGCCGCCACAGTTGTCTTCTTAGTATATCCCGCGACGTTGGAAGAAATCAGTGACAGCAGGGCCACGAATGCGGTGGGAAATGCTTGTGTCATATAATATCCAATGAGACGACCAACATTATTGTCAAGAGGCAGTGCGACCATCAGGATCACGCCTACAGTGGCAGCAAATAAACCACCGATACTAGTCAGAATCCGCTGCCCGGTCTTGTCACCAACGATGCCGTTCAAGACTAGAGCGATGACCTCCACTGCGCCTGCAGGAGTGCCATAGAGCAGACTCTGCTCGGAGGTGTAGCCGAAGCTTTTAATCTAAGCCACAAAGGTTAGCAAAGGCGGCACGAATGACGAAAAGCAACGTACAAGCTGACTGAAGAAGTTGGTGATTCCACCATTTGGAATATTGGCAATAACAGCAAAGAAAAAGAATGCCCATGTCATTGGGTCGAGAAGTGCTTCTTTGGCCTGGTACCATTTGAAGTGCTTGTTGCCGATACCCTGCTGGTTGACACGCACGCGGGCGATGGCAAGAATGCGGTCTTCCCTTTTCAACCAGCGAGCGTTCAGCTGGCTGTCGGGAACTACCCAAAGGAAGACCAGTCCCAACGCGATGGTCAGTAGACCTGTGAATAGGAAGACGATTTTCCAGGGTGCGATCAGCGACCCGTTTTTCCTGGTGCCGACGGCGATGCCGTAGGCGACTAGGCCGCCGATAATCTGGCCCCAGCCGTTGAAACTGTACCAGATGTTCACACGCTTGCCTTGTTCGTTCCTGGTATACCACTAGTACGTATGTAGTCAGCATATATTGAGGTGAGTGTTGCTGGCCAAGCTTATGACGCTGCCCAAACATACCTGTGAGGTCAAAAGAGCAAATCCAGGTGTTACGGCAGCTTCAAAAACTCCCAGGAAGAATCGAATCGCAATTGCCCCGGAATAATCCTTGGTGGCTGCGAAGCAACACAAGATGAGTCCCCAAATCAAGATACATGCGGCTGAATATTTGCCGAGCGGTAATCGTTGCAGCAAGCGGTTGGTCGGATACTCCCAGGCGAGATACCCTGGAGACATGTTAACATCTGACAAGACCCAGGATATAGAAGAAACTTACCAAAGTAGAACAAACTGCCCAACCACTGGTACTGGTCATCGATCAGATGAAGATCCTCTTTGAGACCCATGATACTAGCGTACGACAAGGTAGTTTCTGGGCTTGGTCAGCTTCGCAAGACGAGATCTCTCTGCATCGCATACTGTCGAGGAAGTTCATCGCGTAGACGAGACACATGATAGGCATGATGTGAAGGTCGATGGTTCTTACAAGACGGCGATTGGTAGCTTCGTCCAGCTCAATCGCCTCGCCTTGCAATTCTTCAAAAGCCTTCATGGCCTCGTCTGCGTTGGTCGTGTCCTTGACCAATTTCAAGTCGGTTGGGGCAGTCATCTCGATATCTTGGGCTGTGGATGTGCCCCTTGCTTCTGGTTGTGCCATGATTGCATCGATTTGTGTGGAAGATTGTGTATTGACACTTGGGATGGAGACTGAATGATCTCATGGATGCAGTGGAGCAGGTGGTGAAATATATAGATTCCCCACAGCCGGGGATGGTTAGGGTCCTGGTCGATAGCGGCTTTGAGCATTCGATCCGTAATAGTCTGGGGTAATGACTGACGTGGAGTTTGGGGAAGAGATCGGCAGAGGATGCGAAGGGCTCCCCCACAATGGACTCCCTCAGCCTATGGAAGCTTATCTACTTAGTCTCTTGGATGGCCAAGGTGATGGATGGCCAACCAAAACCCGGCTCTCTACGTGCCCTAGCCGCTCTTTTGTGCTGTTCCATGCAGTATGCGAGGAATTGGTCCGTTCCGAGTCCTCATTTGCCTCCCTTGAGGCCCTTGCCTCTACTCCACCCGATGTTATGCCATCTGGACTTACAGTGTCCAAACCGCCCTAAAGACCAAACTCCCCGAGAAATTTTCGAGCTACTGCATAGTTCAAACCTTGGAAAGAAGAGTGAAGTCGAAGTGACTATACCTGCGCATACGGAAAGAGTC
The DNA here is from genome assembly GCA_911174995.1 of Penicillium olsonii. NCBI lineage: Eukaryota > Fungi > Ascomycota > Eurotiomycetes > Eurotiales > Aspergillaceae > Penicillium > Penicillium olsonii. Next base: position 1,427,489 of record CAJVNO010000033.1, read on the forward strand.
CGCATGAGCCTTAACGCCCTGCGACCCGATTGGTGACCAGTCCCGACAGCATGCGAGATCGGATAGGTTAGGCTCTAGGCTCTACCGGAGAGTTCACAGAATGCGGGGTGAACGTGGCTTTCCACGCCAAGTGCCTGTGCGCCCCGACTTCTGGAAGCTTGGCCTCATCGGTCTCTGGGCTACTGGTACTTCACATCCCGGGGTACATTTCCAGGTCGAAACTTCCCTAAAGATTTCGCCGCGGAAAGTGAATCGGGCTGAGGAGGGGTGGTGACCTGATAATTTCCCACCGATTGAGTAATTTGTAGAAGCCCGTATCTCGAACCCCACACGGTTACCCACTTGGTCAAAGTGTTGGTCTCCGCAATCTAACTCGAGACCTTCAACGTGGACTCCCTATGAGCTGTAAAAGTCTGCAAAAGGGCTGAGCAATCATCCAGTGTAAGAGAACTGTAAATCTATAGTAGAATGCAGAACGCTTAATTTTCCCCAGGAAGTTCCCCATGTCTGGGCAGAAAGTGTAGATGACTTCGGAGTGTCTCGGAGTTCAGCGTAGCTTTCGGCGTTCAGCCGGAATTCGAACCTTATCAGCCATAGTGAAGGGCGTATCTGCGGAATGGATTTGTATATCGATGCCGTAGTCGAAAGTGCCACCCGCGGACTTTCTACTGCTTCTAAACAAAAGCAATTATCTTCCTTTCTTATTCTACAGAAATACACACTTCCTCTAAGCCTGAGTCTATCTACGCCATGCTTAGCTCCCCAGCTCCAACATCACCAGAGCAATGGCCTGCTCCAGTGCCAACCCCCGCGAACTCCGGGACCTCCAACAGAGCTCGACCAACATCCCCGCAGCCAAAATCAGCACCGAAACCACAACCCCGCCAAACCTCAACACCAGAGCCCCCAGCACCGCCATTCCGCAACGTCTCAGCATGCAACCGCTGCCGCCTCCGCAAACACCGCTGCGACCAACGCCTGCCCCGCTGTGAATCGTGCGAAAAGGCCGGAGTCCGATGCGTGGGATACGACCCCCTCACGAAACAAGAAGTCCCACGCAGCTATGTAGCCTTCCTCGAAAACAGAGTCAGTTACCTGACCGAGGTCCTCCTCGACCACGGCATCGACTTCAAGCCGGCCCTCGCCTACGACGAAGAAGAGACACTCCGCATGGAGGACGCGCGCTCAGGAAACGAGCCCGCGCCACGAGATACACTCGGCGCGAGGGTATCTCCCACAGAACAAGCGGAAAGCATGTCGCGCAAGAGGAAGTTGAATCAGTACGATGACAAGATTCCTGTTCGTCAGGTAAAACGCCTATCGCAGTTGAATGTGCTTCTCAAAGAACTGTTCAATGATGGTTGCGCACACCAGTGCTCTCGAGAGCGCAATCTCAGACAAATTCCTTCACGGAGAGAGCGACAAGAAATACCCGCTCGTGTTCGAGCTTCTTGGTCTCCGCAGAGCTTCCAATCCATGGATCACAGCGATGGACGCACTAGTCCTGAGACTGCGTCGCCAAGCTCATCGCATGAGCCGTACCCGTATTCATATCACGATACTAGTCCGAGACGGGGGATGTCTCTCTTTGGGGCGGCGTCGATTCTCGACTCGGATAATGCGTCTCGGGTCTACGAGTCTAGACATCAGCCGGAGGCTGATCTTGGGTTGTTGGATTTGCCATTCAATGGGTTGGATGGCAAGTCGTTTGGAAGTGGGTTCTCGGAGCAGAGAAGTTCGGGACGTGGTTTGAATATGCCCAGTTACGGACTGCCTAAAGCGCAGGAGTGTCCTCCTGAACCTAAATTCGATATTGCTGCTGATCTTCTTCGCGGGCGGAGAGAGAGGAGCGAGAGAATTGATAGGGAAAGGGCTAATTTCGATTTGCTCGACGAGTTCTTGGTTGATTGGGCTGAGTGACGCGGGATGGTTGCATAGAACTGTGTATATATGACTCTTTTGCGCCTTATTTGTGTTTTGTATTTAGCTTGCATATGAATGAATATACGGACATAAATTATGATAATTGCATTCAAGCCAAAGCCTTGGAAATATCCATGTTGCCTAGGTACATAGGTATATATCCAAGGCAATATAGACTCAACACGGTAAACACCTAACACTGGACACGACCTCGGGAGAGCGTACATTCTGGAACTTAACCATCTACCACCTGCAAAGTTTCCACCCTCGGCTTCCCGCAACCAAACAAAGTCCCAAAGAACCCAGGCTTCTTCTCAACAGTTACCACAGGCTCATCGAGGTCCGCATGATACCTGTCCGGGACCCAGAACAACCGCTTTGGCAGCCCAATGAACATGCCAAATCTGAAGCGCTTTTCGTACAGGTCACGATAGTTTACGAAGATAGTGCGCACATCAACATCGCGCAAGTTGAATTCGGGCGGGTCTTTCTCGTCTCGCCTTATCTCCATCCACGTTTTCATCTCTCCGGGATACTTCTTGGTGAATTGCTGTGCTGGTTTGAATTGATGATAATACAGAGCTAGCTCGTCGAGGTCTCGCGAGGTGAGGGCAAAGAGGGCCTGGATATCTTTTGGGAATTTCGGGTGCGCTTTGCCGGTTTCGTGGGATAGAAGGGGCCGCAGGGTCGGGGGTCTGTCGTCTTCAAGATACGCAATTGCGGCATTTTCCTCGAAAGCTTGGGCATTGCTCTTTGGTTGGAGTAATGCAAGCTGGATTGGAGGATTGATGGCTCGGGTTTGGAGAGGGCGTGAAGCCATGACTGCGACGAAGATGGAATCAAGAGCACACTGAGAGGGGATTCTATGGGAGGAAGTTTCTTGCTGGAAGACTTAGGTATAGATCCTTGGGATGCTGAGGAGAAAGGCAGTGCTTTTATAGAATTTGGAAGATCCATGTCTGCTATACTAGAAGAGTGATATAGAGTACAGACGAATCATCCAGTTCCTGCGACTATAGAGCCTCCCTGAGCCCCGACCAGTTCAAAATATCCTTGAGGTGTTTCGTGTTCGAAACAACGAAGCCACAGCGATAAATGCAGCACTCATGAGCTGTGTGTTGGCGACGAGAAGGCTGAGCCGCCTATCGACAGGGATAAGGACAGTCATGTCGTGGCTGCGAAGCGGCTCTTTGGTATGATCGAGCAAGCGCTCTCAGGAGTCCTTCGAACACGAGACGTTATAAGTCCTTTGACACAAAACTAGTATTTTAATAGTCACTACTTGGGGCATACGTCAGTTAATAGACGAGCTCAGGAATGCCTGGTAGTGTGCATAGTACAGCGATATGATCTCTAAGTGGCACCATGTGGCAGCTCATAGAGACTTGAATGAGATGTTTCCGAGACTATCGAAAACCTAGGTATGACGCATTTTCTGTCGTTCTGTGCCCATGTTGCCCAACCCAAAGCGAAAAGCCAGGGAGCTTTGAGCCAACGACTTCTCAGCCACAACAACGCAACAAGGCAACTAAAACAGGGATACCTATATCACTCATGGACCCATTAGTCTCACCACTGAGGTCTCAGGTACCTTGAGGCTCATGGTTCATTGGTGTTGACGGGGGTAGAATATGGAGGCCAAGAAGTCGGTCTAGGGTTGTGAGACCCCGTCGATGGTTGATATTCTGTGTTTGCCGCGTTCCTTTATCTTCACTCAATATCAGACAAGGCGATAGACTCTAGTGATACCCTTTTGCTGAGCATGGATTCCAAGGCAAAATTGGCGCATCATGAGTTTCATGGGAGAATGCTAGCCTGACTATACCATGTCGAATATGCTCATGTGTACTCCGTACAACAGACACGGGTTACAGAGTCAAGTATCGGGAAAAGTGATGCAAACGCTACATCAGAAAGTCGCAGACAGCATGGCTGTGCAAGAAGACATGAGGACAGCTGCAGGTCGAGAGGCTTCTTGGGCCGAAAATGACTGCAAGTTCCCACAGGTCGCGTTTGTGCTTCATATAGCCTCAAGGTTGTCATGCAGCTGGGAATATTTTGATTAATACAAACTACTGGAAAACTAAACGGGCGCTCTCCATTAGGAAACGCAATGCGCTAAGACCTACCAACAGTTGCCTTGGAGGCGCCGCTAATGCACAGTAGCGGCCGTGTCACCTCCGCGGCCAATAGTTGACTTCAGCTGTACCAACAGCGGCCGGAAGAGCCCTTGACTCAAAGAGATTTGCGTTATTAACTTTGGCTTAAAGGTATCTATGTTTCAGCACCCCGTCGCCTCCGCAGATCCAAATATTTGGCGGCATAGTCATTAGCCAAGACCGAGTCACCCGTGAGATGCATGACGGTGGCCTTTTTAGCCATCATCTCCGTCTGACCCTTGATGTCCTCGAGTTCTTCGTAGTGATCATACGCCGAGTCGATGTACCCAAGAGCACGGTTGATGTACTCTTTGCGGGTAGACTTGGAGTCACTACCCTGTAGTCTCCACAGTTCACCCGCCATCCCCATGTTGGCATCGACGAGAAGCGAGTAAGCCTGCGCGATGAGAGCACAATCCTCTGTTTCGAGAGTCTGAGGCATGATGCTCTCAACAAGCTCACCAGTGGCTTCGAACTCTCGCAAGCTCAGGAGCACCATCGCTAATGTGCAGACTGCTTCCCATAGGTCGGCGAGCAGCTTTGCACGGTGCGCTATGTTGGCGGCACGCATGGCGAGAGAGAATCCACGCTGGGGTTGTCCGGATTTGCCGAGAATCTGCGCTTTTAGGCATAGGAGCTTGACTTGTGAATGGATGTCAAAGTTCTCTGGTTGCATGGAATGGGCGGCTTGCTCTACCATTCTCAGAGCCCGACCGTAGTCCCCCTGGCGGATTGTGAATTCGATTGTGTAGAACGCCAGCAAGAGGCGCAGGTCGAAGTCGAGAAGCTGGACCGCTTGAAGTTGGGATATAATGTGTTCGACAGCCACCTTGTCATCGCTATTGATTGTCAGTCCTGAACATGCCAGTCGAGTTAGGTAGCCTTACCGACAGATTTGTCGTCGCAGTTGTAGTAAACCAGAGTAATATGTCCATGCGTTGTTGTATTTGAAAGCTCGTAGCTTCTCAGGCTCGATTTTGTTGAGCCTTGAGAACGCCTCCTTGTAATTTCCTTTTTGGACCAACTGAAAATAGGTGTCAGCATGCCGTCGCGCTTTTATAAAAATCAATCCAACGTACTATCTGGCAGTTTCTGAACGTGATCTTGACAAAGTCATCATGGGGTTGGCCCTCTGCGTAGCACTCGCGGAAAACTTCAGTGTCCAGCCACGAAAGATGGGTGGCTCCTGTTGTTTCTCAGTCAGCCCTACTGGGATACTCACTTAGAGCGCAGGGGCATCATACCTATTCGAGCATACATGGAGGCGTGTAATAACATGTATGCACCCGCAGGGGTAGCGAGTCCCTTTGTCACATTGACATGGGATGCTCGTACAAATGATTCGACAATGGACGCCAAGCTGTCACCCTGTAGATCGTCAATAACAGGGTCCATTGGGCCATAAATTACTCATACCTGCTGCATCTCCAACTTGGCTTCACTCAGTAATGTCGTACTCAGTAGCGACCACATGTCAGTCTCCTTGGACTTAGCCTTGAGGAAAGCGAGGCCTTCCTTTTCGTTGCCTAGCATGCCACTGTTTTGTACCTCTCGCATCTGCTCTGGGAAGGCTTTGCCAAAGTGATACAACCAACTCATACAGAAGTTCAAGCAGCTCATGTCGTGAGACTCGCGGGCAATAGCAACGGCCTCTTGAACAGCCGAAATTGCTTCGTTAAAACACTCGAAGTCGGCTTGGATGATGGCCAGGTTGAGAAGAGCAAATTGGTATGCACTTCGGTCAAGATTAGTGTGCATGGTGTAGTCAAAGTAGCGATGGAGATTGTCGAATGCTGAAGTATAGTCTCCGGCTCGCCAAGCATCAAGGTATCTAGGACCCTGTCAACAGTGATACGCCTCAGGAGGATCAATGTTCGAACTCACTCTAAGTAATACATGAGCACAGGAACCGAGGACTCGGAGTTCATGATGCGCCTCAGTTGATCCCTCATTTCGTCAGGGACTCTACCTCCCATCCCTGTGTGCGTTAGTCTACGGCCACGACACGCTTGCGGGCATCAACTTACTTTGCAACTCTCCAACCTGGAATTCAATCAGCCGCTCCGAATCCCTAGTACTGATTTCTTCCGTCTCATCCTCTCCGCCCTCAATGTTACCATACACAACTTGTGATAGATGACTTGTAGAATCCAGCCCGAGGTCGCGTAGATTGGCGTCAATGGCAGTTTCATCCGCCCCGCGATGTCTGCGACTCCAGTAGCTGTACGTCGGAAGACGATATTTGACGAATCCAGACCAGAGCTTCACAGAGTCATAAAATTGCAACTTTGTGTACTCCATATGAGCTCTCCGCACGAACGCGCCCAAGGGTGAGCTTCTGGACAAACGCATCCGATTCTCCGGCTCTGGGGCGATTCCATGATCTCTGTCATGGATCAATTCTTCGCGCGATTTGGCCAATAATGATGGAATCTCTTCTCCGCAGAAGGTTTCCAGCGCATCCAGCGAGTCTATGGCCCAGAGTTTGCCCAGGAACTTGTCCCACAGGGTGCGTCCTGGCACGTCGGAGTCGTGGCCCGACAGACACTCCTCGAGCTCAGCGATTGTTGGCATGTAATGCTCCTCCCATTGCTTATCGGCCGCATCTAGCGGGAATAGACCCGCCGTCAGGAAAGACAGGACGTGGATAGCTGATGATTGCGGTACGCTACCCTCGGAGTAGAGCGTCACCAGACACAGAAGGGAGATCCTCCATGGAGTCAAATAACGCGTCATTTTGCATCCGTTATGGCTGCCCCATGTTGTGATCAACCCGTCAACAATCCAGGGCGCGTTGAGGTGATAATTGATCGACACCTGAGGCCACAAGGCCCCAATGCGGGAACCCCGCCAAGGGAAAAAAAGTGACGATGACGCATAGTTCCTTTTGCACTCAATTGCATCAGACACAATGGCTCAAGCTTTGACGACTACAGACCTGCAGGGCGCCTTGCCTCTGATCGCCCGAGGCAAGGTTCGCGATCTCTACGAGATCGACGACAAGACCCTTCTCTTCGTTGCCAGTGATCGCATCTCCGCCTACGATGTGATCATGGAGAATGTGAGACCATCCCACTACAACACTACTATGCATGCTCGAGCAACACTCTGACCGATATGGAATTGCTATAGGGTATCCCCAACAAGGGTGTCCTCCTCACCCTTTGCACGCAAACATGGTTCAAAGCTCTGACCGAAGCCAACCCCGCCCTGCGCACCCATTTCATCACCCTCGATCTCCCTCCCCAGATCCCCGAGTCCCTGCGCCCGGTCCTGCAGAACCGCAGCATGCAAGTGCGCAAGCTGCGCATCCTCCCTATCGAGGCAATCGTGCGCGGCTACATCACCGGCTCCGCCTGGAACGAATACAAGAAGGCAGGCACCGTGCACGGCATCCAGGTCCCCGCCGGTCTGCAGGAGAGCCAGGCCTTCCCCGATGGCCCCATCTACACCCCCAGCACTAAGGCCGAGCAGGGCGAGCATGATGAGAACATCCACCCAGACCAGGGTACGTGATTCCGTCTCCGTATTATCGTCTGAGCTAACATTATCCAACAGCCGTCGCTATCCTGGGTGAGAAGTATGCTGGCATCGTTGCCAAGATGGCCGTCGAGCTCTACAAGACTGCTCACGCCTACGCCCTTGAGCGCGGCGTGATCATCGCCGATACCAAGTTCGAGTTCGGAGTGGACGAGGAGACGGGCGAGGTCGTCCTCGCTGATGAGGTCTTGACGCCCGACTCCTCTCGCTTCTGGCCTAAGGACACTTACGCCATCGGTCGCGGTCAGTCTAGCTTTGACAAGCAGTTCTTGCGCGATTGGTTGGTGAGCGAGGGTCTCAAGGGTAAGGAGGGTGTGCGTATGCCTGATGACATTGCCTTGAAGACGGCCGAGAAGTACCAGGAGGCCTGGGAGAAGATCACTGGCGGTAAATCCAACTAGATATATAGACAGTTGGTCTCATCTGTATTTCTATTCAGTGATGCCGAATGAATGAGACGAATGAAAATCATGTTTACGTCTTCCGGGGTTATACCATCCTCTTTCGTCCCTTCTCTGGCTCTTCGGGTGCATCAAAATGAGGTGGCCACATTCCGCAGCTGGATACTAATACTGATGGTTCAATCTGTTTTACAACTGGAATCACATTATGGGCCTATATGATTTACTCTTCCCATTTGAGACCCTTGAGACCTTTCTGCTGGGGCTCCTGGCTCTTTTGCTTGGACTCTTTCTCGGGCAATTGCTCAGATTGCTCGGTCCAGCCAGAGCGAACACCCTCATCAAGAGGAAGTGCATTGCCGCCACAGATTCTCCGCTCCTCCTCGATGTCTGCCTCACCCATGCCGTTCGTGGCCCAAATCTTGTGGATGCGCAGATCGAATGGTCCGTCAACACGGTCCGTCAGACCAATACCAATACTCTTGACCCGCTGGCGGGTCAGCGAAGTCTGAGGCTCAACGACAAATCCATAGTTTGTGCGCACGAACGAGCTGAACGGCAGAAGGACAGTCTCCCACCCGTCGGAGCCGGAGGTAGTTGTGCTGGTAGATGTGGAGATAATCGTCGACTCGGGAGGAACATCTGAAAGCGCAGCAGGCATACCACCGGGATACAAATCCTCCGCGGCATCCGGCGATTCAGGATTGCTCTCGTATGCCTCCGGCTGTTCTTGGCGCACCCGGTGGTGGCGCGTGTATAATCTGTGCTGATGGATATCCGTCTCGACGACAGCATCCGTCTGCACGTTGACGGTGTAGCGCCGACCGTCAGACTTAATTCGGAGTGCCAGATACGCATAGGGATCCACGTCCCAGTATAGCCGGCCTAGAAGCCAAAAGCCTCGGTCTTGGTTTCGGAACGCGGCATAACCTGGACTCACACAGTGGTTAGCTGATCTGTAAGGTAACGAGATGCGGTCGCTGTATCACATACCGGTTCTTTCAACGCGCCAGTTCTCGGGGAGCTTTGTCGAGATGGTACCATGGAAGCGAGCGTGTGAAGGGGTGTTCGAGGAAGGGTCCGCGGGTTCATGGTCCAAACTGGCAGTGCTGAATCCACCTACTGCACGGTCGGCCATTGTTTTACATCCTGTGGTTGTGGCCTCATCTTCGAAGTTGAGGAGGTTGTAAGGTTTGGTCGGAGTGTGGAGGGCCTCCGTGTTCCAAGCTATGCGGTCGGTTAACCTTGGAAGCCGTGAAACTGTGACTCGTAGACCATACCAATTCGGGACAGGCGACCGAACTCATCGGCGCTGCGTTTGAAAAAGCCCTGGGAGGCTAGTCTTCGTGTGGGAAACATGTTGTGTGAAGAGAAGAACGAGATCGCGGAAGCTCTGGAGCTAAGAGAACGTCGGCTTTCCGAGGTGGCGTGAGACCGATAAGATAAGATTTTGCCCTACTTCGCTGCGCTTGACTCTCGAGGTTCTTGACTTCAGGTCAACATGATGAGCTTTGCATACTGTATCGCAATTATCACAAAATATGTCAAATTATACGCCCGCAGTCAATGTCTCAGGGTTTCTAGATTTCAATATTACGCCTTTGGCATTGCAAATACACGTCGGCCGAGTAAATGCACATACATCCTTCAATTGCCGAGAGAATAGCTCCATTCACATATGACAACATAGTGATCCGTCAAACCTATCGAGAGAGTTATACTTCTATCAATCCGACACCCAGTTGGGCAGAATCGCACATTACTCTGACTGGAAAAGCCAGTTACAAGGCCAGAACTCTATTTCTATACAATATTCCTAGCTGAAGGCCATATGATTGCTCAGATGTATATAGCATAGGGAAACAACCTAGGTAGAATCCAAGCCTCGCAATCTAAAATGAGTCAAATCTCGCCGGTCAACTTGACTCCAGGGCTGTTGTTGGCTCCCTTGAACTAGTTCCACGGTTAGTGACGATCAATGTCCCTCGGCCAGGCGTCCGACGATATAAAGGGCATTTTTCCACCTCTGGTTCCATATACGGTGGCGGCTGGGCTATATGCTGGTATCTGCAGCTGTACATTTTCTTGAACATATTCACACACTAGCCTTCGCTTAGCCATCGCTATCGGGTTATCTATATCACACTTATTAGTTCGAGCCGATCGTTTCAACAATACTACGAGAGGAGAGACTACGCCGGTTCCAACTTGGGATACACCGGCGTAATGGACTCCAGCAATGTCATAAATGGCCATGGAGGCAGTACTCCTGCCAATTGCGGGAATCCAACGGCCTCCCAGGACGACGCCGCTGAGGAGAATTCCTTCTCTGATACTCTGACTGGACCTCAAAACGCCATCGCAACCGTCCTCAGTCAATTTGCAAGTACTGCCTCGAATCAGCCTAACATACGAGCCGACCTCAGAGGCAAGCCCGTAACGGAGGAGAATGCCCAAAGCATTTTCCCGTCGAGAGCTGTTCTGTTTTGTGGAAAGTAAGTACTCCAGATCCCATTGCAGGAACTATACTCACCAAACAGTCTCGACAAGAGAAAGACAGATGCTGCATTGAAAGGCTTTCTGTATGATTCATTTTCACGATATGGGCCTTGCTATATCACAGTCAGTCGTACAAATGACATGCCAGGTGGACATATACAATTTGAGGTGAGCAAACCCCCAGGCTATAAGATGGACGTGCTAACAGAAACAGACGGAAAAGGTAGCAGAACACGCATTAAATGAGAGTCGTAAGCGCGAGTTCTCTTTCGGTGGTCGGCAGCTGCGAGTGGAGGAAGGCAGGACCTTTAAGGACGACACTCGTGAGTTCTCTCTCATCTTCTCTTTCCTCCTTTCTAACCCTCCCAGGCACGGTCCACATCGGCTACTTCGACGGCAGACTCATCACCATTTCGGAAGTCCGCCACCTGCTGTTCGATCTGGGTTCCTGCATAGATCTCAAGATCTTTAGGGGGAGAGATCTGTTTGGTCACCATACTGACTACGGTCAAGCTGTCTTCGAGCGCTGGGGTGACCTTGAGAACGCAGAGCGGGTAAGTTGCCATCCCAGTTTCCTATGACTCCTCTGACCCTTGTAGGTATTCCGAATCAACAAAGAAGTCTACCTCAGGCGCATCATGGAGACTCGCCCCAACAACTCCAACAACGGGAACAACGGGAACAACCCCCAATGGCGCGGCTGGAATCCTAACCCTCGAGGAAACTCCAACCGCAGGGCCGGCCGAACGTGGGTTAATGGCAATGGTCACGGCGGGAATGGTCACGGCGGAAACGGTCACGGCGGAAACGGTCACGGCGGAAATGGAATCGGCCCTCATCCCAACGGTAACGGTGCAAACAACGGTAGAGGTGGCTATCGCAATGGCCCCGGCAACCGAGGCTCCTTTTCAACGCAACACACTTCTACTTCAAGCTTCAGCGGCCAGACTTTCCCTTCTCCAAATTCTCCTGCTCAACATTACAACCCGGGCAATCAGTTTGCTTCCGGCTTTGGTGGCAACAACTTTAACCAGGGCTACAACCCAAATGCCGCCCAGCCCTTTGGAAACTTCCCCCAAGTTCATCCCGGCAACCTTCCCCAGAACTACTCACAAGGATATCCATCTATTGGGGTGATTCCTGGTGGACCTATTTACTACACCCCAGGGCCCGAATGTCCCCCACCATTTGAGTTTCCCGTGATGCAAAACCCCGGATTTCCAGTGTTTATGCAGCCAGTCCCTTACACTCAGGCTCCAGTTTCTCCCGTGATGCCGCAGCCCTCGTCACCTCCCGGACTTCTTCGACGCCCACTCCGGCCGAATGAACCTCTTATCGTTTCAAGCCAGCCCCAGTATGATACTGATCGTCATCGAGAGCTGTACTACTACCCCACTAACCAGGAAACCCCCGGCATGAGCCCTGGTTGGGTGGATCCAGCACCTGGGTATTGCATGCAGCCAGACTATAACCAGCACCCACTCATCGCAGAGCATCAGTCCAATCAGTCCAGTGTGGATCTGTCATACTCGGGAGGCTTCGCTGGGGAAAGGGCATCAGACCAACTAACCCAGACTCGAGTTGGATCCGATGATTCGCAAGACTCTGACAGAGGAAGGACGATTGTTCGAGATTCTCACTCTACCACTGATGGGGGATTCGACGCACCACCCGTTATGCCAAGGTCCCGCAGTTTAGTTGGACCTGGCACTGGGACGGATGATACACCAAGGAAGATCAGCCTCAGTGATGCGAGGAAACTTATCGAGTCTCACCTTGAGCCAGACCACACTTCAAATGAGCCTATTGAGCCTGAGAATAACCCAAAGGATCCCCAGCCTGAGCCCAAGCTGGAATCTGAGCAGATGGAGACGACACCTGCCGACCATGTCGATGAGACCATTCATTACAACACTGAAGTAGAGTGTATGGATGAGTCGTTTAGTCGAGCTGGAGCTGGCGCTGAGACCGCAGGGGCCCAGGTTGGTGAAACTGAGCAACTGACACTTGAAATCACAAGCCTATCAAGTACTATGACATCCGATGAAGCGGCTGGCCCCCACACCCCACAAACTGACGACGAGGCGTGCCAGGGTGTCACTGCTATCAACCTGACCACACATGAAGAGTCGGAGTCTACCCTGACTGAGGTTGAGCCCGAGTCCTCTACGCCCGTCGGAGCTGGTGGGGAAACTGATCACGGCGATAAACAAGACAAAGGAAAGGCACCTGCTCAGCCAGATGTGAATGCTCAGCTTGCCTTGTCGAGAGGTATTCGAACTGTGGCGACCTCTTCTCTTCCTCGACGCAGCAGGCCCAAGCACAGAAAGCTCAAGCCAAAGTATCAACCCAAGACTGATACCGGCAAGACCGTTGAGCAGTACACCCGTGAGACCTACGCCGAGATGGTTGCAAAGGACCCTAGTTTCAAACTTCGAGACGAGAGGATTGTGGACGAGGTTATTCAGGAACTTGAAGATGAGACGCGCAAGAAAAGCCGCGAACAGTCAGGCCTTGACCCCGACTATGAAAGTGGGGATGATGCTGACGTGTCCACCAACTAACTGAGAAATTATGAGCTTGATCATATCGAGGGTGAGAACGAAATGAGGCTTCAGGTCTGAATGGAGGATTGCGAGGAACGGAGTGCGGTCAGCGTGGAAAAGGGAACTATGAGAAATTTGCTGCGACGAGAATTCCTCGTCTTTATCTTTATCTTCATCTTTATTGCTTTGATCACATACTTCTATGACATTGCTGTTATTCTCTGCTCAAGAGTGATCAGGAAGAAGTGCCCATCGGCATTCTTGAGTTAGCAATTTGACTTAATGGATTTCGTTTATTCTGTTCTATCGTACTTGACAAGTATTAAGCCTCGACTGGCGAATCTTCCCTGCCCAGGTGCTGCCCAGATGCCCAGGTGGTCAATGTGATTTCTATAGATGTAGTTAGCCCCACTACAAGGGTCGTTGATTGGCCACTCCAGGCAGACGCATCTCACCACATCAACTTGGAAGCATCATGGTTGGCACTGGAGGTCGAAGCAAAGGATGCCGGACGTGTCGACGTCGCAAGGTCAAATGCGGTATGTATTCCATCCTCGCGAAGGTAAGCCCCTAACCTATGACAGATGAAGGAAAGCCACTCTGTCATCGCTGTCACAAAGCCGGCTTCGAATGCGGGGGCTATGTGGACTTTGTCGAATTCATCGATGAAACAAGTCGAATTAAAAGGAATTCACTACAGAGACTGCCTGGACTGGCTCCAAACCCGAGATCCTCGGACTCTTCCGAGCCACAATCTAAACAGGTTGTGAGAGTGGATTTCAATTCCGATTTACATTTCCCACTCACTGTCAACCCCTCATGGAACGAGCATGAAATCATGACTACATATCTCTTTCGAGGAATGTTTGACTGGGATCTAGATTCGATATTTTCTCATGCGCCCGCGTGGGATTCGATTCTCCTTGGACAAGACAGTAACGCGGAATTGTCAACAACCTCAGTGCGCGCTTTGAGCACGGTTTACTTTGCCAAAACTAACAAGCAAGCTGGGCTCATGCGGAAAGGTGCAAGGCTCTATGCGGACGCACTTAGATTGCTGCGAGCCAAAATCCAGTCTCAAGAGGCTATTGGAGACGATGTCCTCATTGCTATCATTTTACTCGGTACATATGAGTTGATTTGCCTGACGCACCCTAGAGCTTGGATCTCACATTATGAGGGACTGGCTAAATTGGTTTGTTTACACCTGAGCCCAATGGATATGCAGGGATGTTAACATTTAGCAGATTGCACTAAGAGGGCCATATAGACACCAATCGGGCATTGGTCTCGCCATCATGCCTACAATCAGATCATGCATTGTAAGTGGCGATCGGGCTTGCTTTTATCTCCCCAATATTCAGCTTTATGTAGGCGATTGGATACATTGTCGAGCGGAAAAGGTGTTTCCTCGAAGAACCCGCGTGGAAAACCATCCCATGGGCCAAGCAAGGTCTTCATTCAAAGACACCCACCGACCTCTTGCATGATGTTCTCTGCGACATACCCGGCATACTGGAGGATCTCAGCAGCGCACTAGTACGAGATCCCAATGTCCCCGGCAACCTCGACTTCACCTCCCGATTCATCCCACGAGTCCTGTCAACCCTGGACACTTTATACTCCTGGCGATGGAATTGGGAATCGCAATTCCCAAAATCTACATTCATAACTAACCCCATCAAGTACAACGACATACCCCTTCTCCCAAGCCCATTCAAATCAATCATATGGTTCGCCAATCCCCATCGAGCAACCGAACTCATCGTCTACAATGCAATCCGACTTATTCTTACCCGGTCCCTCCAAATAGCCGGTATTCAACAAGAACACTTTCAGCCCCAGGTACTAAGTGACCCACTGCTCCCGATGGAGGGAAATAGAAATGACATCGCAACCGAGATCTGTCGAATGACAGACTATCATCTGAGTTGTTTTCGGCAGGGCTCAGCCGCCTTCTCAATTGTCTTCCCGCTCAACGTGGCTTATTTGCATCTCGATCCAAGCGCTACTGCGATACGATCTTGGCTGGAGAGCGTTATGGCGGTTATTGCGGATTTCCATGGGTTTGAGATCGGGAGGTCCGAAAATACACCGAGGAAGGCGGATGATGTGCATGGTGGTCTTCAATAGGATGTATCCCGACACTGATTTTGACTTCAGTCATTTACTTCACCTTCATTCAACTGTTCTTGTAGCCTTGACTCTTGTCCATGGGTGCTGAGGGAAATATCGTTTCTACTGTGAGGGGCTCGACGGGGCCACATCTTTAGGCCTTAAACCTGAGGTTTCCTTGGATGCAACCTTATGTCCACGGATGCGTCGGTTTCCTAAGTTATAGTTTTCTGGTTTTTGAGTTCGACTAAAGCCCGGTTCTGTCCATGGCTGTCACCGAAGCGTGATATATACATAATGCTTGGGATGATTCCATAAATACCGAAACCAAAGATGAATGCTATAGGGGCGATGCAAAAATGACCCCAGGAAAAACAAAAGAGAAGGTAGATAATCAAATGCAAATATAACGATCGAGAGATGAATTCCGTATGCAATCGCTCATATTGATGAGATGCGAGTCGTGACATGACGCGAGGGGAATCGAGTAAGAACGGAGAGGGTATTATGAGGAAAGAAACGGCGGAGAAAAAAAGGGGTATAAAAGAGACCAATCTCGGTCCACGAAGATATGTGATCATGCTCTCACACGTCTAGCGTCAAAGTAGCCCAGATTGACGGCGGTGTCATTGACGCCCAGGAAAGGAGCAGCATCCTCGAGTAACTCCCAAGGACGAACGGGGTATGGACCAAGAACGCGACCACGATGTTGAAGCCGAAGTCGGTTGGCCATGTTGTTCGAGCCGTCCACGCCGGTCGACAGTCCGGAGGCTGCTGCAACTGAATGCTGGGCCGGGGATGGTCCCACGGTGGAGAGCGGAGCGGGCGTCGGAGTTGGGGTTGATCCTGATCCTGCAGGTGAAGGCGCTGAGAATTGCTGCGTGTTTGTGGAGTATTGGTCTGTCGTGGGACCGAGAAGGTAGAGGAAGCGGGAGTCGTTCTGCATTGGAACGAAAGAAGGGCATTTTTCTTTGAAGAAGCGAGCGCACTGGTGGCGAACTTCGTCGGGGAAGATATCGATCAGAGATGCAACTACGTCGAGGGCATGTGTTTGCAATAGAACCCCGGGACAGGGACGGAAGTCTTCGGTCGCATTTGCTCGTGGGAAGTAGTCCGCTGTTGGGTAGAGGCGCAGTAGGTCGCCTGGGAGACGGGAGAGAGCGATACAGAGGATGGATGTCAATAGTCGGAGCTGGTCGTGTGAAGGGTTGACTTTCAGCACTGCGGGCGATTGAATAAAGGCGGACCGGTGAAGGACGATCATCCTCAGCATGGCGGAGAACCAGAAGGCAAGAGCACGTTCAAACTTTGAGCGGCCTTGGGTGGCTGCGCCCTTGGGGGCAGTTGGATTGCTGCCGTGCATGGAGATGACTTTGTGGAAAAGACCGTCCATCTTCTCGACGAGAACAGTTGCAACAGACGGGGCGCCAGATTCGGGAATGCTAGTTCCAAGCTCCTCGATTATAGTAAGATAGAGTCTGGCAGTTTCCAGTGAGCTCGGCTTGCCGGAGGGATTGGGTGCTTCGTCCATCGTCTCGTCGAGCAGGGGAATGGAAAAAAACTCCTTCTCCGCACGCTCGCGAATTTGTCGGACGGCATCCGGGCTCATCAGTGCGACGAGGTCCACCCAATGAAGTCGATGGGCGCGGCTGTCTGATACAGCAGTCTTGAACATTGCATCGACAATGCTGGCTCGGTCTTCCGTCGCTGCATCCGCGCCGAACAGAACCTGAAGTTTCAACTGGCAAAAGGGGAGCGAGAAGTCATCGGTCATGCTGGCAAGTTTCTCTACCTCCGAGAGAACCGATTGGCTGCCCTGTTGAGATTCGACACCCAGCAAAAGGTCAAGTGCCTTTTGAATAGTGCTCAAAGCAGCCGGGTGCTTGTTCACAAGCTTCTGAAGGCTGTTCTGTGCCATACACCCGGGGTTCCGCACAAGCAGATCACGCAAAAGCTCGACCATTGGCCTTTCCAGTTCACTAGACGCAGTCGTGGAGTCACTGACTCTGCATGAAGCAGCGTCACAGACGATTCCCAATGCTTGCTCAGAGCTCTTGCTAAGGAATTCCTGTTGTGCAAGCTGAAAACGATACGAGACCAGGTCAAACGACTTGTTTTCTTTGCTATCGGGAACGAGAAGCTGAACAAGCTCCGCAGGAAGATGGGCTGCGTTCGGAATAGGTGTCTGGGTCGAAACGCTTAGTCTCTTCGCGAGTGCCAGGAAAGCCCTGATGGTGACACATCCAACACCGATCAGCGGAGGAAGGATTCGCAACAAAGCAGTGCGATCGTCTGATCGTAGGTGACCGCATACCCAACGTGCAAGAATTCCGTCGAAATGTTTGGGGCTGAATGATCTCAATTGTGCAAGGTAACGGCAGGTGTCATTGGCAGGTAGATTGACTTTGCCACCATCGGTTTCCAAATGCTTCGCTAGTGCATTGAATATCGTGTCCAGCGTGGGCTCATCCATGACACTTCCTGATAGCAAGAGTTGATCGAGCTTCTCTCGGAAAAGAGGATCGATATCACCGAAGCTGTCAGGAATGTGATCAGATACCGGAGAGGATGCTGCCACGATTGACTTGTTCTCCATGCGAGACAGATCGTGCCGAAGGATAGACACTGCGTTGAGTTCGTTGGGAATTCGCAGGCCAAGTTCAATCAGAGAGAATATCAAATCGAGACTGGGTGTACCGAGCCTCTTGACGCCAGCATAGGCGTCAATGAGCCCCCGGAACAGATCACCCGTAGCCCCGATCACACAAAGAGAATCGAAGTGGCAGTTCGTTGTGTCGGCAACCGAGGCAAGCACTGTACTATCTTTGCAGCTGGACGCAAACTTCAACACATCTGCCAGCATTGATATGTCGCCAAACGTTTCGAGAATCGCTCGAACGTTGTAGAATTGCGTGGGAGTAAGTGCAGACACTACAAAAGCACTGTCATTTCGGAAGATCTTTGGGATATTCCTATCAAAGAGTTAGCAACCCTGCTAAAAGATTGTACGAGTGCCGTATACTCACGCTGGAAGATCGTCCCTGTGTTGCGAAACTGCGTGACGAAGCCACTGGCCAACCTCGGCTTTCACAGACCAAGGTAAGTTCGATGGTAGTGAGTTCAATTCCACCGTAACGGATTCGCTAGCACCAAATATTTCCGGCAAGCTCTGGCTGATGATGTTCTTTACATCTTCAATGGTTGATGTTTCTTCCGAAGCACATAGTCCAATCCTTGATAGCAACGTGCTGCGCAAATTTCCGACGTGTTCCGGGAGGCGACCCACAGGAAGCTGCGCTATCAGCGCGATATCTATTGGCAAATCCTCAACCTGTGTGGGGTTAGTTTTGATTAAAATCGGAGTACATTGTACAGGGCTTACCGTGAGCTTATGAGATGGGGAAGCATTTGTCACACCTCTTGCCATGAGCCACTGAAGGTAGCGACCAACCGAGAAAGTCTGTGACCGAACAAGTTCGGAGATGACATGGAAAATCGGTTCCATCCCGAGACCATCGTTGGTTCGCGCGCGCGAGAGGAATGCGAGAATGTGGCCGTCGATGTCAACACCAGCTGATTTCCACTTGCGTAAAAGTCGAGCTGCAATATAGACTCTATGAAGACCGTAACGGAAATGTGTCGAGAGCCACTCAAGGAGTTTGGTGACCAAAACAGCTTTGTCTTCAAATGCGTCAAGGTACGTAGAGATAGAGGAGATGTCATGAGCGGGGCGGATAGAGTCGAGAAGGCGGATGATGCGTTGATGTGGAGATCGTTGGGTTGTTTTGTTGGAGTGTTTTGGTCGTTGTACTCGAGCATTACGCTCAGACAGACTCTGTAACAAAGCTTGGTCTGCTTCATTGGTTAAATCAAGCGAGGAGGAAACTTGTTGGTTATACGTCTCCCAAGTCTTGGGTAAAACCATGGAGGAAGTATGCTCGCGAACAAGCTTTCTGATAAATCGAGCAAGACGGTCGATGAGAGGTTGGAGTTGAGCCACCTTAGCTTCCGTCACCTGTAAATTGATCAGTATGGTTTGAAGTGTAGGACTATCCATAGGAATGAACGCACCACCCGGAGCTTCTGGAGCAATAGCTCAGCTAGTCGGCGACCTCTGCGCCGATAGCGCATGATGCTATTCCAGTAGATACCCAGCATCAGAAGCCATATTGGAACAGTACTGATAGAAGCAGCTTCGAACGATGTGAGGAACCATTCAAGGAAATGATCATGATCCAGCAGATTCTCAAAAAACAGACGGGCAGTTAATCCAACACTAGCACACACGTTAGTGACGGTCCGTTAGGAGACAATCCAGAAACATACACATATGTCATCTTTGCCTTCCAGTCCGAGGACTTTGGAGCACTGAAGACCCCTTCAACAAACTGTTGGACATTGGTCGTCCAGTCTCGAACCCACTTCGCTTCCAGGCCAACAGCTAAAGCACCGCTGGTGCCTTTGCGCTTAAAGGCACGAATCTCATTCGCCCCCACACATTTTCCCAGCCAGACGGCGCGTGCAACGGGAATCCATTTGCCGAGGCATTGATCTAAAAGGACTTTACCGCGAATGCCGTGCGGGATGGTTCGGCTGAGACGCCGCAGCGGCACGGTCGGGTTGGCAAGGTCTCGAAGCCAAGCCTCGCGCTTGTTGTCGGTCAGTGTCACTCGAGGTGGCGGTTTGAAGGTTGACGGGGCGTGGACGGTGTTGTGTGTCTGACGCTTCTCCAATGCCGCAGCAAACACCGACGAGAGCATCTGTAGCCCCGTGCGGTGTTTGAGCTGCGCATACAACGCCGGTCGCGCAGTGTTCGACTCGTTCTGAGACACCTGTGTCCGGTCATAGTATCCCTGCTTCGCGGTCTGTTCGTTCAAGACATCCTCGGGGTGGTTTCCGGTCCATGGGGCGAAGTCGGCGGGTTCTGTAACACGTTAGCCAACGAGCCTCGGTCGTCTTGGGTTCCCTTACTGTTCCCTCGGTAGACCGGCGCCACTGTGGGAGTCTCAATGCGATAGGGCGTTGTCTGTACAGCTCCCACTGGAGAGCTTTCCCTCGACTTGATGAGACCGGGCCCGGGGGTCTCGGTCACCGCGGGAGCCTTCCATGGCTGAGCGGGGAGCGGCGGCGGAGTCGGTGGTTTCGAGCTGCTGTCCCCCCGATTGTCATTGCCCGGGATATCTGCTATGACCGCTTGGAAGGACCAGAGTGGGCGACCGCGCCACGAGATAGCAGGTCGCGCACTTGCGCTACTCGGGGTGTTTTTGGCTTCCGTCGCGCCGGTGTCCGGGGTATTGGCGGGTAATTCTAGTCTCGGTCGTTTAGGCGGCGGTTCTCGGTCCTGCGACTCAGCGGTTAAGTCGACAACGGTAGGTTGTCGGATCTGGCCCATCGCGGAGACGCCATTGAAAGTCCGTAACGGGTGGCCCCATGGTTGGCCGCCATCAGAGGAATGGTTCATCTTAGGCTCATGGTGGAAGTGAATGGTATGAAGTGAGGTGAGGTGAGGAAGTGCAGATAACGTAAAGGGATCGACAGATCTGTGAATAGACGGTGTACCCGAACACTCTAATCATATGATTGAATGGGCTGACGGTAATACCGGGCAGCTTTCCGCAACTATTTGCCCCTTTTGATCCGAATTGCCGCTCCGTCGGCTGCCGGGCGACATTCCAATTTGATTTATCTACTCGTCACTACTACTGAGAATGTTTGTATCTGATCCTGATGCAAGGGAGACTGCACATCACACCTGCACGAGATTAGACATTAGGATAGCTGGATTGCGCAATGGTACTGCCAAGCACCTGTCGGGACCCGACATTCAGCTCGAATCTCAAGTGGTCATAGGCTGCGATAGTGTCCAGTAGAATTAATGACAATTCGGGAGATACGAAGATAAAGAACGAGTCACAAAAAAACCGAGGTCGGAGCGTTCAGTCGGAGATATTCAATCCGGGGTTCTCGACCTGGGGACATCTGGCTTAGCGCGCTTCGATCTTCCTCCAACCACCCCCAATCACCATGGCCTCAAAGAAAGATATGCGCAGAGCCGATCTGGGTTGGTTCTTCCCGGTTTGTTCGATTTTCGTGTTCGTTTGATCGCTAATTCCGTCGCAACTCCAGCCATTCCCTACGTCGATCCCCCCAAGAGTAGCAGCGATGCCGACATCTCCAGTATGCGACCAGTTCCCTGAAACCCCGAACTTGGCAAGGACCGAGCTGATGAGGCTATGCAACAGGCACAATGTCCAGCACGATGCCCATGGCGGCTGTAAGTCACCCACATCTGGCCCAGTGGGAGAACAGGAGCACTAACCCTTCCTCTCTCCGTTCAGATGTTCACTCGCAACCGGTGAGTCCAGCGCATACGGTCGCTCCCAATCGTGGATCTTATTAACGGGTACGGCGCGCAGTATGATCGGATGGTATGTGCATAGTTGGGTGTCGGTGGCCTGACCGAGTTGGCTGACACGGAAGCAGGGTGTCCTTTGTCTTCTCCCTCCAGTCTTGGCTGGGTGAATCTCCAGACCAGAAGAAGAATGCCTCTACCCCGGCATACATGTCGGTTCTGATGTCCTGTTCGTGTCTCTCCCTGGTTACATCGTCTCCGTCGACTAACTTTTGACTGCGACATAGTGATGGCCTTGTGTGTGGTATGTATACCTCGCAGACTCTGGCATACCCAGCCTAACGTGCTCTCAGACCTATTTCCCTCTCTTCCTGCCCCCGCAGGCTCCTGGCGGTGTCGCCGCCGGAACCCCAACGCCGTCTCCCTAAGCGCCGGGGTACTCAACACCTCTTAATTCCATATATTCCACAATTTCCCAGCCTCCAAATAACCTTGGAAGCTACAATGGTTTACGTACTCGCAGGATCTGGTGTTCTAGGCTTAAAGGTTGTGGTTCCTTCCGTTGCACATTGTGACGCTGTATCAATATTGAGCTCGGAGTTCACCTCGCACTCACGGGCAATGGTGCTTCCCACTACCACCGTGTACTAGGTAGTCTAAATTGAAATCCATACTTTGCCACAGAGATGTACTGTATACAGATCGGAGGTGACAGGGGAATCGCTTAGTCACACACCGCCTGCCCCCCACAACGTGACTCTTGTCCTCAAAAGGCTCTGCCGCCGCTTCTCTCTGTTTCTTCTACAACCACAGCCTCCACTCCTCTCACTACACGCTCCGATCTTTCTTACAGAGATATTGAATCTCGCCCCTTGCGCACTTTACCAATACCCTTTTTAAACGCCGTTTACTTCGAAAAGGCCGAGTTTATGTCCATCGAAAACCTCAAGACCTTCGGTGAGTTCGCCACTTTCCCCTCAGGAGCGCGTGTTGGGCACCCCACATACACGCATATCCACACCTCCGACTCTTCACGCGGGATGAGATGCATATCTGGCTGCTAGATGGGTTGGAGATGTGAAACTCAGTTCACCCCCGCCTCTTGTCTCACTGAGTCTCATCGTGGCGGGGTAGAATTTCGTACTGGACTGCGGCTGACTCTCACACCTCACAGACCCCTTCGCCGAAGCCGACGAAGACACCGGCGAGACCAAACAGTCTCAGAACTACATCCACATTCGGATTCAGCGTATGTGCTTCTGTCCTCGTTCCCGGCACGCCGCTGTCGCTGTGGCTCGCCGGCGCTGATAAACATACTGACTGGGTTTCACAGAGCGCAATGGTCGTAAGACTCTGACCACTGTTCAGGGTCTTCCCAAGAAGTTTGACCAGAAGAAGATTCTGAAGGTCATCAAGAAGAAGTTCGGTAAGTCCTGCTTGCCTTATACCCACCCCGACCAAATGGCTAATTCCGTACAGCTTGCAATGGCACCATCGTCACTGACACTGAGATGGGTGAGGTGATTCAGTTGCAGGGTGACCAGAGAAAGGATGTCCAGGAGTTCCTGACCGACAAGGAAGGCCTCGAGCTTGATGCCAAGAGCATCAAGGTATGTCACTGTCAGCCTTATATCTCATGGCTCCACTTATCTAACATTCCTCTCACCAGGTCCACGGTTTCTAAGCCCATCACCAACATACTGCCTTGTTCCGGTTCCTTCTTCCCAGTTTACTTTGCCCTGTGAGCGGTGTGATAGGAAGCTTTCCCCTTTTTCCCTCATCCGCCGGCCTAACAACGTACCGGCCTTCACGTCGATCAAGTGTAATGCTTTCTCCCACTACTCTGTGCTTGGCGAGTTAGATCTGGATCATGGTCGAAACACTAAACCTGTATGGCCCTTGCCGGCCTCACCCGCATGCTTGGCTGGGCGAGCAGGGGTTCGACCAATATTTTTCGAGAACGGGATTATGACGGAACGAGGCGTTGGTAGATACCCAATTTCTGCATAGACAGACAATTTTTTTTTTTTTCCTTCCATGATTTGTTTCTCTTTCCACCTTCTCCTATCCTTGCTTTTGAACGGAGTCACTTCAGCCTGATTTGCTTATTGCCAAGTCAATCCGATGGCCAATGCTCAAGTGGCTTTTCGAGGACATCCAGGCTGAGATGAGGATTTGCTTTGTTGAACTGTTCCATCAGTCTCTACCGTCTTACATATTTACTTGTGATGGATCGTCCACTGGATTATTTCTTAGGTCTATTGCTTTGAGAACAAGGAATAGGACTACCTCTTGGACACATCCATGTACAAGGATCAGTACACCCATTGAATATGCGAGGGATATACTTGTATGTGCCAACCAATCAACAACCTTGGAATATTGAGATAAGATCTATCAAAGATCATTCAGTAGAAGATAAAAAAAAAAAGCAAACTTCCCTAGGCCACAGGGGTATAAAGTGCTCGAGCAAAGGGGAAAGCCGTCCCAACCCAAATTTTGAAAATGTGCAATGATGGATCAAGAACGCTTGTCTCGCTTGTCCAGAGCATGAAATGAAGCAATCCGTCCAATGCATCCCGAAAGTAAAAAAGAAAGCAATATCAATAGCAGGAATCAAACAAAGAATCACCTCACCTCTGGAGCTACAGTTCTCCAAGTCCAGCACGCTCATCTGCAATGCGCATACGCAGGAAAATAGCAGTAGCCCAGTCCCAAAGTTTTCGAGAAAACACAAACACAGGCACCTCTGATTCGTTTTCTCGGGTCAAGTGCAGCTGGAGTAGAAGGAACGACATGGTAAGGAAGCTCGCGACAAGGACAACTAGTAGAGATGCCGCTGTTTCGCGCTTGATCTTGGCATGGTTTTGAGTAGCGTAGTAGACGAATGTTAACAACTGGTAGATGTCAGGCTCATGAAAGTAAATTAGCGAAGAATGAAGAAAACGTACAGTTGTTATTGAGATCCAGGCTGGTAAGAGGTGTCGGGGATCAACAGATGCGCCAGACAAGTAAAGCACCCAAGATGTACTATATGCAATCAGGACGTTTGTAGTGAGCAGTCGAATAACAACAGCTGGCGGGGTGTAATTTAAAAGCCTGGAATAGTCAATACGCCGGACCAAACCACTCGATTGAGGAACCCACCATCGAGACATCAAGCAATCAGTGAAGAAATACGAAAGATATGCGGATGCGCTGCACTGGAGAGGAATTAGTATCGAATATCAGGCCGACCACGAGACATGTTTCCCAGCAGGGACAACCATATAACATACCCACATAATAGCCAATGCCACCTCCGTCACGCGGAACCTCCTCTCAACATCCCATTCCTGTCCTACGCTGCCGATAATCGCCGCCGCCCATCCCTCCCGTCCCATTCCCGGTCGAATATGCAGCAGCTCAGCCAGGAAGGTAAAGGCGCAGCGCAGGCCCCACCACGCTGAAGGTAGCGTGCTGAGAGCCCGACATACTAGCAAAGGGATATACCACTTGCGGTCGACCCCTAGGATGACAGCAACCCGCGGGTGCAGGGCTGAGGTAGCAGTATGGCCTGCATCGCTGCTGGGTGGGGCATGAACCGTGGAAGTAGGGGACGTCGGGACAGCGGCCGGAGCAGATAGAGAAGCCACCTCTTTGGTTGGCTCGGAGTGAAGAGTAGCAGGACGACTGAGATAGCTGGGTGGAGCAGCGGGTCGTGTGAGGTTCAAGTCTGGGTGTTTATTGTGGGGGGTGTATGGCGGAGGAGAGGCATCACGTCGAGGAGGAGCCAGCCTTGATTTCGAATCACGGCGTGTGCGGCCGCCTCGCAAGGAAGGGGAGGGTGGTATTGGGGATGTGGTTGAGACGAGCCCTTAAATTTGGGTGTTGTCAAGCTGTTTCTGGATCTCCTAATTGGCAGATGTCAGCCCCAGTCCGCTGGGCGGTGTCTTTTTTCAATGGTTCCGCGCAGTTTGTTTCTTCACTACACTCGTATCCCCCCATTTGTTCGCCATGGCGTCTACTCTACGATTGCCGGTGGTTGTACCACGCCATATCTCTCAGTCCGGTCTGCCTGCTTCCCAATGCCGGTCCTTCTCTCAGACCTCCCAGCAATGGGCCGGTGGCCGCGCAGTGAACTTCCGCCCTCCGAGTGTCGCGCAGCCCTCCTTCAAGACCAGAACGAAGGATATGAAATTGACCGACTTGCCAAATGACATTGGACTGCTACCGGGTACTTTCGTTCGCCCCCTGTGGAGGGATATGCCTTCGATTTTCTCGGCACCGCGCGATAGGTTGCACATGGAATGGACATGGGCGAAGTCGTTCTTCAGCAATTACACCAGGTACGTCCTTACTCTATACCAATATGTCTCGGATGTATTCTAACTCAATGGCAGTTTGCTCCAATACTGCAAGCGCGAAAACAGTCTCCCGCTTCTCCTCCGGGACCGCCGACGCTACGCCTCCAGGCTGCAAGAGATCATGTATACCGCATTTGCCGAGTAAGCTTGCGTCTGTTTCCCCGACCTCATGTATAACATACTGATCAATCCCCAGAGGCAACATTCCTGAGATCAAGCGAATCACCTGCGACAACCTAGGCCGCAAACTCATCCGACAAATTGAAGGTCGTCCCAAGAACGAAACAGTGACCTGGAAGCTCGTGAAGTACCTCCGCAGGCCCAGCACAAACTTCACCGGTCTCCGCGTCGTCTCGGACCGCGCAACATCCATCCCCGAGATTCCGAAGTCCGGTATCCGTCAGATCGTCGTGCGCGTCACAAGCCGTCAGTCCACCACTACGACCCGCACGCAGAAAGCTGGAACCGAAACCGAGATTGTTCCCATCTCCTCCAGGGAACAGGATATCACTGAGTACATCGTTGTTCAAAACCTCCGCTGGAACGGCAAGGATAACGGCTGGAGAATCTGGGGTACCACCAACGCGACTACCCTGCAAGCCGCCCAGACCGACCCCTACTTCATGCCTGGTCTCTCGGCCCTGGAGCGTATGGAGATGATCCGGGAGTCGATGAACAAGAAATAAATAAGTCATGCCTCACTGTGACTTATGTCTTCCGCTCCTCAAGCCACACTCCACGCTTCAATTCGAGGACCCGCTCTATGCCTCCCAAAATATCCTCCTTCCTGGCTACAGGACAGCACAGTCCTCTATATCATTTGTTTGTGCTCTCCATCGACCGTCCTCAAGCCATTCACCGAGACTCTCCTGCTTCCGCATCTATTCAATTTCTTTTGGCGCACGATTGCTCTAGACAGAAGCATCCACAACTCTCATGTATCATAGCCCATTCTATTGACCAAATGTTACCTTTCTATACAATCTTGTATAAACGAAATTGCATAATTGCATGTGTCCAACATGAGCGCAGCCAGCAGCTACCACTAATCCACAACGATCTACTCCGTACGAGTCGATGATACGGTTGTTTCGGCGCGAGAAGCCAAACCAAAAATGAATAGCAATGTTTGTATGTACAAGAAGGCTGAAAAAGGCTTAACGACAAAGTATCCATGTCTCGTACAGGTATCATCAAAAAACACTGGACATGAGTATGAAGTACATGCGCATGCCACAAGGGAAAAAAGGACGCGCTTAGGAATAAGGATATTAGTAGCACCAAGATGCATAAAGCCATTACTTGCCATATATCGATACTCATGTACCATAGCCAGAAGACCTACACCGTCGCAGGGTAGGTGGCCATTGATCTAATCGTCATCGAAGATTTGGAAGGTGTTGTTCAAAATTGTCTCAATGACTCGGACCTGCCAGCCGGCGTCGGCAATGTTACCACCGGAATTGGCGCCCATGAGAGTTGGTCTAAGAGAGGTTAGTGTTTGGCTTTCGGTATGAGGGTGGAGAGCACGTACCCAAAGCAGATTGCCAGATTGCCGGCGTTCATGCGGTTCTGGGTGTAGTGTTCTTGGATCTTGTTCAAATGCTGAAACGAGAATGATTAGCGTCGTTATTATTGCTTGAGTTGTCTTGAAATCATACCAAGATGATGGCGCGGAGGGTTGCATAGTGGGCATCAGGCAGGCTGTTAATGAGGGCGTGCAGTGAGTCTCGGCGTTGGATATCATCGTCAAATCCTGGAGGTGTCAGGTCCGTGATATGCACATCCACTGAAAACGGCTAGACTTACGGGCAGCATCGATGAACTGGGTGTAGTACTCTGTAGTGAACAAGGGGTCAGGAAGATCCCGGAAGAATTGCTTCGCGAGTCCTGCAACACTGTTGACGTCGTGATAGAAGTTCTCTGGGTTTGTGAAGTCGACCTGTGAAGAGTCTAGGAATGGAGGTTAGCAAATGGTCATTACTCTGATCCTGCGCCACCAACCGTTATCGAAAACAGCCTTCATGTGACTGATATGGGTGGCACTGCCCGAGAGTCGGTAGATACCCTCCATAGTCAGGCCAAATAGCTCAACGGCTTGGAAGCATTGGTACACGATGAAAGGAACTGCAGTCCCATCTCGAGCATACAGATCGTTCAACGAGATACCAAACACTGGCTTGAGGGGTGGTAGATTAGCCTGGAAGTTCTTATCACTTGCGTTAGGTCCTGCCATTGGCACCTGGATTTTTGGAGGAGCTTCAGGGGCAGGTGGGTTTGAGACAGGATATGGAGGCGCAGAGCCCGCCGGGGGCGGAGTGAACGTCTTCTCGGGGGGGTAGGGTGATTGCGGCAACCGGTCCCCAGGCGCCGGTTGCTGAGGTCCGGCCGAGGGGAGGTTATGCTGGGAAGAGAAAGCCTGCGGCATAATCGAGATACGCTTATTCTGAGGCTCGGGTTGCGAGGGTGCCGGTGCCGCGGCCACGGCGGGCCCAGTCGCACTCGCACCACCAAGGGTCTGGCCAATGGGTAAGCAAAGGGATTGGAGGAATTGGGTCAATTTAAGGATGTGGCGACATACCGGGTGGCGCGCATATTGGATCTGCTCTGAAGCGATGGCTCCAGGGTTTCCTTCATGGCTGAGAATGAACTCGTGGAGGTCCTTCTGGTTGTCGACTTGTCGCACGACCTGGGCAAGGCTCTTGGGTCCAACAGAGCCATCGTCAGTCTTCATAGGGCTGACGCAAAGGCCTTGGCCGAGAAGAAGCTTCTCGCTGAAGGTAGCTGCAAATGGTAAGCTTATATTCCATACGAAAGGGTATACGGCGCATACCAAACTTCTGCTGCTGCATAGTCAATCCAGAGTCGCACTCAGAGATGAGTTGTTGCAGGTTCAGCACAGCCTGCGGTCTGTTGGTAGAGATGAGCTCCTGGCGCGCGGCCTGCGCAGTCTGCACCTTGGACGCATAGTCACTGTCGGCATTTTGCACCTTGCGCAAGAGCTCCTCCTCATGTTGCGCTGCAGACTTGTGGCCCTTGAGACCGAACTTTCCACCCTGCTTGTCACCTGTGCGGACGCGGTCATACTGCTCGGCAAGCGACTCGTACTTCGCCTTGGCCTTCTCCGCCGAGGACTCGGCATCGACGGCCTTCTTCTCTGCGGCTAGACCGGTCTGTTTCCATTGCTTGCGACCGCGCTCGATGTTCCCGGCCAGCTCATGCAAGTCGTCGGCCATTTGTTGCAGGGAAACGGCAAATTGGAGGCCGTGGTCGACCATGCGTTCCTGGATACGGTGAATGTCCTTGTAACTCGAGCCATATGTCCCTTGTCGGTTCTCGGTCCGTTGCGACGCATCACTGATCACGCGAGACAGCTTTCGCAGCCCCTGAGCATGCTCTTCTTCTAGCGATCCTCGCTTCTTCAAGAAAGTTGAGAAATCCTAGTATATCCAATGTCCCGTCAGCGCTTGCGATTGAGGTCGCGTTTGATTCGCGATTACATACCCTGGCGGAGGCCACGCTTTGCTTGAGTCGGGTCAAAAGGGTGGTAATTCCAATCTGTATGCGACAGAATCATTAGTCGCGGTTCACAGTGGGATTTTGCCTTGACATTGGCACTGTCGGGAGCAGCTCACATCGGAGTAAATGACCTTATCCAGACGAGCTTGTAGCTCATCTGAAATGGTCTCGGAGGCCTGGGGTCGCTCGCCGGCGGGAGACAAGCCAGCTGGCGCATCGTGCGCGGGATCCATAGTATCCGACATGTTGTGAATGCAAGATATCGGAGCCCTGGAGGAGTGTCAAGAACTATTAATATCCGTGGGGTTTAGGGGCGGGTCTGAATACTGCTGCCTTTCTGCCGGTTCACCTTGGGCAACAAACGTAATGTCCGCCTCAGCCACAGTGGGTCTCTCCACGTACTGTACGACTATACCGGTATTGATCTGTCTACATACGGAGTACTTCGTATACCTCTAGGTATGGAGTATATCTGTTGACTCGGAGTATAAGGTATTTTATATTTATCTCTATGGCGTCGCTCTAAACCTTGGAACCAGGGTACGCTTGAGTTCAATTCCAACGGCCGGATGCGGACATATATACTTCAGCTGTCCAGAATTGAGTGTGGACAGACAACCCTCCAAGATTGGAAAGACTTCAGCCATAGAAAACGATGGGTGTAACCTTGAAGCTGATATTCCATTTTAGCAGATAGCTTGTTCAATCCCGAAGCACCAGCTCAGAGCCTGTTCAAGGGTTGAGTCCCCACTCCTTGAATCTCGGGATAGATTGGGATTGACTGCCATGCTCACAGCGGAGAGTCCACACGCCACCCGTGGACTGTGGATTGAAATCACATCTGATCGTGATATTGATCGCCATCATCCGAGTTCGATACTGGACATGGTGTCGAGGCAATCATCCAACTCTAAGTCTCCAGTTTTTGATCAGCATCAACTCCAGCCATGTGATGTGCGTTATACCAGCATCATGCAACACCCATAGCTCCTCCAGGAGATCGATAACCCACAAAGTCGGCACCAGACGGTTCGTGGAATACACTGCATTCAGCCTCTGCCGGACACCATTGCGCTCTTCTATATCAAACGATGTCATTTCTGCCCCAGCACTCAACAGAGGGATTGCGTGGAGATTCAGACAAGGCGAGTCAGGCGGAGTCTGCAAGATGAGATCAATGACTTCCAGCGCAAGCTGGCGCGTGTAAGTTGAAACGGCCATCGGTTCAAGAATCCCCGGGCTAGATATTCCTGGCTTCCCGCAAAAGCGGTACAGTAAAAGCAGACCGTGCTTGCGGAAAGCTTCAGTGAGCAATCTTGCCGCGGGATCACACTCAATAGACGTGTAAGAATGGAGGCTTGTCTCAGTTTCTGCTTCATACTCAAGATTCCGGTCCCCACTTTCTACCACCAGTCTGCAGTACCGACCAAGCTGCCCAAGAAGGTGGTACAAATCTATGGAGTGGGCGGTTATGGCGTGAAAATTATTGCGAGCTTGCCGTGCGTATGAATTGATCGAATCCACTTGATTGACTGGGTGGTCCGCAGGATCGAGGCAAAATGAACAAGCCATATCCCAGTAGACATAGATTCCCATGTTGAGGTGGTCCAATTCGGTGATTTGCGAATCATTTTTCTCAACGACCATCTCCGCTACAGTTCGGGCGGCCAGAAGATGCTCCCTGCCGTAGTCATCTGGGCCCATCGTTATCCACGACGAGGACATGCCCAACATCAGTAGAGCAAGGAAAGAATGTGACAAGGACCCACTGGTCTGCAGCTCCATCCGCAAGGAAGCCAATGCCTTGCTCCGCTCCTCTAGACTAGTCGACATGTTGGACTGTTGAAAATATTGTTCGTGTGCAGCGCTTACGCCTTGAAGAACATAGACCAGAGAAGGCGACGTGGAGACATATTTGAGAATTGGGAATGAGAACGGATTGTTGCTTGGGTCTAGTGCCAGTATTTGGCTCATTCCTTCGAGCCAATATCGCATTAATCGAGAATCAACTTTGGCGGTTGTCTTGAGGGTTATGAAAGTCTTGCTTTGACCAGGATCTCCCAGCCAAGGAACTTCGAGCCGCCATTGTGATGCGCGGAGGGCAGGCTGGCACACGGAGCCGCGCCGTTGGCATCTTTTGCATACGGGGAACGTCTCGTCACACTTGACCTTTCGTTGTCGGCACTCGCGGCAGCCCAAGTGACTTCGTTGGTGGGTGGGTGATGAGTTGTCGAGAGAGTTTGGCTCGGTCCTCGGCCCTGACTCGGTGTTGTGTAGAATCCCCACTTGCGGGGCAAATCGAACTCGAAATGGGGGCATTCCAGGATGGATGCAAAGGGTCGTTGACTTAGGAGTATGTGCGTCCTAATTGCAATTTTGAGTGATGTAGCGTTGGGAAGTCGTTACAGTTCCAAAGTCGGGTGGACGATGTATGTACCCGTGGACCTAGGTACCTACCTAGGTAGGTACACATAGCGGAGATAATGGACCCGATACTCCAGGGCTGTGGGGAAGATATCAACGAGTTGAAGAAACAACCAATAGCAACTTGTGTCGACTTGCCCTTTCCAGCAATTATGCGAGCTTCGGGATAAGATCACCATCTCCACCTCTCCAGCAACTTGGTTCTTATCAGAGCTGGGGGATCTGTCTCATTCTCATGTGGGGTCTAAAGAGGAATGGACGTCAATCCCCAGATGGATAGTCGGTGGTGTCTCCCGTTGATCACCTCGGGAGGCCTTGCCGATGCGTACCCCATTTGAGCATTGACTTCCGCCAGCATCAATCTTCCCCGCCAAACAGTCTACATATAAGAGATCACTCGCTATTGCTTCCCCATACTGCATATCTTCCAAGGCTGAATCGTGATTTGTGACCCCACTATGACTGAGACATCCATTCAATTCCTGGATAACCCCACTGTCTTGGATCTACTGATCAACCTCTCTCGAGAGGAAGCAGTTGGGCTTCGGCGAGTGGTCGAGCAAACATTCCAAGATTTCTCCGTCGGGGGTGAGCGTCAGTATCAACCTGCGCCGAGTTTTGTCAATCGCCCCAACGGCCATACTGCTCTGTTCAGACCTTTCACATCGAACGAGAGTGTTGGAACCAAAATAATCGCTCAGTCTACCCCCGGGCCCGATGGCAATAAATGTGACATTAGCGGTGTTATCGTGCTGTGCGATGTGAAAGGTACTCCAACGGGGATCCTTAGCTCCGAGGAAGTGACGGGCTACCGTACTTCGATGAACGCGATGGTCCCATTTTCGTGGAGGAAACATGTTGGCAAGATTGTGATCTTCGGAAGTGGTATGCAGGCTCTTTGGCATACTCGGTTAATCCTCACGCTGCGGGGATCGGAAGTGAAGGCCATCACCTATGTCAGCTCGGGAAAACAGCGAGTTGATGATTTGATTGCCAAAGTCTCGGCGGAGAATGAAGCTCGCTGGAAGTCTGGCTGTTCTTTCCAGTTCATCGACTCTACAACTTCCGACTTTCAACAAAATATCATGACTTCTTTGCAATCTGTGGACTGCATATTCTGCACCACGCCTTCCAAGAAGCCTCTATTCCCAGCCAGCTATTTGGCAGGAAGAGATGGTCATCGGCCTTTCATCTCCGCTGTTGGCTCTTGGCAGTCTGATATGATCGAGGTGCACCCTGAACTACTTCAACTTGCTGTTGCGCCCAATGCTGGTTACAATCCAATTAGCGAAAACGAAGACGGTGTCATCCTTGTTGACGACCGCGAGTTTGGCCTTGCTCATTGCGGAGAGCTACTTCAGGCCAAAATCGCCGCGAAAGATGTTGTGGAGCTTGGTGAAATCATATCCTTGACAGCTGCGCAGGAAACTAATGAATCCACGAAGAAAATTGAAAAGACCAAGCATTTCATTTCAGAGGGCTTTGTCATTTATAAAAGTGTGGGTGTGAGTCTTACAGATTTGACTGTGAGCAACGCTATTCTTCAATTGGCCAAGAAAAAATGGGGGTAATTGAGTCGCTCTTTAATACTTTGGGTCCAATGAAGAAACATCTGGGCCTTGCGTCGCGCCATACTCATCGCACTCAGGCCCACCGAAAGAGGCTGGTCAAAGTTTACGATCATACCTAGTATACACAATCCAAAGCACTCCGTACGTGATCAAATATAAGCATGATCCAAATCCAGTATACTAGGGCTGTCCTTGAACATACAAGCAATCAGAGCTATTATTATCTAGCGTTAGATCACGGATTCTAGGAAGTTGAGCGCTTATAGAGGAGTGATACCTAGGTAGGTACCTAGGTACAAGTATTGATCAAGCTGCCTCCTTCGCTATGGAATTGAGAACCAAGTACTAACTCACAGCTTAGCTGCAGGGAACAAAATCTCTTCCACTAAATCCCTCGCTGCGCGTGCAGCCCCAAAGCTGAATATGTATCCACCACCCGCAACTCCTAGTAAAGAAGTGGTTAGCTGGTGGAAAACTTCAAGCCTCAATACTATGTTTTGTTGGACCTACCGTATGCATGTACTATCTTTTGTCCCGTGCGAACCTCCTTCTCGACACGGATGCCAGATGTCCGAGAAGGTCGAAGCCCCACATTATGTCCAATAATGCGGTGATGGGACGGATCCGCCGAGAAGTGTCCCGGTAAGTACTTGTTGACTCTTTGAAGGATCTAAGATCTTGTCAGTATTTCCATCGACCACCACACGGCCTCAGCTCACATCTTGTACAATGTTCCAGTCAACGTCGGGCGAGCTGTTTAACATGTGAGCCCTAACAGCTAGATCATCCCAAATCAAGACAGGACTTACATAGTGTCTTTTTGCCTCGTGCCACCCAGAATGACCGTTCCATCCAGCCGAGGTAGCACATACGTATATGTCCTACCGGTGTCGTACATGAATATCTTGTTGTAGTTGCTCTCGACAACCATCGTCTGGCCTCGAACCATTTCAACATCCATATCTTGGACATCTTTGAGCTTGAGAGATCCAAAGCCACTAGCATTGATCAGAACGTCATGGCCCAGATCACGGGCATCAGACAGGGATTCAAGGCTCATGCGCTTGAATTTGACGCCTGTGTTCTCGAGCAGTTTCCTCATCCATGGTAAAAAGATAGCAGGGCTCAGAATGAGAGATTTGTCTGAGCTGTGCGTTAGCTTTAATCATGGAAATTTAGTAGAAGACACACAAGATGTTCCAACCTTCGCGCCTTTTGGAAGAGCTTCCCAGGGCAAAAAGCGAAACTAGAATATGAACATCAGTGTCTTGCACACCATGACATGACAGGTGTATGGTCCACTCACCTCTGGCATGTAATCCTTCCACCATATATCTGCCTCGGTCTTATCCTCATGGAAATCCTCAACCGTAATTTGCTTAATACTCGACTCCGGATACGCGATGCTCCAGCGCCACAGTTCAGCGAATGCGTCAAGCTGCATTTTTGCTTCGCGGGAGGAGAAGCAGCCTCCGGCAATGAAGCTGGCACCTGCCCACGGGCTCGCCCATTCAATGGTGGGCTCGTCGCCAGGCAGATTCTTCGCGACAATTGTGACTTGGTGATTGCGCGAGAGAATGGATGCAGTCGCCATCCCGATTATTCTAAATGAAATCAATATTTCACACTCAACAATTCACTTCAGAGTCTGGGAAGCCCGTCCATGCGGTTTCAACGTACCCTGCTCCGACAATGGTAATTTGGGCCATCTTTTGCTGTGAGAGATAGATCTTGGGATGAGTGATAGCACATCTTCCATGATGAATGCAATGGCTCTTTTAAATCGTAGACCATGGTAAACTTGGAATGTATCTCCTGCTATCATGCACATCTGCGGGGTGCTACCTATCGGATGCCAGTCCGACTTTATCTGCCAATGCAAGAACGCGGGGAAAGTGATGATGGTATGTATTTCCGATCCACAATTCTCGCTAAATGTCCATTCTAGGTAGGAACTTGGAAACTCGGACGATGCAAAGATAAGATCGGTGGATGACACGGGTCGTGAGTAGGTACACTGGGGCACACATTGTGAACATCGATCATCCATGAATATCACCTGGGCACAGTTTTGGAGGAAAATCCTGCCTAGGACGAGATGGATTTTAGGTCTGAACTCCGGAAGGTGTACAAATCGTGTTCTCCAACGATTCGTTACGCACAAAATCTTAACCTGAGCCGTTTGGACGATGATGTGCATGTATATATCACCCCGGACAACCTTGGAAGTTAGGACTCGTTGATCTTGCAGTTTTAAGAGGTAACGACACTTCATTAATTGTTTTTTTTTTCTCTAAATTTAGAGAATAAAAGTTGTTTCGGATATTGCTATGAAGTATGGACTGTCTGGATCCCATGAGAACGACCCCATACAGCCATGATCACAACAGGTCTAAGGATCTATCAGAACAATTTGAGAGATTTCAAAAAAAAAAGGAGAAAGAAGTCTCTTGCATTGAATATATGATCGA
The DNA here is from genome assembly GCA_911174995.1 of Penicillium olsonii. Classification (NCBI taxonomy): domain Eukaryota; kingdom Fungi; phylum Ascomycota; class Eurotiomycetes; order Eurotiales; family Aspergillaceae; genus Penicillium; species Penicillium olsonii. The sequence goes on from CAJVNO010000033.1 coordinate 1,463,355, forward strand.
AATTTCCCTCTGAAACTAGAAAGTTAAACAACTTAGGGCACGACACTGAAGCCCCAGGCCATCAAGCCTTCATTTGAAACAATGGATCTCCCAGAAGACCCAAATCAATCTCCCCATGCCCATTCCCAGCAATCTCATTGCAACTGATTTTGCCATCATTCCCCATTCTAGATATCTCAGCGATCATCGGATGAGTCCATTCAGCGAAAAGGTCAACTGCACGCAAGCGATTCGGCGGCGTAGAAGCAGCCATCTGCAAATTTTGCGCAGTAGTCAGCGCACACCCCCAGGTATCATCAATAACCACCATCATATCAAGTGCAACTGCAGCATCGCGCAAGGTCCGTGCCTTGGTAAACCCGCCCACTCGGGAGATCTTGATATTGACACCCGTGATACCTCCAGCGTGGGCCGCGACCAGATCCGCCATGGTGAAAATACACTCGTCCAGAGTAATTGGCAATGCTGTGCGGCGACCAACTTCGATACAATCAGACATGAGTCGACATGGTTGCTCGAGCGGCACGGCGAGATCTTGCCCTAATGCCCGGGCGAACTTGAGAGCTTGGTCGAGAGTCCATCCGGCATTTGCATCTGCCCAGACTTCGATTCCGTCCGGGATAGCTTCGCGGATAGCTTTGACCCTTCGTGCATCGCTTGATGGGTCATCGCCAACTTTGAGTTGCAAGGCTTTCACCCCATTCGACACTTCGTCGCGCGCCTTCTGAACCGCAATCTCGGGCTCGACAACGCCAATCACCGAAAATGCCGGTACTTTGTCTCCAATTTTTCCGCCCAGGAGAACGGCGGTGGGCAGTTGCATGGATTTACCCATTATATCCCAGCAGGCTACGTCTAAGACTGACTTGGCCGCTGTTCCTGCCACCATGACTCGATCCATGGCGGCGTTGATCGATCCCGTGGAGCGAGGGTCTAGACCCAGGATTGCTGGGCCTAGCTCTTTCAGAGCAGCGATCTCGCTCGCAAACGAATTTGGCAAGTATGTACTGCCAAGGGGCGCTGTTTCGGCCCAGCCCTCGATGCCATCGTCGGTGCGAAGCTGAACCACAATGGATGGTTCGCCAAGGGAGACCCGTCCACCAGACATGGTGTATGTTCCCTTAGAGTATTTGGCATCGTAAGTGAAAACGGAAATGTCGGTGATCTGCATGATGGTCTTGATCGCTGGTTTAGTAGACTCGAAGGCCGAGTATGGGAAGTGTACACTTACGTGACTTTAAGTCTGAAGCTTTGAGATTGTTTGGTTATTCTCCCGCTTTGGACTTTAGAGAAAGAGCGTTAGACTCCCGAGTCTATCTGGTATGATTTGTCTTTCTAAGGTGCCAGCCTCAAACCCCTCATCATCGACGATTTATATAAAGCATGCTTATCAAATGCCACCGGGACAGCAGCCGTAGGCGCATCGGACAGAGCAGCCGGTTTGGTTTAGGGTTTTAGTTTGACAGTCCCTTGCCATCAGAAGAAGTTGCAGCACTCAATACGATCTGACTCGCTAATTCGCCCAAATAGGAAATAGTTATCATGCGGGGAATCTGAAGGCCAAGCTTGTTTCTGTCTTTGGACGGAAAAAGGAGAGCATATGTGACCCTCCAAGGATAACAAGGCATATGTCGCATAGATACATGCCTTGTATGCATCAAAACCCAAGCCAGTGAGAAAAGCCCTTAAATAGTGCGCTGGCCGCGGATTTTGATAACTGATTTGGGTCGAATATCCATATTGCATCCCTATTAACGATTTAGCTGCCCTTCTGTGAACATGTCCGAAAATCCGAAGCAAGAAGATTTGGAAGGTCTTAAGCACTCCCCACCACAGCTCGCCTCATACCAGGATGTGCATGCGGACGCCGTGTTTGGGGATATCACCGATGATGGTCCAAACTACCGTAGTGTGAGTTGATGGAGCCTCACTTGCACTTATCAAACAATGAAACTAAATCAGCTCGCTTCAGCTGGGATGGTTCGCTACTGCCATCCTCATGACCAAAACCATGATAGGACTAGGCGTCATGTCGATTCCTGCGGCATTCGACGTCCTCGGTCTTGTTCCAGGAACTCTCTGCCTCTTGGCTGTTGCAACAATCACCATCTGGTCAATGTTTGTGGTTGGAACATTCAAGCTCAACCACCCCGAGGTGTACGCTATTGACGATGTCGGCTACAAATTCTTTGGCACCCCCGGACGGGTCTTCTTCGGTGCGACATTTTGTATTTGTAAGTGCTCACTTCCTTTATTCATTAGTTCCGAGCCCGAGGCTGATACTGCATTGGATTGGATATTCGTTTCTGGGTCTGGTCTGCTCAGTATTTCAATAGCTTTGAATGCCATTTCGATGCACGGCACTTGCACGTCGGTTTTCGTTGCGGTTGCAGCTATTGTGACATTTTGTCTAGCGAGTGTTCGCACTCTGGGTCGCATGAGCTGGGTTGCGTGGGGTGGTCTCATAAGTATTCTGTCTTCTAGTGAGTCTGGCGACTGTCTAGTCTTGCAGTCTGCTAATCAATTGATGGCTCTCTAGTCCTCACCCTTACTATTGCCGTCGGTGTTCAGGACCGACCTGTAAGTGCGCCGCAGACGGGTCCCTGGAAGTCAGACTATGAGCTGTTCAAAAAGCCCTCCTTTCTGGAGGCTGTCTCAGCAATCTCCACTATGATCTTTGCATACGCGGGCACGAGTGCATTCTTCGCTATTGTGGCGGAGATGCGTGAGCCTCGGCACTATGCTCGGTCTCTGACCATATGTCAATCCATTGTGACAGCGACATTTCTCACCATCGGTGTTGTGGTGTATTGCTATTGTGGATCGTATGTGGCATCCCCGGCCTTGGGATCTGCTGGAGCGCTGTTGAAAAAGGTCACTTATGGCCTTGCGATTCCGGGCCTTCTTGCATCGACAATCATTCTCTCTCATGTGAGTCTCCGCCGGTGTACTTAAAACATGCTGGAAGCTAAGATCGGGCAACCAGTTGTCAAGTAAATTTGTCTTCGTTCGTCTACTTCAGGGTAGCGAGCATCTCACAGCGAATACTCCGCGTCATTGGATCACTTGGCTCAGCTGCACGTTTGGTGCCACGATCATCGCATATATCATCGCAAGTGCTATTCCCTCATTCAACAGTCTGGTCTCGCTGGTCGGGGCACTTCTGGGCACGCTGATGTCCTTCCAACCGATGGGGGGTATGTGGCTTTATGACAATTGGGGCCGGAAAAGGGACGAGAAAAAGCTGACCTGGTACCTCATGGTCTGCTGGAGCATCTTCGTGATCATCCTGGGCACCTTTCTGATGATATCTGGGACTTATGGTGCGGTGGTTGAAATAATCGATGGCTACAAAGACTCTGGGGGCTCAGCAGCATGGTCATGCGCAGACAATTCCAACTCGGTATAATCTCCAAGCAGCCAATTTCTGGTTAGACCCAGCATTGACGCACACAATTCACTTTTATTCGCATGGTATCGTCGCTGGAAATCAACTAATCTGTACAAACAGCCTGATCGAGTGTTCTGCTCAATTTATAAAATTGGCGGTGCAACGAAAGAGTCAGGGATGCCATCGAAGACCCAATTGAGAGAGTCGAAGACCTCCGAAAAGCCGGCCTCACTGAAGAAAGCGCCGCCTTCGTCAAACTGAGCCGGCATCAGCAAAGATGTATCCTCCAGGGAGCTATCTTGCGGCCGGTTCATGTGTCCTGACGGTCCAATTATGTCTTGATTGGCAGCGATGGCGGCAGCTGAGGGAAAATTAGTACGGAAGCGATTGGATGGAAAGTGTGCTAGCTTACCTTGCATTTCTTCCAGGCTTTTCACGGGTCGGAACCGCTGTCGCCAACGCCACACAGTGTCGTAGACATGGCTCATGCTCATCCGACAGCGAACCTTGAGCTGTAAGGCATCTTCCTCGGCGGGTTCTGTATTGGTCGCATTCCACATCTGGGCAAGAATGTCCGCGAGGCGAATGGGGCGGTCATGATCCATGACACTGATGCGGCGAATGGCTGAAATTGCACCATTGAACAGTAGCTTGCCATGGTCGAAATTGATAAAACGACTGAAACTGCTCCTCAGCAATTTCATGAGGGCGAAAGCGGCTGAGACGATCATCTGAAGGATGTAGTTGGTAGAATGACCAATGAGTTCTCCTGGGGAAGTTTCGAGATCTAGAACCCGGCCCAGGAAGGACGTGGTTGCAGTGTAGAGTTTCATGAGATCATCTGTTCGCGCATTGGAGCCCAAAAACATAAAGTATCGGAAATGTAGCTCGGCAGCACGGAGATGGATCATATTGATCGCTGGAGGAGTGTAAGTCAGATGAAAGGCAGGAGGAGATTCCAGTAACTGACCAGAAATGCCACTGCCAACGTCGGCCTCCATTTCTTGTAACTCAAGTTCCAAGATTTGCACGACTACGAGCTTATCGGCGCTGAAAAGCTCTGCGGGCTCTGGTTTACTACTATACAACGCCTTGGTCACTCTGTCGCAGAACTTTTCGATTCGCAGTCGAATGGCCAAGTCGTCTGGAAGTCGATAATCGGCGTCTCTCAGCGAAGCAGGCTCCAAGGCCCAATCGTACATTGTGCTTGGGGGTTGACCGTAGCCGGTCGCAACACTACCAGCGATGTTAGCCAGGCGCCAAGTAGAAAATTCGGAAGGGGAGACTCACTTCTGCGCGACGACGTTGCATATGACCCAGGTATGGAGCCGGTCTTTGAGAGCTTCGCCTTGCACTTCCATGCGGAAGGTGGTGAACTCTTCCGCTTGTACCGGTCGGTGTAGTCCGAGTTGCATGGCAATCTGCATCATCAAACCACTGAGCATGAAGGTTGCATCGGTACGCTGGCTGGTTGTTGGCAAGGGCCAAGTACATAGAACACAAAGAGCCTTGACCACCCGGTAGTCCTGTGGGACACTGGTGATAGTAGACCAAAGCAGCCTGCTGAACGGTCCGGATAGTGCACTGAGAAGCCCAGGCTCATGCTGAGAGCGTCGGCTGGCGACACAAATAATGGTCCACGCCAAAAGTGGGCAACGATTCAGATACACCTCTGGGGGCTTGGGGGGATTCAAAAGAGGAAGAAATGGGTGATAATAGGTGAAGTATCTAGGTTCGCTTCTGTTAGTAGTGAGAAATTGACCGAAATGGAAACGATGCATACTGTTCGTATAGTCGGATGACTCGGTTTCGAGAGAGGGATATATCCTCTAGCCTCCATGAGCCCTCATCCTGTGAGATGATGGAGCCATCTCTTTTCATGGTCAAGGGAGTCGCTATGGCTGGATGTGGTTCCACAGGCACTGAGACGTGCCGCGATTGATCCACGGCAGTAGATTCGCGGCGCGAGAACACATCTTCTGAGCAATGCGACATAGCATCGGCTCCCTGGGGCTCATGCAGCTCTCCTGTCTGCTCATGGTCTGAGTGAGGGCCTAATCGGCGGCGAAGATCTGCGATCTCCTTTTCCATTTCTGCATTGCGCCTATGGACCGAGTCAACAAAGAGGCGCGCGGAACACCACGTGGGCAAACACCACAAATGTTTACCTTCTTTTTGAGATGCGCTTGAAAGACTGCTCGACTTTACAGTCAATACCTAGCCGGCGGCAGCGTGAACAAGCCGCCGCCGGGGTTTGCACAATATCACATCTCAGCTATACGAGGTTGAGACGTCAGCGCGGTTACGAGACCGGGCGTGGGAAAGAAGGAAAATAAATAGATCACCTTTTGCTGCTTACACTCATTGCAAGCTTTGCGGCTGCCACCTCGGCGCTTGCCCGTGACAGGCGGGGTCTTCTCCATCTCGCAAGATTCCGAGCTTCTCTGCATGAAATCAACAGCCGGTGGCCGGGGTAGTGTGGGGGACCGAAAGTCGGTCGGCGGGAGTGAATAATGTGGCCCATCCGGTGCCAGAATGTTCCGGTACCCCAAGTCCATCAAGATCAGCCTGCGTTCAGCCGGTATAAAACCGCATGAAACGTGAACGAGTGCGGAGTCCGTAAATCGGAGAAATCGGAATGGAGGATGTGGAGTGGAGGTTTCTGTTGATTTGCCGCGAGGTGGGCGGGCGACTCCCGAGACTCGGCGGTTGGCCTGAGGCAGACATTCTGGAACTATGGAACTTCTCACTGGGAGCACTCAAGTCACTGTTTGATCATCCTGGAGATGAGTATCAATACTGTGTAAGAAATGCTGCTTATTGCCGTCCGCCGTGATATTCGCCAGTACTCAATACGGAGTATGATACCTCTGCATATGCCCCATGCTATATACTAGACTCTAGAGTACCCCATACGGCAGACTAGTACATGTACGGAGTACTAGTACGAGCATCTAGGTACCGTAGAGTAGTTCTCCAAAGCTTCCATCATGCTAGAAGGTTGCAGACCTGCATATGGAGTACTCCAGGTTGTACTCGCCCCACTTGCCATGGACCGAGGTCGATGTGGATTAGGATTATATGATCCGCATTGGATGGGACTATTTAGCTATCATCCAAGTCTATACTTCCTCCAGTATCTCCCTCATCATGTCCGAAATCAACGTCACTGCAGTCCTCACCCCCAGGCCAGAGAAGTTTGAGGAGGTGAGTCTACCCGGTTCTACTCCGCACTCCCGCCCATCTAATCCATCATATCTAGGTGGCTCACCTCGTATCAGAGGTCATTCAACAGGTCCAGGAACACGAGCCCGACACCCTGCTGTATTACGCCTTCCAAATCAAAGACAAGAACGAGATTGTCATCGTTGAGAGGTCAGTCAAGTCGATAGGTGTCCCGCGCGAACAGACCGTGCCTCGGCACATTCTACCGCACCATCGCACCCCCCTGTCACACTGTCGCAATCGCAGACTGATCGCCCCCAGATACAAAAACCAATCAGCGGTCCAGACCCATATCAAGGCGCCGTACTTCCAATCGTTTGCGGGCCAAATCCCAGCGTTGCTCGCCAAGCCGTCGGAGCTGAGAGCTGGAGGCTTCCTGGGCGGCTCCCGAGGCGTGTCACGGTTGTAGGTGATCTCATCTAAACGTTCCGATATAAATAGGATGCATGCATAGGGAGTGATTCGGTAGTGAGTAAACGCCGCATGTCCACTCGTGATTGAATTGTCATGCGATTGGTGCATGAACGCTGACCTGGAGGTCTGTGGTTAGGAGAAATTCAACCCTATCAGAAAGACCACGACGGCGTACAGTAGATCCAACGTGTATGTAGACGTGTGGAGACGGGAATTTAGAAATTCAATGTCACTGTTTATATTACGCTGCTTGGCTGGGAACTAGTGATCCGATCGTCTTTCCTTTTTTTTCTTCCCTTCTTACTCTGTCACCCTCTCTGTGTGTCTCTTTGCATCCTGTTTCCCTTCGAGGTGAGTGTTTTTAACTTGCTCCACACACCCCCTCTTTTCCCTAGCTCCAACCTCCCCTAGCTTCTTCCCCCTGAAGCCGAAGCTAAGATAATTTCCAGATACCCTTTCTGTCCGCGTTATCGTTGTTCCCCTTATCGTTAACCTCCCAGCCCCTGTGAGAAAGTCGGCTTCAGGGCTCTCCAATTCGATCACATTTCGCGCGAAACCATGGCCTCCGGTCCAGCGACTCAGTCCCTCAAGGTGCGCAATGTGAACCTCCATCAAGAATGCGCCGCTAATCCCTCTGGCAGTGTGTGGTGACCGGTGATGGTGCAGTTGGCAAAGTCAGTATTACCAACAACCCCCGATTCCTCCAGGGGAACTGGGATCTGTGGACTGGACTCTGACCTTGGCTTGCCCCTCTTAGACATGTCTTCTGATCTCTTATACAACAAATGCCTTCCCCGGAGAATACATTCCTACTGTGTTCGTGCCCACCTCTGCCCCTCACTGGAAACTCTATCGCGACCCGGACACTGACCCCTGTGTAGCTTCGACAATTACACGGCTAGTGTGATGGTGGACGGTCGGCCCATCAGCTTGGGACTGTGGGATACCGCCGGACAAGAAGATTACGACCGCCTCAGACCGCTCTCCTATCCTCAAACCGATGTATTCCTGATTTGCTTCTCCATCGTCAGCCCACCATCCTTCGATAACGTCAAAGCGAAGGTAGGATTTGATCAGACCACTTCAGCCCCCACCCTACTGACAAAACGTGCTAGTGGTTCCCTGAAATCGAACATCACGCCCCCAATGTCCCCATCATCCTTGTTGGAACCAAGCTCGACTTGAGAGATGATCGCGCCACCACGGAAGCCCTTCGCGCGCGCAAGATGGAGACCGTCTCCTACGAACAAGCCTTGGCTGTAGCCAAGGAGATTCGCGCACATAAGTACCTGGAGTGTTCGGCTCTGACACAACGCAACTTGAAGAGCGTTTTTGACGAAGCCATTCGGTAAGTCGGAGTGGTGCTTTTTTCCCGGTTGATCTCGTACTAATCGTTCAGGGCTGTTCTCAATCCTCGTCCCGCTACGAAATCCGGGAGGAAGGGAGTCAACAAATGCATGATCTTGTAGATGCCTTTGTTTGGCTGGACTCTCCCATTTTCTCGTATGCTATAACGAATAATATATAGTTAATACGGCGTCTGGGTAGTTAGAGGCTTTTTATTTCGCCAGCCTCTGTTTTGTGATGAAATCCATTGACCGTTTTTTTTTTGCTGGGACTGTACACTGCCTCTTGGCCGTTTCAATGTTGTTTTTCCTGGACGTTCTTTGCGACAACCTTTGGTCTTGCTTGCATCCATGAATACTAGCCCTGGCCCACAACCTTACATGAGATCCTTTTGAAAACTACATCCCGGGACACGTTCTGATAAAGAATAGAGCAATATGATTGGTATCTCCTAGCCAAGCGACATAGACAAGGTACTTTTGGAAACAAATGAAAAACTGATCGGGCGAATATCGTCATGCAGGGCTCTTGTCCGTTGCATTTTACTGTACAACGACATGCATTGGCAAAGAAAATCGTTTGCAAGAAGTGATCCAGCGACGCTGGTTTAGACACGGCCTCGGCGGCTAGGGTGCAGGCCAGCCCACTGGTCGTTGGGGTCGGCGGCACCGTCACCACCCATTGCGTTAGCGCCAGTAGGACCCTCAGGCTTCTTGTCGTACTTCTTCTTCTCCTTCTGGATTTCCTTGGCCTGGCGCTGGCGCTCCTCGTTGAGCTTCTCGTTCTTGGCCTGGATCTTTGCGTTGCGGTGCTCGGACTTGCCGCCGCCGCCGCCAGCACTAAAAAAAGTATCAGTACGTGTGTTAATTTTGCAGTTGGTCTCCCGGAACTCACGTCAACTCAATGTTCATGCGTCGAGGAGGGTACTTCTTGTCGTCGAACATGGAGTGGTGGTACAGCTTGAGACAGGTCTTCATGCGGTCGTAGTTGTCGAACTCAATGAAGGCGAAGCCACGGCACTTGTTCTTGGGGTCATCCTTGTTGGTTGCGACGCGGATTGTGGCAGGAGGGTTCTTCTCGAAGTGCTTGGCGAGAGACTCTTGGTTGGCAGAGTAGGGAAGGTTGCCTGTTACCAACATCAACATGGTCCTCAGATGTCCCAATTGGTTCTGCAGAGTAACTTACCGACAAAGCAGATGAAACGAGCACCCTTCTGGGACTGTTCGGCCTCGGCCTCAGCGGTCTCAGCAGCGGGCTGCTCTTGCGACTCGGCGGCGGACTCGGAGGTCTTCTCCTTCTTCTTCTCCTTCTTCTCCTTCTTTCCCTTCTTTTCCTTCTTCTCCTTCTTCTCCTTCTTCTCCTTCTTGTCGCCGTCCGCCTTCTCGGCCGGGGCCTCGTCGACATCCATGGCGTCCTCTGAAGCAGGAGTAGGCTCGGCTGCGTCCTCAGTGGCCTTGCGCTTCTTCTCCTTGCGCTCCTTCTTCTCCTTCTTGTCCTTCTCGGTCTTCTCGGCCTTCTTCTCCTTCTTGTCCTTCTTCTCCTTGACCTCCTTCACCTCTTCGGGGGCAGTCTCGACGGGTGCGACAACCTCGGACTCTTCGCGCGACTTGCGCTCTTCCTTCTTTTCCTTCTTTTCCTTCTTCTCCTTCTTGTCCTTCTTCTCCTTCTTCTCCTTCTTCATCTTCTTGCCCTCAGGCTCGACGACCTCATCCTGAACGAGCTTGCGCTTGTCGCCCATTGTGGTGTGTAGGTGGGATGAGTATGGGTAAAGAAGTGGGAGTGTTGTGATGGAAAGGGGACCTGATTGGGTATCGGTCCGGAGAGAGGTGAAAGCAGAAAGAAAGCAGTGGGGAAAGTGTGTAAAGCAACAAGACCAAAGCTCCAAAAAAATCGGGCGGAGAGAAAACTGAAATTAAATTTTTGCCGCGTGGTCAAAGGCGGTGAGTAGATTTGGCAATGATATGTCCCGATAAGCTCGGACCGATCGTCACTACGAACTACGGAGTACACCAGGGCAGAGTGCTGAATATGGCTTGTATCTTGTACACCATGCAATTTGATTTCGGGTTTCAAGTATTTATTAAGAGACCCTCAATGACCGAAGCCCTGAAATGATACAATATTTCGTTATCCATACTCGATATGGTCAATCAAAACACCAGGATCTTCACGCCCTTCTTGGATGCTCCATAGCGATCGCGCAGTTCCGGCCGAGTAAGCAGCTTCAGAAGAGGCATGTGCGTTTCCTTCATATCGAAGATTCCACGCTGCTTCTGGTCAATGTGCGATCCATCAATGACGATGCGCTCCAATTCGTCCAACTTGAGAGTTCCTGGTAACGGTCAGCACATTCTCCGAGTGTGATATTTATCAATAGATTCAACTTACCAGACTCAATCAAATCAGACACTCTGGTAGGAGTTCCGGCTCCAATACCAGACCGTGCGCGTGTAAGGAACTGTTTGGCCTCCTCCAACTTGATGTGCTTGGCGAAAAGTTTGCCAACAATACTTTCCTTGGTCTGGAAAGATCGAAGTGCTCTGCGGTCATATTAGCTAATGTCTCGAGGCAACATTGCACAAGCATTGACTTACCGAACAACATCGGCAGCTCGCAGGGCAGCGCCGGAGATGACAAGTGTGTGAGGAGTTCCATTCTTCTCGGACGCCTTAGATAGATCTGCGCCCTTAGGGCTGAATGACTTCAAGAATTCTGGCAGCTGCTCGAGCTTTCTGGTGGAGGTGAAGGAGGAGGTATCGAGGAATGCGGAATCTTTAGATTGGTTTGATCAATATCCGTTGTTTGACGATGTTGTATTCAGAGGGTAAGTACCTGGGACTGATAGATCGCTCAATTCCACAGCAGACAGCTCTTTTTCATGTCGCTTGGCCTTTTGCGCAAAGTGATCGCCCAGTAGCCGGCCGTCCATTTTGCCAATTGATTCGTCAATGCCATCCTTGCGCGAGGACTGCTCTCCATCTTGATCGGCCTGCTTCTTCTTGTTCTTGTTTTTCTTTTGCTTCTTTTTGGTAGTTCCCTCGGCGGGTGTACCTGCGGCTTCGGGCTTTTCCTGCTGGGGTGCAGCCTCGTCGGCTTGCCTCTTGCGCTTGTTTTGAATTTTGGCCGAAAGACCCTTGGGGGCGTTGGTATCAGTCATTGTGATCGAAGCGATTTCGGGAAAACAATTCGGAGGCTTTCACTTCATGTAAGAAATCCAGGTCGCATCGGAACTAGACCTCTGCGAAAAAAAAGTTGCTGAATCATCATTTCTTATCGACCGCGATAACGGTGACCCGCAGTTGTTGTTTCTAGACGCGACGGACAAACATCGACTTGAACACTCCGTACTGCATTCATTGTCAGATCAATTCGACTCAGCTCGTCATAACTGCAGCGCCTACACATGCAGTCTGATATATCTCGGCTGATTTAGGAGTATTGCCCCTGCGCAACTCAATCATGTCTACTTCGACCCCAAACACGCGTGGTCGTCGGTCGCCTTTTACCCCGGCCGGAGAGACCAAATTGACAGGGGTAAGGCTGAGCGCCCCTTGACGGTTAGAAATCGGCTAATCGACTTTCTGAAGCTTCAACGCCTTCCTGGCCATACACGCTATCCGCTCACACCTAGCCGGCTTGTCACCGCAGCGACCCCGGGCACCCAGCGATCAGCCTCTAGATACACACCTCGTGCCCGAGGTGCGGGGGCACCATCGACACCACATGGACTTCGCGCCCGTCAACAACGAGCTGCGAACACCCCTGGTAGGGATCGCCGACGCAGCGGCCGCGCGCAACGAGAGACGACCTTTGATATCCTGAGAAATCTTGGAAAAGGTAGGCCGAATGTCTGATGAAAATAGAGCGGAACTTACTTTTTTCTAGCGCTCGCGCCCGTATCTCAGCCTATTCAGTCGTCACCCCAAGAACAACCCGAACCCGAAGAAGAGCCAGTCGATGAGTTCGAACAACTTGATAATGAACCCGTCATTGAACCACCGCGTTTGTCACTACCTCTTCAAGCCTCGTCCGAAGAGGGCGATGAGAATAGCCCTGAGATGCGTCCACCAAGAATGTCATTGGCGCTCGGGGAGGAGGATATGGACATGACCTATCAATCGGTCGAATACCCCCGCCGAGAGACAAGCATCCGAGACCGTGAGCGTTTGTCGATGATGAGTCGAGCCACTGGTAGAATCAGCGGTGATTTCGAGGAGACTCGATTGGAGAGTGACGATGCCGAGGATACGGGAGTTATTGGCCAGGGCGAGGAAGATACCATGATGAGTGGTGGTGATTTCGATCAGGGGTGGGTATACAAATGTTGGATTGTTTATGTTACAGTGCTAATATCACAAATAGGGGAGAGACGGAGGACCTCGGCCGATTTCACTTCGACCTCAATTTCCCATCTCCTGTTGCAGCTCCAGTTGATGATCCCATCGAAGGGGGTGACGATATGGAAGACTTTGCACTTTCTACCGCGGATATTCAGCCGGCTCCGGTAGAATCAGATGATGACGCTGGTGGTGATTTTGGATTTGGAATCGAGTTCCCACCGGCGGCATCTCCCAGCATGAGCCCTGGACTTGTGGGAGGAGGGCTGCGAGACCAGGAAGCCCCAGTACAGAGCAAGCAAAAGCAGATCTCACGTCACGGCATTCCTGTGCCAAACTTGCCTGCGGGTGTAGTCAAAAAGCTAGCCATGCGCTTCGCTCGTCCCAAAGCCGGCTCCAAAGCAAAGATCAACAAGGCCACACTGGCCGCTATCGAACAGGCATCCTCGTGGTACTTTGAGCAGGCCAGTCAGGATTTGGCTGCTTATTCAAAGCACGCCGGACGTAAGACCATTGACGAGAGCGACGTGACGACATTGTTGAAGAGGTCTGTTCCACCGTGCTAACCCTTGGAGCAAAGTTGCTAACCATCGCAGACAACGCCGTATTAACAAGTCAACGACGGTATTTTCACTCGCCCAGAAACATCTACCCAAAGAACTCCAGCAGGACATGAAAATGGCCATGCCACCATGAGTGCCCGTGGCTGAACTGTCCACAATAAAACAAACACCTTCAAACGCCAATATGCTCGAGAGAGATTCAACCGCCGAGGCATCTACCAGCTTCGGTTTTGGCGAACCCGACGCATTGCCTCGTTGGGATTCTTCCGGATAAGCATCCACATCATGATGGATGTGGCGAAAGACAGACCATACCTGCTAAATATGAGCATGTTTTCTCCATACCTGAACCATGGTCAACTTACCAGGTGAAGATGTACTGGGAATGGTTGTTTCTCAGCGTGACTTCGGCAGCGCGACCAATTGGAATGCCCTTGGCCGCGCGATCATACGACTCGACCAGGTCAGAAACTATACGATCATTATTAGCCATGCATATCCAATTATATGGACAATCGCATCCTTACTCATAGTTTGCTCAATCCAGATAGGCTCGCTCCCACTGTACTCGGCCATTTGCTTGAGATCGGGGAAGTAGAACTTTCCTTCCTCGGGCTTGTTATCAGGCGTAAACATGTTCTTTCCAGCAGGCACTCGTAGTAAACCCTCGACCACCACCTCTTCGTTTGTGGTGCCCAGTGGTCGGTCTTTCGGGTCTTTGAGCTTCTTAGAAATCCAGCCCCGGTTAACGAGCACAGTGCTGCCGCCCTCTCTCTCAAGCGGGGTGATGACGGTGAACCCATCCTCGCCTTCGTTCATGCGAGGACCAATGAGCATTTCCTTGTCATGGCGGAGACGGCCGGTAGCATAGACACGACGGTAGTCGAATTCTGAGATCGCCTCTGGGTCGACTCGCGGAGGCAGCGGAAGAGGGGGTTTCACAAGTCGGTCCTCGTATTTAGCAATCAGTTTGGTCTTCCAATCTAATCGCTGCACCTGCCATGTTCCCAGGATAAATGCAGTGATTGGAATCAGAGCTGTGGAGTAGGAAAGTTCATCAGCAATTGATTCCACCTGTGGACGCATGGGTCTCACCTAGAATGATCAAGCCGGGGCCGTGCTTCTGCTTGACGCGAACAAGCTTCGCAGGGTGGTCAACGATGTTCAAATTGTCGGCTAATTGGCGCGATTGCGAGATTTGGCGGAACTGCTGTACGCGGCATTTGGCGCAAATGGAATCCAGCTTCCCCGAAATGCCAAGGGGGCGAGCGCCCTGGACAGGCAATTTCCATGCCGCAGCTGTTTTGCGCAAAGATGAGAAGATCGGCCGCATTTTGGCAATCTGGTTTGTCCTGAACTGAGGTTGGTGAAAGCAAGGTCAACGGCAGATGGAATTTCGGGATCGGAGTTACTGTGACCGCCTAGGCTTCCCCCATGTTATACTTGTACTCTCCGCACCAGCTAACCTCCTCTTTTTCTGGGCAAGCTGTTGTTACAGTGATGCAATCATGACTTTTTTCTTTCAGGGATCCCTTCAGGAGGGAATTACTGCCGCTGTCAGCGAAACCAAAGCTGTCACTTGTTTCGTCCGAGGTCGGTAACTTTCTCCCCGCACCGAGTGCCATGCTGATCGGGGGCTTCGAATATAGATGAGGAAGAATTGAGTTCTGCATGGGAAGACGCCTATTTTGGGGATAATGAAGTATGCGTACCCACCATGATCGGACAGTACTGGTATCTGACCTAAGCAGGTTGCGCAAGCACTCAACGCCAAAGCGGTTGTACTGCGCTTGACCGCAGGGTCTCAGGAAGCCGGGTTCCTAGCTTCATTCTGTCCAGTCTCGAAGTTTCCTACTGTTGTCCTCATCAAGTATGCCCCGCCAACCCGCTGGCTTGCGTAGATGGGCTCCTGGCTGACATTACGCCAGGAATGGCACTTTGAAGGAGTACATCGGGCCAGATATCTCAATAGATGACTTCCGCAGTCGATTGATTGCGGCTTTGGACGACCAAGTGTCACCCACACCCACATCAGAGTCAGTGAGCAATAGTGCTCCTCAGATCTCATCAACTGCTACTGCACCTGTGCCAGACACACAGCCCTCGCCCAAGGTGGAAACAAAGGCCAACCAATCTACTCAATTCACAAAACAGCCAGATCAAGCTCCAGTCAAGAGTCAGAAGCAGCCTGCAAAGACTTTGCCCAAAGACACGAAATCATCAAATACGATAGGCTCTAAACCACAGAGTGGACCCAAAGAACCCAAACTTGATAAGGGCAAAGCACCAATGGGAGTCAAGAAACCTGCAAGCGCTACGAAGACTACAGCTCCTGCTATGGAACCAGAGCCTAAACCAAAGGTCCCTCGAGGACCACCATCTGAATACCGGTTGCAGGTGCGCCTATTCGATGGAAGGTCGGTTCGGTCCAGCTTCGCACCTACCCAAAGTATCAGAAATGATGTCCGACCGTGGCTTGACCAGCAGATGGAAGAAGACAACCGACCATACAACCTCAAGCATATTGTGAACCCACTCCCTAGTCAAACACTATCTGTGTCCCAGGAGTCTCAACATCTTCGGGACCTGGGTATCGGCTCTACGGCAAACCTAGTGATGGTCCCTGTGTCTACTTACACTGAGGCTTACTCCGCCGCAGGCAGTCTACCTGTCCGTGGTATCTCTGCTGTCTACAACCTGGCATCTTCCGCCGCCACCACCGCGACAGGTCTGGTTGGCTCATTCCTGGGATATGGCTCAAGTGCGACGGTGCCTGAATCTACATCCCCATCTGAAGCATCCAATGCTACCCAGCGTCCCCGGCCCTCGGGGCCTAACATTAGAACGCTGAGGGATCAGCAAGATGCACGTGGGAATAGCCAACTTTACAATGGTAATCAGGTTCGTATTCCTTTCAAGGGTTGTGAGTTGCTCGTGGGGCATTTGCTAACATGGTTTGTTCGCAGTTGAACTTTGAACCGCGAAAGAAGCAGGACAAGGAGAAATGAGTGACCCAGAGGGGACCTGTCTACTTGGCTAACCATTGGTGCACTTAGTTAGATCTTGTATTTCTTCAACCCAGCGTTTTGTACAATGGCATCATGAATGTGTTTTTTTATTCTCTCCTATCTTTTGAATTTACATGACTACATACTTCAGGATCTACCTAGGTAGGAATCTAGGTAGCGATATCATATATCCAACTCAGACCTGGCAGGCCGAGTATCATATCTTAGCGACATAAGACTACACCCGATCAATGGATGGCCCCTGCGGTAACCAACCAATTCATCGGTTCACTAGTTCATTCAAAATTATATGAAAGGCCTTTACAGGGAGGCAAGGAGATGATTCCAGCCCTTGGGCTGTGATTCGATGCCAGGTGCGCTCAAACCAATACCTACCTAGGTACCTAGGTAGGTATGTAGGTACTCTTTGGTTCTGCTTTACAGAAGCGCATCAGATTGCGGGGAGCGGTGGCATCCATCATTGGAACCATGAGAGATGAGTGCTACATGACTTGGTTGCAAGATAATATGGATGCGAGAGATCGTACATTCAATTGCTGATTTGGTTGTCAAACATTGTTTTCCTTGTGAGGAGAGATGGTATTTAGTACAAAAAGGCGATATTGAAATCGCTATGCAAAAGAGGGCTGTCTATCAAAAAAAAAAGTCTGAAGATTCCCATCATTATTACTAGAAATGACTTTATCTGTGTTCCAGAACTAAGCCCTTAGTAAGGCTTAGCGGCAGCCTGGCAAGCCTTGAGCTGGTCGAGGTACCAGCCGCAGATGCCGAGGTTGCCCTGGTTCTCGTCCATGCAGTTGCGGAAGTTGCGGACATCGACCTCACAGGCAGGGTTCTCGTAAGAGCTCTGGGAGGCGTTGCTCTGGTAGAGGCCGTTGTCCATGGGCTGAGCCTGAGCGGGGGGAGCCTGCTGGGCCTCGGCGGGGGCGCTGGAGCCACCGCCGAAGAAGCCGCCGATGGCGTGGCCGATGGAGGAACCGACGGCAACACCGCTATACAGGAACAAAAGTTAGCACATCTATCGGAAAAGTTGAACTCGACCCCGGATTTTATCGGAGCAAAGCCCACACCGCCGGGTAGGAAACTTACGCTGCGGTTGAGGCCATCTGACCGAACAGACCAGGGCCGGCGCTCTGCTGGGGCATGGCAGGAGCTTGCTGGGGCTGAGGAGGGTGGGCGGCAGTCGAGTGAGGCTGCGACTGCTGCTGGGAGGGAGCGGCCGCGGGCCGAGCAGGAGCGGCCGTAGGGCGGGAGGGAGCGCTACGCGCAGGGGTAGGGGCGGCACCACGGCGTTGACGAGGCATGATGATTATGTGAGGTTGTTGGTTGACGGAAGTTGGAGGATATGCAGGTATAAGTATGAAATCGAGTGGAGAAAGAAGAAGCTAGAAGATCAATAAGTTCGGCGAGTGAGGCAAACTCCGATGCAAATTCTGTGGCTTTTGATTGGCGCCCTGGACCCGCAATGAGTCACGTGATAGATATCACGGGTTTCGCGGAGTCAGGAACGGAGTTTAGACTCGGGAGTTTACAACGGATCTATGACTTGTGCACTAGGTGGAATCGGATATTGGCTATGTCATGGCGAGTTATCTCTACCTGGTTCTGTGATCTTCGAATCCCTCAACATGAAATTGACCAATTTGTGTCAAAGTCGATGTCTCATGTTGCTACCTTCAGTACGATCATGCTCCGAGAGAGACCTGGCGATGTTGGGTGTTCCGAAGTAGAGCGAGCATCCGGTCCCCTGCTTGAACGATACTTCCATGGCCAGGAATATCTTAGTTGCGGAAGGGTATCTTGATTGTTAGAGACATCGGAAGTCCCTTGAATAGTACATAGTGCCACTCGTCGTGGTCTTACATTAGCCGACATTCATTGATGTGCAAACAGATGGTCGTAGCAGAAGCCAGGGGCCGGTGTTCCACGATCTGTTGATGGGACTCCTGAGGCGCATGGCTAGAAAGCTCACTGTGTTTCAAAACCGCCTTGCAGTCTGTCTTTGCGATCCGTTGAGGCGCAAGCGACTCACTGGGCATTTCTGGCATTTCGTTTTTCCTGCTTCTTCAACCGGCGTTGCTTCTTTTCTTCTCGCAGTGCCGCTTTATTGCCATGCTTCCTCTCCTTCTTGTCCTTGCTCTTGTGTTCTCCCTTGCTCTTATGCTTCTTTTCCTTCTTTTCGGTAGCCGGAGGCTTCATATTATCTGTCACCTTTACCCCGCCGTCAGAGTCATCGTTGTCAGAGTCATCGTTGGTTTGTGCTTCTGATGTGGCGCCACTAGCAGAGGTTTCTTGGCTTTTGCGAGCAAGCATTTCAGCTTTTAGCTGGGCGCGAGCTCTTTCCTTGGCCTGCTTTTCGGCTCGTTCGAGGTCGTACTTGTCATTGCCAGCCTGTGGGGGTTTGATTAGCGCCTATCATGATACAATGAAGAGAAATGAGACTTACAAGCCCGTGCTTGATGAAGCGGCTCGCGGCTTCTTTATCCAGTGTCATCTGGCGTTCTTCGGGCTCAGTTTCAAGGCCTTTGATCTTGACAAAGTACTGCTTCAGGCGGACCAATTCCGTGAACGCCGGGTGCTGCTGGGCATTGGTGCGATGGAGTCTCAAGTAAGCTGCGCAATAGAGTAAGCATGCTTTCAAGTGTGCTCCAACGGGAGCGGCGTACAGAAAATTAGTGATTCCAGCGCATATGTGATCTTCACATAAAGTTTCGCTTTGTCCATTACGGGTAGTTTGCTCGAGCTTTTGAGGAGTCCGCTTGCCAGGATAGGCTGAAGAACTTCTTCCAGGTCATCGACATCGTCGCCAAGCTGGTCAAGCAACGGCTGTAAATCTGCAGGGTCCATATTTGTGAGGTGACGTGGAGATAAGAAAATGTTAGATCTACGAAAAAAAGATATGACCGGCTCAACAAAGGCGGTGGCCCCGGGCGGTGTGTGCTATCTTCTGCGATCTCCGAGCATTGGTGTAGATGCGACAATCGCTTAGTTTCGGGTCAAACTGGATATTGGTGGACGCGTTGTCCCTTCTTGTATCGAATTTCTAATTCGGAGAATGACATACATCCGGATACTGAGCACACCAATCTGATACCCTCCGGCTTCGAATATCTGCCTTCGGGTCCACCGCACCGATTCGAGAGCTTCTCTATTCAACATCACAAGATGCGGTCAATACTTCAGCCTCGCTCCTTATGGCGAGCGCAACCTCTCACCACATGTCTCCGCGTTCAATTCCGAGTTATTAGCGCGCCAGGCGCCCGCTTTATCACGACGTCAAATCAAGAAGAATATGAAACATCGCTCTACGAGCGAGGCGGTTTGTCGGGACGAGTGCATATTCTTGGACTAGGAAATGTAGGGTCATTTGTTGCCCACTCGCTAGCAACAAGACGAAACGCACCACCAATTACGTTGTGCATGCACAACGACCACATTCGCCGCGATTTTGAAAGGAAAAAAGGAAGCATCTCCGTTAGCACCCATGGTTTGGACGATGTCAGGTCGGGGTTCGATATCGAAGCCGTTGACGAATTTGGGACATGGTCTCAAGTACCAAGCAAGGACTACCGACCCTCGCCATTCCAGACCGAGAAACCCGACACCCGTGTCGATGACAGTCCAATCGATTGTCTGATTGTTTGCACCAAAGCACACCGCACAGAGCTTGCTCTCCGCGACATCAAGCATCGCTTGACAAAAGACTCAACCATCTGCTTCATTCATAACGGCATGGGGGTACTAGACACCATTAACCAGACAATTTTCCCGGATCCCGACGAACGGCCAAATTACATTCAATCGGTCTTCAGCCACGGCCTCACACGGAAGGATATCTTCAAGATCGCCCACATGGGTGCCGGAACTTTCATCCTTAGCCCAGTCACATCGGGCTCACCCACGGAGGTAAATGAAGATGCATGGGCACCGTCAACGAAGTATCTCATGCGTCTTTTGACCCTCACTCCACCATTGGTTGCTATGGCGGAGACTCCCGCAGGTCTACAGCAGTACCAACTCGAAAAGCTAGCAATGAACTGTGTCATCAACCCTCTCACCACGCTGAGTGACTGCACCAACGGTGAACTACTGTATTCATTCAGTTTCACTCGCGTCATGCGACTGCTGTTGTTCGAAATCTCGGCGGTAATTTGCGCCCTTCCTGAATTGCAGGGCGTCCCGGGTGTCGAAGACCGCTTCTCTCCAGAACGGTTGCGTCGCCTGGTCGTGAACCTGGCGCGGATGACGGCCGAAAACACCAGCTCGATGCGGCAGGACATGCAGAATAAGCGGAGGACGGAAATTGAATACACCAACGGCTACATCGTCCGCCGCGGCGAAGAACTTGGGATCAAATGTGTACTAAACTACATGATCAAGCACATGGTCACAGCCAAGGTAGCCCTTGGTCAAGACAAGGAACACGGATATGTGCCCTTTGATCTCGAAAACGACATCGATATCGCCACTCACGAGCCAGGTGTCTAGGTGGATGCCACACTACCTATATCGTCAAATGCGCCTTTGTGATTGTGCAATCCACTACACCCCAAGAGCTTTAACTGTGATCAAAACTTATATAGATACAGTTTCAGCCGCATGCTCGCAGAGATTCTTGATCTGATTCCATCGCTTCAACAGAAGTTCTGCTTTTGAGCGATGTTCTTGCACGGTGGGATCGACCTCCATGGCTTTTTGGATAGCAGAGATCCCTGCTTCCGCCTCGGCCGCATATGTCAAGATCCACCTTTTGATGGTAGCTTCAGACCGAGGTTCATCCAACCCTTGCGACTGGCCTTCGAGAACATGGTTCCGCCAATCCTCCTCTGTCATATAACTCAAGCACGCGGCAATTTCTGTGCGATAGCAGGGTCCGTGGGGGGTGACTTGATAATTTCTTGTGTCGGTGTCAATGGTGAACTGTATATATCGCGTGGGAATGCGCTTGTCTTGTACAATATCAAAATAACTTACCCATAATATTGATTCAACCACAACTCCTCCTGTTGCCCGGGACTATGGATGTCCTGGAAGACGATATCGTCAAGGTATATCGAGTCTGCCTCGTTCACATCGAGGACAAACCCATCTATGATCAATTAGCGCAGCAAAGCTTTTAGTATTGATTCAGCTCTTACATTCAGCCAGTAATGTGTCATTGGGATGACTGCCGTAATTCATGAAGACCTCATCGCCTTTTTCATAGTCTTTAGTAGCGCGGAACACATATTCGTGCTCATCGAATTTGACATCCCTCTAGTTTCATCGTCAGCTGGTACATGTTGAAGTAAATGGGCGACATACGGCCACATCTGCGTGATTGAAGTAATCGGCAAAAGGTACAAGTCCCATAGCATCATTAGGGTCTTCAGGTGCTTCCTGTCCTTCACCAACCCAGTAGAAGCTTCGTGTATTAACAATCAGCCAGTGGTAGGAAAAGTCTTCCCAGTTGGTCTCTGGGTATGCAGATGTGATATCCGTCCATGCTTTGCGTAGACGCTGGCTCTGCTCAGCCAGAATATTCTGGTAGTCCGTGCTGTACTTCCGCGCCTTGGGGCCAGGCTTCAGACTAGGCCAACTTCCTGAAATAGACGGAGGAAGAAGGCTGAGATGCTCTGAATTGCGGCCGTCCTCGCTCGCGGGCCACTGCGGTCCTCCTAGAGCAGTCGGCCACAAAATCGGCATACTACCTTCAAAGTCTTGTCGACTGGGCCACGACTTGCGCCATAAATCGTATTTCGAGAGTTGTTCTGGATCGCCGTGAGTGAGATACCCTGCGAGCAGTGCTTGCACAGCGATATCTTCGGGAAGTTTCTCGGTAAAGCTGGTAGGAATGTCATCCGCAGTGAGCATCAGCCTCGTTGGTACCCGAAGAATAGCGTCTCCTTTCTGTTTTTCAATCTGATGAGCATTTTTGTGTGCATGCGCGTCGCCTTGATCTCATACTTTGATGTTTCGAGTGGCCACCATTCCGAGCCCTCGGCCTGGGAGACGGCCTGGAGTGACGGCGTCGGTTTCGATGCCACTGGAGGAAGCCCACTCAGTGAAGGCTACATGGTCCTCTCCGGGCCACCATTCTGGGCTCATACTGCACTTATGCGATGCGCCGTGGGAGGATTTGCGACTTTCTTTTCAACTATCAGTATATAGTTCGAGGGTACGCTCGGTGTCACATATCCAAATTACCTGAAAACGGAAGCGATGCGCTAGATTTCGTGGATTGCAGTTCTGCGATCTCAAGAGGGAAAATGCAAATCAAG
This sequence comes from Penicillium olsonii, assembly GCA_911174995.1. Taxonomy (NCBI): domain Eukaryota; kingdom Fungi; phylum Ascomycota; class Eurotiomycetes; order Eurotiales; family Aspergillaceae; genus Penicillium; species Penicillium olsonii. Next base: position 1,485,921 of record CAJVNO010000033.1, read on the forward strand.
TCTCGACTTGGCCGACGTCTGAAATTCACTCTAAAGTGTGGAGATGTTTATCGGTGATAAGCGGCGTTTACTGTATACTACGGCGGAGTGCACCGGCCACTTCTGCTGTCCGGACGATCTGATAATCGTACCACTTTCGCCGCAACTGTCCTAGACGCACGTTGTATGCACAAATTGGAGCTCTCAGATCCATGATGTCGGTTCTCGGAAGGCGTGGAGCACTTGAGCTTCGGGCATTGTATCCAAACTCAAAGATATCAGCAACTATTTCAAGATCATTTTCGGTTCTGAACCGCCCAGCACCAAACTACCCGGGCCACGTCCCCTTGACCACCATCGAGCGCGGGGCTCTCGCAATAGGATCAGCGCTCGGGTCATTGATAAATCCCAGACGGGCTGGTATGGCAATGTCACTGTCTATAGCATGACCGTACAATGGGCGACTCTAACACGGAGACTGCTAGATCTTATTGCGGCGCTGGGCGAGGCCACTGCGACACCATTCTTTATTTACAGACTACGCGATGCCATGCTCTCAGATCCGACGGGGCGCCGCATTCTCCGCGACCGTCCTCGCATTACCTCCGAGACCCTCAAAATGACCCACCTCCGTACCTTGCCTGAGAACTCCGTCGGCCGGACATACGCCAAATGGCTGGACCGCGAGGGAGTTTCCCCCGATACACGAGATAATGTCCAGTACATTGACAACGAAGAGTGCGCATATGTCATGCAACGCTACCGCGAGTGCCACGACTTCTACCACGCAGTGACGGGACTGCCGATCTTCGTTGAGGGCGAGCTGGCTCTGAAAGCACTGGAGTTTTTGAATACACTTCTTCCCATGACAGGATTGAGTCTTTTCGCTTTCGTACGGATGAAGCCAGCTGAGAAAGAGCGGTTCCTCACATTGCATCTCCCATGGGCCATCCGCAGTGGGCTGAGAAGCAATGAGCTTATCAACGTGTATTGGGAGGAGGTTCTGGAGAAGGACGTGGATGAACTTAGGGCCGAGTTGAATATTGAGCGCCCACCGGATCTTCGAGATATCCGAAAGATGATCCGGCAGCAGCAGAAGCGGGAGAAGGAACAACAGCAGGCTTCAAGCTGAGCTGTCAGCGGAATACTTAGGGAGGAAAGAGACATGTATGATTATAGGGCCCTTGTACAGAATATCACCAGTGCGCATATGCAAGGCCCAGCGCCTTCGATTCAAACCAGCTGCAAAACAAGGTAGATCTGGGACCGTAACGCCTGGTTTCAACTTTTCCCAGAGGTCCATGGATGGATATACAACGATAGGCACCCAAATGCAATAAATTAGACGATGTAGCATGTCTCAAGCATCCCGCATATCGAAATTGCAGCCCTTAGAGGTCCAGCAGGTCGTCATCGTCGTCCCAGCCACCTTTGCGACGAGAGATAACAATCTTGTGCTCCTCCTCTTCCTTGCGCTGGTTCTCTGCAATAGCTCCCAATAGATCCTTGAGCTGTTCTTCCGTCACCTTTTGTCGCAATTGTCCGGATTGGGCAAGCATAATCAGGCGGTTCTCGATATCGGTCGCACGCGATTCCTTGACAAGGCGAATTCGGCCTAGGCGATCGGCCGCGGCAGGGTCCAGAATCTGGGTCATGATGGAGGCGCGTTGCTCAGCTATAAGGAGAGAAAGTGGTTAGACATGTGATGGATGTCACGGCACAATGCCCGCGCTGCCGCGCCCAGAAAACCTACCCTCTGCTTGCCTAAATCAATTAGCATCCAATTACTCCATATCCGGGATGAGAATGCTCACTTTCTTTGCTGGGCCTGATCGGCGCCATCCTGACCAGCTGGGCCACGTGCACCCTGTTGCTGCTGGAGCTGTGCGAGACGAGCTCGTCTGATCTGAACAATCTGTTAGTCTTGCTCTGCAGTGTGAGATCCTGATCATACTTCTTCTAGCTCTGCGTCACCCATGGCTGTTGGAGTCCAAAAGTATGCGGAAGAATTGATATTCAGTGAACCCCACTTTCGCCTGAGGCCACCACGCGGGGGCAATATGCACGTGGATTGAGTACATCGACAGTACACACATTATCTACTGCTTGATTATCGAGATCTCAGGTAGCACCTAAGTCAAACATCCATTAAGTTCCAAGGTTATGGCTGTGTCGCTGCATTCGACGCCTCTAGGGCTGGATACTCCCTGTGGCTTCTATTGAATTCGCGCATATCGGATTCGGATAGGTCATAGGCATACGGCATCTGTCCAAGCCACTGCCTCGGCCCTCCTTGCGATATGCATTGTACCGCCGTACAGCTGCTACATCCGTACTCGTACTCAGCGTACACCGCGTACTCCGTAGGGATGAAACAGATCTACTGGGCCAATACCACCATCATCTTTAGCTTTAAACATCCAGCCGTGTGAGGGGCCAATTGTCTGAAATTTAGAGGAAAATACCCGAGTCGCAATTGTGAGCTTCACTCGATCTAACTAGCCATCCTTGCGTACTTTCCCAGAAGCGCCCGGGGTCTCCGGTCCGTCTCCGGGTGGCCAAATTGGAGAATTTCTCCCTGCACATGGCTGACACGTCGAAAAACCCCCAGGTTCCCCTCGAGATCATTCCATTTATACTCCGTATTCCCAACCTCCTCAGCACGTTCATTGCCGCTTGCGTAGCGCCGGCCGATCCTTCAATAGTTCGATTTGGGTGACTAAGCTCTTGAGCCCCAGTGGTCATATCTCGCGCTGCAACCCTCCAGTCCCTCCACCCTCAACAGGCTGATATCTCCGATCGGACCTGATTGTGGCGATTCGATCCTTTCTCTTATCCCCCGGCGCGTTCATTTCTGTGGCTGCTGAGGCATTTTGACCCCCTGATCAACACCCCGGATTCGACCCTCTCCCGACCTACATCTACTTGAAACCACGACGCACGCGCGGCCCTTCTATTCTTATACTGATCATCTCGGTGTGGATGGATACGGGGACGACCTGTCAACCAGAGCCTGTCTGGACGTGATATTGATCTGGCGAGTGAACCTGAACACTTCCGCCTCACATTCCTTGGACGCCTTCTACGTCACTCATCATGGCCGAGTGAGTGAACCTGCGAACACACCCGGTGGGACTCTTGGATCGAGTACTGACATTGAGAGGGACAGTTTAATTGCCTTCCAAACCTCTCATCATAGCTTTTTCTCCCGATCCAACATGATCCCTCGCAACGCTCACAAAAGGTCACTCTCTTCGGAGCACCGATCCTTGTCTCCTGACCGGACCGTCACCAAAGCCAAATCCACCACTAATCTGGCAGATATCGCGTCTTCCAACGGCAAGCCCAGTTCCAAGTTCGACGACAGCAGTTTCAGCACTTTGCAGGATCCGCGACTGACAGACGGCTCGGAGGTTTCACATTCGACGTCATCGTCTCACCATCCCGATCTGAGCAATGAAGTCGCTGCACTGTCTGTGAAACTGATCCAGGCTATCAACAATCAAACAAACCTCGATGACAGCTTAGTCGCTACCCGCCAAGAACTAGAGCTGGCCCAGGGAAAGATCCAAGCTCTTGAATTTCAAAACGATAAATACAAACGAGACCTGGAGAACAAAGTTTATATTAAGAAAGCCGATTCAGACCGCGAAATCCTGCAATTGAGAGATGCACTTGCAGAAGAAACGACCCAACGGACCGCTGCCGAAAAGGGCAAAAAGACGATCGAGCAAGAATTGGAAACTCTCACAGCGGCTCTGTTCGAAGAGGCCAACAAGGTCAGTCCCGGTGCCCCTATAAGCATAGCTGTGGTGCTAACGCCAATCTAGATGGTAGCCGCGGCCAAGATCGAGCGCGAGGCGGTGGAGAAGAAGAATGAACAATTACGCTCACAGGTCAAAGACACAGAGATGCTCCTCGCGTCGCACCAGGATCAGCTAGCTGAGCTCAAGTCTGTTATGCAAGGGATGCATGTTCACAAGGACGAGGTAGAAGCTCGCCCCGCCACCGCTCCTTCATCGCCAGCTGGGCCTCCACAGGCTCCAAACTCTGCTAAGCCAGATCCCGGGTTGGAGGCTGATTCTACCCCAGCCGAACCTAGCGAAGAATTCACGCCTGGTCCCTCCTGCAACTTCCCGCAGATCCTTCGCATGATCTGCCGGACTGATCTGCAAGCTTACGAAGATTTCCGCGATCTGCTGGTGCTCTCTCGCAGCTCCAAGCCCCCAAGCCGGGCCACCAGTGGGTCTTATGGAGGGCTGAACGTGATGGGCCTGGCAAGCTTTGCAAGTGGGGGAGTTTCGTCGGTCACCTCATCTCCCACCAAGGGATTCTCGCATTCACCTAATGGAAGCATGTCCTCCACAACCGGGTCACATGTTCCTTTGAAGGAAACTCGTTTCTACAAGCGCGTGCTCATGGAAGACATTGAACCCACTCTCAGACTCGACCTGGCGCCGGGCATATCATGGTTGACTCGCCGTACCGTCCTCAGTGGCATATGTGAAGGCAGCCTTGTCGTGGAGCCGATGCCCATGGCAGCTAAGAAATTCGAATTCCCTTGCTCCGTCTGTGGTGAGCGCCGAACAGGCGCACCCAATGAAAGAACCCACCGGTTCCGCACATCAGACAGTGAGACGGCCCAGCGCTATTCACTCTGTATGCTCTGTTTAGAACGTGTGCGCTCATGCTGCGAATTCACTGGATATCTGCGTCTAATCCTTGACGGACACCTTCGTGCAGGTGATTCCGAAGAAGAGAAGGAAATTTGGGATGAGACCATTCGCCTCCGAGAGCGAATGTTCTGGTCTCGAATTGGAGCCGGTATCATTCCATTGCACCGGGCGACTGAGCCAGATTCTCAAGTGGAGCCGACCGATATCAATATTGACACTGCTGCGGAGCATGATGATCAGTATCTTCGTCCCGTTGATGTTACCAAAATTGATGTCGACAATGACAGTGTTTCCCCAACGACGGGACATACACTCGCACCCGAAGCAGCTGATTCTCGCTCCTTGAATGAGCACGCAGTTCCTACCGGATCACCAAGGCCTCAGAGCTCTATCTACGACAAAGATGAAGATGATAATGCTTCTGTCATAGACGAGGAACACAAACGGATTTCTATCGATTCAGAGCACAGCATCTACGAAGAAGCTACAACTGAGGTCGATCCGGTTCCTGATCACAGTATTGAAACTCCCACCGTGCCTTCGATTCAAGAGCCCAGCGCACAAACCGAAGAGCCTGATACAGATCTTGTCAAACCCACTGGCCCGAGCACCGCTTGACCTCGCATAGGTCCCATGAGCGATCAATACGAGCGAGACGACTACACGGCCTCCCTAGCATTTTACGATACACCTAATGTCCTCCATCCCTTTTGGCATTGCATTGGCTCCCAGGTCATTTAATTTTTCTTCCAGATCTAGCCGTCGATAAAGGCTTCTTTGGACATGCTGCCTTCAGCTCTACCTTACCTTTAATCGCCCTTGTCAATACCCGGCCATCTACTTCTTGTGCCCAACATCTTGGGCACCTGCTTTCTTCATTCCCAGCATGTCCGTTTTGTATTATTATTCCCCTTTTGCTTCCGACTATGTATACATAATAATGGTTTCCGTTTTCTGTCCGGTTCTGCTTTTTCGTGGACACTTTGTGGTCACGGCTCCTTGCTCTGTGCCTTCTTCGGACTTTTTGAGTTGCAACCGGTTCTTTCCCTGACAAAATGCCACTGGCTGTGGTATACCGCTAAATGATAGATGAATTTGAGTCAACTTGCATATATGAACATGGCCTCTTGGCATAATTGTGGTCAAAGGTACGAGTGCAAGCTCCAGATCAGTCTACTGTATGCAAGAAAAAGCGTGATCGGACAAGATGCTTCGTGGGTTAAGAGTAAAAGGCTATTGTACAGAAAATCGAAAATAAGCACGTCATGTTCATCCCTCCCAAACTCCAAATAGCAGAACCAATACGTTCAGATAAACCCGATCTCGAAACCGCTTGAAACCGAAACACCCTGCCGAGCTATGCATGGGGATATCATTGTTTGGCAAGCTGGTGAATGTGCCTGAGCTGATCTTCGATGTTCGTGCTCTGGGCGTTGGGGTTGTGCGGGCCCTGACCAGGCGGGCCTTGCACAGAGGGATCAGCAGCCACTCGCTTGCGTCTCGCCTCCTCCTCAGGGTCCACGGGAGATGGATCGAAAACATCGCTGCGCTGACTGGCCAGACGCTTAAGGTTGTTGACCACGTCGACGGTGGACAAGTTGGTGGTGGCGCTGCGCGATTCGGCCTTGGCACGCTGCTCCTTCCAGCGCGGGTCCAGGAGCTCAATGCGAATGTGCTCGTCCAGCTCGGCGGATGGGACCTTCTGGCTACAGTACGGGCAGATTGCCATTTGAGTCGCTTGTTGGCGGCGGGCCTGGGCTCGTGGCACGTAGTCTGAGCGGATGCGCATTGGTTGCTGGCCGGGGATGGCGTGGGCGGCGGCTTGAGCGGCGGCGGCTTGATCGCGCGCTTGAGTTCGCTCACGTATGAGCTGGTCCTCTTCTGGGTTGGTGAATTGTCCGGGTGGAGGGTAAGGGCCTGCTGGGTAAGGCGAGACGGAGGGTTGTTGGGGAGGAGGCATTGGGACGGGCTGTGCTGGGTAGGCATTGTAGTAGGTTGGGTTGTCGAGGTCTGTGGGCATGGCTTCCTCGATGCGCATTGTGTTGAGAGAGATAGCGGCCTTTTGCTCCAGGGAGGCTGATTGGAGATCGTTGAGGGATGTTGGTGGTGGCAATTCCGCGTGGTCGTCGTGCTCGGTGAACTCCACCGTCTCGACAACCACAAAGTCATGCCAGTCAATCTGAGCATACTCAATTCGCTCCTGTTCACTCTTCTCTTCTTTCTGCTGCTTTTGCTTTTGCTGGAACTTGACCCACTCCGCTCGCTCCGTGGCGCGTTCCATGACGCGATATTTGTTCTGTACATTTTTCTCCAATTCGGCAATGATTTTTTGGGACGATGTTGCGTCGTCTAATCCCTCGGCACGTAGTAAGATAGTGTATTGGTCGACTAGACGGGTGAAGAATTGGTAAAGACTGTGCTGAGGTCGCAGGAAATCGAATTGGAAGTTTCGTGCCTCGCGCTGGGACAACGCAGTCATGAAAGATTTTCCCCGCTTGGCCACGAACATGGCCGTATGCTTGACAACCTCCAGATCTTGGGCATTGATAATCGGCATGCGCGCCGAGAAATGATATGCGGCCGGTTCGGGTGGCCCCTTGGGCTTGTCGGGTTCTGCGACTGTTTCGCCAGCTCGTCCTGCTGAGATAGCTGATCCTCGGCCTTCCCTGATTTCGGCCAGTCGCCATTGGTAGAAAGGCGCATATGCATCACCCGCGACGAGGAAAGAGAACTTGGGGTTGCTCTTTTCCTTCTCACGGACACGGTCTTCAAAGACTGCTCCATTGCGAGCGACGTACCCGGCAGTCTTTTCGACAATAGCTCGAATGTCTTTGGGGGGTAAGACCACACCCTCTGGCGGCTTGTTGGCCTCCTCGGGGAGTGCGTGTCCATTCGACTCCATGGTTGATGATGAGGATTGACTGTAGGTTTTGGGAGTGCAAGTGATCCAGTGATCTTGGACTCGCTGACTACGAAGCTCCAGCCACAGGTGGCGCCCAAGGCGGTGTGGCGTGGCTGCAACCGTATTCCCCCTGTGCACTTCCCCGCTGTTTACTTATTTTCTATTGACTTGATGGTGTGGATGGTCTGGAATATAAACGCATAGAAGTAGATAGATGACATAGAATAGCACGAAAAGCATCTAACATTGTACAAGAAGCACTGTGTAGGGGCCAAAAACTAAGGGGCCGCTCACGTTGTCTTTCACAGCCGCCGTCGATCTGGCCTTAAGACGGAACCGCACGCTTTCGTCCATCTGGGTTCACCTCTTGTTTCTCGACCTGTTCCCTTTTTTTTTCTTATTTTTTCTTACTCTCCCTCCAGCGACACTTTTCTTTTTCACATTATCTCTTATTTCCCTGTCATGGGGCCTTTTGCCTCATTGTTACACGATCATTAACTGGTGTGGTGTTTAAGCCATTGGTTCACAGCTCGAGGTCGAAAGCAGCTTTGGATACTCGCCGCAAGTCCATTGTAATTTTGAAACGCCTCTTGTTACCGCAAGCTCCACAGCTCGACTATTCACAATCACACTCAATCCTCTCGTTTCCATTCGATACTCGACATTCCAATTTCTGCGCCGATCTCCTGAACCGCTGACGTCGTCTCGCATCTGCATCGGACTGAAACAATATGGGTCAGAAGTCGAAAGACACTCTGGCCGTGCGGCCGCAGAGCCGCTCTGGTCGCTCGCGCAGTCGCTCTCCTAAGCCCAAGAGTAAGCCCTCGGCGGCCCCCCAGAGCTATGCCTCGGAGGGAGTGAAGAACAATGATATCTTCCAGCTCCCTGGGTCGGACTACAAGCTCATTGTCCTGGTGACTCTGATTGCTGCGGCGGTCCGTTTGTTCAGAATCTATCAACCCACAAGCGTGGTATTTGATGAAGTCCAGTAAGGGTTCCCACCATTAAGGCGAATAGCGGGTACTAACGATTGACAGCTTTGGTGGATTCGCATCCAAGTATATCAAGGGCAAGTTCTTTATGGACGTCCATCCTCCGCTGGCTAAATTGTTGCTCACACTGGCTGGCTGGCTGGCCGGTTTCGACGGCAACTTCGACTTCAAGGATATTGGCAAAGACTACCTGGAGCCCGGCGTGCCTTACGTGGCAATGCGCATGCTCCCAGCTATCTTGGGTGTCTTGACTGTCCCCCTGATGTTCCTAACCCTGAGAGTTACCGGATGCCGGAGCTCGACTGCCGCCCTTGGTGCTGGCCTTGTTATCTTTGACAACGCTTTGGTCACTCAATCCCGTCTGATTCTTCTTGACTCCCCATTGATCTTCTTTACTGCCCTCACAGCGCTGGCCTTCAACTGCTTCACGAACCAGCAGGAACTGGGTCCCGCCCATGCCTTCCGCGGACCGTGGTGGTTCTGGCTGGTCTTCACCGGTCTGTCTCTTGGCGCAACCTTGAGTGTCAAGTGGGTTGGTCTCTTCACCATGGCGTGGGTTGGCTCTCTCACAGTTCTTCAATTGTGGGTGTTGCTAGGTGACAGCAAGAGTGTCACTCCTCGCCTGTGGCTGAAGCATTTCTTCGCTCGGGTATTCTGCCTCATTGTCATTCCCGTGAGTTTCTACATTGCTATGTTTGGTATTCACTTCATGTGTCTGGTAAACCCCGGAGAGGGCGATGGGTTCATGTCCTCCGAGTTCCAGGCGACCTTGAACTCCAAGTCTATGAAAGACGTCCCCGCGGATGTCTCTTTCGGATCCCGAGTCAGCCTGCGTCACCTGAACACCCAGGGCGGATACTTGCACTCCCACCCTCACATGTACCCAACCGGCAGCAAGCAGCAGCAAATCACACTCTACCCCCACAAGGACGAGAACAACCTGTTCATTTTGGAGAACACCACTCAGCCCCTTGGCCCCTACGGAGAGGTTGAGGGTCCCTTTGCATGGGATAATCTGACCACCCCCGGTTTCGTCGAAGACGGATCTATCATCAAACTTTACCACTCGATCACTCACCGGAGAATTCACTCCCACGACGAGCGCCCACCAGTGACTGAGGCCGACTGGCAATTCGAGGTTTCCGCTTACGGATACGAAGGCTTCCCTGGTGATGCCAATGATCTATTCAAGGTTGAGATTGTCCCATCCATGTCTGAGACACCGGAGTCTAGGAAGAGACTGCGAACCATCCAGTCCAAGTTCCGCTTGGTGCATGTGATGACGGGCTGTGTTCTGTTTTCACACAAGGTCAAGCTTCCTGATTGGGGTTGGGAGCAGCAGGAAGTGACTTGCGCTAAGGGTGGTACTCTTCCTAACAGTGTATGGTACATCGAGCAAAACCAACACCCAGCAATGCCCGCGGATGCTGAGAAGGTCAACTACCGTAACCCTGGATTCCTAGGCAAATTCTGGGAACTGCAGAAGGTTATGTGGACTACCAACGCCGGCCTGGTTGAATCGCACGCTTGGGACTCACGCCCGCCCTCCTGGCCCACTCTTCTCCGTGGTATCAACTTCTGGGGCAAGGACCACCGTCAGATCTACCTCCTTGGTAACCCACTCATCTGGTGGTCGACTACTCTGGCCATTGGTATCTACTTCGTTTTCAAGGCGCTTTCAGTCATCCGCTGGCAGCGAAGCTGTGGTGACTACAAGCATGTTTCTTTCAAGCGCTTCGACTACGAAGTCGGCACCAGTGTTCTGGGTTGGTTCTTCCACTACTTCCCATTCTATCTCATGGCCCGTCAGCTTTTCCTGCACCACTATCTTCCCGCACTATACTTTGCCATCATGGTTCTCTGTCAAGAGTTCGATTTCTTGACCAACCGCATCAAGAGCCTCGGACTGGCGTCCAAGCCCGCGATTGGCAAGATCCTGATGGCAGCCTTCTTGGGCCTTAGCATTGTTGTGTTCACCCTGTATGCTCCTCTTGTATACGGCAACCCTTGGACCAAGGATGCTTGCAATAAGGTGAAGATTATGGGATCATGGGATTTCGACTGCAACACCTTCCACAACGACGTAAGTGTTCCACAGTGGAAGCCACCACGACGAGGCTATTGAACACCGCGAAAGGACCATGACTAACATGGAATATTATAAAATTATTAGTTGAGCGATTACGTTGTTCAATTTGTGCCGAACGCGTCCCCAGTGGCTGCGCCCACCACGACAGCCCAAGCGCCTCCCCCGCCACCACCTGTCCAAGCCCAGGAGCAAGTCCAAGCTCAGGAGCCAGCCCCAGCCAACGAAGCTGTCGATGCTGCCGAGCCATCTGACCCTGCTGCTGTGACCTCGCCTAAGATTCAAGGATCCATGGCCCGCGTTGAGTACCGTGATCAGAACGGAAAAGTTCTTGACCAAGAACTCGTCGCTTCGCTTCGAGCAGAGGGTAAAGTGAAGTTTGAGACTCGCTACGAGCCTGGCCACAAGATGGAGAATGCACACGAGGTTCCTATCGTTGACGGCCAGCTCGCACCACCACACCCCGATGTGCAGGGCCAAAACCCTGAGACTGGCGGTGCTCCTGAGGACTCTGTGCCTCCAGAGAGCCCTGCCTCCGTGGCTGACGGCAACGAGCGTTCCGCCGAGAAGCCGGTCTCCATGGAAGCCAAGCCTGCCAGCGAGGGAAATGAGGCTACTCAATAGTAGCTCTGTGAGTTTGTAAAAGGCGAGGAGATACTGCAATGTATAATGAGACTTCATAGAGTAGTTGTTCATTTAAGTGTGAGCTCTTTTTTTCCAATATGATAATCCCACACAACCTTTGGATTTCCAGTTACTATCTCGGTCTGGATTTCAAGCATGCTGGTTCAATCGGCCGGTAGGTGCCTAGGTGCCCAGGTGCAAATGATCTAATTCGTATGGACTTTGGGAGTATATAGATACGTTTCAGTGCATCCATGATACGGTAGAAGATGGATGATAGCGCAAAAAAGAGACTGATGCCCAATTGACTCTTTCTCTGAAAATGGATACTATGCACAAATTTCCTGCAATCCCAAAGGCAAGTTCACGCACCCCTTCTCCCCCAGTCGGAGCAGTCTTAGTATACAGCGGTTGGCCGTAACCAAACGGCACTTTGCTTCATTCAACTTCTGAACGCACTTCTTATGGCTCAGCAATGAGCATTTAGTAGTCCCACTCCTCCTTGCCGTACTTGTTGAACTTCTCGTGGAGGTCCTATCAGAGAAGAGGTGATGTCAGCATTGTATGACTAAACGACTGACTCGGCGATCATGCGATGCTCCCGATTCCCGATTCGGATATCGACGGGAGCAAGCGCAGCGCGGGAATCATGCAGCCGGGCGGGTTCATACCTCGGGAAGGGTGACATTGGGAACAATGACGGTGTTCATGGCGCTGGGAGCAGCGCGGAGGGGCTGGCTCTTGTCACCGTGGGGGTGGTACTGGTACTTGTAGACCTTGCCATCCTCGGACTGGTGCTCCCAGGGCATGGAGCTCTGGGCGATGCGAACGTTGCTCTCGGAGTTCACAGAGGTGGGCTTGCGGCCGAAGTACCTATATTATCGCAAACATCATGAATTAGCGATCGTGCGACTTCCTTTGTATTTCGAAATTGCAGGCCATTGAGAGATGGCATCCGAGTTTCAAGCTTCCCGTGGGGAACGGGACGTCACAATTGCGCAAATGGGGCGAAATGTTGATATATGAGGCGATTTAGGGTGATTTCGGGAGGGATGCTCACCATCCGGCAATAAGGAAGGCACCAGACATGACACCCAGGAGAACCTGAACAAACAAGTGTTAGACCAAATTATCCCTCATGTTTCAATGGCGTGTTGGTTCCGTACGTAGAGCTCGGGGTCGCGCTTGGGGGCCTTGTCAAGGTTGGCCTCCTGGAGCTTGGAAGAAGAGTTGAAGCGGCGCGGGGGAGCGCGGAGAAGGGACTGGCGGGTCAGAGCCCGGCGAGTAGCCATAGCAGCAATGGAGGACATGGTTGCAGCAAATTGATTGTGCGTTGGGGGTACAATTCGTGAGCGGAGATCTACTAACGGGTAGTGCGAGAGAATCATGAATGGTAGTATGATGTTGCCCGTCGGTCATGTGACTGAAATCATGTGACATCGCTGTCTTGGGTTGCGACTATTGAGCTCCCTGCGGTCTTGATTGTTTGGTTCGAGAAATCCAGGTTGCTGACGCATATACGATCATTTCCAGGGTGTTCATCTCTGTGATGCAATTGACCTTGACGTGATTGCAGTTCACATCAAAGGTACAGGTTACTCCAAGCCTCTTCATCAGGGGCTCCATCTTGGCCCTAGCTCTGCGGCGCGTTAGTTCGTGGGACTCAAGCAAGGTTATCCATATACTAACCAGGACGACAGGGCCCTCATTGACTTGTTTTTTTTTTTTTTTTCCACTCTTTACCTTTGTCTTGATCTATCGTCACTCCTTTTGCTCAACCCGCCGGTTGCCTTATTCCGCAATTTAGCTGCCCAATTCTTGGTGCAATCCCCTCCCTGTCTCTCGCCCTTGACAGCTCGGTACCCAAATATGAGAGTGCGCTTTGCTATCTAGCCGACTGTTGACATCTACCCCTTTCCGGCACCATGTCAGCCCCCTCAGATCGCCCCGACACACACGCCGCAAGCCAGGCCTCAACACAGCAACATGCTCTCGGGATTCCTAGACCCCCTTCCGTGGATGGAATCTCTTCCCGGCTGACAGACGACGATGGGGAACGAACCCCGTCTTATTCGTCGCCTCCTCCTCGGCACCAGTCTCAGTCGTCTGTTTCTCGTCGAGGTCCGCCTCCAGCAGCCCGGAACTCGATCACTAGCCAAGTGACCAGTAGACCCGGTAGCTCTGGGAGTAGACTGAGCAGGTCACATATCCCGTCTCTGACTGCACAGGGATTCTTCCGACCAATGAGCTCGCAAAGATTGCAGGCACACCGAGGAACACGACCCTTGACCAAAGGGACCGGCTCATCCGCCGACGAATGGACCCAGCAAGGCAGCCAGCACCGGGGAAGCTTGATTTCCAACAGTACAGTCCCGCAAGGCTCTCTTCCGACTGAAATGGAAGTCCCACCATCACGGGGAACAGAGTTCACGGATCCCATCATTCCAGACCGCAACACTTCAAACGCCAGCCCTATGGGCAACACAACAATCCGAAGTCTGGGTGAAAGTGTTCGACTTTTGCGGGATCGAGATCAGAAAGAAAAGCCTCAGCGTCTAAACTTGGGCGCAAACTACACAGGAAATGCTGCACAAGAGGCACCACCACCAAAATCGCCTCTCTCGTTCTTGTCATTGCAAAATAGGGGTGTCGGACACAACAATCACGACTCGCGGAGCCACCAAGGTCATGAGCATCTTTCTTCCGCCGGGTCTTCCCCGGGCCCTCTTGATGTGAAGAAACCACAGCTACCCAGAACAAAGCTGGGTAAAAACTACGAATACTTCTTGGGCAACACCCTTTTCTGCGGTGGTGGGCGACTCCAAAATTCCCGAGATAAGCCTGTCAACATTGCCACCGGGTTTTTGCTGGTTATTCCCTCTGCGTTGTTCTTTGCGTTTTCGTATGTATACCCCGGAATTTTGATGGCATCAACCGCTAACGCTTCATTTAGGGCTCCTTGGCTATGGCATAATATCTCTCCTGCAATCCCCGTCTTGTATGCCTACGTTTTCTACGTGTGCTTCTCGTCCTTTGTTCATGCATCTGTTGTTGATCCTGGGGTAAGTAACTCGGTCTCCCCTGGCACTTGGAGGTTACTGACATGACAAACTAGGTCATGCCTCGCAATGTTCATCCTATGCCCCATACAGAATCTACGGGCGACCCATTGGTCCTTGGCCCCCCCACCAACGACTGGGTAATGGTCAAACTTGCCACTTCCGATGTAGCTGCCATGGATGTACCTGTGAAGTATTGCAAGACGTGTAACATTTGGCGGCCCCCTCGCTGCTACCACTGCCGTGTGTGCAACAACTGTGTCGAAACTCTTGACCACCACTGCGTGTGGCTGAACAATTGTGTTGGTCGCCGAAACTACCGTTATTTCTTTACTTTTGTCAGCTTCTGCACGCTTCTCGCTCTCTTTTTGATCGGCGCGAGTTTAGCTCATATTTTGGTCTACATGTCCCGAGAAGGGGTATCCTTTGGGGCTGCGATCTCCAAGTGGAGAGTGCCCTGGGCCATGGTGATATACGGCGCCGTTGCGGTGCCGTATCCCACCTCTCTCTGGGCCTATCATCTCTTCCTGACTGGCAGAGGCGAGACCACAAGAGAGTATCTCAACTCACATAAGTTCGCCAAATCTGACCGGCATCGACCTTTCACTCGAGGCAATATTCTCAAGAACTGGATTGCTGTTCTTGGACGTCCTCGGCCTCCAACATACATGCAGTTCAAGGAGCAGTACCAAGACGGTGACCAGCGTCTCGGCACACAAAAACGGAAATACCGCGTCCCTGATGTTGAATCTCAAGCCATTGAGATGCAACATGTTGGTTCTCACCAGGGCTAAAATCCCGAGAAAAAAAATCTCTCGATCCAGGGAGTCATTTGTTCCCGCTGGCTTTCCGTCCGCTACGACCGATGAAGATGATGACCATGATTTCTTCCCTTCTCGAATCCCCTCTTCATATCTACCGCTTTTTAATCTTTTTTACACATACCCTTCTAGCCTCTCTGTTTATTTTGCCATACTAGGCACAGACATAATCCTTGTTCTTCCACTGATCTGCTACGATCAATCTCTTTTCATGTTTTATCTGACTTTGTGTGACAACTTGGGATTGGGCAATCCTACTTGAAACAGCCCTCTTCTACATATTCCTTCTTTATTGGAAATTATATACCTACTTTGAACCCAGGCTTTGAATACTTGCAGACGTAGAAGTGCTCGATCTTGAGACTGTAGACAAGCCCTGAGTATGGCATTCCACGAAGTCTGAGTAATCCTGGCCCGCCTTCAGCCAGGGCTTGCATTTCCGTCGCCCTTGCATTTGCCCTCCATTTATTGTGTGATAAGTCTGCATGTTGGGGGAAAATTCTGCCTAGTTTCGGTGTTCGATGTGCTGGCGTTGCACGCGTCAGACCTCGCCCTAACTTGATAAGACGCGGGTAGCTGATCTCTTTCCCCTGATATTCTCCCCATCTCAGCCGATCACGCGCGCCAGTTGTTCCAACCTCGACAGATCAAGGCGGTTCCTGGTGGAATTGTCCTTCTTTTCCTCTCGGTTGCCTCATAATGGCGCCCCGAATGTCCCGATCACTCGCGTCCGCGGCTCCCGATGCCCAAGCACACGAACCTGCCGATGACGGAATGAGCCTCGATGTTCCTGAACAACTTCTGACACCCGAGAACAGTCGCTCGGAGACATCGAGCAACAATGAGAACGCGTTGACCGACGAAAAACCCGCTGGACGGCGTAGGTCAACACGGGTCGCACGCGCATCTTTGCGGGCTGGTGAGCCTCTCGACGACACACCCGAGACAGAGGAACCCGCGACATCATCCAGCGAGGCCTATGTCGATAGCCTTGCCAAGGCGAAACGATCACACTCCTCGCTCCGCCACAGCATTGCCGTAATGGAAAACTCACTGTGGAGTGCTACGCCTGTCAGCGAAAACGCCGCGGCCGATGACCACTCAATGGCCCCCGATACTCCCGTCTCGAAGTCTTCGCATGACATCCGATCTGACGATATGAACACATCACTCCAGCAACGGACTTTAAGAAATCGGGTCGAAAAAGCGTTAACTCAAGATGGAGAGAACAGCGCGGCTAAGCCAACTCCGCCTCGAACCAGTTCTCGTAAATCTCTTCGGCGGTCAGGTCGCATCGGTCTTCTGGATAAGGCCACTGATATCGTCGAAAGGGCCAGCAGTATTCTAGGGAAGCGCACAAGAGGCTTGGTTGATAAGGATCTCGGCCGGCGTGCTAGTTTGCGACCTCGCAACACCGCCCCCTCGACAGAGGCAGTCAATGAGCCTACGTCCAAGAAGCGCCGGGTATCAGAAAGTGATATTTCTAAGCTAAAGGATCAAGACGTGGAGCCGGAGGAGACCCCAGCACCGGCTTCGCCACGACCTAAGCGTAAGATCTGGCTTTCACAGGGACTTTACACAGGCCAGCAACCATCAGACTCGCCGCCTAAACAGCGCCGCAGTAAGAACTCCAAGAAGACCGGTACTGGTCCTATGCAGCGTACAATTCTTCCCATGCCAATGTTCAAGGGCGCACGGCTTTTGAAGAACGGACGGGATTTCCAGCTACCATTCGACATTTTCTCGCCCCTCCCGCCTGGCCAACCCAAGCCAGACGAGTGGCGTAAGACCAACAAGAGTAAGGCCTACATACATCACTTGTATCATCTCACACGAACTGACAGACGTTCTAGATGTTTTTGTTGGTGATGCAGGGAGTTTCTGGAAAGCAAACAAAAACCTCGAGCTGTCACTTTGTATGTGTACTGAAGATACTGGTTGCGATGAAAACTGCCAGAATCGCTACATGTTCTACGAATGTGACAACGGGAACTGCAGACTAGGTCCTGAGTGCGGAAACCGAAACTTCGAGGGCCTCAAGCACAGAACCAAGGCCGGAGGCAAGTATAATATTGGCGTCGAAGTCATCAAAACGGCAGATCGTGGGTATGGCGTTCGCAGCAATCGCTCCTTCGAGCCTAACCAGATTATTGTGGAATACACTGGAGAAATTCTCACCCAGCTTGAGTGTGAAAAGAGGATGAGAACGGTCTACAAGAACAATGATGTACGCATCTTCCCACGCCTGAGGTTCTTGGATGCTGACTGTATAGTGCTATTACCTGATGTATTTTGATCAAAACATGATCATCGATGCTACCCGCGGATCAATTGCTCGCTTCGTCAATCACGCCTGTGAGCCCAACTGCCGCATGGAAAAATGGACCGTTGCTGGTAAGCCACGCATGGCTCTCTTTGCGGGAGACCGCGGAGTCTCAACTGGAGAGGAACTGAGCTATGATTACAACTTCGAGTGAGTCCCTTCGCAAAAAAATCCGGCCCTCCCGTACTAATATTCTATAAGTCCATATTCCAACAAGAATGTGCAACAGTGCCGTTGCGGTTCAGCAAATTGCCGAGGATTCCTTGGTCCGCGTTTAAAGGATAAGCAGCAGCGTGCCAAAGAACTTGAAGACAAACTCAAAGCCGAGGGAGGCTCTAAGAAAGCCGCTGCGAAGAAGATCGCTGGCAAAAAGCGGAAGGCTTCTGAAGAGTCTGATGATTCCGATTCTACCTCTGATTCCGATTCCGATTCTGATTCTGAGTCCGACTCCGACTCCGACTCCGATGTGCCTGCCCCGAGCAAAAAGCGCAAGACGATTACGGCCAAATCAATCAAGGCCGGAGTGAAGAAGGTTGTCGCAACTGTTCGTGGGAAGAAGACTACTAAGAAAACAACCACCGCCAAGGCCGCTGTCAAGCTGCCAACGGTCAAAACCACCGGGCGCGTCAAGGCTACTGTGCGAGGTTCCAAGGCAGTCAAGGAAACCAAAACCACCAAACCTACTAAGACCACCAAGACCACCAAGGCCACCAAGGCCACCAAGGCCACCAAGCCAGCTAGCCCAGCTAAGCCCAATAAGCCAAATAAACTTACCAAGGCACCACCAGCTTCTCCTGCCAAAACAGGATCTCAGCTGAAACGACCATCTGCCGAGACCAAGAAGAAAATCCTTGCTGCCGCTTCCAAGGGCTCCGGGGTTTCTCCTCGGAAGCCTGCTGCGCGAAAGGCACCTACTAAGAGCCCCGTTAAGGCCAAAATGCCTGCTGCCAAGCCCAAACCTGACACTAAGAACAGCCTTGCCAAGGGCGTTAAGAGCGTTGCTCGGCGATATGTGAAGGCTGTCAAGGGACAAAAGAAATGATGCAGCCTGTGCTTTGCTCAGCCATTTGTCGCCAGGGCTGCTCTTCTCAGCAACTACAGCATCTTACCCCAAGGGCTTCCTCACTTCTCAAGTCTGACCATTCTGCATCTATCGGGCATGCTTCAATTCTACGTCATAATATTCTTCTGTTCTTTATTCCAGTGATCTTTGCTTTTACTTGACTACTGACGTCCATGTGCGTTGGCTAATTCCCTCTTGGACGACACCCCTTGTTTTGAGATAGTATTTTTTTCTCACTATCTCTGCACTTCTGGCCTTCTTTTTCTCTCCATCATTTACTTTTTTTCCTCCTCTCTTGCCTATTCGTTGTTCTGGCTTCATGTTTTCTGGGCTCTGATTCGATTTATGCGTCATGGTCATGAAAGTAAGAGATTGTTCTGGGCCGATGTTGTGTGTTCAATACGCTTCGTGCGCGGGCTCGATATCGGCTTCGATTGATTGGGTAGATACCACTCCAAATTCAACATGGTTTTCCCAGGACTTGTGTCTGCTGCAAATATCTTTGAGGGTAGTTCGCGCTGGCTGGTCTTTCGAGCCTTAGTAACGATGTCTGTCGAGGTCCACGGGTCTCCCGAGTCTTTCAAGGTTATACCTAGGTACTCGGACGTCCACGAGTATGACGGGCATTTACAGATGGCGAACCTTGAAATGTATTTAGTATGGCCTTCTTCGTAGTACCTAGGTAGATCATGATCAATCAAAATTTCAGTAGAATTAAATATTAGAATCTCATGTCTTGTGTTAAATCCATGGATAAGTCGCTCCGGTCTACTGCCCCGGAGCAGATGCAATGCCCCAGTAAGGAGGGCTTTCATTAGTCTTGGGAGCCACCGAAGATATTGCTGTATCATAGCAAGGTGCCATGAGCAGGTCATTCAGGTAGGCATAATTATCCACCCCAGGGTCTGCAGGTGGGCGTGATACTGCATCTCTGGGGTTGTCGCCAAAATCTGGACAATATGGCTCATCACGAAGATATTCGGCATAGCACGGGGGAGGATTGGCAGCGAATGCATTGATGCAATCCGAATATATACCAGCCGGCTTAGTTCCTGATGGCAGGCACATGGATATCGGAAAAGAGGTATCGATCTAAGCGGAAATATATAGTCAGTATCTTAATAGTTTTTCCAAGGTTCCGATGGAACACAGATTTGACCACTCACTCGAGATATGTGCCCTTCTGGATTCTGAAGCGTGATCTCAGCCTCTAATGAGTGTTGCACAGTGACAATTGAAGTTTCACAACTCGGCAAACATGACCCCGTCCTTGCCGGCGGAAGTGTGTGTGATATTACACGCCATTCCTCCAGGTCCTCGTTTGTGATAGCCACTCCCGAAGACTCTTCATATGTAGAGCCATCGTCGACTCTGGTCTTGGATCGCGTCTGTTGTAGCGATCTGCCGCCCCAGACAGTTGGTTTCAGGGTATGGGTTTCCACGAGCTTTAGTTGAATCAATGTAGGATAGACTCCCTTTCGAAGGGGAATGTAGCGAAAGTCCACCTGGATTGGGTCTCCGATATTGAACGATCTCCCTGGGAGGCGGGTTTCGTACATGAGTTTATTGGGCCATGGTCGTTCGATGCTCTGTGTTTTATTGTCAGTTTTGGCCCTGTATCTCAATGGACAGATCCTCTCTGATATGGGAGATGGCTCACCAGTGGCTCGAAAAATGAGAGATAATCTGGCGTTCGAAGGACCTTCAGTGTTCTTGACTCTTGGATCACTCCCGATGGACAGTTGATTGCCGCTGTTACCTCGTAGCGAATATAGCAGTCCTCCATACCATCCACACTCTCTGGCATGGTGTTGTGGAGACTGATTGAAAAAGGGAACTCATAGTTTCCGGGCTGTAGAGCTGTTCTGTGTGATTCCGGAAGGAAGTTCCACACTTGGCGGTAGAAGATCACTTCTCGAGATGCTGGGATTGCATTCTGCCCAGCCAATTTTGTGGGATCTATTCTGTTTCGGCATGTTAACCACCTGGGCAGGTTCTCTCGGACAGACATAATATCGAAGATACTCACTTCGCATAGCGTTTCCCCCTCAAATACAGCTTGATATCCTTCATATAAAATGGGCTGTTCAGACAAACCACAACGGTGCCGTTCAGGTGGCCGTAGCTGGTGTTTTCATCGTCTCTGGGGAGTTTAAGGGTATCGTTCTCGAGTCTATAGTCGTGTTAATATATCCCGAGACTTCAAGTGCAATTGAAAAGACCTTGCACACCGGATATCAAAATAAGTCGGTTTAGTTGCAGTGTGGCCACTGCCGAATAGCCATGAAGCCATGGATCTTTTGTAGACTTTTAAGAGAATGGCGTATAGTATTACCTAGTGTTTCCCAATTGGTAGGTAGATTTGAAGCCTTAACTGGTATCGACCTTGGAAATTATTGCGTTCTTTCGATGTCTTGCCAATTTATTTATATGACCAAGTGAAGGCTAGTATGACTCCTGGGCTGAATCGGCACAATCTCCAATTTGGGAAATAAGCTATCCATCAAAGCTTTGCTCACCGAGAATATCATATTCAGGATGAGATAGACTCTGAATCATCGTCAAACACGCAGGGATCGGGACGTAGGGACTTGTCGGATACCTTCCTAAATAGGAAATCGTTCCGCCACCGGTGGACGCGATACGATATCAACTGAAGTACAGCGGCCTGAAGTTGGAATTTTCTTCACCGAACAGAGCAAAATTTGCACGACTAGACTATGTTGGACGGTCTTCACCGAGTCCAGATTATCATCCCGAGCTATGGCGCTTTGGCCAAGACTGGCATCGGGTTGCATTTCGGATAATTTCCAAAGTTGGTCCCAAGCAAAGGCGCAAAGGACGGGAAAGCATGACCTATCGAATTCAAGAAAAATGCAGCCACTGTTGGAGTAAGTGTAGATTGTTGATTCAAAAAGTATATACATGTGAGGAAGATGGGAGAAGCGGATCGCAAATGCGCCATGGGCTGTTCGACATAGCCGCAGATCGTAACGCCAGTCTGCAATGAGAGCAGGGTCCAATGCAATCCATGCAAATGGTAAAATTACACGAAGAGAGAGCTGTTGGGAGCCAAAGTATCCAGCCCCGACTCACCTTCTAGAAGAGGGAAGAGTCTGCGGATTCGATCTTCCAAAATGGTGTTTTCGGCCTCCCAACGCCGACGCTCCAATGCTTTGGCCTGCGCACGACGCTCACCACCATACCAAGCGCCCTTGGCTTGTTCTTTGCTCTCTTCTTCTTCCTTTTGGGCACGAGAAACCAGAGAAGAGACCATAGTTTTCCAATTCTCCAGGCCAACCTTTAGACACTGCGCGCAACGGGTTCGAGCCGCACGGTCAGCAGAGTTGCTGAGATCAACCATGGTGGACTCGGCCATGTCGACTGCGTCACGGGTCCAGGCGAGGCCGGATTCTTTGGTCGATGAAGCGTAGAGAATCTCGCCAATGTAGGTCATCAGACCTGCTTCTTCGCAGGCGGATGCTGGTGTTCGGCGTGGAGGCTCATCTCCTGAGGGGAGAGGTGCTGGGTATTCCACGGGGATGAGGACGGTTTTGAGTGATTTGAAGAGGGAGGCAAACGGATCATTGGTGGATTTGGGGGGTGGTGCGAAAGAGAAGGGTAGGTCGGAGTCCGCTGCTGGAGGAAGGTTGCGTCGGGCCTTGAGGACCGATGTGAAGAGAGAAAGGGCTGTGGGAAGATTGCCTTGACGAGCGTTGTGCACGGCAAGGGCCGTGGAGACACGGAGTATGTTTTCTGAAGGCAGGTCTCCGGAATTATTCTTCAGAAGACCGTTCTTCACGTCAATGATCTTACTAGCGTCCCCGTTCAGACCATTTGCCGCGATATCCAAGGCCCAAGTATACATATCGCCCGCTGTGAGGCCTAGACCTTTGAAGTCGAGCCAATCGGCATATGCCAATGCCGCATCAAGCTTCTGCCTTGTATCGAAACCCTTGGTTGTCAGAACCTTCATGTAGAAGCTTTCTGGTGAAGGAGACGCCCGCTCACAATCCTCCTCCTGGGGAACCTTCTTCTGGCCCGCGGGCATGGGCTTCGGGCGAGGGTTGGAGGGACCAACGACATACTCCGCCGGCGCAGAAATGCGCTGTTTGCGGTCTGTCAGCCATCCATCCAGGTTCTCTGCAGCCTTGGCAGCTCCCATAAGGGCCTGGAAATATCCGCGACGCCAAGGCTCGCTCTTCGCAGAAACATCGAGCCCGGTACGGCCAACACCCTCGACCAGGAAACCACCTTCATCTTGTTCGACGATTCCTTTGCCTTCTCCCTCCATATTTTCCAACCGCTCCAGCAGCTCACGCAGATACCCAGCAACCATGGGCCAATTGGTCATCAACTTGCCGATCTGTTCGGGGTTTTGCAGTGCCTGAGCGGACCGGAGACACCAACGACTCTTCCATGACCACTCCGGAGGCGTGGGCCATGAATGTTCGATATCCTCTTGGTAAACCCCGAGCTTGATGGCGGAAAACAAGAGAAGAATGGCGTAGAACGATATACCAAGTTTCAGACCTCGCGACACTCTCCGTTTGTAATTCTCGCGACTGGCAGTGGATACCAAGCGACCAAAGTGTTGGCGCAAATGAATTGACAATGGAGGAAGGGGGCGAGTGGGCGCAAGCGGTGATAGGAATGGTAGCTGGGGACGGCCGGGCGCTGGCGAAAGAAGAAGTAGGCGTGTGCGGTGCGTAAATGGTCGCATTTGAATATTTGACCTGGGAATCTGGGGCGGATTGGCCGGTCGAATGTGACTCGGTATTCGACCGACGGCGCTTCGTGGAGGCAACATGGTTGGGTTGCTACGAAGCTGGGGTTGTAGGATTAAGCATCGGATACATGACTTTAGTGATGGAGTTCTTGTCATGTTTGCTCTGTTTGTCATTCAGCCTCTTCGGGCAATAGCTACGAATACGAACTATCCACGGAGCACACGGTTCATTCCACCCACTAGGGTCTCGAATGACGAGCATTGCCTTCCGAGGTCATCATGGACTAAATTGTTACATTCTACACATTTTACGCGAGTCATGGATACCCTGTAAACAGTCTTGAGCCAAATCTATTGGCAGTGAACATTTATAATTATTCCTAAGACAGGGGAATCCAACAAAACGGCCTTTGAAAGCCAACCCAAGTTTCTATATAATCATAACAAATCATCGACTCCAGCAAAGCTTAAACGCAGACGAGCGGAAAGTCTACTGGCGCTCCAGGAAGCCCTGGCTCTCCAAAATGAGAATGATCTCGTGGACAATGCTGCGGACGCTCTGCTTGGAGAAGTCAACAACGAGGTCGGCCTTCTCGGGGTTCTCGTAGGTGTCATCGACACCGGTGAAGCCCTTGATCTCACCGCGACGGGCAGCGGCGTAGATACCACGCTTGTCGTTCTTCTCGCAGTGCTCGAGAGGGGTGGCAACGTGGACCAGGAAGAAGGAACCGGCCTGGCTGACGGCGTCACGGGCGAACTTGCGGGACTCCTCGTGGGGAGCGATGGGAGCGGCAATGACGGCGGCACCGGCGCGGGTAAGCTCGGTGGCGACGAAGGAAATGCGCTGGATGTTGGTGTGACGGTCCTCGCGGGTGAAGCCGAGCTCGGAAGAGAGCTCGTGGCGGACGGTGTCACCGAGCAACAGGGAGACGGAACGACCGCCCTGCTGGTTCAGGGTGACCTGCAGAGCACGGGCGATGGCATCCTTTCCGGAGTTGGCGTAACCAGTCAGGAAGACGGTGAAACCCTGAGAGGCACGAGGGGGGTTGGACTCGCGCAGAATCTTGACCACCTCGGGGTAGGAGAACCACTCGGGAATGTGAGCGCCGGAGCGCAGACGGCGACGGAGCTCGGTACCGGAGATGTTGAGGGTCTTGACGCCAGCGGGGACCTGGTCAACGGGGCGGTACTCGTCGGTGTCGGGCAGGTAGGTGACCATCTGGAACTCGACGACCTCGATGCCGAGCTCGTCCTTGTACTTCTCGACGGCGTGCTGGGCATCGTAGGGACCGTAGAAGTCCTCACCCTTGGAGTTGGAGCCAGGACCGGCGTGGTCACGACCAACAATGAAGTGGGTGGCACCATGGTTCTTACGGATGATGGCGTGCCAGATGGCCTCACGGGGACCACCCATACGCATGGCCAGACCGAGCAGACCCAGAACGGCCATGCCGTTGGGGTAGCGGGGGAGGAGAGCCTGGTAGGCGCGGACACGGGTGAAGTGGTCGATGTCACCGGGCTTGGTCAAGCCGACGACGGGGTGGATCAGGACATTGGCTTGGCGGGAGCGAGCCGCGCGGACAGTCAGTTCACGGTGAGCACGGTGCATGGGGTTACGGGTCTGGAAAGCGACGACGCGGGACCAGCCCAGCTTGTCGAAGTGGACACGCAGCTCCGCGGGAGTGTCTGGTATCGATTAGTTTGAGAGTTCTCGGTGTTTCTTGGGGAGGAACATACAGCGGAGAGCGACATAGTCGTAGTGGTTGAGCTTGTTGACAGCCTGGATCTTTCCACCAATGTAGAACTCCTCGACGGTCTCGTTCAGGTACTTGATGGCAGGGTGCTCTGGGTCACCGCCGAAGACGAGCTTAGCCTCTTTGGCCCTAAATCAGGGGAAATTCCGCGTCAGCAAGCCCCACTAGAGCACGAGCCACTTGGCTTTTAATTGCGTAAGGTCATTGTATGCGACATCCAATGTCACAGATCCAGCTCTCAATGTACTTTGTTCAAGAGAGAGAAATGACCAAGCGACAATTGAAGTCCCAATTTGGAACTGGATCGGCAATGCGACACGGGAATAATAATAATAATAAAAATGGGGGAAAAAAACTCACTTGTCGGGGCGGTAGATGTCGTCGATGGTCAGGATGGCCAGGTTGCGGTCGTCACGGAAGTCACGAAGGGTGATGCGAGAACCAGCCTGAAGCTTGTGTTGGTCGATGACGCCCTGGGAAGCATCGAGGGTGATGGGCATGGAGAAAACATTGCCATCGGCAAGGCGGTTGTCCTCACAGACGCTATGTACATTGTCAGCGCTGTACACGTAGCATATAGAATGTCGAATGTTGCATCGGAGCATGTATTCGTCTCGTCATACATACCGGTCGTAATCGGCCTGGTTCATGAACCCTGCGGAAACCGGCGTTAGCCCTCTGCCCCTCTATTTCCGAGCCTCCGCCCGTTGGACCATGGGGCGTTGGAATGGAATTCGGAGCCATTGCACATACCTTCGAGAGGCGAGAAACCACCGTTCATGATCAGCTCGAGATCGCAGAGCTGGCGCTCGGTGAGCACGACGGCGGGGAGAGTCTCGGCCTCGGCGGCGAGCTCGGCCTGGCGGGGAGCATCGCGGGCGAGAAGGTCCTTGAGGACACCACCGTGGGGGGTGTTAGCCATTGTGTGTGTAGGGATGAGAAAACTTCAAAGAGATCGAAGTCAATGAAGAAGAAGAAGAGGAAGGGAAAGAAAAAGTGGACGCGAAGGCGTGCTTATCAAGAAATTTGGGAGGGGCCGCATACAACTCCCACGCAGTCGTCAATAGTGGAGTCCGTGGAAATCTTGGCTCGCGATATTCCTTGACTCGTACGTTCGCTTGGTTTCGTTTTGAAGAGTTCCAGGCTCACTGGCTTTCAATTCTTTCCGCTACGGCCGCGCACTCCACTCTCTGGGGGGCATTCTCCGCTTCCGCGGAGGAAGATCATCGGATGTTCAGGGGGCATTACGAGTTTACGAGTTTCGGAGTATCTATATGAGTTTGGATTTCATCTCATAGTGCGACCTGTACAGCAGAATACTCCCGAGTCGTACGCTGTGAACATTCGCAACTCATCCGAAGTATAGAATCGCCATACATGCTCACGTGATGCAGCACGTCACCCCCGGGGAGAATCACGACATGGCCACTTCCTAATCGGGTAAGGATCGGTGAAAACCCTAAATGCCGCACGTTACTGGCCCTATGCAGGTTATATTATAGCGTACAGACTTATTATATTACATTCATCCTGCCTTGACCGTGCTGTTAGGAAGCGTGATGGTCAGATTCACATAGTCCACCGTGAAGGCCCCCACTTTCTGGGTGGGCCAGTCCGCGCTCGCATACGATCCAGTCAGGTAGGACTCGATGTCCTCCTCCGACGACTTTGCCGTGTCCATGGACCCAGTCTTCTGCAAAATGTACAACACCGCAATCCGAGAGAATTCCACCACGTCGTCAGGGATGCTCCCCGTCGTGGTCGAGGCACGGCCAGTAGACGTAGGCTTGGCTCCGATTCGGGTGGCTGTGACGGCCTCATTGGTTGTAGTGGCGGTGCCCGTGCCTGTAAAAGTTTGGGCACCCGAGTCATCGTACAGGATTCCGTTCATGGTGGCCTCTGCACGAGCCGCCAGGGCGGGGGTGGGCCCAGTAGTGATGGTGGGAGCGGGAACTTCTGGGGTATTGGCATACGGCGGCGTGTCTGCCTCGAGAGACCGACGAGTATTGCTGGTACTGTTGGTTTTGACATCGCTGAAGGCCACGAGCGCATTCTCCGTCTTGCAGGAGACGTCGTTCATACTGAAGAGTCCCATGATAGTCACTGGGTCGAGGGTGAGGTCGTATGTCTTCTTGGAGACCGCGAATAGAGTCGGGAGTGAAGTGCCCATGGATGCATTCTTGGTGCCAGAACTATCCTCGATCAGATAGGTAGTGCAGCTACCGTCATTGGCAATGGTGCATCGCGAGCCGGTATAGCCGTTGGAACAGACACATGAACATTGACTTCCACTTGAGACGCTCACACCTCCATTCGAGCAGGGGTTACTCTTCGCACAGGTGATTTCATTGCCTGCCTTCTCGCGCGGAACGGCCACGAGGAAAACGGGCAGAAGGACAGCAAGAATAACAATGATGAAGATCACAATGCATATCACTATGAAAAGCTTGCGGGGCATTCCGCAGCACATTTTCTTGCGACGGGGCGCATTTGGATCATCGTCGCTGGAATTGAGCGGCTCGACATTACGCAGGTTAGACCGACCAAAGAAAACCGGCCATGAGCCACGGCTTTCTGGGGTTGCCAGGCCTGGTGGAGGGAATGAGGCAAGCATGTCCGAGATGGATCCCGAGTTACGAGGACGGTGGCCTAGACATGAATTAGTATCAACGGTGCAATGTTTCTTTGCCGCGACTTACCCTTTGAGGCTTTAAATTCAGCCTCTCCGCCGCCAAATAGATCGGCTCGACTGGCGGTTCTTCCGTGATCAAGGTTCGATGCGAGCTTGGTGGCACGCCGAATTAAATCACTCAAGCTGGAGAGACTTCCTCGAGCTTCTGCGTCCCGCACCGCATGCATGTTCAGAGCAGCAGGCTTACGACCCAGAGGCCTCTTGTCGCTCATCGTTGGGGCAGATTTTGGCAGAGCACCAAATATCTCGATTTCCTTTTCAAGGCCTGTACTGTAGGGTCGGTCTTCTCGGTCTTCCTGGGCAAAGGGTGGCTTTTCGGGGTCCAGGCCTTGCAGGGAGTCAGTGGAGGCCGTAGAAGTAGATCCTTTACGCAGTTGGCTGGGTGGGTGAAGCATCTGGTTTGCAGGAGGGCCCATCGCGATAGGAACAACTGCTGTTTTCTTGGGAGACTCTCGGCTGCTAGGACCGGCTGTGTCTGGCAAAGGGCCTTCTGATACTGGGTTCGACTTCGAAATGGTGCGCATTGTCGGCTTCCCTCGTTTACCAAGACTAGCGCTGCGGACAAGAGCTGGTTCCTCCTGCGGGCTTGGTTCGGGTTGTTCGTGTTCAGATCCCATCTCGAGATATGCTCCCAAAATTTCGGATTCAGCTGGCCCGGAGCCCCAGCTAGAAGGGACTGCTCGGCTTGATGCAAAAGATCCTTTGGTCAAGCGAGAATCGAGCTTTTCTGGGATTGGAGAGATAGAGGAACGTCGAGCCCGGGAAGCGTGTTCGGCCTTGGACGGCGCGACAAGACCTGCCGTTCGTTGCCTTGGGTCATACTGGGAGGAGGGTGCCGAGTCCGGCACTGGCGGAGGGAACGGAGGCACGTCCGGAACAGAGGCCATGGTAGAAGCCGTTGATTGTCTGAAGAGGTCATCTGTTGCAATCGATATCCGAGGGGTCATATCAACGGTGCTCGTAGGACTGACAGGGGCATCCGCCATGGCAGGACGGCGCAGCTGCAATGGCGGAGGCGGCTGCAAGGATGCTAAAGATCGGGGAGGCCGTGCGAATTGGGAGCTTGTTTCTGAGTCTTGGCCATCTCTTTCCGAGTAGATAGAGGGCGAGTGAGGGACTTCGCTTGGATGAAGTGGTCTTTGCGGCGGAGGACCGCGCGGCACCAGGAACCTGGGATGGTGATTGATGGGATGCTGTGGTAGCCCGGACTCAGGCAAAGGCCATTGGGTTTGGTGTGATACATTCCTAGGGAGTGGTGGATGTCTCAATTGATGCTGTGGCAAAACTCGTTCTGGACGCATGCCGGCCGCCAGCAACTGCCTGGCCCTTTTGACAGACCCTTGCCTGTCGAGACCCTCAGAGGGCTCGGGGTTTCGTGGAATTCCGCTCATTGCGAGTGCGTTTAGTTAGCCCAAGAACAATACCGGGATAATCGAAGCACGTTGGATGATTGGCGGCAGCTTAGGGCTCAAGATACATCAAGTTAGTGTAGTGGAGCTGCAGTTGAAGGACGGTTGGTAGTAGGTCGAGCCAACTGAGACTGAAAAAATCGCCTGCTTTTTGCTGTGATGGGAATATGAAAAGAGCGAGTATGGTTGCAGGATTGAAGAGGGATAGAAAGCACGAAAAATCAATGTTAATGCCCAGCAGAAGTGGTGAACTGGACGAGAGATGAGATCCACAGGATCGAGTAGAAGTTGTGAAAGAATGAATAGGGCACTCAATGCCTCTGGATCAAACGGTCAGAAAAACCCGTTTAATTCTTCCTGAATAGACCTACCGAAGTTCAAAGCAGAAGAATAGAAGCGAAAAAAACGAGAGCAGGGGATCGCTAGTATCAAACTGGCGTCCAAACAAAGCTAGACGTGCATATCAGTCACGGCTCTTTTCAACTCGGCCAATCCATCCATTGCACTTACAGAAACCAAAAAAGGGACGAGCCTCAAGCTCTAGCAAGCATGTGTCCGCAGAAAGAAAGGAGAACAGAAAGAAAGCAATATGAGGAACACGGGGCTGGGGGCCTCAAACGGCATGGAATAATAGATTAAAAACGATAGACTACCATCAAAGTACCAATCCTAGACACTCCTCGACACTATCGACAGGCCTTTTCTCAAAATGGGCCATGCTCCGTGTAATTTTGTGAGTTTCGGATGAGCCAAAACTGACAGTTCCCAGAGATCTCTCTAAGCGACGAGCAGAGTTCACCTCAACATGAGACCCTGGGCGAATCAACCGGCAAACTCGGGCGCCCACGAGCGAATGAGATTATTCGATCTCGAGGATGTTGTGCCAGTGGAGCCTTTTCCAGGAGGTGGCCCCGGACGCTACGTCTCACATTTAGACGACTGTGGTCTGTGCGGCCAGCCTGAAACTTGAGACGGTTCACATATTATCTGGTTTTCTGATATGAGCTCAAGATCCGTGAGGCCAGCTTGGAAAGTAAGGAGTGACCTTGGAAGGTAGCAGTGAGCAAGAAAACGCATGTCGACTGCCGGGTGGAGTCGAATTCGCGGCTCGGGTATTGTGTTCCAAACGGTCCAGCGTTGCGATTGAAGGCTATGCTCACTGCCGGGGCTAGCAGTGCCACATTGGGCCTCGGACTTGGCGTGGAAAATACCAGCAATACCCACTTTGGATATTGCATGGCTACGGCAATCGATTCTTAATTATGGGACCTCAGGACCGTGTCCAATAGTGCCGGCCCATAAGCCCCATACATATATCCATGAATAGCACATTTAGTTCATGTCTCATATCTCTGCACAGTGCGCCCATCTACAGCATCTCCATTCAACAATGGAGCTCGAGGGTAGGCGTCGAAGGTACTAGACTGCCTGGGAGGTGACACCATCTCAGGGAGTCGATGTTGTGTCACCGTGATTCCCCTTATATCTGGCTGTCGACCAGCCGCTGTTGGACAGGCTCACAAACGGATTCCTTAAGGCTCAGATTCTAACTGAACCTGTAATTTGCGGATACGCTCCTCAAGAGCGCGCATTTCCAGTGTTGTACTAGCCAGGTCAGGCACCTGGTTATCGATCACAGCAGTGAACGACGTCTGAGATTTGCGTAGCGACTGAGGAACCAAGATCCCATACCAATGAATCGGATCGGTAGAGTGGAACTTTTTGCGAGCTTCGGGCTTCTCGACACGAGCCGGAGACTCCGCAGGTTCAGACGATTCCGAGCTCGTCGTCTCGGTCGCGGTGGATTCGTCTGAAGCTTCAAGTTCTGGCTTTGGGGTGGGCTCGGCTGTTTGGCTGTCATGCTCGTTTGCACCTTCGGATTCATTACTCGATGAGAGCTCGACAGCAAACGAGGGTGTAGAGCTGGGGATATCAGAGACGCCATCAATTGCTTGAGGCTCTTTCGTGGAGGCATTCGAGTCTTGTTCGAATTTGATCAACCTAGCAATTTCGAGCGGTTAATACAAGCCGGTGTTTGAGCATGGATGGGCTGACATCTTCCTGGTTGCTTTCATCCGTTCGTCATAGTAATCAGCGCCATAACGGCGGCCCGGTGGACACGTGAAGTTAGCTTGGGCGAGAGCGAAGAACCCCTGATAATTTTCAGCATATGATCTTTTTCATGGAGACCGCGAAAGCCGTACCGATGACAGATGTTCTGCCAGTTGTGTTTGCAGCTTTTGCTGCTGATCTAGCAGACCCAGGTATCGCTCAAGAAGTTCATCCAAGCATTCTGTCGAGACCTTAGACTCAGGAAACTCCGAGCCTGCTCGCGACGTTGGCGGGGTGGGTAATTGGGCCATAGCAGGGGAGTGGGAGGAGGAGAGATGCGATCAACGGGGAAGGGAGC
Organism: Penicillium olsonii; assembly: GCA_911174995.1. Lineage (NCBI taxonomy): Eukaryota > Fungi > Ascomycota > Eurotiomycetes > Eurotiales > Aspergillaceae > Penicillium > Penicillium olsonii. The sequence goes on from CAJVNO010000033.1 coordinate 1,517,440, forward strand.
TCGGCCCCGGTAACTCCGTCATTCCCTCCGAACACAAAAGAATTTCCCGCCCTGCGCTTCTTTCCCCGATACACGATCTAACTGCGCTTTGCAAATAGTTTTGCGATCCTCAGTTCCTTCTTTGATTCTTGACTTGGTGCTCTTGCAAAATCCTGCCCGAATCCGATTGCGCCTTGGATAAGAGTCATCGCGCCCATCGCGAATCACGGCATTCCGTCACCCTCCAGTGTCATACGCATTGGATTCTTGAATCGATCGAACTCCACTACAATACACTTTCAACACAATCCACATTCAGTGAACTCTGAAATTTGATAGTTTCACGTCTCTACTCGTCGATCCGAAAATACCCCTCACCCGCTTGTCTTCTCGAATATCATGTCTGTTGCATCTTTCAACCGCGAGACCGCCTTCCAGGCACGGTCGTTGGTAAGTGAAGCAAGGATATGTGTGCTTTGGTCAAGCGCACTCGGATTTGCAGCATCTGGCTAACGCTTGGCTCTCAGTTCCGCTCCCTGCTGCGGTATTCCGGCCAGTTCTCCAACTACAACTTCCGGGAGTATGCTCGTCGGAAGACAAGAGACTCCTTCCGTGAGCACCAGAATGCGACGGAGGAACGTCAGATACAAGAATTGATGCAAGAAGGCTTGCAGAGCTTGCGCTTGATGAAGGTTAGTGGGATATGCATGGAGTTTCGGCAGAACTTGACCAGCGCCGGACTTGAGCGAATCCCCCATGGCTCTTCGCATGAGAGAATCCACGCTGCTCTTTCAAGCTCATCGATCTTCATTTGCATCCTGTCCAGACGTGTAATGCTAATTACTTCTACAGAGGCAAACGATAATCAGTCAGTTCTTCCAGCTGGACAAGTTGGTGGTGGAAGGCCAGAAGACTGTAAGACCGCGGAATCTATTTTTATCGATTAAATGAGACTGACGCCATGCTAGGGCAAGGAGACCGGAGACCATGGAGAAATTGTTCGTCAGAAGGAGACTGGGTAAGTCGTCTGAACCCCCCACCATGGCATCGCTAACCTGCTCAAGTTGGGCTTGATCTAACACGGGATGGGAACTCTGCGACCACAATATCTTTTAATATCCCATTCTTTTTGTTTTGACGCACTGGTCTTCCGGACCTTTCTGTACTTATACACCAGCGTGGCTGTAGCAACTTTTGTCGAAAATACTTCTCCGCTCCTGACTTCTGCGAGCATCAGTCCTCTTCTAGGGACTTATATTTGTAGATAATTATAGCCTTTCCCGTCTATACCATCTCCAGCGTCACCAAGGTGGGAGCGTTTTCAACACTTTGCCAGGCAGGCCGCAGGTGTATACCGCGTCTCACGTGATGTATCCCGTTACGGCCGTCGCGGCGAGCTCAGCGCGAGCTCACCCTCCCAATGCCACTTCGCATCTGGTTTGGCGCAACATCACTATCAGCCAATTGTTGATACCTCTTTAAACAGACAAACCTCATAATCAAATCGAATTTGAGGCCGACTCCAGAGGATCACCCATAATGCCCTCAACTGTACGTTGCAGATTGCGCCCGTGTCCTACCTCATCTGGCCCGAGGCTAGGTTGACAACGCCATTCGTCAATCCCCCAGGCATCTGTATAATTATTATACATAGCTAACATAAGTTATAGTTCAGGGCGTCGCGCTCGGGGCGACACCTCGACGGGGGCCCCAATCGCACACGAACCGGCCAGATCGACCACGATGTCTTTGAGGGATTGCCAGTACGGCGATGGTCCAAGCAAACGCACACATTCTCACAAGCGCCTAAGCCCGATGACTCTGAATTCGGTGTTCAAGGTCCAGGTGGAGGGCCAACCCTACCAGAGCTTCCCATGCCACGGGACAGCGGGCTCTTGCCGCCGATCAGCCGCGCACTGCTCCGCGCAGCCCGCGCAGGATGCAACCATATTCGCCAGGGTGCACGTCCCACCGACGAGGAGGAGCAAAATGCAACAGATCCCGAGGATCCGGCCGGGGCGTCGAGTCTGGCCGATCGCAGCTTTACAACTCGCAAGTGGATGGCTGTTCCTAAGCACTTGGAGGCAGCAGAAGTAGAGTTCTTGGCCAAGCGACGACCCGGCCTCCCCTCCCTCTATGGGGCTGCTGCTGCTATTGATGGAGCCACTGCGGCATCTGGGCCGATGAGAAGAACCAAATTCAAGAAGGTCGACCCAGAAACTGGCAATATCTCTATCTATGAAGCCTGGGTTCCAGAAGGACATCGCATTGAAGGAGAAATCACTGGTGATGTGCAAACAATTGCTGAACAAAGCGACGTCCCCGTGAAACCCGAGGCTCCTGCGCCTGGAACCATTGTTGAGGGCGTGGGTATTGTCAATGCCGAGGGTGTTGTCGTTGCAGAGGCGGGATCAGCAGCCGTCATGACACCTCCAAAGAGACGCCCACCTCCCCCCAAACGCAAGGGCAAGGGTATTGGAAAAGGTCGAAAGAAGAAGGTCATGTTCGCCCCAGGCGAGGGAGCTGATGCAGCAACAGTCCACGGAGTGGGCTCTGGCGCTGGTGATAAGGGGTCCGGTCTGGATGGACAGGGCCAGCAGGATGGTTCCCAGATGTCTGTTGACCAGTCGGGTCAAGATGAAGATGAAGAAGATGGCGATGAGGGCGACGAGAGTGACGAGGGTGACGAGTCTATGATGGATGCAAAGACCCCCGAGACCCCCCAGGCTGCATCTGGTGCAGAGTCTACAGATCACCCCTCCATGGAAACACCTGCTGGGCAATCAGTTGATGCCGACGTCGACATGACAGATGATATCCCCGATGCTGCGCCTGAGCCACCTCTATCGGCTGCTAATGATACCGTTTCACCACCCCAGGCTGAGAACGAGGCACTTCAACCACAAGCTGCCGTCGAGGCGGGTACTGATACACCAGTCACGGAGCTTTCCGCACAAAAGTCTCAGGAGGACGAGAAATCTACAGTCTCGGACAATGACAAGGCGCCGGTCTCTCCTTCTCTCCAGGACACGCCGAAGAAAGAATCCGCCGAACCTTCGGCTGGAGCCGGCGAAGCTCAATCACAGGAGAAGGAAGATATCACACAGCCCACCGCCGATCCCATTGCCAAGGAAGAACCCGGCCTCACAAGTCAAGCAGACATTGCGAGCGCGGCGCCGCAGCATGCAGAGTCCGAACAACATTTGGAGCCACAGCCCTCGAACAAATCACAAACACCTGAGCAGCCAAAACAAGTAGCTGCGGAATCGGAATCAGCCCCAGAATCAGCTCCTGTGTCTGCTGAACCACAAACAACTCAGAGCATCACCAGTGAGCAAATAGAACCGCCCAGCACACAAGAGCCCCTTGCAGGAGCTCAACCCGACCAACAAAGTTCCTCGGGCGCTCCCGAAGTCGAAATGGACATGAGTGATGCAATTCATACAGAACAGCAGGATACCTCGGCGCCAGAACAACCTACAGTGCCAGAGCCACAACCTGCCGCACCTGCGGATTCAGATTCAGCACCAGGAGTAGCAGCAGAGGCTCCACAGGCTGAACCTGCCCCGGTTATCGAAAATGCTACTGTACCCGACACCTCTCTCGCAGAGCCTATTCTCACGAAAGAGCCCACGCCCAACACACACGAACACGCCGATGCGCCAACAGATTCAACAAGCTTAGATCAACCAGAAACTGCCGCTGAGCCAGAGCAGAAAAACGAGTCCCTGTCTGAAGAGCCCAAAACTGGACTCGATCAATTGCCAGATCCAACACCGGGGTCCGGGCCGCTTTAATACATCTCTATGGGGTTGGTCCAATATCGACATAATGTACAATGATTGTTCTTTTTTTTTTTTTTTTGTCCAGTCACTTCATGGACCCTGTTTTCCCATAGTATATGGCCACATTTGTGAATGTGATTTTTCTTTATTCTGGTTAATCACCCCAGGCCATGTGTAGTATCGATTCTACCTAGGTATTTTCCTAAAGGAGACCTTTCATTGCATCTATCCAAATTTTTCTTACTCCGTTATACGTCGATAGCAGGGATATTAGCATGTAGTTTCATTCGCGATATCATTACACAGTGCTCAGCAATGAGAACTTTCGGACCCAAGCAAGGCTGACTAGGGGCCACACAGAGCTCTTATGGAAGTGGGTTTTCCCAAGAAGCAAGTTTCTCGATATCGGTGGGGATCTTCCACCCATGCGAATACGAGACCCTCTTGTAAGCATCCACGGCTTCACCCACTGAATATTCCGTGCTCGACCTATTGAGCAATAAACGTGCAGGCCGAGGATCAGGGTTCAAGATCGCCATGCGGACTTGCAACAGGACACTCTCTATCGAGATTGTTGGGAGCCAGCCAGACTGCGTGAGCAGTTCCATGCACATCGCGCCACCAGTTGTGACGTGCCCACCGCCACCGTGGGAGAATTCAACAAAGCGAGGGCGAATCACTCGAACGAAGGGGGGATCCATGGGGAATTGGGCAGGGAAGCGAAGTTCTAGTACAATGCTCTGCATGTTCAGTGCCTGGAGGTCCTGTGCTAGTGGGATTTCTGGATCGAAGGAGTGTAATTCCACAATCCATTGGTAGACTGTGTTGACTAATTTGTGGTTAACGTACCAGCCGAGATCCTGAATCGGGATTTCTTGTTGGATTTTGACCGTTGCAGCCAGATGCTGCTGGAGGATCTTCGTCGCCGGAGTACTTGCATATTGCGGGTGGCCAAGCGTAGGCAAGGAGTCTTCCTGTAGGGTTCCGGGGTGAAATGGGGTTTTAGGGACTCCTCCAACATTTTCATCTTGAACAGTTTTCGGGTTGCTTTTGGGTTCCTCGTCGTCGGATAACAGGATGTAGATATCCTCAATATCAGTTCCAACGCTGGTGATGTCGTCATTCTCATCCCCCCTGTCCTTCACGATGATCTTACGCCTTTTTGGGGATATTGCACACATTCTAGCCTGTGAACCGGATTGGCAATTTTCCTGAACAATCTTGCCTCGCTGACCGCTCAGTATTGAAATTGGAATGTTGATTGGAACTTGGTGTGGGCCATGAGCAACATGGTCTGGATGCTGTTTGTAAAAGGAACCTTCTGCTTGTTTTTTGGAGCTGTAAGTTCGCAGAGGGTACTTTGCAGCAAGCTCAGGGACGTCGAATTGGACAAACAGATACCTTGTCTGGATCCAGTCAAGATGTTGCACAACATAATGCGGGTAACGGCTAACGAAGTCCTCAACTGAATTGACGATTTCATTAAGCGATACCGCTGTTGAAATTTTCAGTCGAGACTGAGGCCACTTGGAAGTGTTATACTGACCAGGGTAGTGGGTGTAGCCCATTGAGACATCCAGAAGATTTGACATGTACACGCCATTACCAAATGCACGGCCATGGAGTTGCTTCTTAAAGTGAAGACCCACACGCAGGATGTTGTGCCAATTTGGCACTGGGCTCCCATGCCACGCAAATAGAGTGGGGTGCTTGGGATTCTTGTCCAAAGAGACAGAGTTGATAGCATTGATGAAACGCTGTTCTTTGTCGGCCGCACCTTGAACAAGGCGAAATTGAACATATCCACTCATTCCAGTCACTTGATGTGACGTGTCTTGATTGTCTTGTTTGATCAAAGATCGATTTGAGGCAACAACCCAGCGTAAAAGATCCAACGCAGTGGGAGAGATAACCTCCTTCCACGCTGAGAGGAGTTTCTTCTTGCCGCCGGTTTGAATGAATGAGTACATTTCCTGGACACTTGGAAGAGTAGCAAGGATAAAAGAAATCATCTTCATCTTGAAAGGCAGTGTCAAAGTATCCAAATCCGTGTCATAGATTGTGAATTGGACTTGAAGGTAGTCATCCAGAAGCCTTTGGTTCTGTATCCGCTTTCCTTGTCGAAATAAACCGGAGAGAAAAATATGACCAGATGATGTTTCCATGTCCTCGACACGACAATGCCATTCCTCCGTGGTACCGTTTCCATTGCCACTCAGACCGGGACCGACACAGATGACGATCCAGTCACCAACTTTGAGAGGAAGTCGCGCAGCTGGCAAGAGATCGAGCTTGGCTGCATTCAACTCTCCAGCATAGAGCAAGTCATTGCCTGGGCCGGTTTGAAATAACTTCGCTGGCACTTGAAGCCTAAGACCACTTGGAACCTCTTCGAGCTGCTCTGAGACGGCTGCAGTGTATGCAAGGCTGACCAACAACTCAACAACGAGCGGCTGAGAGTGAATTTCATATTCAAGACTTGAACCCATTGCCAGCGCCATGTATTGGTACAAGCATAGTCCGCTGGAGCATACATACGGCTTCAAGGCCTCAAAAGTATCGTTGGTTTTGCAGTGGCATACCAGGCAGAATTCTGTGCACTTAACAAAATGTCGAAGGGTAAATTGCATGGCCAAAAGAGGCAACGATAGCATGGAGATATCGCGGCCAGTTTCGGCCAAATGGTCAGACGCAAGAATCTTTGGCGCTGATGTAGCCCAGTCATCTGATTGGTTATACTCTATTGGGGTCGCGTCAGGTCCACTGGCAGTTCCGCCTTGGTTGTGATTAAAGAATATCTCGCCTCCTGTCCATGAATATCCATGCTGTAGACGAATCTGAATAATTCCAAGTAGGCGCTCCTCGAGTAGTGAGTTGAGAGAACTTCCAATGAAAAGAGGCTTGAGGGAGCTCTCGTTCATGGCTTTGTTTCCACACAGACCGGGCAGTGTGTTTGTCGAATCCGTGGGGTCTTCGTCTTTTCTCTGGTCTCGTGTGCTCTGGAAAGCCTCCACTGCATGTTGAACATATGGTTTGTATGAATCGCAGATTCCAACTCGCATCTGAATCAGGTTCTGCTTTATGGTGCCACAGACCCCCATTATTCGCTGCAGATTAATGTAGGTTGGAACGTAGCGGATCAGCAACACCAAGTACTCCGAGGGCTTGACGTTCCAGGCATCCATGGCTTCATTGGAGATGCCAAGTTTAGCGATTCGACAAGAGACTGTCACAATGATGGATTTTTCTTTCGATCCCAGATGTCCCACCTTGAATCCAGCCTGTTTGGCAAGACGCAAATCACAGCGAAGATTCTTCTGCGATTCACTGTCGCTTTGAATAGGTCCAAACATATCTTCTTCCTCATCAGAATCCCACTCTGGCTCACCAGTGCTGTTTACTGACTCGCCATCATCGGGGCCAGATAGGTTGTCTTCCACCAAGCTTGATTTGGAGTTAGGGCTGACGCCGGAATGCGCGATGGTGTCCGTCAAGTTGATCAAGAGCTCATGGATTGTCAAGCCGGCGAAGAGAGATCCATCACTCTCTAGTCTGGACGTTATTTCCGAGGGGCAATTTTCGGACGTTGCGAAAACGAAGTAACTGTGATGCTTGGGATAGTTGTGGGAGTCTATCTCATTGGTCAGTAGGGCGCCAAGGTTTGCCAATGACGAAGTCTTCCTAGGACCTACCCGATACAATGGCCTGGAACTCAACCGTCAAGGCTGTCTTGGGTTCCGTGAACTTGAAAGAGACCGATCCATCGCACTCTCCTGCTCTGATATTGGAGATGCAGGAGAAGCGACCAGGAGCTGCAGCGTGCTCGAGATCTTGCAAGAAATCTTTACGCGGCATGTTGCATCGCTGGGGGAGGTAACGACAGTCCTCGGGAAAGTGAAGCGTAAACAAATGGAAGAAATGAAAGAGAAGTAGAGAGGTGGAGAGTGGAGAAAGCAGCACAACAAAGGTGATTAAGGTCAGCGGGAAGGCGGGTAGGCGTCCCCACTTGAACTATGGTTCGGTTTTCAACCTCATCGGTTACTACTGGTGCCCTGATAGCTCCACGCCAATAGCTTCATGATGAGAAAACTAGTACCCTGCAGCTTGGTGGATTATACCTGGCTTCATGTCATATCAACCAGGATACTCCAGGAGATCTTGGAAGCTGTATCACGGGGTTTGATTGCTAGCTAACCATAGGAACTATACTCAACGAGAATAACTGTCCACACAAAGAGATGGAACATAAAGTACCAGTTCGTACTTGATAGAGGGCCAGCTAGTAGAGCATGGCACTTTAAAGCTGTGGTTTGGAACACTGTCAGCAGGTCACTCGCCATACGAGCTACAATTTCTACTACCGTCCATTCCGGATCAATCCGGGAGCTGCCTTTTTTGAGCCATATTTGAAGTCTAAATGTTTCTAATTTATGGATTACGAAAGGTTCTTTGACTGCAGCGAGATCGGTAGGGCTTGATTGTAGCAAATAAGAGGTGTTCCCAGCCCGGGTCTTTGGAACTCTGCATGTCAAATCGAGCAGCTGATACATTCCACTCCAGGCTTTGTAAGAATGAATTCACTTTGCTTGATATTTCCACAAACTACACCTTTATGCCCTCAATCATTATAGGCCGATTGAACAAGAACGCCACCGTCGCCAAGGCCTTCCCGATAGCACACAACATTATAGGAAATGTCGAACTAACCTCACGCTGGGCGAAGGCACCCACAAAGCAGCCAGCAGTCAGCATAAGTAAGAACATGACTCGACGGTTTCGTAGACGGTTTTTCAGTTTCCCCAAGTTTGGGTCGATGACCACGTCCACGAATGCAGCTGTCGCCATGGCTGTAGTAATCTCCGTGACCTTCAAAGAGCGGCTCATGGCCACCTGGGCCCCAGACGAGAATGCCAGAAGGGCTATGACTCCCATCGCAGCAGGGCCATCCCTTTGGATTGGAAATGAGTACTGTACTGCAACCGCCGCAAACACCAGAGACGTCTGGACAAGATTGCTGATTAGAAGCCAGAGCCGTCGTCTTACACCAACATGATTTCCAATCTGACCCATGATGAATCCACCTGCCACAAAGAGACTGAGGCTGATCCCAATGTTGGGAAAGCTATATGTGTCGTTTGTGAGACCCGCGACGCCAATGGCAAGAAATAGTGTGTTTCCAGTCTGATTAGACGCGAAGCAGCTATAATCAGGCCAGGCAGCGGCATCTTGTATGCCAGTTGCGAACGATAGAAGTAACAGCTCGCTTTCAAGAAGAAGGTCCTCGCGGATTTCCTCGGCGAGAAATTCGCGCAGTCGTCGTCGTCGTCGTGTCGTACGACTGGCCCCATTCACTGGTAAAGTGAGAGACATTTTTGTGTTGCTCTATTCACAATTAGTGCCTTGTGCCTCTCAAAGGTTTGAAAAGTATTAGTCTCACAATTGATCCCACTGGGGATATCAATGAAGACAAAGCTTACCGTATACCTAGTAGGGTTGGCTTCCAAAGGATGTCCGGGATTTGCGAGACATGTAGGTCTGTCGCATAAAAGGAGGGGTGCAGTGCATCACTACAGGTCGAGTTCAAAGTTCCAGCCAGACCCGTTTTATATCAATGGCATGGGGCTATCCAAGCAACCTTGGAAGGTACTAGGTAAATGTTGCCTCGGTGGCATTCCATGCTGACGTTGTGCTATCATTCCGCCGAGGAATTTGGAATCTCAGAACGATCATCGAGCAAGATCGACCACGAGTTCTCAATCCAAGATCGGCATCTGTGGTCTGCTGCCAAATGTTCAACTGATATCATCTACAGCGTACAGAGCGCATCATTGGTTCATTTGGGCCCGCTGTGCTCTTGGCATCGCCGATTCTGTCAGTGATGCTGTTGGAACTTGGAACTTGCACGTGCAGCTAAGACCTTTCTTCTTTTACGTCCTCTCGTCCTCTTGAGTTCCTGGGCCCCTTGAATAGACACGGAGGTAGCTTTTGTCCGATGCTTCTGAGCCCACTGTCTACTTCGTGCCAGGGTCAGCGGCCAAAGCCGGCCTCCATGTCCAACTAAGCCAGCATTGAAAATTCGGGATCAAACAAATGAGATGGTAGGATTGGCTGCTTAGGGAGGGTGAGCTTCGCTTCATTCTGTCAACTAGACCTTCAGCACTCCAATTGAGGGACTGTGTTTGACTCCTAGAACGACAGTGCAATAGATGTACATGGAACACCCGGCCCAACAAAACTATGAGTGATTCCTGGCGGGGGTTGAAGGTGTGTCTTAATCGCAAGAAAACCTGCTTAGGTAGCCTTGTCCTTGTTGTGGTAGTTGACGTCGGAGTTCCAGCTATGAATGGTCAGTTAAGTGATCGGCATGCTTTGATGAATGACGTGACAGATATCGAAAGGGAAACCATGCAGTAGGAGCAGCACCCGATTGTAACTCGCAAAAATTGGAGATTGCATCAAAGCGTGATGTGAAGCGGGTAATAACTCACAAAATGGTCTAACGTCAGGCGTTGGTTAGCGGAGGCGGTGAAATGGCGGGGCTCGAATAACATACCTTGTCACCGTCTCCCCAGGGGAAGTTCTTGGAGCGGATGTTCTGGTAGGGGTACTCGGTGCGCTCCTCCAGAGGGGGCATGTGGGACCAGTGCTCCCAGTGCTCGGTCCAGAGGTTGTAGGCGTTAAGGCCACCGCCGATCAGACAAGGGACGATCGCGCTGCACGAAGATTAGTATTGTAGGTTAAGCTCAGCTCGTGGGCTGTCTTTGTGAGAAACATACTAGATGGACAGCTTGCGCCAGAGGTCTAGACAATAATACAGTTAGCACCGGATATACTCAGCAGCGGCCAGTTGACCAGAGAGTATCAATTGATTGAATTGGGTATGACTAACCACTGGTAGAGGCGGCATGGTGCTTGACGGCAGCTCGCTCACGGTTGAACTCGTTGTCGGCGGCCCAGGAAGGCTTAGCCTCGGTGCTGTTGGCACGGCGCTGAACGGTGGAGCGGACCGGAGCGGAACGCATCTGCTGCGACGCGCGCTGGGAAAAGCGACCGATGATGCGCTGAGAGAACATGGTGGCTGGTGGTAAGGGGTGCTTTGGTGGTGTGAGGTCCGAATGTCGTGGGTTTGCTGCAAACCGCCTTTAGCGGCTTCCCGTGATCTCCCGCTTATGTAACCTGATGTCACGCCATGGTAACGGGTAATGTATGCACCTTGATTCGACGCCAGTACATTTCTTGACGCAGTGTTAACGCGGTGATCGTTGACTTGCTGCATTCTCACTGACATTAGGTCTCAGCGCCGTGGGAAATGCTGTGCTCCAGTTGAGTACATCAGCTTCATACCATGGGATTCCGTCTGACAACATGGAATGGTAAGTTCGGTTGGCCTGTTGATAGGGATTGGTGATCCCTGTGCATGCTAACGAAGGTGTGGTTAGTGAATGGTATTCGGTATGAAGAACATCTGCAACTGGAGATCGGGACCTGCTAACGCATCGGCAAGAAACCCATTCTCCTATGAGCCATGGCGGGGGAAAAGAACCTTCGAGGTATGTGTTTCTTCTGTTCCTTCGCGAACCTCGACTCCGACTGAATGTACAGTCTATGTTCGAAATTCTGGAAGCAGATATTGTTGTTCTCCAGGAAACCAAGATCCAGCGTAAAGACCTGCGTGATGACATGGTCCTGGTGCCAGGGTGGGACTGTTATTTCAGTCTCCCACGAGTCAAAAAAGGTCGGGTTTGAAGCTTGTACTGCACATACTAGATGCTTACAATTCTTAGGATACTCCGGCGTCGTTATTTACACCCGCAATGCCACATGCGCTCCTATCCGTGCAGAGGAAGGTATTACAGGAGTTCTCTGCCCGCCGAACTCATCTGTTCCATTCCGCGACCTCCCGGAGGAGCGACAGATTGGAGGATATCCGACTCTTGAGCAGCTCTCCAGATCGAACATTACCACAGAGGCCCTTGGCTCGGAGCAAGAAGAAGATAGCATGCAGCCGACACCTGATGCCAAAATAGATGCATCGACTCTCGACTCGGAAGGCCGTTGTGTCATTCTTGAGTTCCCTGCATTTGTACTCATTGGTGTATACTGCCCTGCCTATCGTGACGAGAGTCGGGATAGCTTTCGCCTGGACTTCCTCAATGCACTCGATTCCCGAGTCCGCAACTTGACCAAGATGGGGAAAAGTGTGATCGTGACTGGCGACATCAATATCTCGAAGCAAGCCATAGATAGTGCTCACGCAATCGAGAGCATACGCAAGGCCGTGACTTCAGCCGAGGAGTTCATATCCAGTCCTGCTAGACGAGTGTTCAACCAATTGCTATCAGATGGCGTGGTCATCGGTGAGCGCGAGGAAGGCCGAGAAGACCCGGTTCTTTTCGATGTATGCAGAAAGTTTCATCCAGGTCGCACTGGCATGTATACATGCTGGGATCAGAAGCTCAATGCACGACCGGGGAACTTTGGCTCGAGAATTGACTATGTGCTGTGCGGTTTGGATATGCAGGGTTGGTTCTCGGACGCAAATATCCAAGAAGGATTGATGGTATGATTCCTCGGCGGTTTGATGTTACTCTAACTCGACTAATCCCTCAACAGGGCTCGGATCACTGCCCTGTGTATGTGGTTTTCAAAGATTCTGTTCGTCATCTCGGGAGCGAGACTAGTGTTCGAGACATACTGAATCCACCGGGAATATTCAAAAACGGCGAACGTCAACAAGAGTATTCAGGCTCATGCATACTCCCCGCATCGGGGCGTCGACTACCAGAATTTGATCTCGATAAACGCATAAGCATTAGGGACATGTTCTCACGAAAACCCACGCCTAGTTCATTGAAGCCGGAGACCGGCGCTGCCACTATGACTACAACACATAGAACTGGAGCCGAACGCTCGATACCTACAATTGACGACCCTCATAACTTGCCACAAAAGGTCATTCCAGTCACTAGCAAGAAGCCACAGCCTAGTCCCCGCAAACGTTCGCAGCCTCCCTCTGTCACACCACTCAAGCGATCGAAGCTCGATACTCCAATAACCTCTGGGGCTTCGAAGGGAGGTCAGAAGACACTAAAGGGGTTTTTCAAGCCGAAGGGTGTGGATGATGGAGAGTATGCTATACCACATCTGGCGTCTGCGGGATCAGAGGCATCACATTTCAGCTCCGGGACATCAGGCCTATCAGAGGAAACCCAAGGCACTTCTCACACTGATTCTTGGGGCTCTTCAGATTTCGAAAACGACAATTCAAACAAACGGCAGCGCGGTGAGCGTGATCAATCGGCAGCTGACGCTTCACCTACTGCAGACTCGGTCGTCGATCCCATTGTCAGCAAGGAGGATTGGTCTAAGCTCTTCACCAAGAAGCGGGTCCCATCGTGTGACGGACACCAAGAGCCATGTATCAGCCTAACCACAAAAAAGCCTGGGATGAACCACGGTCGTCTTTTTTGGATATGCTCACGGCCATTGGGCCCTAGCGGTGGAAAGGAGAAGGGCACACAGTGGCGATGCTCAACTTTCATCTGGGCCAGTGATTGGAATCCATCTCCGGCATCACAGCAATGACCTGCCGGACTTTCTGCGCCGGACCTCGTGAGTACTACATGGTCTTTGTGTGATACTGATAGAAGATAGCATACTGGAGCAAGCCGCTCGTGTCCTTCCAATAAAAGGCCGGCGAATGATCTATCTATTCTCTTCATCGTTCAATATTCAAGACTGTTTACTACCATTGATACCGCCTTACCAAGCTCGACATACTACCCAAGACCCAATGGTATTCGTCTGAAGGGGCAGGCCAGTCATCTCATGAGTGCTACCAGCCATTTTGGGCTCTGAGGTCGACTTGCCAGATTGAATCATAGGAGGTTCTCCTCCGTATATGCCAATGTGTTTCCAGGGCTGTCCAACTGGGCACGGATTTCCCATGGGCTACTGGTTGAAGCTCGGGTGCCTAGGTAACTGTCACCCGGGCATCCATAGATGGTTGTCCGGATGCCCAGGTAGAATGTGCTCTCAGGCATTGATTCCATTGGCTTCAGGTGTCTTCCTTGTCCTTCCCTGGATTTCTTTTTGTTTTACTATTTTCCAAAAACAGAATTCAAAAACAACATATTTCCTATTGTTCTTTGTTTGCTTTTTCTTATTCAGTTCCTCTTCTGGACTTTCAAATGTTTTTGTTTCCTTCTGTTGGCCTTCATTTTCTTTTCCAAAAGAATAAAAATACATTATGATAAACCAAAATGGGAACAAATAAATTGATTTTTCCCCACCAGGCAGAGGTACCTCAAAACACAAGTACTCATGACCACCGAAGTGGAAATCATGTCTCTATCCAGGTGCCATCCGACTGAACATACAATATAGGAATAGGAGATTATTCCAGTAACTTCAAGGTCAATGACAGGGTTACCCCCTAGGCGCTGTGTAACTTGCAACAATAAGGTTGCGGGGGCGGTAAGCCCCGGATCGACAGCCCTGGATATCCACACACGCCACGTGGTGCTGCCCAGGCTCTACTGTACTGATACCATACAATACACTCTCTACGGACTCTAAACATACATACATCTCAGTAGAGCCATAGCATCTTAGGATTGAGATTAGTAGACAGAGTAAGAAAACAGATGTGTGATCTGTTTTGAGTCAAGCATCCAAGGATGTACCTACCTAGGTAGGTATGCATGTTGGGATCATTGAGAAGGTACACAAGGTACATACCTAGGTATTGTGCAAGTTGTATATCCTTTCTCTTTGTCTGATCAATTCCTATTGTCCTGTGTGTCTATGTGGACTGCCTTTAGGGCTGCGTTCTGAAAGGGTATTGTGCAATTGAGAACTGGCTTTTTTCTATTGGTGGCTTTCTTTGTTCTATTGAGGCCTGAATAGAGAAGGAAGAACAAAGAAACTGAACAACATGGGACGCCTTATTGAGACCTTTCAGGGAAAAGAATATTTTCCTCCTCGTTTTATGATTGGCCCTATATTTTTGAACAAAGAAACCACAGCCCTAGTGCTTCCTTCCTCTCTCTCTCTCTTCTGTTGCCCTGTATTTCTTTGTTTACTCTCACCTCCTTTCTCTTCCCTTTCCCATCCTTCTTTGTTTCCTGCACCACACTTCTCACTGCCTCAACATCGCTCACTAATATTGTTTCTTCGGAGACAGTTTTTCGATTTGTTGCAGAAGGACTGTGGAAACTGATCCTTCCCACCTACACTTCCTTTCTTTCCCCTCAAATTCTCTTTCAGTTCTACCTTTCCTTCATCTCTATCCCCACTCTCTCCTTCTCGATTCATCATGTCGCAAGACGGTTTGTGGCAGCTGGAGGACCCCGACACCGTGTATCCCCGTCGCGCGATGGAGATCTTCTGGCTTGATGCCTGCAAGAGTCTCGAGAGTACCAATGGAGAGGTTCTCGTGGACTACGATTCTGTTCATGATCTCATCGGAATAGACTTCCTCAGGGAGATGGCCTATCGCCTGGCGTGAGTCTTTGACCTTGTATCTACTCTGAGTGATTTCGCTTGCTGACCAGACCATGACAGGGTTGTCCGAAACAAGAGGATCCATATCATCAAAGATGATTCTCTTCGGGTTTACCGTCTTACTGCTGAGGGCCCAACTGATGGTACCTCTTCCAGCATGAGTGTCTCTGACGAAACGATGGACTCAAGCAACGGCAGCCAGATCACCATCTTGTCTGGATCTACTGCTTCTTCTACCGCCTTGTCCTTCTCTTCGCCAAAGATCCCCCGGCCTCCAAACTGTTTCATTCTCTATCGCCAAGCTCACCATGAGAGGGTCAAGGCTGAAAACCCTGGCATTACCAACAACGAGATTTGTGAGTATTGTCCGCTTGTGCTGATTTCTTCTTATGCTAACTATGATTTCAGCTCGCCTCTTGGGAACTCGCTGGAAGAATGAGTCCGATCATATTCGTGCCCGCTACACTGAGCTTGCCGAAAAGCTGAAGCGTAAGCACGCCATCGCGCATCCCGACTACCAGTACGCTCCTCGTCGCCCCTCTGAGCGCAAACGCCGTGCAACTCGTGCTCGCAGCCAAAACTCCACCGTCGAGGATGACTTGTCCACTGATCAGATGTCCAATGGCTACATGGATGTGGATCCTGAGTCGCAGGTGGCTCAAGCCATGGCTTCAAATGAAAACCTCGCGATTCGTTTCGATCCTTTTGACATGTCTGTCTTCGACGAGCCTAACATTGGCAACATCAACCAGCACCCCCAGCTTCAAGCCGCTGGATTTGGCGAGATTGACTACAGTCCCATTCCTCTTCCCGAGTCCGACCCAAGCTACATGACTCTCGATGACGTTGACGAGATGATTGCGGCCTACGGCAACTAGCTTGAACCTCTCCTTTGACCTCGACTTTTTTTCTTTTCTTTTTCTTTCTATTGCTCCAAGCAGAGCCCAATGAAAACAAAAAATCCAAAAACAATTAAAAACAAAAAATCCTATCTGTTTTCGTCTCGTTTTGTTTCTTTGCTAATTTGCTTTTCCGCGTTGTGTTTTTCCCATCATTCTTATCGAAATTGCCAAGAGAGCATAACTTGAATACCCTGTACGAATAGCACCGCTTGTTTCATTTTCGTTCTGGAGTCGGGAAGTCGTCATCGGGGGGTGGAGGGGGGGTTTCTGTTCCTGCCGAGTGGTGGACTCGGATTGAGCTGGGTTTTCGTCCCCAGAGGGTTTTCCCCAGCTCAGTCCGAGTCCACTGCGTGTAGGCAGCTAGTTAGTTGAATGAAGATTTCGAAAATGCCTTTCCTCTCGTAGTCTGTAGTATCTGTCATGTTCATCATAGATCTTGTCTCGACAGACGGTCGCAGGTCTTCGTGTTCTCTAGACCTGCTTTCACGAACGTTTG
This sequence comes from Penicillium olsonii, assembly GCA_911174995.1. Lineage (NCBI taxonomy): Eukaryota > Fungi > Ascomycota > Eurotiomycetes > Eurotiales > Aspergillaceae > Penicillium > Penicillium olsonii. Next base: position 1,534,107 of record CAJVNO010000033.1, read on the forward strand.
TTTGCATCTCAGGATCTGCCAAGCACAGCCCGATGTGTCCCAAAACCCTCCAACCGGTCCTTTTACATCCACGATCCCTTGGCCTCGAGTTCTCGACCGTTCGCAACCGCAGTTCTTTGTCTACATGAGGTGACGTCGTGATATTCTTTGTCGTACCCGCCGCTAGTCGGCCCGATCCACGGATCTGCATGCGCCATGCTGGAGGACCCACCGGTCAGACGTGGGACAAATCTTGGCAGCGACGGCACTGCCGCAATACGACCGCGGAACGGATATGCGACCGTGCGTTTTACAAGGGTCTCCATTGGAGCCAAGGCCTGGTTAATACGGGACACCTGCAGTACGGTTTGACCCAGAGATGTGAATTACTTGCATTCGCTATGGAAATTCAAAACTCGAGACTAACTACTAGAAGATGGGACAGATACAGGTCCGAAGAGGACAAAGCGCGACGCGAGTACCACTAGATTGGAGTTGAGATGCGGAATATACACAGGCAGCCGTAAATGAAGGAAAGACATGTGCGAAAATTCCCTCAGTCCTCCTGGTAGGAGATCTTGCGCATTTCGCCGAGACGCTGGCGCGCACGAGCGAGACCGTTCTCGAGTTGGAGGATTTCGACCTGTTGGGAGGATACACATGAGTATGGGGTCGATGGGATACACGGGGGAAGGGGACGTCACATACCTGTTGCTCCATCTCGCGGACTTTGAATTCGTGTCCGCTCAGCTTACCATAATCCTCTGCGTCATCACCATCCCGGTTCTTCTCCTTGATGATGTCCTGAACCTGTCGCACAAGAGCACGGCAGGCAGCACCAACAGCCTTGCTAGCTGTCTCCAAGCGGTCTTGATTCTTGCTCATGAAGGTTGCCTTGACACGGCTGGCAGCGACAAGCTGAGCAGTGCTGGCTGCCACGTCGTTGGATGCGACAATGAGCTGCTCAGGGGAGTTGCGACCGGAGATGACACCGTCAGCAGTCTCAATCAGCGTGTTTGTTGAAGAGGCCACTGCTTTGGCAGCGGAAATCAACCCCTCCGTCCAGCGGTTGTTCTTCTTGTAGAAGGCAGTGCGAGACGAGCTACCACGACCCTCGCGGACGATCTCCTGTTGAGTTTCCGTGGCGGCCTTAATCAGCTCAGAGATTGCATTGGTTACGGCGATGGCGGCAGCAAGGATAACATCGTTGATGCGCAGCTCGTAGGTCGAGTAACCGTCGCGGGGCTTGTTCTTGAGCTTGGCGAGGCGCTGGGCGGCCGCATCAATGGCATCAGCGGCCTTGAGCAACTCCTGATCGACAAGATCACCCAAATCGCCGTTTGTGCTGATTTTGCTGTTCTTGGGAGCGAAGGTGTCAACCAGCTTCGACAGTGATTGCAGGTCACGCTGGACCTCCAGGTTGTTGTTAATGACCACATCTGTCTTCTGCAGTGGCTCCAGGCCCTCAAGGCGGAAAGACTGCAGGCCACGGAAGAATCGCACGGTCGCCTGGGCAGACTTTCGAGCAGCGTTGACAAGATGATCGGAGCTCTTATCGTCGTTGGCGAATCGAATGAGACCCTTGGTGTTGCTCAAAACATCCGAAACGGATCCAGAGAAGATAGAAACTGTGCGGATGATTTCGGCGTGAGGACTGTTGGGGCCATCGGCAATGAAGTTGTTGAACGCGGTTGAGAACTCGGTCGCAGAGGCTGATGCCTTCTCAATCTGCGAGAGAACATATGGAGGCGAGGCATTCTGGTTACCAGCCTGCATAGAAGAGTCCAATTCATACAGAGCATCATCAACACGCTGCACACCGGTCTGCAACACTGAATCGATGATATCGTTGATCTTCGCGACTGCGCCGTGGAGCACTGTGTCAATCTGGCTGTCTAGCGCATGGTCAACATCTCCTTGGTTCTAAATTCCGACATCGTTAGCATTCAGTTTTCATTCGGCGCCTGTGTGTCTCACCATTCTCAGCTCTTCGAGCTCCATGAGAGCCTGTTCCATTCCAGACTTGTAAACCTCGATCTCTTCATCCTTCTCAGCAAGAGCCAATTCGTGGTCTTCCTGGTGGTCGTTGTTTCGGCTGGAGTGCTCGTCCAGAGCTCGAGTCTTGACTCGGAGGGATTCTTCCAAGTCGGCCATCTCGCGATTGTATTTAGACAGCATGGAAGAGATCTCGGTGCCCTTTGATCGCTCTGCATTTTCAGCACGTTCGAGCGCCATGCGCAGCTCACGCTTGATCTTCTCCAACTCATCCTTGTTGGTACCCGTCAGACGGTCACGGTCATGCGTAGCACGATCACGCTCCCGAATCATGTCGGCCAGTTCCAAATTCTTGGTCTTTAGCTCACGCTCGAGCTTCTCGCGGCGGTCAATGGCCTCCTGTGCAGAGGCAGCCTTGAGCTTGAGGCTCTTTGTGGTTTGGAGGAGATCGAGATGCTCTTGTCGAAGCTGGGAGTATAGTTTGGCCAGCGCCTCGTACTTGGACCGCCAAGTGTTGACTTGCTCCTGGAGAGCTCTGATCTGCTCGTCCTTGGAGGCACTTTGCATGTTCAAGTTAGAGTTCAGGTGGTTCATCTGCTCCTCAAGATCCTTGACACGGCGGTCATATTGTTGGAGCATCAACTGGTCCCGTTCGTACTGAGCGCGAGCATTGAGGTTCTCCTGCTCCAGCTCTGCCAATCGACCCTGCGTATGGGTTTGATACTGATCACGAAGAAGTTGTTCTTGCGCCAGCCGTTGCTGTTCCGCTTGCAGGCGCTGTTGTTCCTCGAAGTCATTCTGTGCCTGCTGTTGCGCGGCAAGCTGTTGGCGTTGCTGGTCCTCCCACTGCTGCTGCAGGCGTTGTTGCTCTGCCTCATACTCCTCTTGTTGGCGTTTAGCTTCGTCGTTCCAAAAGTCGTTGATTGGCTCAGGCTCCGCAGCAACCTTGGGGGGTGGCGAGGGCTGCTTTTCCACTTCTCTCGCAGGGCGTCTGGGAAGAGCCGGGCGCTCGTCATCCTCGCCAAGCAGATTGGGCGGGTCCTGGGGCAGCTTTGGAATGGTAATGAGACCAGTGAGGTAGCGCAGGTTGGAGCACTCGTAGTAGAACCGAACGAGACGGTGGTGCTGGGCATCATACCGGCCCCGAAGTGGCTCAAGGGCTTCATCATCTCCAGTTGCTGCAGCAAATATTAGTCAGTGATCATCGAACTGACGCTCTGGATATCAGGGCTGACATACTTGTGTGCATGGCTCTAAGCATGCTAGTGATGAACTTGTAGATACCATAACTCTCCTGCACGAGAGGGACCAGCGCTGAAATCCGACATTCATTGTTGGTGCCGGACTGGAAGTTCGAGAAGACGAGTTTCTGGAAAGAATCAATTTGATCCTGGAGGGCCATGAGGTCGGTGATGGTCTCATATCTGAGAAACGCCTATGTCAATCCAGGTTCCTGCGCGTGCATTGACTGGTAAGTACATACCCTTCATTTGGATCATTGATTGACTTCAGACTGATGTATTCCTCATACTCGAACAGACCTATGATCGTTAGATCCCTTCCATTGGCAGATCCGATCGACAGTGGATAGCATACCGTTGAATTCAGGGTGATTGCGGTGAAAGGCCAGCTTCGACTCGAGGAAGAAGACGTATTCCCGAATGAGTGGCGCATATCCTGTTCAAACTGTCAATGGTCTGTCCATGCCATGCGCTAACCATTTTACAGGCACTGAAGCAATGCGCAATCTTCCCGTGTGAAGTCCGTACCTCGAATACCGTCGCCACCAACACCTCTCATCAGGCTATCGATCCAATTCGTGTGTTGCTGTGCTTCGCGGACAACCATGGGGTGGCCTTCTTGAAGAACCTTGTGTATCGTTATCAGGGCCTTGAATGTCTGGACCTCGTCGGCGAGGACAGGCTGCCTGGAGAGGACGAAAACATGTCAGTCACCTTTGGAACTACCCACGCCCTTCCATGCTCGCTGGATGCGCCAGAAACGTACACTTTCATGCCAGCCCAGAAAGCCGCCGACGATTTGTGGTCCCACGTATAGACGATACAGCTCCGCACATGTTTCCCTATAAGCGCGGGGGATGGTCAGTTCGAATCGGAGGGGGTGATGCCCAGTGCGACATCAATTGAGCCTCATAAGGACAATTGGGTATGGTGAGGACGTACGTTTGGGAGCGGTTTCCTCTGTGCAGGGTAGAATTGTCAGCTAATCATGCCCCCCTCTTGGATTGGTATCGTCCTCGGTCTCCCACTTACCGATACTGGTGGCCTTGCGGATATTGATGGCCAAATCGGCCTCGGTCCTGCGCGATTTACTATCAGGTCATATTACTGGACTTTCCAGTGCAGTCTTGCTCACCGACTCATTGTGGCCGTTGGGGTGCACTGAATATGTGCTCAGGGGGTACAGGTTCGCGTTGACGGATATCGAGGCCGGACAGCGCACAGACGCTAGAGTAAGCTTGCGCCGACCGGATCAAGCGGATGGACAGAGTCGCGAAAGAAAGAGGACTTGGTGAAGTAGTCACACGTGGGAGCAATGACGTTGATCGGAAACGGGAAAGCTGGCGCCTGTCGGGAGTCTTGGCGACGCCTAAGCTGATGCGGATTGGGTAGGGTTCATCCCTTCTACAGAGTACGCGTATATCTATACGGCGTCATCGCTGGGATTTCGCTGCGAAAACGTCGCTCGAGCCATATTCTGTGATCGATTGGGGTTTGGGAGATATCTACCTATAATAAAACCGCGCGTTGAGGTACAATCTTGGAAGAGCTGGCGCATAGCGAGTGGACGTCTGCCACTGGGCAGTACCACTGAGCCTCTTGGGCAGAATTTTCTGCATCGGCCTACATGAGGAACACTCTACAGACAATGAGCCTTGGATCTTCCAATTCGAGCTAGATATATTCCGACGTTGCGTTGAATACTGATCTATCCGTGGATCTGAGTATCGCATACAAACACAGAACATGGGGAAATAGCTACACATCTCGTATCGAGACCACTCTATGTGAAGGAGTTGTCACATGCAGAAAGAACCGGCCCTGCATGGAGCCTCCAGTCCGACAGCGCAGTATGTCCATGAAATCGAGAAGTCCAAACACCCTCTACCGTTTCCATTCACATGGGACAGCAGAATGAATGCATTACTCAATTTTCTTGAAATGGAATCTCGGTACCGCTCGATAGCAAGAACCATCAAGTGCAATCAGGATGAGGGCACTTCAGCTCTTCCAGTAGAGGGCACACCCGGGCTGCTGAGGGTTGAATCTGGCATCTGGTCAACAGAGCGCAGTGATTCAGCACCAAGAGCGTCTTGTGTTTCACTATCGGCCACGGGCTGCTTCTCTTTCAGCAAGTCGACTTTGTCGGTGCCTATAGGCGGGTTCCTCAGGGATTGATCTGATTCGAAATCACCGGGAGCGGGGCTATTAGGTTCAGAGTCGTGGAGTGCCTCTACCACAAGCAATTCATCAATGCCTTCGTCAGCATGCACTCCAGGTGCCATTGGTTTCCTGCGAGGCAAAGGTGATGGTGGATGTTGTTTGTCTGCGGTTTTAGGGCGTTCACCTGCGTGTGGCGCCACGGGCTTTCGCTTGGGAGTCGTTCCTGCATTCCTCTTCAAGGCATACTTGTCGGGACGAGGCAATGGGGTTCCAGGTGGTGGATGGGGATGCCCACGTCCAATCGGCTGATCGGTGACACCGGGGGCCTCTCGCGGTGGCTCCTGGTGAGGAGTATGGTCGCCTTTCCCAAACACGCTCAGACTCCACTTTTTAGCGGCAGCCGTAGCTGATCCAATGGTCATGGAACCAGAAGGCTTATCATCAGACGCAACGTTGGTTGTGAAGGATTTGGTAATAGTTTCAATGGTGCTGCGACGCCGGCTAGAGTCGCTGACAACCGAAGTGGTAGAGCTGCCCCGAGAGCTTCTCAAGCTGGAGAAGGATCCACTCTCCATGCGAGTGGATGAGGGTCTCTGTATTACATTATCTTTGCCAAAGCTCGAGCCTTCAATTGGGTCTACAATTGAAGATTCACGACTGTGAACCGCGATTTCCGGCATCGTGATGCTAGCCGATGGTGGCGAGCTGCCAGGGGTGCGATTCGGGGATGCGGGCGGAGACCTGCTCGATATCTCGAACATAGCGCTAGCGGCATGGCTCTTCTCCTCGCCTTTGTTGTCCGACACATGTTTGTCAACTTTTGCATTGTCAGGAGTAACAACCGGGTCCGCAACATAGGACATAGTCTGTGATCGAATGGCTCGCGGGAGCGGTATACTTTCTGGCCTTTCTATTCCTGTAGAAGTTGCAGTGGAGGTTTGTGCCGTTTGTAAATCGGAATGGCTTGACTTCAGGCCTTTACGCGGTCTTTGCTTTGCTGCTGCAGGCTCCGAAAGTGTGGGCATGCTCATTGTGCGATCATCCTTGGATTTGAGTACCTCGACTGGATCCCCGCCAGTACTCTTCGGGGGCTGAGGAGCTTCACCAGATTCATCAGGTATCTCTACCTCGCCGCTTGGCTCTTGGGAGCCTTGCTGCCAAATTCCACCGCGGAAGGCTTGGCCCAAGGTATCGTGGAACGGAATATCATCCCAAAAAGGCAAAACGATGCTTTCTGCCACCATTTCCCGAATTTTGCTCTCGATTGTTCGAAGGATAAGGCTGTATGTGATTTGCTTTGAACTTACGATGGGTTGGATATCCATTTCCATCTTAGGCGTTGTTTCGAAAGACATCCACATGCGATTGCTGGGTGGGGGTTTGAACCGAACCAACATATGGCCTTCAAGTTTCTTCAAAACAACCGCAAGGACAATATCAACCTCTCTCGCTTTGAAACGAGGACCGAGATCAATACGGACGGTCGCCGAGACCTCGACGCGGAAATTACCGGTGTATTGAAGGTCGGCTTCGATGCAGCAGTTCCCATCCACCGTCAGGTCTTTCAGCCTTGGGTTGGTTATGAACGGGGCTCCTTCGCCCATGTCGATTCGTTGTAGCCCGATTTTGCTGATGAAGTTTGGTTTGTTCACCCGGGATATTTTCTTGACGATTTTGCTCCGCACGAATGCCTCCAGCTCCGGAGACCGGTACAATGCCAGAAAGTATCTTCCAAGCAAGGCATTAATCCAGCGTGTTTGCAGCTGCTCCTCGGACGAATGCAGACGCTGGACTAAAGTGACGATATGTTTGGTTTCAAATTCTTGGGGCTTAGGCGGGCGATCGGCCGAGTCCCATAGCCGATTTTGATTCTGCAGCATGGCAATATAGAAGTCTTCCTTCTCTGACAGGTTCTCTGAGAAGAGGTAGAAGGGCGGAGTTGGCCCTCCCAGGTCTCCCAGTGATTCAAGTCGCCGGGAGAGACATATGGCATTCCTTTTAAGCCACAGCTCCCCTTCGGGAATTTCACCCTCTCCGCCATATATGGTCACATCATGGTGAGCGAGGGAGATGACATATCGCACCTCTACCTGGTTTACATCGTCATAGAGCATCAAATGACCGTGTCTGCAAGATAACATTCATTGTCAGCAATCGGTGCCCGGGCCAGGAACGTGAAGCAGAACGGGGAAATCCGCACCGAAGAACAATGAAAAACACATTTCGGGCCCGCTTGGTCGTTTTCCCATTCGCTTTATTTGGTTCAATACTCGGTGCTTGCTTTCGATCGAACAGACTCCGGTACATGGCCTGGTAAACGCTGGGGCTCTCGGCCGCGACCACCTCCCCGGCGGGGGTAGTCCTCTCGGGAGGCTTCCCATTCACGCCCCCGGGAACATATTCTCGGCATACAGCAAAGTATCCTGCTGCCACATCGGACTCATGTGTGCGGTGGAATTGCTCGGCAAGCTGGTCGGTGCCGGATTTGGGACTCAAGTCGTCATCGGTCGGCAGGCGGAGGGGATCGGATGCTTCCTGGTATGATTTCTGCGTGCGACGCGCAGTAGGAAGTGTGAGGTAGGCGTAGAGTAGGGTCAGGGACAGAATGAGTGGGATGAAGGTGATTCCACCAAGCGCGTAGACGAAGAGGAAGCTACTGAGCGAACCCATCGGGAGCCAGTAGATCAATGCGGGAGGGTCGAAAGCTCCATAGTTCGGGAGAGTGATCTCCAAAAGGTATGCCCAGCAAGAGACCTGCTCTGGAGCAATAGCGAGTGGTATAGATAATGTATTAGAGCGCACAAAGAAGATGTTGCAAAGATGTTGCAGCTGCCACAAGCACGGTGGAATGACGGAGGTACCTGGGTACCTCGGCATTACAAGTCTTGTATTTGTATTTCACTGATATTCATGGCGATAAGCCGCGTTTCCCTGGTAATTATACCTTCTCTTTGTTACATACAGTATGATTACGGGTAGAGCCGTTAGTACCCCGCCTGATTCGACCAGCTGTCAGGAACATCAAAGGAACCCTGGAAGCGTGACTGGGTCGTGCCAGGTCGGCCACTTCTCGTCATTTCGAATAGCCTACCTAGATATAGTCTCGTGATCAATTAGATAGCCTGGTCGGGTGGTGCGACCGGCCATTTGGCCCTCACCGTTAGCGCCGATCTCCACGACGTATTATACAATCTGGGGAACACGACAGTCCAGACTTTGATACTTGGAATCACTGGCCCTTCTTAGGAACCGTCTACTTCGGCCCCTTTGTTCACAACGACGAGTCAAGCTGCGGGGTATACGGCACTGTTGAAAAAAGGTGTACACGAGATAGCTCGTTGCTCCCAAGGATTTGAGCTGTCCATCAAAAGAATCTTGATATTCGTGATCATCGTTAAGCATATCCAAAACAAAACTCAGATAAAGTAGGAATAGACAGCGAGTAGACACCGACAGGTCCGAAGACTGCGAGTCTGTGGGACTGTTCGTGGTCAGTGTCTGGGCCTGGTACTTGTAGTACATTCTCAACGACCACTTTCAACGACCATTGAGAGAACCAAACACGCGGGGCGCTCTTGAAAGCGCCTAGATGGAGCTTTGGATAAGACAGCTTCAGTGCTGCGAGTTGTGGCAGGGGATGGGAGTGTGCTGACATCCAATTGTCAGCCGCCTTCGAGGTATCATGAGCAGAAAACCATACAGGAATGCGAGGGGCGTTTGACAAGCTTCAGATACAGAGCCCCCTCGTCTTGGGGAGGGTTGAGTAACTCGCAGCCGTGATGTGACCTCTGGTTGGCGAACCGGTGGCCCAGGAGCATTGGTGGAACACACCCTCGTCATGTGGAAAAGGACAATCGATGCATCCATGGTAGTCTCAGCCAACCAATCCGCCAAGATCACGCTCCATGCCAGTAACCCTGTCTTGCAGGCCTCGCTTTCTCCGCTCAAGGTCTCGGATCTCTGCGAGTTCACGCTCAATGTCCTCATCGGTGACCTCCGGTACATCGGGCTGCGTCTCAGGCGCTGGCTCGAACTCGTCTTCTTCATCTCCATAAGAGCTTCTCATGTGGTCGAGCTCTGCGCTGTTTGTAGCAACTCGGGATTCCAATCGTGCTATGGAATCAGATATCATCTCATGCCGATAGCGAAGATTGGCTATCTTTTCCTGTGCTCCAGCGACAGGACTTGAGCTGGGTTAGCTATGATTGGTGTATTTATCCGTTTTATCCTACTTACTAGACGTCGCATAAAATCTCAGCACCCCGGAGAAGGACTTCGATGTTTACCTCCCCACGAGGTCCTCGAGCTGAGGTGCCTGCGGATCGCTTGATCTCTTCCATCATATCGTGGCCCAGGACCCTGGCTACTGCAGATTGGTTGCGGTTGTTTCGTGCCGAATATATACGGCTTGCCATTGACTCGGGCTCAGACTCGGCGGGGAACATAGTCCCGCGCCGGGTCGCGCGTTTCTGGGACCCATGGCCTTTGGCCGCAGGATCAACCTGGAACAGCGCTCTTTCATGGGCCTCAGTGTCCCGGATCAACGCAGTGATGTCGTGAGAGCCTAACAACGCGGTGGTAAAGATGCGCGGGGGAGGAAATCTGGATGCTTGTGTTAGCCTTCGCGCCATAGACAAAGGATCTTATGGGGTCTGACGGTAATTCTGCAATGGCATTTGAAGAGAGCGTGATTTGCTCTAGGTGGGAATCAAGAAGCGACATGTTTGCAGGTATGCTCTGGTGATGAATAGCAAAGAGAGTGCCTATGGATGTACCGCAAGTGTTTACTCCGAGCTGCACTTGCGGCCTGAGGCACTAAGTTCGGAAGATGCCTGTGTACCGGCAACCACGTCTAATTTGACTACCTACGTACCTTACAGACAATCTGTCAACTTGTATTGAGCTCTACAATTGCCAATTTTCGAAGTTTTTACCATATTTTGAGCCAACTTTCCGGCAGCTTCTACTGCAAAAAAGAGTGCCGGGTTAAGGCCGGGTAAGCTCCTGTGGTGACTAAGCGCTCATCTGGTCTCTTGCGCCCGTTCATCCCATCTCTTGACATCACATCACCCATCCACTTCATCCATCCCTCTGCACCAGTTCCCCGTCATCATATTTGTGATACTGGCAGCTTGGCTATATTGGGTTTGCCTTTCTGCTTCATATCTCTAAATCGTGCTCATTCGCCCCCCTACTTCTTCCGGTAGCTTGGTAGCTCAGCTGAGCTCGACACAGCTTAAGAAAGATGCCGGCCGAAAGGCGCTCTCTGCGATCAAACAACAAATCTGACGCCTCTTCATCTGCTAACGGTGAGAAGGGAAACTCAGACTCCCAAAGCTCGGGTGCGAAAGACAAGGCGCCTACCACACGCGCCGCCGCCAACAAAGCCAAGTCAACCCAGCCCAAGAAGGACGCAAAGGGCGCATCGAACGGCGAGATGGGAGAGGACGACAAGTCGCATACCAATGGATCGAAGTCAACCGGGAACGGTGTGAACGGATCTGAAGATGTTGAGATGGGAGAGGATACGGCAGGTGCGCCTACATCCTCATTCAACGCCAACAAGAACCGCAAAGGTGACGAGAAGATGACTGTTGTAGTGCCCCCGACCAAGGGTTCCAGATCATCTGGCAAAGACAAGGAAGAGGATGTGACGATGGAAGGTGCGGAAGACGGCGATGCTGAGAACTCCGAGCCTGAGGTCGACCCGAGAACCAAGGCCATTCAAGGTTCGTCAATTCATCTTCCTCAGCCCCAAAAAAAACCATTGTCTTTTCTAACAAAACCGACCTCTTTCTTCGGGTTGAACTTAGACATCAAAACCAATTTCACCTTGCTCGAGCGAGCCGTTGCCCACTTCGACCCCAGATTCACCCTCCGTGTCCTACGATCGATATCCTCGATGCGGAAACACCTCACTCCGGAGGTCCTCGCCGAAGTCATTGTGGAGACCTACGCTCCATCCAGCTCCACGGCTTCGTTCCTTCTGACGGCTCTCAACCAAGCAAGTGCTTTCGAGAATGCCCCATCCAACTCGCAGATGGAGGTCGACTCGGAGAAGGCTGCCCCCAAGGAGACTCTTGCCGAGGTGGACGCATATCTCTCGATTCTCGTGCAGATTTACTTGTTCGATCAGCGGGAGATCCAGAAGGGAGCTCAATTCTCAACAGAGTTGATTGAGCGCCTGCGGACACTCAACCGCCGCACCCTGGATTCCCTTGCCGCACGCGTGTACTTCTACTACTCTCTCTTCTTCGAACAAATCGCCCCGCTTCCTCCTTCCCCAGCCGCTGCCGTTACCACCATTCGTCAGTCATTGCTGGCGGCTCTACGTACCGCCGTGCTCCGGAAAGATGTCGACACACAGGCCACTGTGATGACACTGTTGCTTCGCAACTACCTATCCACGTCTCACATTTCACAGGCAGATCTTCTGATCTCGCACAACCCATTCCCCGTCGCTGCATCCAACAACCAGATTGCTCGGTATATGTTCTACCTCGGTCGTATTCGTGCCATCCAGCTGCAGTACACCGAAGCTCACAGCCACTTGATTGGCGCTACCCGCAAGTCTCCCGCCAGCCCCGTCGCCCGTGGCTTCTACCAGGCTTCCCACAAGCTGCTGGTCGTTGTCGAGCTGTTGATGGGTGACATTCCAGACCGTTCGGTCTTCCGCCAGCCGGCTTTGGAACGAGCCATGGAACCTTATCTGTTGCTTTCTCAAGCAGTCAGTGTTGGTGACTTGGATGGTTTCCTCACCATTGTCAACACCCACAGTGAGACCTTCCGCAAGGATGGTACCTACACCCTGATTCTGCGTCTGCGACAGAATGTCATCAAGACAGGCATCCGTATGATGTCACTTTCTTACTCCCGCATCTCTTTGCGGGATATCTGCCTACGTCTAGGCCTCGACAGCGAGGAGTCTGCCGAGTATATTGTAGCCAAGGCTATTCGCGATGGTGTCATTGAGGCTACGCTTGACCACGAGCATGGCTTCATGAAGAGCAAGGAGGTTGGTGATATCTACGCTACCAGGGAGCCTGGCGAGGCGTTCCACGAGCGTATTCGCGCTTGTCTGGCTCTTCATGATGAGAGTGTCAAGGTACGTTACTCAATCTTCTGTAAGAATCGCTCATGTTGCTAACTAGAGTCCTTTCAGGCCATGCGCTTCCCCATGAACCAGCACCGTCTAGAGCTCAAGAGTGCCCAAGAGGCTCGAGAGCGTGAGCGTGAACTCGCCAAGGAGATCCAGGAGGGCGACATTGACGATGAGGATGCTGGTGGTGATCTCGATGGCATCTAAAGAGGAGGCTGCGGTTGTTTCATAAATCGATACAGTATTCCTTACCCTCCGCACCGGCCCGATGGGTCACTACCCCGTAGAGTCCGTCGATCTGTGTGTTAATTGTGCCATTTTTCTCTTGTTATGATCTTATTTTCGGAAGTGTAGGGATGTGCTGGGCTATGGGTCGGCGCGGTCTTCTGTCTATTCCACTGGATTTATTTCTTGCACTTGATACCAAACATGGTGTAGACATTTTCCTAATTAGAATGTGAGTCGTAATCAAAGATTTACTCAAAATGCTCCAGTAGAAATGCTCTGTGAGAGTTATTGCCCGAGTGGTTGAGCTCTCGCAGGGCCATGCAGCACCGGGTCCGTGCCGACCCGAGAGCTCGAAATCTTCCCGCAAGATTGTTTCCTGTCCTCATTACTCCGCAAGCACCTCGCATCCACACTGGGGGTCCTCATGCTCTCACCCCCATTCTCCATTCGTCTAATTATTTCATAAGCGCACGGCTCACATTTCGAGCATGGGAGCTCGCACCGCATCAGCCACCGGGCTGATCCTCTCACGACCGACCTCCACCTCCATCTGCTCCCAATGCCTCCGTGACGACCTCCGGCTGACGCATTACGCTCTGCAAACCCGCAAATATCATCCTACACGACGGAGGGATGCCTCGCCCTTTGGAGCCGCCGTGTCGGCGGCGCAGGCCATCTTCAAGGGCATGCCCAAAGCACCCCCAGGCGTCTCCGTCGACCCATTGAGGATGGTTGGGAAAGAGCTGAAGTTCCTGTCTAAAAATATTCGTCAATTGCTTGGGTCTGGTCACCCAGCGCTAGACAAAGTTGCCAAATACTATACTCACAGCGAAGGCAAACACATGCGGCCTATGCTTGTCCTCCTCATGTCTCAAGCTACGGCTTTAGACCCGCGCAAGCACCACACCTACTCTGATAAACCGAGTCCTGTCGATGCATCCTTTAGCGCGCCCTCGATTCTCGAAGACGCGAACCCCGAAATGAACCCGCTCGTGTCCCCGAAGGCCGAGAGCCAATACGACGTTGCAGGAGATGACAACATCCTGCCCTCTCAGCGGCGATTGGCCGAAATCACAGAGTTGATTCACACGGCGTCTCTGCTGCACGACGATGTCATCGATAATGCGGTTACGCGCCGCGCCAGCAGCTCCGCAAATACCGCGTTCGGAAACAAGATGGCTGTTCTGGCTGGTGATTTCCTTCTTGGACGCGCCTCAGTTGCTTTGGCTCGTTTGCGCGATCCCGAAGTCACAGAGCTTATGGCTACTGTGATTGCCAATCTGGTCGAGGGCGAGTTCATGCAGCTCAAGAACACCGCACAGGACGAATCGAAGCCCGTCTACACAGATGATACCCTCAACTACTACCTTCAGAAGACCTACTTGAAGACCGCCAGTTTGATCAGCAAGTCTTGCCGCTCCGCTGCAGTTCTGGGCCGTAGCGCCCCGGAGGTGATCGAAGCTTCCTACGCCTACGGTCGTAACCTTGGCCTGGCATTCCAGCTTGTGGATGATATGTTGGACTACACTGTTACCGAGGCTGAGATGGGCAAGCCTGTTGGTGCGGACTTGGAATTGGGTCTGGCGACTGCCCCGCTCCTCTTTGCGTGGAAGAGCAACCCGGAACTTGGTCCTCTGGTTGGACGCAAGTTCAACCAGGAGGGAGATGTACAGCGGGTATGTGATACTGATTTTGGAGTTTTTCGAATATTTTTGATCTAGAATACTGACCATCTATTAGGCACGTCAACTCGTCCATGAAAGCAACGGTGTTGAGCAGACTCGTGCTTTGGCACAGGAATACGCTGACAAGGCCATTGCTGCCATCAGTGACTTCCCTGACAGCGAGGCCAAGACTGGTCTCATTGAGATGTGCGAGAAAACAATGAAGCGGAGGAAGTAGGCCTGTTCCCCATGTAAACATATTATTTTTCAATTTGCGGACCCGATATTTTCACGGGTCAATGCGTTTTCCTTTAAATGCCTGTGTATACTTAGATATATTAGATGATTGAATACATATCAACACCTCATCATTATAAGTTCTTACTTCCAGATCTTGCCCATCTCTTCTCCCATTCCATGCTACCGTTATTTGGGGGGTTATGGCTCCATCCAATGCATAGAGGATATCTCTGTTGTTGAGGCTGCTGCGGCTAACCCTGGAAGCCCTCACATCCAGACCTCGGAGATAGGCACTTTATACCTGATTCGTTTACTAAAGTGATATTGAGATCAAACAAAACAATCGACTTCATGTATGTATCACTTTACTAGGTAGAACACAACCTCGGAAAGATGACTAACATTAGATCCTATTTACCTAGGTAGGTTTCTGTTTGCAATGACTCGTCGGTCTGAACACTCAGCCCTGGAGAACACCTGGGCATTCACCTCACATCCATCACGTGACCACAATGTCAGTCAATTGAATCGCGCCTGCCCGCCTTCAATAGGTGAATGAGCGACCTGAATGGAGCGATAGAGGCTATTGTAGTGCGGGGTTATAAAGAGCCCGTCAGGATCTGTAGAGCGATACTCCTCCATACCCCAAGATCGAATACTAGTAAATCGGATGCCAAGACCGAGCTCGGGCCAGGCAACCTCACGGCCAAAAGTTGCATACCACAAAGCTATAGCATCCAGAATATTCGGTCGCACCATCCCCCACAAGCACAGTCAAAAGTACTCTGTGCACATTCAACACCGCACAGCTCCTGTCACATTGTCTGACCAGGAGTTACAGCAACATCGTCACGCTGTGTGACCCCTAGTGGCTCCGAACCTCCCAGCACCGAACGGAACACCATCGCGGCAATGGATGGGTCCCAGGGCCAAGCTGGGCAACCGATGGCTGCACCACAGCAGCCACAACACTCGAACCTCATCCGGACCGATCAGGTGCAGAAACTGCCACACCTCTCTGACCAGCAGAAGGCTCAGCATACCCAGTTGGTCCGCAGCCTCTGGGAGATGCTGAACACACGCGACCCGCAGACCCACGAGTACCAGCAAGCACATACAAAGCTCTCCCAGTTATCTCAAAACCTGATGAAAGGAATGCGCATCTTCCAGCAGAACCGCCAGGCAGCAATGGTACAGCATCAAAACCAGGGCGCGGTCGGTGCGCAGCAGGGTCAGGTTCAGCCGGGACAGCAGGTTCAACAACCGCAACAGGGGCAACCAGCGCAACAGGTATCACAAGGGACACAGGGGCAACCGGTCCAGCGAACGCAGTCCAACAATCCCCAGGCCATCAACCAGCTCATTCCACAAATCCAAGCGCGAGTGAGCGCCCTGAACTTCTTCCTGCCACCAAACGTGACTCCCGAGCAAGTTCAGACATGGATTCCGGAAGCGCGGTTGCGGTATGGTATTGCTCTACAGAAGCAAGAGGTTGGGCGGGCTCGTATGGCCGAGCTGCGTTCCTCGTATGCCCAACGGCAATCACAGGGTAATATGAGCCAGGAGGAAATGCAGGAGTTCAAGAACAGACAGCTAGCTGCTGAAAAGCTCTTCCGGGAAGGTAGCGAATTCCTAAACAAGTTTAAAGAACAGCAGGAAAGCTTCAAGCTCCAGTCGCAGCAGAACCCCCAAAGCCAAACGATGAACCAGACAGGACAAACAAACCCATCTACAAATATGAATCAGACCGGGGGAGCGGCACCCCCAGCTGCGACTCAGACTGTGCCCAACACCCAGGCAGGTGCGACGAACATGCAATCCGGCCAAACCCCAACCCCAGCTCCCCACACCATCAACTCCGCTGTCAATGCTGCACGCAATCAAGCAGGCCAGGCAATGTCCCCCTCAGCCTCGCAGCCTGGACAGCCAGCCTCGACGCAATCTGCAGGAAATACCCCCGTTCCAATCAGTGCACCACAGCCCCAGGGCCAACGTCCTCAGGCACCTTCGCAACAAGGAACACCAGGCACACAAGTCACTTTCAGCCAGACTCCTAATCCTGATGGTTCTACACCCACACCCCCAGGACCTCCCCAACAGGTGAACTCAGGCCCACCACGTCCCCTCTCCCACCAAGCCGCGATCTCACAAGCCGCGCAGACATACACCAACCCCACCCCCCAGCAAGCCACAGCCATCAACCAACAAGCCCAAGTAAACAACCAAGCCCACCCCCAAGGCTACCTCGCCAATCGCTCCACCGACACCTCATCCCGCAACATCAACATGGCCATCCCCAAGAACCTCAACGTCTCCACCCCCGAGCCCGTCTCCATGCCAGCCTCTCGCCCCTCCCTCTCCGGTGGTCCCAGCCACGGCGCAATGGGCATGATGGGCCAACCCGCCATCCAAAAGCACCCAGGCTACGTCCTCGAAGGCGAAGGCCAACGCGTCCTCAGCAAGAAAATGCTCGACATCCTCGTCCGCCAAGTCACCGGCGGCGGCGAAGGCGAAATGCTCACCCCAGATGCCGAAGAGGTAAGCACCATCTGCGAATTCTTGCTCCCTTTACCCCCAGCTCACACATCACAGTTCATCCTCCAAATGGCCGACGATTTCGTCGATGAAGTCATCACCCAAGCCTGCCGTCTCGCCAAACTTCGTCCCTCTTCCACTCTCGAGCTGCGTGATCTCCAACTCGTCCTGGAACGCAACTACAACATGCGTATCTCTGGATTCTCCACGGATGATCTTCGCACCGTCAAGAAACCCCAGCCTACTCAGGGTTGGACTCAGAAGATGTCCGCCATCCAGGCTGCGAAGGTTACTCAAGGCCGATCGGAGTGAAAGTCGAGTGATTTATGTTGCCTGCTTTCCGTCTCGTGGCTTCGGACTAGTTGCTGCTAAGGTGTGATTTGGCTCATGGCAAGGATGGGGTTTCTTCTTTCTATTTTTTCCTTCGAATGTTTCTCGAGAATACGGCGTTTGTGATGAATGGGCAGGTTTCAGTTTTTCTATCCCTTATGTTTCTCCATGGATGGAACGAGGGTCTTCTTTATGATTTTCCCTTGATTCACCTCTCTTGCTTCTAGGCTCACTATTGAGATCGAATAATGAATTGCCTACTCTTGGCCTGGATTCAATGCTCAGCAGTGTAGATACTTCGATTGACAGGGGTGAGTACCTAGGCAAGCTCTGTTCTGATTTAGGGCTCAGTTGCCTTGTATCGAAGATGGTCTAGTATGAACATCAAACGGTACACTCCGTAAAGACTGTCTACTGTATACCCTAAGACCGTCGGACGTCTTTACGAGCTAGGGCAAAGAATTCACACGCTAGTGCTAATTTGGATCTCTTTCAGCGAATAGAAGCACGAATATCAAGAGTAAACATGTGGTATAGTGATTGGTACAGGGTATGGAGAGGACTCGGGCAATAGTGAAAAGAAGAAGAAGAAAAGACAGAATGCACAAGACAGGTACAGTAAGGAAATGTGTTCGTATGAACAGGTTGTGGCCGAAATATGGCGCTGGAGGATCTTGAGAAGTTCTTCGGGAACATTCTGATGAAGAAAACAGACAAAAAAGAGAAGAAGAAAAAAGATGGCCAGTGAAAGATTGAGCAATTCACTGCGGTTGGCACAATGATAGTATTGGGCTGGTGATGGGGGATGAGTATGATATAGAGAAAGTGGAAGATATGTTCGGTCGATGGACGAGGGGCGAGCTGTACATTGTGTTGCACAGGTCTTGAAAGCAGAGTTAGAGAGAGTGAAGACGTTCGAGAACGGAAAGAGAAACGGTCAGACTCGAGGTTGGGTGAAGACAATTCCACCAACACCGAGGTAAACAAACGAGGTAGCACACGAAGGGACGGAGAGACGAGTCGCTCGGGATTCAAAAGGGATTATACACATGTCACTCGTGAACATCAGTTTCTTGCAAAAGTGCAGTAGTAGTGTGGAGTAAGGGAGGACGGAAAGATGAGATGCCTCGCGCAGACCCATGATGAAACATAATAAGTGGTTCAGGCTCTATCAAGCGCAGGAGGAAGAACAACAGGGGGGATATCTCGCTGAATACAAGAAACAAGGAAAGAGACGAATTAAGAGGTATCGTCAGGATGACAGGAATCACAGGCCAGAGGCCGGATTTAACGACGAGGTGAGCTGGGGTTCAAGTAGTCATGGCGATCCACTCCCTTGCCCTTGTTGGGTGGAGGTGGAGGGGCATTGCCGGGAACAGGAGGGAGCTCCTTGTCGGCTGCTGGATGGCCGTTTCGGCTGTGCGAACTGTGGCCTCCAACGCTGCTAGCTTCGCCGGCTTCATCCACGATGGGTAGAGTCGACGTTGGGCCAGGGCCGCCGGCGTCGGCTGGGTCCCAAACGGTGGCTAATGTCCGGGGGTGGGTGATGGAAACGTCCTTGGAGGCCTCCTTTTCTGCCGCCTGCATGGTACGCTCGACGGAAGAGGATCTTGAACGACGTTTCTCGGTAGACTGTTGAGGGGCACCGGAAGCGGAGACTCTTGACTCTCGTTGCTTCTCGGCTTCTTCCTTGGACATTGTGATACCCTTAATGAAATTGATGAACCGTTCGCCGTAGCCTTCAGGTGGAATGGGCGAGATCTGTGTCCGATCGCTTGACAGCCCCTTGAAGAAGTGTTCAAGCCTTTTGGTAGTTCCGTAATGGGTCAAACAATCGATGATTCCCAGGTAATAGATTTCATCTCCGGGTTGTCCATTTTCATGTGTTGCGCGGAAACCACCATCGTCGGCGTAGAAGACATGATATTTCCGTTCATCCAAGATCTCATCTGGCATCTTTGCGGCCGCCTTGTCCAAGGGAACTGGTCGCTCGCGCTTGATTAGCATGCGCAGCTCTCTGGCCTTGCGTTCGTTCTCCAATTTGGAAGGAGTGCGCATCAGGCCGTTGGGGCTGTTTTCGTCCTCACGATCACCTCCCGGGGAAAAGACTTGCAGAGTCTTATCACGGAGCTTCTCTTCGTTGCCCCTACCACCGTCGTGTATTCCCACCAGAAGTGAGTAATCCATGATCTTAAGTTTCTGGAGTAACACCACATCGCGCTTTAACTGCTCGATGAAGAAATCTCGTTTTGTAGGACCACATTCCAGATGACGGTTCCTCCGGACCCAATTAAGGTCTTTCATGGTCGCGCGAGGATTTCTCTCAAGGTCTGACTCCTGCAGGTCACGGCCAATAGTCGATCCTTTCAGATCGAATGTCTGATGGATGTCTCGGTGTGGCGGGAACAAATTGTTCATCACAACGAAGTGGATTTTGCGGCCGTATGCCATCTTGACTCGGTGTAATCCGTAGAATTGCGAGATCAAGGTATTGGGGTTATTCTCCACATGTCGGTAGTATTCCGGGAGTATCTTCCGGAGGAGCTTGTGCTCAGAATGATGGATGGTCTTGATAATGTACTTGTAGTCCCGTGAGAAGTAGAAGAAACTTCCACTCTTACCAGGGGATCCCAGCTCGGACAATATGTACTTGCTCGTGAGGGACATCAAGTAATCGGCAGGGTCAAGGCGGAACTTGGCGCGCAGATGTCGGAATACCCAGGGAGCATAGTCCTTGAATTTGAAGTCGTATTTAGCGGAAGGGATCAATTCGTTTCCAGTGCTGCAATCGTCAGTCTTGTTCGGTTCGAGGCAATGTTAGCAGGGGAAAGGGCGTACATGTCAAAGGAGAATTTGTGCTTAGCATCAAAGTCCGCCGGAGTAAGTTCCCGATCCATCTTCGCATTGATCCTCGAGACCGTGAAGCGGATACCAGTCAACATGTTGTATGCTGTCACGTAGTTGACATGGTTCTGATCCACCTTGGTGCCCACAATGACCCGATCATCATCCTCCTCTTCACGCCTGCGTCGCACGGCTCGCTTTTGCTTAATGGCTTCGGCCCACCGGGCCGCATCTTCGTCTGGCGGCGCCTCGTCTGGTGTGATATCTTGTTGTGTGCTGGTCTTCGTTGCCCGTCGGATCAGGCCGATTGAGGTTCGCCGGAAGCCTGTTGTGGGTGACATGCGGCCGGTGCTGTAGGCCGCATCGTCGGGGTACTCTCGACTATCTCGGCGGACACTCGGCGTCCTGGGGACCTGCAAGGAGTGGCGATGTCGCATACTAGAATTCTGTGATTCGGGGCCAGGGGCAGTATCGAGCATTGATGGCACGGGAGGAGAGGAGTGGCGGTGGGGTCCGGGTTTCGCGTCCGGGGTCAAACGATCGGAGTTAGGGGTATGTCGACCATTCTCGTCGGACTGGGGGATTTGCAATAGCGAAGTTGATGGGGAGACCGATTCATCGGCGGAGGGTCGGTGGGCATCGCCGTTAGCTGTCAGTTTCCCGGGGATCGGGCGACCGTTCGCGGTGCCATTGGGTTGGTTTGACACAGAGGATGTCGGAACGACACCAGGCCCTGTTTCGGAGAGTTTCCGATCCAGCGTTGCGGATGGGCGCCCGTTTTCGCGGAGATCCCTGGCGGATCCATTGCCTATGGAGTGCATACTGCCGTCTTTGGGGTGTTGGATTTCGCGCGTGTAGGAGCCGACACTGGAGCGGGGGCCATTCAAGGAGTAGGCACTTCCGTTCTTCAGGTCGTTCACCAGATGCCGGTCATTCTGGTCGGCGTCGCCGTTGCCGTTGGGCCAGTTGGTCCACAAGAAGGTGTTCCCCACAGGGGCTTTGTCGTGCGACTTGCGGGAGGATTCGAAGGAGCGAGGGTGGGTGGCCGTGGCAGTGGCGGTCTGGTAGGAGACGTCGTTGGAAAAGGATGGCATCTTGCGGTTTGACGTGCACTGTCAGGACCGGCAACCCGAAGTGACGGCAGTCACCCTTATTGGCGGAGACTCAGGAAAGTTGGGAACGGAACCGAGTCCAAAGAGGCAAAAAAACAGGAAAAAGAAAAAGCAGAAGAGAATCAGTACATAGTCCAGAGTCAAGAGGGGAAATGGTTGTCGGGGAGAGAAGAATTACAGGAATTACGACACGTACTGGACGGACTCCACCATTCAGCTCTGCCCTATCTCCGTTCACATTGTAGACTTATGTCCAACAATACTATATGGAATACATAACACGCTGCAAATACTATCCTTTCCTACTACACTACCTACAGTACTAACCTACTCCTACTCCTAATAGTTATACCATTGACTCTGCCGTAGGCTGCGACATAAAACTCAGCACGGCTATCCTTACTCCTAACGGCCTGCGCCCCTCCAATTTCCTCCCAATGGAAATGCCCAGTTTTCCCAGTACTGTATACGATGCAAGGAGATCGATTTTCGTCATTTCAGCATGTGACCAGGCTCTTTATACGGACTTATACTTATGCTTATGCTTAAATGCCAGCCCTATGTCAAATTGCGACCCTGGGTATCCCCAGTCGACTCCCCATTACTATCCACTTCGTAGAATTCGGGATCAAATCTCTCTCGGGGCCCGGAATACATCTGAAGCGTTCCAAAAATAGGGCTCCCCATGTTCCGTGCTCCGAAATTATCAGCGCCACAGGGGCAGTTCTCCGTGGCTATGGCCAAGCTTAGGCTGGTCTTTGGGCTCATGCTCGACTAGTATACCCCGATGAGGTACGGAGTACTTTGCTGTAAATTCATGCTGGCTTATACTTACGTTAGGCATGACTATACTGTAGACGTCCAGCCCTGGAATACTCCGTCACGGGTATCTCGAGTCAGGCCCACACCCCATATACCATCAACACGAATCAATCTACTAGTACAGAGTCCCATTACAATGTGGATTGTACATATCTGCTGCTCCTTTTCTTTTCCGAATCGTGAGAGCACTCCGGCGCGGAAAATGCGCCCAATGCGCGAGATCTACAGTTTGTTTACCAATGCGCGAGAATACCCCGGACCAGTCTCCAGTCACTGTCATACCAGAGATCGAGTTCACAGAACATGGAATTGGAATTGAATCACATACAAAATAGTAAAAGAAGGCCCATTCCCCCAAAGCAAACCCCACCGCAGGACGCCATCCATTGTGGAGAAAAAGCAAAGTCATCATAACCAAGATATTCCCAAAAGAAACCGACAAAAAGCAACAAGACCGTCAGAAAGAGAGATCAATCGGCCCAAAAGAAATTACAGGAGAAGAACAAAGGAATATGGTACCAGTGGCCCTCCCCGGAAATGCGCTCGTAAAAAAGATAGGGAGAGCGGAATCTGGTCAAAAAAGAAAAGCAAACTCATCACCTATTTCTTGGTGGTGCGCTTCTTGGGGGCTGCCCGGGCTACCTTGGGTGGCGGAGCAGTAGTCTTGATGACGCGACCAGACTTGGTCGTGCTCAGAACCTTGGGCTGCTCAACGATGGCAGGGGCCTGGTATATTGATTAGTGGATTTTCCAAAGCGCAGGATCCTTGAGCTACTTACAGCAGTGCTGGTCTTGCGGACCTTGCCAGAGTTGGCCTTGGGCTTGCCGGCAGTCTTACCAGGAGGCCTACCGACAGGCTTCTTGGAAGCTGGAGCTGCCTTCTTGGCCGCGGTGGTCTTCGCTGTGGTCTTTGCAACAGCCTTCTTGGGGGCGGCCTTCTTAGCGGCAGCAGGCTTCCAGGCAGTCAGCATATGCAGAATTTCAAGATCGGACGGAATCTTACCTTGGAAGCGGCCTTAGCGGCTGGCTTAGCGGACTTGGTAGCAGGCTTCTCGGCGGCCTTTACAGGAGCCTCTTTCTTGAAAAGCTTCAAGGGTCCAGATGGGCCTGGTGAACGCGTCAGCTGACAGATCATATGACAGAAAAAAAGATGCAGGCACACAGCGAGTCTTGAAAGTCGATGGGAAACAGGGAAAATTGAGGAAGCGGGTGAGATTTGCATAGGAATCTTGAGCGATGCAAAACTTACCCTTGGGCTGAGTGAACAACTCCTTCTCAACACCAGACTTGATGGCCTTGTTGAACTGGACATCAAAGGTGCTCTGAGAAGAGACGTTGAGCTTGTTGTTCGACTGAACATACTTCTTGATAGCCTGGCGACTGTGGCAAATCCGTTAGTGACATTACTCTGACCGCGACACGGCCGAGGTCAGTCGCAGGGAAAACCGCCAGAAACATACCTGCTACCATTGCGTTCCTTCAACTATAAGTCAAAGAAAAGATCGGTTAGCCATGAGAAAAGATCAAACAGAACAACAGATTGTTGTGGCTGTGCCCAAAGGCAAAGACGTGTCACGGTCGGGCGCGACCCGAATCACAACAACCCGCGCCGGCAGTGATCAACTTACGCTGATGATAGCATCCTTGATCATATCTATATCGTTCTCATCAGCAGGTGCTCGCGACCGTAGCCATCCCAAAACCGCGTTTACGCGATGGGGTGGGCGTTGAGGATCAGTGCAGACATACCACGGTAGGAAGTGTGAGGAGCAGGCGCGGCCTTCTTCGCGCTGGTAACCTTCTTGGGAGGCATGGTAGAAGATTGGAACAGTTTATCAAACCTGGGGAAAGAAGAAAGAAGCTGGTCCAAGATGAAAAAATCGGGAAAATGGGTGAAAGCAGAAGAGGAAGAGAGAAAAAAGAGCAGAAGGAATGGGTAGGCCGCGGGGCATCCGTGATTTATAGGCGAACGGAACTGTTGACACAAGATCACCAGGGGGAAAAAGCACCTTTTCTTTCCTTGTCCTTTTCTGCTGGCAGTTTCTATCTCGGCTGTTTTAGTCTAGAGTCTCTGTGTATCTCTTTGCTCGTCGCTTCTACACCGTTACAATTGAGCCCACTGCCCAGGTGGGAGCATCCCGATTACATCGCACCCTTTCTTTGACACCCATGCATAATATTCGGACTCCTTTACTGAGGATTAATGTATTCAACATTCAAAGCTGTCCATCATACTATCACAGCTCTACTCATCATCAGATGGAACAGTGAGCGCTGAAGACCTCCAGGGCTGAGCAGCTCCAGCGCGTCGCTTTCCCCTCCATGGAAATCGCGCATAGAGAATGAACATATTCCCAGTCACTCTGGCACATTTCTCCAGAGATGCACATTCCAATGGGTGTGATGATCATCCCTCTCTGCTGGAGCCGGATCTGGCAACCCTTTGCGGAATCCAGATCTCCCGAATATGCTGGTTATACTGACATGCTGATCTACCATCAACCCATGCCTGCTTGGCAGACGGGGTTTCAAGCTTCAGGTTATTCTTATCGCTCCCTTGTGTGGGATGGACCTGCATCACCTCGTGTGGGAGTCACGTTCTCCCCGATTTTGGGGGACTGCCCAGGTGGACTTGATGATGTCTAGACTTTGGACTGGTTGTTGGGCCCTGGATATCGGTACCTAGCTTACTCTAGCTTGACTCGTTCGATTCGTAGACTTTCATGGGTAAGGGCTGTTCTACCTTGAGTGATTTCTTGTTTCTTAATGCTTCACCGTGTTTCACACGAACCTTGAATGCGTCAGAAGCCGAAGATCCCTCTTTATATATCCCTCGAATTGTGGGCAAACTCACTCCATATCTCCAATTTGGAACCTTTGAAGGCTACTTAGGTACTAGGCAAATTCCAGCATGATCATTCGGAGATTGACTTGGTGTTTTCCAAGATTATGCCCAATGCTCACATGGCCCCAATGCCAGCGACCCTGCGATATCCCAAGAGAGGGGAAACTAGGCCTGGCAACGCCACAGCATCAGAACCAATAAGAAGCTGCATGATCCCGATACAGAATTCAAGTTTATACTAGGTAGTGGAGAGAAGAGAGAACATGAGCTATAGTACTCAGTAGAGTTAGGAATATATACTCGCCAGACCACATCATTCTCTAGTGTACAAAGTGTTCATGGTCCATGACTTACACTCCAAGGCCTAGTGGACAAGAAAGTGGAATCGACGATCCCCTCCAACTCATTGGTCAACCACCTGGACAGGGCCCCGGGGAGGCAGCCCTGGAGGTCTGCACCCGCAATCGGCCAACCTTGGAAGTCGAGTCCAACACGCTGATCCTACAACACCGGGATATGCTATTCACTTCTCAGCAGGAAATTTACTTTTGGTCCCAAGTCTCTACATAAGAGTCCAACAATGAAGGATGCTGCAGTTGTGTGTGTTGAGATCATTCGGGAGTTGTTGCGAGGACCCGGATTGGCTCGGGATCTACTCCAGCTTCCAAGGTTGCGAGGTTGATCTTCTGCAACTGCAACGCCAGACTCGGGAGGGGAGACTGTCGAACTAAAAGACGGCAAAGAAAGGTGAAGACCTTTGGACTGATGGTTTTTTAAATGATTCCGTTGACCGTGGCGGGAAAGATCAGCCAGACTGGTTCCAAGGGGCCCGGCTTGATCCTGTCTGATCTCGGTGCTCAGAGGCTGGGAAAAGTTTACTGGGATGTTCCAGGGCCTCAGAGGTACCTGGGAGCCAAGTTTGCTATCGCACAAAACAATTGGGTTGTATGTTACAAGGAAAACATATGTCCTGTCCCGAGTCCGGCATAGAGGACGGGTTCTCCGACCCGAAAGCGATGCATCCATAAAATATCAAGAATTCACAAAACGCCCACGCCAGACCAGCTCATGTTAGATAGAGAATAATTTTATGTCGTCAGTTCCAGGGATGATTGCAAATTCCCAAAAACCTACCCCGCCCCGCGAGGCTTAGATTTGGCATCTTTCTTCGCCTTCGCATCATCCTTCTTTTTCTTTTTCTGCTGCTGGAGCTTTTCATCATGCTTGCGCTTGAGGGATGCCTTTTCGTCATCGGTCTTAGCGACGGGCTTGAAGAATCCCTCCAGCCGGGACTGTTGAGCGGTCTTCAGGTGCTTGGAGAGGCGCGCCGCACCGTTGCGCACACGGTCTTCGTTGAATCCCTTGTCCTTGACCAAGAAATCAATCAGGCCTTCAATGTTGGGGGCATCCCACTTAAAGTCACAGTCGGGGTGGTCTGCAGCACGGACGTCCGGATCGGTGAAAAGGTCCCGTGCATCTTGGTATGGCCAGTCCTCGGGGACGACAAACTTCTGCTTCGGGTCGTTCTTCATGAACTCAAGGACCTTCTCAAGGGACTTGTGTTCTTTGATGAGATTGAGGGCAGTGTGGGCTCCCACCTTGGGGATGGGCTCCAGGTAGTCACAACCCAGTAGAATACAAAGATCAATAAACTGTAGTGATGGTCAGTCCCCGTACCATCTGAAAATCGAGAGTAGAACAACCCACCTGTGCACGATCCATGTTCAGACCCTCCAGCGCCCGGTCCAGGTGGATTTCCTGAATGGGCTCCTTGCGCTGCTCACTGAAGGTGAGGTGGCGCAGAAGGATAGGCGACTCGAAGCATAGGGTATCCATATCCTCGGACGCAGCTCCATAAACCTTGCCTGCACGCGCCAGAACAGCGCACTGTGCCTCAGCCTCCGTCGGCGCATTGATGTAAGGGATTCCCATCAGCTCGAGAAGCTTCTTGCACTCCGCATTGTGCTCCCGGGTAACGCGGACCGTTCGGCGGGAGAACTTTTCAATGTCTTCCGCCGTACCGGTTTCCTTGGCCTCCTCGTGGGCTTCGTGAGCTTCCGCCTTGCGCGCAACACGCTTTGCCAATTCGCCAGACTTGAGCTTCGGTGGGGCACCGTCGAAAACGTAAAGAGGCTTGATGCCGTTGTCCACCATTCGTAGCGTGCGGTAGAACATGCCCATCAAGTGGGAAGTGGTCTCTCCGGACTCACTCATGAGCTGTTGACCTTCCGAGCGAACGGCGATCAGGAAACTGTAAATGCTCATGGACCTGTGCTGGGTTAGCGGCTAATGAGGTTAAGCTATCGGTATAGCTATGACATACGCATCCTGGTGGAGAATTTATGTCAGAATATAAACAGCGTAAGGCGAGCAGCACGGCCTGAGCATGACTTACAATGGCGACCTTGCGGCCAAAGTGGTTCTTGATCTCGCCCGTTTTGATCGCATCGGGGGCGTTTTCGGAGATAACCTGATACAGATCTGGCGCTCAATTAGCAAGAAGCATAACTTCGGGGTATCATTCTACCACTCACGCTTGATACCCATCTTAGCGGTGAATTTGAGGCTTTCGTGGTCAAGGTGCAATGCTGAGTAGAAAATGGAGCTCGGCCTGTCGGACCACGCGAACGCGCCTCCAGGCGCGACCTATTTAAACCCGAAGAGGAATAGCGTGGTGTAGTGTCATGTGACCGGCGGAGCTCGAAGCCAATTCCTGCCTGATTGATGCCTGGATATGCATATATGCCTCAGGCTGAAATCCGGCTTATGAGTAATTCGGTCGAGAACCGGCGCGCAGCTGCGACCCCGCCTTTCTCTTCCCCGGAATGCGCCATGTGGAGGATAACCTGGCCTTCATAGCACCATGAAGCGCAATCGCATACAGTTCGAGGCCAATGGCGAGGCTTCGTCCGCGTCCCCTCCACAGGGTACTTTTACCCCCGAGGAACGGCCTCACCACGTCCCGAAGATCTCTCGACGCATACGAGCTTGCACGGAATGTAAGCGGCACAAGGTGCGCTGTGATATGAAGGCAACTGATTCAACATGCTCGCGCTGCCAGCGCATGGGACTGGAATGCGTTGTGAACAAAAGTCTCCAAACGTTACTCGAAGATGAGGCCGAGTGAGTGTCCACCACATCTCACATAGGAGCATATACTGATGGTGGCGTGATAGTTGGAAATCAATGATCGAATCGGCAATGACAGATTTACTGAGAAAGTCTCAGCTACCTGAACTATCATACTATCAAGCAGGCGGCGGCTCGACGGAGACGCCCTCAAAGAAGCGAGACCGGAAAGCCTCAACTGTCTCAACCGATGGTAAAGGACTTACACACAATCGGGCCGCGCCAGGGGATATGGCGATTGAGAGTACATCTACTTCAGAATCTAATTACAACTTCCCCCGACAGCAACCGCAGTATTCGCTGGATCAGGAGGAAACGGGCGCCGCCTCCTTGGTCACCGCACCGATGGGCAGTCTGTACGAGGTGACGCAGCTGAGTGAGAACCGTGACAATTCACCCGGACGAAAGCTTGCCCCTGACCAGACATTGGTTACCGATTTCATTTCACGTGGCGTGGTTGATGTTCAAGAGGCAGAGGAGCTGTTTTATCAATTTGATCAAGTCCTCAATCGCTACCTATGGGATGGGGCATTACTGGCACACAAGGATCTGACATCGGCTCGAAAGTCATCATCGATGCTTTCTGCTGCCATTTTGGCTGTCACCGCACTTCACATGCCGAACAAGGAACGAACTTTTGACACATGCTACACCGAATTTGCAAAATTGGCCTCAGAATCCATGTTGGGCCATCACCATACATTAGATGACATCCGTGCATTATGTATTGGTGCGTTCTGGCTTGCGGATGTCAGCTGGAAGCTCTCTGGATATGCCGTGCGCATTGCAACCGAACGTAATCTGCACCAATTCTACCGCAAAGCCATGCAAGGCTCGCCTGAGCACTTGGAACAGGCGAGACTATGGTACCTCCTTTATGTGAGTTGAGCTGGAGACAGCTGGTTGAGTTATTTCTGACAAGCTTAGACATTGGAACACCACTTTTCGATCGCATACGGTCGACCACCCATGATCCACGAAGACGCAAGCATCACCCAACACAATATCTTTACACAGAATCCGTCAACTTCACAAGGAGACCTCCGACTTCACAGCCAGGTTGATCTTTTTATAATCCTCACCCGTATATATTTTGCATTTGGCCCTGATGTCGAATTAGAAGTCCCCGAAAGTGACTTTTCCAAGATTGATCAATTCGACATCGATCTAGGGAGTTGGAAATCTTCATGGCTTCCTCGACTTGGTAAGTGGCGTACATGAAAGACCCAAATCATCGATTGACACGCTATTACAGCGGGGAGTCGCTACGTCGGCGCATACCCATACAAGGCCGTGTACATGCACTACCACTTCTCTCGACTACAACTCAACTCGGTCGCCCTCCGCACATATCACTCATCCACTTCTTCAGGGCAGATGTCATTTGAACGCCGAAAGCGCGCCAATATAGCAGTTGAATCAGCCATTGCCACTCTCCAGGTTTGCCTAGACGAGCGTGATATTCAGCGTGCCCTTGTTGGGGTTCCGCTGTATCTTCACAGTATGATCACATTCGCCGCAGTTTTCCTACTAAAAATTGCAGCTAGAGTCTGCTCGAACGGAGCCATTCCCGGCAGCCAGGGAAAACAGACCTCCATCGCCTCAGCGGGCCTACAAGTCGATGTCAGCTATGTGCGTGTCCTTGTAGGCAGGGTCGTCGATATCATGGTGGCATGTAGCCAGCGTGCGAGTGAACGCCATCTCAGCCATCACATCGCCCGCGGGCTCCGTAAAATGCTGACTGGCTTGGAGGAGTGGGAGAAGCGTACCACTGGCACCCAGCAGTCGATTGGATCGGCTTCGCAGGACCATTCTTCCCTCTTCAAGCCCGTTACCATCCCCGGAGCTCAGATGCTCGGAGAACGTGACACTATCTTGAGCCATCCGCCTCCACTGCTTGGGGTTGCTCCGCTGTCTGCTGAACGTAGCAATGGATTTGAATCTGCCACTACCCTGGGTAAACAGGAGCCGGGTCTTTCGGAGGGCTCGGTAGACCCCATGATGGCGGACCTGTGGGGGTTCGACGAGGATTACTTCCCAACAGGAGTGTTCGACTTCCTCCAAAGTCAGATGCCAGCATGATACGTTCCGGCCTGAGCACGTTGCCTTTGGGAGCCCTCTCGATTGTTCTCTCTACACATCTTACTAATGGCCTACGATTAACGAGTACGATCGTTGCATGTAAATACATACATCCAGAGCATAGCATTAGAGCAAAGAACAATTAATACCCTGGGCGAATATTGTAATGAACATATGGAGTACAGCTTCGGCGTTTAGTATATGGGAGCAGAGGCAAGAAGACCGAAAAAGTCCGAGTTGGTTGAACACACGGAACCAGAAATCGATTGCTCGGACACTCTGTCGAATCAGATGAGCCGCAGTGATTCACAGGTCCAATCAAGGGGCTACGAGCAATGTAAGTGTAACTGGATGATCTTCATGACCAGGGCTCGGTGATTCTCTATACAAGTCAAATTGCCGAGGTCTATCTTGAGCGGTCTATTTGACTGAGTTCCCCGCAACAAATTGATACTCCATCCCTTCCCCCACAGTCTACCTTTGTCGTCCAATTCACAACCGACAATGAACCGCTCAATTCTTCGCGCAGCTACTCGCTCAGCCAAGGCTGCTTCTCCCTCTGTAGCAGGGCGCCGCTATGCGTCCTCGGCTGTCTTCAATTGGGAAGATCCCCTAGCCGCGGCGGAGCTCTTCACGGAGGATGAGCTTGCGATCCAAGATACCGCACGCCAGTACTGCCAGGATAAGCTTATGCCCCGAGTCTTAGGTATGTGTTTTGTCTGTCCCTGTCGCGAAAAGGTGATCTGACGTCACCGGATTTCCAGAGGCCTACCGCAATGAGGACTACGACCGTCGCATCCTCGAAGAAATGGGTGACTTGGGTCTCCTCGGCGCATCAATTGAGGGATACGGTTGTGCCGGTGTCAGCACCGTGGCGTCTGGTCTCATCACAAAAGAGGTCGAGCGGGTAGACTCGGGATACCGATCAGGCATGTCGGTGCAGAGCTCCCTCGCCATGACCGGTATCTACGAGTTTGGCACAGAAGAGCAGAAGCAGCGTTTCCTCCCGGGCCTGGCAAAGGGCACAACCTCTGGCTGCTTCGGACTCACCGAGCCCAACCACGGCTCCGACCCTGGATCCATGGAGACCGTGGCTCGCGAACACCCCACACAGAAAGGCATGTACCTGCTTTCCGGCAGCAAGACCTGGATCACGAACTCGCCGATCTCAGATCTCGCGCTCGTGTGGGCGAAGCTAGAGTCAACGGGCAAGATCCGGGGATTCATCGTTGAGCGTTCGCGCGCCACGCCGGGCTCCTACGAAACCCCGGCTATCAAGAATAAGAGTGCCCTGCGGGCTTCCGTCACCGGTATGATCCAGATGGATAACTGCCCTGTGCCCGCGGAGAACATGCTGCCCGACGTGGAGGGTCTCAAGGGACCGTTCACGTGCTTGAACAGTGCCCGACTGGGCATTGCTTTTGGTAGCATGGGTGCGCTGGAGGACTGCCTTGCCCGTGCGCGCGAGTACGCCCTGGAGCGCAAGCAGTTCAAGGGAAACCCACTTGCCAAGTACCAGCTAATCCAGAAGAAGCTGACGGATGCTGCCACGGACGCCGCCTACGGTACCCTGGCTGCGGTCCAGGTGGCTCGGCTTAAGGATGCCGGCAAGGCGACACCCGAGATGATCTCGATGGTCAAGCGTCAGAACTGCGATCGTGCCCTGGCCAACTCTCGAGTGTATGTTTTTTGCTCCTTTGATTTGACTTTCGAATGCTGACAGTACTTTCAGTCTGCAGGAGGTGTTTGGCGGTAATGCTGCGAGCGACGAGTACCACATTGCCCGTCATGTGGCCAACCTGTTTGTGGTGCAGACCTACGAGGGCCAGAGCGATATTCATGGTGAGTCTATGCCTTTATGCTCCATGCCTAATGACGTCGGGCTAAGACTAATACTTTCCGACAGCATTGATCCTGGGCCGTGCTATTACAGGCGTCCAGGCTTTTGTTTAAAAAAGGGAGAGAAGGACTGCTCGAGTATATAGACACATAGCATAACATAATTGTACAGGATAGGGCCCTGAGGCGATTCCTATAAAGAACCACAATGTCCTTCCCTTTCGGGACAGGCGGGACCGCATATCCACGTGACATCATGAGGGGCACCTGCAGTTTCACATACCGTTTCAATACCCGTACGACGCATAGTGCCCGGCCATTTATGATGTATCAGCCTCGCAGGTAGTTCTTATGGCCCCTACGGAGTATTGCGCGAAATGATGGGAAACGAGTCGAATATGTCTACGGCTGAGATTTCCTGTACCTTCTTCCCGAGGTTTGACTATTGGACTGTCTTATATCAAGACGTAGCCCAGTACGATGCCTGTAATGCCTGTACGCATGTACGCAGCAAGTGAGATATACCAACAAGCCACTGAACACCTGAATAGAATCAGAAGTGAGACCAGGCAATATAGTCCAACATTCAAAGGTCCATAATGGATTCTTTCAGGGCTGAATCATCAGATGTGTCATCGGGCTGTGGCGGTATCAGCCAGTAATACTGGGCAGTAAAGAATCGATTCCGCCCACTTTTCCCCTCTCTCAATAATCTTCTCCTTGAAGTTCTCTTCTCTCTTCCACACAAAGACGTAATCGTATGTTGACCTGGATTCCTCTTCCCACCACAAACTGACTCCTTCTTAAGTCCTTATTACTTTCTGCAAATCTTGCAATCTTTGCCCGTCATGGCTCTCAAGCGCATTAACAAGGAACTCACTGATCTCGGCCGGTAAGCCCATCCGTCATCGCCGTCTTCTTATTCAGATTCTAACGATCCCCAGTGATCCCCCGTCTTCCTGCTCCGCTGGTCCCGTCGGCGATGACCTGGTATGTACTACCCCCTCGCCCCTGTGCCGGCCCCCGATTTAGCGGGGTACAAGCACCCCGCCGGTTGCCTGACATCAATGAGGGGCCATAACTGACTTGTCTTTTTTCCCGTATTAGTTCCACTGGCAAGCCACCATCATGGGTCCTGTAAGCACCTCTTCACCCTCAATCTTTTCTCTGGGGACCTTGGGGCCAGATGATTCTCCCCGCGAAGGCCCAGAGAGAAACCAAACATCGCTCAGCGCTAACGCATCAACCAGGGTGACTCCCCATACTCTGGAGGTGTCTTCTTCCTCGCCATTCACTTCCCTACCGACTACCCCTTCAAGCCTCCCAAGGTCAACTTCACCACCCGCATCTATCACCCCAACATCAACTCCAACGGCAGCATTTGTCTGGATATCCTGAGGGATCAATGGAGCCCCGCTCTCACAATCTCAAAGGGTGAGTACCTGCATTTTGGCACCCACAAAACCACCGCTAACCGCATCTCAGTGTTGCTTTCCATCTGCTCGATGCTCACAGACCCCAACCCGGACGATCCTCTTGTGCCCGAAATCGCGCACGTCTACAAGACCGACCGACCCCGTTACGAGGCCACAGCCCGCGAGTGGACGCGCAAGTACGCTATCTAAATGTGAAACGACAACTTTCATTTCTCCCTTATCTCGCTCTCGCTGTCCTCAATAACCCCTCGGTCCCCCTATCTCGCTCGACCACTTTCTCTCGGTTCAAAGCCGCTCTGCATCTTTTCCGCTTTCCATTTCCCGCTTAGATTCAGTCGCGAAAGCCTGGCGTACCCGTGGTCGTAGAAACGGTGTATTTTCTCCCTCCGCCTTTTTTTTTCTTGGTTTCGAAAATTCAAATGCTGGTTCTTGCACCTTTTTCAAATCCCCTCTTGCGCTTAGGGTGTTCCATTTGTCGACAGGGCCTTTTTTCCCCTTTCATCACTTCTGTGTCGGGTGGAATTTCGGGGCCATTCTCATATCCAACGATCCTTATGACAACACACTGCATTCATGGCATCTGTTTTTTTCTGCTTTCGCGAACGCTGCAACCAGTCTGTTTGCTGAGGACTGGAAAAATGGACTTCCTTTACGGATAATTCGCTGTTTTGTAGGGCTCGGGGGATATGTTCATGACTCGGGGAGTAGACCTGACTGCAGAGATCGGCTGGGAATCGCTGCGTAATGTGTGTCGAGTGCTTGGGGTGACCGTCCTTTTTCTTTTTTTTTTCTTTTCTTGCAAATACCTAGGTAGCACAATCCAGCCCTGGAGGCAGGCCCGTCTCTGTGTTGAGAATTCTGAATCCTTTCAAGATTGTAAGTCATACCTAGTACCTCCCTAGAAGTAGTGGCGCAGAGTATGGAGGGGGTACCCGTGCCCAGGTGAACATACTGCCCAGTGGTGGTATGCCCAGGTAGGTAAGGCTACCTAGGTAGAGACTGGATCGACGTCTGGGCATCTACATTGTGAGTGGCCTCGGAGGGGGGTCGGAGAAATAAATATAAAGCAAGGGTGGTCCATGTTGGCGAACCGGGACATGCACATGGATATATATTGTCGAATCAGACTTAATTGACTTACTTCAACTCCATAGATAGGCATGACATTTCATGCAATTGGGCACGCGAGAGTATTCCCAATTCCGTTAGACCCTTAGGTCGACGGATTGCAGCCCGGGGGGCATGAGCAACAGCAGACCGCACGTTCGAAGCAATGTCAGTATGTGAGCTTGCCCAGGTGAAAACGAAAGGGCCTACCACTGGGCAAGTTTGATTCACTACTCCATAGATCATATTGCAGATTCAAGAATGCATTTCAATTTCCCAACTCCATAAATGTATGTATATATCTGTGTAAATGCAAAGCAACCCAAAATGTCTTGAACTCCGAAATCATAAATCTAATCTGTCGTATGGAAACCTGCAACCGAATCTCATACCAGACTTAGTTCAAGTCTAAGCAAATTCGGCAAAAAGAGAAAGAGAAAGAGAGGGGAGAGGTGGCCAAGTCAACCAGGCTAGCGTGTATAACCCGGCGAGTAACGCGGCGCAGATCATGCAACCTGGCTACTGCGACGACTGCCACCTACCTTGGAGCCAGCCTTGCTGCCTTCAGCCTTGACAGTGCGCTGTGAGGCCCGAGACACCTGACTAACGGAATCAGCGGGTCTCACAGCCTCATCGAACTTGGAACCGGACTTGGAGTGCACGCTCGGCTCCCGCTTAGAATGACTGGAGCGATGAGAGCGGTGCGAGCGGGTAGAATGGTGGGAACGGCCGCCAGCCTGGCTGATCGAATCATCGGGCGACACATTGGATTCAACGTCGACGTCGAGCACACTTTCGGGCAGCAATACATGACGGGCGGAGATATACGAATCCTTAGGCCCGTAGTTGTCACTGGGGCTGACGTAGGAATCCTTGGGTCCAATAGCGATGTCTTTGCTGTGGATACTCGAGCTGGAGTAGAAACTAGGTGTCGAGGTCACCGGGAGGGGGATGTTGCGCGCGGACTTGGATGACGCAACGCTGGCATTGTCCTTGTCCCTGCCGGCGTGCGAGGAGGTGCGCACGGAGCGGTGCGATTGCTGACTGTGATGGCTGTGCACGCTCTGGCTGCGGTGACTGACGGATGAGTAGCCGTCCTTGTCGTCGGAGCTGTGGCGACGTGTAGCCGAGGCGGCCTTCACGGTCGAAGCGCTCTGGGCGCTGTGCACGCTGCCTGTTGACATGTGGCGTGGCATGTCCTCATGATAGCTGCTGATAAACGTGGAGGGAGCGCAGGGGTACCGCTGCTGGGAAGCGGCACTGGCAGGCGGGTACTCGATGGCGCGGAGTGGGGCGTCCTCGTTGATGGTGTAGACCGAGCCCTCGGATGCACGGCGCATGTTGTCGCCCAGGAATTCAGTGCCCTCGTAGATGGTGCTGGCACGTGGGTTCTTGGAGGACACGCTGCGGGAGAGCGTAGACCGTGGGCCTGAGGCGCCTGAGGCGGCCGAGTAGATGCTGCGAGGTGGTGGTGGTGCCTCGATAGCGCGGAACTGCTGGGGCTGTTGCTCTTGAGGAACGTTATTGTTGTTGTTGCCAGCACCAAAGAAGGACTGAGCGGCAGCCTTGATCTGCGGGAAATCCGTGGGGAATTGAGACTGGCTCTTTGGCTCTTCGGTGGACTGTGAGTCGCCCTTGACCATTGCATATGCGATTGCCGCACCGGCAGCGGCACCAATGAGCGTACCGACGATGGTCTTGGCCGCTTTGCTGCCGTCATCGACCGGGGCCGTTGCCACGATGTACGAGGGCTGCGGCGGGGCCTGGGCGCGAGTGACGACAGTAGGAGCAGAACGCTCAACGGCTGTAGGAGCCCTGGACACCATCGTGGGTGCACGAGACTTGGCCTCAGATCTAGCTTCGGAACGAGCCTCAGATCTGGCCACAGACCTGGCCACGGATCCTGCTTCGGACCTCGGGGCGACGCTCTCTGGCTTGACGGTGCTAGCTCGACTGCTGGCCTTCGAAACCACGGATCGGTTGGAATCCTCCAGCAGGGCCATTGTTGGCCCGCTGACCGCCGATGCAGCGGACGACACTTCGGGCCGGTACACGGCTTCAATGCTGTTACCGTCGAAGTCGACGACGGCTGCACTGAAGTACCCGGAGTGCGAATCTCGCTCCTTGGGTTCCCCATGTATCTTCGCGCCTGCTTTGAGAGCGCTTATGAAGAATGAGCCGACTGCGTCTCTCGACGGGGCTGGGAAGGCGACATGAACTGCACCTGGAGGAGTTCTATATCGAAGGTTAGCATATACTGTGGCAGCACTTTCAGTTGATATCGACTCACCCAGGCTTGGTCTCAGTCATCCAGAAATCAGCAGGCTCCCCCTGCTTCTGACCGAAACCTATGTAGTCGTCGTGTCGCCCGATGAATTGGTATCCCAATGGTTGCAGACATGATAAGAAGAAGGAGGTCGAGGTTGGCAGGTGCGAGACCGTGAGGGTGATGTGAGAGACAGGCATGTTGTGTTGGATGCAAGAAGAAACGAGAGAGATGAATGGATAAATAGCTCAAGAGGAGGAGACGATTGAGCTGCAGGCAAGGAGGATATATACGGTGAGGGTGTATGGGAACTATGACACAACCACGAGGCCGAAGCTTGCCAGTGCGAACCAGCGTGTGACTCTAGCCCCGAAGTAGCAATCTCCTGAAATCCTGCCCAAGTCAAAGAACACCGCATGTTCTGAGAGCCCAGCCCCTCCAAGGTGGAACTCCCGGTTTCCTGTACGGAGTCGGGGCGAGTGGGACACGATTGGCCAGCCAGCGTCAACTCATTGTCCAGTCCGGAGGTACGCTGTACGCTGTACAGTCCCGATCGAGAGATCGGCGCCGGTTGAAACACCACTCCAATGATGGACCTTCACGAGGCGACGGATGAGGCCCAAAGAAATCCATAGGCCCATATCGGCAGTGAGGAAGGGTCTCCTGTTCCTGGCTGCTTTCGGATGCGCAGCCCAATCTCCGTTTGAATGGTGAGACGCCTGTGGCCCCGGCGATTGGACGAACCCTGCTGCCAGGTCATCGCGGGGAGTCCAAGTGGGTTCTAGTCACGGCGGATGGGGCGTCTGTTCAGGCCGTGCAGGAGCCTATGAAGGTTAAGTGGGCATCTGGCTTACTTGTCCTGCACAGAGCAAATAGCGACCTCGCAGTGGAGTAGTGCAGGGGCCAGAGGGAAATTCTTGTTCGGGGTGGGTTCCTCTGCCCCGAATGGTACCTAAACAGATTGTAGGTGTGCTGACCGCCACTGTCGGATTACTGACTGCGAGGTGCTCCGGTCCCCCGTCCTGTACAGCCCGGCACACTTGATAATGACTCAGTTTAATTTGCAGCGTACCTACATGTTTGATAGGGGTGTCATATTAGCCAATTTTGTGCAATTATGCGATGGGCAGAGGTGCATGGAACTAGTCCACCCGATTCGTGGACTCAAAGTGAGGCGTGCCACGTCGACAAAGTAGCTTATACTAGTGTTCGACCGGCCGTTGCGCTTGCGGAATATGCCTCTGATTGTGTAGCATGTACAATGACTCCATCGAGAGAAACATAAAAAAAGAACATAGACCGCTATACTGTACGTCTACAAGGAAAGAATGAAGGATAGATCAAGTAATATTGAACACAAATCCAATGTGTTCCTCGAGATCCAAATTAATGGCCCCGATCTATGTGCTGTTCACTTTTTCTGGTCAACGCATCGTAGGCGAGCCTGACGATGGAATCTCAAGGGCGCAGGACTGGCGAAAAGGAACCAAATGCCATCCGACCCGTGTGTTGAGATGGGGGAGAAGACCCGACAGTTCTCTCAACCCCAAAGCAGACAAACACAGCGACCTGGGATGAATCCCGAAGCTTGGTAGCTGCCGTCTATGTAGCATTCTCCTTAAACAAAACAAAGAGATAAAAAAAAGGCAGAGGTGGGCTTTTTAGACAAAAAAAACAACAGCCCGAAACACTCGAAAGAGTCACACCCAAGGCCCTACGTTATCGGTCACTTGGGTGCCAACTCATTCCCGCCCGTGAGCAATCCAGAGCCGGAAGGTAAAATGTGCCGTCGGCGGCGACACAGGACGCGCCCGCAGTGGGCGCGATTGCCGCTCCGGTCCAGTTGCTCACAGGATGTCCCAGACCTCTTCGGCCGCGTGGCAGAACTTACTACAGGCCACACTGGCACTGAGACTGTAGTTGCTGATACTGATGCTCTCATCCTTGAAGGTATCGGCAAAGTCATCGTGACCCTTGGCCATGGCACCGACGAAGATGGCGACGCTCTCGTTGGGCTTGAGCGACTCCAGGTAGTCCCGAGTGCGCACGAGGGGAGCCTCGAAACTCATAGTTACCTTACGGCAGTTAGGAGGCAGGTGGTCGGTGATGGGGTTCTTGATGACCTTCAGCAGCTTCTCCTGCGAGTTGGTGGAACGAATCGAGAGACGGTGGAGCAGCTGCACCATCAGACCGGCGAACCGCTTGAAGGTTCTGGGAATGCGGACTGAGGGGTTGACCTCGATCAGGACTCCCTTGGCGGTGTGAATGAAGATCTGGAGGCGACCGGCCTTGTTGACGGGCGAATCAAGGAGGGTCAAAAGGCACTACGGTTGGTTAGTAGACGTTCTGGGATTTACAATGTCTTGTGTCTGGTTTCTTTTGGTTTCAGATGACCCGGGCGATGTTGAATCGTACCTGGTGAGTGATATCGGGGCGAGCTTCGCTGATATCACGATTCATCTTGCGCATGATGCCGATGTGCTCATCGCTGTTCAGCAGCGAGAACTTCTCATCCTTGGTGCCACTACGGCCGCTGGAGACTGCCTTGTAGGTTTCCAGACTGGCGTTGGAGAGGACCACAATCAGGCGC
Organism: Penicillium olsonii; assembly: GCA_911174995.1. Classification (NCBI taxonomy): domain Eukaryota; kingdom Fungi; phylum Ascomycota; class Eurotiomycetes; order Eurotiales; family Aspergillaceae; genus Penicillium; species Penicillium olsonii. Next base: position 1,573,653 of record CAJVNO010000033.1, read on the forward strand.
TGGGTGTCCTTGTCATGAGAAGGAATGGCCACATGTTGCTCTGCGACCAGTTGGGGCAGCTCAGGAGGAGGGCACGACTGGGTTCCTGTAGACAGACCGTTAGACATTTGATTATGCAAAGTATGCGGGAGGGGTAGAAGCAGAAGTAACGAGGGGGATTGGCCCGATAAGTCACACACACCCACAGGCCAATTGAAAACTATTGATCTGGGAGCCAAGTATTGGTAACCCTTGCCGGAACTTGCTTTGAGTCTCCAAGATCAAGCGTAGGTGCGGAGCACATCCAAATGGCCGCCGGGTTGGGATAGAGGAAAAGGGCAATGGGACAAAAGAAGAATCATCGTAACTTACTCGCACGCTTTCTCTTGCCAGCAGCTTGCTCTTGTTCCGACATTGTGGTGGGCTGAATGATTGTGACTGAAGATGAAGAATTTTAGCAGAAAGTTTTGGGGGCAAAGTCGGGCCGGGCTGCAGAGCGGAGTCGTTTACTTCGTACCCCGAAATGGCTTCATTGCTTACGGCTCCCCTGCTACTCGTCTTTTGATTACTAGTAATAAGTAAATTAATCGTAGTCCATATGCTGATGCCGTTTTACCACGTTGGATTGAACGGGGTCCGAAGTACTAAAATAGCGAGCACTAGCTTCAGGCACCGTTGTCAATCTTCCGTAAGATCGTCTCCCAGGCCCATGAGCCAGGCATAATAGCGACAATTTATAGTTTTCTCGAAGTTCTGACCGGGCCCGTAGCGCAATAGCTGTCCTAGTCCGGAGTAGCCCCCCGCCATGGATGCTAGTCAGTGGCGTCCCAACCCAAGATGAGCGCAGCTGGAAGCCCATACCAGTAGACCCGGGGAGCTCTCTGTACGGAGTAGGACTTGACCTACTAGATCGACGAATCCGAGGATGTGTAACAGCTGCAAGCCGCGTTGGTGACCTTACACAACCCAATCCGACTGGTTCCTACCCGTCCCTTCGGAGCCCGCTGAGAGCTTTTGGTCCAGTGAGATGAGAAGTGTCAGCATGATTCCCGATGCCATGAGTGGTCATCAATCATTCTGGCAGGGTGATACAAGCGCCAGGGGGCCAAATCCCAAGCAGAAACCCCATTAGGCGTGAAAGGCCTGCTTATGTTGGATCTGACGTGAAAGTCCCCAGAAACACTGGCAGTGACGGCTTTTGACCTGGTTCAGCGACCGCGTTTCGTCGAAGTTCCGGGTGACAGGCCAAGAGCTCAGTCGCCACCGAGTCCAGTGAACTCTATGCTGTATACCCATGCACAGTGGAATCTGGGGGCCTTTCTTGTCCTCGTAATCTGCTGGCTAATGTCCCCATGAAGGCCAATCAGTGGGTGAGAACGGATGATCCTTCACAGAGTCGGCCCAATCAGCAAATCGTTCGTGTTGGCCCCGGCGGTGCGGTAAATTGGTAAATTGGAGATGCCCCCAGCAGTGGGCAGTGGGCAGTGAACCTGAACGCATAGTGGCCAGAGCAGCATCGCAACGGGAAAGAGCAGTTAAGCAGTCAATCAGCGCGTCCTTACGGAGTACACAGCGGAGGCCTTGCTGGCCACAGACAGCTTAAAGAGCGTCTGCCTTGGCACCAGAGCCAGGGGGAAAAGCAGTAGGGCGTCATATTTTAATCTCCCGGACTCCGTAGACTCTACCAAATGGCCCCATTGGCCGAAGAAGGGGGATTGGAGCCTGTTGGAATCGCGAGGGTCCGGTTTGACATTGTGCTCTTCAAACAGTGAAGTCGAATGGAAGAAAGGGGTGGCGACCAAATGTCTCCCGCATACCAAACACCAGGAATTTGACATTACAAAGAGATGGCTGGTGAACGAAGAGCTTCATCTTTATTTCTATAAAATCCCCTTACTCACACTTCCGGTGGCGAGAGCTGTTATTGTCTAGCATCTGCCCAGCCCGACCATCTCCTTAATTCCTCCCCTCCCCCATCGACTTCCCCTGATCCATCATTTCAATACACTTTTCAACTCCACTGAGAGTTTCTGCAGAGGAACAAAGGGATCTGGTGAGTGCACCGTTAGTCACCGAAACAATATGACCTAAAGGAGATTAGCGTCCCGCGCGTGCCGTCAGGTGTAAACCTGCCAATTTCTCAACTCCATCCCACCTTGAATGCCTTGAAATTCTTGAGAGTACAGGGCCATGCCGTGGACAGTGACCAATTCATTTAAGAGGTATGTGCCGTCTCCAACGTCCGTGTCCAGGAGCTAATCCCACCACAGAGGCCTTATGAAAACTTACGGAAGACCGACATGGCGCGTCTACGATGACGAGCGCGCCTCCAAAAAGCGACGCGTGCAGGATGAGTCGGATGAAGCTGAGACCAACCTACAATATGCTATCCGCGAGTCATCCGCCGCCGTGCTATCAAGCCCGTCGCGTCGCAACTCCGTGGTGTTATCAGAAGGCACCCTCGACGATATAGACGATCTCACCACACCACCATCGTCGCCACCCCCACGGTTAACCCCGCCGCCAGCAAATACGCGCAAGCCAACCTTTAACTTCATGAAGCGCAAGCATAAGGACGCGCCGGCCGGCTCGCCGTTGACGGAGGTCAACTCCAACAGTGTGCGATCGTCCGACCCGCCGAAGCAGAAGGGCCAGAAGCAGCCCGTGATGCGCCAGATGCAGATTGATCTGGGCACCGATACACGAAAGACATGCGCCACCTGTGGAATGGAATATATCCCCTCAAACACAGAAGACGCGGCATTGCATAAAAAGTTCCACGAGATGAATGCGACGGGAATCGACCTGGGGAAGGCGTTCCTACGCGCAAATGCTTCTCGCTGGATTTACGAAGCGACTCGATTCGATGAAGGGTATGTGGTCATTGTTGATCGCAAATCATCACCCAGCGCCAAGAGCCAGGCGAAGAAGGTGCTTGAGGTGGTCAGTAAGGAGCTCTCATCGCCAGAGATCGACGACGAAACTCTCTGGGCCCAAGCAGAGCCCCCCAAACATTTACAAGAAAGCTCTACAGAGAAGGTAGACCGTTACCGGGTGTTCCTTCATATGAAAGATAGCCGCTGTGTCGGCCTCTGCCTGACCGAACGCATCTGGGAATCGCGACCGGTCGCCACGGAACCAAATGGCGCCAACAATTCCTCTGTCTCCACCAAAGAGGAAGTCCACCCGGCCATTGTCGGAGTGTCTCGCATCTGGACCTCCGGATCTTCACGGCGAAAGGGAATCGCCTTGGATCTTCTTGATTGCGTGGTGATTAACTTTATCTACGGCATGGAAATAACAAAGGACCAAATCGCATTCAGCCAGCCCACCGAAAGTGGCAAGCGTCTAGCACATAAGTTCTTCGAGGACGAAGAGACGTGGCATGTGTATAATGAGCGGTGATGGACCTCGGACATAGGGGGGAGGTGAACTATCTTTTATTGTCAGGTCGGCATATCGGACTTTGAGCAGCGTGTTTTCTGTATCATATCTTCCCATTTCCTACCGCAGGAAGGGACAATCCAAATTGAACGCTATTAATATTCGGACTGATGTAGTTACAACCGGGACAGCCGGACGCCTCGATCGGAAAAGCGGCGTGTAGGAACAGAACATGGCGGGGAAACCACTCCTCTCCCCCCATCTCTGATCTCTAGATGTGATACTCTCTGCGATGGCCGGGTCAAATCCTTTTCGCGCCAGGCATCTGGGTGAGTAATTTGTGCATTGGCTCTTCCATCTCCGTCTGATCCCGAGTCGAAATGGCATGTTGCTAACGGGACCGTGAGACAGGAAACCCCGATCCAGTCTTGTCTCCTTCCAATATCGCCCCTGTTTTATCCAAGTCGCAAGTTACCCCACCAGCCGCCCCGGATGGCTACGGGAAGTCTTCGATCTCCCTCGAACGCGAGGTGGACGACTCGAGCTCCGATGAAGACACCAACCCGTTCCATCCAGATCTGTCCAGCGACAGCGATGAGGACAATCGGCGAGACCACTGGGCAGCTCCCGATGATCGTCCAGAATCGTTTGGGTCCACTCCACTCCAAGCTCCATCACCAGATGGATCCTCCACTTCCTCCATTTCCTCCGACCGCAATATGCGGTCATTAAGGGGTGCAGCCCCTGACGCGTCTCCGGACAACTCCCAGCACGCAATTCGCCAGGCGGGACAACCACCCCAAAGGCTAGAATCCAGTGCCAGTCCTCCCAGCCGCAGAGACCGGAAGCCTCCCCCTCCGCCGAAAAGCCATCATGGGCGAAGAATCAGCTCTACAACCACAGAAGCACCCCAGGAAGCCCGGTCTCGATCTTCGAATCGTCTATCGATCCATGGCTCCCCCAACAGCGTGACACCCGGTGCTTCACACCCCAGCACGGTCTCGCTGCCATCAACCGCCGACTTCTTATCAGTCTCGACGGGCGAACAGAGGACGACGGAAGCGACAAGCTCCCTCACGCGGAGTCAGTCCCAGAATAAGCGTCCGCCTACGCCGCCGCTCAGTCGACGACATAGCCAAATGCAGAGATCCAAGTCCACGCAGTCCAAACACCATCGATTTACCATGTCTTCATACGGCTCCGATAGCAACCATAGCTCTCGCCCCTCCAGCCCGGGTCCGTCCACCTCATCTCTTGCGTCCAAGCGAATCAGCATGCCTCCACCATCTTCGGGGAGTTTCCAGCCGACGGGTCCCCTTGCGGATGTTTCCTTGAATGTCTCACCTCCTACTACATCTAGACCATCCTCTCTGAAGGCCGGACGGCGAGCCTCGTCCTACGGTACTGCGGGGAGTGCAGGCTCAACCGGACCTCCTCCTCCCCCGCCGCCACGACGGACGCGAGACTCTATGATCCGTAGTAGTGATAGTATACCCGTTCCGGGTCCGGCGAATCAGCCTCCTTCGAACGCCTTGGACATCCTGGCGGATCTCACCAAGCTGCAGAAAGAGGTGGATGATCTGCGCGGACACTATGAGAATCGGAAATGAAGGAGAACAGCAGGCTGTTCTGTATACGAATGTATGAATCGCAGTAACCATACCAGGTAATCGAAATACCGTAGTTGAAACAAAGATCATTGGTCTGACACGGAACATGACGTCGGAATTAATTATTTAGACATTTGCCCTCCGCGACTCCTTTCATTTTAAAAATTTCGACTGTATTGGTGACCCTGGCGAATTCCCTCGACCTGGTGTCTCTTTTCCTCTCTTTCCCTCTCCATCTACAAACATCATGACCACCCCCACTCTAATCAACTTGCCGCCTCCCCCATCGGACCCGGTCACCCCGTCTGATATGGGACCGTAAGACCTTCAATTCTCTCCGCCATATGAACCTGTAAGGAACTTGACTGACTTTGGGTGGGGGAATCAGAGGCACCCCTAACTCCGGAACGACCTCCCTCTCCGCCCTCTCAACCACGGCCATCAAAGACGGCCACCAGGGTCATTTCCCGCAAGGTCGTCACGCCCACCATTCCTCCACTTCCTCAGCTACCACACTTGAAGCCGAGCGCGCAGACCGCATCTCGCGACTCGCCGGCCTAGAGCGTGTCGCAACAGCCCGAGCTGGCAATCAACAATCTGGCCATGTCCCCCCGTCTCATGCCCCCGGCTACTTCGAGAGCCAAGCCCTGAAAGAGCGCAGCACTGTCGGCAGCGCCAGCGCAACGGGCAGCCTTGGTGGTCGCACCACCTGGGCCAGTAGCAGTGATTTCTATGACGCTGACAAAATGAGCGAGGATCACGATGATGAGACCGACAGCGTCAGCAACGTCAGTGAAAGCAATGCCAGCTTGGTCGGCTTTGGCGAGGGCGCAAACAGCACCATCAGTGGTCCGACTTCGCGTCCCCCAGGCTTGAACCGTATCTCGTCCGGTCACGGCAACCGCCCACCTTCAATGAGCTCGAATGTCAGCCGCCCCAATGTTGTCGCTTCGTATCTGCAGCAGCAGCAGTATCATGCCGGGGAGAGATCGATGGTTTCACCTTCACCCGCAGGTTCGAGTACCCCCGAGCCTTTGAATGAGGATGCCCGCATGGTTGATGGAATGACCTTCGATTCGGGTGTTGTCGACACCACTGCTCGAACTCCGCGCATGGCTACGCCATCGGGTAGCAATGGGTTCGGCTCACCAGGCCGGGACTAGAATCTACTTTTGTGTAGTAGATCAAGACTTTTACGATGGCGTTTAGTTAGTGGCTTCCGAGTTCGATGCTGGATTTCAATCGCGTGTAATTCTAAGAGAATGACCTATGGAGCCAAATATTACCCCTGATTGAGATACCTGAGCCCAGTGCCCAGGTGAACATGCTCTGGTCGCAGTGCGCTGCAGTCTTGGTGGTTGGACCCGTTCCCCTCCACATTGCCACCTGTCTTCTGAGTACGTTGTACAGTAGTAAGGATCGTCGCAGGCCCAGAGAGACCTCACCAGGACATTCGAAGCTCATGGAGAAGCCGAGAGATTCAGTAGAAAGAGATCTGATAGATATAGATCGATAGCGAAATGGTCCTTGATTATGTAGATGACGGCATGCCGCCGAGCCACTTCACAACACCCGAATTTTCTTCCTTCACTCTTCACTCTTCATCCTCCCCCACCTCCAAACCACCCTCTTCGACCCTTTGCTGGCATTGACTTGTCTAGCAGTCTTCATTTCCGATTCAATTCCTACTACCGTTTTTTTGAACGCGTCCGCGATTTCTCGACGTTTCGATACGCTTTGTTCCACGATCCTTTAACCCGTTGTTCTCAGGTTATTTTTGGTCCTTTCAGATCGCTCTGTGACCCGCGCCTCTTTACACTGAGACCAGTCTCTCTGCGCTTCTGTTGGAATAGCATTCGATTATAGTTCATTCGGTGGATTTTCTTAGACTTGCGAGTTAAGATCAACATGGCAGCTCCTACGCAACTTGCTTGTGCGTGATCTCGTTCCCTGTGCTTTGTGTTTGACTTTTGGTCAAGTGTCGATGCCGATTTCCAACTGTCATGGAATCATTGCTGATTGTCGTACAGACCGCACGCTCAAGGGCATTGGCATCATGGATGCCGCCCCCGTATACGAGCCTCTGTCGGGATTCGCGAAGTGAGAATATCAGTGCAAATCCATGAGGAATCATCGCTGACGTGTCCGCCAGACCAGAGGGCAACCTCCGTTGTAGCGCCTACTCGCCATGTGGCCGGTATTACGCCTGGGCATCGCCTGAAAAGTAAGCATCCCATTTCGCTCTGATCTCACGTCACTTCCTAACTTCGCCTTTCGCTAGGGTCACCATCGTCGACCCCTCCGTCGGCCATGTCGTCGGGACCATCCCCGCCGATAACGTATTCGAGCTGGGTTTCTCCCCGCTTGGTACCTACGTGATCACCTGGCAGCGCACATCTAAGGATGCGAACGGAGACGCCGTCAAGAACTTGAAGGTGTGGCGCGCCATTGAGGCCGGAGATGAACATTCGGTCGTGGGCAGTTTCGTCCAGAAGTCGCAGACCGGATGGAACCTGCAATACTCAGCTGATGAGAAGCTGTGCGCTCGCACCGTCACCAACGAGGTCCAGTTCTACCAGAGTGACAACCTGTCCACTGTCTGGACCAAGTTGCGTGTGGAGGGTGTGTCTGACTTTGCGCTTTCGCCTGGTCAGACCCAGTCGATTGCAGTGTTCATTCCTGAGCGCAAGGGTCAGCCTGCTCAGGTGAAGGTGTTCATTGTGCCGCAGTTCTCTGCCCCTGTCTCCCAGAAGAGCTTCTTCAAGGGTGACAAAGTTCAGTTGAAATGGAACGCTTCCGGAACCACCTTGATCGTGCTTGCGCAGACCGAGGTTGACCGTACCGGCAAGAGTTACTACGGCGAGACCACTCTATACCTGTTGAGTGCCAGTGGTGCATTTGACTCGCGTATTGACCTCGGTATGTTTTTCTCCCGCAGTATAAAGGAGGTCTGGTTACTAACCATCAGCAGATAAGGAGGGACCCATCCACGATGTGAGCTGGAACCCCAACTCGAAGGAATTCGGTGTTGTGTACGGCTACATGCCCGCGAAGACCACCATCTTCAACTTCCGCGGTGTTCCAAAGCACAACTTCCCCCTCGCCCCCCGCAACACGATCCAGTTCTCCCCGCACGGTCGATTCGTGCTGGTTGCCGGTTTCGGTAACCTGGCTGGCCAGATGGATCTCTACGACATGGACAAGAACTACCACAAGATCACCACCGTCGAAGCCTCCAACGCCAGCGTGTGCGCCTGGTCGCCCGATGGACAGTACATCTTGACCGCGACGACTAGCCCCCGTCTGCGCGTCGACAACGGTGTGCGCATCTGGCACGTCACTGGTGGCCTCATGTACAACGAAGAAATGACCGAGCTCTACGACGTCACCTGGCGCCCGCAGAGCATCGATCAGCACCCACTTGGTGAGCCGCTGACCAAGCTCCCCACCCCCCACCCCTCTGCGACCGCCTACATGGGCACTCGCAAGGCCCCCGTTAAGCCAGCTGGCGCCTACCGCCCCCCAGGTGCGCGTGGCCAGCTTACTCCTCTCGCATTCAAGCGTGAGGACGAAGGTGGTGCTGCCTTTGTTCGCGATGGAGTTCCTGGCGCCAGCATGAACGGCTTCGGCAAGCCCCGGCGCCGTGAGATCCCCGGCGCCGAGCCCACGGAGGAGTATCTGCCTCCTGGAGCCGCTCCCGGCGGCGGTGTCGCTCTGCCTTCGGAGAACCTGTCCAAGTCTGCCGCCAAGAACAAGAAGAAGCGTGAGGCGGCCAAGAAGTCCAAGGAGGATGGCGAAAGCACTCCCCCTGCCAATGCGCCTACCGGCCCTAGCCCGGACCGCAACCGCAGCCGTGGCAAGAACGCCCCCAATGGCAACGGTGCCCCTAAGTCTGCCCCTGCCCCTGCCCCTGCTCCCGCCGCGCCTGTCGAGGACCCTTCTGCTCAAGACAAGAAGATTCGTGGTCTTTTGAAGAAGATCCGTGCCATCGATGAGCTCAAGATGCGTCTCGCAGGCGGTGAGAAGCTGGAGGATACGCAGATGAAGAAGATTCAGACTGAGGATTCAGTGCGCAAAGACCTGTCCGCTGTTGGATATGAGGGCTAAGCAACTGTACAAATGGAATGGAGATTACGACGTCAATGCAAATGGTTGCGTGCCCTCCCCTTGGATATAGTCAGGTTGAACTGCGGGTATGCAGCGGGTACTGGGACCGTTGAATCTAACATCTAAATCACTATCAATATCATTACCTGTCAATATCAATATGACCCTGAGATCTTCCAAGATGATATATACAAAGTCAAAAGCAATCATATACATAGAAAGTAACATGGTAAATCTATTCTATCAACTTTTTTTCCCTAGTCAAGTCAACGATCGAGTGAATTGGTCTTCAACGCCAGCCTTCCTCTCCCTCGCCATTCTCTCCCAATTAGCCCTCCACCACCAAATCCCCGTCTCATCGAGCCCTTGGGTCTCCCCTTCCTTGTGTCTCTCATGCCAAGGCTTCGTCGCAAATATGTAGTGCACAGCCCGCACTTCATCATCTCTCCAAATCGCATCATGCACCCCTTGCATACGCAATGTCTTCAGCGCATTATACACATACGGAAGCGCAATCCATCGCCCCAAGAAGACATCCGACAGCAGCTCCTGGTCCGGGAAATCGTACTTCTCGATGCGCTCGATCTGCTGCAGCGCAGACGTTATCTCACTATAGTGCCTGGCAGAAGGGCGCACAACAAGCACGCCACTATTGAGCATTCCAACTCCAGCCCCGGCAGGCGGTGCCGTATTCTGCGCTGTCGCCGCCGCCGAATGCTGCGTTGTGTATGCGCAGTTCTCGGGAACCCTAGACGTCATTAGGAATCATTCTCTAATGCAGAAACAACGGGGAAAGTAGCAGCACATACCAAGTAGCAGGGTAGTGAGACTTCTTCATGGGATTGCAGGCGCAAGCATGCGCCGCTGCGAAAACCCGTTCCTCGTCCAGTGGTAGTTCCATGAGCTCGTCCATGTTCCGCCGAACTAGGATGTCGCCGTCAAGGAGTACGATGCGGGCATATTCCTCCAGAGAAAAGACAATGAGCTTGTTCCATGTCTCGGCAAAGCGCGGGTCTTGCGCGTACTTTCTTGTGATGGCTGGTGTCACGGAGGGAACCAATTGCGCCGGGATGCCGCGGGCTCGGAGGACTTCTAGGCCTTCTGGTGGGAAGGTGGAGGTGTAGAGGGCTATGAATGGATATTTTGTAGGTTGGGCTGCGGTGGGCGAGGATGCTGCGGTATGAGAGTCTGGAGATGGGTGGTTGAGGGAGTGGTGAAGAGTTAATAGGCCCGGGAGATAAGAGAGGTTGGTGATGAGGGAGGCCCATACTGGTAGGGTTAGCTTGGGATTGGCATTGAGGGTTTGATACTCACCACGCTGGACTGGGGGTTTTGTCTGTGTCATCTCAGATGCGACGATTGACTGGAGTCGTGGAGAGAGAGAGCGTCAGTCGAGCCAAAAGTGGGGTGGACGGAGTGGATGGCGATCATATCACTGCGGGACTGGAGAACGGAGCTACTACGATACGGAGTACAGTATGTTCTGTTTGAATCTCTACGAAAAGCACAGAGTTGAAGTGGGATATTAAAATCAATCTATCTCTATTCGGCAATTATGAAGCCTCAGCACGATCCCCGATTTGCACGCCCCAGATTTGCCATTTCGCGTCTTCAATGAAGTCCCTCCGCAACCAAAGTCCAGAGCGGGCTTGTTCGCCTTGAGGTAACTGCTTAGACAGATGATCGCGCTCTTCGCCAGGCTGAGTGCGGTCCAGCCAATCGAACAACAAGCGAAGCTGCCAGATCCGATCACGAATCTGATCGGGATCAGCACCACGGCCGCGTGCTGATTGTACAATGTTGCGCACAGTGTGGGACAATGTGAGACGGGCGTCGACAGCTGAAGTACGTAGCCATTGCGGTGCCGAGACGAGATCGTTGGTGATCCGGGGTGAGCGCATTGGGAAAGATGAGGGGAGGACAAGGGAACGCTCGCGGACGTCGAGGTCTTGTAAAGATGGTAGGTGGAAAACCCAGTCCCAAGGGTTTTGCGAGGGTGAAGTTGCTGCGGATTGTTTACCAGAAAGCAAAGCGAGACGATTTGGCCAGGCCGAGGGGGGAGGTGCCTTGGCTGGGTTGGAGGGCCCAACGGCGGTGGTCGGGAGAATATCTTGTGCTTCGCTGAGGCCAGTCAATGTCGAAGCGAAAACAGATGTGGAAGAGCTCGCTGGGTTATAGGTGGCTTTGCGGCGAAGGTAGACAGAGGGGTCACCGCGGAGGAATTTATCGCGGAGAGTGTCATTTTGGCTAAAGTCCAAAACGAGAGGCCAGTGATCGGGCCCGCGGATCTCAATACGGGTGATTCCGCTGGGATCTGGCAGGAGACACGGGGCATTGACGGTGCGTAAAGACTCGCCATTGGATGTGATGGTTATAGGGATGGAGATTGGGCGACGAGTGTCAAGATCACGGGGGACAAGACAGCGTGGCTCTGCCGCCAGAACCCAGAGGTGCCGGAAAGCCTGGAGATGGCATTTATTATCAAGGACTGTAGTTGGGAAAATGGGATAGAAGGCGCAGATCAGTGATGCCACAGCCTGGTTGGATGTCCCAAGTGTGTAACTGCCTCCTCCCAGGAAAAGCACACCGATCGCCATATGCGCCGCCATGTGGCTGCCATAGGTGGTGTCGGCATCGATTCGGCCGTGAAGCGAGCGCAAACGGCGGAACAGAGCAATGTCACCCGTGCCAGCCATGACAGCAGTAGCTGCTAGGGCCACGACATCTTGACAGTTCCGCACCGAGTTGCGGGCGAGTCTGGCATCGTAGCTTCGAACGGGCAGTCTCGAAATGCGAATAAGTTGATCCAGATAGAACAATAACAGATCTCTTGCTTGGGCTTGTCCTGATCCAGCATGGCGCAGACCAAGTGCAAAGCAGAGACCCGCGATGATGTTGAAGAACGGCATGTCTTCACTGCACAGTCGACGTACATCAGTGAGCTGTGATCGTCCCCGGTAAACTTCAGGCAGGCTTTGGCTGATCCATTCAGCAGTGGGGTTGATGCTGTCCCACATGATGATGTGCCGTGCCAATGTTCTCAGCAGGAATAAGTCAGGTCGCACATAGTCAAAGCGCACAGTAGTGTCAGGAATATCGATCTTCTTAGCTAGAACTGCATCATTCGTCTTCATGAAAATGATCATGAGAGCAATGGTAGCACCAGCCGTGGCGCGATCAAGTACATGGGCAATGTCCACATTTTTAGTGCCCACCGCAATGGTCAACAGACGCTCAACAATGTGCATGTCCCGCATACCGCGCAAGTCGTCGCCCTTTCCAAGGTTAATGATACCCAAGGAGAATCCTGCAGCCAGGCGATATCCTTCGTCGCGCAAATCTTCTTGTGTAGCAGCTTGCTCGTCATGCTCGCTATTTTCAATCTCTGAAAGCATGACCTCGCTCATGCGACGATGCTGGGAGCCGCAGTATAGCATGCCAATACCCATGATACCAGCGGTTTGGGTCAATGGCGAGAGGTTCAGCTCAGCAGCCCCGAAGGGGAGCATTCTTGTAACGTGCACGGAAAGCAGACGTGTGATGAGGGTATCCATTGTTCCCAGGTACGAGGCAGAAAGTCCGAGAAGGAGACCAATGGATGTCATGGTGTGTTTCGGGGTGAGGTACTTGAAAGCAACCCATTTGGCCAGCGATTTGAGATGACCATTTAGACCCAAGGCCAACAGGAAACCAGCATGTCGATTTGTCAGGTCTTCTGGTTTATTGAATAAGATCCATGAAGTATCGATGCCCTTGGAAGCCTTGGAAATTGCAAGACCAGTAGACACGCCGTTGTGGAAGAAGGCCCAGCAGACCTTTTCTTCCGAAAATAAAGCTCTGTCCGCGCTGACAGTCACGTTGTCGGGCTTCATAACGCACTGCAAGGAGAATGATGGGATAGGGAGTTTCTCTGTCAACAATGGCAACCTGCCGCTGAAGTTGAGCATGGAGCGGCCAGTGGGCGTGGACAGTGTTCGGACTGTCACAAGCTGCACAATTTCTTTTTGTGCGTCTAAAAGATCCTGATCTCTCCAACCAGGCTCTGCAATGCACTCCGCTACCGGGGCCTTGGATTGGCTGAGTAGTTTGGCCGCCTCCTGGTACCGCTTGTCTTCCTTGAAGATTAGCTTGGTCACAGAGGACCGATCAGCCTCGGCAGATGCCTCAAAAGCGTTGATGGCATCAGTATTAAGCGCAGAACTGCTGATGTAATGGAAGTCACGGATGGAATCGTGAGAAAGCAAAGTTTGCTGTGGAGCTGTCACTGCATTGGCCTGGGCAGAGTTCATCGACATGTAGAGGTCTTCACGGTCAATCAGCTCCAGGAGCGCTGCGTTCCAGGACGTCGAGGCCTCAGTTTGAGATTGTAGCACTGCCTCATAAAGCGGAGCACCCACACCTTCGGGGAAGCTATCAATGACACTTTTCGTTAACCCCCAGCGTTGCAAAAGCTTAATCTTCTCCAGAGGCGTCGATACACTCTGAACCTCGGAGAAGAAGCCGTTCAGTGCACAAGTCCTAGGCGTGAGATTGAAACATTCACGCCACATTCGACCTTTTCGGGGGGTTCGTTCGGAAGCATTCACGATGTCCAAGAGGGAAATGAACGGCGAGGGATTCCGGTGAGAAGCAGCACTCATAAGGAACTCAAAGATGGATGGAGGTGGGAAGGGTTCGTCAGGGATCTTGAGCCCGGAGATGTAGGTGTTATCCTCGAATTGCCAACGCTCCATACTAGTCATCTCTGTTCCATAGTAGGCATCATCGGACCCCTTCCAGGACTCCCAGCCCAGCCAGCCGCCTAACTGGGCGAGGACTGGAGCCAGCAACCCTAGAGGTCTCCTTGATTCTTCTGAATCGCAGATAGAGAGCTTTTGTTCTTCGCGCAGTAGGTGTAGAGCTACAACGACGCTACACAAGGCAGTGCACCTTGTGTTCTCGGAGAATGCCTCTGAAATTGGGAGGTATCCGTCATGGCCAACAGCTCGAGCACCCTGGGGGCTTTGGAGGAACTCACGACTGAGGGCGATGCATCGAACCAATTGTGAATTTTGGCGATATGTTGACAAGCTCCCATTGCTTTGAGTATCAGCCTTGGGTGCCTTTGTTGTAAGGCTTTCGATTGCATCTTGTTCAACAATCCATCCCCAAGAGCTCCCCATCATCCACGGCGCTACGACGCCTGCCGGGCCGGATTCCAGATCCAGCATAGTCTCCCAGCTTTCCAGGTCCAAGTTGCCGCCGCTGCTCGACCTAAGCAGACTCTTCTTCCGACGCGTTCTTTTGGGTGCTTCCGTTGGCGGAGGGGACACGTAGGGGACTGCTAAGCTCAACAGGACAACAGTCATGGCGGTCCATTCGAGATCGTTTTCAATGTCCGCTTTGCCTCGGAGCCATTTGATCACTTCCCACCAAGCGACCATGATGCCATCCCCTGCCTTTTCGGAGTCACGCAATGCAAATTTGCAAACTTTGAGAATCTTCTTCACCAGGTCATTGCGGGGCTCAAGCTGGATCTGCAGTCGATGTCGCTGCTGATTTATGTCCACGAGGTCAATCTTCCCTCGAGAAGAGCCATGATCAAATCTGTTGAAGACTAAGCCTGGGTCGGCCATAACTCGGTGAACGCCGCTTTCTCTTGGGCGCTTTTCAAGTTTGTCGGCGGAAATGCCATCCGGCTCATATAGCTGTAATGGTAATGGGACATCCACTCTGATGGGACTACCCCAGAGGGTTTGCAATGAAAGCTCGCGGTTTTTAGAGTCGGTCTCACTGAGCGAGATGATGCGTGAGATATCTCCGTCTGTAATCCTGCAAGCATCCAGGACGTTTGATACATTCTGGATTCTTACAGCGCGGACGAGAACCGAACTTTGTCCGGTGGATTTCGCTTTTTTCTTCTGACTCTTCGACAGTGATTCTCGATCTGCTCTCAGATTCACAATAGTCATGTTTCGTGACACCTTGTCCACGATGCATACCGCCAAAGAGGCCGTGTGGCCCTTTTGATTGCCTCCATAATCCGTGGAAGCCAACGTAGAGACTTTCATTCGTTGAGACGCTGGCGCTTGAGTAGACTTTTGGAAAATGCCCGAGCTCGAGAATTGTGAGGAGAAGCTTTCCACTTTGTTTAACAGGAGTTCTTCGGGAAGGCCTGACGCAGATTCACGTAGCGCAGCATTCTCATATCCAGAAGAAAGACCATCACTGTTCAGCTCTTCAAGCAGCCTATCCACGGGGGCGTCCAGGAAACTGCCTGCGGTGCTGTAAACGGATCCTGTGCCCGGGGGCAGGGATCCTCGGGGATTGAAACCAAAGCTTCCACGTGTGCTTGCTCCTCCTATGGACTGTCTCAACCCAGCTCCGTGAGGCATGGTACTCGACTGGCTACCAGTAGCCATCTCTGAGAATGTGATGCGATCCTGGCTCGTCGCGAGGTCTGTACGGGCAAGCAACGAGCTGACTCGTCTGGATGCCTTGAGAGGAACACCAACATCACCGAAGTCTTGAGCTACCCTAGCAGCCAGATCGTTCTCGGGATCGGTGCGCGCTAGAGAGGCTTGGGCGGAGGGCCAGTCTTCCGTCCACGGCCCGAAGCTCTCTCTGGCTGCCACGGAGCGAGCGGCAGGAGTTGTTGCTCCGGTGGCCATACCGAAGTGAGAGCTTCGCCGAACTGACCGAGTGCCCCCGGTCTCTCGTCTTGCCTTCTCTTTCATTGAGCCTCCAGATTCATCGTCTCTGTAGCGCGCAGTCCAGATTGTGGAGATTCCTGTGGTCGTATTGACAGTCACAACTAGGATCAAAGGAGCCCCGTTCAGCGGACCCCGACTGGTGCCCAAGAGTTCGTCCTTTGGGGAGATGTATACAATCTCGTCCACGGGGTCCAGCACTTCTAGCCCAGAAGGCCTTCTTCTTGCACTGCTGACGCTGCTTTGGAGCCATTTAGAGCTCGGTGATGTCACTACCAGGCCCATTTCCGACTGAGGATTGATGAGGGAAAATACTCGAGGAAGGTCGGCACTTGAGCCCGGTTTTGGTACCCAGGAAGGTACTGAGTTTGATGATTTAGTCGAAGGACGCTTGCTCTTCCTCATGCTCGGGATGCCAAAAGATTGCGAAGCGCCTGGATCAAACAGCGAAGTAGTCATGAAGGAGTTGGGCGGCGCAGTTGGGGGCTGCCGGCCGGCATCATCGTCTAAGACCTTTCGCTGGAAAACAAGTCCTTTTGGGGTTGCGAAGACAGATTCAACCTCGAAAGGAAGGGGTATAGTATGACTGTTTCCCGCGACGAAGAAGATGTGAGCTTGCGATTTGAGGACCACAACGAGAGCCCTGGAAAGGGCCTCGTTAGACTGCTGGGGAGCCACGACTGCTACCCGCGCATCTCCATGCAGATCCAAAGTTGAGAAAGCTTCAGGTGTTGATGTCTTGCCATTGCGTTGAGCGGTCTTTCGCGCACCTTGTGTCCCCGTAGTTGCTCCAGGCCGACTGAGAGGTGTATTTCCCGATTGCTTGATATGGTCGGCAGCAAATTGAGTAAACAGGGCATGTCGAATCTCTTCTTTCTCAGGATCCATCCGAAAGACTCTTTTAACCATCCCTGCACGAGACCATACAACGCAGTGCTTCGTCCACACCAGCTCGTCGTCCACGGGGCCAGTCAATGCGCTTTCGTCCGTACATATCGTCCATTTGTAGAGATCTTCTGCGGGGTCGGGAGGGAGGATTTCCTCTGAAACCAGATAGGAGACGGCCGAAGGTTCGTGAACACCGAGGGAGCGTACGGAAGCCATGGTGGGCTGTTTAGCAGCAGTGGTGGCAGTGCGCTCTTACAAACAGGTTTGCGGTCAGAACTGTTAGTTTGGTCATTTCCATCGTAGCTGTTGGCTCAAGTCACGGTGTGTCGCTCAAGAGACATGCCGAAGGGTGAAATGTTGAAGTTGGAGAACGCGCTGGAACGCGGATTGGATCGACTTTCTTTGCTTCCCGACCAAAACAACTTCCTTTCTTCATCTACTCAACCACCCACTCCCCTCTTCCGACGTCACCACTTAAATTGCTTCTGTTCTGACGAGAAGCATATGACTATTGAGTTTCTGACTCGACCAACAATCTCCGACTGTTCATCCCATCCGTGGTGCCCCCGTTGGCACCTGTGCTCCAAGTACGCAGCAGCTTGAAAGCATCGCAAACAGCAGAATGCCCTCTTTTCCAACAACTCCCTTGGCCCGGGTCAGGGATGATGGCCTTCAGATCAGGTGTGAACAATGCGCTCTTGCAATTCAGGTTGGATTGTTGCTGATCTCGTGCAAAAATCTTTAGCTATCCGCTCCCTCATCGCATCCACACTGCCAAGGGCTACCCCCTTCGAGCTCCGAACGGATCATCAGTCATTATCTATGGCTACGATACTGGATTGAAAGTAGTCTGGCGAGGCGGGAGACGCTTTGGAGAACTCAAGACTAAAGCTCCGGAAGGGCGATCGAAAGGCGCCGAAAACCATGCAGACGACTCGGTTATGATCATTGACTCCGATGAAGAAAACGAACCTGAGCCAGCAAAGGAGGAACCGAACTTCGAATTCAGTCTAGAGGAGAGCGAGGTTGACCCCACGGCTCCGTACGAAGAGATTCTGCGACAGATTGACATTCCCCTTGGAAGTCCAGTGCTAGATTTGGCAGTACCTCGCGTTCTCCCCGAAGAAGCGCGCTCTCCCCTCGATCCCTTCCCACCCATTCTTAGGACAACCATTGTTGTTTCGGTTGTATGCTCAGACCTTTCGACCAAGGTCGTGACCTTGCCTCTTATCCCTCCACACCCTGCGCAGACGGACTCTAAGAGCTGGAGTGTTCAATCATCCACTGTCAATGGGACTGTGACCCACCAAGATATTCCCCGTGGTGTGTCTCTCACATTTACCTGCCATGAATTTGAGGAGGAACAGGACCAGCGGAAATCGCGTGGTCGCTTTGGAACTTACGGGAAATGGGACCTGCTTGTGGCTACCCATTCCGCCGAGGGAAGTGGTTCTCTCTTGTTGCATCGTATCCCTATACGCGAAAGTGCAGGATCATACCGTCTCTTGGATGAGGAAATCATCTCTCAACGACGGCTTCTACCCGCACCCGCGCAAACCATTTCTTTCAACCCTTCTGCCTGGCCCTCTGTCCGCCACGTCAACCTGCTCGTTGCATTCCACAGTGGGAGTGTCAAAATCTACTCTTGCTTCTCTGTCAAGAAAGCCTCAAAACCTACCCGGCGAGCTTCGCTGCCACAGGAGGAGCACGAAATTATCGATACAGAGGGTCGGTGGTTGATTACCCTTTATCCCGGATTTGAGCAAGGTCCTACTGGTATTCCCCGACGGAAAACAATTGTTGACGCAGAATGGGTGCTGGGTGGCCGAGCAGTGATGGTCCTTCTTGAAGATGGCGAATGGGGCATCTGGGACATTGAAGGTGCCGGTCCTGGCGCCGCTAAGGGTCCCTTGCACCGACAAGCCAGTATCCAAGGTGTCACTGGTGGCTCATTGACTACATATGCAGTTTGCGGCCGCATCATGACCCCGCCTTCCAACAGCACCTCCGAGGCGGAGCAGCGACCCCGATTCGCCCCCATGACTCCTTCGACGAGGCGTGTTCGGGAAGATGGCTTGCTGAAGGGCTCAACGAGCACAGCCAGCCCGTCACACCGTGGTCAGATCTCGGTGTTGCAGACAAATTCCTCGTCGGATGCTTTGCCCGACGAGTCGATTCTACTTCGTCACGGCCGTCAAAGCGCGGTAATCACAAGCTTACTGTCTTTGTGGCGGAATGCCATCAAAACTACAGGCACTTTTGATTCTTCCAATCGCTGCAGACTGTCCCCCTTCCAAGATGTAAATCTGATGGGACAGAACTTCCAGGCAATTGGTCACCTACCAGCACCAGCACGCCGTACTCGGGCAGCTGAAAAGCAAACATTTGATGTGCTCGTGGCAGCTGAGTACCAGCTCACAATTCTTGCGCCCAGACTGAAGGAGTCTGAGTACGAAGAACATCAAATTGCCGTGAAAAAAGAAGATACCGACGAAACAGATCAAATGATGCTCCGACGTGGCGAGCTTGATGTGGAGGGAATGGGTCGTCTACTCAACGGCATGGCCAATGGAACCGGCAATGCGCCTTTGCGCATGGGCAGTCCCGTGAAACGCACTCGTACCTTTGTTTAAGACAGAAAAGGACTTTCGACGAGCCATAGATGATTGTCACAAACTAATACCCATTTCTTCATCATAGGATTTTCTCTCTCCTTTTCCCTTTCCCTCTTGATTACTGCACTCTGCTCACTGTCTTTCTTCAGTTAGAACCCATTCGCGCTGTAAGGTGGAGCGCAAGGCGAGAATCATGCCTTGAAATTCCTCCTTCGGGGGTGAATAAGCTCTGTATCGGATGCGATATATCAAAAACCATCACAAACAAGTGCTACGGCACCAGCCCCGTGCAATAGAATGTTGCAATGCTTGTATCAGACTCTGGGTCCCACCTTCTGCCTTGCACTGCCAGAGGTATCAACCTGTCTCTTGACAATCCTCACGTTGATAGCTGTGGTAGGCAGAGGTTGGAGGTGGCCAAGGTAGGGTGCAAGTGAACATGGGTCAGATGGAACATTCTATCTAGCATCTTAGGCCTCAATAGCTACATAAATACAGAGCTCGCTTAGACTCGTATCGTCATTGAATTGCGTTATATGCTTATGTGTCATGCATTTCCAAGTAACTCCTGAGATGGTGATATGAAGCGCTGCCTAGTAGATGATCATGTCGACCTATGCTGGCCCTCCTTCAGTAGACCGCGATCACCACCGCCGCCCTTCTGCCAAAGCCAGACACCTTCGACAGCCCAGGCAGCGGCGCTGGCATGACGACCAACGCCTGAAGCAACAGGCATAGAGCTTCCGTTTTCCTCGGTCTCCTTCTGATCTTTGCTAGACTTGCTCTTGTTTCGGCCTTCGGTTTGACCGGCATTTCCATCCGCTTCAGAAAGCATACCGGCAACAATGTTTTCCTTCTCAATCACAAACCATAGCCCTTCGGACAACTGCCCGCCTCGTTCTCCAAACTCTGCCCGGCCAAGACGGAAGAGAATCCGACCAATTACCTGCCATGCTATACAGCGCTGTGCTGGGAATGTGGAGCGGGCAAGAATAGCCAATTCCGGGATTGTATATCCCGCAGCATGGGGATCGTCGCCATGGTGGTGCAGGCCCATGGTCGTCGGAAGGGAGAGAGAAGTTTCAGGTGCGAGAATTGTTCCCGTCAGTGAGAAACGTATCGCTGATGGTGCCAACGAAATGGCGCTGCTGGCTGGGTGGTAGGCGGAGGTTGAGTCTGGGTCTTCTTCATCTGCAGAGAGGGGCTGGAGCCAAGACAGAGTAGATGGGTCTTGGGATATCTCCGGGAAGTAATGTGACTGTAGGTCCGACAGGAAAGAAGGCGAAGATGGATCAAGCACTGGCATTGGTTTGGCAGGCTGGGGGAAGTGGAAAGTTTCTAGAGTTGCCGGATCGAGGGAGGGGCGCTGCGAAGCGGGGTGAAGGTCTTCGGGGAGTGTGGATGGAGGCCGATCTTCGTTTCCAGGGTGCGGCAGAGTTGGCTTTTGCAACGAGTGGGATTGCGCGCTTGGGACTCTAGGTTTGAACGGTGTCGGGGCCGAATCAGGAACATCGAACGAGACCGATTTCTTCGGCTTGGGTGATTTTTCATCGGCAGCAGGTGCAGGCGATTTGAAATCCTCGGCCTGATTGTCATCATCGATGTTTACTCGTCGAAGAAATCGTTGAAGAAGGTCTGGGTCCATCTGTTCCATCAATTCTTCGCGCTCTTGCTGTATCTGCACGTCCGACATTGCCGCCAGGTGCCGGCGATTTTCCTCGTCGATGGATTTCTTGTCATCCTGGGCGGTTGGAGGTGTGAGACTAGGATCTGGCACCGACTGGTTTGCTCGTCGCTGCTTGAAAGAAGACGGTTTGCGCGGGCGAGGCGCTGGGAATCCGGTCGAGGAAGGCGCTGGCAATTTGGGGGGCGGGGGAATAGCGGTGGGGGCAGCCCGTTCTTGGATCTCCCCGATCAGAGAGAAGGGGGCTTGAGAAGGGATCTTGGGTGTTCCAGAGTCATCATCCAGGTCGAGCACGAAGCGCTCTCCACGAAAAGCCATGATGGGTGATGTGAAGAAGAGAAAAAACTTATGTCAGCGCGGGGGATCCATGGATGCGGCTCCCAAAGCTAAAAAATGGGGCTGCAGAACGGACTAACCGAATGAGGCTAGTGACAGATGGCGGATGTGCTAGTCCCAATCGGGTTCCTCACATCTGTGCTGCACATCTATACAGTCCATTCTCCACTCCAGGGACATCATCGCCTCCTGGGTATTGAAAATTCTGGGGAACAATAATACTTGTCGTTGCCTGAAACAATGAGATTCCACCTTCGTCGCTGTATCCGATTTTCCACCTTGGCGTCAAGGGTAATATGGGGTGGTACCTGTCTTAAGCTTCAACGGGGATACACAACCTGAATCAATGCGACCTTGGTAAGCTTGCTCAACGTAAGTAAAGGAGGAAATCCAAAAGACGAGAAGACACATCATACCAGATACTAGTCAGACCGCCGATTTATCAATAGTGATCTCAGCCTGATCCTGTCACACTGGCTGTACGGAGTATAGAGGCATTAGTACCTACATCAAGGTACCTAACGTACGACGCTCAGTCTTGGAGGCAGAGATTTCAGCAGCCCAACAATGCATTATCTTGTTATTCAAATTGACCTCAAGGCTTGATTTGACCGTAGCAATCATTCCACCCGAGGAGACTTGGGATTGAGGTTTGAGTAATTTTCCAGTATAGAAGCTTGGACATATCGATTTGGCACTCTACTGCAACCCGTTTCAATACTCTTTTCCTGCGCTCCCCTTTCTCCCCTTCTCTTCCCTTTTTTTCCCTCTTTTTTTTCCCTTTCTTTTCTCTTTTCTTTTCCCCCTCCGGTTTCCTACCAACTGGCCCCTTTGCCTTTAATTTTCCACCCTTTACCCTTGGGCCCTCCTTTCCTCTCCCGCTTTTCCCCATCTGAGCTTTTGTGCACTTTCTTCGGATCTGTTTTCTATTTTCTGCTTTCCCAACACGTCTCCGCGACCGTTTCACCCCCAACCTCACTCCATCACCACCACGCTGTGGCTGGATCATAAGCCATCAATTTGTGAGGTTATTTGAATTGTTTGAATAATGTCAACGGATCCGCCGACCGCGGACGTCCCTCAGGCCGAGGGGCCAACCATCACCGACGCCAAAGATACAAGCGCCCGACGAGCTTCCGGTGCCGCCAGGCGGTCGCGTCGTAAGACGGGTGACGACCCTGACACAAAGACCAAGAAGGACAAGGAACCCAAGGAAAAACCGGCCCGTGCCCCTCGTCGTCCCCGAGAGAAATCAACGACAAATACGAACTCACGGAAGAAACCCAAGCTGGATCCTGCGCAACAAACTACTGGGGCTACTCCGGACGCCCCAGCCCCGTCGGCACCCCAATCTCAGCAGTCTCCTCAGCAAGCTCAACCTGCTCAACCTAACCAAACTACTCAATCTGTCCAACCCGCCCAATCCGCTCCTTCTCAGCCTTCCCCGTCTTTATATTCTCAAAGTCCACACCCTCCATCAGCCTCCGGAAGTATATATCAGTTGTCACAGCCACTACAGCCCCCACGTCCGCAATCTCAAACCCCAGTATCCCAACCTTCGCAACCACAACGGACAAGCGGACAGAATTTCGACCCGATTCGCTCTGCGTTCGATAATCCCTCTCCAGCTCCTGCATATAGCCCCCCTGCTCGCGCATTGTCCCCACGCAATACCTACCGTGCCAGCGCATCGCCTGCGATTTCGAGCATCATCGACCCGCCGACACAAAACCAGCATGTCTACACCCCCCTTCAACGCTCTTCCTCCGGACATGCTTCCGGTGTCGCCTCGCCGGCGGCGCCTGCAATAGCCCCGACACCCTCCCACCCATCATTAGCTCCGTCGCCTCTTCCCGCCTCATCTCCTTCCCATGGGGCCTTGCACACCCCACAACCTTTGGCGCATGCCAATCGCTATACTACGCCATACCCCCCTACCGAGCAGCGACCGACTCCCTCCCAAACACCAGTCCTGGAACTGTCACCCCCGGCGATGCGCCAGCCTCAACACCCCGCACAACCCGAGGCTGCTGCACAACCAACACCGCAAAAGCAGCAAGCCGAGGCAATGGATGTCGACACAAAGCCGCAGCCAAAGGAGCAGTCAGCCCCGAGTATCAAAAAAGAGAAGGGTGCAGCTACACCTACCTCCAAAGCCTCGTCTCCCAAGCCTGCTCGGCCTGCTAAGGAAACCCCTCACCTGCCCCAGGGCTCCGGGTTGATCACCAATGCGTTGTTCGGCGGAGCGGAAGAAGCGGCGAAATCTCCGGACTCGCGAACTACCCCCAACATCATAGTCCACGTCCCACTGAACAAGGGCAATCAGATCGTCAACTTTGCTCGGCTTGCGGAGGAGCAGTACGGGTTTGCTGCTCTGCACCCCCGTCTAGCAGCCCACAAAGCACGTCTGGCCCGAGTTGCGGCTGCAGGAGCTGCACTGGAAAAGAATGACAAAAGCGCGAAGGGAATCTCCGCGGGCGAGAGCGCCGACGAGGATCTGAGTATGGACGCCGGCGGTGATAGCGATGTGGATGGGGATGTTGCCATGGGCGGCACCGGCGCAGGAACCAATGGCGCACCATCCGAGGCAAGCGATGGAAAGAAAAAGCGCCGCAAGAAGGTCGAAGAATACGACCGCGATGACCCATTCGTTGACGACAGTGAAATGGTGTGGCAAGAGCAGGCTGCTGCTAGTAAAGACGGCTTTTTCGTCTACAGTGGGCCATTGGTTCCAGAAGGAGAGAAGATTTCAGTAGAAAGGTATAGCACAAGCCCCCTCCTATGCATTCGTCTGTACATAGCTAACCACTTGCATAGAGCCGATGGTACTATCAAGCGCGGTCGTGGACGTGGACGAGGAACAGGCCGTGGACGGTCATTGGCCTCACATCCTCATGTCCCAATTGCCGCCGCTGTGCCGATATCACAAGATACAGGCTTGCCATTGCGAGGACCTGGTTCTCGGGGTGGCACATCACGCCGCGCACGCGGCGCTAAAAAGACCGAAGGCGACAAGCACACTACTGAGCGTAACGGTACAACTGCTTCCGCGGCCCACGAGGGGCGTGGTGGACGTGGCGGTGCTTCAGGATCCGGTCGTGGTGGCGGTAACAGCACACGCGGTGGGAAAGTCTCGTCTGCAGCCACAGCCACAGCCCCGACTTCAGCTTCCACACCGGCATCTACACCAGACGTCGCCCCTACACCATCAACTCCGGGTATGACGTCTGCACCTCCTGGTCCCAGTCCCTTGGCTGGTCCGGAATTGATGATGAAATAGAGAGGTTGATTGAATTATCATGGGCGGTGTTATGGATCTTTATGTTTGTTGGGCTTAGGATTTCTGTCGAGTTTGGCTTTTCGCTTTTTCTTCCCTCTCTGCAGCTATCATCTTGCTTGTGGGTTTGGGCTGCCTTTTCATATTATCGATTTATTTTTGTTGGCCCTGGAGCTATTCGCTTTATTCGGCTTATGAGCTCTGTACGTATATCTTGATTTATCCAGCTGTATCTCTATGATGGTCTTGATGGCGAAGTCAGTTACGAGTCAGCTTATTTTAAACTTGCATCCATTTTAGCTACGATGTAAATCTGACCATAGTCATCTTTCGCTTGTCCATACCCAGGGGAATGCCCCAGGTGTAAATCAAACAAGCTCAAAACCCGAGGATGTATAACTTGATATCGTAAACCTTCATGTGCATTTTTGATATTGATATAAAAGATGAGGTTGGGTTTATTTATGTACGCCATATAATGCAGGAAAGCATCCCAGCAGGCAAAGGGTGAAATAAAAGATGGACACACAAAGAGGGCTGCTGCCAAATGTTTCAGTCAAAGCAGAGGAATCAAGAAGAGGATGAACTAAGGAAATGAAATGAAATGAAAGGGATTTCCACAGCTGGATCAAGGTAGGAAATTGGTATCGAGGCATATTGTCTTGGCTTCATAATCGTCTTCCATCAGAGCTAGAAACATATACCCGGTAGATCAGATAGGCCCCAAAGTCAAGCATAGGGAGACGGCGAAAAACCGAAGGACTGAATCATATGAAACACATCAGTCAATAAATTACCGAGGCACTGGGCCCGGCTGGCTGCGCCAGTTTCCACCCGCCGAAACAGGCGGAGGGGGAGGAGGCCCATTTGGAGGAGCGGCACGTAGAGGCAGCGCTGTTGAGTGCAGGTTCGTGCGAGGATTAGAGTTGTTAGAGCTCGCGGAACGTGGGCTCATGAATGGGCGGGATGGGGCATCAACAGCCGAGACAGGGTCGCGGTCGTTAAGGTGCTGGCGCATCTGGCGGCGGCCGGAGCGGATGTCGTCATCGTCATTTGTTTCCAGCGAGAGGTGCTCGAGGGATGGAGGGGGCGGGGATCGCGTGGATTTGGACGATGAGTAGTAGTGGGAAGACTGAGGGTGGGGTTGAGCCTGGTGGTTGAAGTAACGGGGGTTGGAAGAGGGATCGTTGGCAATCTTCAAAGGAATGTCCGCTGATACTTGGTTTGAGGGATATGGCGACTGCTGTGGAGTTCGGCTAGACTTGCTGATGGGAGGAGGCTTGCCAATGCCACTAGACGCTGAAGTGGGACCTGCAACGGGAGATGATGTTGAGTTCGAGGTAGGTGTCTGGGCGTCTCGCAGCGATTTCGGTGCTGGTGGTCCGAGGTAAGATTTGCGATTGTGTTGTTCCATCATGCTGACTGCCCATTCCTCCAGGTTCACAGGCGTCCGCTTGGCAGCTTGCAAGAACGCATCCTTGTCCTGAAAGATGTTAGTGCTGTATCGTTTCAATGCAAAAAATGGATGTTGACGTACATATAATTCACGGGGTGTGGGACGCTCCTCGGACTTCTTCAAGAGACATTTCCCAACAAAGTCATGCAGGATTGGCGGGAAAGCATCGCTCTTGGGCAGCTTGGGTGCGGTTTCGTGAACAATCTGCTGTAGCAGATCTAGAATACCCATTGGCCCTGCGCTGGCACGATTTCCAGCAGCCGAGTCAGAGTGATCGAAGGGGAACTTGCCAACAGCCAGCTCCATGACTGTCAAGCCCACACTCCATACATCAGATCGAACCGTATAGGCGCCTCCCTGGATTCGCTCGGGGGCCATGTATGTTGAAGTGCCGACAAATGTATCGGCAATAGAGTTGACTGTCTCGGTAGCGACACCAAAGTCACAAAGCTTGATGTTACCGCGGGAGTTTACCAATATATTGGAGGGTTTGATATCACGGTGCATGATGCGGTGGGCTTCGTAGAGGTAGACCAAGCCAGCCAGAACAGATTCTGTGATTTTCCCTAGCACATCAACCCGCACGGGACCAAAATCCTTAGAAACACGATCCAGAGAACTATCGATACGTCAGCTTATGTCTTTTACCACTTCCACGCTGATGAGCTTACCCGAGATCCATGTATTCCATACACAACACAATATCTCTCGCTTCGTTCTGGAATGCACCGTAGAAAGTGACGATATTGGGGCAGTTGCAGTCGTGTCCCACTCGGAGTTCTCGTAGAATCTGCTTCCGCACATTTTCTTTGGCTTCGACACGAATGATCTGTTACGGAGAGATGCTGGATTAGCGATGCTGGAAGACTGAAATTACAAGAAGTGGATTCGTACCTTTCGAGCCATAACCACCTTGGTGGATGCGTGCATCACCTTGGACACTGTGCCTCCATTTCCAGCACCCAGTTCTTTTAAAGTGACCAAGTCCTCGCTGCGGAGATCGAGGCGGAACTCCAGGCCGATTTCAAGGGTGTCTGTGCGGTTGCTTTCGCTGTTTCCAATCGCCCCAGGGACTTGTGCATCGCCATCGGAACCGTTGGCGGTAGGCTTAGGGGCCGCATTGAGGGCGAGTCCTTTGACGTTCTTGCGTTTCAACGTCCGGGCTTTGAACGGGTCCGCCATGGCGCCTTGGACAGACTGAGCGAAGCGAGAATGCGAAGGAAGAAAAGAAGGGATAGAAGAAAGCAGAGAGAGTCAGTCTCAGCGCGTTTCCCAAGCCGATGGGGATTAAAGTCAGGACAAGCCGAGCTAACAGCGGGGAAGCCGATATCACCTTGCGATGTTCTTGGCGACGCTGATTGGACCTTGCGGGCGCGTGGAATCGACCAACTAGACACTCAAAATATGCTCGGCGCCAAACTGCTGGTTACTGATGGTTTAGGGGAAGAGGAATTTTCCAAAGATCTTCAGTCCAAGTCTGCTACTATTAATGAAACAATTGGGGGGGTTCCACTCGGGCTGAATTGGGTTGGGAACTTGATATTCAGTCGTTTCAGCCTCTACAGGAAATGTGGTTCAAGATCTCCTGGTCCGAGGCTTTATAGATTCAGGTCAATGTACCCAATATAATAAGCCAATATGCATGGATTGAGGATCTGACTGGGCAGGACACATCTCGACACCGGGATCCCACGGCATACATCACGTGATATTAAAGTCAAGCCACAGCTGCTCCAACAGTGTGGCTGATGAGAAGCCACACTAGCATCGACCAATCACCGCCACCCGCGTCCTCCCTCGCCGATGGCCGCGATTCTTCCTTCTGACAACTCGTCGTTTCAATCTCACCATCTCCTCGCTTTCCCCCGCCTCAATACGCAAGCCACCATCCTGCTTGGAATCTGCGCCACTTAGTCTTTGATAAATAACCCGACGCTGCCTTCCCAATCCCTCCCCGGTCCCAAGGAATAGGGATCTTCACCTTCGGGCAAGATGAGTCTTCGCGACCTGGTCGAGGGTGAGGCGATCATGGACGATGACGAAAACGATGAGGAAGTCCCCGACGATTACGACGGCGAGGGTCAGGTTCATGAGGGTGCAGGCACCACCAACCATTACAATGACTCCAGCGAGGAAGAGGACGAAGAAGAAGACGATGAGGAGGCTGCTCGCGCTGTAAGTTCGGATACTCTAAGCTGAATGATGGCCACAGGTGCTGATTGAAATGACTAGGTTCGTGAAGGCTTCATTGTCGACGAAGACGAGGAAGATGAACGCGCCCATCGCAAACACAGGAAACGCCCACGCGCCGCTCGCGAGGAGGAACATCTGGACGAGGATGATCTGGAGCTCATTGGACATACCCCCAGTCAACAGCGGGGGTCAACTACAGAGGCATGTAATCTACAATCCCAATTGGTGTTTGGCTAACAGGAATTTTGTTCCAGTCGAAGTTCAAGCGTTTGAAGCGAGGCAAAGATCGCGAGAGCCACCAACCGTCTCACGGTGTTGATGACATCTTCAATTCGGACGAAGAAGAGGAAGCGCAGCAATATGCACGATCAGGCCAGCGCCGCGTCATGCGCGATGAAATGGACGACTTCATCGAGGAAGACACCTTCTCCGATGACGAGGCTCAACGTGAGCGGGATGATCTGGAGGTTGCGCCAGCTTCCAGAGTCAATAAAACTGGGCTGATCCCAACCGACACATCGGGGTTGGACGAAAATGCGCTCGAGGATATGCGCGCTGCGTTCGGCGATGGCACAGAGTACGACTTCGCACTGCAAATGGAAGAACAAGAGGATGCAGAAAAACAAACAGAAGAGCGCCATCTCGACTTGAAGGACGTCTTTGAACCGTCCGAGCTCGCCGAGCGGATGTTGACTGAAGATGACAATGAGATCCGCCTCCTCGACGAACCTGAACGCCACCAAGTTGCCCGCAAACCATATAAGCATGTCACTTTGACAGAAGATCAATTCCGGGAGGAGGCTGTCTGGATCTCAAACTTGATGCTGCTGAAGAAGCGCATGGAGCCCGAGTTGCGGGAACCTTTCCAGCGCTCTGTTGCCAAGATGCTGGAGTTTTTGATCACAGATGATTGGGAAGTGCCGTTCATTTTCCAACATCGGAAGGACTACATGATCCACGCCGTCAAGGACATGGACGATGGAGCCAACCCGGACGACGGTTCTGCGCAATATAGCATCCGCGCCGAAAAGCTTCTCAACATGACAGATCTATGGGATATTTTCGACCATGACCTCAAGTTCCGCGCTTTGATTGACAAGCGTGGCACAATTCAAAAGACATACGATAGCCTGCGTGATCTGTTCAGTGTGAGCGACTCTAACGTCGAGGATCTGCTAGCCGCCGCCGCTAGCATGGAAGAACTGCAAGACGTGCAAGACTACATTCATTTCCAATACTCCTCACAGCTACGTGATCTGAACCAGTTGAATGGTGAAGCCAACGGAGAGACCCAACGCCGCAAAGCAACTGGCCGTTCATTCTTCGAGCGTGTCCGAAACGGAAATGCATACGGAATGGTGCGCGCGTTTGGAATCACGGCGGATGCCTTTGCCCAAAATGCTTCGAAAGAGGGCCGGAGGCAATACACAGAAGACCCTGCTGAGCATCCTGACCAAATGGCGGATCAATTCGTTGACAACGATTTCTCAAACAGCTCGCACGTTCTGAAGGCCGCAAAGAGCATGTTCGCCGAGGAACTTACCGTCAGTCCTAAGATGCGCAAGGTCATCCGACAGGCCTACTATATGAATGGAGTCGTTGATTGTTTCCGCACGGAGAAAGGTCTTCGCCGCATTGACGAGCAGCATCCATACGCCGAGTTCAAATACTTGCGCAACCAGCAACTCAGCGATATTGCTCGTCGCCCAGAGATGTTCCTCCGCATGCTCAAGGCCGAAGAAGAGGGCTTAATGGATGTTCGCGTCCGATTCGAGAATTTTGATCAATTCCGCTCGCGTCTATACGCTGATATCGAGTCTGACAACTACAGTGAGCTTGCTGACGCTTGGAACCGTGTCCGTCGTGATGTCTTGGATCTTGCTCTCGGCAAACTGGAAAAGTTGATCAATCGCAGTGTCAAAGAAAACATTCGACAGGAATGTGAGAACCATGTGGCCAAGGAGTGTCGCGAAGCCTTCTCGCAGCGTCTGGACCAGGCTCCTTACAAACCAAAAGGCATGGTGCTCGGTACAGTTCCCCGTGTTCTCACTCTGTCCACGGGCTCTGGACAAGTGGGTCGGGATCCCATTCATTGGGCTTACACCGAAGAAGATGGTCGCGTCTTGGAGAATGGCAAGTTCGTTGACCTTTCACTGGGAGACGAGAGCCGTGGGATTTCAGACGGTGCAAGTGTAGCTGCATTCGTGGAGCTGGTCGATCGCCGTCGCCCGGATGTCATTGGTGTCTCGGGTATGACGCCAGACACCAAACGTTTGTTCAAGATTCTGTTCGATCTCGTTGAGCATAAGGATATGCGCGGTGCCTCATACACCGATGACCGGGATGAAGAAGTCAGTGATCCTCTGGAGGTGGTCATCGTCAACGATGAAGTTGCCCGGTTGTACCACAACAGCCCTCGCGCCAGAAGTGACAACCCTGGCTTCGGGCCGCTGACCCATTACTGTGTGGGTCTTGGCCGTTATTTGCAGAGCCCCCTCAAGGAATACGCGTCCTTGGGCCGTGACATTGTCTCCATTCAGTTCAAACCCGGTCAGCAACTAGTGTCCCAGGATCTTCTACTTAAACAACTGGAGACCGCTATGGTTGATATGGTCAACCTTGTCGGTGTTGATCTTAATGAAGCAGTGGGCGACACAGCGACAGCTAACCTCTTGCCGTATGTCTGTGGTCTTGGACCCCGAAAGGCTGCTCATCTACTTAAGATCGTCAACATGAACGGTGGAGTTGTTAACAACCGCGTGGAACTGCTTGGTGTCAACGCACAATACCCGGCAATGGGTGTCAAGGTCTGGAACAACTGCGCCAGCTTCGTCTACGTTGACTTCGAGAACGCCGATCCCGACGCCGATCCGTTGGACAACACTCGTGTGCACCCCGAAGATTATGATATTGCACGCAAGATGGCTGCCGACGCATTGGAGTTGGACGAGGAAGACATCAAGGCCGAGACAGACGAGAACGGCACTGGCGCCATTATGCGCAAGCTCTTCCGCGAGGAGGCGCAGGACCGTGTTAACGACCTGATTCTCGAGGAGTATGCCGAGCAGCTGGAGAGGAACCTCAATCAGCGCAAGCGTGCTACGCTTGAAACCATCAGAGCTGAGTTGCAACAACCATATGAAGAACTGCGAAAGCAATTCGTCTTCCTCAGCACTGATGACATCTTCACTATGCTCACTGGTGAAACGCTTGATTCACTCACACTGGGCATGGTGGTGCCTATTGCCATCAAAAAAGTCTTCGAGGATCACATTGAAGCTAAGCTGGACTGTGGAGTTGAGGTGCTTGTTGCCGAGACGGAACTGGGTGTTCCCGCCGAGATTCCCGTGCGCAACGCATACCAGCCTCACCAGACCGTTCCAGCTAAGATCCTGTTCTTGAACCGCAAGGGCTTCTCTTGTAATGTTTCCTTACGTGAAGATCAAGTCAGCCATCCAGCTCGTCGAAACCCCGATCATGGCTTTGGCGACTGGGATGACCAGCAAGAGCGAGCCGACCAGGAATCGCTGCAGGAGAAGACCCAGCGTGGCGGTCAGGCTATGCGTGTTATCAAGCACCCGCTTTTCCGGCCATTCAACTCCACTCAGGCCGAGGAGTTCCTGGGCTCTCAGAGCACTGGTGACGTTGTCATTCGGCCATCTTCTCGGGGCCACGACCACCTGGCAGTTACCTGGAAGGTGGCCCAAGGAGTCTACCAGCACATTGACGTTCTTGAGCTGGACAAGGAGAACGAATTCTCCGTCGGCCGTGTTCTCAAGGTCGGTGGCCGCTACAGCTATAGCGATCTGGATGACCTGATCGTCAACCACGTCAAGGCGATGGCCAAGAAGGTGGACGAGATGATGTGTCACGAGAAATTCCGCAAAGGCAGCAGCAAGGCTGAGACAGGTATGTTGGACATATTAACAATCGGTGAAGTAGAACTAACCTTTCCCTCTAGATCAATGGCTCGAGACCTATACCAAGGCCAACCCCCGTCGCTCCGCCTATGCCTTCTGCACCAACCCCAAATACCCCGGCTACTTCTTCCTTTGCTTCAAGGCCGGTGAGCATGCGCGCCTCCAGAACTGGCCCGTCAAGGTCATCCCGCAGGGGTACGAATTACAAAAGAACCCTTACCCCGACATGAACGCCCTCTGCAACGGCTTCAAGCTGATGTTCAGCAACATGAACCAAGGCCGGAGATAATCAGCGTCCCTTTTCTTTCGTCTGTATAGTGTACTATCTTTTCCCCCCCTTTGAAATCAGCAGAAAAAGGGCCCCCAGGGCATTGCATGGAATTTTCTTTCTAATTTGATACACACTGATGTACACAATAATATTGTCCAATGATCGACCTCGGTAGCATGTAGTGTGTAAGGCTGTATAAGAACACGAGTACGAAGTACACATGTGAGCTGGCTTGGCCTCGGTTTCAACCTGTTTGGAATTTCTTGGCTGAGCTCTCAATATTGAGTACTCGCATATACATACTAGGTACTGTATTTATAGACATACTTCTCTTCCTCAAAGACGATCTATATATAAAACTCCGAAACGCCGGATTCTGTGGCGCATCTCCGCATCGCCACGTTCAGCCGCACCGGACCGCGTCGGCTGTATATTGCTGAGGCTCTTACATTGTACAACCCCTCACTGCGCAACCATGGCGGCCATGGAGGAGCTGGAGATTCACAGCAAGGTATGCTTCCGGTATTCTTCTGGTGTACTAGACTAATCCCCCGGCAGTCATACTTTGTTCGTTGGATCAATGTCAACGCCAACCACACCATCTCGTGGAGCATCCAGCCGCACAAGAAGTCTGTCAACTTTGGCATCTTCAAACACCCTGGACAGTCGCCTACTCTGAGTTCTCAGATCCCTGCCTCCGATTCCCAAAGCACCGATTCCTCTGAAAACCTCCCCGCAACCGCATTGACGGCCGGCGCGCGACAGCAACAATCCGCCGTGATCGAGAAGCTGACCGGTATTGGCCTGAAAACCATCAAATGGACCGGGAAATGCGAGGCGGATAAGATCACGCAAGGTACCTACGATGTACCGCTCAACGAAGGGGGCAACTACGCGCTGGTGTTCGACAACACCTTCTCCAAACAAATATCCAAGACCCTGACGCTGGTCCTTCTGACATATCCGACCGGTCTACCGCCTCATACATCCGCCACGAATGCTGCCGGACGCACTCAACCCGGGGCGTCGACTGATTCATTGCCCCAGCCCAAGACTCGGGGGAGGGGTAACAGTCGGGCAACCCTCAATTCCCAGATTGATACGTCGAATCAGAATGTCCACACGGGGTTGCTGCAGAAGCGCCGCCGAAAACGCCACCAAGGCTGGGCGCGTCGATACTTCTCACTGGATTTCACCTCGTGCACACTGTCCTACTACCATGACCGCAACTCTGCCGCATTGCGGGGCGCGATTCCCCTTTCCCTCGCAGCCGTCGCGACCAACGAGAAGTCTAAAGAGATTTCTATTGACTCTGGTACTGAGATTTGGCACCTACGTGCCAGTAACGAACATGACTTTGGCGCGTGGAAGCAAGCTTTGGAGCGCGCTTCTTCCAAAGATGCTCCCAAGAACAGCACTTCTGGGCTAGGCGTTCCACCCGAGCTACGACTTTATGCGCCCTCACAGCCTTCCCCGGCGGAGGAGCATGAATGGACGCGGGTGCAGAACCTTGTGAGCCAGATTTCTGGGTCGCGAGATGCGATCCGTCGGCTGGCGAAGGATACAGATCCGAAATACCTTGCTTCTCCCACCCCAAATGTCAATGTCGACCGGCCTCGCTCGCGAGGTAGGTCTCCTAGCCCTCAGCCTAGCCCTCAGCCCGGTGCCCAGGAGGTTGCCCCAAGTGAAGAGACCAAGCGACCCTTTTGGAAGCGCAAGACCAGTGGTCAGTCACAAACTAGCACCAAACGTCCATCAGCCGTAACTGCGAATTCGAACTCGTCGCAGCTTGTGGTGCCGTCTAAGGAGACCAAGGGAAAGCCTGCCAGTATCATAAGTCAGAAAGATAACATGGATGAGATTCATGATCATCTGATGGCGGTGCTGCGCGATCTTGATCATGCCGTCTCCGAGTTCTCTACGCTGATTGACGAGAGTAGGGAGCGACGAAACCCACCCAAGCCTTCTATGGTTCCCAGGCGGAGCATGGAATCGGACATGTCGCAAGAATTCTTTGACGCAACGGATGGTGCCGGGGACAGGTCTCCCCTGTTGACCATTCAAGACAGCGATGATGAGGGCCCTGAGGAGGACCGACCTGACTCGGCCAACGCAGAAGTCGAAGACGATGCTCCCTCGGATAGTGACAGTGTCTCTGATGCGACAGCAACCTGCCAGGAGAACGGCAGTGCCTCGGGGCTGTTCCCCGTTAAACCCAAGTCGCTGATTCCGCTGCCTCTGGACACTGTCAAGCGGCGTGCAAACATTCTTGCCCCGACTGTTCTGCCTCCAAGCTTGATTGGTTTCCTGCGTAAGAACGTCGGCAAGGACTTGTCTACAATCTCAATGCCCGTTTCTGCCAACGAGCCAATGTCCCTGCTGCAGCGTGCAGCAGAAATCTTGGAATACTCAGACCTTCTCGACCAGGCCAGCCAATCCTCTGACCCCGTCGAGCGGCTGATGCTCGTGACTGCATTCGCAGTGTCCTCGCTCTCGGCCAATCGTGTCCGC
The DNA here is from genome assembly GCA_911174995.1 of Penicillium olsonii. Lineage (NCBI taxonomy): Eukaryota > Fungi > Ascomycota > Eurotiomycetes > Eurotiales > Aspergillaceae > Penicillium > Penicillium olsonii. The sequence continues at coordinate 1,608,573 of CAJVNO010000033.1, forward strand.
GAACGTTCAATCCGCAAGCCATTTAACCCCATGCTCGGCGAAACGTACGAGCTTGTCCGCGAAGACCGCGGCTTCCGCTTCATCGCCGAAAAGGTCTCCCACCGTCCCGTCCAGCTCGCCTACCAAGCCGATAGCAAAGAGTGGTCTCTCTCGCAATCCCCTCTCCCCAGCCAGAAGTTCTGGGGTAAATCCGCCGAAATCACCACCGAGGGCCGCGTCCGCGTCACCCTCCACTCAACGGGTGATCGTTTCAGCTGGACCCCAGCATCATCCTTCCTGCGCAACATCATCGCAGGCGAGAAATACGTTGAGCCCGTTGGCGAACTCTCCATCACCAACGAATCTAACGGCCACCGCTCAATCTCAACCTTCAAAGCCGGCGGCATGTTCTCCGGCCGCAGCGAAGAAGTGTCCACTCGCGCCATGGACTCGAACAGCAATCCCCTTCCCCTCGGGTTGACAGGAACTTGGCCTTCCTCACTGACACTCACTCGCGACGGCAACCCAACCGGCAATACAGTCTGGACAGCAGGGTCGCTCGTTCCCTCCGCGCCCAAACACTACGGCCTGACAGCCTTCGCTGCAACACTGAATGAGATCACCTCGATCGAGGAGAAGCATCTACCAGCCACAGACTCGCGTCTCCGACCTGATCAGCGGGCCCTGGAAGAGGGAGACCTCGACCGCGCGGAAGAAGTGAAGGTGCAGCTTGAAGAGGGACAGCGCTCGCGGAGACGTGCGATGGAGGAGTCTGGCGAGACTTGGGCTCCGCGCTGGTTCACGCGGGCTGGAGACGAGGCGGATGGAGAGAATGCTTGGCGGTTGAAGGGTGGGAAGGATGGATATTGGGAGGAGAGGGCTAGGGGCAGCTGGTCTAATGTTGTCCCTGTTTTCGAGAACTAGACTTGAGGGCCACTGCGTGAATGCTTTTCTATGGGTGTCGTGTTTGGGGCAGGACCTTCCTCACTTTACATATAAATCAATGCATTTTCCTTCCAAAGTTGGTTGTGTATTACAGCTCTGTAGGTTGAAGAATGAGTAAAGAGACATTAGTGTGACCCAATACGTGGAACGATGGATCACGACTGTTACTGAAATTCTCGATGTATGGTGGAATTTTATTAAGTAAAATGCGTGGGAGGTATCATTTCAGTATGCACATGCAACAAGTCAAGCAGGTTCATCAGTCGAATCGGACAAAACATCAAGCGGAAACAGAAAAACGAAAGCAAGGTGGGCGTAGTCGGCCCTTTTGGTGGGAAAAAGCAAAGACACAATCAAAAGAAAAAAGAAGAAAAAAAGACAAGGAAGCACAGCAAATGAGAAAGAAACTGACGAAACCGTGGACTGAAGCCGTAGCAATCAAGTCCTAAGCATTGTCGTAACCCATGATCATAACTGAAAAGCTGAAGATATCAACATCGAAACCGAAGACCTATGTATAACCCCCTTTACTCGTCATCATCGTCGGATTGATGAGCAGTCCAGCGACGGGAGTTGCGCATCTTAGCAGCCTTCCGAGCACCTTGGCGATCTCCAGAGCTAAAGCCTTGGTCGGCCATGCGCATCATGACCGGGAGGCTGTTAAGAACAGAACGGTTGCCCTGGAAGTAGTGCTCGGCAAAGCCACCCTGCAAGACACGGCGCAGAGCAGTGAGACGGGTCCACTTCCACCAGCGGTCAATCGACATCACACCGTGGCGGCCGATCTTCACGGTCAGAGTGCTGCCATAGTGGCGGTTGGTGTTTTGGTCGATGGCGGTATTGTAGCGTGGACCTCGGCGCGGGTTCTCAACGGTAGTGAGAATCGAGGCGAAGTTGCTGTGCAGGGACTTTTTGTCGCGCTTGCTGATCTGCTTGCTGTGGATGTGCGCAAGATTCTGAAGTTGACTTTCCAGCTCCGGGGTGTTGTGGTAGGCATTGTAGCGCTTAACAAGCTTGGGGCCGGTGGTCTGGTCATTTTCATGCTCATCGCTCTCATCCGAATCGCCACTCTCTTCGTCTTCGTCTTCGTCATCTTCCTCGGGTGTGTAGCTCTTCTCGTAGAGCAGAGCAATGTTCTCACCTGAGGAGATTTGCACGTTGGCGTCGGAGCTGTCAAGCTGGTCCATAAAGATCTGAACCGCTTCCTCGCTTTCCTCCTCGAAGTCATCAACTTCAGTAGCGAGGAATCCCCACTGTTGGATAGCGGCAGTTACAACTGGGGCGTCATCCTTGGCTTCAATGGACTGTCCATCAGAGGCGACAATGTCCAGCAAGAAGGCCATTTGTTCCAGGATTCCATCAGTCCCCGCTCCTCCAAAGATGGTGCACGCTCCCAGACATTGAATCGCAGCCGCTTTGAGGACCGGGGAGGTGGAGTCACGGATGGTGCGGGTGAGCAGGGGCTCAGCGTTTTCATAGATTGTGTTGTCGAAGGCTGAGAGCGCGAGCAATTCGATAGCACGGAGACCGAGTGTCGCTTCGCGAATGCTGACTTCGGTCCGGACGCTTCTGGCAAATGAAGCCAACAACTCGTCGACGGTACCGTTCAACTCTTCCACGGCGTAGTGGTACTTGGTCAGGCGGCAGAAGGCCTGGAGAGCTTCCTCGCGGCCCTGAACACTGCTGCGCTTGCGGTCGAGAATTTCTTGGATACGGTCGCCAAGCTCTTGTTCCCAATCGGGATTTTCAGTTTCGGGGTTCTCGTCGTCCAAGGAGCCAATGCTGTACCGATCTGGTTAGCGCGCTGATAGCAAAAATTCCCGACATCATTGGCAGTGATGTCATCCCGCCACGGGTGTGGGGTGAACATCTAACTTGCGAGAAAAAAAAATAAAATAAAACAGGCAACGAAAAGAAAAGTACGCAAATTCGTGCGCAGAATATATAACACAAAGGCATAAAATAGACGGGGTAAAAGGAATAGCGCTTACCTCATGGATGTCTCGTCAGACAGGAAACCCGAGTCCTCTTCATCGGAAGGAGCTCTGCTAGCATTTCGAGAGCCTTGACGGGATGATTGTTTGGAGCCGGTGCGCGAGTTCGTGCGAGAGGCCTCGCGAGATGCAGCCTTGCGTGAGACGGTCTTGCCGCTTTCAAAGATTTGGCGGCGCAGATCAGGCATGTTGGGTATGAGATCGAATGCGATATATGATATGCGGATAAGAGAAGGAAGAAGAAAAACCAGTTAACCTATAGGAACAGGACAGTATGTGAGATTTGGTGCAAGTAGTAAGTAACTGGGCATGATATTTCAAAGAAGAGATCGTGTGGAAAGAAAGACTTGCGATGTAAGGGAGTCGACGCTCTTTTGAACTCTGCTCATGTAAGCCCACGTCATGTGCCCTTTTCTATGCAGTCGCCAATCATTGTCTTGTGTTCAATAGAATCTTCGTCGGGACTCTCTATTGTTCTATTCTATACTCGACTACAATGCTCAATTACCCTTCTGCAGCATTCGACTCAGAACAAACCTTGGAACACGATGCACTGCATTGTCTTCCACATGCAAGTGGGAAATGCACCTCTCATCATTGGCCATTGGCTGGTCGCACTCGCTTACGCAGAAGAATCAGGATATTCACATGCAAAATGGTCTACTGGGCAGCTTGGGGACATAGAGGAGTTCCATGCTCTACATCGATTGACACAGGCTAGGGTCTGATTGTAATTATTCAAACTTTGGTATCATTATCATACATGGAAGCATGTCGCACTACGCCTTCTTCCTGTTCTTCTGCTGAGCGAGATCGAGAGCGAGCAGCTGAATGATCCGCCCGCCCTTGGCGCCCTGGAGATATTCGCGACCTTCCTGTCGCCATTCATCCTCCTCATCCTCGTCATCGCCAACCTCCAGATCCACCTGCAGACTGGCCTGGTAGGCGCCAGTCACGGTCTCCTCGTCCACACGCACTCCATATTGCACCAAGACTTGAATGCACTGCGACAAACGTGCGATCTCTCGGCGAGTCTGGGGTGAGATATCGTCGTTCTGGCTGGAGTAGATCGAACTAGAGGCCACTTCCTCCAACCGAGTGATGGAGACATTTTCCGTCGTCGAAGATGCCGCATCCGCCCCATCGGTATGCTTGTAAATATAGATGTAGCCATTGACGCCCAGGATGATGTCTACCTCTCCACCACCGTTGGCTGTCTCATGGGTCCAAACCTGACGTCGAGACCGTACCACACCACCAGTACCAGATCCTCCAGGTGCGGCCAGAGCACTGCCCACTGCGGAAGCTCCCACACCCCCCTTGACACTAGAGCTGGCAGACCCACTACCTCCGGTACCCGTCACGGCGAGGAAGACACCATTCCGCAGCTTACCGTACTTCAGAGACCGCGTATGTAGTGATGCAGAACCATCTTGGTGCACGCTCTGCACTTCGGCAATAACCAAGTCACCCTCACTGAAGAATGTTCGGATCTGAAGCTCATCGGCACTCGTTCGTCGACGCAAAATACCCCCGGGCAAGTTGATCGCGGAGAGGGGGAGCTGGGCAAGGAGGGGCGCAGCAACATCTACCTTCCAGCGTTTAGATTGCACTTCGACAATCCGACCAACGACCAAATCTCCAATTTCGGGTGTGTAGCGCGCACGCAGTGGGTGCACGGAAAGTAGCTTATTTGTCTTCTGAACGTTTCCAGCAACGGTGGCGATAATGGATGTCGAGAGAGGATTCATATAAGTACCATGGCCTCTGTATGCGGTTAGTTTGAGGCAAGACGGAAAAAACGAGCCCCGCGCATTGTATCCTGCGCGGTCTCACAGGGAACCCACCTCATCCATTGTGGATCGTCGGTGACGACTTCACCCGGTGTGACAATTCCGGTGCCAATGTTTGAGTTTGCTTGTAAACGGGGGCGCTTGTGAGGTCGAGAGACACCGGTCATCTCGACGTCTTCGTCGGAGTCCACGGACATAGAATCGTCGGAGTCGGCTTGGTAAGGACTCTGGTCCTCTACCACCGGTGGTAGAATTGTGATGGCCATTCTGTGGTTTTGTTGCCTGTGGTCTAATACAGATGGCTTCGAAATGCAGTAAAGGAAGCTCACCTAGGTGAGGCCGGGCAAGATCTGAGGAAAATCCAGATCACGTGTTTGATCCACTATTAGACCGTAGACATTCCCTACTTTGACCGGTTGGAAGCACTAGGTTGGTTCACTACTGCTGAATTGACATCTAGAGAGGAAACATATTCTTGGAAATGTCAAGGTATCCGTGATGTTGTCACGCTGGTAATCAGCCCCTTCCACAAGTTTCAAACCCAACGCCCGTAGTAATACAAAATGTTCAAAGATATAGGTATCTAGTGCAGCCGAGTAGATCAAGGTTTCTTAGCCGCTTTGCTTGCAGTCGGGTTGGTGTCTTCTTTCTTCTTTTTCGACCGGCTGCTGCCTCCCTTGGGTCGATACCCCGTGTCTTCTTCACGCTTGCGCTTGTTCTTGGGGGTAGGTTGCGTCTCGGTTCCATCCTCATCATACATGTCGTCATCTTTACGCTGGGCTGGCGCGCGCTTCGAAGAGCGCGCGTTGGAAGGGCGAGATGCAGACTTTTCAGATGCACCTTCATTGTCCTGGAGAGTCTGGGGCTGGTTGCGGCGCAGCCAGTTGTAAACCGAGGCCGGGTTCCGGATGGACATATCGCGCTCACGCTCCGCGAAGGTTGGGCGATCTGGAATACGCGCAAGCTGCGCTGCTGCCGCATTGTCTCCGAGCTTGGCGTCCAAGGAAAGATAGTACTCGGTTTCATGCTCGGGCGTGAAGTATCCAAGTGCGCGCTCGCTCTCATTATCTGATCTTTTGCTGTTCGCTGCGGCATCTGGGTTGGTGTGACCGGTTTGTGACAAGGCACTATATTGTTGGGCTGGTGCAAACACTTTGTTGCGCTTGATGTTGTCCTCGATCATGCGGTATGCACTTTTGTCGATGCTTCCGGCAGCCAATCCAGCCTTGGCTTCGCTCCACGCCTGCCTTGCCAATGTTGCGTCGTTGATCAAAGGCAAGATCTCTTGTTCCGGTGCGGGTTGCAAGGGAGGGTCATTGGGCATGCTCAATTCAAACCGCATTTCGGGAGGAACGTGAAGGCTCTCGTTGAACTCGAGGAGGACTTCGAGGAGTTGACTGAAATTGTCAGAAGCTTGTCACAAGGGGTGCCGGATGTGCATACTCATTTTGTTCCTGGATGCGTTTAGACAGGTCTTCGATGCGCAGTTCCTCTCGGATGAGCTTCTCGCTTTCGCGCGTTCCCAATTCAAATTTGACCTTGAGTTTGGCATATTTCTTCCTAAGAAGGATGTTGGTCAGCATTGTGTTACGGGGCTGAGTTGGGAGGATACGTACTTGAAAGATCGGACTGATTGCTTCGCAGGCGCAGGTGCCGGATTAGGGGCATCAGGTTGTCGCTCACCCGAAGGCATGTACTCCGGAAGTTCCATCATGGTGGCCAGGATAGAAGTGGGATGAAGAGACGGAAGACTGAAGGGGTTGAGGTCCTGTGCAATCGCGCCAAGAGCTGGACCCGGTGTCACGGGCTGCGTGGGAGGCGGGTCCGGTCCGCCGTAAAAAATTAAATTATCGCCGATCTGATTTCTTGTAGTCTCAATCACTCTGTGACATTTGTTTTCCTTCAATCTCTGTTCTTCTACAATTTTCACAATGGCCGAAACAGCCGATATCAGCCACAAGAAGCGCAAGCTGCAAGATGGCCCCGAACTAGAAATCGACATCGATGCACCGGAACCGGTCTCCAAAAAAGCGTTGCGCAAAGCGAAAAAGAACAAGGGCGGTGATTCTGAGGAGGGGGAGAAGACCAAGTCTAGCAAATCCAGCAAATCCAGCAAGCCCAGCAAAGACGAAACCAAGGATCTCGAGGAGGAAAATCCTACCGGCAAACGCTCTGAATATGGCGTTTGGATTGGAAATTTGTCTTTCACAGTGACACGAGATGAGCTGCGCATGTTCTTCACGGCGAATTCCGACATCTCCGAATCTGCCATCACTCGGATTCATCTTCCCAAGGGACCTGAGAAGTTTGGAAGGCCCCAAAACAGAGGTTTCGCTTACGTCGACTTCACCAACAAGAAGGCACTGAAAGAGGCAATTGGTCTCAGCGAGCAGCTCATGACTGGCCGCCGTGTACTCATCAAAGACGCAAAGAACTTCGAGGGTCGTCCTGACAAGTCTGAGAGGGAAGCAAATGCCTCCGGCGCCGCCGCCAAGTCCGGTCACCCCCCGTCCAAGCGGCTCTTCGTCGGTAACTTGAGCTTCGATGTCACCAAGGAGGCCCTCGAGGAAAATTTCAGCAAGTGTGGAACAGTCAACAACGTGCATATGGCTACCTTCCAGGACACAGGAAAATGCAAGGGATATGCTTGGGTGGAATTCGAAGAGCTCGCCGCAGCAGAAGCAGCGGTGAGAGGTTTCATGCTAGTGAAGGAGGACGATGGCCAGGAAGACGATCCTTCCGATAGCGAATCCGACTCGGCCTCCGAAAAGAAGTCGAAAAAGCTCAAGCCCAAGATGCGCAGAGTGTGGGTGAACCAGCTCTTTGGTCGTCGCATGCGTATGGAGTTTGCCGAAGATGCGTCCACACGATACAAGAAGCGCTTTGGCAAGGATGCCGAGAAGAAAGATGGGCCCGCTATCACCGAAGAAGGCGAATCACAAGAGAAGCCTCGATACAAGAAGAGACAGGAGCCTATTGACGAGTCTCGCTACTCCAAGGAGACCGTGCAGAAGCTCAGCGGTGGAATTGTTGAATCCCAAGGCAAGAAAGTCACCTTTGATTAAGCTGATCGGTCATTTTTCCTTTCTGCCTGATGTTTGGTCCCATTGGAATATCACACACGACTTTTTGCAACATTAGATGTTACTTACTGCTTCTTATACCCTGTGGATCAGTGTATTATCTCTAAAAATTTGTCTTTCGTCTCGAATCTTGGGCATTGATGTAAATACCCCAACCATATCTACTAGCAGTCAATATTACAGGCCATCGAGTCCTTGGTGGTACAGAGGTTGTGTGGCAAGACCATGTATACTTGAGTCCAGCATAAACCACAACATCGTGCATAGACCCAACAGGTCCACGGGTACCCAGGTGCAATCGACTCTACCCGGATGTTCCCCAGCGACATCGTACCCCCCTTCGTCGTCCCCAGCAGTCAGCGGAGGTCGTCAAGATTTAGTCGGCCACTAAGAGAAATAAAGTAAATAATTCTGGGCCCCGAATTGGCAGAAACATACCGCCTGGGCTAGACCCGCCTGACGTCTCTGGCAATGGATGCCATTCTGATGTGAATCTCTCTGTGCTTCTCATCTATTGGGCTGCATCTCTTTTCTTCTTGCCCCTTGCTCTTTTCTTTTCTCTTCTCCACCTCCTGAAGTTGTCCTTTTTTATTGGGTTTGGATTCACTATTCGGTCTTTGTGTTTTGGTTACTATCGGGTTCATCGTCCTTGCTTGCTCAGCATCAGGCGCCCTCACTAGCTCTCGCTCACTTCTCTCGGTCCCTTTACCTCAAGACCCTCGTGCCGTTCAGTCAAGATCACCAACAAGGATAATTCCAGCCGTCCCAAGCACTCCCTTGTGTCTCCACCATGGCTCATCCGCGACGTCATATCGGAGCCAGCCGCAGAAAGAGACACGAGGAAGATGGCGAGGATGAGGGCTCAATGGCTGGAGACATGGGCGATGATTCTTTGAGTGAGGGCTCCGTCGACAGCAACGGAGAGGACGAGGATGCAGATGGAGAAGTCAGCGAAGATAGCGAGGACGAGGCCCCTTCGTCGACGAAGAGTAAATTGGTCAACGGTTCCAAGCCTCGGTCCGCCCGAAATAGCTCTGCCTCGCCCGAGAAGCGAGGACCCAAGACAACGGTTTCGGATACAGAGGCAATGTTGAACGGGCTGAAGGTCTCAGATGGTAACGCTGCGGAGATCCATCTCGACAACCCGAAGGAACAGCGGGAGTCTCAAATTGGCAGAACGTCGTCCGCTACTCCAACCGAGCCCAGGCAGAACAGCCTGGCATCGAGAAAACGCCGTGACAACGACAAGTATGCCAAGGAGCGAGAGCAGAACCCGGCTTTTGTCCCCACTCGGGGCAGCTTCTTCCTTCATGATAAACGATCAACGGAGAATGGAAATCGGTCTAGCAAGAGCAAGTCTCGACCTTATGGCCTTATTGTGGACGGTAACTCCCGCAGGTAAGCTTGCCGTCTCCTCTTTGGTTCCATTTTTGCTAACGTACATGGGCAGGTCATCCAAAGCTGATGCTAGTGGGGGACAGTGGGCACACGACCTTCACGATACCGTGGCCGGGGATGATAAATCTTCACAAAAGCAGACCCTCGCAGTTCCCAGTACTATCCCACCTGTTCCCACCGCACCAAGGTCTTCTCCGCCAAATCGATCCTTCTCTAGCACAACCCTAGTAGGCAGTGTACCGGTCGTCGTCTCGCTGCCTGGAATGGCCAGCCCAGTTCATTTCCCTGCGGTGCCCAAGCGACTACACACCAGGCTCCCTCAGCATCGGCCTCCCCTGCGACGCGATAAGCCGGTCCGAATCTCTCTCCCTACCCAGCCACCACGATACATCTTCCCGGCCGTTGAGCGCTCATTTATCTTTATCCCTCGCGCTTTGCGGCCGAACCAAGTCTCTCGTGGTCGAGGTGGTCGTGGTGGCGGCGGCTGGTACAGTGGACGTCGTCCTAGCTACTACCCCAACTCCTCGTACACGCCGAGCGTTGTCAGCCGCCGCTCTTCTTTTGGCATGCCACCCTCTCAGGACGGGTGGCCATCGCCTGCGGGGTCTGTCTACTCCAGACCCACCATCCCCACCGAACCGAAGCCCGTTGTCCGTCTTCCTCCTCCACCTCGTCCGCCAGTTGGGATCCCGCCATTTGGTCCCGCAATGGCTATGCCCCTTCCACATCCAGCCTACCGGGAAAGCCGGCCCGCTCCGATTCCCATGCATCAACCTCGCCCACAAAAGGCCGTCTCCGTGGCTGACATTGAAAGTCCGGTCACTTTCCCATTCCCCTTCAACCCGCCCCAGCCCCAGCAAGAACAACCTTTCCACCATCAGGTTCCTCTGCCAGCCCACGGAATCAATGGACCTGAGATGAATGCCCATGGGCCGCCGAGTCAGCCTTCGGCTACTCCACTCTCACAAATTCCGGAGCGGGCCATTCATGCCGCCCCCTTCCAGCCGTACGTATACCAGCAACCTGGATATTATCCTCCGAGCTATCCGCCCAGTGGCATGTACTACCCGAATTCGGGTCTTGAATACGGGGGTTACAACGGACCCGTGGGGCCTGGGGCCTCCGTTTCAAGCTTTTCGGGACAACAACAGATGCCCTACACGGCTGGCGAGCAACCATCTCAGGCTGGTACAGTTGCTCATGAATCTGGTGGCACAGTCTACTTCTACGATGCCAATAACCCGTATGGGGGGCCTGTCCAAGGCCCGGGAACCGGTCCCGGGGGTGTTGTTGGCATGGGTGGGATGATGACTCCACCGGGTGCAATCTACTACCCCCAGCCTGGCCAGTACTATGGGCACTGAGACGGACTTCTCTCTATCTTCTCTCTCTCCCTCGCCCTCTCCCCCTCCACTTTCGCCTTGGGACTTTCCATCCTTTCATCTTCTCAACATCTCCTTCTCTTTTCTTTTTCACATGATCTCTGGGGCCCTTTCCTCGTTTTCCCATCACACATTCACTAGCCATGCCTGATCTTCTACCCTAATTTCGTGTTTCATGACTTATATCGGCCCTTTCTAGATCTATGCATTTGAGCGTCTTCCCCATCATGTCTCCGCACCTTTTTTTATTTCTCCACATAACTGGGATCACGTAGCACACGGTTCTAGCCCTTTTCTCAATCTCGAGCATCCAATCGGGCAATGAAATTTCCATATCATTATGCATGACCTCATAATCAGCTTCCTGTTTCCTATTTGATGATCTTCTGCACCCCTCCTCTCTCGGGCGTCCAGTCACGAATAAAAGAGACGTCCAACGCCTTGGCAATCACTTTCTGACGCCATGTTCTGCACCCTCTCACCGCCTTCTATTTCGGCCCCTTCGGCAGCTGACCCCGTCTCTCCACCTTTTTCCCTTCAGTTCGACTCTGTCCAACTCCCCTCTCCACGATTTCTCTTGCTCCCATCTATTCCATCTTCATAGCTCTTCTTCTTGTATCCCTTTCGACCTTTCTCTTCTCTCACTGTAATCCTCAATACTATTTTTCCTTTCTTAAAGCCTTAAGGTGCTGCTGCCTGGGCAGTTGTATCCACTTGCATTTCATCATACATCATGGCAACTCCAGCTCCTACTCACCCGGGCCCAGAGCATCTGGTCACGGTCAAAGTCCTCTACAATGACAGCAATCGACGCTTCAAGCTTCCTCTGAAAGACCTCACGGCTTATGCCTTCCCCCGAATGGTAAGTCTCCACTCAAGCTCCGACCGGGCATCTAGTGCCGATTCCTTATCTTGATCGTCGTGATCAAAGCTAGCTCCGGTCTTCTTTGTCCATCAATTTCTCACCATTCTTCACTTCTTCATCAATTCTCACTTCATTCAATAAACTGACTAATCATTTGGATTTAGCTCAGAGTCCTTCTCGGGGTTCCCCCGGATGTCAACGTCATACTCGAACGCTATTCCGACAGCGCCGGCTCTTACGTTCGCTTGGACTATGACAACGTAGCAGTTTACAAACAGCTCTACCGAGCCGCTAAGGCCAAGTCCAAGCTTCGTATCAAGGTCTCTCCTGTCGAAAAACCAGCCGCACCCGTTCCTTCAGAGCCCACGCTGGAGTTCAATCAACCTCGTCATAGCTATCTTGAGACTGTCTTGAGCCCTGCAGCCCCTTTGACTGTCCCCAATCTCCCTATCGCCGACTCGGCTCAGACTTCTCACCAAGAGACACAGCTACCATCTGGTCAACCTCGCCTTCGAAACTTCGAAATGGAGTCAGAAAAGCACCAGTTCCCCATCATCTCCCACAACTCGCCCAACGGCATGTTCTGCATTGATTGCAACAAGTGTGGTCGCTCGATTGCGAATGGCCACTATCATTGCAGCATTTGCGAGAATGGTGACTACGACTTGTGCCCCCAGTGCGTCACCGCGGGTGCGACTTGTGGTGGCGATGGTCACTGGCTGATCAAGCGGATCGTCAAAGACGGTGCTGTTACCAACAGCACAACCGAGATAATCCCTCCTCGCGACCCCTCGACTGAGGCCCCGATTCAGATCAAGCGTGAAGTGATCACCAAGCCAGTGGTTCACGTCCCTGAGTCAGTTCAAGAGTCGATCCCTGAGCCAGCTACCCCATCGGCCTGCTTTGATGCAGCCGTCCAAGGCGAAGACAAGCCAATCTGTAACGGATGCTGTCGTGGTAAGTTCTTCGATATCATTCACTATCAGCCCTTTTGCTAATAACGAATAGAAGCCGACGAGAGCAATCTTGTCCGCTGCAATGATTGCGAAGACTACGACCTGTGCCTTCGCTGCCTTCTTCGTGACAAGCATGGCCACCACCCCGGTCACACCTTCCACCTCGGCTCCGACCGTAACTTCTGCCTGAAGAACCTCATCACATCTCGCTGCCTTCCTGGCCGTCAGTTCCGCCATGCTGCTGTCTGTGACGGGTGTGACAAGGTATGTCTCAACTATCCCCCGACGAAATGTAATACTCACACACCGCAGCGCATCGTTGGCGTCCGTCACAAATGCCTGGCCTGCCCTGACTGGGACTTCTGCCCCGAGTGCATTTTGACCGCCTCCGAGCATCACCCTAGCCATCGTTTTGTTCAAATCTACGATGCTATCGGCGAAGCTGCCCGTGAGCACGAAATCCATTATGGAATCTTCTGTGATGGCCCCCTCTGCAAGAACAAGCCCGCGCAGAGCTATATCAACGGGGTTCGCTACAAGTGCGCTGTCTGTGAAGACACTGATTTCTGCGCCAGCTGTGAAGCCCTCCCCACTGATCACCACAACCGTACTCACCCGCTGGTTAAGTTTAAGACCCCAGTTCGTAGTGTGACAGTGAGCACTGTGGGCGATGACGGCTCCAACCGTGCAGTTTCTCTGGGCGATCAACTCCCTCCAAGCTGCAGCGAGTCCACCCCCGCGGCGGAGGAGATCGTTGCGGATGAAATCGTTGAGCAGAAGGCTCCCGTTGAGAAGCAGGAGCCAGTCGAGGTTGAGGATAACAAGCCCGTAGTCAAGGCTGAGCCACAGCCACCTGTCGTCGAGACCGAGGACCCCGAGGAGGCTGACTTCAAGGCCTTCTTCATTCGTGACACCATCACCGACGGTACCAAGATTGCCCCCGACACCATGTTCCGTCAGACTTGGACTCTATACAACCCCGGCCCAACAGCATGGCCTACTGGCTGTGATGTGCGCTTCGTTGGAGGAGACACCATGTTCAACGTTGATTCCACTCACCCTTCCAGTGTTGAGTCCATTCGCTCTGCAATGGAAAGCAACAAGCTGCCCGCTCCTGTGGAAGCAGGCGGCAGCGCCGACTTCACCGTCAATCTCCGCACCCCCAGCCGTGAGGGTACCGCCATTTCCTACTGGCGCCTGAAACTCCCCAACGGCATGGCCATCGGCCACCGTCTTTGGTGTGACGTTGAGGTGCAGACTTCAGTAGTTGACACTGCTGCAGAACCCGTAACGACCGGCAGTGCCATGATCTTCCCCAAGCTGGAGAAGGAGTCGCCAGCGTCGAGCACTCTGCAGTTCGAGGCCCCTGCTCCCCAGGCCCCCACTTTGTCGAACTCTTCGGAGTGTGATGTCCTGGAAGGGGTGGAGAGCCTCAGTCTTGACGATGCTGAGACTGACGCCGGCTTTGTGACCGATGAGGAGTATGACGTTCTCGACGCCAGCGACCAGGAATTCCTGGATGCTCGGCAGAACGCGAACTGAGGAGGACACAGGTTCATGATAGGCATCCGATATGGGAATGGGAATTTGCACTTAATCTTTCGGAATGCAAGGTGTAGTCCATGAGACTTTTAATGAGATTGACATTTCTTGGACTTTCAGCGAAAACAGAAAACAAATCGCCAAAACAGACAGTTTTCCTATTCCAATGCTATTGCTATTTTCTTCTACTTAGACCTTGCCGAGGGACTTTTCGCCCGCGTCCAGACGATCTTTACTCGATGCTACAACGGAACATTTCCCAGGTTCCACAGTTAATTATGACATGGACGATGGTCGTTTCGCTGTTTTCTCTCTTCCACTTTTCCACCGATCAATGCCATGGGTCTATCATTCACCCTGAAACTAGGCCTGTTCGCTGCTTTGGTTTCTTACCTGGCCGGCCCCATCGGTCACCTTGTACAGATCACCGGAGTGTTTCTCACCCCCGTCCCGACAGTACTGGGAGAAGGCCAAGGTCCCATCTACATAGCGGATACCGTCCATTGCGAAGATGTGCATCACTACCGGCCTGCAAACTTGCTGTTCACCGCGTGTGAAGACCACAAGAGCACGCGCTTCAGCTGGTTCCCTCCCCTCGGACACATGTCGCCGCCGGGGACCCGCGGCTCTCTCCACGTTGTGGACCCCAAGGTTCGTCCCTCGGCTTGAGTGGAGCTTGCACGCTGACTGCTGTAGACCATGAAATCTACCCGGCTGGCATTCACCAACTTTGAAGGCCCTTTCGTGACCCACGGTGTTGACATCGTGGAGGATCCCAAGGCCAATGCAGTCTATATCTTCGCCGTCAATCACCTGCCTAATCCGGCCTATTTCGAAGCCGGCGAACCCGATGGCGTGCACAAAGCCCGCTCCCAGATCGAGCTCTTCCACCATGTCCTGGGGTCCTCGACTGTCCAGCATGTACGCTCTATTTATCACCCCCTGGTTGAGACCCCCAACGACATTTACGCGGAGAGTCCGGTCTCTTTCTATGTCACCAATGACCATTTCTACCGCGAGGGTGTCATGCGCATGGTAGAGGACTTCTGGTCCTCTGCAAAGTGGTCTAGCATCATCCACGTGCAGATCGACAGTCTTAGCAAGGACAGCAATGTCGAGGCCTCCGTCGCCTTGCAAGGTCTCTGGAATAACAATGGCCTCGGCCACGGACGCACAGATAAGGAAATGATCATTTCCAGCGCCGTTGGCGGCGAGCTCTACGTCTCTACCCCTCATTCAAATCACACCATTGAAGTACAGGAGACCATTCCCTTCCAGACCGTCACCGATAACCCAAGCTACTATGCGGATCCGTACCGCACGGACACCGACGATGCTAGCGGGTTTGTTGTGGCGGGTATCTCGCAAGCTGTCTATTTGGCCTCCAATGCTCGGAACCCGGATGCCACTGACGCTTCGCAGGTGTGGTATACCCGATACCTGTCGGATACTGGCGTCTGGGAGAAGAAATTGTTGTTCGAGGATGATGGGCTGCGGATTCGGACTGCTAGTGCGGCTGTTTTGGTGCCCATTGAGCCAAAGGATGACAAGAAGCTGGCTTGGTTGTTTGTCACTGGGTTTATGTCCGAGAGTATGATTGCTGTGCAGGTTGAGCTGTAGTGCCGCGCAGATGGATGTCGAGATACCAGAGAGGCTAAGTTACCTAGGTAATTGTACATCTATATAGCTAGCCTGTGGCTATATAAGATTTCATTTTCTTCCTATTATCCATTCTATGCCCAACAAATTGGTAGAACATCCGGTATGCCTGCATTATGTTGACTTGATCGAGTCCAGTCAAGGATTGAATCAAGCCGATCAGCCACAATTGGAGGTGCTCGTTCGACCTCACCATTAGACAAGAATACCATTCAAATTTCCCACCGTTTAAACCACAAGTTTAATGACCTAGGAATTGTCATGTCCACCAGATGAAAAACAGGAAGTAGACCCCGTGCACGTGACCGGCTACAGAATAACTGATTAGTAATATCGCCTCGGCATCAATTGATCAGCCCTGGAGGTCCACGGAGTACGGAGAGTCTCAGATCTGTTTCGTTGACCATGCTGATACAAAACGAGTATCGATTGGAGCGTGCCGAACAGAATGTGAAATAAAACAAATTCCTTACCATTAAATAGTACTGTGCCAAGTGCACATCGCAATTACACTGCAAATGATCTATAGAAATTATCATAGATGTATCACTGCCTACGGAGTGCTCCGTCCTCCATACGCCGTATCTAAACTCGAAATTCACTCATTACAATACGGAGTACACTCCATACAAACCCCTTTCTCTGCACTGGACAATTCCAATCAGACATATCCACATCGTCACTCGCGTCGAAACCTGAAAGTGACCGATTGCAGCCTAAGGTGTCAACCGATAAACACCAGATTCTCACCCGCGGACCCGAGCATCGAGAAGCGATCCTTCATCAACTCACAATGGCCTGCATAAGACGAGGCCAGCGAGCCCTCCCAAGCCCGCTCAACGCCAGCCGCATCCCAATCGCGCGCTACCTCTCAACAACACCTCAACCCAACAAACCAACCGACACCGTCACCATCCCCTCGAAAACCGACCTCAATGCCCCAATCAGCACCCTCCCAATCGACCTCGTCACACCCCCTCCAATCGCCCCCTCAGCAGCCCTAGCAGACAAGCTAAAGCGCTACGTCGAATTCGGCCGCACATACCTGACCTTCTACAAAACGGGCCTGAAAAACGTCTACAGAAACTACCGCGCTTCACTACCCCTACGAGCCCAACTAGGTCTCCCAGCCTACCTACCCGTTTCACCACCCCGCGAAAGCAATGCCTCACAACAATCAAAGTACTCGCAGCTTGGCCGCGGACAGTTCCAACTCGTCTGTCGATCTGCCCGCGACGTCCGCCGCATGATCCCCTTTACTCTTATCCTGATTGTATGCGGGGAATTCACACCATTGATCGTACCGATCTTCGGCTCAGCGATCACGCCCGCGACATGTCGTGTTCCGAGCCAAGTTGAGAAAGAGCGCATTGCGTCTTCGAAGCGGAAAGTCGCTGCTTTGCGCGCGGCAGGAGTCCCTGTTTCTGTTGATGCGGAGCAGATGGGGGCTTTGGCTGGGTTTGTGGATCTGGAGTGGGTGGCAAAAGCGCAGGCTGCGGATGTGTTGAGGGCTTGTGCGGTTTTTGGGCTGGTGAAGAGTCATGAGAAGGTTGGCGGGGCTGTTTTGGCGGGTTTGGTTTATCGGCCTAGGTTGGCGAGGTATGCGGAGTATCTTGCTGTTGATGATGGGATGATTCGGGCTGGGGGTGTGGCTGGGATGAGTGCTACGGAGGTGCGGATTGCGGTTGAAGAGCGTGGTGGTGTTGATGTTTCGGGTGCTTTTGATGGGAAGCAGGCTGAGGGTTTGGAGAGGCGTTGGTTGCAGCAGTGGCTTGCGTTGAGGGAGAAGAAGAGTGTACAATAAGTATAGAGTGTAGATTTTAGACAAGATTCTCGTGTATTATATCCAAAAACTTGTTTTTTGTTCTCTCTTTCTGCTACCTAGTAGAAGAGACTGGGGAAGATCACGCTAAGTAACATGACAATTTGATCGGGTATGAGAAGCCCAGATATATAGAAGAAAGAAGAAAGAAGGTAAAGAAAACCATTATGCCATTGCTTGCGCCTGCGCCTGTGCTTGACCACGAACTTGCTTGGCCCACCGCAACCCACAGCTATTGCAGAGATCACGGTTTCCGCTCGGTCCGCGCCGCCACTCTGGTGTGTTCTTGGTCTTGCACATGGCGCAGGACTTCTCGACGGAGATGGCCGTCTGCTTGCGCTTGCGCTTCTTCCGACGCGCCAGTAAGCGCTGCAGCTCATCAGATAGTGTGCGATTTTGCTTCTCCAGCTCTCTGAGCTCTATCTGCCAGCTCGATCCGCGAGTGGGGTTGAGCTCTGTGAAGAAAGTGGCCGGGTCGGCAGACGGGGAGACGTTGCGGTTGCCGGCTGGGAGACCATTCAGGCCAATGAGGGTGGAGAGATCGGGGATGCGCTGGCCCAGCGCGCCGTACTGGCTGGGTGGGAGGGGGTCGTCGACCGTGAGGGTTGAATTGCGTGCGGTGCCTGGGAGAGAGCCGAGGCTGTCGTCAGCGGCGGCTGAAAGGGCCGTGCTGGAGGGAGGGAATGATCGAGCGAAGCGGATTTGGACCACGAGGAAAGTAGGCTTGGAACCATCCCGAGCATCACCGGTGTATATAGTAGTGTGGGCGGAGAGGACATGGCCCTTCTTATGTCGCATCTGATGTTTGAAGGATGGGGCTTCTTCGTGGGATTTTTCGGTGCTAGTAGTGGCTAGGCCAGCTCCCTGGCCACGACATGCCGCCTCCAGGGCTCGTGTGATGGTGGCAGGCCCGCCAGACTCGGGTTCCATTATTTCGTGCATGCCCTTGCCAATGAGGTCGTCGGGCGTACGACCAAGTACTGGTTTCACCTTAGTGGTGATGAACAAGATCACACCGGAGAGGGAGACCTTGGCCCAGACATCATTCTCAGCCAGTGCGGCAGATGACCCCAGCCGGGCAATCTGGTCCAGTGCGTACACTGGTCGTGGACGGCCCGTCATAACCAAATGCTTTCGGCCCTGGGTCGGGTCGATGTGCCATGCACCGTGACTCTCGAACCACATGTAACCCCTGTGTTTCTGTCTGATACGATAGACAACACTCACTGGAGCGGTGGTGGTGCTCGCTCGCAGATCACGGATCACAGGACCAATATCGCTAGGGTGACAGATAGTAGACAGTGTCTTGCCAACGAGCTCGACCGGCTCGTATTCCAGAACCCGGGAGCAAGAAGGCGAAAGATATAGGAATTCACCATTGAAGGAAAGCACATGGATCACATCGTCGGTGTTATCTACCAAGATGCGATCCAAAAAGTGCCGGTTAACTTCGTTCCCTGCAGCACTGGCTGCGTTGAGAATCGCAGTCACTTCATCATGGCCGTAGCGCGCCGTGAGATCTGGCCGCGATGAATAGACATCCGGCGGGACCACATATTGGGGCAATTGATCCCGCTGGTAATTCACGCTGTAAGTGCCATCTGTAGACCGTTAGACTTGATCCCTAGCCAACAGTGTTATATGAACATACCAGGATTCCTTCGACTGACAGCGTCTGGCTTCTCAACCAGATCCACCTGGAAGCCAACATAGAAGCGATACTCGCCCGAGTCCCACTGGATGGGAATCATAGTGATGAGGTTCATAAAGGGTTGTCCACCCTTGCGATAATTAATAATACTGGCTTGGATTTCATTGCGGTCATCAATGGTTGATCGCAGCCGGTGGACGGTCTGACCGTCCACGAAGGTTCGCTTCGCGCCGGCACTGATCTTACCATCGGGTCCTTGCAGGAACCGACAGTTACGGCCGACAATCTCGTCTTTGGTATACCCCGTCAGCCTTTCAAAGGCCTCTGAGACGTATACGATTGGTTGATCCTCGCGAAGGATATCACACATGACAAAGGCGCAGGACAGATCCACAGCGCCAATGTTGATTTTCGGATTTGGCCTCATCGCCACGCGACCCTGGGCATCATTAGCATGCATTCGCCAAGGCAAAGCCGGCACGAAGCATGGTAGAGTCTCACCAGCGCACCCAACACGTCAAAGCCACTACTCGAGTAGATTCCCGTGTGTTCGGTCTTACCGATGCCCGGCTTTTCCAGCCCGGGCGGGATATCCTCTTTTTTTTTGTCGCGTCAGCGAGGGGTCAGGAGCGATGACACGACACAGGCGCACTCACCTTGAGCGGGAGCGGGTTTCTTGGGCTGGATCGCCACAGGTTGTGAGGGACGCGGGCCCGGCTGTGGTCGTTCTAACCGCCGCGGGGCCCGCGCGGGCACCTGGGAGCGGTCGCTGTTGCGGGCTGAAAAATCTGAATCTTCGAAGTTGGCGGTGGAATCTGTGCTGGTATCGTACTGTTCCCTCCTGGCGAGGGCGGGTCGGGAATACATGGGCATGGACTGTTGGAAGGGCGGGTATGTAGTCTGGTACTGGGGCATCCCCATGGTGGTGGGCGGGTAGGCAGCATCGTAGGCAAAGGCGTTGGCGGGGTCCAGATTCATGGGCATTGAGACTGCGTTGGCGCCTTCGTAGGCGAGCATGACATTTGACATGCCCGGTTGGGACCGATCAAAATTCTGTAGTGGGAGGTTCGAGTCCTGGGGGAGCATGGCCCCGAAGGCATAATTACCGACCTGGCCCGGAAAGGGCATGTAGGAAGCATCGGGCAGGTCCTGTTCGTCGGTATAGTCAATATTGAAGTTGGAAGCCATAATGACAGGGCCGATAAAGCCTCGGCCAGACGTGGGGGTGAATGCAACGCCCGGACAGAGTGTCCCAGAGCCCCGGTAACAACCAAATTCGTGGGAACCGCAACGGCCTCTCCCCACTCTGCACCGTCAGATCGTGTCGCACGCTGATTTCGAGTGCTCGCTGTGTTCTGTGCACTCCGTGTGTCCTCTGCGATTCTGAACAGAGTGCTGTACGAGTATAAGAGAGAGAGGGAAAGGCAGGGTGTCACTCCTCTTTCTCAAAAGTACAGCCTTTCTCGGTGGAGACCCGGAGGAAGACCAATTACCAATAAGCGACACCGATGATCACTGGCAGCTTCCAGGGTCGGGAGTCCCTAGGAATGTGGGAGTGTACAGTAGTGAGTAGAAAGGTGATTCGAGTGTCTCAGCGCTGTCAAGGACAGTAACATCGTAGAATCCAGAGTACGGAGTATGGAGTGTCCACCTGGGTAGAGGGAAGTGTCAAGCGGCAAAAAGGTGATGCATCACAAACATTAGACTTCCGGGACACGACGTGTCTTCCGCGTTACTTTTGTACATTGTACACATCTCGATGTATTTGGATTCTATAGAGATCGCGATTCGCGATCTGGAGATTATTCTTCGAATGTTTACATTAGATTGGTGGAAGTACTCTGAAATGTGGTTCAATCAGTCCCCAAAATAGGGGTTGGCCGATCACCCCATCCTGACGACTTAGTATGCCTCCAACCTGAAATCCTATACTTCACGGTCATGGACAAGATCTCAATCACCATCTGTGGGGATGGCGGGTGCGGTACGTTGCAGCAACCTTCTCTGGAGAAATAACCCGGCCGTGATTCGGTGCCACCACTCTGGGTTTCGCGATCGAGATCTGATCAGATCGGGACACAGGCAAATCCTCCATCACGCTGCGGCTGGTCCGTAGTCAATGGGTTCACGAGTGAGACCCCTGACCCCTGCATCTGCACTGGCTGACTCGTCGCAGATATGATCCAACGATTGGTATTCGCTCTCCCTCTCGCTGCCTGCCCCGCTAACCCGACGTGGATGCGTAGAGGATGCCTACTCCGTCACCCGCACCGTCGATGGTCGACCCTACTTCCTATCCATCACTGACACCGCGGGTCAGGAGGAGTATCGCGGACTGTGGACTGCCTCGACGCTGCAATCCGATGCCTTCCTCCTGGTCTACGATATCACCAACCCCAGTAGCCTGGAGACCCTCGATTCCTTCCTGGAGCTGATCCGCATGGAGGCCGAGCAGCGCCTCGAGGATAACGAGCGACTGCGCCAGACTAACGCCGGGCCCGGCAGGCCCCCACCAGTGATGATTGTGGCGGGCAACAAGTGCGATCTGAAAGAGGGTCGGGCGGTGACCTCGCGCCAGGGACTGGAATATGCGCGCCGGAACGGGTGCGGGTTCATGGAGACCAGCGCGCGCGAGATGGTCAATATTGAGGAAACCTTCGCGCGTATGCTCTTACTTTCATCCCACGGGAATCGTATATATTAACAGCTATCCAGATCTAGTTCGACGCGCGATCGAGGCTCGGCGAATGGATACGCGGGAAGAGCCCGAAGTGCCTGCACTCCCCGAAGCCAGTGTAACGGCCGAGCCTCGCCGTCGATGGAAGTTGTTCCGAGGGGATGGTCAGGCACGGAGACACGGGTGTGCCTGTCTGTGTTTTCCGAGCAAATCACGATGAGGGTGGATGTCATGTTCGGAAGCAGGCTCCGTGGCGACTACCCCGGACCATGCTGCTCGATCGAGCAAGATCCAGACCTTAGCCTAGCTGGGTAGTTGTTTCGGGCCAAGCTTTGGATTTGATGAGGTCATGCATTTTCACATTTTCATCTTTTGGCCAAGGTTTTACTATTGGTATTGAATGGTCACGTCATGGAATCTCAATACGAGTCATGATTCATATTGACACATTCTGACTACTGTAGTATTCCGTACTATTGTAATAAGTAGTAGTATACTCCAATAGTATAATAGTAGCGATCATCAGAATAAAGCCCACGATCGGCAGCAGTCAGCCGAATTGAACCCCTTTTATGCAATATGCAGCGGGGCACAATGAATGAAGGTCAGCGGAAGTGCAATCCACTCGGATATACATGCAAAGTCTCCGAGGGCCCGCGGATGGTCCGTCTTCCGTAAGCCAAATGCCGAGTCTTCCAGGTATCGTATGGTATTGTCAAAGATGTTAAAAAAAAAAAGAAATTAAATAGGAAATAAGGATTTAAAAGGATTTATAATAACAGGCCCCCTCTCTTGGTTATATATGCGCTGTCGCCCAAGACGATATTCTGCATCCGGTTTCCTTTATTCCTTCGTGACTCGACATCATTATATCATTGACCCCGATTGACGTCGATCAACCTTGGTCATCGCCGCATCTGGAAGTATAGCTAAAAGAGGGTCCAACCCCCTCGACTTGACATCCTCATCTTCTTCCATATACAATATAGACACCATGGCAGCTCGGCAATCAACTCCCGCCTCGGAGCATTCGCATTCCGATAGCAATGTCCGCAAGAGAGTCTGCAAAGCATGCGATCGCTGCCGTTTGAAGAAATCAAAGGTATGTCTCTATATACTTTCCTCTCGAACCCGAACTAACCAACCCCAGTGCGACGGCTCTAGTCCATGTTCACGATGTCGCGCCGATAACGCAATCTGCGTCTTTGGTGAGCGCAAGAAGGCTCACGATAAAGTGTATCCCAAAGGGTAAGCGATATATCGATTGAAAATTGCCCGAAACCAAACTGACCGACCCAGCTACGTCGAGATGCTCGAGCAGCAACAATCATGGCTCGTCCACGGTCTCCAAGAACTATACCGACGCAACATCGAAGGCGAAGGCTGGCCAGGGGATCTACTCAAGCTCGAACCCAACGGCAACCCACTCACGCACGATCTCCTCATGCGCCTCGGCGCCCTAGACGGCACCAAGGGCGAACGCTTCGAAGAGAACCCCGAGACCCTGCAGCAGGAAATGTGGCACTCAACCTCCGGCATGCAGCGACAAGAGTCCTCAGACGGCGGCTCAGATAGTCCGCAATCGCCTGCGCAATCACGATTCTCCGACGCCTTCTCGCACATGCCACCTACGCCGCCGACGTATAGTCCGCGCCAGATCAAGGCCGAGCAGATGCCCAGCACGCCGCAGTTTGCGCCGCCCTTGTCGATGCAGGGGGTGGTGAATCCGTTGGCGCTGCAGGATCCGCAGCAGTGGTCCGGGCAGTTTAATCCGTTTGATGAGATGGACTTCCTACCAACGGATTATTCCAATATGCCCTTTGACGATTCACAATTGTCGCCGATGTTCAATCGCCAAGTA
Source organism: Penicillium olsonii (assembly GCA_911174995.1). Lineage (NCBI taxonomy): Eukaryota > Fungi > Ascomycota > Eurotiomycetes > Eurotiales > Aspergillaceae > Penicillium > Penicillium olsonii. Next base: position 1,632,180 of record CAJVNO010000033.1, read on the forward strand.
CAGAATGGTCTGCCGCAAGGATCATATCTGGACCAGAAGAATGATTATGAGGATTTCAACCAGTTCCTCAATCCTAATCCTACGGAGATCACGTCGATCTAGGATCTTATCTTTTTTTAACGCCGTATGATGTGCATGTATACTATACATGTTTTTTGTTTTTTTCTTTTGTCCTTTCTTTTGTCTTACGGGGTATTGTCTCGGGGAGTCTAATCTGTACAGTGACGGGGTTCGGGATTTGGCGTTCGGGGGTTTAAAACGGGGTTTCAAGGAGGCGTCCTTTCTAATTCAATTGAAGTTTGACCGTTAGATCCTAAACGGGCAATGATCTCTACTCTTCTATGCTCGACAGTTACCATATTAACTATGCTAGTACACAGCTTCCAGGTTCACCCCGGAGCGAGATGCCGGACTCCACTTTGTGCATTCGGACATAACTCGGCTGACTCAGCGGCTGTAACTTAACAGTTTCGACCGATCCCCACTGAGCCATTTTCCTGTGCTGGGTTTTTTACTGGTTTTGTCTGGGTTTGCTGGATTTTCCTTTTTCTGATTATTCTAGATGATGGTTCTAGCGCGATCTTCTTACGTGAGACAAAGGTGAGGGACTTAGACTCCGCCGAGACGCGGAGTTTTATATTCCTGATTCTCTGACTCGTATAAAGCGAATACGAAACAGGACCACGTATGAGGCTAGCAGATCGAAAAAACTTGCCTGCCTAGTTGCCAATGCTTTGGTCAATGGTCTGATCTTGGCAAATCCCCTTTCACCTGGGGTCGAAGTCGACTAAACTCCGTCCAGACTAAGTGTATAGACTGGCCAGTCGATCGTTCGGACCCTCGGGCCCCGTTTGGTCCGATCCGGATGACCTTAAGCCCGCAATGTCCGAACACCCGGAGATGTAACGGGGTATCAGTAAGTAACGTGCACGCAGTAACTATGTATGCCTAAGTCTACATGCATAGCGAGGCTGTGCTCGTATACTCTGCCAAGGCGAAAGAAGGTTTAAGATAATATAGCTTCGAGCTTCGAGCTTTTATCTCCCTTCCCTCCCACCTTAAAAGCTGAGCTCCTGTTTAGCCTATTACCCGAGCTCTGCGAATAACCAGCCCATAGCCCTGTAGAAAACACGTTCCATTTATGCTAAAGGTGTCGGCGATGGATCCCGCAGATTGCGGGGTTCCGACCTCAACCCCCTCAAAGCCGCACTCAAAACTCCTGCACTTTCGCAAATCCAAAGTAAAGAATAAAACATGTCCGAACAAGCCGCATTCACCTTCCTGCCTCTGGGCGCCATCATCCAAGAGTTCCGCGTGGGGGACAAGAACATTGTGCTCGGTTTCCCCACGCAGGAAGACTACGTCAAGCACAACACCCCGCATTATGGTGCGACCATCGGCCGTGTTGCCAATCGCATCAAGGACGGGATTATCCAAGACCTGAATGGCCAGCAGGTGCACCTGACACAGAACAACGGCCCCAATGCCCTGCACGGGGGCGAGAAGGGCTGGGGCAAACGGGTTTTCGACGGCCCGCACACCGTCAAGCGCCATGGCCGAGACGCCCTGCTGTTCAAGTACCTCCACCGGGACGGCGAGGAGGGGTACCCTGGCACCGTGGAGGTGCGCGTCTGGTACACCGCTAGCAAGGAGGGGGACGCTAAGACCGTGCTGACCGCCGAGTACGAGGTTGAGTTCATTGGGAACGAATGCGAGGAGACAGTTGTCAACCTCACCAACCACAGGTACTATTCTCAATTTTGGGGGATTTTCCCCCAGGATTTTCATTTCCAGGACTGATTAAAAATAGTTATTTCAACATCGGCGACGGCCTCGATGTCACTGGAACCACAGCCCAGCTCGCCACAGCCAACTACCTTCCTCTAGATGACACTGGCATTCCCACTGGAGGTGTGGCACAGTTCCCACGGGATGTGACCACACCCTTTGAGCTTGTGCCGACCGGCGCACACATCGATGACGTCTTCGTTCTGGAATCCGACGCCAGCAAGATCCCGCTCGACACTCGTGGCCTGCCCGTGCGACGTCTCGCGCAGTTCAGCAACTCCCGCACAGGTCTGCACCTCGAGGTCCACAGCACCGAACCTGCGTTCCAGTTCTACACGGGCAAGTACATCAATGTGCCGTCGATCAACGGCGCGCCGGCCCACGGCGAAGGAGCCGGGTTCTGCGTGGAGCCGAGTCGGTTTGTCAACGCGATCAACGAACCAGAGTGGCGTTCGATGGTGCTGTTGAAGAAGGGCCAGATCTTTGGATGCAAGAATGTCTACAAGGCTTGGAAGGAGTGAGGCATTTAGAGTGGGGACCTCGGCATCTGTATTGTAAGCAGAAAAAGGAAAGGAAAAAGAAAACGGTGCCGAGCCCGAATACACGTACTCGTATGCCGATCGGCTGTTCGGCAGCCTGAGACGTTCCGTGCCAAGTTGCCCAATCCAGTTTCGAGAACAATTCCCTTTTGAGTGTCCGGTTTGCGGCACTTTTACTAGATTGTTTTGAATGGGTTGATCCGTCGATCGTACAATATATGAGCGGGCTAGTGGACTAGTCGAGAACTAGTAAACAGATATGTATGGACTCCGTTCTGACAACCTCCGTAAGTCCGTAGTCCAGCCCTGTCGAGTCCAGATTAGACACCTCGACACCTGAGAATTTAGGCTTAATGCACGTGATGGTCCCGGGCCAACCCGAGTGCACCCCGCGCGGGGGATAAGCCTGCAGCCCATCTGAATCACTACACAACAATGGCTTCAGCACACGGGGACCTACGGCATTTACTGCCTGGCAACTACAAGCGCCACATCACAGCCTGGTTAGAAGAGGACTGTCCCAGTCTCGATTATGGTGGTTTCGTCGTCGGCGAGACAGAGGGTGAAGCCCGACTCCTCGGCAAGAGCAAGGTACGGACAAGCACCCGCAGAACCAAGAATATCTCACTAACGCATCAGCAGGGCATCGTCGCAGGCATTCCATTCTTCGACGAAGTCTTCTCGCAACTAGGCTGCACGTATGTTACCCACCACGCACTCAATCGATCTAGATAAGATACTAACACAGCCAGAATCGAATGGCACATCAAAGAAGGCGAAGCCATCACACCAATCCAACACTGCGCCACAGTCCGCGGACCAATCCGCAAGATCCTTCTAGGCGAGCGCGTCGCCCTGAACATCCTCGCGCGATGCTCCGGCATCGCAAGCAAGAGCGCCAGCATGCTTGGTGCGCTGCGCGCACAAGGCTGGAAGGGAACATTGGCAGGGACGCGCAAGACGACGCCTGGGTTCCGACTTGTTGAGAAATACGGCATGTTGGCTGGTGGTGCTGATCCCCACCGACACGATCTGAGCTCGATGACGATGTTGAAGGATAATCATGTGTGGGCGTGTGCGAATAACAGGGCCGCTGCGGACGGGGGAGTGGCGGATGCGTCGTCGATTGAGTCGATTGCGGCTGCGATTCCGCGTGCGGTGCAGGCTGCTAAGGCGACGGGGGGATTCTCGACGAAGGTTGAGGTGGAGTGTCGGAGTGTTGAGGAGGCAAATGCGGCGATTGGGGCTGGCGCGGATGTGATTATGTTGGATAACTTTACGCCAGAGGGGGTCCGGGCTGCTGCGAAGCAGCTTAAGTCGGAGTGGGCTGCGAAGAAGGCTTTCTTGATCGAGGTTAGTGGAGGACTGACGGAGGAGAATGCCCCGTCGTATGTCTGCGAGGACGTGGATATTCTCTCCACGAGCTCGATTCACCAGGGCACGGGGATTGTGGACTTCTCTCTCAAGGTGTCCTTGCGCTAGACTGTATCATAACGTGGTTCATTGACCGAGCGGATATATGGATGAACTTTGTATAAAGCACAATAAACAATATTCCATGAAAAAAAAGTTGTAAACCCGAAAAAGATAAAACGCCTCTCGTCTCATGACTCTCGTGACCATTAAACCATATGTGATAAACCTGATGCGGACGCCGGGATATATTGTACAAGAATTCACGACACGATTACACCTCAACCTCAACGGTAATGCCCTCGCCTTCACTGGAGCTATGTGTGTCATCCGACACAGGCGGGCGGTTGCGACTGCCATCAGTGATGGTGCCGGAAGGCCCACGCCGTGTGCGCTCCCGGGTGAGTTGGTCTCGAAGCCTCTGGTTCTCGGCATCGCGCTCCTCGAGTCGCTTGCGAGCACCACTGCGGTCGAGAAGGCGGCCTTCACGCTCAGATTTCAAGCGCCGCTCGAGCTCGTGGAGCCGGTGGACCCATTTCTCATCTTGACCGTCAAAGCCACTGTGAGAGCTGCGGGTGCGTGCTACCATCGCCCCGGCATTGTTAGTCAATGTACTCGATGACGATTGAGAGGGGATTGGAAGACCCGTAGCACTGCGAGTGTGACCTTTCTCTGGACGAGATCGTTCCGGGCCAATGGTGGACCCGGAGCGCGCCAGAGACCGCTCCGACTCGGCTGCTGAGGCTATGGAAGGAGAACGAGGTCCCGCCGAAGCATGACCATGCCCGCGTGAGTTGGATTGGAGCAAGTTCAACTCTGCTTTCAGAAGTCGATTCTCACCGCGCAGCTTGGACACCTCTGGCGACGAGCCCGATTGTCCACGGACTGGTCGCATGTTTCTGACAGCCTCTTCGAGGCGCTCAAGCTTCTTGATTCGTCCATTGTAGGAGATTTCAAGGGTCTGATAACGCTTGGTCAACTCGTGGTCGACGCTCTTGATGCGGCTCTTGAAGCCTGCCATGACGGTCTCCACAGTCTTCATCGCAAGTATCAAGTTGCGGCTGAAGCCTGGCCAGAATAGCATATTGCCAATGACCTCTTGGCTCGGGAGATTACCGTTGATGAGGCTGTTGGAGTGTGCCCAGTCTGGCCCGCAAAGCCCCGACAACCTGGTCCAAATGCTAAGGAACAAAATGTTTCGTTCACTCAGCTGGTCCTTGAATTGCTGCTCCAGCGAAGCATACCGCTTACGGTCCTCGGTACGCGCCTTCTCAAGATCTGTGATACGCGAGTTGCTCTGTGTGATGGTTCGCGAAGCCTGCTGGTGCGACTTGAGGGATGACTCAAAGGACTGCTTATCTGCCCGACGTGCATGTCGCTCACGGTCCAGAAGCTCGGAAAGTTTGCGGGACTCAAGTCCGTGGCTTTCTAGCAGAGCGTCGCGGTTGCGGAGCAGTGTCTCCTTCTCATCTAGCTGCGAGCGAATGCTTTCCAATTCAAGCGCGGTTGACTCGAGCTCCTTTTGCAGCTTCATGATGTTGGTGATCAAGCTGGACCGGCTTCCGCTGAGATCACCAAGTGTCTCGCGAAGATTGTTTTCCAGGTCCATTAGCCGCTCACGCCAGGTAGAGGTCTCAATTTCTTGGGCTGCAAGACTCTTCTTCAATCGTCGAACTTCCTCCTTAGAAGCGGAAGCTTCACGGTTCAGTTCGTTCATGATGCGTTGGACGTCTTGCTTCTCCTTGCTTCCAACCACCTCACGCTGATGCCGCTCGTCCGCCAATCTCTGCTCGAGCTCCCTGGTCTTTTCTTTCTCGCTGACCAGGCTGGTGTGGTAGTTCTTCAGATCAGACTCCAGGTCTCCAATGCGAATCTTGTCGCCGTCTTGCTCTTCACGCAGGAATGCAATTTCGTTCTGACTCGATTCGATTTGAACGGTCAAACGTTGTACCTTGGTATTAGCCTCAAACAGGCTCTTCTCTACAGCCTCCATTTCACGGTTGGTCTCCTGAAGCTCGTGCTGTACGGACTTGTATGCCGACAGATTGTTCTGAGCGTCTTCCTCGAGGCGAATTATACCCTCGCTGGCGGACCTCATTTCACCTTGCAGAACCTTTAGGTTTTCGTGTTGGTTCTTCAACTCCTCATTCTGGCGCTGGCACTCCATGACCTTTTGATCAAGCTCGTCACCAAGTGCGTCTAGCTCCTCTTGTGCCTCGGCGCGCAGGTCTTGGAAAGCAGCATCCCGTTCATCAGCCATATGTAAAGCTTGGTCTCGTTCTTGTTGTGCTGCAAGGATTTCCTCTTCAGCTTGATCCACATCGGCTTGGTAGGCCTTGTCAAGCGCCTCAAGTTCTGCCATGTATTCCTCAAGCTGAGCTCGGATAGCCTGATTATCAAGCTTGAGGGTCGCCACCATGTCACGTAGCTGTCCGTTTCTTGCCTCTAGTTCATCGCGGTCCATATCGCTGCGCGAAATAGCGCCATCACTAGCCTGAGATGATGGTCTGATATGGGCGCGCGAGACAGAGCGGTCAAAGATGCTATCTCCAGTCATTGATCGGGGGTGACGACGCTCCCCGAGCTTCAATTCCTCGATCTCCTGATAGAGACGCTCCTTCTCTCGGTTTCGAGATGTAAGCATGGAAGTTTGAGCACTGACTTCTTTTCTCAATTCTGCGTTTTCCTGCTTGAGAAGCCCCAATTCTACAACGAGTGTGCTGGAAGATCCGCGATCACCACTGTGGTCCGACCGGTACATCTCGCTGCGTAGGCGAACGGATTCATCTCGGAGCCGTCGATTCTCTTCTTCGGCTTGCTCGCGCGCTGATGTTTCTGCATCAAGGATGTCTTTCCACATGTCCTGCTACAAGTTAGCGCTGGTCTATCAGATTCTGCCTGTAACTTACTCGCTCCTCTCGTGCGCCTGCCTCAGATTCCCCTGCACGATTGTCGGTGAGCGACTTCACCATCTCGGCCAACCGTCGTTTTTCACTCTCCCGTGCGATGGTCTCTGACCTCATACGTTCAATTTCGAGCTCGTATGTATCAACCCGCTCGCGCAAGAAAATGATCTCTTCGTCTTGCGCTGACTCACGGTCGCCATCCTCGGACGCTTCGGGGTCATGATTGACCATTGAGTCCTTGTCCGATTGATGATCTTTCACTTGCTTTTCCAAGTCTCGAATCTTACGCTTGAGGCTTTGGTTGTCTTTCGAGAGCTTGACCTTGTCAGATTTGAGCTCGACATTCTCCGAGATCATCTCCTTGATACCTTCCTCGGATCGTTTGTTCAATGCCTCGTTCAGGAAATGAATGCGCATCTTGAGGTCGAAGTTCTCTTTGGCGAGGCGATCAATCGTGCTGCTCTGCTCTTTGAGTGTGAGATTCCGCCCGCTCTTGGCAAACGGAGTGGAAGCCCCGGCGCGCTTCTCTTGGGGCTGGAAATCTTCGCGGAACCGCTGCGCAAATGTGGTAGGAACCTGAATGCCCTTCACACGCTCCGCGATCACCGTGTCAGTGGGAACAGCGTTCTCTTGCTGCTTCGCCTTGGGTGTCGCTGGCGCTGAGGCTTCTTCTTCTGCGGCCGGGCCGGCGCGAGATTTGGGCGAGCCTTCCTCCTCTAGGGTCTGTAGGTTGCTGTCGGCACCGGGCGCATTTCTCTTCTCCGCCGAGTTTTCTTCGCTATAGCCCGAGACTCCCGATGCCATGCTACCTAGGCTGGTTGTCCTTGCAATTTGAGCGCGGCTCCCAGTGTTGAGACTACCGTAGTTGTCGGAGGTCGCGCCGCCGGATTGAAGGGCGTAGTCCGCACCTAGTGTTGCATCACTATTCGTCATCTCCGTATTATTACTGGCCATCGAGGAATGAGAGAGGCGGTGGGAGGACTGGCGGCTAGTCAAGTACTTGGGGCGGCTGGGCCTCCGACTGCTCGCCGCGCTACCCCCCTGATCACTGAAAAGTCTGGACGCACCGGGCGACAAACTGCGGGTGCTATTCTGCAGCTTCGAAGGCGTGAGTTGTGATTCGTTGTGGGCCATCGAATAGTCCGATCTGAATGGGCGCTCATCCTGGGACATCTGGTCGTTGTCGCGCGCATTCTCAGACAGCGTAGATTGGTTGCGGCGCAGCACAGCCGCTGCCGTGGATGAGGAGGAGAGGGAATCTATCATTGAGTCCGTTTGCTCTATGGGGTCGTCGTCTTCGGCGGGGCCTGCGGTCTCCGGATCCAGGTGAGACCTTGGATCTTCTTCGTTCCGCTCGTGTTGGCCGGTCTGGTCGGTCTCGGGTTCTCCAAATGACAGCTGGGAAGAGTCTTGCGTAGTATCGGCGCCATCCTCCTTTGGTACTCCGACCAGGTATGTGTCGTCTGCGCCGACCATGGGGCCTTTGGCGGCGACGTCGATCGTGGATGGCTCTGGCAGGAAGCTGGACTCGATGTCCATCAGCTTACGGCGCATCTCATGCTCTTCGATTAGCGTTTGATTGTTGACGCGTTCGTCGCCATTCTCGCTCGGTTGGAACAGGCTTTCGTCGGTGACGGAGGGAATGAAGCTGTGGTCGTCCAGGTCTAGTTGCGCCGATGTCATGGTAAATTCAGGGTCCTCTTCGGGCTCGGAGGGTTGCGCGTCATGTTCCGACCGTGTAACCGAGATCGGGGGGATCCCCCCGGGTATGTCCTCTGCCATGAAGTAGACGGAGCTGGAGTCGGCATCCAAGGCCACGGACTGATGGAATGTCGAGGTCGCAGTTGGGGGTGTTTGGGTCTCCACCTCTTCCGCTGTGATCGGCGAATGAGAGTCCACCATGTCGGACTATGAGATTGGGCTGGGGGACACGCATTAATTGCTTAGGTGGGAATGCTTAGGGGAAGATGAAAGGTGAAAGATGAAGCGACTGTTAATGCAGATTGCAGAGTGTTGGGTGAGACATGGGAAAGAGCGACCTCACTCTTTCTACTTAAGATCATCTCTATATATTCTACCTCTTGGCCCATCTCTTTGATCATTTGCAGATATATTGAGGACACAGTATCATCGAAAATCCAAACTCTCAGAGCAAATAACATGTCGGCAATAGGGACAAAAAGCAACCTCTATCATTAATCAAACAGATTGCATGACTCCTTGAGGTGTACCAAAAGCAACCCAATCAGCTCATCATCGACCACCCCTTCTTGCCAGGTCAAACCCAGGGCCAGTTGGCCATCTCGACCTGTCACGGCGCTGATCTTAATTGCAGCACTGCAGGCACTGGCGCTCTGACTGAACAGCATGTCTTCGACCTCGAAGCACGATTCTTTCCGTAACGGAGAAGCCATACCGACGTTAGATAACTCAAAGGCAGCCATTCGTTTTCGACCCAGCTTCTGCAACATCCACTGATGCTGATTGTCAATGAGTTTTAAATATCCAACAGACATGTCACTCCCTTTTCGCGCCATGGCCTGATTGATCTCCGTCTTGGTCCGCCGAGCCTCGTTCCAATCAAATGATGATCGTTGGTATACTGTGGAGACTACTCCAGCATAAGAGCCCAGAGTTGTTGATGTGACTGGCTGTGGGAGAAATCCCCGTAAAGAGACTGCGCAGTCGGCCTGAAGCCTATTATATTCCTGAGGGAGGATCGCAAAAAGGCAGCTTGCAACCAGGGTTTGAAGAGCTGCCGTGACTGATGAGCCTTCCTTCTTACTCTGGGCCGCAAGAGCATTTGTCTCGGATGTAGATAGCCACAAAGAGGAAAAGCGAGTCTTCACCGGTATAGACCGTGGGCTGCCAGTCCAGCTGTCGGTTCCAGGCTCACTGGAATTCTCCTGAGATCGGACAAATTCCTGGGATACAGGGAGTTCATATAGTTCCTCTAGCGGAGGAATCAGATCATTGGACGAAGTCTTTATGAAGTCCTGGGGGGTCACGCGGCCACAGGCACCGTTGAACTCATTCATGTGCGCTTCTAGCTCTTCGTGCAGAGAAAGCGCGCTCCTTGTATCCATTAGTGCATGATGAAATACAAATGCGATAGTGAAAGACGAAGGTATTCTCTTGCTCTCCAAAACAGCCACTCTCCAGAAAGGAAGGGCTCTATCATGATCGAGCTGGAAGGGCCAATTATGCTGTTCTTCCAGCATCTTGTCAAGACACTCCTTCCAATGTAGACCGGGGTCAAGATCGTTGCTCGCGAATGTGACGACCTCATTGAGGCGAATCTCCGGCAGACACACAAAACAAGGGTTCGAAGTCTCGATGCCGACTGGAACGGCCGACAATATCGGATGATCGCAGATGAGTTTGGAAAGGGCATGAAAGAGAATCGATTTGACTGGTGTAGATGGTTCAACCGACCATTTGTAGCGCGCGGTCAGAGCAACATTATTGTAGATTCCTAGGTGACTTCGAGTTGTCGAGTATTTCTCGATGTGGCCTACTGAGAGTAAGTGGTGTTTTAGATACAGATGCTCCAAGCCTTACCCAGCGGCCTCAAGGCAGCAAATTGCGTCTGAGGAGACTGTAGATCCATAGTAACCTTGCAGCAGTAAAAGCAATCGAAAATCAAGAATCCTCCACAGAATTTAATGATATTACAGAGCTCTTGCAGGGCTGGGAGTCGTCAATTTATCAGCACCTGGGCTAACTAGGTAGCCTCTAGGGCTGATTTCCGAGGTCCCCTCACCGGGTACTCGTACCCGAACAAGCTGTTGATCATCCATTTCAGATTGTATGTTGATTAAACACACTCGTGCTGGGCACTATTTAGTTTAACTGTGCATGTGTGATTTCCAAAGTTGGGTATACATGATCACTGGGACGGCAATAGCTCAGGGCTGATGCTCGAATATACATTGACAAAATTCCAAGGTTATTGCCAAAGCTCCGCGAATGCCAATTGAAGGTTGTAGTCCTCAAAGCCTTGGAATCAGCTAAAAGATTGATTCCAAACAACTTGGAATGTCCTTGACTGAGAGTCAATAAAACTCCTTGTGTTAAATTGGTTGTGGTCTCTCCGACCAATGAGTCTCAGGTTTTGTACGAGGATTCACCATAGTTGGTATATTTTATTTAGGTAGTAAATGCCTCCTCAAATTCTGCCGATATGGCAGCATCGACTACCGGATCAAAAGAGCGAAAGTACTCCGTACTGCCTCGACATGAAAGTACTCGACTTGTCCAACGCCCTCTAAAGGAACTCGGCATCCACCGTATACCGCAACATCAGGCACGACACCACACCAGTTGGAAATGATACCTCAAGATCGTACATACTCTTCCCTTTGGAAGTCGAAAGGTCATGGCAACTACCTAGCTCAAGTGCTGTGTCGGGGCATGATTACGTCATAGCGGCAAACCGCACACGCCCGACAGCCCTGCACGATGATTTACTACAGAAATATGGAGACCCTGGACAATGACTGAGCCAAGCACCAGAATACACAAGGGCCGACAAAAGCGACCTCGTGTACCCGATGCCCTGCGGAAAAGGGCGGCAAAAGCGTGAGTATCCGCCGATTCAAGTGTTCAATTCATAGAGCTAACTGTGTGTCCTAGATGCCTGCCTTGTCGACAGCACAAGGAAAAATGTAACTTTACACCAATACCCTGCAATGGACTTGAAATATGCATTTTCTGGGTAGCTGACCGATTGAACCAGGCGGAGGAGGCAATCCATGCACGCGCTGCCAGCAGCATCAGAGAACCTGCCATTTTGACAGTGTCGATCGACGGCCATCATCAGATAGAAGTGGTCTGCCGAGGTGAGTATCGATGGAATATCTTGGATCTCATGTTGCTAATATTAAATGAGATTGAAACCCAGCGAGAACAGCGGAGCTGAGACACAGTCGGCGAGAGAGGTCCAAATGCAAAGGATCATCAAGCACTTCGTGGGCGACACATCTTTCGATACCAGCAGTCTGCAGAAACTCGCAGACGAACTGACTCATGGTGATCAGGATCACCACAGTGATTCGACCGAGTCTCACATTGATACCCCGACCAACGATTATTCTATAGACACTCTTTCCACTAGCACAATGCGTATGTCTCCCCCCAGTGTCAACCGAATATAACTGATGGCCTGATCAAGATTACTCTGGAGAGCTATCTCACTGGAACTTCTCAAGAATGCTTGAGCGGCGATTACGAAGCCTTGGGGACCAAGTCGGACAACGTAAGGTGCGTTCACAACTTCACCGTATAGATCCCATCAGGGATAGCATGAGATTTGAACAGGACATCAATGAATTAACACGGAACAGGGCGTCGATCACACCGAGGGCTTCTTTCGAGCCACTGACCTACAATCATCGGGATCCTGCATAACCCTTGCAAGAACATACTTCCCTCCCAAACATATCGCCGAATTCTTGACCAATGCGTTCCTAAAGTTCAGCGAAACAAACTACTTTTACTTCCATGAAGGGACGTTTCGAGAGAAGTTGAACTTCTATTACACCAACGAGCGCCAACTTTCGATCCACGATGCCGGATGGATATGCACTCTTCTAATGACCTTTGCCATCGGCACGCAGTTTGCACATATGCATGCCAAATCAAGTGCCAGTGAAGCCTCAGTTGAAACCATACCCGGTGATCAGATTGGGCTCGAATTATATCGGTACGCATGTCGACTCATTCCAGATCTCATCACCGTTGCAAGTGTCGAAACCGTTCAGTCATTTTTGCTGTTGGGAGTTTATACATTCCCTATCGACACAGCCGGCCTGGCGTACGTTTACTATGGACTTGCTATAAAAATGGCTATTCAGAATGGAATGCACCGCAAGCTGATGGAGGGTAATAATATACCTGCAGAGATCATCGAAGTACGGAATCGGCTTTGGTGGACTGCCCATTCCCTGGAAAGGTAAGGACCACTCGATTTTGCCATTCTTGTCGAATTAAAAAGCTCTGACGTTCCAAACAGTCGGATAGGCATTCTCCATGGAAGACCTGTATCCGTATCACCGTCTGATATCGATGCGCCTATGCCCGTGGATCTTCCAGCCTTACAACCAGCCGACCGATATACCAACCTGCCCAACTTCACAGCAGCAATAGTGTTAACGAACCACCTAGCCAAAGCATACGAGGTGATGAAATCCCTACGACATTTCCAGAAGCCCAACAAAAAGAAATACCTCCGACAACTAGCCGCTCTACGAAGCCGACTCGTCTCATGGTGGGACAGTCTCCCCACCACAATCCACTGTCGAGACCTCACCCCAGACGGCAAATTCTTCCGATGCAACGTCCACCTCGAGATATACTACACAACAACCTTGATATTCATGGGTCGCCCATTCATCATCTCCCAAGGCGTATCCGAACCAACAGAAGCTGACCCAGGCTCACCCACCCACGAAGTCCCAGAAATAGTCAACATTCTCCGCCGAGACTCCTTCCACGCCGCAGTTAGGGTAATCGAACTTTGCCAGCTCCTCCATGAATCAGTCGGACTGGCGCGCGTCTCATATACCGAGTTCAACGGATGCCGCGTTGCCCTATTGGCTTTAATAGCCCATAGCATGAATGAGCCCACGCTCAAGATCTCAAGTACCCTGACTCAAGGCATGGGTCTCATCCGCCAGATATGCACAGGGCTGGAATCTGCGCGCTCGGAAGTCGCCGTCATCGAAGCATTGGAGCGTGCGAGACAGCGTCTTCATAGTCATTCTGCTGAGACGAGTCATGATACAGATGATGTGACGGGTTACGATCAGTTCAAGGAATGGGCTAAGCTATGGCGAGGCGATCTGATGGATGATAGTGATCCTCTTCCGTTGGATGATGTGGGGCTGCAATTTGGGGAACAACCTCATGAGGCTATTCCCCCTTTTGATGGATTTCTCTCGTCTTTTCCCAATGAGCTGGGCGAGTTTGCTGCTATCCCGGGACTGAGTTATGACTTGTCCCTGGCCCATAATTGGTTCGAGAATCCGCAGGCTGAGGGTTCTGAATGGGTTATAGATCAGTCGCTTTGATAATGCTGAATGTATGTAAAGAAGCTGGGAAGATACTAGAAACGCTTGATATTAGGCCAGGGATGCAATTCCATTGATATTCGTGGGTCCATTTGTGCAAAGTATACATGGTGAGCAGAGCCTTGAACGGCCAGGAGTAAGGCATCTGCCAACCGAGTGACGCAGAAAGAAACCAATATTTTGAACAAGCTTGTAATATCCATGGATGGGTATAATGGTCGATATTGATCGAGCGTATCACGATCAATTCCATAGTATCACCTTGATACCCCGTTGCTTCAGGAATCATTAAAAGTACAGAACCTCGGGAGGCAGGACAAGCGAACGAGGATTGGATTGTCATTTTGATAAAGTACCCCTATAAGAGGATTGTTGTCACAGAAAGCAAAGTGTGTAAGTTTCCAACGGGAAACAATAGGGTCCATCCAGTGGAAAAGAAGAGAAAATAGTCAAACCAGAAGTAACAAGTGCTTTTGGTCTCGGAGAAAGCCAAAGGACCGAAAAACCATATTTGTACATCGCATCCATCCGTTGCTATACATGGAAGTGCAGGTAGAGTACAACCGAACAACTGGGACTCGACTTGGCATCCAAAAGAAAACGAGGTCAAGAAAGAAGGCACGAAGAAACAGCCCCGGGGAGTAACTCCAAGACTCCACTTAAATTGCCTCATGATGCCATAAGATTGAACGGAAAAGGTATCCAAATTTAGCCAGAGAATTGAAAGAAAGGGTATCGCAGAAGTGTAAGGAAAGGGGAATATAGATCATGTTGAAGGGGCGTGACACCGCCAAGCAAGCAGAAATCATTAGACTGAGTATTGTTTAGCATGTTTCGATCAACATATTGGGTTGTTGGTACTTACAGTGAGCACCTCCAGGTGTCAAAGAAGGGGGTATGGCGGATTCATTGTGGGGTGATGGCCGGCGAGCGAAACGAGGCTCTACATCTTCATAATAGGCCGTGCCACCAGGGCCCGGAGGAGGCGATGCGCCCGGAGGTCTGGGAGATGCAGTGTGACGATCACTGGCACTCCAGCCAGCACGAGGTGGGATGTAGGACCTAGTTCAAACATGTTAGTCGAAGAAACGGCATGTACGACATGGGTACCTACTCAGGTCGGCTGTACATGCTTGTTGGACTCTCAAGGGGAGCATTGTAATCGATGGACAGCGCATGAGGAACACTACTCATAGGTTCTTGGCTGTCATAATGGGGTCGAGTCTGGGGCTGCATCTCAATGGCCTGGCCGACTGTTTCAGGCGAAACAGCCATGCCAATGGGCCCAGGAGAAGGCTGGCGCATTGGACCTGGGGAGGATCCATACCCATAGGGGTCATCCTGGGGAGGCGATGCGGGACGTCCATATGCCTCGAAGCTGTGGGCTGGGCCAGGTCCGTACCCACCGGGTGGTCCTCGACCTGGTGCAATGCCCCCACGGCCACGACCGGGCATAGGTCCCATGTAGCCACCCCGTGCACCCGGAGAAGGCCCCCGAGGTCCCATGTAAGGACCTCCGCGCCCACCCCGGGGTGGGTAGCCACCTCGCCCGCGTCCATTGAAGCCCGGGGGCGCTCCTCCCCTGCGAGAGCCCATGCTGCCATCCGAGTATTGAGGGCGCAATCGCGGGTCGGAAGGATTGCGCGACATAGAACCTCCGCCGTATGGACCGCCCTGGGGAGGAATGTTGTTCAGCTCATCTTGGGCGCGGTAGGGGGTGCCGCGACGGTCCGGAGGTGAAGGGACATCGCTCATGGGCGTTCGTGAGTTGAGGGGCGTGCGATCATCGTCACTGTCGCGCCTCTCGGTTTGGAAGGTCGCGAATGTTGGTCCAGAGTCAGAAGTGAGAGAATTGGACACGAAAGGTTCCTTGGGCTCGGCGGGGGCTGGAGCTGGCGCGGGAGCCGCATTGGCATTCTGTCGGTTGTAATAATTCTCCCCACTCATTTCGGCGTTTTCAGCAATGCGGCGCTTCCGTGCCTTGCGGCTCACGAGGGTGCGGCGCATTGCGCATGTGACCACGCCGCACGAGACAAGGAGAATGGTCGCCGCCAGGACAATCCATCCACCCCATCCTAAATGCGGTACAAATAGCAAGATATCAACCAGGAAGGCCAAAAGTGTCACCAGTAGGGTCGGCAACAGCAGAATCAGCAATGCCAAGAGGAAGCGCGGTGAGTGAGACGGAGCGTGGAAATGGGCGGCCGCGGCCAAGCAGAGACAAATGAGGGTGAGCAAGGCGGCGACTGGGTGAATGATCAGAATTGAAGAGAGCGACTTTCGCGTACTGGACGGAAGATTGAAGTCGTCACCGGTGCTGCTGATATCATCTGCATGAAGATTAGCCACAAGGAGGCAGCAACGAAAGGGAGAGACTAACTGCTCGTGTATCCCACGTGAATATTGGTGCAGGTATTCCCTTTGCAGTAACCAAAGACGCCATAATCGACATCCTTGAAGGTTGCCAAGGGAATTCCTTTAATGATGGGGGTGGAAAGACATGAGAGCAGCAGTAGCGCAAAGGCGATCAGCAGCAATATGGTGAGGGGTGTCGCAGGCTTGAGCAACATGATGAAAGGCGACGCAGCGCCAAAGCCTTAGCCAGGAATTAAAAACGAGTGATGGTTCCGGTGCATTGGATGGAAGAAGGCGAAGGACAAATGAGGGGAAAGGGGGCCTCAGGCATTCTCGTGCTTCGCCGCCTCCATTCCTTTGTCTCGTGCTGCCAAGATCGGAGAAATCACTCCCTCGTTTGGACTTCTCGCACGACTACTGCGTTTCAGAATGTTCATCTCCATCCTGAAACGGGATCGACTTCGAATTCAACACTACGCGCATTGCCCCACGGTCTGTTTCGCACATAGTCGACTTCGAGATTGGACAATCTCCAGGCTTCCAAGGTTTGCCCAATGCCGCGACATGGCATCTCTTACCAGATGGCGCTTGGAGATGGCGCTTGGGCCAGACGTCTGTGGCCGCCATGGCCCACCGCGTTTGCTCAATATGAAACAGGCCCCCACTCCAAAGATCTAGTCGGGCCTCAAGCAGGATCCGGGATAAGCTTGATCGCTGCTTGCTCGGACTGTTTGCTCCTGAGAGTTACGATTAAGCTCATACATTGTGAATTGTCACAATATGGGCTATTGAATGGTTTCATTTAGTCGTTTTGAGCATTTACGTTTGGGTCTTTGGTGTAGAAAATCTTCTGGTTTTCGATACTAGGTGACTCGTCAATGAGATTGGCGAATAGGGAATCAACTGGTATCGAAAACCAGAAGATTTTCTACACAAAAGACTCAAACGCAAAGAAAAAATGACTACAAAAGGAAACCTTTCAACAGCCCATATTGGGACAATATTAAGCTCAACCATGTCACAGTCCGCTTATACTCCGGGTACACACACCATTTCCGTGGATCATTTGACCTTGCAAACGCTACGCTGCGAAGTGTCCTCTTCATGACAATTGATGCTAGGGAAGAAATGAATTTAATGATCGAATCTTCTCTGAGCAGATCTCACTACCCGGGAAACCGTGATGCTCAAGGGTCGCCGAATCATGACATGGAGAGCAGAGCCTGACTGGACCTGAGCGTTACCGCGCATCCAAGGTTGTACAATGTCTGGGTAACCCACTATGTCAATAAACAGTGATCATTCATACGCAAATATTTTCTTCGACACAGGACTACTTATCCTTGCTAACCCGCCGTCTCATAATATGATTTTGCATCGCCCTCTGATTCAAACCATCAAATTCCCAAGACTGACTGGGCAAGAGGAGGAATGAGCAAACAAGTGAGTGGGCGTACCCTCAACACAAATTCAACCGACTTCACTGCGTGGTGAGAAATGCCCTGCCTCTGGGGATTGTTCAAATGGCGAAAGCGACACAGACCCGAAAAGGACGGGCGGGATCTATCCTTGGACGACCTGGACAGACAAACGCTACTTCAGTCGCGGGATAACACCCGGAATAATCAAGCCCAGGATGGTCAATACCCGCCTAGTCTACAAGAACGCTATGTCAGGTTTGGGATTGGAGGAGCAGGGAATATGCGCAAGTCAGCCTCTCCTTTCGCACAGAAGGATCCACTTTTTGGTTTGCTTGTACACGATGTCACTGACAAGGGATCGGCCAGAATCACGACGTATAACGGCCGAGAATTGGAAACTATCGCGCGCTAATCATGTTTGGCATTAGGCTGTGCTGAAGGACAAAATTGGGGTTCCAAATTGGAAAAGGGAGTGGAGTGTATCATTTGGTGTCTCATCTGAGTAGCCGGGACCAAGTGCAGTGCCTGCTCACACATGCATTCTGCAAGTTTCTTCTAATTCCAAAATGCTGGGATGATGCAATTCGAATAGCATTTCCGGGGTCTTCCTCATATCATCATCAGGTCCTCCGACCAAGTTTCCATCCGGCAAGGCGATTTTGTTGTGCTGTTCTGTATGTTTCTCCTAGTCCGAAAATGCTAGCATGGCAAGATGATACCATGTAAAGAGCATTTCCGGGTTATCTCTTTCTTCGTCATCGAGTCCTCCCACCAAGTTCCCATCCGGCGAGGGGATTTCGTTGGGCTGTTCCGCAAGTTTCAATCGATACAATTTCCATTTGTCCCACATCGGAATCCCAAGCGCTCTGTATGCCCGGCAGCTGTAGACATGCACCCAGCTTTCTGTACACAGGCGCTCAAAGGCGTGGAGATAATATTCATAAGCCAGCTAAGAATCCTCCACACAGGTTGCCGAGACGTCTTGACACCAGGGCACGAGTTTCCATACATCGTGATAAGTTGGGATTTCGGGAAGAGCCCAGCATGCTTGTACGCTCAGTTCTGATGGCAAAGGGACTGTGAAGAAGTATGGATAACGGGTTCCAATCGGTTCGAGTTTTGTGACAGCCATCTCCTCGATGCATTCCGTAATTGTGTGGATCTCTTGGAACCGTCTTCGGATCCAGTTCCACTCCACATAAAATCCAAGGAATTCGTCCAGTTCGATCCTGGACCTAGACCGACGCGATCTCGCCAATTTCTGGACGCGTTGTATTAACTCAAGATGCCAAAGTGTACGATGGGTGTGGAATGTCTCGATCCAGGAGGGAGGATGTTGTCCTTCAAACCGATAATGCGTGATGGCCAGAGGCTCTTGTGCCCATCCTCTCAACCAATCGAAAATTTCTGCCGAGTGTGCAGTTGGCATACACGGCCGAGCCTCGCTGAGTCAATTCAGAAACAGCTGCAGGCATGCACATGCATTGAGTTGTACCCTAGCGGCGGTAGCTATGACCGCTCGCAAAATCGGTGGTGGGACTTTATCAGGTAAACAAATAGCAAAGCTATCTGCATCAGCAGATACAGTTCGGATGTATTTCTCTAGTGTTGCACCACTGGAAAATTTCCATTTCGATTGAAGTTGTGAGACGAACCAGACGATGCAGTTTCTCGGGCATGTTTTGTGGTGAAGGCTGCCTCTCTGCACGGAGTACATCTAGCTTCCTTCGCAGAAGTCGACGTGAGTATCACTCTGCCCTAAATGAATCTCGCCCAGTCATCCCCACAAAATTGCCCATGTCATCCAAATACCGATACACCAGAAAACTAGACGACAAAGAAGGCTTCTCTGGGAGAACGTAGTGTATGATTTCGCGTAGGCGTGGAAATCTTCATCAATATTTGGCTGACGCCCAAGAACCGGCCCTTTGGTTGCTCTGCCGCCAAAGATGTGCGTATTCATTCGAGCGCCTGGAACGAGCGTGACCGTTTCAAGCATACGACTACTACTCTGATGACTGCACCTGGACAAAGTCTCATCCAGTGATAATAATATGACAAAATTAGCATCTAGGTGCAGTATGCGTTGTGGTAAACTTGTTCCTCACGATTTCCCCAAAGTTCAGTTCGGCATTGCTCGACACGTATGATTAGACATCCTTCCTCCTTCTCCTTTAAATGATATTGTAAATCTGTTTTATCCCTCATTTAAATGTCAATGAGCTTCTTTCTTATACTGCCTTGTCATGATGAGAACTCCCAGCGCATAGCCACCACGCATTGCACATCCTATACGAGGGTTTACCCACTTGCGAAACCTTGACTGGCTTCCGCGCATTGTGAGATGAACATTTGAGCCTATTTCCCGAGATAAAATTTTAGGTACTCGTGGATTCCATACAGAATGCTTATTCTGACCCTTTGCAAATCGGACGAACCAATCAGCTTCTACAGGTGTTGTATGGCCACAGCTACATGTCCTTACTTTCTATTAAACTACGCAACATCTATTTCCATAATGTAGATCAAATCCGATGATAATGCTGGTTCTAATGGATATTAATTTCATGCAGCCCTAGATACAGCCTTGGGTTTTCATATTGTGTTCGGTCACCCTCCCAAGTGCGGTACCCAGCCTCAAACACCAGCAAGGGAGGCAAAATTGCAACACATCACTGCATCATTAAACAAGGAACAGATACAATTGTTTGAAGACACCCTGCTGATTTATTGCTAATAGCAGAAAACCAGGAGTGCAATCGTTGGCAATTATTGTTTCAAGGGCCCTGTGTAGAAATTATGTGCAGATGTGCATACTCGTGGAGTCGTCGAGCACCGAGCATATTGCTCCCGAGGTCCGATGCAGAGAAAGTGAAACGTGATACAGAGTGTACAGGACATCTCATGATAATTCTAAGTTTTATCTCAGGAATCACTGAGCGAGCGTCGAGAATAGAGATGGGCGTAATTCTGGGTAGCAAAAAGCCAAGCTTTGGGCCGTCCGTGGATGAGCTCTTCGGGCCGCGAGTCGAACCATAGGACTCAACAAAAACCAACGGATCAGCGAATTCTAATTGGATCTCTATTTTTTGCAATCGGTGAATTGCATCGTGTCTAACTCGTCAACCCCCATGTCTCAATTATTCTTATTGGTTTGGAGGGTGCAGACCTTGCTCTGGTGGCTGGGGAGGCTGGGAATGGCCGCCCAGCACAGTGACAGCTAGACAAAAACCCACTGGGCAGCGATTGCTGGCTTTCAAAAATCCCTTCACATCGCCCGCCATCTCAAGGAATGCTTCTAGATTAAGCCTCATCGCGCGTGGTCTCAATATCCACATTCCAGTGCCAGCATGACGAGCCCGACAAGGAACTTCAGCCTGCGCAACGTTAATTGTACGTGCATATAGGAAAATCCCCCGCCTCGTTGTCATTTAAATGGCAGGAAGTTCCCGGCCTTCAAGTCTTTCAATGTCAACTAACTCTTATACAGCAAGCCGGCCTCAACTTGCCCGGACAGATTCACGACAGTCTGTTGCTGCATCTGACGACTACTATTCATTCTCGGACAGAGCTCCCTCAAGTCCCGACAGTCAAGTGACTGTTATGCGATTCAGGACTCCTGATTCTCGTCCATCTTCCAACTCTTCTTCTCCCAATATGCAACAGGAAAATCCTACTGCAGGAGGCTTTGGGTCTCCTCGCCCACCGACAGCCAGTACCGTCCGGTTTGGAGATGACCGAGTCACTCACATGCGCCCTCAATCAGAGGCGGCGCAATCAGACGAGACGGCTCGTCGAGTTCCCAGCGACTACGCTGGCCCTGCACCCACCCCAGGCCTGGACGACTCCCCGTACGTCCGCTTTGCAATCGATCAACTTACCCAGGACAGATCTGGGGGCGTTTCAAGACACGACTCTCTTTCTACCACTACGACGGGCGACTACCCAACTGACCGAATGGTTTGGGATGAAGGATTGGGTTATTTCACTCGCACGCGCACTCCTCTTCGACACGACCCGCCTCCCGTGAGGCCGTCTTACACTTCTCCTTCGCCACAGGCTTTGCCCCAACCACCAATGTCTGTGGAGCCTGAGTCTTTTATGGCCGTTGATGTACCCGAGCAGAGCCTTTTGTACCCGGCTTTGGACTACCTTCCCATTGTGCTACGTCCGTGGGCCTTGGCACTAGCCGTTTTCACCACTTTGCTCATGATTGCTGGTGTGGTCTTCTGCAATATTTGGTCCGACCGCCATCAAGGACTTTGGAATTATAATGGTCAAGGTGGCGCGCGCTACTTTGTCCTACAGTTTTTGCCTCAAATTTTGGCTGCTCTCATCATCATGTGGCTGTTCGTTATCCAAGCCGCTCTATATCGCATTGCACCTTTCTCCATGATGTCGGCCGAGCGACAGAAAGGTCTTGTCATTCAAGGCCTGCCAATGCTCTCCAAGAGCTTTGTCTTCCCTGATTTCTCACATTTCCAGAATGGAGAGCCACTGTTTGGCTTTGGTCTCTTCACGATCTGGCTTTCTAACTTCTTCGCCATTCCTCTACTCAGTTGCCTTTTCCAGGCAAAATACTATCTCATTGAGGGTGAGGGTGTCTGGAGATGGGCATCTGTTCAGTCTATTGGTTGGACAATTGTTGCTATGTACGGTCTCTTGGTAATTGGCCTGGTGTTATTATTCTTGCGATTCCTTCGCAGCAGATCTGGCCTGATGTGGGATCCTGTGAGCATCGCGGATTTGATCTCGATCATTCAGCGATCAAACATTCTGCATGACTTCGAACACTCTGAAACCGTCCCTTCAGTCCGGGAGTCTCTTGATCCTCGTGTTCTTCGACTGGGCTACTGGAAGTTGTCCAGTAAGCCCGAGGTCTTTTACGGACTTGGCGAAGTTGATGCCCCAATTCGAACACCCTCTCTTCACCAGACCGACAAGAACCGACAGAAGCAGCCAAACGGTCTCGCAAGAGTCAACTATGATATTGAGAACCAGGGCGGACTCTCCAAGGATCCCGACAACCATCTCTTCTCGCAATCCACCCGCTACCGCTGGACACCTTGGTTCCTCCGCAAAATTTCAGTTTGCATCTCTGTGGTTATTATGATTGCTCTCTTAGTTGCATTTGTTGCTGTCAGCTTCATCGACAACGGCATTAAAGGAGGCTTCCCCCCCAAGCTACCAACTCTTCCATCGACCAAGGCATTTTCCTCCTCCAACTTCCTATACAGCTTCATTCCAGCTCTGATTGGCAACGTTCTCTTCCTACTCTGGCAGCCAATCGATGTGTACTTCCGTGCCTTGCAGCCCTTTGTTGAGCTCTCTTCTCCCAGTGGCGCATCAGCGGATAACAGCATCCTCCTCGCCTACCCATCCATGTTTCCATTCCAAGTCACCATCCGCGCCATCCTCAACCGCCACTTCAAAGTTGCCTTTATCTCTCTCATGAGCATGGTATCCCTTGCCATCCCAATCCTCGCTGGCGGCGTGTTCATCGCCCTTTGGTTCCCTTCTCACGACGACATCCGCATCTCCGCTCTGATGCCTGCATTCTATGCCCTCGTCGCTTTCTGTGCTCTATATGCGGTCTCTTTCCTGGCTATCTGGCCCGGCCGTCGCCGCTATCTTCCTCACGACATTACGACCCTTGCCGATCTGATGAGCTTTATTTACCAATCCCCTCTCCTGTCCGATAAGATTCTTCGGGAGCCCAGGAGCAAGACAGACCTTGTCACACGTCTTATTGTTGCACCTCCTTCCGAACGCCAACTGCCTCAATATGGCTTTGGAGTATACATCGGTCGTGATGGTAAGGAGCACCTCGGTATTGATCGGTTCACTCGACCCGGTCGGACTGATATGCTCATTACCACTGGTTCTATGAAATGATTTACCTCTTGAGCCTTCTTGGCATTGATACCTTACGCTTTTATGACCCACATTGATGTTATTATTTGCATATATTGACTTTTTATAAGCGTGTCAGTTTACAACCGTGCTTGACTGATCTTTTCGGTTTTCAATTTTTGCACTCCTGTTTCCCTAGCCCTTCTGCATACTCGGTGTTATTGCCCATTTGATCTTTTTATGATTTGCTGTTAGAGATGACCTTCACCATATAGCTCGCATAATCACCTATGAAATAAATCTTATTATAGAAGAGACACGGCTCCTGCCATATAACAAAAGATTCGTCAACTACTATAATGAGCCTTGAAAGTTCGAAGATTACCCAGCATACGAAGACTCACCGACTACTCATACTCGGCTTTTGTTAATGCAAATTTATATGCCATGAAATTCGGACATGGAACACAAACCGGCATCGGCTAACCAAAGTATTTGACAAAAAGCAATTCCGCCTCGCCATACCCTTTTTCGGGGATATAAACGAGCGCAAACAGTCCCATGCAAAGTACAGCCAAGAGCTCCAAACAAAAGACAGGGAATTGGACTTCGAGGAGATTGAACAGAGTAGACCACGACAAGCCGAGCCACGCACTCTTGATATCCATATGTCTGATTGCCTGGCTGTGACTGATAGGGAAGGGATTCAAAGAGGCAGCAACGCGTGTGAAAATGGCGTACGCAGGAACCACGCAAACAAAAAAGGTGATTTGATAAGTTGCGAATGAAATGTAGAGTGCTGTTTTGCGAGACACCACGGTGAATTGATGGTCCGCAAATCCCAAGGAACGCAGAGCGTAGATAGTGAGGTAGAAGCAGGAAGCTGACGCCGTAGCATACAATAACGTAGCCAGGAAGACGTCGAACCAGATAGACTGGTTGAAAATGCGACGACGGAGAGAGACTTGCTGGTGTAGATTGAGTATGCCGTGCAAATTGGCCACCTTGAGGGTTGAAAGCACCAATTCAAATATCAGGCTCAGCAGGAAGCACTTGACCAAGCTGGATCCTCGCGCCGGGAAAAAGGATAGCAGCAGTATTTTTAATAATCGATGAAGCAGGATCATCGGAAGACCTCGAAAGTTTTGAGGGGAAAACAGCGTACGTGGTCCGCTGGGTGTTGCAGTTGCAATGAAGGCAGCCTTGACTTTTCCTTCTATATACGCAACCTTTGTATGGCAACTCAGCCTTTCTGTTCATTGCTCCCCTTAAATATGGGCGAAATGATAACTTACTAGGTAGAGTCCAACTGCTGCCGCGGCTAGGGCCAAACGAAGAAGCATCACCTCCCCATCAGATGGGCCTTGATATTCGTACATGAACAGACCATCGTCTTCGGCATGATTGGAAGACATCATGAGAGTTTCAGGACCGTAGACGTCTTTTGCTTAGGAGACGAAATGATGATAAATATTGCAATGTCGACAAACCGAAGTCAAGATCGAAAATCCGAGGCTCAAAAATTGACTAACATTGGGTCTCCACTGGGGCCGAGACACCACGACCCACAACCTCAACTCGAGTCAACGCATCAGGGCCATTCTGATATGATTTCCGGCTCCTTGGATGAACGCAGAATGCTTAACAATTCCATCAACTAATTGCACTTGATGATAATTTTAAGGTTTCAATTCTAGAGATATCATCGCTGGAAGTAGATGACCAGAATACGCTCGATCTGGCCTTCCACCCATGAAGTTTGCTTCAATGGCAGGCCTAGCTCCGATGATTGAAGATTCCTCAAATATGGCGCAAGAAGCCAAGGGCCCATGAGGGGTGCAACCTGATGGTGAGTCCAAGGGACCGGCCGCGTTTCGGCGAACGGATACTCAACAAGTCCGGGTTTCATGCGGACCGATTCGATCTGATTACCGAGACAATATGGAACACTGGCGCAGATGTCGTCCGCTAGACGATGTGCGGTAGACAATGCCAAAGTTGATTTGAGCCCGTTGAAATCGTGAAATGGCATCAGACGAAGACAGCCGACGATGATGAGCTGGACCAGAATGCGGCAGTCGCGGTATGTGTTCCAGGTGGTTGCGATCCACACGTCAGTGTAGCAGTCGCACCGATTATTGTACATTCCCGCATCGCGGACGGATTGGGGAATGATACTTGCTGCGACGGGGGCCCAGTACGGTGGAAGGAGGTAGGACCATGTGGCCAGGTTTCTGTCAATGTTGCAGGCTTGCTCTAAAATCGATGTGCCTACAGCTTCGTCGAGTGGCTGTGCTATCATTTGCTCCCACGAATGGCGAAGATTGACAATGTCGGATGCAGCTGTGGCTAGCAGTGTTCGGGGCTCTGGCTGGGGCGGTGGTAGGGACAATGGCCATACTTGGGGGGTTGGCACCATAGGGCTGTCGAGTCCTCTACTAGTTTTTATCTGCAGGTTCCATGAGCAAATCGTTTTGAAAGTCGCTGTTCAAAACTCACTATTTGTACTTGCACGGCCTCGTCGATCGCCTTTGATGACGGTGTCTCCAGCCGTTTTGCTTTTCTATGATTGATGAGAGCGACTGCTCCCCTCAGGTGAGCTTTCAATGGATGCTCATCATCTTTCATGGCAACAAATTCCTGGAAACCACAGTTAACTTGACAATCCTGCTGGGAACAGACATGATACTTACCTCATATGTAGAAAGCAGAAGTGTAGACAACAGAACAGGATCCAGGTTATTCTGTTCGTTCATTATGAGAGCCTCTCGTATCTTTGACAATGCGTGAGTAAAATAATGCTCTGCCGCGCGAAGTAAATCGAGTTTCCCGGTCCACGCAGCCACCGAGAAGAAAGCAACAGCTAACGTGCTGGCATGAAGATGAGATCCGGGCTTTGTATTAGAAAAGTTTGCGGGCAGGATTTCCATGAAGCCTTTTCTCGTAGTATCCCTGGGGGTATATAGATAAGAATTGAAGAAGATGGGAACAACTGTGTCTTCCATCGGTTGATACAGGCCAACAGGGCTAGGTAATGGAGGCCAGACAACTCTTGTTGGCGTTGCCTTTGTAGCAATCACAGCTCTTGACTCTGTTTGATTCGACTCTTTTCTCGTTTGCACATCTTGTGTGCTCTTGTTGGGGCTTGATCGACGACTTCTTGTAGAAGGCTTGACATTTGCATGCTTCCTGAATGCTGGCGTTTGGTCACGCAGCATCAGATCAAATGGATCTGGATAGCCTGGACAAGAGCGTTTTGTTCTCGTACAAGCTTGGCAATGTGGACGGGTCTCATCACACTTTGTTGTGTGTCAGTCTGCAAATAAGCCTGGGGACTCGGAAACAAAGTACCTTGATGTGACGCTGCCGACAAGTTCGACATCCTGTGCTTGGTTTCCCGCCATAGACCATGATTATGACTAGGCTGAGCTAGATCTCAGTCAATCATCCGGGAGCGCCGGAGTAAGCTGTCGACTCAGATTTGTCGATCGCCATCTAGTCATGCATTGGGTGCTCATAGGGCATCACAACACATGTTGTTTCAACGATTCCAAAGCTTCAACAGCAATATCATTGGCTTTTAAGTAGAAGAATTCTGCAATTCTTTTAAAATCGTCGAAAGGCAGAAGCCAAACCACGAGTACTCGGTCACGTGTAAGGGATCGGCAATGTCCTCTCCGTCTCCGCACGCATTTGTTCTTCTTGCGACAACATACCCCGCGCAGTCTTTCTCTCCTTCTACGAGCACCCTGTCGCTGAGCTCGAACTCCAGTATCACACTACCGTCCACGAGTTCTCGCAATCTGATCCCCCAAAACCGGTCATCCTCAAGCTGATTTTCAGCTCCGTCCACGGGTCTCCGCTCCGATTACAAACCCACAACTTCCATATCACACATACACAATGGTCTCATTATTCGGCTGGGGCTCAAGCCCAAAGTCTGACTCAAGTCAGCCAGCGCAAGAAAAGCCCGCACCAGAACAACCCAAACCAAAAGTACCGGAGCTTCTACCCCATCAAACTCCGCGACCTCCAATCGGGTCCAACACGAATCTCAAGCTCCTCTTCGGAGGAATGACATTCTTCGCACTGTCAGTTCTAGTGACACGGCGCGCATTCAACAAAAAGCGCATCGCTTGCATCCCACCTTTCTACACAAGCTCTGTCTATCATCAGCCCCACTCAAACTCGGCAATGGACGCCTTCGAGGCTCTCAACCTGGCCACTCTCAATGTGGTTTCATTCGGTCTGATGGCCGGTGGAGCAGCCGGGTATGCACTTAACATCAACAATATCGATGATATGCGGAAGTTCGTGCGAGCTGGTTTGCAGGGTGGCAGTGACACACCTGTGAAGAGCGATGAGGAGCTCGAGGAGGAGGTGACCGAGTGGGTATCCAAGGTCCTCGGTGACAAGTTTGAGAAGCAGCTGGAGAAGGAAAAAATGAAGAGGGCGTTCCAGCAGGCTCAGGCTGATCAGACTGCGAAAGAAAACTGATTTGATTATGGCATTGCTGTTGTATGGCATTGTTGGTGTTTATTGTTGATGTCTCTTTTGTTGCGAAAACTCTACTCATGATTTGATACCATCCTGTATATTATGCATCCACTACGAGCATAGCTTGTCGGCTACATTGGAAAGAGTGTAGTAATTGACATTAATTTCGTTGAATTGCTACCGTCATACAATACATCAGCTCTCGGGCGACATATCACTAAGTCACCCGACCAGTAGCTGGAAAACTGTTCTCCAGGGGCAACGCCGAATTTGGATAATCGAAAATCATGGATATCGTTGTTGTACAGTCGACCAGTGAACGCTCTCGGTGGATCTAAGAGTTGTTCATCTCGTCGTAACGCTGGCGGGCATTGTCCTTAGTCTTCTCCAAGAACTCCTCATACCGACCACGCGTGTTTCGGGCTGCTTCCTCGGTTGCATCACCCAACTTGCCTCCTCGAGCCCCAAGGCCAACACCCTGGGCATAAACTTCGGTGGCAATAGGCTCAATTACACCCGTTCCCTGTGCGCCTAGACCGGTACCTTCGGACCATCCCATTTTGCCGAGAAGAGAAGCACCCTTGGATGTCGACTTGGTCTGCACTGGTTCATCCTCTTCCTTTGGTGCAGGGGCTGCGGTTTTCTGAGATCCAGCGGGGACGGTAGGACCAAGGGCCTGGCGACGCTCCTTCGCACGGTCCCGGTATTCTTGGATGGAGGGCTGTCGATAATCTTCGGGTGGTTTGATGAGATCATGTTTGACCAATTTGTACATGGCGTAATCGGTTAATTCCTTGTTCTGGAGGTTGGCGCGGTGCAGTTCACTAAAGCGCTCGTGCTGTTTCAGCTTGGGTATATCCCTCAGTAGGCGCATGCACAACCAGCAGCAAACTTTGTTGTAGTCGGCATAAGACTGGACTTCTTCAGCGGGCGCATTCGCGACAGTGGTCCCATTAATGTTGTCTGAAGTTCCGTGGAGCTCAGCGTGGCGGTCACTCCAAAACTGGAGCTGAGACGGCATCGCAAGCTTCTTGGTACTTGCGCCAGCGGCGGCATCCCCTTTTCTCTTTTTGGCCTTCTCCGAGTCCTTTGTGCCCTTGACTGTGTTGTTCTGCTGGGTAGACTGCTCAAAGGCGGTATCTTCTTCCTCGGCCGAGATAGTCAGCTCCGTGACATAAGCCTCGTCGTCCCAGTACATCAGCTTCAAGAATTGATTGTTTAGTGGGCTGAATGTGAATCCATCAGAGCTAGCGGAGGGGTTCAAGACGGGGATGAACACGCCAGCATGGATGTAGCTGACCATGACCGGCTTTGATGAGATGGTGAACTTTTCGAAAGACTTCAGTCGGGTCATCGCAGCTTGCGCGTCCTATTCTTTGGTCAGACATGAAAACATGATGAACACGTAGGAACATACCATGACACCTGCAAATTCTGCAAATCCATATCCCCAACTGTCATTTGTCTTGCGATCACGCACAAGCAATACACGGCGAATGGAGCCTTCACGTGCTCCTAGGTTGCTGTCACCAGTCGTAGAGGCCACTTTGGACCCTTTCTTGGAATTGTTGGGTGCGCTTTCATTGCCTCCAGATGGACGGTACAATTTGGCAACACCCCTACCGAGGAGTTGCTCAGTGACTGAGTGATCCAAGCCACGAAACAGAAGGAACTGGGATGGTTGGTTCTCAGGAGCAGCATCATTATCGCCAGAATTGGCAACTTTGGGAGCCGGAGCTCCAAGCAGGCCAGAAGAAGCCATTTCTGCATGACAGTTAGCAAGAGTGAAGGATTGCCCAGGTGTTGTCCTTTGGCTGCGGTCACGTACCAGGTCGTGGAGCGTTGCACTTGAAGCACTTTCCGCGGGTGGAATAATTGGAGATAGCGCACTAAGCGGGTTAGTACAAGTCAAGTTGGTGTGATTCGCGCGTGGGCAGGCACATGAGCACCCCGTCAAACTTACCATGCGGCACGTCCAATCTCCCTCCCCTTTCGGACGAGACCTTTCTTCTCGCTCACGGCTGTATGCAATACGCACTTTGGTACTGCGATCGTTTGGGCCGGCACTGGGTCCATAGAAGAAGATGTTGGGGAAGTTCCTTTCCACGAACTCTCGTGATTGCTCAATGGTTGGGAAACGCAGGAACCCAAGCTGCCTCGACAGTTCTGTGGTACAAGGTCAAACGTGAACCTTTTGACTGAGGCAATTTGTTTCACCTACTTGTTTGACGGTCACGAATGACACGGACGTCTTCGAGGCCTTCAACGTGATAGGCCACCCTGAGTTCAGCAGTGATCTAAAGTGCAGACCATGCTTTGGTCAGCCATTGTCACAACACAAACATTCGATCAGAGGCTGACAAGTTGCGAAAACTCACATCATCTTCCGTCATATCCACTGGGAATCCTTCCATCATTACTTCTCGGCTCTCATTTCCAATATGGGGCTGGCCTCGTCGAGGGCTGCGACTGCGGCTGTGGCTCCCGCTTCGATAACCTTCACGATCGCGATCTTTGTATTGTTGCCTACCACGGCGAGGTGGCGACCGGGAGTCTCGGCGGCGATAGTCATCTCGGCCATAGCCTCGAGACCCCGGGCCAGAATCTCGGTCCCGAGGATAGTCGTGTCTGCGGTCTGCCGCTGCCCTTCGAGGCGAGCGGGGGCGGTCTTTGTTTGCCATAAAAATCAGATTAGCGACAATCTCTACCACATGGAGAGTATGGTCCTGTTGCTGAGATGTTTGTAGCTCAGGCACCTTTACCGTGCGGGGAGGATCTTGTACCGCCAAATGGCCGCGAGTCGTTGTGGTCGTCATACATGCGACCGTCCCGATCATCGCGGGGTGGGAATGGTCGCTGCCCCCATCCTGAATATCTGTCATTCGAATAAGGATGCGCCATTGCTGGAACAGCTCTGTGAATGGAGAGGCTTGGATGAAACAATTGGAGTTCGGAGCTCGAACGATAAGCGATAAGAGGGGGCTACGGCAATCCTTGCGATCCATCAACGCAGAATAGTTCTGTAAACATCACGTGCAATCTACCACCTCCACCCGTGGACCTGGGCAACCTTGCCCATCTGTGCAGGTGAAAGGCTGCTCCGTGATGACTACTACTAGAGCTGGATGTTTGACAGAAAATCAGAAGCTGAGGCGAAAGTTTTTCTGACTCCAAGTACTGTACTCAGAACTGCACTACTCCGTATACGCGGTTGTAATGCAACAAATCGCCAATGCATACGTTTGAGTGGGGATGACCCACTACATATCGGGGCATCTGATTCAACGTCCAACCTGCAGTCGCAGGGTCCCTGTTCAGGCATAAGTCGGCCGATCCAGCCAGTTCATTCTGGTTGCCCGATGATTCTCCGCTGCCCCGCGGTGGGACATACTATAAGTGATCGGACCTCAGTCATCTTCCAAGGTTCCTTCTGAACACATTGGACTTATATACAGAGCTATTGACCACGTCTTGAATCCCCACCTGGCATCACTTCTTACCCTAACATATCTCTCCCATTGATTTTACTATGACTGTAGCCGGAAGCTCCAATCACCGTGCTTGGTGGAAAGAGAGCTCGGTCTATCAGATCTGGCCCGCTTCGTTCAAGGACTCAAACGATGATGGCGTGGGCGATATCCCCGGCATCATCTCCAAGCTCGATTACATCAAAAATCTGGCTATAGACATTGTCTGGCTATGCCCTTCATATAAGTCGCCTCAGGTAGACATGGGGTACGATATTTCCGACTATTACAGTATCGCAGATGAATACGGTACTGTTGCAGATGTCGAAAAGTTGATTGCTGGTTGTCATGAGCGTGGCATGAAGCTCTTGATGGATCTTGTTGTCAATCACACCAGCGACCAACACGAATGGTTCAAGCAATCCCGAAGCTCCAAAGACAACGAGTACCGGAACTGGTATGTCTGGAAGCCGGCTAAATACGATGAGAATGGCAATCGCCAGCCCCCAAATAACTGGGTTTCTCATTTCCAGGGTACGCAATAGACGCCATACGAGTTGGGATTTATCTAACTTGTTGCCTGCAGGTAATGTCTGGGAGTGGGACGAACATACCCAAGAGTACTACCTCCACCTCTATGCAGTTGAACAACCAGACCTTAACTGGGAGCATCCGCCAGTCCGCAAAGCCGTGCATGACATCATGCGCTTCTGGCTTGACAAAGGCTGTGATGGCTTCCGCATGGATGTGATCAACTTCATCAGCAAGGATCAGCGCTTCCCCGACGCACCGATCAAAGACCCACGCACACCCTGGCAATGGGGTGACAAGTGGTATGCCAACGGTCCACGCTTGCATGAATATCTCCAAGATCTAGGAAAGATTCTCAAAGAGTATGATGCTTTCAGTGTGGGCGAAATGCCATTCGTCAAGGATGAGAAGGAGGTTCTCAAGGCAGTGCAATTTGACCGTAACGAGATCAACATGATCTTCAACTTCGAGCACGTCGATATTGACCATGGCACATACGACAAGTTTGAGCCTGGCAGCTGGGAGCTTACTGATCTCAAGGACTTCTTCGAGCGTTGGCAGACCTTTATGTACGCGAATGATGGGTGGAATGCCCTCTACTGGGAGAACCATGACCAGCCGCGCTCTATCGATCGCTACACAGACGCTAGCGAAGAGTATCGACTCGCCGCATCCAAGATGTTGGCTACCGCTCTTGCATTGCAAGCTGGAACTCCATTTGTCTACCAGGGACAGGAGATCGGAACAAGAAATGTTCCTAAATCATGGGGCATCGAGGAATACAAGGACATTGACTGTCTGAACCACTGGCACAGGTATTACTCCCTTTTTCCGATCTCCCCGTGTGGTTTGACTAACGTTTCCACAGACTCCCTAAGGATGACCCGAAAGCCCAAGCAATCGCACTCGGGGAGTACCAAAAGAAATCTCGTGACAATGGGCGCACACCAGTGCAGTGGTCAGCTGCTGAGAATGCAGGATTCACTGGACCTGGTGTCAAACCCTGGATGTCCGTGAACACAGACTACCCCAAAGTCAATGCCGAGGCCGCCGTCAAGGACCCCAACTCGACATACCATTACTGGGCTACTGTGTTGAGGCTGCGCAAGAAGTACCTTGACACTTTCGTGTATGGTGACTTTACTCTTCTGGATAAGCCAAACCAGGAAGTCTTCGCATACACTCGTCAGTATGGAGACCAGAAGATTCTGGTGGTGTGCCATTGGACTGAAAAGACCTTGGAATGGGATGCTGCGGCTAATGGCATCACCGGAGTCAAGGAAGTCTTGCTTAACACATATGAGGGCGCCGGTGAAGCTAAACCACGCTTCTCCGATGCTAAATGGACCCTCCGGCCCTATGAGGCTGCGGTGCTGCTCTTATAGATGGACGGATAGCCAGGACTATATACCTCCCTGAGAGATACGCAGCTATAACCTTGGAAGCTACTAAGAACCAACCTTGAGATCATTGACCTCAGTAGAAACAATGAAACAACTACTAGGTATTCCCATATTCTCGGGCATATACCCAATGCTATATAGAAACCATCGGTGCCCTCCGCAAGTCGGGGCGCTCTTATCCACCGATCCCCGCAGTCCTGGCGGCGATAAGCACCCACGGCCACTGCCACTGCCACCACTCGAACATTTCCAGTCTTCAATGTCACAATGACCTCCAACGAGCCTCTCCCAGAACATCTGGATCCAAAAACTTACCCGCGCATACATCATGACGCAGCTCACAATATCCACGTAACGCTCACCTACGACGTCCTGGACGCAAACACCTATCTCTCACAAACCTCCTCCCCCGCAGCGGGCGCAAACATTCTCTTCCTCGGAACCACACGCGATACCTTTGAGGGACGCTCGGTCTCTCAACTCAGCTATACCACATATCCACCACTTGCGTTGAAGACGCTCGCGAAGATTGCGGCGGCTGCCGTTGAAACCCATAAGCTTGAGGGCGTGAGCATTGCGCATCGGCTGGGCATTGTGCCTATTGGGGAGGCTTCGATCGCTATTACAGTTAGCTCTGGGCATCGTGGAGCGGCATGGAGGGCTGGCGAGGAGGTCTTGGAGGCTTGTAAAGAGAAGGCGGAGATTTGGAAGAGGGAAGAGTTCGTTGATGGGGGGATGGAGTGGAGGGCAAATGCTGATAGAGATGCTGAAGGGAGGCTTTTGAAGAAGGAAGAAGCATGAGTGGCATGGGCATGGTTGATGTGTTTTACAGGCCGACTGTATAGGTAAAGCACAGCTTTCTGGGTTATTTGCAGCGTGCGCCCCGTAGTCGATAGACGGGGAGACCTTTCAAGGTTAGATGTACAAGCTTAATTATATCCAATCACGAGTCCGGCTGAGTAGGGTATTCAAATATTCGAGTGACTATGGTACAATTCCTATACATACACCTCCCAGAAGACGCTTACTCGGTCTTCAATGGCTTGCCTTCGCGCTTCCAGTCATTGATATGCTCCAGGATTACGCTTGCTGCAGATTTGGGCGTATCCTGGCGACCAATGCACTCAACGAAGTCACCATCGGGATCTAGGATCAATTGTCAGTTCGGCAGCCCCCATAGATGCGGTGTTTCACTTACCCATGAGGTAGAAGTAGATGCTGTGGTCAACGAGGTAGTCCTCGCCGGGCTTCACATCCTTGGGAGTACTGAAGTACACACGGTATTGCTTGCAGACATTCTTGATCTGCTCGTAGGTACCAGTCAAGCCAACAATGCCGGTGTGGAATTCAGCCAGGTAGTCGCGCAGGACCTCAGGGGTGTCGCGGACAGGATCGCAAGTGATGAAGACAGGCTGGAAGAGCTTCTCGTCCTTAGTAGAATCTTTGACCATCTCGATGATCTCGGCCATCTTGTCCAACTCATCCGGGCAGATATCGGGGCAGTGAGTGAAACCGAAGTAGACCTTCAAAGTGAAGCAGAACAGAATTAGCAAGCATGTCTCTCAACTTTTCATTCCCATGTCCAAGGAAGGGCTGAAATCACTCACAAAGCTGTATTTTCCCTTTAATTGCTCATCCGTGAACTCCTTCCCCTCGAGATCCTTCAGCACGAACGGACCACCGACCTTGGGCTTTCCAACACCCTTGCTCATTTCCGTCATGCGCTTACGCTCCAGACGAGCCTTCTCGACTCGGAAGTAGAGCATCATACCCGCACCAGTCAACACGAACAGCAGCGCAGCCTTCCATGAGAACGGACCGGTCGTGTTACGCTGGCGCAGCTGACCCATTGTTTTTTGCTTCTCGCGAATGGCCGAGGTAGAGAAGTGGTTCTGTGAGGTGATCATGCTGCGCATGCTTTGTTCGCATCGTGGGCGCTGTGCTTGGGTGTAGGCACGGCATTGCGAGGTGTTGCGGAGAAGGCGTTGTGTGGGCGCGGATTCAATGGCAGCGGTGCGGATGGCCCGGGTCAGAAGCCCGTTTGCCAGTCTCATCGGAGCAGGCATGTTGATTGTTTTGTTTCGAGGCTGTGGTTGGAGGAGAGAAGTTGATTATCAATTGCCGCGGAGGAATTCGAGAATCTCCAGATCGACACCCAATTGGGCTTAGCCTTGATGCCTTAGGGTGTCAACATCAACTATAGAATTTGCCTGTGTTTTGTCTTCCTCCAATGTCTTGATCTCGTCTCTGAAATTCAATTCTATTTTCTAGCTATCCTCAAACGGCTATATAATTCACCTTGGCGTGACTGCCCACATGTGATCCTTGAACCATCGAACGAGCAAAATATATACAAAGCCTCACGCTTGAACAGCCTGCTCCAGCCAAGTCTTCGCCATCTGGTCAAAATCAGGTCTATAAAGCCAATCCAGATCAAAAGGCTTGGATTCAACATCCGATTTCTCAGCCCCTGGGAGTCTAGGAAGCCGCCGAGCATCAATCCGGGCATTGAGCTCCAAGATCCGGTCAACCCGTTCCTGACGACCTCGCTGCCAAATCTTCAGTCCACGCTGAAGTTCTTGGGGCTTGCATCTGTGGAATATCACTGCGAAAGTATAGACATCCTCAAATGCCTGATTGATACCTTGACCAGCAGTAGGTGGGATGGCGTGCGCGGCGTCGCCAAGAATAACTACACGAGAGTGCTTTGAAGTCCAATTTTCCAACTTGGGGACGAAATAGAAAGGCCAGATACTGACTCGGTCAAGTTCAATCTTTGACACTGCATTTTGCACGACCTCAGGAAAATCCGCGGCTCCTTGTCGAAAGAAGTCAACGCACCATTGCTTGTCGTTGAGAAGGGCAGCCCAGCCTTCACGGTCTAGTTCCGGGGCGCGTTTCTGCTTGCCGATGAAGACTTCCGAGCCATCTGCAAGCTGTGGTGCGATTATAAAAGCCCCATGTTTGGGGTTCATGATCGTCACCGGGATCTCAAATGAGTCAGGGAGATTCAATTGAGCAGTCGGCACAGCGGCATTGACACCAACAGCATTGGTGAACTTAGGCTCCAGGTCTGGATATAGGTATTTGCGAACTCGTGAATGGATTCCATCTGCCCCGATCAAGCATGCTGCCTGTCCTGTGGTGCCGTCCTCAAAACCCCAGGAGACATCTGTTTCGGTCTCGTTGAGAATTTTGACAAACTTCTTGCCGTATTCTATTTGGATTCCCCGCTCTTTGGTCGCGATCAGAAGCGCGTCTATCAACTTGTATCGGAAGATACGAAGCCCGTCATATCCGTATTTTTCTCGGTTTCCAAATTCGTATGAGTCCAAGGGGACATTCGTGCGAAAGTGTATGTCTCGGAAGTGAAATCCCTCTGGCTTGGCCTTCTCATAGATTCCCAGTGAATCGAGGATTCGCAGGGCGTTGGGGGACAACATGACCGCACCGCCAATGTCGAGTGAGGCGGAGCGGGACTCGTATACTGTGCATGGGATAGACTGCTTGTGAAGAGCAAGTGCCAAAGCAAGGCCAGACAAGCCTGCGCCGATGATAGCAATGTCCCTTTGGATCATTTTGGTAGATTGTGAAGAAGTGCACGCTTCTAGGAGCCTTGGAATTTGGGGTTGAAAGCCACTGGAGTTGAACAAATCTATTTATGAAGGGGAACCAGCCTTCTTTATACGAGAGGCATCCTCATCTCGTTTTGACCAGCTTGTCCGGCTTACACCCAAGACTCTGGCTAAACCGTTCATATATCCGGATCCGAGTCCGGATCCGAGGGGTAAACAGGGTTTCTTTCATGCGATGTGAATTGGATTTCATCCTATCCCCCTGGATGCCAACACCCATTTCTAAATTGAAGAATAAAGGTCATTTTTTCCTAGGTAGTCTGTATATTCTAAGGTTGGTCTTATTCTAAAGTTGTTCTGGCTGCGCCCTCGACTTCCCAAGGTGTGTGTTACCAGTCGATGCTTATTGCTACAGGAAAACCCTCCTTTACTCAATTGTACAAGGTCTACCTAGGTAGCTCCCGAGTTAAGCGTATAATTTCAAACTTTGTCTCAATTCGAGGTGTTATATTCGACTAGGGCATCAAGATATTATGTAGTTCCGAATTTAGCGCTCCAGTTTCACCATACCAGAATAATGTTTTCAATAACAACTGAGAATCAAACGCCACTCGCTCATCAATCAAGTTTTTATAGACATGGTCACAAATTATCCAAGGGCGCTCTGTGAAAGAACACCTCAAATAGCATCAGGGAAAGTATGGGGGTTCTTAAGCACACCGGGTGCAGAACGCGCCTTAGGGCCGATAAGATGATCAAAGGCAGGCGAGTGCTGCACACGAGGGCTCATATCTTCCAAATCCCACAAGTAGCCGAGTGTCTTCAGCACTGAGGTCGCACTGTAAGAGGACGACTCCCCGGTGACGGGATCGGTTCCATAATTCTCAATGTGGCCACGAGGAGCATAGGGAGAGACCAACCAGGTGGGCATGCGACCACCCAAGCGATCGAAGTTCAGCGTGTACTCAATGCCATCGGCAGCAGTCTCGGTATAAGTCTTGTTATCTGGGCGCACGGCGAGAGGGGGAGCGACATGATCGAAGAATCCACCTGTCTCGTCAAAGGTGATGAGAAGAAGAGTCTTGTCCCACTGTGGGCCTGTGCGGACAGCATCATAGACCTGTTTCAGGAGGACCTGGCCAAAGGAAACGTTGCCGGATGGGTGCATGGAGTTGGTGTTCAGCCCACAGCAGGATGGGTTGATGTATGACAGCTGCGGTAGAAGACCGAGGTAGGCATCTTGGTAGAAGTTTTCTAGGGGAACGATATTGCTCTTGGCGTTCTGTGCTGTCCAGTTGAAGAACATGGAATCGGGCAGGAAGTCGCCGTTCGTGCCATCATAGTTGCGCCACGAGATGCCCTTCTCTGAGGCGACCTGGAAGATGCTGGTCGTGTCAACACCGGAAACATCGAAGCTCTCGTCATTCTTGCCATGGCCATCAGCTGTACCGGAGACCGCACAAAGACGGTTCGGGTTGGTAGGCTAAGTGGGTGTTAGAATAATTTCCCGTGGACTTAGCAAGCTTGAGGCTACTCACACCAGGAACACAGGAGTGCCAATAGTTGAACGTTGTGAACTCGTCGACCAGATCAACAAGAGTTGGGATCTCATCTTCCGAATAGTATCCCATGACCTCATCAGTGGCTCGCTGGGCTGAGATACTGGGATATGCCTGCATCTGACGGTTGACAAAGCCTTCCAAGTTCGGCTTCAAAGTACCGTTGGAAATAGCCTCGTTGTCAGGATGGTAGGT
Organism: Penicillium olsonii; assembly: GCA_911174995.1. NCBI lineage: Eukaryota > Fungi > Ascomycota > Eurotiomycetes > Eurotiales > Aspergillaceae > Penicillium > Penicillium olsonii. The sequence goes on from CAJVNO010000033.1 coordinate 1,670,752, forward strand.
GCCATAGAGTTCGAAGTTGACACCAGTGACTGTATGATCAGGGTCATGGATGACCGAATCATAATCTTTGTACTGACTGTACCACTTCTTGCTGTTGGTGTCATTAACACTCTCGGGATTCCAGAAAGGACCGTTGTTGACAACGTTGTCCAAGCCTTCTTTCTTGACTCCACCGAGGATGTTGTCAAATCCACGGTTCTCAAGAATGATCCAAACCACATTCTCGATCTTGTCCTTCATGTTGGCAACAGACTCCTTCGAGCCGGACTTGTAGCCATAGGGCTCTTGGTGGCTCTTGCTCACAGCGGCGCCCAAGGCGCTGCTGGAAAGACCCAACAAGGAAAGGATAGTGTTGGTCTTCATTGTATTATTAAGAAGTTGAAGAGACAAGAGAATGCAGAGCTGTGATCACTTCGGCCGTTACCGGGCTTTTATACCTATTCTCAGGGCAGCCGCAAAGATAAGACTACATTCCTAGTCGGGAATGTGCAAGATTCGTGCCGGTTTGGACATGCTCTTCGCAGCAAATGAGAAGTCATTATCACGACCACATGTGCAGGAAGTGAGATTTCCGGTTAAACCCGCTTGCTAGACCACTGGTTAGTGGGACATAATAGCAATTGGAAGTGGAAGTGGGTTTGATACCCTCAAATTTGATGGGTAAGGCAACAAACGCAGTTGCGACTCGCTGGGAAAGAAAATAGTTCACGTTCCCGGAAGATACGGTGGATCCGGAAGAGCTTAGCTCCACAGGCACACCAATGAAATGCTTCCGTGAGGCTTTGATTTGTGCCAAGCCACCAATCACGGCCCAGTCTTGGCGCATGCGTCGAAGTATAAAGCACATGGGCAGTCTCACTCCACGAGTGCCTGTCTGAAACAGGAAAGTGATAAACGGTAATATTGCATTGACTATTGGTACATGGATGAGCGGAGAAGCTCTCGGTGTTGGATAATTAGCACAATCCCCTGGCGAGGAAATACTCGTCTAGTCTCGATTCGACAGACAAGCCCTCGAAAATCCCTGCAATATATTGATCGGGTCGGAGCAGGTATACAGCGTTCTGGATCAAACCGGCTTCGGCGTACTGGTCGTTCCAAGGGAAAGTGAACAGCTTCGCACCGGCTTTCTGGGCCCATTGACCCAGTTGTGGCCCGGGCTCTCCATAGACGTGGACCTGCCAACAAAGATCGCAGAGAGTGGAGAAGTTGTCTTCCTCGCCTATTCGGACCCATGGAAGCCGGTCACCAGACTGGACCACTCCTGCGTCGGGTTGAGAAAGGCTGCTGCCTCGGTAACTGCATATGAGTTGAGATACACCTTGGAAGATCCGTTTGCGGGCAAACTCAAACTTCATAGCCAGAGGGAAACCCAATGGTATCAGCCAGTTCCGGAGAATATACCCAAGGACTCCTTGTGAGGTCAAGGTCGTGAATCCGGTATCAGTTGTTTGGAGGATTTTCAAAGCAAAGGCGCGCCGTTCTGATTCGTAGGATTCTAGATGTTGGTGTTTTGCTTCATCGCTCATTTGCGTCTGTTTTAGAACAGTCGCTAGCTTCCACGCTAGATTGATCGAATCCATAATCCCGGTGTTCATGCCCTGGCCACCCACTGGGCTGTGGATGTGAGCTGCATCTCCGACGAGAAACGCCCGGCCACTGCGGAATTTGTCCGCAATACGGTGGTGGCTGCGGTAGGTAGAGAACCAGTTGACTTTATTAAGTTTGATTGGCACCGTGTCTAGGATTTGGGGCCTAACGTCTTCGAAGGTAATCTTGTTGTCGTGATCAGGCGAGTCGGCATTGGGATTCATGTCATTGTTCAGGGTTGTAATCCCGACTAAACGTGCATGGCCACTTGTGTTGTAGGGAACTATCAAGTTGAAGTAGCTCCTGTTCGTCAAAATCAGGTGCGCCTCCCCATTGAACAGCTTTTCGGCTTCGCCTTCAATGTCGGCAATGTAGAAAAGTGGCTTATATGTGTCGCCCTCGTACTTGGCACCAATGGTATGTCGAACAGCCGAGTGCGCTCCATCACATCCGACGATAAAGGACGCTTCATGGGTAGTTGAGGTCTCATCACCCTCGTGGAACAAGGTAGCAGTGATGTTTGACCCGTGATCCACAAAGCCCTGCAACTTTGTACCTCGCTGTACTTGAACACCAACACCGAGAAGGCGCTTCTCCAGCATCTTCTCGTGTTCATCTTGAGGTACGCTAAACATGAAGGGGTATGGTGTCAGCTCACGACCAGAGCTTGCGATGGGTATGTTGGCCTTGTGCCGTCCATCCACCCAGACATTTGTTGCCGGGAGCTTGTAACCAAGAGCGAGGAGATCTTCGGATATTCCGAGCTGTCGATACAGCTCGACGATACGTGCATGGACGACGATTGCTCGAGACTTGTTGGCTGGGGCGTTGGCCTGGTCAACAATGTGGACCTTGACGCCTTGATGGTGAAGCCATAGCGCGAGGACGAGGCCAGTCGGACCTGCACCAATAATGAGGACATCCGTCTGAGGCTTCATGCTCATAGAAATGTCTTGTGAATTGTAGTGTAGTCACAATCGATAACTGATGGAAGTAAGAAATGTTTATGTTGGAGAAAAGGCCGGCGTGAGCGACCTTAAATAACATCATGTCTTGGTCGAACATTATTGATTTGAGCAAATAAACAACGGGGAATAAGCTGAGTAGCCCATATCGTCATTGCTCGGCCAGTTAGTCGCCGGCCCCGAAAGTCGTAATTATGTGGGTGAGGCCAAGACGTGCATACGGGATCGGAGGGTCGGGTTCCGATCGACGCGAGAACGCCCGATCTTGGTGTTGCTGGATACGAGCCCGTTTTGCGCAGTTGTTCTCGTGATCTAATAACCCATGATGTACTCGATTCGTGTAGCAGCCGACTCTTGAGTCATTGCCGTGCGGATGAAGGTCACGCCGTCGCCTCAGCCCAAGTATGTTGTATCGTCTGCCAATGAGCTCTGGAATTGATTCAGTAAATTGTCCCATTCGTTCCAATCCACTGGACTGTCGCCCATCATGAAATCGAATCTTTCCCCCTCAGGTCCATAATTCGAGGTCGCAAATTCATGGCCGGGTTGCGCAGGTGGCTCCGTGTCACGTTCAACTTCGACGGCTCTTTCAGTGGCCTGCGGTTCAGGGATACCTGGTGCATTTGCGAGCAAAGAAGCAACAATAGAAGGACAGGGTGTAGGCGCGCGGCGTTTGAGGTTACACTCTCCAATGTACGCTCGCCAGGCCTTGACGATCAAGCTTTCGATGGCCTTGTGAAGGGGCGTGGAGGCTTTGTTTCCCGCCTTAAGGGTGTTTTCAGAATACACACTTCCTATCAACTGCCAGACAGTGCTCTTTTCCTCCGGGTCCGTGCGATGTCGCAGCTCCGAGAGCATGAATATGATGGCGTCCCACGGCATATGATTCATAGTGTGCCACGAGAATCGTCGAACAACCGGGTTGTTCTGTGCATGATCTGCATATTTCGTCATCTTGAGGGCGCTCTCAAAGATAATCGATTTCTCTGACGGAGAAAGTCGAACTTTTTGATATTGATATTGTCGAGGGTGGTGTGCCATCAGTCGAGTATAATGTACAGCCGAACGCACCATCAACCTTGTCTGCATGTGGAGCGGAATAGATTTATCGCAATATCGGAGAAACTCCGATTCCATGAAGTCTTCGAGCTCGTCGATCGTTTTGTCCTTTTCTTCCAGAGGCATTGATGAAGACGACAAGTTTGCCCAGGGGCCAGTGTTGGAACTCGAAACACCGCTGGACAACCGACGCAGCCATTGACCCAGCGCGCTTCGAGCCAGTACGAATATCATCTCTGTTGGGCCCTGCTTTTCGCAGGCTGGCTCTGTCATTCGAGGGTCCAGATCACTATCATTCGCATTCATCGGCGGTTGGACGTCAATAGAGGCTGGGAGCAAACTCGAGGACACGCCGCAAGATTGGGCAGAAGTGACATCTATGATCATCAGTTGGAACCAAACGCGACGGCGCATTTCTGTTTCGAAAACTGAGAGACCATGGTTGGAACCATCGCGGTGAACTCCAATTCGCTGCGCAATGCGTGTTGCAATCCCACAAAGGGTCCAGATAGTATGTGTGTCGGAAAATGCCCGCATGCTCAGCTATGAACATTAACTTAGACCGTAGCCCGAATCGACTTTGGACAGAGCTTCGGGGAGAGGTGAGCTCTTTGGAAAAGATTGAAAACATACCAAATACAACATGAACGCCTGGAGCACCGTCAAGCTCGACGTACGAAGAAGTGATGCGTTTTTGAAGGCCAACTGGGCCCCCTGCCTATATCGTAGCAACAGTCCTCTCTTGCTTTCTCCAAAGGATCTCTCGACTTCCTCGGGCTCCATGGAAACTATGGCGATGCAGTATATCGCAAACATCAGCGTCTCAAGTTCCTTGCTGGCTTTTGGCAAGTCACTCATAGCTTCCAAAATCTGCTGTTGCACCGTTGGTACGTGTACAACTTTAGTGAGTGGATTCACATTCTCAAGAAATGCTTGCCATAACTTGAAGATATGCAGCGGACTCGGGTGAAGTTCAGCGAGTGGCTTTTTCGTCACCGGAGGAGAAAGTATCGTATACTCGTCGTCCACATCATGAGCAAGATTCTCAGTGCCTGTATCCGACACATCTCCTAACACATCCGCTGCGTTAGGAAGCTAGCAACCAGTCAGAATCGAAATGCGTCAAAAGCCAGCAAGTACTCACCTCGTTGCTCACACTCGTCCATAAGTTGCTGGTCCATAGGTCAGCGAATCAAGTCAGCCACGCAGTGTGCAATGGCAAGACTCACTTCTCCAGGTAGATTGAATTGCCATCTTTCATGATCATTCTCCCCGATCCACCTGCTCTCTCGTCACTCCGCTCTTCCCCCGCGGAGTCTCTGCGGGATGCAGTATGGCTTCCGTGGGGTGCCGCATCTCGTTTGAGGGACTTCGCGCGTTCTTGCGACACACTGCCATTCGCGTCCAGTCCCCTTTTACGGCGCGGTGGCGGAGCGCGGTACACACACTCCACATTTGCCTTTGCGCAATTGGAGCATGGCTCTTGTCTGTCACATTTGACCTTTCGCTTGTGGCAAACCACACATGAGAATGGCGTGAGTTGTTTTGATGGCGAGTCTGTTGCCCGCGCGCCATTCAAGGCATTGATCGGGCTCCCCGTATCCATGAGAGGCAATCCAGTCGTTATTCCATGTACGTGTCGGAAACAGGGGGGAAGCGATACGGAATAGTTGATCGGTAATGCCGAAGGGCCGGGGGCCGCTATGTTTCTGCCTTAGCAGCTAGGCTCCCCACTTGATTGCATCTCCACCACAGACATCATTTCAATCTCGGTTGATGCAAATGTGAAACTGCAATTGGCTTGATCTGCTCCACTGCAATTGCTTGTTCTCGAGTCACAAATTCCCCTCTTCGAAAGTTGTTCCTGTCAATGTCCAAAGTCTATTTGGTCCCATGACTGCGCTACAGTCTGGGCTTCGTATCGCAGTCTGACGCATCTCTTCATGTTCAAACCAGAGACACACCTGGAAGATCTGCATGAATCCTTGAATACATCATGGTACACTTTCTCGATCGAGTGAAAACTGTCCTCCGGAGAGGCAAACGGGGCTCGATTTATGCTGGACCCCAGGAATCAGTATGGAAAAGACTTCCCGCCAATGTCTTGGTCGACATCTTGGCCTCTTGCGAGCTGAAAGACATCGGATCAATGTCTCTAAGCTGTCGATTGCTGCATGATCGAGTTGTGAAGCTGGAATATTCAATTGCTTGGGCATATATTCAGCTCCGTAAGCAAATTCATCAACAAGGCCACCCTATTGATGGGGTTCTATCACCCGGGGATGACATCGCCTTTATCTGCGAGTTGTTTCCACCTCCACCACCAGATTACGAGTCTGCCGTTGAGGATAACGCAGGATATTCCCTGGCTTACCTCGGGGACCTGAAGCGATGCTGGAATACTTGCATTCGACTGTCCCATCACCTGGCGGATCATGTAGTGGAGCATCACTTGGAAACCGATTCAATTGCTCAGCCTATGTGGTCCTCTTCCAAAACAGAGAAAGAGCTCGTGTACAGTAGAGCCGTGGCAACACTGCAAGCCAAGCTTCTACGCCCCATGTAATGTCCTCAGATACGTCTTCCGTTTGCAAGTGCTGACTCGAATGCAGGGCCTATGCGATCTTCTTCCTTGAAGCCTTCGCCGTTTCGACCCATGATTCCCATCATGCGCATCATGCGCACCATACACACGACTCGGCGTCGTCTGTCCAAAGACAACAGTCTATTCTCCAAAAGGCACCCTTTACGGACACGCAGGTCTTCCTTTCGACTCATCACGGCATGCACCTCCTCTTCTCAACGGTGCGCCGCCTAATGGGACCGGAGATTCCCCATTCATCTGCCGAAAGCTGGATTAGTCTTCTTCTCACCACATCGACCATGGAAAGAATTGTAAACTTCTTCCTTGCAGTCGCGAAAGATGACCACAGAAAGCAGAATGGCTCACACGACTCTACATGGTCTCATCGCAAAGAATTCTTGTTGAGAATGCGACAGGATCTCAATGACTATACGGCATCAATGAGCCATGGTGAACATATTGACCAAGAGCCAGAGCTTAATCATCTATGGTTTGAAGCAGCATCGAATGAAATGGATCGACGAGGGGCAATCCCGCATACCGTCGAAGACACAGAAGTACATATTCTCCACGGTTCTGTCGTGAAGGTGGAGTGCGGGTCCTGTTATGGTCGTCATAACGAATAGTTGGCTGAACCTCCCGACCCGGGTACTGCAGTTGATTGACGAGTCAGAGCAGTTAGCCTTTGACACCTTATATCTACATGATTTGTATAAATCCATACCTAGGTATGGACCCGCAAAGAGTCATCTCGGAAAGTCCCCAAACTCGTGCCAAACCCCTAGGTTATTGTCCCTATGTAGATACCTAGGCACAACTCACTGGTATATCTCTCATTATCACCTTATCAAGTATGTCTACAGAGCACTCCGCACAATATATGCGAATACCTGGGGAAGCATCCCGAGGTCTGGGTTCCAGACCACGAAGCAACGCTCGGATCGCGGAATTTCGGGAGCCGAACTTCCGACCGACGAGCTATGATCGGGACGCTCTCGACGCTCTCTTCTTGGATACCATCTGTCATTCCGGGTTTTAAGTGAGATATTCCGAAAGTATGTCGGCGGTAAGTTCTGAATGCTCGACTCCAGAGTATTTTGCCTTGCCGTTTGGCCATTCCGGACTTCCTCTAATTGGCGATTCCATAGTGTGACCTGTGCCACACTCGAAAGGTATGTGCCACTACCCATCGAACACCAGTGAGATCTATGTTCTCATTTGAACTCACAAATACACAGGTGAAATGTGACCGCCAAGACCCTTGCGTGAACTGCACCGACGCAGGCGCAGAATGTCTTCGGAATCGTCAAGCTCGCATTCACAGGCCACGAGTCTCTCGGTGTGTGATTCTTGGCTCTGTAATACCACTTGCTGATATGTTATAGGCTAGATGCATTGACAGAAAGACTTGCAAGGCTTGAAGAATCGAGCATTCATGAGACAGAACACTCAGCAAATCGGCATGTTGCCAATAGCTTGTCTACATCTACATCACCTTTGGCTGGACTGCCAAGCATTTCCGATGGATCCAACGAGCAACAGAAGCGCCATTCAGCATATGACTCCCAGCAACAGCTACCAGCAAGCAAGCGCCATAAGTCTCAGGCTATGGCTCCGTCAAGTGCTCACCATGTGCATTCCCCTGACTCAACACACCATGCCAGTGAAGCACGGGGATATATCGAACATGAACTTCAGTGTAACCCGGCTCTGTCAAAGGATCGGCGGACTGCGCTTGAATCGGCCCGACGTTTCGTTGGTCAGCTATCCAATCCGACTTTGCACTTGGAAGAGACTGCACTCATGGATGATATTGATGTTGAGGATGATCTGGAGCCTCCGGTGCTTACACCAGAGCTTCTATATATGATGCTTCCTGGTAAGTAGTCATGAACCCACTCCGAGGTACATGGAACAGTATATTGACATTAGCAGGGCCCGACAAAAGAACAAACTCCCAGGGAACTGTTTCTTGGCCTGATCACATATCCGACAAAGTCTTGGAGCAAATGGGACTTGCTATCATTGAAAATAGTGAGTGTGAGCAAGTCCTCCAGCATTATCGAATCAATGTGTGGGTAAAGGCTATGGGCTGCATATCGAAAATGGCGCCGTTGATCACCAGTGAGCCATTGACGATACATTTTCGAACACTCAAAAAGCGATATGAAGCAGCTGCTACAGAGTTGTTGAATCAAATTCCGTTGGCGGCTGCCCCCAGTCTTCTTCTGCTCCAATCCCTGATGTCCGCGGTATGTAATTGGAATTATCTCGACGAGCTCTCACTAATGTAATGTAGGTACGGCTAATGCAATACCTGGGCAATATGTCACGTTGCTGGATGTTCACAGCTCTGGCTTCCAGAGTGATTATTTCTCTGAACTACCATAACATTACAGACGTTCATCCTGGAAGTGAGATTGAGGAGAGCATCCATTCCTGTGTTTACACATGCTACTACTTCGACAAAACACTGAGCTTACTGCTTCTTCGACCTGCGTCTCTGCCAGACCTGAAAGTGGCACCAACGAAACTGATCCATATCGACCCCGAGCTTCCGACTTCTGTTATGAAAAGAGGCATAGTTGAATATTCAGAGTTGAAGGATGTCCTATTGAACATCCTGCTCGATACAAAGAGCATAATCGACACAACAAAGGCTGACATGTTATCTGATTTGGTGACACGGGCACACATAATAAATTCCAACATGCAAAAGGTGAGACGAAGTCAAAGACATCATCGTGCAGCCGTTAATCGAACCCATAGGTTCGTGAGCGTCAGAAAAAAGAGTTCCCACAATCATGGGACTACCTGCAACGCGAGTGGCTATCGATGGACTTCAACTACTATAGCGTTCTGACGACAATCATTCAAACACGGTCTTCAGTGCTCAAATCTCGCTTGGTCTGCGAGGACTGCCTATACACGGCCCGAGAAGCACTTACCACTCTCCGTGCCTTGCAGCAGGCATTCGCGACTCAACCCAACTCCATTAACCCCTACCCTTACTTTCTCACCTGGTATGCCATGGCAAAGTCCCTATTCACTGAGTTCCTGCACTGACAACCTACAAAAGGACCATGCTTCTATTCCCTCTAGCGCCGTTCTTCGTCTTGTTCTGCAGTGTGATTGCAACATCAAACGAGAAGGATTTCAATATGATTCAGAATATCACTGATGATCTGCACCAGTTTGCTGAAGCGAATGCATCCATCGGAAAGTTGTACAAGCTTTTTTCTAGGTTTTTGGATCTTTGCGCTCCCTTGGTGAAAGCTCAGCCCGAGCAACGATTGGCAACACCATCTATAATAGAGTCTACCGGCAAGCCTGGCCAAGCGGCATCGTACACTGATTTGTTCGATCGGGCCGCGACCGAAGCCATGGCAGATGTCCCAGGGTTGGATTCTGCTGCAAAAGAGCCCACAGCTTCGCGTGCTGTAGAAGGATGGGATGATAGCCTTGTGTGGGAGCTGTTCGATAACCAACCATCATTAGGATGGGCTGAGTCGGATTTATGGAATGCCATGACGCAGTTTGGCGCTACATAGAATGGGCTGGGCTACCTAGGTAGACGGTAAACATGTTCAACGAGAATACAATATCTTGAGTCCTCTGGCATTCATTCGTGGCTGGCTGTGCCATGCATAGTTTCAATTCAATTAGTACGTGAGATGTATTTACTCAAGTAACTCTTCGGGACGCAGTCCAAGTTAACATAGAAAAGCGCAATGCAGGATAAGGAGCGTGAATGGTTAGGACATCCCAGAGTCTAGCCAGAGAGCAAAGAGGAATAGCAAAGAGAAACAGTAGCTCCTCGATGAGTGTGGACATGTAAAAGGGCCAAGTCGCCAAGCCAGACAGGCCAAGTATTATAATACAATAAAGGTGAAGAAGGGTCGATGTCATGTCTATCACGAAATCAAGACCCAGAGAAGGAAGAAAATCTAAAGTCCCAGGTTAGCAAGAAAATTGATGGGAATGCAGTCAGGGACCTTACCATCAGTACACCGAACATTTTGGCAACGAGCCAGCGATTGCCGGACACACGAGTCCAATATTTCATGAGCTCACGCTGGGCGCCTTGGACATTGTCCACGACATCCTCCGTGTTGGCATCAATACGTTGGATCATCTCGGATTGTTCGCTGACCATTTGTGCAAGCTGACCAAAAATGCCGCCCAGTTCGCTGATGGTTCGCTCGATGGCTTCGATGGCTTCGCCTCGGGCTTGAACATATGTATTACTCGACTCGCCTTCTTCCATGACCATCAGCTGTTGGTCTGATTGGAAAGATGGCCGTCCGAGGGGTGAAGGGTTCGAAGGTTCGAGGGTCAATAAGTCGGAGGAGTTGCCTTGATACCCGGGTTGTGGTGTTCGGCGCCCCGCCGGATTATAGAGAGGAGAGTCTGAGCGCTGGGTATCGAGGGCATTCTGAGACTTGGAAGATACCGAGGAAACGAAGTTCTCGGTTCGTGTTCGGGATGCTTGGATATTCTTGGTGCGGACCTCGAGCACTTCTTTGAAGCTGGCGCCTACATCGGCCAGCTTTCCTTGAAGCATAACGACAACCTAGAAAGCATCAGCAAATGTCCATATGCATGTTCTTTAAGACAGTAGCCCACTCACATTGTCATTGTGTTCGCCCTCTTGGTCCGTTTTGGAGCGATTCGACTTGGGGTGCTGCGCATGGGTGAGAGCCTGCAATGATGCGATGCTTTGGTTCAGCCCGGCAAGATCTTGCTTAATCACGTAAGTCAATTCGGATATTTCGACGGGTCGGTCATCAAAGAGAGATTTCCGTTTCGCCACTATTCAGTCATTAGGATGCCGTCGTTCGAGATCGCGCATTACGGATGAACTCACGTTCGGCCAATCGCTGCAGCTTTGCCATGGTCCCCGTAATTCCCCGGCCAATATCACGAGCTCTCCGCGCGAACTCTGATCGGGCCACCTTGGCCTCCTGCGCGGCACCTTGAGGTGACGCATTGGCTTGTCGCCTTTGCGCGTCTGTCAATAAGGCCTGGCGCTGTGACCCGACTTTCGAGGTGCCCATACGCTTCTGGGCTTGGCCCAGGATAGCGCTGAACTCGCTAGTTCGGTCTTGAATCGACGGACCGGTCATTTTGTGATGTGGTGTAGGCGTTTGAGAGCGTGGGGCCTCTGGTCTTGGAGAGCGTCAAGAAGTGGGTTTGCGCCGGATTCGGTAAACTGGGGTGTCCGGGCTAATCGATAAGGGGTAGACACGTCCGGTTGCAACAAAGTCGGAGATCAAAATAATAGGCGGACTCCTTAATCGAATGACACTTGAAACCCCCAGAATCTCCGTTGAAACAAGAGAGGCGAATCCGCAAGGCCGTCGACACGTTACGTAAGCTCTTGCACCGCCCGCGGGCCCGTCACAGCCCTGCGATCAGGGGCAAGGCAGCAATTATCTTGGGCTTCACTACGCCTTTGAGATCTTTGACCCGTGACCTTTCTTTTCTCTTATGTGATCTAAGTAAAGAGTTAATGGAATTGTGTTCTCTACGTGGATACACGTCATCCTTATACACAGTACTCTAGTGTTGTTTCCACTCCTTGGGATCGGCGCCTTGACCACCGCGGGCCAAATCGCCACCTTCGTCCTCATACTCGCACCGTTACATAGGGGAACTGTCTTGGCTTCTGCTACAGCATTCCCTCGTACGCCTATATAGGGCCGTCAAAACTGCTTGAGTCGATGCTGGTAGTCGCGCGGACCTTACCTTGACGCCCTCATGGACCTCACACAATCGCAGGGGCATGGAACCCAGAAAAAGTAAGCATTGTGTTCGCGATATGTCGCATGCTCTGTCGTACAAATACTAAGACACACCAGCCCTTCTCCCTCAAATATCCGCAGTCCGCTTTCGCCAGGTAGCGGTAGTAGCGGAACCCCGATCTCATTCCAACCGAACGTCAATCGCTCCAAAACGAAACGATGGGTAGAAGCGAGGCAATACTCGTATGATGGAGGGGACTGGGGCGATGACGATGACGACGAGGAGGAGGAAGAAGAAGCGCCTCCTCCAGTGCCTCGAGTCCCATATGCTACCCAACATAATGGAAGCTCGTCAGAGCTGAGCTCGCGTCGTTTGTCTAGCTTCGGGTCTGGGGCCGATGATACGGCCGCAAAGAAGAATGCGGGAGACCAGAAGCCCCTTCCCTTTGTGAGGCCAGCTGAACTCTACAAGCGAATGCGAGAGGAGAAAGCTGCTCAGTCCCCTGTGACCGACGGCGCTTCAACCCCCGACGCCACTGGTGCTCCCCCGCAAACCGCTCAGCAAGAACCCTCTGTTGGATTGCCAGAGGTCAAGCGAATGTCCAGCTTTGGCACCGATTTCATGGGTGACGCAGACTCCGGTCAACCGGAAAATACGAGTGCAGCCCAACCCGCCTTGCATCACAACCCCTCTGCGGGATACCGATCTGTCGTTCACCAAGCGTTCGATGTCCCAGAGACCCCTCGGTCTTCAACAACCAGCGTGGAGCGATCGAACAGTGACGGCACTTCAGTGATCAGCCCAATTATAGGTAGTCGCGCTATTGATGATGAACGGACCCCCACCATCTTAGAGGAGCCCAACGAAAGCAGCCCCCCAAGGGAAACTGCGAACGGGGGACCTGTGTTCCATCCTGGCCATCGGCGGGACCTGAGTCTTCCCAGTTCAGGCAACAGCCCCTCGAAGCGACCCCAGGTCACCGATCACGAAACACCAACCGGCGACCGCGCGGAAATATCGGTCATCTCTCCCCCAACCCACGATATTCCTCATCCAAGCCTGGAAAACCATCCCATAATGCAGCCATACCCGAATAATGGACAGGATCGGCCTGCCCCTCTCAAATTTGGGAGTGCGTCAGGCCCGGACAGCTTCCATGGCACCATTCCTACCATCATGGGAGCGGAGGAGTCTCCACAGAATACCGACAACGATCGATTGAGAGAAGAAATCATCCAATCGCTGAGCCGGGAAGCCACACCCTCTGAGGAACCCGAGCAGAGAAACCAAGCTCAGTCGCACGCACCTACTGAATCCATCCCGCAACAATTTGAGAAATATTGGAGTCCTACAGAGACTCCCAAGGCTCAGACATCCAACGATCAGCCTGAACTGATGAACCCGCAGCCCCTAGCTCCCCAAAACATATATGCAACCAGCCAGGGTAACTCATCATCTACGGTCGTTGATCAGCCAAAGATTGCCAAACTAGAACGTCGATTCTCCTGGGAATCCTCGGATGGCGAAGAACCCGCGCCTCAGATTCCCGGAAGCTATGCATCGCCCCCTCACGAAACACCTCTGGCTCTGCAAGAACCTGAGCCAATTCACGAAGACCCTGTCGAGCCTCAACCCGACGTGTCTCGCGACTTGACTGCCTCCGACCATGAAGGTTCGGATAACCCACGTTCTGAGAGACCTCGACTCTCCCTTATTCTGCCTGTGTCCGAGAACGCCTCACCACCGGAGCAGGTTTCGGGACCAGGCACCATACTCCCTCAACAAACTCAAGTCCTTTCGATTACCAAGAACCCAGCTCTTGACGAGTCTCAGCTTTTGGGCTTCCGTGACATCATCGGTATCACCTCTATCAACCAACGAATCAAGTCGTTTGAACACACGCGTGATCAGTTCGCGACCCTTGACACCGGTCTGAATCAGTGGCTCCAGTTCATGGTTAACGAGCACTCCGAACATATCGATGTGGTCCAGAAGAGCCAAACCCTCTCCCCGGCTGTGGCGGCATCTTCTCCGTCGAGAAGCAGGTTCCCCAAACTACCTTCTCTTGGCAACCTCGGCTCCTCAAACGATGGCACCCCGAATAGTGGCAGCCACATGAGGCGCCCATCAGCACACCTGGGATCTGTGATGAACAGGCAGAATGTTGGAGACAAAGGAAAGGAATTCCTTCACACTGCAGGCGCATTTAGTGGAAAGGCAAGCGGAGCAGCCAAGGGTCTGTTTGCAAAGGGCAGAAGCAAATTCCGTCCCAGTGGAGGATCCGACAAGGTAGATACCTGATTTTCTTTTTTCTTTCTCATCTGAGCGGGCTATCTGGGTACGGTGCAGACCGTTCAATTACTCCCTTTTTAATTCTGCATTTCTCTATTGGATACCACGATGTAATTCCGAGCGCCTTATGGCATTGAGCTCTAGAATGAGACACGAATGATGCTACCCTTGCTACAATCCCCCCGACCTTCTTCTCATTCTGATGTTGGTAATTGTAGGTCCAAACGAGTGCGCGGAACTCTGTCTCTTTTGGCAGTTTGCCGCTCTTCAAATCTGGAAAAGCTGGCTCTGCGCCCAGCTCTGATCCATTGTCTTTAGACGGCTCACAGGATGAAGCTGATCGCAAACATGCCCGGGCTGCCAAATCGGGGGATAAGTCCAGGTCGCACAACTCCGTCGAGACGGATGCACAACCGAAGCACCTGTCAGTATCTAACGCGAAGACTGATGACTCCGACAAGTCGGCCGCTGCGGGAGATTTCGAGCAAGAAATGAATGCTGCTCTTGGTCTTTCGCCGGAGCCTCTTCCACAGAGGTCGGCAAGCACCCCGATGGTGTTGCAGCCCAGTCAAGTCAACGGCGTGAGCAAGCCTCCCAAGGAGCAGCCACAGGTACAGAGCAAAGCGACTGGGATGCGATCAGTCAGCGATATGCCGACGAAGAGAGGGCCAATCGCGGAGAAGGGTCTGCCGGTGATTCCTACAGAACCCTTCAATGTTTCTTTGAAGACGGATAGCCAGGCAGGCGAGGAACAACGAGGGAAGAGCACTCCAAATATCACAGTCTCGTCGATTCGTCCAGTTTTCGACGAAGATGCCAACCCGCCTTCTCCCCCTCCTGAGGATTCTGGCGACGGACCTACATCCAATGAGCATTCTTTGCCACGACAGCCCTCCGTTTCAACGCTTGGACCTGACGAGGCAACCGGGAAACGCTCATCTGAAGACGACGACTGTGAAAGGGATCCACCTTCTCCCTTGCAGCCGCCACAGGCCAATAATGAACAGACCACTACCCCCCAACAAATTGTCGAGCGTTCGGTGAATGGCAATTCAGTCCCCAAAACTGAAGCCGAGCCAACTGTGGATGATAATTCACTGCCTTCTGCCCCTCTCGATTCATCCGAGCAGGCGACTTCTGCGGAAATCCTCGAATCCAAGAGGAAGTCAATCAGTGGCTTGCCCCCTTCAGTCCCGGGGGTACAGAGCCCCCTGAGGAACGAAGTCAGGTACTCTCCAGGAACTCGAAGCAGCATGTTAAGCTTTGGTAGCTTTGGTAAACACAGCTTTAGTGGCAAGGGAACTCGCCCGACTACTCCTGCCAATGGTCTAGATACTTCGCGATCAGGCTCTCCCGCCGGCAACCGGGAGTCTACGCTCGGAAAAATCGTGAGCTTCGGGAGGCGCCGACGAGCTTCGGTGGGAGATCTATTATCGAATATCCAACTGCAGGGCTCTCAGGGCTCTCAGGACTCGAAGAACTCCCAGGGTGGTCAACGGAAGCGTGCGCTCAGTAGGCTCAGCGTATGTTGCTTAGTACAACCTTTGAATGCAATTTTGCTAACTTAATTAGGGACTTTTTGGTCGACAAGAGTCGCCAAAGCCTGAAGGCAAATCTCAACATGCGCGAACTGTTTCGGAGCCGCTACAGGCGAAAGATCTCCCGGCCGTTCCATCGAACGGAAATCTAGATATTGCCTCTGCGGAAGATGGGCCGCCGGTTCTCAGAAACCCATTTGAGGCAGAGCCTTTGCCAACTCAGCCTGCTGTATCAACAGTACTGCCAGCGCCAGCGCCACCGTCGGTAGCTCTAGTACCTCCGATCGAGTCTAATCCCCTTCGCGATACACATCAGCGAGCCAGCATACCGCTTCCACCCACCTCGTCAACTAACTCTCTGCCAACCGGTCGATTCTATTCCCAGCTCCAAGCCGGAAACATAAGTGAGACACCTGTTGGTTCTCGACAAACAAGATCCCTCAGCCACCCGCTCCCTGGACAATCTCGATCTCCATCACCGATGTCAGTTCATGAAAATCGAACTGCGCAGCCCCTGTCGCCATTGGAAGAAATCCAAGACCACCAAATCCCACAAGTGGAAGCAGAAGAAGAAAAGCGACAGCCTCCACCAGCCGAAACCATGGAATCCCAACTTAGCCCACTGAACGAAAGCCAAGAACAAGAAGAGCAGGAAGAACACAAAGATCGGGTTCTCGAAGAGCGACACGAACTACACGGGGAGCCCTCTCTTCCCTCGAAGCTGCCCGGAGTTCCCAAGGGCCTCGGCGCCGAGCAGGACGTCCGATCCCGAAAGCCGACGGGCTCGGACTTCGCTCCGGTCTTTGACCACCGCGCTGTCTCGAATGTCTCTGTCTTGTCCTCGCATCCTCATCGCAGTGAGAATGAGACTCGATTGGTTAACGATACACATGAGCCGGTGGAACTGGCTATTACTGCGGATGACTCCAGTGAGGAGATTGTCATGTCCCCTACGTCTTACCCGGGACAGGAGTGGACGCCAGTTCATTTGTGAGCGATGTTTTATTATGTGTATAACGATGTATATGATATTGTTCAACTAGCAAGTCCCGAGTTCGCGGGCCGAGTTCGTGATCTTCGTTTGGTGAATGCAAGGTATGCCCAGGTGCTCTGTACCTAGGTACAGTGCCATATCAGATTTCTATACACTCCTGCAACTATTAGGTACATCTGCGGATTATCATGGCATTTCCGAGCTTTCAAAAAGCTCTAATTTCTCACAGCAGGTTTACATCTGATGATCCATAGACCACCTGGCAGGAATGGCAACGCAAATCTAGAATTGATGTTGGTCATCACGGATATATATCCACGCCCGCGGCCTCGCCAACAATCAAGGTTCCCGACGCATCTCCCCAATCCCCTCCGACGTCCCATACGTATCCGCATACCGTCCAACCATCCATTCATGAACAGTCACGGGAGGATGCTTTGCGCCCAAGACAGGATCCTCACAATTCGGAAGACACCGAATGGTGAAGTCCGGATTCCCCGACAAAAAGAAAGGCACGCTGAACCGCTCCTTTCCACTCTTGTTAATGACCCGATGCAGATTCGACAAATACCTATCATTAGTCCACTGCATCATCATATTCCCAAGGTTCACAACGTACGCCCCAGACACAGGCGTTACATCCACCCAGTCTGAGGTAACGTTATTCCAAACCTGGAGCCCCCCGTCTCGTCTTGCAGGAGCATAGTCACCGCGCCGAAGTTTGTATGGGCCCCGATTCCTACGAGATATTAGTACAGTCCATGGGCATAAGGTCGTCTCACCTCTTTCGAGATCTGTACTCCCTTCTTGGGGTGGGTAGTGTAGTAGGCGGAGGATGGAGACGGGATAGTCGTAGAAGTCGCCGAAGACACTCTTGTCCAAGCTCAGTGTTTGAGCTAGGACTTGCAGGATTGATACGCCGAGATCGACCATGAGGTCGTGATACTGGTCCATCACTCTTTTGAATTCGTCAGGCGCGGTCACTTCCGCTGGGTACTTGTTTGGACCTTGGCCGAAGCGTCCTCGGAGGACATAGTCGTCGTCTGCGGGAACGTCTTTTCCCAGGTAGAAGCCTTCTTTGAGGTCGCCTTTTGTGCGTTTTTCAAAGTTCTGTGAGCGGAGACGCTCATAGCCTCGATTGTATCCTCCGATGTCTGCTCGATATTAGGATCTCTTGTTGGATGATTCTGATGTTTGATGGTTACCTTGGTCATATCTTTCTTTGACTTCTGTAGGTAGACTGAAAAAGTCAGTTGAGTGCTTAAGCACGGCGGCTTGAATATCTGCTGGGATACCGTGATTGATCAGCTGGAAGAAGCCGAATCGCTCGCATGCTTGTCGGATCTGCTGTACAAGGTGCTCTTTGGCAACCTCATTGGCTCCGTAGAATGCTGCAGACTCGTTAGAAGCACTTCTGGACCACGCCCGGGTGCCTCACGTCCAAAATCGATGATAGGCGGCTCGTCCATCCTGTGCTGGAGTGTCAGACGAAGTGTTGAATAAGTGTCAGAGTACATAGGTCCTCTGTAGGCAGTAGATGCGGGGATTCGGAGCTCGCCGCCCCGCTCAGTAGCAATGAGAGAAGATAGTTTGATTGGCTTCACATTATCTGACCTCATTATTGAGCTATTGATGGGTACCGACACATCTATCCTTCAAACACCTCATGATTCAACTCAACACCCATATCCTTCGCCATGACTTGCATCTGAGCCTCGAGATCATCTTCCATGCCTCCCCCCAGACGCAAGAACTGGCGCACCTTGGTGAAGTAGAAGAAGATATCCGTAGTGAACAAAACCATACGGAACACGCAGTGACGGCCAAGATTGCGCATCTTCTCGACCAGCGAGAGATCCGGAGACTCAATGAGAGCGCGTGAAGCCCAAATTCCTGTGATTTTGACACGGTTCACCGGCGATCCCAGGAACTGATTATTGCCCTGGACGATGCGCAAGTTGCGGCCAATGAAGATCAACTCCTGTGGCCACTTGGTTTCGTCACCTAGGATATCTCGGATCGCTTTCCGCGCCGCCTGCTGCATCTCGTAGTGCCGTTCCGCGCGCTGGGACTTGCTCAGTCCCTTGATGCCTCGCTGGGTTGACATGTCACCGCCACTGTAGGGACGCATCAGGGTGGCTGAGGCAAAGATATCGGGATTGGTCACGCCCCAGCCTTTGACGATTTCGCCAAGCGTGCGGTTGTCGAAAGTAAGCAGCGCTTTCCAGAAGCGGGCGTATTGGTGTCGGAATCCAGGCTCCATGTGGATGTACAGGCCGTGGTCGATCAGAACCAGCTCCGGTTGACCATTCGGCTTACGGCGGATGAAGATATTGCCCGGGTGAGGATCGCAGTGAACGTGTCCCCATAAGAACATCTGTGCGGAGAACAAGTCGACCATGGTTGTCATCACTTCTTTCAGGGACAGGCCTAGGCCACCGCGGTTGTTGTTCCCTCGCCAGTAGTCACGCTCGGGCTTGAGCTTCCCTGCTCGTGGCCTGTGGTTTTCGAGCGAGCCCGGTTGGTCTAGGGCGGTCCCATGGCAGCCTGGACTGCCCTGTCGCCAGCCACCACGCCAGGGCCGTGTGATAGCTTGCTTGTCCCACAGTCGCACGCCTTCCACCCATTCTGCGGTCATGACACGACTTGAGCTCAGCTCACGGTAGACTCGGGGGATGTATACCCGGTCTCGTAGGCGAGGTTCGCCGGCGACTAGCTTTGCCATGTTTTCCGAGTTGTCTGCTTCATTCACAAAGTCGGTCTCGAGCGACAGACGCTCACTGATGTAAGGAACAAGGCTGTAGAATGGTATGTCAAACACTTTGCTGTAGATGAATGTCACAACCCTGGATTTCGGATCAGTCAATGGTCACTTCTATAGGCAAACAGGGCAACTTACTTGAAAGCCCAAAGATCCCAGGCGAGCTGCTGAACAATCTCCCGTTTCTGAATCTTGATGGCAACTTCACTGCCGTCCTGCAGCCGGGCCCAATGAACCTGAGCGACACTGGCACTGGCGCGGGCTTTGCGTTCCATCACACCTTTGCCAGACTCGCCGGTAAACGAGACCCCGAATACCTCCTCGGGAGATTTTCCAAAGTCTTCTCTGATCACTTTCTCCACATCTTTCCATTCATTCTGTGGCGCATCGTCGAACATGCGTGAGAACATGTGCTGGAATTCAGGCGGTAATATCGCCGACTGCATTGCGATCGCCTGGCCCATCTTCAGATACAGCCCGCCATTATGCCTAAGCAAATCGGATAAGCGCTCTGCGTTCCGGGCATGCACGGCCGCAATCGAGCTAGCCAGTGGCGGATTCGGACGAAAATTAATCTTGTAATCGATGGCCACAAGAAGGCCGAGGGAAAAGGTGCGCGCCGTTCGCGTCAACGATGAGGCGTAGAACTGGCTATCGATTCCGTAGGCGACACCCGTTACGAGGGATGCGTAGAAGAAGCGACGGAGCCATTTGCGAGTGCGCGTGTAGGTTTTCGCCGCGGTGGGCTTGCCTAGGGAGCTTGGTGATGGTGGGACGAGGGGCTGGAATTGAGAGGCGTGTCGGAGTTGAAAGGGACGGGATTTAGGCCGCAGAGGGCGGAAATGCGTCGCGAACGCCATAGAGGATGGATGGGATATCACTGCATGGTGCGCAGGGATATAAGAGAGGTGAGGCTCGGGTTCGTCATCACCGAGTCGGGGTCGGGCTGTCCGTTCGCGGAGATACGAGTGCCGACGCTTAATCCCCGAGAGGCGATGGGTTCGATTAGAGATGATGGACTACACGTAGATTGATTATATGGCAATTAAATAACAATTAAATGACTGTGACAGTTGGCTCTCCTCTCTCGGCGTCTCTATCACTACATATACACGGTATACAAGTACAATGGCCTCACAGCTCCTCGTGCTCAAACGGCCCCAATGAATCACACACCTTGGCATAATCCCTCATATTCTGGGGGATTGTCACCTCCCATAGCTCGTCACCCTCCAAAAACCTCAGCTGTTCCTTACACGAGTCCTCCGACGCCATGGGAATCAATGTCGGGAGATGCTTAATCGAGGCCTTCAAGAAATTCCGCTTGAAGCAGTTTCCAAAACCCGCCAGGGTCTCTGCATCGGAGCAGATGTGAGTTCCGCCCCCGAGCATTGGCCCACAGCTCTTTTTGATGGTTAGCGCGACATCATCGCCCATCTGGAGTAGTGCTTCTTCTTTGTGGGGCACGTTCATGCGGTGCATCAGACTGCGCACGGCGGGCACGAAGGTATTGTTGCGCGTCCAGAGATCCCAGTGCGGGACTGTAGGCTGGCATCCGGCGTCGCAGATTTCACTCTGGAACTTGTTGAAGAGGTGCGTGGGCCGGCCGACGAGCGCGGAGACGACTTTGAAGCATGATGTTCCGATCGCGGCGATTGGGGAGATGAAGAGGAAGATGGAGAGGAGGAGCAACTCGATGGAGAATCTCATGGCGGGAGAATGTGTAGAAGATGCGAAAGTGAAGTTGAGGATCGCAGCCTCGGGGGTTCAGGGTGCGACCCCCGCATGTGGAGAAACTCAACTTCCAGCCCATTTTGGCTCGGGCGGCTCTATATGCATCTGTTCTCTGTCAGCGCCAGAGCCACGTCTGACTGTAATCAGACCAGAGTCGTTCTTTCGACCCCTCTTTCTTTCTGACACACTCTCAGCGCAATAGAATCAACATCTTTTACTTCTCTTCTGCACCAAAATGAACCTATCCGGCCCTGAGGATCCTTTCAGGTACTTGTCGAACTACTGGCATAATAGTCTAGACAGCTGACAGTGTGTAGTGAGGCTGACACTCCGGTGGATCTAGAGGAGGTGGACTCTTTGGAGGCCATTGTCATCATCGACAATGAGCTGGATCCGCTTTCACCCCCGGCTCCAGACACAGTCCAACTCGCGGGCAACCTAGGCACCATTGGGATGGGCTCAACTCATAATCTGACTGACCGCGGAGAGGCGTGTAAGGAACTCAGGCTGGGGGACGTCTGCTGCGCCGCACATGGCTTATCAATCCTGGTGGTAAGAGAAACAGCGTTGGGCTCTCCAGACACAGACTTATAGAATGACGGGCATTTAGACCGCCACCAAAGGCGACCAGAAGCATACTATCCTGTTCGATGCTGGGCCCGAAGAAGAGGCCTGGGAGCGGAATGTGAAACGATTACGGCCTGACATAGCTTCGATTGAGGTGGTTCAACTATCGCACTGGCATCGAGATCATTCAGGTTAGCACCCTCGTGGACTCTAGTCTGGATGGTGTTCTCTGGCTCTGACGCATACTCAGGCGGTCTTCCGCGTGCAATTCGCATGATAAAGGATGCGAAGCAGGCGGAGAGTCGTTCCGAAGACCTGGTCGTTGACCTGCATCCGGATCGACCTTCTTACCGGGGCATTGCTCTGCCAGAGCATATCATCTCGCTTGAGGCTGATCCCACCTTCGAGGAGATGGAAAGTGCCGGGGCTGTAGTTGACAAGCGAAGCGAGCCTCATACCGTGCTTGACAACTTCTTCCTTGTCTCTGGAGAGATCCCACGAGTGACACCATACGAAACTGGCCTGAGGAACGCAGTGCGGTATGACCCGCATGAGAAGGAATGGTTCTCGGACGAGGCGATTCAAGATGAACGTGCCCTCTTCTGTAATCTCAAGGGTGGGTAGATATTGTGAACTCTTGGTACTGGTTCTGACATTCTCCCAGGTAAAGGGCTAGTCGTGTTCACGGCGTGCAGCCACGCCGGCGTGGTCAACGCTACGAAGCACGCAGTTCATCTCACGGGTGGAACAGTGCCAGTTCACGCCGTGGTCGGTGGCTTCCACCTTGCCACGAGTGATGCGGATCAAGTCGAAACCACAGTGAAAGATCTCAAGCGACTTGATCCCGCTGTGATCATGCCTGGTCACTGTACAGGCTGGCGAGCTAAGTTTGCCATTGAGAAACACATGCCGGGGTCCATGGTTCCTTGCACCGTCGGATCGCGGATCACTTTCTGATGGCCGTGACTCGTAAGTCGATGGACAACGCGGCTCGCTGAGACCGTTCCTTGCAGTCTCGTACATCCACGTGGCTGCAGGGACTCGATGCGAAACCGCATGGCAAGGGTTGCTCTGAGCAACAACTCTGATTAGGGGGGATTGTTTCGTCATTGGTTGTCGGCACATGTTGCCTTCCATTTCTACAATCCGGTTATCTGACATCATTTCACCCCTTACTGCATTTCAGTGAGATCGGAGGAATGCAGCAGCAGTACCTACCTAGGTAGGTATTTGTCGGTCAATATCACGATAGCAGTATGGTAATTTTGACAGCGACACATACGGGGTAAAATTCCCAGAGATATTTCAGGGCTATGCTAAACACTTGGAGTATGTCCCTTTCTGTGTGCAGACTCGGGAGCTGGCCGTGCTGCTGTCGCGCGGGCCTTGAGCCTGACCGGACGTGCTCGCGTGCTCTAGTTATATGTTCCTATGCAGTAGCTTGGGTGGCGACACTATGCACCTGGGCATGTTCTCGGTCAGCCTGGCCGCATATGATATAGGCAGAGAACTATCTAGAAATGTGAGGTGCCTACGAGGCTACGAGGTAGCAAATCGCCCGAATTGACTAGAATCCGAATGACAATCTATACATAGCAACCTTCCAAGGTTGAAAAGCTACAATTAATTCACCACACATCCATGGATGCAGCATGAGATCTGGAGTGTTTCATGCCTCATCCTACTGCATACATGGAGCACATCTAGAGATGAGACAACCGTAGACCTTGGGAACCTTGGAACCTTGGAATGAAAGTACCTACGTATTCATCCAAGGCTCTGTCAATTTTCGAAGTAGCCCAGAAGGTGCCCTAATGCCCAGATATCGGGAGTTTACCCACGTAGGTACCTAGGTACGCCTTCGAGATTGTTGCTGTCATGTATATATACCAGGATAAGTATGGTGACAAACATATACTTCTCACTACATCTTCCAATTGCTTCAAGATCGAATCGAATAAAACCTCTGTGCATATTCCTTTATCTAAGTACCGTATATGAGCTCACATTATATGTCACTACGACTTGTATCATCCAGACCAAAGCAATACTGTGTAACGACCAGATCCCACGATCACCGCCAAGCTCACCTGTACTCCGTACCCTCGGGCGTCCTCCGTCCCACGGAGCCAAGATCCCTTGGAAGGACGATATCTTCCGGATTTACAACCAGCGGGCAGCTGGGCAACCACCAGCCGTCTTGGCCGGAGGAAATCCCTCACCGTCAGTGTCAGCACCAACCTTGGAAAGCATGCGGGCACATCGGCTTCAGTATCGGCGAGTCTCAACCCCCTGGCAGCAACACAGAACCTCCGAAAAGAGACACTGAAGATGCACGTCCCTAATTTTCTGAATCTGCGTTGGAGCAAGCATGCACACTGCCCCCGCCAAGACGCAAGCGCAACAAGCATTATTCCCCCATCCTTGCGCTGGTCCCGAGGTCGCTCCCGTCTCCTCTCCACCCCCACGATGACTGACGACTGAATGCGCAGTGACTTCACTCCGATTGCGAGGGAATAAAGGGGGGGCTGGCCAGCGACTGGAATCCCGCCAAGACGATAATGTGGAAGGGATGCACGGCGGGTCTTGGCATCGGTGGACAGGTACGAGATGAGGGCGATCAGCAGATCAAGGGGGTTTGTCTCGCGATAAAAGGAAACATTACATCAGGGAATGACTTTATCGTCGCACGCATACGCCAAGCCTGTCTTTTGAATAGTGTCGGTCTTTGATTTTGGGAAATGATGCCAAGCGATTGTCCGGAGGCGCAATGTTGATCGGGATGATTCGCGTGCATTAACTTTCGACTTTGGTCGATAGTCCTGGACTCTCGCTGGTCCAATGTCCCAGTACTAGTAGTATACTCCGTGCATTACTTTGCGAACACATGTGATGTATAGCCTCAATGGAGTAAATCGGATCGACGCATGACATCAAGTCACAGTTGAGACAATTGAACGTTGCTCTTCAACGCACGGAGTACGCCGTAGTAGCAATAGATCCAACATTTGGGAAGTGTCCATTGCCCAGCCAAGAAAGTCAGTCTATCGGCTTGAAACACGGGCACGATTTTCCCCTCTCTTGGTATTGATGGTGTTTTCTTGCCAGATCTTGGCTTGCCTGTCTATCGTCGATCATGAAGTCTAATCCCGCAGATGTGGCAGTCACTGCATGCTTCCATCCACTCAGAATGAGGTTACCTATCTATGTATAGGCAATGGTTTCCCACCAGGCAGCATGGCGATCATCCCCCACGAATCCATCCCTCCCTTTCTTGGCATTCCCGGACAAGGTATCCTGGCACTGATGAGCCCAAGTATACGGTACCTGTACGTCTCAAACACAATTCAATCGGAAACACTAAATGCATCGTTTCGAGTCGATCATTCACGCCCAGATGTGTACGGTATCAGCAATAGGCTCGAATCGGCATTCGAGACCCGGAGATTTGCAACGGTGGCTATGCAGCCTCTGCCGACGCACTGATGAAGTGCATACCCCAGACGAACCTTGAAAATATATCGTAGCCTACCAGGCAGTCTCATATCATCTTCCAACAATAGTATCAACTGCAAGCAAAAGCGGCAGAGTCTGTAGCCAAATCGTCATATTCACATCACGTCGTCTCCGAAGGTGGAGCACGACGGATTCAGTATCGTGAACGCACTGCCCGAGTGGCAGTGTTCTCCTGTATAGCCCGAGTCAGAATCCATGCTGCTTTACGAATTGGCTTGGCCTGAAGAAATGAAGTGACGAGACTGCATCCTGGTTCCAGTGTTTACTCCGTACATGATACCAATATAAAACAGCCAAGCAAATAGCATGTATTACACGATTAGGCAAACCGTACTCCATACTCCATACTCGCACACATCGCACATTGGCGCGGGGAGGCAGGGAGCGTGTGCATTGGAGGTCCAACGGCTTTGGCCGCACAGTCACTCGGACTACCTACCCCCTACCATCTCGCACAGAGCACCGGGGCACGGCCATAAGCCGTTCTCAACGCTACTGTGCTGTACATGTGTACTAGAGCGACAGACACCGCGGCTAAACTCAAGATGGTAAGCAGGTCGCTACGAGGATTCAGGTACTGAGATATGCGTCAGGAAAAGGGGCGAAGACATCAAGATGACTGCATGTGTTTCTGTTTATATCTACTCCGTAAGCATCTACTACTCCATACGGAGTCGACAGCTCAAAACCGTTCCCAAGACCGGTTTTGAGCGCGCTAAGAAATGGCGATGTGCAAGGATGGAGTAGCGGGCACAAGCGCAGACGAATCCCCACGCAGTATTCGTGTGAAAGGTCACGCCTCGCCAATTGTGATGGGTTTGTGCCGAGGGAGTGTGGGGGTTGTGTTTGGTTCCCCTGTCGATCACAGCTGGAAGAGGAAGACTGAACATGTGGTGTTTGGGGGTCGCGGTCTCTGGGTTTAGGATTGGAAATTGGTCGCGTCGACGTGTTTGGGATTTAGGTTTCCTAGCTGGTTGGCTTGTTTATTCATTGCCTTCTTGGGTATGGCTGCGATGTCATTGCTACTGTACTCCGTGAGGATGAAAAGCTCCGATGAAGTCATTTTGAACCTTGCACGAACGATCTACGGTGGCACAAAGATTCCCTAATTTGGCATCTCCGTTCATTGTTACTGTTAATCCGTGTGAAGGGGGCGAATTCATTTCCCTCCAGGGCTCTAAGGGCCACTTGGGTAATCCCCGTGCAAGACCGAGGGTCACCCTGGGAGATTGATTACTGCCCATAGTGCGTCGCGTTGTCGCGGACTGTGCGTTTTTCTATTGTGTGACGGCCACTTGGATCTGATCTACACAGGGTTTTCCATGCAGCCAAGAGAAATATAATAACGATCAGGTTGGACGGCCCAGAGCATACTCCGTGCCTGTAATGTCTCTTTTATGCAGGCCATAACTGTCCCGCAACTATTGGGGCTGATACTGCTTATCGTGTCACTTGGCCAATATTGTACAGTCGAGCCGAGGCAATTTACCCGAACGCCAGAGGGAAAAGCAAACATGCATAATTGCAACTGCTAGTACTACATAGTATACCATGCCATACTATGTAGAGTCAAGAAATCCCTCGCCAAATGAACCATGGAAGTCTGGAACTCGACGTGCCGATTTCCCGCGTGCCGCGCAGCCCCATAGGCCCGATACGGGACTCCGACACCGAGAAAGTCATCGGCGAAGTGCCATGGAAAAGCCGAAACTCACCTGCAAGACAGTACAGTCCAATAGTGTAACGCAACCCCAATAATCGGACGGAGAATTTAAATTGCAAAATACGCAAAACGGGCAAGACTCTGACAGCACAGACGCGCGGGACAGGCTTCCGAAGCTGGCGATGACGACTTTCGCGTTCATATAGACAAGCTAGGACCAGCTGTCGAACAATGTCGACAATAGCTTAAGACGTGGACGGAGTATGGGGATTACTGACTTGGCAAGAGGGTTGATGCTAATTACTCCATACTAGGAGGAGTTACCCCGATGCAACCCACGTTCATCTGCGAAGGACGGGTGGACAGCGGGATCCTAGTTTCAAGACACTTTTAGAGCTACTGCAGGTACGGGAGCGGCATGATATCTTTCCTAGATCGGATCTGGGTGAAGCAATTTAACCAGGGACTAGTCAACCCGCGGGTTTTGCTCTTCATTTCCATCTCATGACTGTTTTCCTTTTCCAATGTTTTCTCCATGGGCAGGTAATCCTGGGGGTGTGGACAACGCTGGGACAGCTTGGCGAACCGGGCGTTTGGGCTAATCAGCGTTACCTTGGTACTTTTGGTTTGGGGTAATGGTATCCAGGGACTATTGCTTTTTGGTGTGCGCCGTATGCATTCCGAGAAGGGAATCTGGATGAATGTCCCCGAGCCAGACGTGCAGAAGGGACAAAAAAGACGAGCCAAAGTAGCGCCGTCAGACGAGCTCCGCGGGCAGGCAAAATTACCGGAGGTAGTCAGCCTGGGCATGGTGAACCCTTGTCGGTGTGGTTAAAATGAGCTAGAGACAAAAATGCCTCACGATCTAGGATCGGCAAAAAGTCCTCGGACGGTGCGCCGATACCAAGATACGTAACGTGGGATTACGAGGTCAGGTAATCAAGCAACGATTTTGGCAGGGCGATCTTCTAGTGGGCCCCCTCGATGCTCCTCTGGCCCACCGGTGAGGGTTGGACTCGAATGGGGGCTAGTGGCCGCAATTGGGGCCTCTGATTGCTGGAGGGGGAGCTGTTCCCCATCACGCTGCTCCCACTACTGTAGGTACGCAGCTTCATGGCCCAAGCCAAGAAAATGGTCTCCGACGCTGGGCCAGTAATGATAGAGTAATGCCAACCCAGCTCCTACTGTGGATTGGATCTGGAGGACGGAAGTGTTAGTGAAGCGATTAGGTTAGGAGCAGACATCACCACTTGGACGGTTACTCCTACGGCTCGGAGAGGTTGTTCTCGTTAGGGCTCAGGCGTCGGAACATGGAAATGCCCAGGGCTGCACCGGACGGGCAGTTCAGGGCCAGCTGAGTCATGTGAATCCAAGCGCCGTGATTGGGTGTATGTAAGGGTAATCTCGCCTGCTCGGTCTTAACCTAAAGGAGAATTACCAGTATGGTCATGAATACGGGTAAGGATACGAGTACATACGGTAGTGTCCAACAATGGCATAGCGAAAGCGGCACGATAAGGATCATGACGTGATGGTCTTATTCTTATCATGTTACGTTTCAACGGGTTTCAATAGGACTTTACCAATGCCGATTTACCGACACAAAGTCCCAGGGAAAAAACTAAAAAAAAAAATCACCGCATGTACAGTAAGCTGCATCCATGGGTTGGGTTACAGGGAAGGCTTCTAGAAGACATCCAGAACACCCTAAATCGCTACAGGACACGCACCTCCACTTGGCAAGAAGCATCCAATTCGTGACTCGGCCATTCGGCACCGGGCGCCTCCAGTTTTTCTCCATTATGCTGGGGCCGGCCTCCAGTTTACCCAACTCGCAGCACTTCTGATATCAGCCCGGTCTCACCGTCCTTTGTGGCGATGGAGCCTCAATTTGCCAGATTTGCCGCCTCGGTCGGGCCCGATTGGTCTTGACTCTTGAGGGATTTTGTAGACACTCTGACACGACATCAGCGGCGCGATCGAACCTTCGGTCATGTCCACATGTCGACTAAGTACACGGATCCTACACTGCAGCATATGTCCGACCGAGTAAAGATGGACAGTTCGGGGTCACTAGAGAAATCCTGCATGTCATGTCGAAGTGTACTAGTACAAGGTTATTGTCTGGTCGCGATATGTATACGAGCAGTACGAGTACTGAGGTCCCAGCCTCTAGGGAGTAAAATTACCATGCAATAATATATCAGAAACAATCTATGGCCCAGGCGCGTGCTCGACGCGAGTATCTAAAATATATACAGTAGAGTAGTCTACTGGCCAGTACACTCCGCACTACAGATTATGCCTCACAACCATGTAGAATATGTATACTCCATGCCACCTGGGCAGTAACCATGGTCGTGGCGTGGGGGAATGGCCCTGGCAATTTGGTCCCTTTCTGGACGCTCCGATAGCCATTTGGTGGAGAGCTCTCCACTTATCTACTCTCGTGGGCCCGACAGATTTTTCTTTTGAACATGTTCCAGCATAACCCTGGAAATATACAGTAGGGACATGGCTACCTCGGCCATGAAAGCAAATTGTGCACTGGGCTTGGCTGACGTGGTGTTTCTTTTCTTTTTCTTTGTGAAAGGCTAAACGGCGAGAATCCCCCGGATCACAGCTCTCTCGCTTTAGTGCTCGCACGGGACTGCAGGAGGACGAAGCGCAGTGCGTCGAATAGGGGCTGCCAGCGGATAGTTGAACTCCACCCCGCGGTCGGTTTCCCGAAAAAAGTTTGGCCCCCAGGGCGCTTTCGAGCTGTCGAGCTGTCTAGCTCTCTCTCTCGGCGATACGAGTATGGGGAGTTGAGACAGGATCCAGAGTGACGACAGTGCCGGGGGAAAAGCGGAATAGGGTCTGTCTCTTTTTTTGGTGTAGAAAAAGCGCCCCTACCAATCGAGTTTCAACGCCGTAATATCTATTAGGTATCGCCATCATGCTCGCGAGTCGGAGGCCCCATAAATCGCTATCATACCATGCCCCTCAATTGGTTCGCCTTGTGAACGATCCCCTTCGCGGAAAGCGTCGGGCGCAACCTACATTACAATAGACACTGTATACGAGACGGGAAACGACCTCGGGATGGGACAATATGCAAATCGCAATATAAGTGTCAACGCTGCATCTGGCCAAGGAAACCTTGTGAAGGACAATTAATTCGTAGGCTCGGGAAGTTTGAACAACTGGCACTTATTTTCCCTACCCGCTGCTCATCGCGACCGGCTCGTGCACGAGGATGCGAAACCCCAGCCCCGAGATTTGATCTGGGGGATCAGGTGCCAAGGGAATTCACCGAGGCCGGGGTGCATCATCTAAAGAATGGGAAGATCACCGACATACCACGGGATCTGTGATCGTACCTCTGTCTCCCGTGCTCCGTATTGTACTTTGATTACTGCGTAGTTTGGCTATCTGACAGCGGATTAGTTGCTACTTGATATGAAAGCGAACAACCCGTCCAATCGCATCGGGCCTTAGCATGCAGAACGAAGCTTGGTGGGATCCGATGGAGGGTTCGGTCGCGGATCATTCCAATGAGAACGAGGAGATGCGCAGGCGATGGTTGCCGCCAATTCGTCGGGTTGTCAACACACGGGGAACGGTCTGCTTGCATCCTGGTGAACTAGGATTGTTCCTTGTTCCCCCGAGTATACTAGGAGGATGTACAGTCCACAAGTTTGGGGTCATGCACACTGTCAGACGATCAATGGAAGTGTGTGTTGGCCGAACTAGCTCAGCGATCCAACAGATGGAGATGGAACATCAGAACCATCCGAATTGGCATAGCTTGACACTGTCTTAGCATCTCGGCGTGTTCGAATAGTTTCATCCCCAGCCTCTCTCGGCCAACTTCCTAGGCGAAGTGAGATTGCCCATATGTGATACAATCCTCGAACCGCCTATATCAGAGTCAGTGCTCGGGAATAGTGCGTCGATCAATAGGATGAAATCATCGGCCGGCGTCTGCACGCGGTGATTCGATCAACGCCAGGTTGAACTAAGGAGGTGTTAGCGGGCGGAGACATCGCCGGGCACGGTGGCCAATGATCATCCCCGAATTAAATGGCGCTTCTGGGGACGCCCTCCACGAGGACAGGGGGGAGGAAGAGGGCAAAGATCGACCACGGTAGGTGGCATACGAAGAAGGCAGCTTCGGCGAGGGACGTGGCAGAGTGGACAGAAGTGCGTATTGATAACAGAGGGAAAAAATCAATCGATGACCTAATTGTAATCTATTGGCGTTTCGTACGAGGTTTCGGTATGCTTCAGCATTGGCATAACTAACATATCAAAATTTGGGCCTCACCAGCCGCTTCCGGACCCCTTGCTATGTTTAAAATGGTTCGGGTGTGACGGCCATGCGATATTGTCGTCACGGTAGGTACTCTACAGTATCATTTTGCTGGACGTGGATGCACTCGGCAGACGCACACAATGTCCTAGACCGAGAGAATGGAGTCCCGAATCCATTGCGACTTCGTAATGTGCAAGCGTACTCGTATTCCAGGGCAAGATCTCCTCGGACGATGTCGCGCGACAGCGACATTCTGCGACAAGGGATTTCCATACGGGTGCCGTGAATTCTCCGTCTGACAGGATGCCGATACTCCTGCATCTGCTAATTGCAAATCGCAATAGTTTAACTTGCAGTGCCAATTCCATTAGCTTTTTCTTGTCATTGTCTTGGGGCGTAAGGACGATTACTCCCCAGAAACCAAAAATCGCGCATAGTTAGATTAGAGCTGGGGGAACTCGGCTACAGACCAGAGACTGTTTCGTACCGATCCATACGACGGTGATGTCTGTGGAGGCCAATCCGGCAGACCAGTGCCGGTCGCTGTTAACGTTAACCTCCTTGAGTGGAAAAAACGCGGTATCGGTACCATACCAGACTTCTCAATTCTTATTTTTTTTGATTGCGGACTAAACCGAAGACGGAGGGGCCCCACTGGATGCTATGCGTATTGAAGGCGTCTGAGTGGTTGAAGCCGGGTAGCCGGTTGGAGCTTTCTTGGTAGGGCAAGGGGCGAAGTTTGGTGAAAACCAAGAAAACACTAGTGGCCTAACCTGATTGGGGTGAAAATGGGTCCGGGAAAAATAAGAAAAAAACAAAAAAGACAGAAAAAGGGCAGTGAAAAAAAGAAGGAAAAAACCTTGCGCGGGTCGCGATACCTAGCTTATACCTCCCCCAGCAACCAAACTCAGAAGTATCTCCCCCCCCCCCCAAATTCGACAAACACGGGATTTTCTGGTCCAAAATACCTCTCCTTCCCTATTTCAATCGGTCGATTTCAGATTTTTAATTCCCAATTCTGTAATTCCCACTTTTCCTTTTTCCTTCCTTTTTTTCAATTTCCATTTATTTCCCTCACTCTTTTTTCGTTACCCACTACGCTACACCCACTCCGGTTCTCTCTTTCAGACCCCCCCGACATCCATTATAAAACACGTCCTTCCTTCGCACCCTCCATTTTTTTTCCTTCCCTTTTGTCTTACATAGGATCGATTCCGACTCTGTCATTCCTGCTATCTCGTTGTTTTAACTCTATTTGCTGGGGTCCAAGGCTACAGAGCCGAAGCAACAACAATGGCGGAGCGGAGAATTTCCTATGCTGTCGACGTCGAAAATGGCGAACGTCACAACCGTGAAACCGGTGAGGAGAGTAACCTCGACGAGTACTCTGCCTTGAACCGGTACATCTCGACTGCTCGCGACAACCGTCGTGGCTCTACCTCCAGCGCTGGTGCCCTGAGCGCCGGTGAGGAGAAGAAGAAGCCCTGGTGGAAGTTCGGTGGTAAGACCGATGGTGTCCAGGACGGCTTCGTCACTCCCGATGAGTGGCTCGAGACCGACCTCCGCGCTGGTCTTGCCTCCAGCGACATCGAGCCCCGCCGCAAGAAGACCGGCTGGAACGAGCTGGTCACTGAGAAGACCAACATCTTCGTTCAGTTCATTAGTTACTTCCGTGGTCCCATTCTGTATGGTATGTACATCTGATTGAACAATGCAATTTGAGAATCAGCTGCTAACCATTTCTGCAGTGATGGAACTCGCTGTCCTCCTCGCTGCCGGTCTGCGTGACTGGATCGATCTTGGTGTTATCTGTGGTATTCTTTTGCTTAACGCTCTCGTTGGTTGGTACCAGGAGAAGCAGGCCGCCGATGTCGTTGCTTCTCTCAAGGGTGATATTGCTATGCGTGCTATCGTTGTCCGCAACGGTCAGGAGGAGGAGATCCTTGCCCGTGAGCTCGTTGCTGGTGACATTGTCATCATCGAGGAGGGTACCGTTATCCCCGCCGATGTTCGCCTGATCTGTGACTACACCAAGCCCGAGATGTTCGACGCCTACAAGGAGTACCTTGCCAACGCCAACTCCGACGACCTCAAGGAGAAGCACGGTGATGACGACGATGAGGATGAGGGTGAGGTCCACCAGGGTGTCTCCCTCATTGCTTGTGATCAGTCTGCCATCACTGGTGAGTCTCTCGCCGTCGACAAGTACATGGCCGACACCTGTTACTACACCACCGGTTGCAAGCGCGGCAAGGCCTACGGTATTGTCACCGCCACTGCTCGTCACTCCTTCGTCGGTCGTACCGCTGCCCTCGTCCAGGGAGCCTCTGACTCCGGTCACTTCAAGGCTGTCATGGACAACATCGGTACCTCCCTGCTCGTTCTCGTCATGTTTTGGATTCTCGCTGCCTGGATTGGTGGATTCTTCCGTCACTTGAAGATCGCTACCCCCGAGGACACCGACAACAACCTGCTCCACTACACTCTTATTCTCCTGATTATTGGTGTTCCCGTCGGTCTGCCCGTTGTCACCACCACCACCCTCGCTGTCGGTGCCGCCTACCTCGCCGAGCAGAAGGCTATTGTCCAGAAGCTCACTGCCATCGAGTCCCTCGCTGGTGTCGATGTTCTCTGCTCTGACAAGACCGGTACTCTCACTGCCAACCAGCTCTCCATCCGTGAGCCCTTCGTCTCTGAGGGTGTTGATGTCAACTGGATGATGGCCGTCGCTGCTATTGCCTCTTCCCACAACATCAAGAACCTCGACCCCATTGACAAGGTCACCGTCCTTACCCTCCGTCGTTACCCCAAGGCCCGTGAGATTCTCGCCCGCAACTGGGTTACCGAGAAGTACACTCCCTTCGATCCCGTCTCCAAGCGTATCCAGACTGTCTGCACTTGCGACGGTGTCCGCTACATCTGTTCCAAGGGTGCCCCCAAGGCTATCCTCAACATGTCTCAGTGCTCCGAGGAGGAGGCCAAGCTCTACCGTGAGAAGGCTTCCGAGTTCGCTCGTCGTGGTTTCCGTTCTCTCGGTGTCGCCGTCCAGAAGGAGGGTGAGCCCTGGCAACTTCTGGGCATGTACCCCATGTTCGATCCCCCCCGTGAGGATACCGCCCACACCATCGCTGAGGCCCAGGTTCTCGGTCTCTCCGTCAAGATGCTTACTGGTGACGCTATCGCTATCGCTAAGGAGACTTGCAAGATGCTTGCTCTCGGTACCAAGGTTTACGACTCTGAGCGTCTGATCCACGGTGGTCTCGCTGGTTCCGCCCAGCACGACCTCGTTGAGAAGGCTGATGGTTTCGCTGAGGTGTTCCCCGAGCACAAGTACCAGGTCGTCGAGATGCTCCAGCAGCGTGGTCACTTGACTGCCATGACTGGTGACGGTGTCAACGATGCTCCCTCTCTCAAGAAGGCCGACTGTGGTATTGCCGTCGAGGGTTCCACTGAGGCTGCCCAGGCTGCCGCCGATATTGTCTTCCTCGCCCCCGGTCTCTCCACCATTGTCGATGCTATCAAGCTTGCCCGCCAGATTTTCCAGCGCATGAAGGCTTACATCCAGTACCGTATTGCCCTGTGTCTTCACCTTGAGATCTACCTTGTCACCTCCATGATCATCATCAACGAGACCGTCGACTCTTCCCTCATCGTCTTCATCGCCCTCTTCGCTGATCTTGCCACCATCGCTGTCGCCTACGATAACGCTCACTTCGAAGCCCGCCCCGTCGAGTGGCAGCTGCCTAAGATTTGGGTTATCTCCGTCGTTCTTGGAATCTTGCTCGCTGCCGCTACCTGGATCATCCGTGGTACTCTCTTCCTCGAGAACGGTGGTATCATCCAGAACTTCGGTTCTCCCCAGGAGATCCTCTTCCTTGAGATTGCCCTTACCGAGAACTGGCTCATCTTCGTCACCCGTGGTGGAAAGACCTGGCCCTCGTGGCAGCTGGTCATCGCCATCTTCATTGTCGATGTGCTCGCTACCTTGTTCTGTGTCTTCGGATGGCTCGCTCCCGACTGGCAGCAGACCTCCCCTGCTGACCCCGCTGGTCCCGGCTTCTCCAAGAACAACGATGTTGACATTGTTACCGTCGTTGTCATCTGGGCCTACTCCATCGGTGTTACTGTCATCATTGCCGTTGTCTACTACCTTCTGACCATCGTCCCCGCTCTGGACAACCTTGGCCGCAAGACCCGCTCCAAGGCCGACACCCAGATCGAGAACATGATCGCCCACCTCTCCAAGCTCGCTATCGAGCACGAGAAGGACTCCGAAGGTCGCTCTCGCTACGTCATTGGTGCTCGCACCGAGGAGGTTGAGGACGAGTAAATTCTCGCTTCTTAGCTCTTTTTCCTGACTCGTTACTGATCCGAGCTCTAATTTTCTTCTATTCCCGCGATTACCACACTGCGCAATTTTGCCGTGCCGCAAATGGACATGCATGACGTGGGAATTAAAAAAGGACCTGTCCCGTTCTTTTTGCTTCCTTTTTCCCCCGTATTATAGACTTTGTGTGTTTCCATTTACCCCTTGGCTTGTTGCTCTCGAGCTGATAGAGTCGAGTTTTCTTTCTCTACGTGTATGTATGTCGTTAATAGTGGCACTTAGTCAATCTAAGGGATTCTAATAACTCTTCTCCTGGTAACTACATTTGTAACAACATTCCGATGCCCTTCATAATGCCCTTCATTCTTGGTAACTTTTCACTGTCTCGACCTTGCATTGAGCCCTCCGTGCGGAGAATGCAATCTCAGACTGTACCATGCCAGTACCATGCTGCTTCCTCACAGGTGGAAGTCAATTCTCCGTCTCAGACTCCAATCGCCTTTCGGATGATTTCCCGCTATGCGGGGAGACAAGCTTCCCCGGACGTCCAATCTAACTCTGGAGTTCTCGCCGAGTCCTGGTCCCAGATGATTTCGATAATTCTCCGTGTGCCGCGTTGAGGCCATCGACAACGACACCCCTCAATTGGATCTATAAAAGACCATGTCGCGCAATATGAAGGACAACCACTGCAATTGGCAACCCAGAGCGTCATGCTTCGGCTATACTTCTTCTCCCTGTTGACCATTCTGCTCAACACGGTGGGCGTCCATAGCGCCGCCGTCCAACATGTCTCGCGCCAGCAGTGTCAGTCCAAAGGTACTCACTGCCCACCTGGAACCATCATCGTGAGCGCCTCCGACAAACGCGCCCACTTCCCAACCATCCAAGGCGCCATCGACTCTCTCCCCGCCGACACAAGTTCCCAGACCATTCTCATCCTAGCAGGGAACTACACCGAGCAACTCAACGTCACTCGCTCCGGACCAGTGACACTCCTGGGCCAAACATCCGCCTCGAAAGATGCCACTCGCAACCGCGTGCGCATCATCTGGGCCGCGGCCAATAAAGACAACACAGGCCAAAGCGTCGATAACGTCTTCTCCAGCGTTCTGGTCGTTGCACCGACCCTTGAATCTAGCTTGACGGGCTCGGGGACAACAGGCTACGCAGTGCCTGCCGATACACCATTCGGCAATACCGATTTCCGCGCATATAATATTGACTTCGATAACATCTGGGCTGAGTATTCGGATGGACCGGCGCATGCGTTGAGTTTCTCGCGCGCAAACGGCGGCTTCTATTACTGTGGATTCTACTCATACCAAGACACTGTACGTTTTAAGGCGAGCCTCCTATGAGAATCATACTAATTTTCACAGGTCTACGTCGGCAAATTGGGCAATGCCTACTTCTACAAGAGCATCATCGCAGGACAGACAGATTTCCTGTACGGGTTTGGCACGGCCTGGATCCAATCCAGCGATCTGCAGCTGCGCGGGTGCGGCGGAGGCATCACGGCCTGGAAAGGAAGCAATACGACATTCACGAACAAGTACGGCGTGTATATCGTCGACTCGAACCTGCGCGCTGCGAATGCTTCCATCGCGCCGGATATTAAAGGAAAGTGTGCGCTTGGACGACCATGGAATAGCCAGCACCGATCTATCTTTGCGAATTCCTACGAGGATGGCACGATCGATTCGAGCGGGTATATTGATTGGGTGGTTTCTGGTGTTGCGAGATTCGAGAAAGGAGTTACTCTCATGGCTGAATATGGCGCTTTTGGACCTGGGTTTAATGCCTCGGGTCGTGTGGCTGGTGGTGTTACAACTGTTTTGGATAAGAAGGCGTATGAGCCGTATAGTACGCCGCAGAAGGTTTTCCAGAACCAGGCCGGTGTCTTTGGGAACACGAAGTGGATTGATTGGGATACCGTCCAGGCCAGCAATTGAGTGGGTATTTTTTGGGTGATCGCGTAGTTGCGGCGATGAGGACTTCATGTTTTCTAAATGCAATCCATGGATTGAAAGTCCGAAGGGCCCAGATCGACATGATCCACATCTCAGAGATGTTACATCCTGGCACATCCGTAGCCCGGTCAAATGGGGTAGCAGTTTCATGAAGTTCTGCTGTGTTCCAAGTTCTTAGCCTATTCCGGCATATCGTCCAAGTTGCCCAAGCTGGCAAGATATGCGGCCCCGGTATCAGCCCAAATCTGATACTCGCACACCTTCAACGACCCGTTCTTCTCTGAGTCGTCGCTCACATCCTCTGCGACTTTGATTCGGTATGCGAACGTTTCTTCCCACGAGTGCTGTGTCTCTTTCCATGTAAATGTCGCCGTGCCCCGTAATGCGATGGCCATACAG
Source organism: Penicillium olsonii (assembly GCA_911174995.1). NCBI lineage: Eukaryota > Fungi > Ascomycota > Eurotiomycetes > Eurotiales > Aspergillaceae > Penicillium > Penicillium olsonii. The sequence goes on from CAJVNO010000033.1 coordinate 1,708,756, forward strand.
CTCTCGTCAATGACCCATGTCTCTTCGGGCTCGAATTTCATATTCTCAATTTGGAGATAGGTTGATAATAGGTCGAAGTAGGCTGATATGCCTTCTTGGCCGTGAAATGAGCGGCCCAGGAAGGGGGCTAGTTGGGGGAGGCCATGTTCGTGGGCTAGAGGTTTGGGACTTGTGGTGAAGGTTGAGAGAATGTCGGGACCTTCGGATTTTGTTAGGGCATCCAGGAGATCCTGGACTGGCTCTTGGAGAAGTTGGCGTGACATGGTGAGTATGGAGATGAAGTTGAGCGCGGACAATTGGGTCTCCTTGATTCACATGACGTATCCTGCCATTTAGTCATGCTCCCTCCTCCAGACGTCGTTCTCAACGTCCTGAGCTACTAGGAACTGGTGATTCACCAAAATTTACCCATTATATCCAATTCCTGATCCCCAGTCTAGTTTTAAAGCTCTCACAGCCTAAAGGCCGAGGACATCCAACATTTGAAGCACTAGAGCTTCCAACAGTGGCTTTATAGACGACACAGCCTGAGTGCTTCCCCTCAGCCAGTACGTATGGACTATATGAAAACGGGCCACCGGATCTCTTCGCAGAGATGAAGATTTTATTCTTCATTTCGTATACCTCAAGAAACAAAGATCTCTTGTGACCGACCATTACCCTCTCGTGGTCTTGCAGTTCTACCACAGATCATAATCACAATTCGATTGGCGGTATCGGTGCCTATATTACCCTCGTTGCTCCAGATGCAGATACTTTCAATTGAGCATGGAAGGGTCCTGTTCCCGTTCCCCTCGTCCATGAGTGAAGGGCAATCCTCTCCCAATCGAACGGGATCACTGTTGCGCTGGTGATTGTAGCTGTTTCAGCGCCTTTTTCCGCAGAGCGGTGGAGTAAGTATGTCTGTATGTAACCAGTTTGCTGGTTTCGTAGGACCATTGTTCTGGAAGGTAGAACCCTGTCTGTCCATGCTTCCATATCTGTGTAGGTTGTTGGGTTCAAGCTTGCGGGATAGCATTGACCAATGCCTTGTTGAGACCATCAAAGTCGGGCGACGATTCAAATCCATCCGCAGCTGTGATTTTTCCTGCAGTGAACCATGTTAATATGCTTCCGATGCCTTCAACATTGACTTGCTTTGGAACTGCCTCACCAAGGAGCCACCCGGCATTGTTCTCCCCCCTCCCCCCTGTCACGATGTAAGTATCTTTGAATACCGGAACGTATCAGTATACAAAGATACCTACATCGTGACAGGGGGGTTCCTGATGCTAAGCACATGCAGTAAAGGTATGCCATGGTTAATGGCTGATCTCAGAAACGCCCTGGTGGCTTGGCATGGTAAAGTTTTGTTGGAACTACCAAGGGCCAAGAGAGAGAGAGAGAGAGGGAGAGAGAGAGAGAGAGGAAACTGACTGAATTCACTCGACTGAGGGAAAAAGGAAGAAGACTATCGAGGATCAAACAGCAAACAGCTCGAGCTACAGAGACGGGATCATCACATGACTCCCAACAGGTCTCCAGGGCTGTCAGCTTGTCGCAGAAGCATACTCGGCTTAATAGTAGTGCACTGCATTCAATATGGGACAATCAATGCATCTCGCTGGCCTCTTATCCACGAAATTGGACTGTAGAGAGAAGCGACTGCTATCTGGCTCCAACCATCTAGGCAGGTAGCCTCACACCGCAATAACCCGACTCCCGCTCATTGGCATATGCTGGCCCATACTACGTCGTTTCTCAGAATGCATGCAGGCACAGCGACTTGGCAAATTGGCAGGTATCCAAATTGAATGTCAAATTTTGGTAATAAACTCATCTGATTGAATTTCTGAGCCGTGCACTGAAGCGGAAGAACACTTCTAACCCTCAAAGAACTCCAATGCCAACTCTCGTAAGATCAATGGCACATATGATCAAGGAAATAGGGGGTAAAAAAAGGGAGAAAAAGGAAGAAACACCGAAGCCCAGAAATAATACACATCCCCTCTTGAAGCTCCCCATCTCCCAGACTCACTGTCGCCAGGACTTGCCACAGTTAGTGCAAGTACAGAAGAGAGTCATCGGTTCATCAGCAGCACGGGTCTGGGCTTCTGTGTAGGTGACCTCGCGCTTGCCACACTTGCCACACTGCAAGGTTTTACTGATACTGCGCTCAGCCTTGGCAACCATGGCCTTGTCCATGTTCTCCTTTTGGATCTTGGCATCTGCTTCCCGCTGCTCGACGGAGCGGAGCTCATCGTGTGACATGCGCACAAACTCATCGGGGGTGATCTCACCCTCGAGAACGCGCACACGCAACTTGGGGTTGGACTTGTTCTTGAGGTTCTGGAAGAGACTGCGGATCTTTGTGCGGTATTCTTCCTTCGATTCTGGTCCCAGGTGCTTGAAGGCCGCGGTCTCAACGGCAATGGCGCGAGCGACAATGATTTTGGGAGACTCGGTTGATCCGAGACAGAGTCCATCGTACATGAGTCCTGTGCAGCTATCGCGCACTTTGCTTCCGGTATGGTTCACTTCCACCCCGTCTGCCTTCCAGGTGCGCTTGTCGGGATGTACGGACAGCTTTGAAGCCTTGTCCGTGGGAGTGGTGCTTGCGGGGGTTGATGCTGCTGTGCCGTTTTGCGCAGGTCGCGGGGAGCTCGATCCGCGGGCGGCGGCTGTTCCGCCACCTTGCTTTTGCTTGTTGACCTCTGTTCGCCACTTGGAGACGATCTCGCTGGAGAGGCGCGCAACTTCGGGGGTCTTGCTTTGCTTGAATTTGTTCACGATGATACCAATGCGCGTTTGGCGCAGCAGATCTTCCGTGGCTCGGACTCCTGTCTGAATATCCTTCAGAAGACCTAGAATCACAACTGAGGACTCGTTAGATGTCGCGGCCTTGCCCAGGGCCTTGGCCTTGGCCTCGATTTCTTTGGCGTCCATTGCCATGGTGTGCGGAGTAGAAGGTTGGATCAAGTTTCGTTCAGTCGAGCTTATACGAAGCGGTAGCTTGCAGGCGCCGGAATATCTAGTAATTCCAATTGTTAGCGAATCCCACGAAGTGCAAAAAGTGCAGGTCTGCAGCTGGTGCCAGATGCCGGCGCATTCCAGAGAACCATAGAAGAGCCATCTAGCTGGTCATGATGGCGGACCACAGAGCACACATGGGGATAATGATAGTCACACGAAACACGGTCCACAAGGTACCCCGCCGTAGAGACTGCTGCGGGCAAGGGTGGCATGTTGTTGATTTGCACGTGTCCACCTTCTCTCTATGTCCAAGGATCTCGATCAAGATCTCCCCATATGCCCAATACGGATGCGCACATTCTGTGGTTCTCTTTGCGCCGAGTATCACGTTGTGAAGTATCACAAAATGATGAGGGGTGTTGGGTAGAGGCGCTCACCTTCTGAGAGCTCACGGTCGCGTTGGTTGCGCAGACGATACCGTGGTTGTGATGACTATGAAGACTGGGAAGGCGACGCGAAGGAAGGCGCTGAAGGAGATAGCAGTGGGATATGGTGGAATGGTGAACGCGAAAAGCTCAGGACACAATCTCATGAGTTGCGAAGGCCGAGGTTTGCGCCAAGCCTTTATTTCCCTTTTCGGAAATTCTTTTTACTTTCCGCATCTATGAACTACGAAGTACTGGCATTGTGTCGTTCTCTCACACGGCCATTGCCATAGATTTAAAGAATTGCTTGTACAAGCGTATATTCTATTTGTGTGGTAAAACTCCCTCTGAAGAAAGGGCCCTTGGCTATGCAAACGGGATAGGGATTGAAACAAAAATGATTATGTGCAGCATTGATTCATCATCGTATGTGAGGGGTATAACAAATGGGGGGTTCTTCGAATAAAATGCGTAAGCGTCGTCAGTCAGACCCTTATACTCAGAGCCAAAGGGGACTGGCAGGCTCAGGGCATGGGTCATGGACAGCCGGAGAGTAGACCCCCAGAGCATCCGTAGATACACGACTCTCGGGCGTGGGCGATATCAAAGCCAGGTTGACCCTGGGATGCGCTTGAAGCCGGAAAAGGCGACTGGCTGAAAAGATAACTGTCCCAAAGCTGCTTGATTAGATGCCGGTCTTGCCCAGCACATCGGCCAAGGCATCGACATCCTTGTCATTCTTCTGGGCAACCTTCTCTTCCTCGGCCTGATCGGCATCCTTCAGGTCCTTCTCAGCCTTGGCCTCCTCTTCTTCCTCTTCTTCCTCCTCCTCGTCCTCCTCTTCGGAATCCTCATCCTCGAGCTCGTCCAGCTCATCAACACCCCAGCTGTCTTCGGGATCCTCATCAGTGCCGTGCTCTTCCTGGCGACCTTCCAAAAGCTCGCGCAGGTCCACTATGTTGGGATCATCCTCAGAGAAGATGTTGCCGTTGAGCTCCACACGGCGGAGGTTAGGCAGAGCAGTCTTGGCGGCATGGGTGAAGCTCTTGACAGCTTCGGCCTTCATCTCGTTGTACTGCAGACGCAGAGTCTGGATTTTCGGGTTCTTGTTGGCAGCCAGGGCTTGGGCAACCTTGACACCACCGCGCGCGGAGAGGAGACAGTCACCAACGCCAAGCTCGCGCAGCGAGGGCCAGGCGGGCAAGCTGTTAGCCAGGGCAGTGGATCCCATGACGGTAAAAGTGTTGTCCTGCAAGTCCAGCACCTCGAGACCGGGGGCGTGGTAGAGACCCTGGGTCAGGAGGTGGGAGATACCCTCCTGGCGGATACCGTTTTGGGTCATCTTGACGGACTTGAGACCGGCAGAGTGGGCCTTGTAGGCCCGAGCCCAAGCCTCCATGCTGCCATTCTCCAGACGGTTGCGTCCGCAGACAACGCTCTCCAGCAGGTTAACCTTCTTCTGGTCCCTGCGAGCCTCCTCCTTGCGCTGAGCCAGCTGGAAGAGCGCATCGGCGACATGGGTTCCGGCCGCGGGGCCAAGTCCGTTGTTGTTCAGGATGAGGTGACGAAGGGGCACATGGCGGGAGAGGAACTCGACGAGGGGCGCAGAAGTGTTCAGGCCAAAAGCGTTGTCGTTCAAGTTAACAGTGTGAACAGTGTCGAGCTCAAGAATGGCGTTCAAAAGGGCAGTCAGAGCAGTGGGGATTTCTGACAGGAGACGACCGGTGAAAATGTCGTCGAGGTAGGCGGCTTCGAGCTGCTCCTGGTTCTTCAGAACCACGGCCAGACGTTGACAAGCGCCAATTCCCAGGGTGTTTCCACCAAGACGCAGTTCCGTGAAATCGGTGCTTTCCACCAGAGGCTGGATGTGCGCATTGATATCCTCGGCGGTGTCGAGCTTGAGGACTTTGCCCTCGAGAGAGAAGACCTTAGGAGGGGCCATGGCGGGGTAATTGCTTTGTGAGGAGGGAAGATGGAAATGAATGAAGGAGAGTGTGAGGTCAATCGCGGATCAAATCCCAATCGCAAGGACACGCACGAGGCCTGAGACAAAAGAAAAGCAACCGAGATCGTCAGCGTGTAGTAGAAAATAAATGCAACCCGGGGAGGCAACAATGGCAACAGAAAAAAATAACTACGGCGGCCCAAAGGCGCCAGTACCGCTGCCGGTCGCATTAATAATGTCCGAGGCCTCCGTTCCTGAGCACTTGCATTCACCACTCTTTGTCTGTAATATCCATTAAACATACCCTATCCACATCAATATGTCTTGGCTCTTTGGTTCCTCAAATGGTACGCATACTCTTCTCCCCCGAATCCGGTCATTCGCGCAATGCGCCAATCTTACAATTTGCCCCGGAGATCACGGAATACACATACTTACTATGGCCGCTTATAGAGAAGAGCGCTGCTCCTGAGCAAGCACCTGCCCAACCCGCTCAGACTGAGAAGCCCAAGGTATGTCCCGTCGCAGTCCAATCACTCCGCGCAAATAACTAATGTTCGTTTTCAACAGCCCTGCTGTGTCTGCAAACCCGAAAAGACTACCCGCGATGACTGCATGCTGTTCTCGAAGTCCGACAACCCTGAGGAGGAGTGCAAATCTACGATCGAGAAGTACAAGTCTTGCATGGCTGGATTCGGCTTCAAGGTGTAAATGATGTATGATCCTGCATTGACTACGCCGGTCTGTACCACCACAACATTGTAATATAGCATTTATGGGCTGGAGTTCCTTGTTTTCTCTCATATCACTGGCTCGAGATATTGGCTGGCCTGTGGAATATCGAAAGATAGAATATTCACATGGATGCCCAGGTGATAAGGATCGAGTTTCCCAATGAAACATCTCACCTCGTGGTCTAAGAGATATAATCTATGACTGATTCAGACAGCATGCGAACTGCCCTGTCATTTAAGCACATAAAGCGGGGTATCATTGAATAGCACACAACCATCTACCCATGGAAGCAATCACTGCTTCTTTTTCTGACTGTCCTCCCCGATTGCCTGCAGATCGATCTTGCGGCACTGTGTGAGCAATTTCCACATGCACCACAGATAGGCAATGCCGAAGCCACCTGCTCCGACCAGGGCATTCAGAACCACCCACAGGTCAGGCTTACCCGGGGGTGGAGCCACGAATGCCTCGAGAACATGCCAGGCAATCATGACCAAGTAGAAGCTAAAGTGGAGGAGGGTAGTCAGGGTGTTGGGTTCGAATTGAGCAGCACCAGTTTCCCGTGGTACGCGGCTCCGATAGGTCTCGAACGAAGTGGGAGGAAGGCCAAGAAGGTAGGCCCAAAGCAAAGTGAGGACAAAATAGGGAATGCGCAGCTCGTCGCGCTTGAGGAGGGGGTACATGGTCCATGAGCCAAGGATGTTGGCCCAGCCTACCCAGGCACGAAGCTCTTTGCTGAGTCCACCGTCTCCAGCAAGGAGCAAAGTCATCGGCAGCAGAGGCAGCAAGACACTCTTCTCGTGTACCTGAAAAGAAAACAAGAAGAAGCCCCAAGCGACGGCAGAGAGAGCGGGAAGGAGAAGGGATGCCCGGGGATGGCGGAAGATGATGGCGCATGGAACAATGATCGAGGCCAAAGTGGCGCCGAGGGATGCCCGCTGCAAAAGGGTCGCATCGAAGCGCGTGAGCTTGTAGAAAGTGTGAATTGCACACCACGCGTTGGCGACTTTGTCTTCAAATAGTCCACGTGCGAAGGGGAAAACGCGGTGAACGATTTGGGTCATCTGGAAAAGCAATGCATAAAAGACCGAGCTCTTGTCCACCTGAATTGGCAGTGCCTGCAATAAAGGCGGTGCCGGGGAAGAAGCATAAACTTCTCGGGTGCTGGCGTTGGCGGCGCCAACCAAGAGCGGGGCCAGGAGTAACGCAAAGCTGGCCAGCGTGATGAGGGCTATACCGAAGAGGCGCGGGATGTTGATCCGAGGGAAAGTGCAAACACCGAGCAGATAGGCAAACATGACCGGTGCATAGTATAGCGCCATCTGCTTGAATCCCAACGCGCCGACGAAGAAAATGCAGGCCCAGAGCATACGTCCCGCCAGTATGGCATCTAAGCTCGCCACCACCAGCCCCAGCATGACAGTGTTATATTGGAAATGGCCATGATCCACGAGGATATTGCCCGGCTGCAGAAGAACCGCTGCAAGTGCGATAGAGGCTGACCAGGCATGGACGCCCTGCATACGGGTGTAGCGGCGGAGGAAAGTGACGACGGCCGGAACGAATACAAAGTATTCGGAAACCACCACGGTAGCACGCATGTATACCTTCAAGTTGGGATCTTCGAACCCTCGGGAGGCATCCAAAGCGAACCATTCCGGGTCAAAGGCGGAGCCACTAGATGGGGGCGCATGTCAGTGGGGGTCCAGAAATCTCGAGCAATGGAAGACGGGTAGTGACATACACCTTTCCCAGAAGCCAGCTATGGTATGCAGTCAGTGGTGGATAGTCAAGACCCCAATACTGTAGGTCGTAGGTGTACCACTGGGCCATTGGGAGATGCGTGGTGATCTCCATCCAATGGCGCTGAGCTTCAAAGTCACCATGCATCGGAGGAACCTGAAAGCCTAAAGTCTATCAGAGATATTCGAATCAAATTGAGAAGGTGATTGTTCGCATACCGGAGTAACCCCATAAGCTCACTGCCCATCGAAAGAGACCAACAGCCATTAGGATGAGCGGGAGAATGAGCCATTGCGAAACACCTGCTCTTGCAGCCCACAAGAACGAGACGAGTGGGAATGCCGGTGTCTGTTTTCCATCACCAATATCCAAGATCAAATTGTTGTTGGAGCCGGGGGAGGTTGCCGGTCTGCCCTTCTTGCGGGGACGGGGACGGTGGGAAGGCGCCAAATTGGCCATTGCGGTATAGGCCGGTGGCAATCTAAAGTTCCATAGACCGAGGAACTCAGAAGATATCCAGAGAAGAGCTGGTCGAGGATCTACTATAGGGAAGAATTGACCAAGAGCTGTCCACGAGGGCAGATGCGACCTCAGGTACCAGTGAGTGACATTCAAATATTAGGTGCACAGGGCGGACTGTGAGTCGTCGACAGGTACTGGGCAGGTATCCACTCCATCCTCACGCTAAGTGCCTGGTCTAACCACATCCGGCAGGCGGCATAATTCTGCCTGTGATTTTTTTTTTTCCCAGAAATTTTTTATGATAAGAGAGGTGAAGGTCCCCGGCTCTCTGCTCTTTTTTCTTCTTCTTCTTCCCATCCTCCTTTTTCTTTCTCCCAAGTAATCTGTCTCAGGTTACATCTCCTTATCACTTAAACCTCTCTTGTCTTTGCAAGAGAATCATTCACTAACTAACGCAGTCGCGTGGGTTTTATCTGTAAGTTCTTCAACAGATACACTGTGGGCTTTTGAAAACATCTCTCTGAGGGCTGTGGGCTTGTCATACATCTATTCTGTGGGCTCTGTGGGACATCTTCCTCGTGGGTTACATATTCTAGACAGTAGTTGGCTGTCGGTCGCTTGTGGGCTTGAAAGAAAAATCTCTTCCTTTCCGTGGGTTGCTTGTGGGTTAACGTCCAGTTGTGATTAGATCACGTCTGGCAGTTCTTTTCTGAGGGCTGTTCCATCCATCCATTCGGGTGTATTGAGGGATCGTGGGCTTTGCCGCACATACTACAAGAATTTCATTTGAAACAACAGTATGTGCAACCCTACCCAAGCTACAACCCGGCACCCAAGCCTCCCCTTCCCCCCAAAAGTCTACCCAGCATGGAAGAGAAGATTGCTAACATGCTCGTTCCTCAGTTCACAATGTCCAAGACTTCCACCAAGGTTGCCGACAAGGCCTCCAAGGGCTCCAAGGCCCTTAACAAGGTCAAGGATGCCGGTGTCACCAAGGCCTCCGCCTCCCCCGCCGCTAAGAGCAAGTCCATCGCCGCCAAAGTCGCCGCCAAGGAGAAGTCCTCCAAGAAGAGCAAGAAGGCCCCTACCCCCAGCTCCTCCGAGTCCGAGTCCTCCGACGAAGACATGAAGGATGCTTCCTCCAGCAGCGAGTCCGAGTCCGAGTCCGAGAGCGAGGATGAGAAGCCTGCCCCCAAGAAGGCCGACAAGAAGGCCGCTGCCAAGGAAGAGTCTTCCGACTCCTCCGACTCCTCCGACTCTTCTGACTCCGAGTCCGAGGATGAGAAGCCCGCTCCCAAGAAGACCGAGAAGAAGGCCGCCGCCAAGGCTGAGTCCTCTGACTCTTCCGACTCTTCCGACTCCTCCGACTCCGAGTCTGAGGACGAGAAGCCTGCCCCCAAGAAGACCGAGAAGAAGGCCGCCGCCAAGGCTGAGTCCTCCGACTCCTCCGACTCCTCCGACTCTGAGTCTGAGGAGAAGAAGTCCGAGTCTTCCGACTCCGACTCTGACAGCTCTGACTCTGACTCTGACTCTGAGGCCAGCGAGCCCTCCAAGAAGCGCAAGGCTGATGCCGAGCCCGAGGCCGTTGCCAAGAAGTCCAAGACCGAGGAAGTTCCCGAGGGTGCCTCCGCTAACCTCTTCATCGGTAACCTGTCCTGGAACGTCGACGAGGAGTGGCTCCAGCGCGAGTTCGCCGAGTTCGGTGAGCTCTCCGGCTGCCGCATTGTCACCGACCGTGAGTCCGGCCGCTCCCGCGGTTTCGGTTACGTCGAGTTCGTCAACGCCGCCGACGCCGTCAAGGCCATGGACGCCAAGAAGGGTACCGACCTCGACGGCCGTACCATCAACCTCGACTACGCTACCGCCCGCCAGGCTCCCCAGGCCGGTGCTGACCGCACCCAGAACCGTGCTCGCTCCTTCGGCGACTCCACCAGCCCCGAGAGCGACACTCTCTTCGTTGGTAACCTTCCCTTCAGCGCCACTGAGGATGCTCTCCACGAGGTCTTCGGTGCCCAGGGCTCCATCCTCGGCATCCGTCTCCCCACTGAGCAGGAGACCGGCCGCCCCAAGGGCTTCGGTTACGTCCAGTTCTCCTCCATCGATGAGGCCAAGGCTGCCCACGCTGCTCTCAACGGCGAGGAGATCGAGGGCCGTGCTATCCGTCTTGACTTCTCTACTCCCCGTCCCGCTGGCGGTGACCGCGGTGGCTTCGGTGGCCGTGGTGGTGGTCGCGGTGGTGGCCGTGGTGGCTTCGGTGGTCGCGGCGGCGGCGGTGGCTTCGGTGGCCGCGGTGGTGGTGGCCGTGGCGGCCGCGGTGGCTTCGGTGCTCCCCGCGGTGGTGCTCTCAACAAGGGCAAGGGCTCCATCCCCGAGTTCAAGGGCTCCAAGGTCACCTTCTAAATGTGACAATCTTTCCAGCACTTGTTTGATTTCTCTGCAACATATCGGTGTCATGGGTCTCAGGTTTGCTTTGCCAAAAAAGTTCGTGTTTAATTATGTGTAATATGATCTTAGCTCAGGTATCTCCAATTTGATACATTTCCAATTTCTACTCTCCAGAGCTGTCTTAGACCACAATCCGACGTTCATAGGTATACTGCCACGGGTGACCGCTTTCCCCGCAATTTGCTTTGTTTTGCTGCGCCAAGACTTGAGTGAGATTCTTTGATCGTGAATCTTTTTTTTTTTCTTTGAGATTGGAATCAAGCATCTGGCAGCAGTTATCCAACATTCTTGAATTTGGATAAAGACCCCTCGCATCCCTCGCCGGGCTCCTTCACCACCGTCACGGGTCTGCAAATCACCTGGTCTGCTGATCACCTCATCATTCGATCGGGGCCTTCACTCCAGGGCTGCCTTCACTCTTCCAAGCTGCTTCGACTCTTTTCTTTCGTCACACTGATCTTGACTTCTAGCTCTCTTGATATTCATCCTTTTACCTTAACCTTCTACGGAGTATACAGGACAGCAACGACGCAGTCTGCAGCGTTTTGGGCACCGAAGATCGCACTCCACATTGATAAGATAATCTCCCCCACGTTGACCTGCGTTGACCGCTCCCCCTTGGGACACTGGGACATTTGGTGGCCTGATTTTCCCCTCTCATTCTATTTCTCTATTCTACTCTTCTATTCTATCTTCATCTGTGGCCATGCAACCAAATCACTACGACTTTCTGGGTCAGGTGCGTGAGCCTAGAGCCGCAAGTCGGATGACGCGCGACCAGCCGCTGCGAGATCATAGTGGTCAGCCCCAGCCATCCGGTGCAGCACCCATGAGATCAGAGGGTATGTTGTTTCCCATTTAAAACCCACCTGGTACCTCCCCTGCCAATCGAGGTTCAATATGCATATATATAAATCCCTTTCACGTTGATACCATGTACTCACTGCGCTACTATATAGATTCGTGGATCGATGTATCCTCACAACCATCCACTTCCTCCTTCTCCTCGGCGGCCACCACAGATGATATAATAACCACTGGGTTACGAGTCGAACAGGGAGACTCGGGGGCTTATCGACGCCATAATCGCCGACGGCGGGTCCAACATCTTGCTGCAATCACTACCGCCCAGGTCGACTATTCATCACGGGATGCTAGCCATGCCAGCAGCAGCCAAGAAGAATATGAAGAGAGTGAAAGCGAGTCCGACCGAGTACTCAGCAGTTCAAATGAAGATATGAACCACCCAACACTCCCAGCTGCTATCGCACTTCGATCTCCACTGCCCTCGTCGAGTTCAGATGCTACATCCAGCGACGATGAAGATGACACATCTACTGCCCTGGGGATGGGCATAAGCCCATCACCCTTTGTTCCCCAACCCAATATATTCACGCATCCTCCCCCCACATCAAACCCATCATCTACCCGTGTAACCCATCCACGGCGTGCCAACTCTGATGCCCCAGCTGCTCCAAACCGCCGCGCAGCTCCTCGAAGAGAATCTTACCCTAGCCAACGATCTCCCCGGCGATCTCAGCACCAGCACAGCCCATACAATATGATATCACCCTCTCACCATGCAGACCACGATGCTGCTCTTCGTGCTAGCCTGTCAACACTTCTTTCATGTGCCGCGGCTGCCCGAGGATTGCCAAAGAATGACAGTCAGCCTCCGCAAGCCGCCCCAGCAAGAGGGGCTCGGCCTTCTTCCTTCCGACTCGTTGGCGAGTCAGTCGCCATGGGAGAAGAGAGCGATAATGAAGAGACCTCACCGCAGTACCCAGAGCTGGCCCCAGCGGCCAGTATCCCAAGACACATTCGGGCACCCACTGTGACATCCGCGCCAGTCGCGCCGAAGCCAAAACGGCGCTCAAGTTCACCGAAAGACCGCAGCGTAACTTCCAAGAAAAGCCGACGCGCAAGCATGACAGACTCAGCAACTCCTGTCAGCCCCACCATCATGACCTGGGTCATCAGTGCCGGTGTTGTTGTACTGTTCTCAGCGATCAGTTTCTCCGCCGGGTACATGCTCGGTCGTGAGGTGGGTCGGACCGAAGTTGGAATGATGGGCGATGGTGCTCCTGGCCCTCGCCCCTCGACCAGCTGTGGACAGGAAGCCGTCAGAGGTGGGCTTCGAAAATTGCGTTGGGGCTCGGCGGCTGCAGGCACAGCCAGCCTTGCATAATTGTGATGTCTTGTAAACGGTGAAAATGATTTGAAACGAATGATGATGCTACTATAGTATGACGGCGCTTGATGTATCCTTCTACGTGGAAGCTCCAGCCCCGTCACTTATGGACCTCCCTCTTTACCTTACATTCTGCGCTCATCCCATCTACTCCACTGTTAAAAGGTTGCGATCGTTCCATTTGGGAACTCCGTTAACCAGAAGACTTGGGTGTATCATCCTCAAGTTTATGCAGGCAGCCTTCTGCCCCGAAGCGCTGGAGTTTGGACTTTTGTTCATGTTACTGGGGCTTTTGATATTTTTGTTTTGTACGACATCGCCAATCTATACCCTCCTTGTGTACCCAAAAATGACCTGAAATTTGTCACATCAGTCCTCGGGCTAATATATTCTACTGGAGATAAGCACCGTAATTTGAATGATATTGCAAACTTCTGCACCAGTCCACCACTGTAGGCAAGCTAGAGAAGGTTTTCATTTCAGAGCTTCCCATCCCATGTGGCCACCAAGTCGTAATACCAGTGGCTCGCCAGACATGGACAGGAATACCGCAATATCCCCACAGACAAATTGCAGAGAGTTGCGCCAGTCTGGATGTATGTATAAGAAGGGAACGCCACCCTTCCAGAACCACCCCTGTGACGCAAAGATAGAGACAGGAAGCTTGGCAGACCGAGAAAGCCCAATCGCACCTCTGTCCGTTAAGAAATGGGTACCGCACGAAGAAAACGCAAAGTGCTTAGACCACATATCGAAATCCCCGTTTCCAAGCAAAGCTCCTGATGCGACATCCCAGAACGAATATCTAACCAGCGAAGCACAGGCAACAAATGTCCCATTGGGCGAGAAACACAACGTATCCGGCTGGTTTGAAGGCCCTGTCAGCCTGCGAGGCTTCTGGGTACTCATATCCCAGAGGTTGAAGACTCCATCCCAGCCTGCAGATGCTAAGATTTTTCCATCGGGCGAGAATGCAAGCGCAGAGACCTCATCAGAATGTCCTTTCAAGACTATGTCTTCCGTACCTGACGCCAAATCATAGAGTCGAATCTCTTGACCAATCCCACAGGCAATGTGCTTCCCACAAGGCGAGAAAAAAAGCGGTACCCTTTTCACCACAGGCCTGCGGACATAGTTGGTGCTGATTATTATCTTTCGCCGCTTGTTGGCCTTCAAATCCCATATCAAAATGTGCGCCTCGTCGATGCAAACGGCGAGAGTGCTACTATCTGGAGAGAAGACGATAGAACGCGAGCCTTCAGACTTCAAGGAGAGTCTGATTCCATGTGTGCGCTTGTTGACATTCCACAGCCGAATTCCTTTGCTGAATGTACTCAGGGCGAGGAGCCTTCCATCTGGAGAAAAGTTAAACGGACTGCCGTGTAGCATCTCTCGGGAGATGATCTGGAAACTGCCTGTTTTTATGTCCCAGACCCTAGTAATGACACCGTCTTTGGAGATTGGTAGCTCAGATGCTGTGGCTACCACTTGACCGTCAGGAGAAACTGTCACGGATCTAGTAATCTCTTTGCAGGCAGGATGTGCAGTGAGGGTGTTTTGACTCTCGCCCTGGGCACAGTCCCAGAGTCGGACTGTGCGATCCTCAGACGCAGAGGCCAACAGCCTTCCGTCAGGCGAGAAGTCAAGTGCTGCAAGCCTGTCAATATTGTTTCCCAGAACATGCTGCACCTTCCCACTGGTAATGCTCCTTGTGTGTATCTTGGGACCATGTTTATAGGCAAGTAACATGGCAGCTGATGAGACAGAGACTGCATGTTCAAAGGCAGGGCATGGGAAGATGCGGGATACTTTTCCTGTCTCAACGTCCCAAACTCGTGTTGTGTCGTCGATACTAGTCGAAACCAATTGCTTACCATTGGCAGAGAATGAAATGGCCGTGATGCGGAATGTGTGACCCGACAGCGTGTACCTTTCTTTGCCTGTCGGTGCGTCCCATATACGGACTTTGTGATCATCAGACCCCGAAGCCAGGATCGTGCCATTCGGAGAAAAAGACACGATTCTAACAAGGGCCGTATGACCACGAAGAACATACAGACACGAACCACTGGACACATCCCAAATTCGGACAGTTTTGTCTTCAGATCCAGACGCCAAGCGGCTGCCATCTGGCGAGAAGGCCAAACCGAGAGCAGATCCACTATGACCCTTGAGGATAATAACGTCTTCTCCAGTCATCGAGTTGCATATGCGGACAATATTGCCAGCTGACTGTGAAGCCAAGAGCTTACTGTCGGGAGAGAACGCCACTTGTCCTGGTCCATAGGCCCCAGGGGATCGCTCGGGTGTAGGCTCTTCCAACGTGTATAGCAATTTACCAGTCATGACATTCCGCATCAGGATAGAATCAGTGTCGTCACGCCGCTGGAAGCCAAAAATCCAAACTAGCAGCAGCTTGCTATTTGGTGAGAATTCAATTCTCGCTATCGAGCCTCGTTTGCGGAATTCATTGAAGACGTGTCGCTCTGCCCCCGTTTTGGCATCCCACAGCCAAACTGTGTCTGAGTTGGCCGTGGCCAGAGTTTTGCCATCAGGCGAGAATTTCAATTTCGTTACCGGCTGTGGGTGGGATAGCGTTTGTATATTTTGAGGCCAGCCTTTGAAAAAAGATGGCTGTTGCGAGATCCACTGAGGAATTTCGTCCGCGTGGAACTTCTTGATAAGGCTTGCATCCGGAGTGAACAAAATCGCCGAGTAATATGTCTGTAATGGTGCTTCCTCGATTGCCGAGCTGTGACTCAAGATAAATCGCTTTGCATCGTATAAAATGACGTCTAGGGATGGTGGACTTTCGTCGCTGCTTTTACCTGGTGAAATGAGTCTCGCTAAGCGTCCTGGGAGAGAGAGAGGGATATTTGGGGCTGCATGTGTATCCTATGGTGTGTCAGTAATTTGAGCAGATCCAGTGAAGAACAGGGACGAACATCAAGCAACTTTTGAAGCACTGCGATCATGGAAATACCATCAGAAAGTTGGCCAAGCAAGGCGAGAGTTTCAAGCCAGAACAGAAATTGGGATTTGAAGAACTCTGTGATCCCAGGAAAGTCACGAGGGTTGAGAGAGCTTCGCTGTAGATGGTGAACCCAGTAGCGACATGCATATTGGACGTGATTTGGAATCCGTTGGTCTATAACGGACTCAGGTACATCGTAGCTTCTGTCACCTGGTGATGTGAGGTTCCCCATATTGCGGTGTAAGTGGGTAGACATGACCCGCAGACAAGATCCGAGGAGCTCTCCGTGTGCTTGTGGGGCATCAACAAAGAATGAACTATCAAGACATCTCATGGGGTCAAGCACAAAGTCGCGGAACGATGGATGAAGAAGCCTAATGACGTTTCCCTCGCCACTTGAAACGTCGACCACAGAATTAAGGCATCCCAACAAGCTCAATATCTTTCCAGTAGGTTGGTCGATCAGTTTCGAAAGATCACAAGCCGAAAGAGAGTCAAAGAGAACCATGATAGAACCGACAATGCGCTTGAATAGTTCCCTTATCTGAGCAGCCTCTTTTACTTCATCGGAGTTGAGGAAAGAGTGCTGTAACACAGTCGCATACATCTTGTCCAGTTGCAAATCTGATTTGAGCGGCTTGACTGGTTGCTCTAACAACATGGCGATTCGCTGCGTGGGAGCACCAGCACCATCCTCGACAAATCGACAAACGGTAGCAGCATGAATGAAAAGACCTTGTGACTGTTCAATAAAGAGGCGAATATTAACATCTGACTGAAAGTGCTGCTTCGTGACGTAAGGTAGTTTGGTTCTGTAGAATATAGTCAAATCATCATTAATGATTGACTGGTCAATGTCGTGAGTTATGAGACCTCGTGATATTTCACCAGAGAAGGTATCGTCAAATGCATCCTGAAGCACCTTTCCAGGTCTGCTCGTGACGAAGATTCGAACCCCAATAAGCCCATTTGAGCCGAGTGTTCCTAGGCAATGTATAAGAGCGGAAATGTTATCTGCGTCATCGCACTCATCCAGTGCATCGATAACTATGATAAGCGTTTTCGGAAATGCATCAGCAGGCATCCGCAATAGTGGCTGTAAAACGAGCCTGTCCCACTGGTCATACAAGCCAAGAGATTCCAGACGTGGATGTTCGGACACTGAATCCTCAATAAACTTGTTGATGGCTGGACACAGCTTTGCAATTTGGGCCGCTATTGTCACCACAAACTTTGCGGTTGATGAAAAATAACCTTCACCTCTAGAGAAGAAAAAGCTCGCCCCCAGTCGTTGGTTTTCATTCAGCTCCCGGGCAATAGTCAGGGCAATGGTTGATTTCCCAGTACCAGCCATACCTCGGAGCCAGTAAACATTCTGATCTCCGTGATTGTACGCCCAGGGCCGTATGTTCGCTAATATGTCGCATCGCGTGCCGTCCAAGCACGAAGGTTGCCGTCGTCTGTGAGCAGAATCGAAAGCCGCACCGGAAGCGTGGTCAGGAAGCCTTGCTATTCTAAGTGGGCGGTCTATGCGAGTTAGCTGGTCCCTTCATATGGAATGTGCACCCTTACGGCCAACGGAAGTATTTCCATTAATCGCTTCTTGAGATGGTCGTGGTGCGTCGGCTATCTCAATATCACCGAGATTCTGCACAGTCTCCTGTAGTTCGTTCTGCTTCTGCATTCTGCTATCATAAAAAACTGTGTAGTAGGGCAGTCCATGTACTGTAGAGTTTCAAGATATTATACGAATGGCCAAGCACGGGGCGCACAGCCCCGCAATGAGGCTGGGCAAGGTGGCTCTCGCATTATGAGGCTCTTTACGGCATATCACGCGCCGCGGTCTCACAAGTTTAGTCTTTTCCGTTGTTTCTCACTCGCTGAGTGTCGTGACCCAGGGGTAACATCGAACTGGTGGCACTTGTTGCGCAGTGGCAAGAGAGGACGGATTCCGTTGTTGACCGATTGAAGCAACTGGAGACTTTCCATAGTCAAAGCTCCAACAAACAAGATGTGCCCGGGACTTGCGGTTTGGCTTGCTATACAACCCTGAAGGAATCATATCCTGGATCGTCGTCGTCGGGCTCTCCCCTCATCCGCCTTTGGTTCGAGAACCCCGTCAAGCTGATACATCACAGTTGCAGGGGATTTGAACAAGCAGCTCTGGGAACCTTGTAGGCAATCAAGGGGTACTCCTGGGCTGTGAGTATCTCCATGTCAACACCGCGTAGACACGCAAGAGCAACATTCGGTACCAGATTCCGGGGATCTACGAGATCTGCAGGCTAGTCCGAAAGAGGCAGTAAGCGCTGACTCATCCATCCAATTTTGAGACCGCATCTCCTGGTCGATCGCACACCCCATGTCTAGCGCGTTTTTTAAGGAGTTATTCTTCTTCAAAGACACTAGCAACTGGGGAGAGTGGGTACCTGCAAAACTCTTGGGGAATGAGTTCAGACAATGACACCTGCACCAAGCCGACGCAAGCATTTGAAGAGCCGGAATGGCTGTATTCAATGCAAGAAGCGTAAGATAAAATGTGATGAAAATGGCAAAATCCCGTGCGCACAATGCGTCAAGAGTCGCCATGATTGTTCCTTTGCTCCACCACAGCCTGTCGTTGACTCCAACTTTTCACCTGGCGCTTTACTCGACCTCAAACTATTACACAATTTCACGACCAAAACAGCGCCAACACTATCATCGACGTCGGAGGCCCGTCTGTGCTTCTCTACCAGCATGGTGGAGCTTGCGATGCAGCATGATTTCCTGTTGCATTGCATCTTGGCACTATCCGCTTTTCATATAGTCAGCCAACGAGAACATGGGGAGTTTTCTCATTCATCGATTGGCGATCACCCCAGAGAGGTTTATCTTCAGGCGGCTTATAAACACCACGAAAGTGCTTTGAATGGCTACCGACGGAGTCTGTCCTCGGTGACCTCAGCCAACTGCCATGGCATCTTTGGTTGCTCGGTTCTCCTGTTCATAACGACATTCGCTCGACCGGCAGAGTCCGCACTGTCACCAGGTCCATCAAAGGCTACCCAAATCGAGGTATGGCTGGGCTTTCACTTGTCAGAGTGGGTTATTCTTATTCGAGGCCTACCGTCTATCGTCGGCTATACTGAATTTCGTGCCGCTCTCTCAAACGGACCACTTGCCTCACTGATGACCGCTGGTGACCGGGCACGGGCGAATGCAGAGATCATCGAACCACCGCACAAAGAAGCTGTTTTACTAGCCCTCCATCGTCTTACGGAGGGCATTCGACATCTATCCCCCGATGAGAGAATAATTCGAATCTGCCTTTCTGCAATTGAGACGCTCCACACCGTCATCACGGAGTTGCACCATTCCAACGACCATGCACTTGCATTTATTTGGCCAATCAGGGTCCCATCCGAGTATTTTGAACTTCTGGAGGCAAGAATACCGGAAGCTCTATCAGTCTTCGCATACTATTGTGCTATCCTCCACGTCACGAGCTCAACTTGGTGGACCAAGGGCTGGCCTCGACCAATAATCGACTCTATCGGAGAGACAATCGACAAACAATGGAGCCCATTACTCCAGTGGCCCCTGGACATGGTGTTTCGCAACTCAGAAAGTATTGGGACAGTGTTATTGCCTGTTCCAATTCTGCCTCCACCAGGGATGTATGGCCCCAGGTCAATCTAATGCATAATCTTCATACCCCAATACCCTTCCAAGGTTCATCAAAATTTACAACATTTCAACTATTCATGCCGTGTATACCATGCCAACCGATAATTTCCCCTGCTGGCACGAAGGGACCATAAGACTATCCAAGCATGATCCAAAGTACAACAGTGGGTCTATTCAGGTAAACTGTATTTCCATAGAACTAAAAGAGCCATATGCATACTGTATGTAGTGGGTTGGTTCCAAGGTTCTTGACAATTAATCGAGGAACAAAAAAATCCTCATGAATCCAGACCGGTTTGGACCCAGACGGTGGCATCTCTCAACCCTGCCTTTGCTAGGGCTGTCCGCAAACCGTCTCCCGTTGTTGACACTTGGCACCCTAAGGCTCAACCTGTCACGGTCTCCCTGCTAGTAACGCGGGCGAACCAGACGCGCAGGGCTTACCTAGTGTGACCATTACCAAGGGGGTGATCAGCCCCCAGGGTAACCAAGGATTGAAACTTTAGAGTGTCAAGGCCTCACAGGCGGTAGCATCCTGGTGAACATCCTCTTTAAAACCTAGGTACCTAGGGGGATGTCAAGTCAAACAGAGATCTTGACCATTAGACTACCGGGGGAGGTTGGTTGAAATAAAGGACTTTTTGTTCCTCTTATAGACCCTCATAACTTTTGGTATATGTTACATGGGTATCTTTGAAGCTGAATTGCTCATCCCCCAGGCGTCATAGAAGCCTGGTTCTTTGCTCAATTCTATTCCTGGGGTGACTGTTATATATGCCCGAATCCGAAGCTGATCAAGCGATCCTACAATGAAAGAGATCTATTTGAAGTTTTCACCTCTACTTACCTCTTGAGTTGAAACCTGAAGTCTTTCAAGTATCACCAAATGAAGAAGGAGCTCCTTCCATTTACGGAGAAGCCAGATGTTCGAGCCCAGCTCTGAGCCTGATTTTTGACGCTTCTATTTCCTTTCTTTTTTCTCCCCTTTCCCATCAACCATCTTCCTTGGACCGATGTTCTTATAAGTGCACCCATAGACGGAGATACTGTATACTGATACCTCGCGTCCTACCAAGCCAAGGAAGTGGATCTTCCCCACAGCGCTGAAGATAAACTGACCAATCAGATGAGGTAATTGGATTGAGTTTCCGGCCCTAGACCTTATCCGGTGGGCGAAGACAACGCTAGTCCTCATGTGGCTAGTGCTGCTTCTGCTGCGGGCCTGCGGCTTTACGCCGACAACTTTGCCAATTCCACTCTTTGAAGTGTCAACGCGGACATGTGGTGTATGCAACCTCGTTCGTCCAAGGTCCAAGAAGATAGACATTTTGCGGTCCCGCGCTGAATGTGGCGAGTACCGCGAGAGGAAAACACAAGTGGGTCAATCCCAACAGGACGAAGCCTCGAATCTCGATATAGTACCCGTCTCTGCTCACTGAGATACAGAAAATGCGACGCAAGAAATCCATCTAGAATACGCCCACTGGGTTATTCCAAGTGTTTCCTCCAAATGTCTGGCTTTGTCTTGTTGATGCATACATCAGCGTCTCTTTCACCCTACATGCTGAGACGATATCTGTCTGCCTGCTGTTCGTCCAATGCTTCAATCTACATCTCTGCAAATGTAGGTCCATCAGTCGCTCAACGATAACATCTGGATGGAATTTAGATTTGGCTTTTGATGAGCACGCCCTATATCTGCTCGCTTGAACTCCGGTGTCATTTTTCTCCACTGCCTCTGTCAAAAGTTCTTGTACGAAATCATCATTCATGAGGGCGACGCATTGTGCTTCCAGGAATTGATCGCGAGTCCCAGCGGTTATACTTGGCTGGCTGCTCAATGACGGAAGTAATCGCCAATGATGAAAGAGTTCACATATCTGAGCGGCGCTCGAGGGTTCGAGGGCTACAAAAAAATAGCCTAATTCAAGGAACAGTCCAATCAGTCTGACCAACGGCTTCCAAGTTGTACTGTTCACGTTCTGAGCAAGCGCTAGGCCACTGCGGTCTACTAGTAATTGATTCTTGTGTTCATTTGACCTAGAGAAAAATCTTGGTCACTACCCAGGTGGCGTACTGCATAGCTCTCTACAATACAACACCTCCATACCATCCATGGACATTCAAGATGCAATGGCATATAGTATATCCGGTTAACTTCAACACATCCACGGATGGGTTGTAAATCTGGGCACGGAGATCTCGGATGGGAAAGGCAAATGTCAGCCAATCAGAAACAGCAAAAAACTCGCTGAATCAGTCGTCCACCGCCCGCGGTCAGCACGGGTAAAGTGACTGGGGGCTGGTCCCGGGCCTTACCCGCGGATAAGGACTACCCCGGCCACCCCGCGGCCCTATAATAGGGAACCAGCCGCCACTCGGCTGTTGTCGCTGACCGATGCCAGAATGCGACAATCTATGATTCACGGGATCAAACCATTCGGCAGGTGGCGACGGTATTTTTTTGGGTTTGGCACCGTTGCGGCTCCCCCACAACCATGACCAGCCGAGCAAATGCCGTAGTCGACTGTCTATATAGACCTCCATGATCTCCCCGTATTTTTCTCCTTTCTCATTATCCATCATCCATCAATTCACACACAATGGCTCCCCGTCAATTCGATCCCACTTTCACCCCCTCTGTCATCAATGGCATGGGTCCCAAGACTCCCGAGCGTGCTCGTGTTGTTCTGGGCTCTCTGATCAAGCACATCCACGACTTTGCTCGTGAGGTCGAGCTCACCTCCGCCGAGTGGATGCTCGGTGTTGAGTTCATCAACTCCATCGGACAGATCAGCACTCCCATCCGTAACGAGGGCCACCGCATTTGCGATGTTATCGGCCTTGAATCGTGAGTCCCACCGCTACTTTCATCTGATTTTTTTTGACTTCAGAGTCAAAAAAAGTCAAAAAATCGAATCATCCAAACTGACTGATTTTACTAGCCTTGTCGATGAGATCGCCAACAAGATCATCACCGAGGACGGTGTCTCCCCCACCTCCAACGTTATCCTCGGACCCTTCTGGTCCCCCAACGCCCCCTTCCGCGCTCTCGGCGACAGCATTATCCAGGACCCCAAGCCCAATGGTCGTGTCACTTTCATGCACGGTGCCATTAAGGATATGGAGACCGGCAAGCCGATCGCCGGTGCCGTCCTCGACATCTGGCAAGCTTCCGCCAACGGCCAGTACGATTTCCAGGACCCCACCCAGAGCGAAAACAACCTGCGCGGCAAGTTCACCTCCAACGAGAACGGAGAGTTCAACTGGTACTGCTACCACCCCACTCCCTACTCTTTGCCCACCGACGGCCCCGCCGGTGTCCTCCTCGGCCTCATGGACCGCTCCCCCATGCGTCCCGCCCACATCCACTTGATGATCACCCACCCCGAATACGCCACCGTCATCAACCAGATCTACCCCAGCGATGACCCCCACCTTGCCATTGACTCCGTCTTCGCCGTCAAGGATGATCTCGTTGTGGACTTCAAGCCCAAGACCGATGACCCCAAGGCCACCCTCGACCTGGAGTACAACGTCAAGATGGCTCTCAAGAAGCACCACCCCAACCCCAACTCCGCTCCCCCCGTGTCCTCCTTCGAGCGCCACGCCAAGGCGGCTGCTGGCAAGCTCTAAAAAGCCAATTACATCTGGGACGGCGTTTTTCTTCATGACTCATGTACAGCTAGCATTTTTTGACTCTTACGAGATAACCTCACGTTTCAATGAACATTTCACTTCAAAATACTTCCAATGTAGATGGCACGTGCGAACAATCTCGATCGCGCCGTGCCACAGTAGATCATCCGCATCACGGGCATTACCTTAATTACCCGCATGCATGAAGACCCTGACCCCGGACTCTGCGGCGTCAGGAGTAAGATTAATCCCTGCTTGCCACTGGCAGCTAAACATTCACCCGCCGGCCCGCGTTATACATTTTCCCCCCACCCCATTCGCCTCCACACGTCCCCTCCAGAACGGAACCTTGGAACTTTGGAAGTGTCTTTTGAAGCAATAACTTGGAACCCTTCCAGTGATCTACCTTTTGATTCCCAATTTTGATTTGAGAATCCCCTGGAGCATCAAAGACTTAGGGCGAAATAGAGACACCAATACGGGTGCAAGCCCAGAAACAAGCAGTCAATTTCAATCAATTCCAACTACCTAGAAGGTCCTGTGAGGATGACCAGACGGATCAGGTCTCCAGGAAATGTCGTTCTCGGATGGCTCATTATAAGCGGTTGAGGACTGTGGCTTCGCGTGGCGAGTTCTATCCCCATCGATGATATTGGCATGATCAATGGCGTCCTTGAAGTCTCTTGCTGAGTCGTAATGTTAGCGAGCGTGGATTCATATGTTCTAGTCTTAATCAAGACTTACTAATTCGCTCATCAATATCCCCAGATCCGGGCTCAATGGGATCCTGCATGTCTCCGATATCAATGTTGGAATCTAGGATGTGACTCCTGCCAGACATATGCTTGGAGTCGTGGCCTGATTTTGGAAGTGGTTCCATTTTCAACAATTGTCAATGGGAGATCTCGGAAGTTTTGCAATATCGAGTAAGTCTCGATTTTAAATTTGCCTGCCTCCTGGGCTGCACGGTGGCCTCGCTTTTATGTTGGAGGGCTGCTGCATCGTCATCATGACTATTGATGACATTTATTTGCCCCGTAGGTCGCCTCTAAGAAGGAAGATACAATTTGTACATGTAAGATGTACTCGTTCATCTAGATGCTTTGCCAAACAACCTTGAACTTGGAAGATATTAATGTCAGCATCGTCGCACATAGTGTGCCTGCCTTCAACATTCGTTAGTATCAACAAACGGAACAAATTAGGAACCTCGAGTAATCACTTGGCCATAAGTGGCCATGGTTGCCACTACCTAGTAGATCGGGAATACATTAGCCACCGAAGTATATAATTTTCGACTTAGGTGTGCCCCGGTGGACTTACTAGGTAGTACTAGGTAGCTCATTGACTTTGCTCTTGGTCTGCAGCTTTTAGATGCCTCCGGGCTCAGCAACCTTGAAATCTAACGAACCACTCTTCTGATTATCGATTAACGTGTAGTTTTGTACAGATCTCTACATAGGCATGGATGCTTTGAAATACTTGGGAGGTTATAAAATGGCGCAGATATTTCATTGTTGAACTGTGGTAGTCCGTATGTACACATGGAGTCATAGACCATGATATATAATGGCTTGTCGAGCGTAATCTCGTGTGTTGGTAGGTGTTTCAAATCGCAGATTTATCCAGGTAATCTACAAGTCCTACACCATTGCGAGAAGAACAACATTAAAAAGAAAAGAGACAAAAAGAAAGATAGAAACTAATCGTCAGAGAGAGACTCCCATGGATACACGCTCATGTGACCGCGGTGGGCTCCAGTTTATCAGTCATCTCTTATCAGCTTTTGAACTTTGCGCTTCTCTCCATCTCGAAATAAACAAGATGACGAGTGACGATCAGTTCTTTTTCGACTATGTGAGTCTTGAATTGCAACTGCATTCTCAGTGCTGACGATAGGCAGCTTGCGTCCATACCTCATGACGTAAGACGGTATTCCCTCGAAGTCGCAGACTCCATCGACCGGCAAGTTGACTACGCCGCGAAATCGCTTAAAGACACACTGGCACAGCAGACATGGCTACCCCCAACTATCCGACCCGCGCGCGTCAACCCGAGAGGGCGCTCGTCGCAAGGCTTCACGGACCGTGTGCAGAACTGGATGGCTAGTAACCGCGCATGGACTGCGGCTATCTTCGCGTTCATCGGTACTGGTGTAGTCTTGTACTATGGAAGCAAGAAGCTTCATGGCAAGCGCAGGAAAGCCAAAAGAGCGAGCAACGGCGGGCGAAAAGAGATCGTGGGTACGTGCAACACCATGTCCAGTTGAGCTAGCATCGAGTATTAATCCTTCGCGCAGTTGTCGCCGGATCGCCCCACGAACCGATGACCAGAGCTATTGCTACGGATCTGGAGCGCCGAGGATACATTGTATACGTGACCGTGTCTTCTGCGGATGAAGAGCAGATCGTCAAGTCTGAGAATCGCGCCGACATCAAGGCCCTTTGGCTGGATCTCACAACAGTAAGCACTCTCCGTCTGCGTACCGAGATCCAAACTAACTTGCTCCATCAGACTGCCTCTTCGCCCTCCGATATCCACCCCTCATTGCAAGAAATCTGTTCCCTCATCACCAAGCCGCAATCTCCTCTCCCCGGAGTGCCCCCGCACACCTGCCAACTGAGTGGCGTGATCGTGATTCCGTCACCAAACTACAGCGCAGGCCCTGTCGCAACCATTGCACCCTCGTCCTGGGCCGACACAGTCAACACCCGCCTCCTCTCACCCATCCTCACCGCACAGGCCTTCCTCCCCCTCCTTACCCTGCGCAGCAACAGCAGCACACTCCTCTTCGCCTACCCTTCCATCTCCTCTTCCCTCTCCGCGCCCTTCGCCGGACCCGAAGTAGCAACCACACGAGCCATCTCCGGCTTCGCAGACTCTCTCCGCCAGGAGCTCCGCCTCCTCGAAAACAGCAACGTAAACGTTGTCGAGCTGCGCCTCGGAAACATCGACCTAGGCCCCGTCTTCCGAGCCGGCCAGAGCCAAATCGCCGGCACAGAAGTGCTCACCTGGAGCACCCAGCAGCGCGCCCTCTATGCCTCGCAATACCTCAACAGCGTTGAGCAGCGCCCCGTCGCCTCAGCCGGTCCCGGCACAGTTCGTGGATCCCCGGCGCGCAAGCTCCACTATGCTATTTTGGATGCATTGGAGCCCACTTCACTGGACGTGTTTGGTTGGAGGACTTCCAAGAAATCCGTCATGTACGTGGGCCGGGGGGCTCGCTCTTACAACTTGATTGGTGCCTGGGTCCCGAGTGGACTCGTGGCGTTGATGATGGGGTACCGCGGAAATGGAGCTGATACCCCGATCAGTGCCAGCGGCAGTGGCAGTGGCAGTGAGACTTGGGAGAAAGTTTAGTGCTATTTTAAGCACCCCGTTCTACTCCTTTAATCTAAAAGCTCTCACTTCTGATTGTCTGTACATATTATTGTTACCAATACTCTTCGCTCTTAATGATATTCAGTCTGTCTGATTCGACTACCGTGTTCAAAACCTTGGAATCACTCTTAGTACGGAGTAGAGCACGCAAAAATGGACAGATCAAGCTAGCCGCACCTGGGCACGAGTTTGAAACACGAGCTCGTGTAGGGCCTCGTGTGGGGAGTACGCAGTACGAAGAAGTACATGGAAGCTATCATATTTACAGAATGTAAGAAGCAGGACAGATTAGAGGATCAGGTATGCATTATCACATATAGATATATCATTTCATTCAAGTTAGCATGAAGCATTAGTGAGATCACATCTGATCATTATGAGGCACATGTAGAGCATGTCATGGGAGCACATAAAAATGCATCTTCAGACCGACTCTTTCATCTCACCCGACTCAGCCACCGCACTCACCGGTACACCGCCAGCGATGCGCAACGGATCCTTCCTGGCCCTCCTGACCTTACCCTTGACGAGCCAGCAGCGCAACCAGATCAATGCCCAGGAAACCAGGAAGATGACCAGGATGGCAGCTAGCACGCCGAAACAATAGCCGGTGACGAGTCCACTCTTCTGCCCATGGTCTCCGACGTCCAGGAAGGTATACGGATAAAAGCCCTGGGTGTGGAAGGTGATGTACGCGACACAGAGGTAGAAGAGCAAGCCGAGAACGAGGAATGGCAAGGCAATCCACGGGTGTGGTGAAGTGGTAGGCAGAGCAATTTCGAGTAGTGCATAGAGCGAGTTCAAGGCGTGCTGGGTGATCTACATGGCCAAAGCATCAGTTTCGTCATGAGTGGGGTTGGACAGGTCCAGTTCGGATAGATCGGAAGACAATGTTTGTTTACTTCCTGTACGGAGTATAGTACTTACGTTTGACCAGCCGGTGAAGGTCTTGCTATACCAGGGCCCTTTGAAAATGATTCCCCAGAAGACAATGGTCACCAGGATTGGGTAAGTGGTGATGCTCGAGTAGAGCAGACTGTGGAGGATGCGCAATGCCCGCGGCCAGCGGTAGAGGAGTGATCGACCGGTTCGTGCATAGTACGTGGTGTGGATGGCGGCGAAGAGCATGTAAAAGCCGATTCCCCAGTAGGTCAGCCAAGTGAAGAAGCTGAATGTTTGGCCGATGGCCGCAGTGTCCCCGTGGGTGCCATCCCAGCCCCAGATGAAGAAGATGGAGGTGAAAATGTACAGGGCAATGAGGCCGCGTAGCCCAGCCAGGATGGCAGGCGGGAGGAGCCAGGATGTCTCAAATTGCCGTTTGTCATCGGTCGTCTTGTCCACTCCGAAGAGCGTGGTTAGTGGGATTCGACGCATGTCGCGTGCCTGGTCCGAACTGACGCCGATGAGGCAAGAGATAGAGAAGAGAGAAAATGGAAAATGGCAAGCGTTGCATCAGCCCTACGGAAGCTACGGAAACTAGTTGTGAGTGCAGCTGGACGACTTTTGCTAGTGGTATATCGTACGCAGCTCGCAAGCTCTGCATAGGGCTCGGTTACGACATCTGAGGTCGTAGTGCATGTGCCCGCTTCTAGTGCCGGATTTAGCACCAGTCGCCCCCACCAGCGTCGGCTTTGCACACCGAAAACGGGTTCAGCTCGAAATTGGATGTCTCTGCGAATCAAAGCCTGTCGGGATGGAAGTCCAAAGGCGATTCCCAGGTGATGATGGTGAGACTTGAGGTAGATACGAGGGAGGCGGAAGTATGAATACTAGTAGTCCAAGGTAGTACTCGTGTACGAGGACTCTACTACTGTAGTAGTAGGACAAAGCGAGATATTTCAATTCCAGAGAAGTCGGAAGGATCCGAAGAGACTGAAACAGAGTCAGTTCTGTTATTAGTAGTTCTGTTAGTTCTGTTAGTTCTCGTCGTGCCTAAAGGCTCTTCACGAACGGAGTTTCCAATTTAAGAATTAGTGGGACCCGCCCGTCGATGATTGGTGAACCAGGACAACAACGTTCATGGACCTGGCTGACCATTCCATGGTACCTTTCCCGAAGGCGGTCACAGCGGACAGAATAAGGAATCTGATTTTCAACTAAGACATTTAGCGGACTTAGTGTCGATTGTCTAAGATGGTTAAGTTCGTTCAGAATCGGAAAATCGCCTGGGCTAGAACGTCCTCCACTTCTCGATTGCAACGAATTCGATGTCCGGAATCTAGTAACTGATAGTAAGTGGCTCTTTATTATATTATAGGGGCGCCTTACTCCAATATACATATAGCCAATGATTGGCTCTGTGACCCGAACTACTGGATAGCAATTCTTTCTGTTTGACCAGTAGACTGGGTAAGTTTGTTTGCCCTGTCTATAGTACAAGCATCTTCAGATCTATAGTACTATACATATAGTATATTAGTACTGTATATCACCTGGGCCATGACGGAGCCGTTTCAGGTACAATCCAACATGCAAGGAATTCAACTCGATGAAACCGTGTGGAGAGTGTCAGAAGGGAATTCTAGAAGATTGCGGGTCATCACAAAACACTCCGATACGTGAGGCCGGCCAGAATCCAAGGCAATAGTCGACTGATATTCGAGTCGGGGAACTCGCAGGCCAATTATAACGTCCACGGGCCCGTGACTATGCAGATGGCGTCAAGGTGTCGCTTGGCGACCCCCTGAAGCTGCTGTTCCCCTGAGACGATCTTCTCAACGTCAGTGGATCAATTTCTGTTTTAGTGCACGGGGCTACGTTGTCATGTCTTTCGCATTGTGATCGTCAGGGCCTTCCGTGTTTCTCCTTTCTCTCTCCCGTTTCTAGGCCTCGTCCTGTCCTTGCATCTCTCCCCTGTAGGGCTGTCATTCCTTGTGCTTTCCCCCGCCCTTTGTCCTCCGTCCTCTAAGAATCCGATGCCGCAAGATTCGTCCCCTCCGACTGCTGGATGACTCTTGATACTGCACACCCGACACGATACCGAGCCGTGAATCACCTAATCTCGCCCCATCATGCATATGAGAGGAAAGCTGGGCGATTGTCGCTCCACGTCTCATGATACCTTGCGGAGCGGCATGCCCTCACCGCGGGTCGCGCATTTCGACGGTGAGGTGCCGCCCGCGCTGTCCCCCCTCGACGCCTTCGCCGCCCAGGGTCGCTTTCTGGCCCGCCAGCTCGACGAGTCGAGACGAGCAGATCGTCGCATGAGCCGCTTGCCACCCTCTAGTGTCGCCCGATCCCTTTCACAAGGCCGCCCAGGCTTCTCTCGTTCCAAATCCTCCGCCGACGTCGACTCTCGCACCGAACTCACCCGCCAGCCCACGCAGAAGGCCCTCCCCGAATTCGAGGAGCCCAAGTACCGCCCGATATCTGAACACCCGCGATTCAGTTCCGTTTCCAATGCGAGTACCGAGGCGAGCTTCTACGAAGATGACGACGCCACACCCCGCACGACGATGGTTGGCACACCAGAGGAGGCGTATGGCATGCCGCGCACCGCATCCCCCGAGGATGTGATGTCGCTGCCCAGCGGAGCGCAGCCTCCTGCTGGCGTGACTCTGGTCGAACCCCGCGGCTCATCGACCGACTCCCAGAATTCACGATTGAACATTCCGCGCACACTTGCACCACCGGTTTCTCCAAACTCACGTCCAACCAGCGCCGCCAGGACTACACACCCCGAGAGCTCTGATGACGACTACAGCAGTTCGACCGGTGGCTCAACGTTCTCCAAGCCTAGGAAGTTGTCCTCTGGGAGCGCAGTGTCGCTACCGTACTCCCCCAAGTCGAATTTCCCTCCGCGCCCACACCCCCGATCACCATCGCTGAGCTCGGAAACATCAGCTACCGGGGCGCACCACCTCCCCCGACCTTCATTCAACTTCTCCCGTCCCCTGAGTCGCTCGAGCACGAGCTTATCAGCCCCTGGAACTTCGACCCCAACCGAATCATGCACCACACCTACACCGACCCAGATGCAACGGCGTAGCAAGCCGACTCCACTACTGCTACCTCTTGGAACCGAACAAGCCGCCGCTACTGCTCCTAATGGAGACGAGCCATCATCTGCCGTATCGTCATATACATACGCGAGCTACGCACTCCCCCGCGGACGCTTCCTCTCTCGAGATTCGGTGGTCTTTGCAGGCCTGCAAACGCCTCACTTCGAATGGGCAGAGCCGCTCTTCGAGAAGACTCCCCCGCGCAACTCGAGGGACCTGTCCCGGACGGCACGCACGCCCTCTCCGACTCCACGCCGCGTGGAGCACTCTCCCAAGCCTCATTCGATGCACGAAGTTCCAGCCACATGTCCACAGACTCCTCCCCAACCACAATTCCAACCCGAAACGCCCAAGTCCAGCAAATCCACCAAGTCTACGAAATCACTCCAACCTCCCATTCCCTCCGCAGAGCCGCTTCCCCGGCGGTCGGCCGAAAGCGCCCGACAGAGCACCGAGAAGAGCGAACCTGCCTCATCTGCAGACTCCGTCAGCACCGCGCGGCCCACAACCGCGGTCACCCCAGTGAAGGTATCCGGGCTGACAGCAGACGACCACGTCGCCAAGGGGATCGAATGCCACGAACGAGGCTCACTCAGCGAATCCACCTACCATCTGCGCGTAGCCGCGAAACAAGACCACCCAACGGGCATGCTACTGTATGCGCTGGCTTGTCGACATGGCTGGGGCATGCGGTCGAATGAGAAAGAGGGCGTGCGCTGGTTACGCAAGGCTGTGGACTCCGTTGGATTGGAAATGCTCGCCAATCCTGACGCCCCTGGTGCTTCCAAGGCGAAGGAACTCCAGAAGGCTTACCGCGCGCAGTTCGCACTCAGTATCTACGAATTGGGTGTGAGCTACCTCAATGGCTGGGGTATTGAGCAGGACAAATCGCTTGCGCTGCGCTGTTTCGAGATTGCGGGCCAGTGGGGCGATGTTGATGCCATGGCCGAGGCTGGTTTCTGCTATGCTGAGGGCGTTGGCTGTAAGAAGGATATGAAGAAGGCGGCGAGGTTTTACCGTCAGGCTGAGTCGAAGGGCATGAGCATGGTCGGAAATTCTTGGTAGGTTGTGCTTCCCTCTGCCTTTCGGCTTTCACTAACATGTTTGTAGGATCTACAAGGATAAATACATGGCCGAGGCCGAGGCCAAAGAGTCGCGCTCTCGAGGAAGAAACGCTGGCCGAAATGCCAGTGGCGAGAAAGAGAAGAAGCCCCGGAGCAAATCTCGAACTCGCAGTATCTTCCAGCGCAAGAAATCCATCGTCCCAGAGGCATAGATTGCCCATCATCTTCATTTCAATTTTTGTTTCTTTTTTCATCATATCTTTGGTCATTTCCCTTTGTTTCATGTTGGTACTTTACACCACTGCATCCTGCTGTTGCATCCTGCTGTTGAAGCGCCCTCAAGCCCTTCGATTGACTTGGTTTTGATTGCATCCTTCGCATTCGCGCACTCCTTTGTTCCTTTCCTCATGTTTGTTTGACTTCTTCCGAGCCGCCTGGGCAGCTGTTTTCGAGTCACATTGTGTCTCGCAGGCTTAATACTTCAATTCTCCGTGGATACCCTCTATTTCCCCATCTTTTTGCCACCCCTTTCCTCCTTTCTCTTTCTCTTCTGGCATCTTTCATTTTCATTTCATGGCCATATTTCTTTCATTTTGGATCGAGCTTTCCGGACGCACATTGCGATGAATATCATGACAGATTCTAGACCCTGATCTGCTTTTGAAGCCCTTATCTCCAATATAGCCCATATAGAATGGACCTGTTTTCCCCCGGGTTTTGGCCCCCCTCATTTCGGAGGATTGACCTAACCTGACTAGATTCCCTAAAGAGGCTTGACAGTTAACCTAAAACGACACTGGCGTCGGTTCTTTTGGTTAACGCCACAGATGCTCGTGCCCCGACGGTCTGAATACGGGCCTTACCCTTGCATTGAGGGCTCTTGGCGCCACGCCATAAGCTGCTAGTTTCACCAGGACCCAATCAGCACTGCGTTCATGCAGTTTACACAATGTAACCGCAGTTTTTGGCAAAATGTCAGTTGCACAGCGCCGTTTAATTTGATACTGCAATGTGGCATCAGATGCCCTGGTTCTCTCACACCTCGGCTTTGTTTCGTTTCATGTGGATGTACAGGCGATGAGCCAGAATTGGAACTGAGACATCCAGACCCCAGATCTGATCTCCACAATGCAAATCCGGAGTTCCCCAGATGATCGATGGTCCAGATGATCGATGGTGATCCCTAAGTGTCGGCTACCGTCGCTATCAGCCACCCTGCATACCCCTTTTTTGCTTTTGTTACTTGTATTTATTTAAATTGCTCGCATGTGATGCCCAAAGCTTACGGCTTGCTTTCGAAGATCGGACATGCAGCCCGGTTTATTATAAAAGAAACCACCCGCTGTACGTGGTACCAGGTTCATTCTCGATCCCTTTCGGCTTCCGGCTTTTTGGCCCGTCTCCCCTGTGGTCCGGTATGTATTTCTGTGCCCAGCAATCAAGCCCGCATTAACGGATTCCAGTCTTGACAAAGATGTCCGCCACAAAGACCTCCATCGTGGAAGAAGCAGGCGTTTCTTCCACGCCAGTTAAGCAGAGCTTCGGTGCACGAGTCGCAGCCCACTTTAAGAAATGGTGGTGGGCGCATTTGATCGTTTTTGTGATTTCAGTCTTGGTTATTGTGCTCCCTGTGTAAGGCTTGTTTGCTTTCGTGGATTGATTCAAGACTAACTCTTTCAGTGTTTATGTCGGATACCCGAAAATTGCTCAAGATGCCGTTAATGACTCTACTCTTGATATCAAGGAGATGGTGATCAGTGATCCAACACCTGACTCTTTCCACCTCAGTCAGAAGCAGATTCTGGGCTCGGATAGCTCGTACCACCCGCAGATCTTTGCATTCGATGCCGCGGTCTCGCTGGGCGGTGGAGCGGCGCCGTTTACGACGGTGACCGTCCCCGGCGTCAAGTCCAACGATGGTGTCGAGATCAACGTTGACCAGGACGTTGATCTGTCGGATTCCGATGCCTTCGGCGACTTCGCTACCGCTGTTATGATGAAGAAGGAGGTCTTGCTTAACATTTACGGACGCCCGAAATTGCAGCAGGGGAGTCTGCCCAAGACCACGGTCACCTACAACAAGACCGTTGCTATGAATGGTTCGTTACTACGCAAATCCCAGTCTACCGCACTAACTCATCAAAGGCCTAAACCAACTCGAGGGCTTCGCCGTCTCTGAATTCCACATCATGATCCCCTCAGTCAACGGATACAACATGAATGGAACAGTCTTGATCCCCAACCCTTCCGTCATGACAATCACGATGGTATCTCTCTCCCCCAGCGATATTTCCATGCCAAACCACTAACAAAACAGGGTAACCTATCCCTCAACCTAGCCGTTGACGGCAAAGCCATGGGAACGACCTATCTGAACGACCTCGTCCTCAAGCCAGGCAACAATACTGTCCCCATGCTGGCCAAAGTAGACCAAAGCGCTGTCATTGGCCTGCTTACTTCGAGCAGTAATCCATACAAGGATGGGATTGTGCCCTTTGATATTACGGGCAACTCGAGCACATACAACGGCAAAGAACTGCCGTACTTCACCAAGGCTCTTTCGGCTAATAAGCTCACTGTCAAGTTGGATGTTGGTGCTGCGCTGAAGGAGATTGGATTTAATTTGATTAAATCGGCCTTGGGTGTTTAGAATGTAGGCCATTGTTCGGATTACTGTTTCGTTTGCCGTCGAGCGTGTCTTGTATATAATACCTTTTATGAAAGAATGTTGTATGGGTGTACCCTGGAGTTCTTCATCGTGATAATTACTGAATTCTAGGGGGTAGTTCGTTCACCTAGGTAGTACTAGGTATCACTACA
Organism: Penicillium olsonii; assembly: GCA_911174995.1. NCBI lineage: Eukaryota > Fungi > Ascomycota > Eurotiomycetes > Eurotiales > Aspergillaceae > Penicillium > Penicillium olsonii. The sequence goes on from CAJVNO010000033.1 coordinate 1,743,202, forward strand.
TATTGGCATACGGCGGCCAACGGGGTTGGTTCCAAGGTTCTAGCCGACTGGATTAGGTATATGCTGGTCCACGCCGGGGAAAATATTGATAGGTTGAGCGCCTCTGCGTCGTAAAGTGACTGCCGCATGACTTGACATAAATAATGTTAGATACAATGCGATGAAGTTATAGCTTGTGATATGCCCGTGGAATGTTGTCATAATAAGGCACCACCACGAAGTTGGGATCATCAGTCAATCCAACCATTGCAGTGGTTATAGGGTGAACAGGCTTCCGATCAACAACCAAATTGACGCAGCTGGGACCCCGCTCGGCTTGCAGCCTGGTGACCGTACTCTGGATACCAGAGATGTGCATAATCTTCGCAGCCGAATTTTGCAAGCCACGAGCCACGAGCTCGTACTGTGTTTCTGGGTTGAGGGCACTGACCAGACGGGCTGGATGCTTGGATCCATAAACGATATCTTGGCCATTAGAACTCATGCCCCAGCTGGAATTGTTGACAATGACAGTCATAATGTTGAGGTTGAATCTCTTGAACGTATCCAATTCCATCAGATGGAATCCAGCAGACCCATCCCCTTGAATGTTCACTACTTTCCGGTCCGGATCTGCAACCGCACAACCCAGCGAGTACCCGAACCCATTCCCCAGGAAACCGAGATAACCAGTGGAAGTGAGAACAGTGCTTGGCTGGGAGAGCGCAGCGAGATCAGCAGCCCACGCCGATGCCTCGCCTCCATCTAAGACGATAATACTCCCGGGCTCGACGGCAGACATGACCTGCTTCATAGCATGGTAAGGATGAAGAGCGCCACAGTGAGACTCCTTCGGTTCTTTCTCGAATGGCGATTCCAGTTTCGCGACCCCCAGGACAGACTCGACCCAGGATCTGTCTACTCTTCTTTGGAAAACGGTCGTAACGCGGGAGTTCACAGCAGTGACGAATGCATCGACGTCTGAAATAATCCCCAGATCAACGGGCAAGGACCGGCCAATCTCGCTTCCGTCAGAGTCAACCTGGAGTAATTTGCATCCTTCTTTTGGAATGATGGCTCCGCTTCGACCACCGAGGAACATCCCCGTCCGCGCACCCAGAAGAATGATCAAGTCCGGACTGGGAATGTGCATTGCCGCTAGCTTAGCTAGATTTCCAGCCGTGCCTTGCGAGAGCATTGGTGATTTTGGACTGAAAGAAGCATACTTCGGGCTATTGAAGATGGGGATGTGGCACTTTTCGGCCAATTTGTTGATGATCTCGCGTGTCTATGTAGATGCGCCATTAGATAAAGTACCACACCACCTTGAGTCCAACTTACATGGGGGTGCTTCGCACCGGTTCCTGTGATGATGACAGGTCGTTTAGCCGAAGCTAGAAGCTCAACAGCTGCCTTGAGGGCGCCCTCACTAGGGCCCGGACGAAACAAGAATGGGGATGCGATTGATCCCCAAGCAATCAGTTTGGGCTGAATAGGCGAGAATAATACATCGATGGGAAAGTCCAACAAAACAGGACCTGTGCATGTCATTAGCAGCGTGAAGGCAATCATCCAAAGAACATGGTACCTGGAGCTCCAGACAACGCCATCCGAATAGCATGGGATACTATTCTAGGACATTCTTCCGGCACGACGACTCTATGCGCGAACTTCGTGACCGGCTGCGCTGCCACGACCTGATCAATCGAGCCTTGCAACGAGTTGTTCTCTGTATCTCGCAACGGGGGCGAAGAAGTGATGCAGAGGATCGGGCTCCGGTCACCGTAAGCCGTGGCTAGTCCTGCCAGACCGTTGGAAAACCTATCTATTCAGAATCGAAGCTAATGCAGCAAGGAGAGAACTGACCCGCTATTAGCCGTGACGAAACACACTCCCAGCTTGTTGCTGATACGTGAATATCCCTCGGCGGCTTGCACGGCGACGGTCTCGTGTCTGGTGTCGATGAGGCGAATGTCGACGGCTTCACATCCCATGAGGAAGGCGTCTAGATGGCCACCGTGAAGACCGAAGGCGACTTCGACGCCGGCATACTTCAAACATTGCGCGAGTAGGTCCCCGCCTGTTAGTTCACGATCTTGAGGATATTGCAGTTCGAAGCCAGCCATGATTGTTCACTTTGTGAGGAAGTAAAGAGGGGCTACTCGGGGCCGAGGATGAATTATGAATGAAGTACACGAATCATGCATTCCAGCCAAGACGCGGAGAAGGCGGGGAAGTATGTATCATGATCCTAGGACCGAGGAGGTATAGAGACGACAACATTCCATACGTGCAGCATCTGATGTCATTCACTCTTCTAGAGAACAAAATGTAGTTAAATCTTGATATCCCCCGCCGCTGCAGCAATGCTCATCTTCACCATCACACTATGCTCATTGAGAGTATTAGGAAGCAAATCACTTGCAGCCTGTAACAACCCGCAATCCGCCTTGTTAACCTCCAAGTAATTCCCATCCCAGCTGTAAATCACTTCATCATTGCATGACTGGTCCCCAAAGAGGTGCACCACACTCCGAGCCACTGCCTGCGGCGGCTGCACCGCAACACCCAGCGATTCAATAAACCCCGCCGGCACCATCCCAGTCGCCGTCCACGACGGAGCGACAGCATTCAAACGCACTTTACCCTCCATTCGCGTCCCGATCCCACGCAGCATTCCCAGAACACCATGTTTCGCGATCGTGTAATCCCCAGCACCAAACGTCTGGAACGACGACGCAGAAGCAGTGACCACAATACTCCCCAATTCACCAGGTGTGCGATGAGAAGAGTATTTCTGAATATAGTAGGACGCCAAACGCAGGGTGGAAATCACACCGAGGAGATTGACATTGATGGTTCGTAGATTGGGTGGTGTCAAGAGGCCATTCTCATCGAGTGTCTCATCTACCAGGGAGGTTGTTGGGCCGACACCTGCATTGGCGAATACATGGTCGATATGTCCGTGCCAGGCTTCGATTTGGATGAAGGCGTCGCGTTGGCTTTCCCATGAACATACGTCGATTTGGATGTATTTGAGATGGTCTGATGTCTGCAGATCGGCTGGTAATGCGTTCAGATCGCCAATTACTACGTTGGCGCCTTGTTTGAGACAGAGCTCTGCGGTCGCTCTTCCGATCCCCGAGGCGCCGCCTGGGTTGTTAGTGTTTGATAGTGACTGAGTTAAATGGCCATACCAGTGATGTACACGACTCGGTCGGTGAGATCGCCTAAGGTATCGATGTTATATGTTGACATCGTGAGTGATTCAAAATACTCGAAGTGAGAGTCAAGCGGGGTTTATGTATGCTGGCGAAGCCGAGGCCCGGTATTATCACGGTTTATTATGGACTATCGCCAGTAGTTTCATGATCTGCACTCGGAGGGGGAATTTCCTGCCGACGTGATTTCCCCACTATGTGTACGCAAGGCATAGAGTAGAAAGATTCGAGAATCCATCCTTGTGCGTCTGCTAGTCTCGGATTTGCACTATGCCGACGCCAGTTTCAGGATGTTCTGAATCTCCAGTCTAAGGCTTCCGTTGTCATCTAGCCCCTAGACGGGAGCTTTGGCCGTAATTAATCCAATTAATCCATGCAGAGGAAGTGCAGACCGTTTCAGATATCATGAAACCTTCTTCAACGCCGCCACGGCCTGTGGCCCATACTTGAAAGCAGCCCATCCAGCAACACCGACTACCGGAAGAGCGATCGCGCTCAATCGCATGATCGCAGCATTTATCTTAGGCTGGAGGAACTCCTGAACCAGTGCCTGGAACTTCTCCGGCTCATTGCGACCGGGGTAATCCTGATCGGGAATGGGTAGGTTGAGGAATGGGCAGATATTCTCCCATCCAAGGCCCTTTTCCAGCTCAATGTAGCATAGTCGGTCGGCCGGAATGATCTGCTTTGCTTTTTTGATACTGAGTATGTTAGCATGACTTTAAAGCTGGAATTCGCGCTACGCGTACTAATCCGTATACCCTTTCCGAAGGGCCATGGCATTGTCTTCCTCGCCGGGCCTGGTACATTTGGCCATGATCCGGTAAAGGGTCTCATTCAGGACCAAAAACCGGTATAGTGTCGCATCGAAATACTTCAAGATCACGAATGGAAACGTGTATGGCATATCAAGCAAAGCTCCTGCGGTCTTATTCACCGATGTGACCCATTTATCCGGGTCTCGCTCGGTGAGAATGAATTTCACATTGGGGTCGTCAGCGTAAGCCTCGAGTATATCGCTTCCGACATGGCTTGGGACTTCAACGAGGCACTGATGAATGTAAGCTTCGATGATTTGAAGTAGTCTCAACGATCACACTTACATCGTAATCTCCCAGCCATTTTTCATAATCGGCCTTGCTGTATTTCTTGATCCCAGAAAGGTCATTACATTGCGCAATCACCGCCTCTTGACAGACCTCCATATGAGGCGTGCCACAATGGACCATGCATTCGTATAGATGATACGTCTTGAACCCCAGAATCTTCATCGCATGGTAGAGGCCCATTGTCCCAGACCTAAGCGTCGTTAGTGTCATTTGCGTAGTAGCACAAAGGCGAGGCCTCATACCGGCTGGGGCTTGCGACCACCACTTTCATTGGACGAGGATTTGCCGGCGGCGGCAATCGATCGATCTTTCGCGACATGTTTGGGTCTTGGAATCTGAAGAATGAGCAATATTCCGGGGGAGTTTCGCGACCTGCGGCTCTTTTATGGCTGAGGCCGGGGGTCTGACCGGGGGCTGGGGGCTGAACGTTAGAAATAGGCCACCCGGGGCTTAGTTTCATGTCCAATTATCACTCATGTCGTGTCAGTCCACGGGAAGTTTAGATGTCAGCCCTAGCCTGAAACGGGCATTGACATGGCGGACTAACGTCCAGGGGGACAGGGCCTTGGCCCTTGGGTATGTGACTGGACATACTCCATCAAGGCCTCGGGATGACATGGAATTGGGTCTAATCACTTCCAAGGTTGACACGTCAGTAGGATCTCTGGGCTGTGCTCGTATTTTATCTCAAGATTCACTTGAGAATATCTTGGCCATCTCAATTTCAAGGTTAAATGATATCACTGACACCGCCAGAGACATCCAGAGACATCCATGGATGACAGAAGATGACCAGGACAATGCTTGGCTATCTCAACGTTGTCCACCAAGTGTTCCAAGGCTTACATGTAACATGCCCAGGTGTGCATGCCCTTGAATCATACACCGAAGGCCTGAGTCTACGCCCCCAAGGTCTGTCCAACACCAGCCGTTTCAATGCGGGGCTGTCAGCAAAAAAGACCTCCAGGGCTCCCAAGGTCGAAAGAGGCCTTTCCTTGCAACGAAATTGACATCCAAATCCAAACTGGAAGGTGACCTATGTCCTGGAGTGACAACAGAAGAAGCAAGTACTAAACCCGGTAGTGGCAAGAAGATGGTCATCTGTATATCCAGATGAAACTCAAGGCTGGGTTAGTGCTCGGTTGGAAAACCACCTACATCTAATATCCGAAGAGATATTTCGATCGGAAACCACCAACGTCAGAAAGATGCAAATCCTCCAGGGTTCGAGGTCGCTCGATGCAGCGCACATCGGCCAGCGAAGTTAAGTCACCGCTTTGTCGAACGAAGGGCGCAGACCCGCACCATTTGAGCTCGACATAAATGAGTCACAGCAATAATTGATTTTGGGAATCTGTCTAGATTCTCATCTTACCATCATCTGCACAATGGGCTTCGACGAACAAACCTCCAAAAAGCCATGGATTGAGACACCGTTAATCGAATCGGCACCCTTTTCCAAAGCCGCCGGATGGTAAGATCGAGTCTCCTTCACTAGTGAATTTGCGGGCGCTGAATGATACATGTAGTAGAATATTCTTGAAAATAGAGACCCTCCAACCCTCAGGCTCATTTAAGTCGCGGTGAGTGCGACCCCCAATGGCGGGGTATCAAATATCTGACCGATCTCAGGGGCATTGGGAACTTGATCCTCTCATCTCTTTCCGATCCAGCCAATCATGGCAAGACTTTGCATTTCTTCAGTTCCTCCGGCGGCAATGCAGGACTCGCTGCAGTTGTAGCTGCCAGGGACATGGGTTGTGCCTGCACCGTGGTTGTCCCGCAGAGCGCACAGCCGATGATGGTTCAGAAACTACGCGATGCAGGGGCTTCGGATGTCATTATCCATGGAGCCAGTTGGTTCGAGGCAGATACGTATCTGCGGGAAACATTCATCGACAACGGAGACAGCAAGTCGGATTCGGCGAATATCTATGTACCTCCATTCGATCACCCTGAGATTTGGCGGGGAGCAGGCACTCTGATTGATGAGATGGTGAGGCAGCTGCCTCCGAGCGAGAACGCATTCCCGGCCGATGCAATTGTTTGCAGTGTAGGCGGTGGTGGTCTTTTGAATGGGATCGTGGACGGGCTAGAGAGACATCTACCAGTCCAACAACCGAACTCGCTTTCAGAAGGGAAGAAAGTTCGAATCATTGCTACTGAGACAGCTGGGGCCGATTCGTTGGCGCATTCACTCCGTCAAGGCTCTTTGCAATCTCTCTCTGCCATCACATCGCAGGCAAATACTCTGGGGGCACTTCGTGTGGCGCCGAAAACATTCCAAAACGCCTACTCCCCTCCGCCTGGTATCGAGGTAACCAGTGTCGTGGCCACAGATGCTGATGCCGCAAGAGGTGTGGTGCGCCTGTCCGATGACTTGCGGCTGGAGGTCGAGCTGGCTTGTGGAATCAGTGTTCAAGTCGGGCTGGATAGGTTAAAGGAGGTCATGCCGGACCTCACACCGGACAGTCGAGTTGTCATTATTGTTTGTGGAGGAAGCGGTGTTACTCCGGAATTAATCTCGGATTATCGCCAGAAGCTGAAGAATGGATGGCAATGAGAATAGTAATCGAAGAACAACATCTGATGACCTATTTCGATCGTTCAAACGAAAACACTGAGTAAATCACATTGAAATAGCTGTAACAAGTCTTTTTCGACAACTGGGATCGAAATCTCGGGAGGTTCTGGGACTTAAACAACTTGGAAGGATTGATCCTCCAATCTGGCATTTATACAACACGTTTGAAGGCCTACACTCGTAGCATATATTTAAGGCTCCACGGAGCTTGCCGGAATCAACGATGAGCAGGTTTTCACAAATCAATTTATTCATTCGCCTACCATATACAAAAAGTCCACGGGTACCTAGGTACGTGTGCTAGGTGTGCCTGCCCAGGTTTTGAGACTCAATGACCTTGGAAAGCTCAGTACCTAGGTAGCACTTGTAGTCATATTGAGGTAGATAATTGTGAATTAGTTCAATGTAAATTCCATGTATGATCAAGCCCTGGAGGATACTAGTAATCACAAACTGCATACTAGAAAATATCCGAGCCAATGGCTTCATGACTGCGAGCAGCTGCATCTGCGAGGGACACGCTGCATATATTATTGGTTGTATTGAAAACAAGATAAAGAAGACAAAACAGATCGAGCCATTTCCAATCAAATTGATGCTCGGGGTTGACAGCGACTCGTATTGCTAAATGACCGGCTGTTCATTAGTTCAATCATCTTCGTGCGCGCCCGCTCAGCCTGATCCTGAACGTCCAAGTCCCAGAGCCAGTGAAAGCGCTCATTGAGCGTTTCTCTCAATCGTGCAGGGTCATCAGAGACCCCTTCCAGGGACAAGCAAAGAAGGTCTGCATTCTCTTTGCTGCTCGTGACAACACGCTGGCTTCGTGGGCGCCGAATATGGTCGTATGCTTGGAAAGCCAAGACAGCATCCTCGGCACTTCTCACTCGCTCATCATTCAACAACTCGACAAGGACATGGGCATCCTCAATTGCTTGCCCGGCACCGGCACCCTGATGCGGTGTCGAGGCATGGGCGGCATCGCCCATAATGGCCACGCGAGAGCGCGCATAGGTTGAGATATGAGGGTGTTCGAATATCGCCCATTGAGAGGGATCGGGCATGCGCTAGGGGTTCCCGTCAGTTTCAGATAGAGCATCCGTTGCATGCACCCACCTCCGCCAACGCTTGGACATATCGCCCCATTCCCTCGGTGTCCCGCTGCAGATCTTCCCTCTTTGCAGGCCGCACCCAAGAGTCGTGGTTCCACTCAGCACTGAGCACATAGACCCCCACATTGACCTTCTTGGCCTGCATGATCGGATAGGAAATGCCATATGCGCCCTTCCCAACATACATCGTCGCCAGTCTCGCTCGCCTATCTCCCACTGCAGCAACAGCATCCTCCATATCAAGCACAGCCCGATATCCATACATGCCACTATACCTCGGCAGCAGCACAGACTGACAGACCAACTCCTTAACTCTGGAATGAATGCCATCACACCCAATCACAACATCAGCATTGACAACATCACCATCATCAAACTGCAACCTCACCTCATCCCCCTCTTCAATCCCCACTAACCTCTTCCCAAAATGGACACACTCACTCGGCACCCGCCGAACAAGCGCATTAACAAAATCAGCCCTCTTCAACGCCGTCTGTCCACTCGGCTCCGCTTTCAAATCCATTAATACACCCCCCTCATCCAATCCGCATCCCCAAACAATCTCAAACCACGTCGTTCGAAACTCTTCATACCCAGGACTGTCGGCGTGGGTCGTCACAAGACTATCGTAGATCGCCCGCAACGCGGGGTCAAGTAGTGGGAGGGCGCGGTAAGCCGCCGGGCCGAGGGACAGACCCAGTCCGATTTCCGTGAATGCGGAGGCAGCCTCGTAGAGCTGGATGGGGATGCCTCGATTCAGTAGACCGTTGGCCAGGGCTAGGCCGCCGATGCCACCTCCGATGATGGTGACTGTGAAGGGCATTGGGACTCGTATAATGATTTGGCACTGTTCTGAGTATGGAGAGTAATGGGCTCACGAAGTTGTCGTTATGTCGTTATTAAGGGGACCTCCAGGGCTACCTAGTAGGTACGAGTCATGGGCAGGGTAAGAATGGGCCCTGGTGGAACTTGATAAGACGTGTAATATATTGGGGTTTGGACACCATATGATATGAGGGTGGGACTGCACTAGGTTCTGGGATTGGACAATCGGTGTTAGTCTGATAAGTTTGAGTGGGACGTATTTGACATTAGATTCTAATTATTACCACCGGGAATAATAGTCAAAATGAAAGGACAGCGATCCAGGTCTGGGTCTGAGACGTGTTGACCCTGCGCTAAAAGCTCTATGCACAGATGGGGAATATAGAATAGAAAAGAAGAAGAAAAAAGGAAGGAATAATGTGTATCAAATCATTGGCGCCGTGACAACCCTCTGTCTCTCCCATTTCGGACCAATGGGATCATCACGAGAATAGACTGAGCGATCCCATTCGGAGTCTGCGTCGAGCTTTTCCTCCGATCTCAGTGGTGGGGAGTTGTGGGAGTTGTCGTCGAGCGCGCGTCTGAACCGTATGAACTCGGGCGAGTCGGTTGTATGCGCTGGTTGCATATTGCCGGATTGGATGGATTCCATGGCTGCACGCTGCAGGAGACGAACATCGTCCCTTAGACTCCCGACTTGACTTTCGAGATTCCTGCGGGCCGTTTGTTCGCGGCGCAGCAGGGTGACTAGGGTGCTGTATTGTTCTATGGAGACACCCTGATAGTCGGAGAGAGAGGTGGCGGATGGGGCGGGGCGGAGGGATCTTTCAGGGCGGATGGTGGATGTGCTGGAGGGGCGGATGGAGGGGAGAGGACTTGTTTGGTTGGAGGGGGAGATGAAGCCCGGTTTGCAAGGGAGGGAGTCTGAGACGGGGTGCTTGTGACGGGGGTCGGAGTCGTTGGTTTGCATTCTCGCGATTGCGAATTCCAGATCTATCATTTTCACTTCGAGCGTGGTTAGGCGTTGTTCTAGTGTGACGCTGTCATCGTGTTGCATGGTGTGTACAAGAGTTGCTAGGTTGGAGGGGAGGGCGGGTTCTTGGTGCTCGGATTCCGTCACTGATGGGGCGGCAGAGGCACGCGTTACACTGGTTACGGTCGTGCCCGTTGACGGCCGGCGGGATTGACCACTGTTGGAGCTCTCATAGCGCGGAGACTTGGTGTCTGACACCGAAGCTGGTCGGGCACTTGATTTGCGAGGTGGCCAGGCGGTAACGACCTCTGGTTGGCGATCCGTCAGTGCTTGCAATGCTTCGGTGCTTCGGGAAAGCCTGTGGGAAAGCAGACTATGTCGTCGGTCTTGCACATGGCTCATTTCCTCCCGTGGCTCCGATATTGCAGTCGAGGCCACGGCATAGCGCGATTCGTCATCCGAAAAAATCACGCTGGGTAACGTGGCACGCCTCCGACGCGGAACACCGGGTGAGTGCATGGACGCCGGAGATAGTGGAGAAAGCGGGGACAAGTGCGTTTCAGCAAGCTGGAGGTTTTCCGCCGAAAGAGGGCTACTTCGGTTGGAAGTCAGATTCAATGGCGGCGGCACTGCCAGAAATGGTCTCCCTCTGACCGGTCCTGTGTTTCGTCTCGGCATGGAATATGCCGACTCGCATGGGGTCTCTTCCAATTCGTCTGCCTGGCTCTGTCGCTTGCGATTGAAGATCTTGCGCATTACTGTCTTTAGCGTGCTCCCCGTGCGGCGATGCGTGACAGTTGGCTGCGAGTGAAGCTCCATCGATGGAAGTGCTGTGTCGTTGTCGCCGCTGTAGGAAGCCGGGTTGGACGATGAGCGGTCCGCTCTAGCGGTGGAGCGCTGGCGTATACTTCCCGCTGACTCGCTGCCAGCGCTGGCGATTGATCGGGGGGAATTTTTAGACATGGCGCGCAGATATTCGCGGTCGACTGAATTGATCACGTTTTGGCAGATTGTCGGCGCTGATCATTAAAATGAATATCCTTCATGGAAGCATGGGTATAGATCGAGAAGCTGAAAGAAAGAACAATGGTCGGAAAGCGAGTGACAAGAAGCGAAGTCGAATATATGAAGCAAGGCCGCTCAGCGGGACGGTATTTGGATCAAGGCCAGGGGAATCTCTGCCAAACGGTCGAGTTAGCTGAAGAACCAAGTGGTACAAACGAGACTTACCTAGCATATGGACATAATGAAGGTGCGTTTGCCAGTCTCGACCCGAAAACAAAGGAATAGAAAAAATGGTGAAAGGAAGGTTGAAAGAAAGGGAAAGGCCGCACGTTTAGGGGAGATTAGGGGAGATGAGAGCTATCCCCACACACGAACAGGTTCCAAGAAAGATGAGAGAAGTGGGTTGAAGTGGAGGCACAAGGGGGGAATGAAGAGATGCGAGTAGCACGGAGTAGTCGGACGCTAAACCAGTAGGCTTAAGTACTCCGAACTAAGCCAACAATGTGTTGAGCTGTCCGGGCCCAGAGCCTAAATTTCAAGCTTCCAAAGAAATCCCTGTGCATATGAAACGCCACAGGTGGAACAAGTCGAGGCGTTGGCTTTGACTCTATGGAGCTCATTTGATCCCATTTGCGCTCCCAAGACGCACCTCGCGACGCCCAACAATTGTCAATTATCGATTGTTAGTTGTCGGTCGTCGGTCGCCAAGCGTGGCCCGTCCCATTCCTGAACTGTCAGAGACCGTGCGATCAACAGGTCTGGAACTGGTTCGGGCAATGCATCTCCGCGATCAACGTTTCAAAGGTTCTTTTCGCACCCCTGGCGTCCCGACATGCGCCACAAGTTTCGGGGTGAGACGAATCCCCAAAATCGCCAAATCGCAGATTTAATCTATTTTCGAAGTCTATCTATAGCAGATCGCCTGCATCCGGGTATCGCAAATCCGCATGTTCTTCCAGAAATTCCATCCAGTGCTGAAGGAAGCTGTTTCCCCTGTACGAAGTACAATGTTAGCATGCGATCTGACCTCGTATTGTTTAGAGTCCACACGACCATGGCACACACCCTCGTACCATGGGCGTGTGTGAGCCTAAAAGATGATGTCAGCACTTACCGACTAATCGTCTCAGAGTCTCCGCAGACACACAGATGTCGCCTCGGGCGCGTCATAGCCACTACACACGCGTTAGTCACTGTAATTTCCCACCTGCAAGTCCACCTACCGTTCAAGCGGCGCTTCTCAGCAAGGAACCCGACTTCATGCGCCGCGTTACTGCGCACCAAACTCACGACCACAGCTTCTTTCTCGCGCCCTTGGAACCCATCAACACTCCCAAGCTCAATGCCCGGATACTTCTCTCGCAGCATTCGCGAGAGAAGTGCCAATTGTCCATTGTAGGGCGTGATGACAGCAATGCTCTCCGGGCGCAGACCGGCATCAATGAGATTGTCCACGTGTCGTGCGACCACCATCGCTTCCATCTCGTTGCTCTTGCTGTCCCCAAGTAAGGTGTCTGCATCTTCTGCTTGCTCGGGGAAATCACCGCCTTGCGTATCCCAGAAAACTAATGGTTCCTGCGTATCGTCCGTGCCACGCACCTCGTAGGGTAGATCGGCGAGGAGACGGGCTTTGACGGCTTCCCCTGCGATGAGCCTCCCTTCGTAGAGTTCGTCGGACGGGAAACGCATGATGGTCTCGTGCATGCGGTACTGCGTCGTGAGCATGGTTTTGATCCCGGGCCCATGGAGGGCAAGGAGTCGGTCAAAGAGTGTGCGTTCCAGGGAGACACCCTTGAGGGTCTCTTCGGCTGGGGGTGCATCCTTGGACTTCTTAGGCTTTTGGCCGGTAGATTTCACCGTCGGTGGTAATTGCAGGTGATCGCCTGCGAGAACAACCTTGTCGGCGGAGAGCAGGGGGATCCAACACTGCGCCTCCAGGGCTTGACTGGCCTCATCGATGATCACCACGTCAAACTTTTGGTTCTTGAGCTGATGTCCACCGGCTCCGTGCAGTGTCGCGAGAACGACGCTGCACTCTGTCACAAGGTTGTTCACGCATTTTGACTCTCGCTCTCTGAACTCTTTCCTCAGAAGCTTCAGCTCATCATAGATGCCTCGGCGTTCACGCCCCGACCGTGTTTTGCGAATGCTAGCTTGTTTTTCGTCCATCTCTTTGCGAATATCCTTCACAATCCCACCAGCATCCGATGTCTGAGTGAGGACTTCAAGGGAATGGTCCAAGACAGAGGGAAGGAGACGAGCTGGATGTCCAATGCGCACAACAGGAGTCTTCGTCTTCGCAAGACGCTCGACAATATTGTCCACCGAGACATTAGACGGACCGCAAACGAGGATCCTCTTCTTGCGCTGTACCAGCTGCAGAATCAACTCGATCAAAGTATGCGTCTTGCCAGTCCCAGGCGGGCCATGGATGAGCGCAATATCCTGCGCCCCCAGCGCAAAGCGAATAGCATCTTTCTGCGAGTCGTTGAGGGAAGGATCGATGAATTCCACATCCTCAGAAGAGCGCGGCAGCGGCGTAGTATGACCAAACGCAACCCGCATAAAATGCGAATAGTCACCTTCTCCCATCTTCTCCATCTTCTCCATCGTTTGCCTCATTCTGTCTTATATTAGCATAAATCCGCGCCATAGCCTGCTCATCCAATCTCACCGTCGATACGTAACATCATTAGCAAGCTTAATAGCCCACAGCTTCTTCCCCCAAAGCTCCTCAACAGCCTCATCATCCTCCTTCTTCGCTCCAGATCCCTGCTTCCCAAACGCAATCCATACCGCCCGATCCCCAGTCCGCGTAACAACACCCTCAGCACCCTTATCCTCGCTCTTGTCTTTCGTATCCTTCTTTTTCCCCGTATCATTCACCCTAACCACATCACCGACCCGAATCCCATGTGATCCCAATCTAGGCGTCCCATCTGCTGCGCGCGTCTCGTCCGACGCAATAGCTGGATCGGGCGCAAACTCCCCGACAACTCGTCCGCCTAGACCAGTTCGCACTTGCGAGAGGACGAGACCGGTCAGGGCGTGGCCGGTGGATTGGAGGGTGCGGCGGGTTGCGGGGGAGACGGAGGCGGCGGTGCTGGCTAGTTTGGAGGTGGAGACTTCGGCTTCGTGCTCGAGGAGGAGGAGGTCGAGCTGCGCTTTGGCGAAGAGGGGGATTGAGGTCGCCATTTTGGTGTTGGGTTGTGCTTGGAGGGGTCGGGGATAATGAAGCTGCTCGCTTATATCCGATGAGATCATCGGTCCACTTTTGTTTACTTGGGGTTGCAGGTGTACACTGCTTTCATGCAAAGGTAATGAGACTTGACGGTCTGAAGTTCTTGATCTTCCAAGTGGACTGTGACGTGAGGCACAATTGAAGTACTTCCAATACAGCACAACGTGGTTGGTCCTCACTTCGACGGCCTTTCACAACTAGACTTGGGATACTCCAAGTATATAAACCGTTGAAGTGGAAATTCAGCTCTCACCAAATGCTGATACATCTGACTACCAAGGTGTTCAAGAGTGTATAGGAAATATTCCACCAGCAAATTCTTACATGATTGACTACACTCTCAGATATACAAGTACAAGTACAATACACAGCAGCCACGCGCAGCACCTCAAACAGCCTCGATCTTGATCTTCGGTTCATCCACCGGACTCCCCTTGACAGGGAAACTAGGCGCCATCCCCTTAACCTCACTCTTACACAATCCCGAGCCAGCAAGGTAACAGTCCCCACAGCGTCTCTTAACAGGAAGACAAACCGTCTGACCCAGCCCAACAAGCAACTTATTAATCTCATGCCACTTCTCATGAGGCAACCAAGACTGCAGCGCCAGCCTCGTCTCCTCGGGTGTCTTGGTCTTGTTCCACCCCCATAGATTCGTGATGCGATGAACATGAACATCAACACCTATGCCGAGGTGTTTACCCCAAGCCGCACTCAAGCACAGATATGCCATCTTGGGCCCGACACCAGGTAAAGCCATGAGACCTTCCGGCGTCGAGGGGATATCACCATTATATTGGTCGCGAAGAATCAAAGCCGTAGCCTTGATGTACTTTGTTTTGTTATTGTGGAATCCGACAGTGCGGATCAATTCGTTCAGGCGCGTCGGTTCAACAGCAAGTACATTACGCAGATTAAGCGTACTGTCCTTCTTGACGTCTTCTTCGACTTTGATGCCTTCCTCAGCCTTGATGTCAATTTCCGGCCCAAGCTCTGTATGCAGTCTTTGCATGGCGACTGCCGTGACGGTATCTTTTGTCTGAGATGATAACATCAATGCGATGAGCGTTTGGAATCGTCGGTCCTCTGCCCTTGACTCCCGCCAGTATAACTCTGCGCATCCCATTGTGTCAACCGGTGCGGTCGGGTTGTCTTCTCGCATCCTCTTCACGGTATTGTACATAGTCTCCCAATTGGAGGGCGGCTCGACTTTGACGGCGCCATCGGCGTCACGAGTCTTGCGCGCTGGTAGACGGCGCGGCTTGGGAGTCTGTTTGGGCTTTTCATCGGGTTCGACCTTAATCGTACGGAGGACTGGGCTGGCGCGCTTGCGACGCTTAGGAGGCGGTTCGACAAGGTCTTCGATGTCAGCGGTATTTGCTTCGGAGAGGGAAGATTCGTCGTCGCTGCGAACGGCAGAGAGACTTCGTGTCACGTCTGGGTCTGGGCCTGGGTCGGGGACGGCATTGTAGGCGAAGTTCTTGAGGGAACTGACATGACGCGACCGAGTCGCTCGAGGCGAAATGGCCTGGATTAGCTTTGCGGTGTCTTGGGAAGTGCGTGAGGTGCGCATGGTGTAAAGAAAGAAAACGAGATTCACATGTGGAGGCAATATTCCCCAGCCTCGGCGATCGCAGGCCCCGTCTCTCCGCGACTTTCGACTCTACACATCCCATTGCATATACGCCATGGCTGCATCAAATACGACACAGCGATTAATTCGCGAGCTGAAGGAATATCATAAGACGCCGAATGAGTCGCTGCTCCATCTTGGCCCTGTCGATGAGGAGGACCTATTACATTGGGAGGCGGTGTTGAAAGGCGTAGATGGGACACCGTACGAAGGTAAGTCATCAGCCAGGCTGTGGACGATCAAGCATCAGTCCCGAGGTCTCTTGTTCGTCGTGTTCATACAGACTAATGATACCAGGCGGCCTCTGGCACCTTCGCATCGCAATCCCTCCGAACTACCCCCTCGCACCACCGACCATCCACTTCACGACGAAGATCTCGCATCCGAACATCTCCTTCACCAATGGCGAAATCTGCCTCACTCTCCTGACGACCGAGCACTGGAGTCCTGTCTATACCCTTTCGTCGACGCTGACTGCCATCCAGCAGCTGCTGACGGACCCGCAGCCTGACTCGCCGCTGAATGTTGATGTTGCGGCTCTCCTGCGCGACGGAGACCTTGCAGCTTGGGAGAGCGTGGTTCGATACTGGACTGCAGAAGAACGGTGGAAGGGGCCATAATTACGAGACAATGCGTTTCCAATTTCTGTTTCTGGTTGATTTACATGCCATACCCCTCTGCACATTCCGATCTACGCCTTACATATTTAAATCTATACCTACATCTACATCTAAATCTACAGGAGTCGGTTCGACTGGTAATTGAGCACGTCTTATTATGATCCAATGACGAGCATATGGACTAGAATATCCAGATGATATGTTAGCGTGTGCTAGCGCTGTAAATGCGACCGCTAAAGATGATGAAGGCGGGGCCGTTCATAAAACGCCGGGTAATAGTAAGGAGAGACATGAGTCGGTCGTAACGGGTCGTGCGAAATGATAGTACAATGACAAAAAGTCATGAGAAGCAGAGCCGAAGCGATGTGCTGAACGCCGGAAATAAAGATGCAGAAAGGGCAAATTTTGTAATCAAAGAGCCATGGCAACCACCATAGCGCCTCCGACTAGGGCGGCAACCTCGCGAGCCACACCGGCGGTGGGCATAGCAGCGTTGCCGGTTTGCAGACCAGGACGGGCAGCGTTGGTTTCGGAGCCACCGGTGGCAGCGGCGGGGGTGATGACGGTCACGGAAGTGAGGGTCGTGAAGCTGCCGTCGTCACGGGTGCTGGTGCTCCGGAAAGTGGAAGTGGTCAGGCTGGTCTGCGAAGTGTGCTCGCTGGACTCGGAGGTTGATTCGCGGCTGGAAGAAGACGAAGAGCTGGTGGCGGTCGACAGAGTCGTGGGCGCAGAGGTGGTGTGTTGAGTGGTCTGAGTGGTAGGCACTGAAGTAGTGGTGTGCTCAGAAGAAGTGGGCTCAGCAGTGGTGCGTGAGCTGGTCGTGCTGGAAGTGGTGGGGACCGCAGTCGTCTTCTCCGTGGTAGGCTGAGCGGTGGTCTGCGGGACGGAGGTGGTTTCAGCCGTGGATTGCTCAGTGGTCTTCTCAGTAGTAGGCGCCGCAGTGGTAGTCTGCTCTGCCGAAGTGGTGGGCGCGGTGGTCTGCTCTGTGGTAGGCGCCGCAGTGGTCTCCGCGGTGGTCTCCGAAGTAGGCTCCGCAGTAGTTTCAGCGGTGGTCAGCGGCACCGAGCTGGCTTCCGGGCTGGCAGTGGCATTGTCCCGCTTGGCGAGTCTCATCAAACTGGCAATGGTTGGTTCTTCATCTTGCAGGGCCTCGGCGGCGTGAAGGTCAGTCGGGAAGATTCCATGGCGGAATTTGGCAGACAGCACATGCAGTGCATCGTGGAACGAGGCAGCCTTGAGATCGTCAAGTGCGTCCTGGAGAGACTCACTCTGAGAGAGATCGGGCTTTCCCTCTGCGACTACCGCAGAGAGGACCAGCAAGGTCACAAAAAGCAATTGGAGGAAGTTGATACGGAACATGGTGGAGTCACTGATAAGGGTTTGTTTCAGTGAAGTTGGTTTCAGAGAGGTGAGGTGAGGAGGACAAAGAGAGGTCCACGGGGTTTTAAGGCATCGAAGAATATCCCAGATAGGAAGCAAGCAGTGGCGACTTCATAGGTTCTTGATTTTCGGCGCTAGTCGCAATAGTGGAGGCTCGACTCGGCTTTTCTGACGCTATCTTTCTTGCTTTTTCCTTCTTTTCTCGGACCGGCAACTAAGAACCGGCTTCCATCTAGATTGTTCCTGCACATGTGCCCTTGCTGAATTTCTGCTGAATTGCCTGTCCTACTATGAGTTCTAGCATACTGCTCATGAAAAGCAGGTCTATGCTACTACTGCATGCGACGCCGGTTGCAGCCCTGACATCGTATCCCCCGAGGCGCAACCGAAAACGACGAATCCACCCTCATTG
The DNA here is from genome assembly GCA_911174995.1 of Penicillium olsonii. NCBI lineage: Eukaryota > Fungi > Ascomycota > Eurotiomycetes > Eurotiales > Aspergillaceae > Penicillium > Penicillium olsonii. The sequence continues at coordinate 1,761,293 of CAJVNO010000033.1, forward strand.
GCCCGGTCTCAGCGCTAACAATAGCACAACAATAATAGAGTCGTGTTGTCATGCACTATTTCTTTTTCGTTTTATTCGTCTGTGAAAAAAAGGGGGGTGCCTGGTGAACCATGAATATTCACAATTGACTCAAATCGACCAAGGTTGTCTATGGAGAACTTCATCTATATGTACAACTGCAAATACGGGTGTCTCACGAGTACGAGTAGCAATACCCGTGTTTGGCAGGATGCATGGTCCGACCGACCGACCGAGACCGACCAAGGACCCCGAACTCCATCTCCGTCTGGAGCGTCACTTGCTTCGCGGTCGGCGGATTAAGAATAGTGTCCGTGCCATTGAGCGCATGTCGTCGCTTCTTTTCATCATCACTCTGCCACATCGCCCATAGCCGATCGATCATCCCATGGTGCAGCATGAAAGCCGGGTCCTGCGGAGACGCGAACAGATCCTGCAAAGTCGCCCCGAGGCTGAAGTGGCCGCCGCCATGAACGCCCAGCACGCCATCCGGCCGCGCAGGCCAGTGTTCCATGACGGTCTGGAAATCGATAATGTTGCGCGATGCCAGCAGTCGATCCACGATGGTCTCGTTAGTGTAGTGGCTGCTGACGAAGTTGTTCAGGCTGCGGTTGAAGCAGCGCGGGTTGTAGTCGAAGCCCGGGGCGGGGATCTTCATCCCTGGCGTGATGGCCGGGTTCCGTGAGAAGGGTCCCATGTGGATCTGCATGTCTTTGAACGGGCCGCAACGCACACAGCCGCCGCCGCTGCCTCGGGGGATGGTGATCGGTCCGCCGGCGATGGCTTGTTCGCCGGGGGCGTAGTCGCCGTCGCCGGAGAGGGAGCTCTCGCTGCAGTCGAAGAGGGGGCTGGCGCCGAGGTCGCCTTCCCACTTGGGCCAGTCCCAGTATCTGGTGAGTGTTAGGAGATGCTCGTAGGTGGGCAGGGATGGACGCACGGGAGATTTCCGGCATAATCGCACTCCTCGCGCAATGCGGTCTCCCAGAGGAAGAGGAAGTGGCGGTGCCACGGGAGGAATAAAGCACTGTAGTGGACGTTCAGGGTGTAGTTGATGTGGGTGCTGTCCTCGTCTTAGTTTCCATGCATGTGCATTGTTAGGTGAACCTACGCGACAAAATCGTCGAAGCGGTTGCGGACTCCGGGGTATTCTTCCCGCGGGAGATGTTGAGGCTTCTTCTGTAGACACAACACGGCGTCGGTATAGTCAATCCGCTCAGACTTCGTCAATTCTCCCCTATAAAAAGTCAGGCCAAGAGACTTTCACCATACTTGGGGACTCCAAACCATTCTTTGCGCTCCGCGACATGAGTGCACTTTTCACCCCCCAGAGACAAGCCCAGGTCCAAGTCCAAGTCCACATTCAGGTCGATCAAGGACGAACTGGCCAGGGATAGCAACCCCAACCCGGCCAGTACAGACTTGTAAACCATCATTCTGTCAGACCACAACGACACAGTTCCAGAAATCGCCCAAGATCTCAGATCATGGCTGCCGCAAGGGTTTATAAACGGAATTCCAAAGTGGGCTGCCCGGAGTCGACCCGATAACACCCCTTGAACGATCTGTGCCCAGATGGAGAAGGCTCAGATCCAATTGAATTAGAATCGAGTCTTCCGTCGATCGGTGAGCTATCACCCGCCATGGTGCATTGTGGCGTGAACTATGCCCGTCCGGCGGGCCAGGGAAACAGGGGTCGACAGCATTTAAGATGAACATTGGCGACCTGGACCAACCGCAACATCTCGACTTCAAACGGTGTGATCCGCTATTTTATCCTGGACTGCAGTTGACTTAAACCCACATGCGCCTTTGGACAGGGGGACTGCCTTGGATTTGTTTGCTCTAGAATGAATTGGCCTCTGGTAAAACAGTACGAGTATGGCTCAATCATTGCCTGCGGGATACGAAGCACAATATGAGCAACCCGTATCGCATGAGCACAGTCCGTCGAGATCAATTATTGAACAGCGCATCGGTCACACTACCCCGTACTGCGTACACTTCGCAAGTTCCAGGTGCCCGGTCAACACAGCCGATTCGGCGCAAGCACTGCTCTGTGCCCGGCTGACTTGGGTGGCTATCTTGGGAAAATATGACTCGCATAGGGAGTACTACTCCGTACGTACTTTGGTCGAGTAGTTGGCGAGAATCACAGCCCCCACATGCCTACTTCGTACAGAGTCGTCCAGAGCTCGCGGAAACCCCGAAATGAAACATGCATGGCTTTGTCGACCGGGGTCTGCAGTGCATGCTTCTGGCCACTTACTTCCGCATTGCAGAGATCGCGATTCAAAATCCTCCGACGTACGCAGGACCCTGGGAACTTTGTGTTCGGCTTGGCAACTTTGTCTCACCCAAGTCTGCCTGTTCAAATGTTGGTCTGGAAGTGGCCGGCCTGACACCTACGTTGCTTCAGACATCCGTCTACAATACAGTACATATCGACCTTGGAAGGTCTTTCATGGTTTCATCACCAAAGTACCGACTGTTTATCTCGCATTTTGACTCCCCTGAAGACCGGCCAAGCCAAATCCTTACGTAATTCCAATGCTGGCCAGCTGGGAATTCGTGACGGAAAATGTTCCTTGTACTTTGTTCCGTACCCTGGCGAAGCTAAGCGCCTATTCTCCAGGGCTCGTTTGCACAAGTCCCAATGGTAATCCCCGACCGGAAGGTTTCCGATCATTTAGTATCGTCAAGGAATGGAAAGACAATGCTGTTCAGGAAGCCAGGAGACAAGCGATATAGAATTCAGCAAAAAGTTCACCCGGCGCCATAATGGGGGCCGAGTGGTAGAATGGCTGCCCCAAGCCTTACACCCGCAGTGTCTGTTCAAGGCTTATTTCAGAAAGTCGCTATTGTTACACTCTGTCCCGTCGAGAAAGTCGACTTATTGGTAAAAGCATCAAGGGCGTTTCAAGATTTCAATTGCATTCTCAATCTGCCATACATCCTCATTGATGAGGTTGAAGATGTCCAAGACAGCTCTCTCTCCCGAAGTCACTCCCCCAACTTAGTTAACCAACCTTGGAATACAACAACCTCTTCTATTTCCCTCCTCTTCGCCAGCAAGTAGCTAGCTCAACAAATTATGAGACCGGCGATAATGTTAGGGCGCAAATCCTCAGAGTCGCATTATCAACACATGCATTATGGTCCTGAGACAAGGCAAGGCATTGTTCCCAACTGAGTGGCGACCCTGGCGTAAACCTTGAAGCGCAAATGGATCCTCCATTCATAATCTATGCTTGTTTGTAATGGTCGTCGACTTGGTCGATATAGTCTCTCGTTGAGCCATAATCGACCCGTTGTATATCCATGTGTTCTATGCCGCGAAGTGGGCCACGATACCTTCACCAGAGATGTCTTACACAGGTCATCCATAAAGACGTCGGCGAAGTCCGATTCCACGGAATGGTGACCCATGTCTGGACAAGTCGTGACGGTTAGAACCAGTCAGAATCCCAGTCTTCGTTAAACACCGGTCCAGGGCAGTCAATCTTGACCAGTCTGTGGAGGTTGTTGACCTGAAAAGCCTTCATGATAGTATGGTGCCCTGCTTCGAATTTTGTATCTCCATTCTGCAGAAGCGGTTTGATGGGATGCAGTTTAAAGGAAGACTTCGCTAGAAGATCGACATCTTGACTGGTATTGGCCGTCGTCAACTTCGAGAAGGGAAGTGCAGTTGACCGGTTCGTGGGAGGGTCTGAATCGGTCATTTTCCGGCAAGTTGAGCTGTTGGTGAATCTTTGGGTTGTTGGGGCAGCTCCGGGGTCAGTCGACGCATTCGATGGCCCTCGAAAGAGGAAGCAGGATAAGGATCTCATCATCTGTTGAGCTAGCTACTCACAAAACACCAGCGAACAGGAGAAATAGAAGAGGTTGTTGCATTGACTAACTGAGGGGAGGGGGGGGGGGGGGGGGGGGAGAGCTATCCATTTATACTACAGAAGCTTTGTGGTGGCCGTTCTTGGGATGGGCACGCAAACTTCACAGCATATCCTCTAGCATGAATTTTCATGAAAGGTCTTGTTGATTTCAAGGTCTACGGTCTAGCGGTTTCCGGAGTGCTCGCGAGCTTGAACTCGACATCTTTAAGGGCTTTCTCACAAGGCAGGCGAGGATGGCTATTATGCAGGACTTGCAGGGATGTTCTATGAAAGCATTTGGCAGTTGGTTCTGACTGTTTCCGTTATTACATACAATAGGAGACCGCATCCTCCAAACAACTTTACGCGTCAAGGATTCAGTATGCTCTTCTAGGGCCCGGGGATTGATTAAATGGGAGATTATCGCAATTTCTCTCCCGCTTTCTTCCCTCTCTTATCCTCTGTCTTGGTTTTGTGGCTGATCGAGGCTCGAAAGTCACATTCCAAGGTTGGAAGCTTGAAACCTCTCAACATGACACTCAACGGCCAACTTTTGACAAGGTCAAGGTCTAATGAGGCACCGGCATTTTCAAATCCTCGCCATAAGCTTTTTCACATGGATTGAACCTCTAGCCGAGCCGCGATCATTGGCGCCCGCCGCGGGGATCTAAGTCCGGGGAACATACCGAGGCACTCACGAGAGCCCGGGGAATCGCAGAGACAAGCCCAAGCCAACATCGAAGCAATCGTTCCGTCAATATACACATCACCATGGAGGCTCTCTTCAATATTGTGGTCCTCCAAGTTACTGTCTTCTGGGATGGCATTGTCTCCAAGAACTCGCCCCAGAAGATCGAATTTGTGGGAACTCTCCTCGTTCAAATCTTCTTTTTCTGGATCCCCGCAGTCTGCTATTTACTATTGGATGCAATAGCACCGTCATTTTCCCATCGGCACAAGATCCAACCAGCTCCTAAACAGCCAACACGCCGGGAAATAACTCGCTGCTTTGCCGTTGTTGCGCAGAACCAGATCCTCTCATCTGTGCTACACCTCGCTCTTCTTTACTTAGCAAGTCGTGCGGGCTCGGAATCTTCATATCGCATAGAGAAATCACTGCCATATTTCACCGAGATCACTCGTGACGTGGTTCTGAGCCTGTTGATGCGTGAAGTTCTGTTCTACTATAGCCACCGGCTTCTGCATGTCCCCTTCCTTTACGTGCGCATCCATAAGAAACATCATCGCTTCACTGCCCCCATCGGACTGGCCGCTCAGTTCGCGCATCCGATTGAACAGATATTCGCCAACGCGTTGCCCATCTCTCTACCCCCACAGCTGCTCCACAGCCATGTCTTGACTTTCTGGCTTTTCCTATCCTATGAGCTATTCAATACCGTCACCGTGCATAGCGGATATGATTTTTTTCACAACAAGGCCAAGATGCACGATCTGCATCATGAGAAGTTCAACCTGAACTACGGGTCGGTTGGGTTGTTGGATTGGGTACACGGCACAAATAGGTTGGAGAAGAAGCGCTCTGACTGAGCTGAACCAGAGGCCCGGGGATCTACAAAGTCCTTGTTGACGTGTTCTTGCCTTCCCGCTTCCCTGCACCCGGGCAAACCACAGATGGGAAAGCAGTGCATAATTTAAGACGCCAACAATTAATGAACTGTGATGGATGCAAGTCGAACGAGAGCTCTCGCCACGCGAGGAGGTGATCGACCTTTTATCAGCTCCTCCACGCCGCACTATTGCATGAGAAACGCGTGGAAAATAGTTCGCACTTATTGCTGGAAAAAGCTAAATCCCACAAAAAGAAAGCAAAAAGGCCTATTAGGGCAATGGTCTTGTTACCTATACAAAACAAACTGGATGAATGGAAGTCCTCATGCGTGGTGTATCACATTTTCCCATCGACTATTCAAATACAAATAATAGTACCGAAACGACCGGGAATGAATCCCGCAGGGTACGAGTCATTAGCGCCTTCAACCGCTCCAGATAAGCCCCACACTCCTCATGATGAGCTCTCATCGAGATCTCCTCGCATGGCTTAAGGTCAAATCCGATGACCTTCTGCTCCAATGACAAGTGATGATCGGTATTCTGGAACGATCTGCGACAACCGTATGAGCCTTGCCTACATGAAATTACTCACTAGTCGGTCTTTTGGCGGGAAATAACAGGCTTTGCGACACTACCTGTCAAGACAAAACGTTTGCCAAGATCAACCATACTGTACGGAGCGTAGTGCCGGGCTGCCAAAATGCCGGCATATATCCGGTTCTGCCCAGGTGGTTTACACGTGTTTTTCGTCGAAATGACAGTTCCCATGCAGATTTACTTCTTGTGAAACCCCTCTTACCTGGGGCCCGATGGCACAGGGTAATCAAAGCGTGCCGTTTTATTGACATAGCTCGGCTGGATCGCTGCAAAATGACCAGCATGTTATTTTCTGTTCATATTGTGACCTTAATATCACGGCACTCGAGGATTTTGGGTACTTGAGCCTGGAGTCTAGGATATTCGATTGTTTACTTGCTGCATAATACGGCGCACGGATTACACATTGCACGGTTCGTACCTCAGCCTCTGATCCCCTACTCCGTCCGGGAAGAACACGGTGATATCTGTCAGCTTCGATAGCTGCGAGAACCATATTCTGGGGCATTTTACCTCTTGGGCATCTCTAATTACATCAGTAGGAACAATCATGGACCTCTTTGATCTTGCAACCTACGAAATCCCAGCCACACTCTACAGAGTCCAATATGCCGAGTCCGTAACAAAATACGACTACGACGGTGGCCTCGAAGCCCAAGACCATAGCACCATCTACGACGAAGGAGAAGGCCTTGATAATTTCATCAACGCAGTGGAGCGGCATCTAAGCTGGGATTCCGAAAACACCATCTTCATCTCACTCTTCTCCGACAAAACCTGTGCCGAAGACTGGATGCTCGAAAGGCATCTACGATTCCGTAGCACAGACTGCGCCCTCCTTGAAATTGACATGACGGAACTTCTGGGTTTTTATGTCTTCCATGCCCAGGAGATAGTTGATATGTTCTCGTTGTCGATCCCGGAAGAAGCATATTCTACTATCGCTGATGAGTACCTCGTCGTTCATTATATACCGCCTAGCTCTATCATGAGCAGTCAGAATGTTTACGATATCGAATATGGTGAGAGCTCCTGGGCTTCGCTTGGCCTACCATAGCAGCTTTGAGCTTTCGCGACTAGTGGATCGTGCTAATGGTGAAATAGCCCGTCAGGCCCCTCCTGCTCCGTCGATACGGCCGAATGATATAGACTCGGCGGAGCTTATCTCAAGATTGAAAGCCCTGGGCTTATGAGCCTCAAGTTTAATGCACAACAACCCGAACACATCGTCGCTGGAATGGAACATGGAAACTAAGACCATCACCACAACCTTGGACCGCGAGCTATGTTCGAGATATATGAGATCATTTAATTTTTGCAACCAGCTAAAATTCAGGAAAATTCTCCTTCCTCTCCAGGTCTTCTGTTTGCTATTCTAAGACAGATTTCCCCCATCATATTCAGAGCCAGCTCAAGCACCAAATGGCATTGACCCCAACGCAATTAGCCTGGAGTATGCACATCATTCCTCCATGCGATAGCAATGTCATTTAGCCATTCCCCCACCTGGACAAGACTCGTTTTATGCTTATCTTGCATGACATGCACCCAGTCAATGCCTGCAATTCTTATCACCCCCAACCTACCCCAAACCGCTAGTCTATCAGTTGGGGTAAATCACCATTCAGCGATGGTATCGAGACATCTATCAACGACCTCGGAGACATCGCCGAAAAGTAACTGCTACAGCCCATCTCGATAAGACAACTAATCTTAGAAGCATATAACCATGCCATCCCTACCCCAGCGCGAATCCAACCCTCACCCTCAAAATGACCACCCTCCAAGTCCTCCCCCCCTCCGCCGGCTACGGCATAGTAATCGGCATAGGCACACTCTTCGCCCTCTTCATGCTTAGCCTAACATGGCTCCAAAACCGCTACACCACATTCTCAACACACCGCGCCGAAGAATTCAACACAGCCTCCCGCTCCGTAAAACCAGGCCTCATCAGCGCCGGCATAGTCTCATCCTGGACCTGGTCGGCTACACTCCTCACAAGCTCGACTTTCGCCTACGAGTACGGCGTCTGCGGACCCATGTGGTATGCTGCGACGGGGACTCTGCAAATCCTTCTCTTTGGCTTGATCGCAATCAAAATTAAGACGAAGGCGCCGGGGGCGCATACGATGCCTGAGATTGTTCTCGCGAGACATGGGAAGTGGGCTCATCTTACGTATTTGTACTATGGGCTTGCGACGAATATGCTAGTCGGCGCTTGCTTGGTGCTTGGTGGTGCGCAGGTTGTGGGTGCGTTGACGGGGATGAATGTGTATGCGGCTAGTTTTTTGATTCCGGCTGTTGTGGCTGTTTATGTTATTGCTGGTGGGTTGCGGGCGACGTTTATTGCGGATTATACGCATACTGTTATTCTTTTTGTTGCGATTTTGGTCTTTGGGTTTCTGGTTATGGCCACGAGTGATTCGGTCGGGAGTCCTGGAAAGCTTTATGAGATGTTGATTGAGGCTTCGGAGAAGATGCCCATTGATCGGAATAGTGAGGGTTCGTATCTCACGTTCCGGTCCGTAGGGGGTCTCATCTTCGCGTGTGATTTGTTTGTTGCGGGTTTCACTACTGTGTGGTTGGATCAGGCGTATTGGCAACGGGCTATTGCTTCCAAGCCGGAGAGTTCGGTGAAGGCCTATATTCTTGGTGGCATTGCTTGGTATGGTGAGTGCTTTTGTGGGGAAGGCATTCTGGATTCAATTGACAAGTTTTTCTAGGAATCCCATTCGGCTTCGCGACTATCATGGGATTGGGCTGCGCTGCGCTGACCGGACACCCGCGGTTCCCAACATACCCCAATGCACTCACAAACGAGCAAGTGGGAGCCGGGCTATCTGCGCCAGCTACAGCAATTGCCCTTCTGGGCAAGGGCGGCGCAGTGCTCATTCTGATCCTGCTTTTCATGGCGGTTACGAGCTCTACCTCGGCTGAGCTGATTGCTGTCTCTTCGCTGCTCACCTTCGATGTGTACAAAACCTACTACCGCCCGGGTACAGACTCTCAGACTCTGGTTAAAGTCAGCCATTGGGGCATCGCGCTCTACGCCATCGTATTGGCCGTTTTCTGCTGTATCCTCAATCGAGTCGGAATCAGCTTGACGTGGGTTTTGACCGTGTTAGGCGTGATTGTGGGCGGGGCCGCCCTCCCCGTCGGCATGATCTTACTCTGGGAGCCGATGTCGACGGTCGCGGCGATTTGCGCACCCTGGATTGGATTCCTGTGCGGTGTGACGGTGTGGTTCGTCACGGCGTACAAGCGATCGGGAAGCATTGATGTGGCTAGCACGGGGGACACGACCAACGCCCTGGCCGGGAACTTGGCATCGTTTGGTGTCGGGTTCGTGATGGCCGCTGTGTTGAGTTATGCATTCCCTGGGAAAATCCAGCCCACTGCGACTGCGGTGGTTGCAGACTCGCCACCGGACTTGATGCATCAGGTTGTTAAGGCTGGTGAAAAGGTCACGGTACCCCTGGCTGGTGAGAGTGCGCCAAGGAATGAATTGATTGATTATCTCGAGTCCACTGAGGTCGAGCCGATGGACCCGGTCCTCGCCAAGAAGGGGGAGCGCATCGCCTGGGTTGCGAATGGGATGTTCTTCTTTGGGGCGGTAGTCCTGGTTCCGTTCACCTTGTTTGGCAGTGGGTATATTTATAGTCGGGCCTTCTTCACTGGATGGGTGGTAGTGGCCTTTATCTGGATTTGGGTCAGTGTCTTGATTTGTGTGGTGTGGCCAGTGATGGAGAGTCTGGGGGCGTTGCGGGGCATTACTGCCGGGTTGTGGGCAGATTTGCGGTTTGCAGGAAGTGAGACAGTCTGAATATGAGGTGCGAATGCTGATCGTGATCAGAGTTCTGCTCACTACTCCGTAGTCAATGCTCATACATAACCTTGGAAAGATATAACTGCAGGAGATCATATGTATCGAGTGAAGACAGTGAAACTACTGTAGCAGGACCCAACCTAAGTATAGAATTGTGCATTTCAAGTTCCAAGGTAAGGACATGTGGATTGTGTGGTTGACCGTTCCAAACCACGTCTCAGTGTCGGAAAGTGGAACAGTTGACACTTGGCAGCCAATCAGAACAGCCAATTCCAGTTCTAGAATTTGGGTGGCTGCTCCCCTGTGAAACTAGCCAAACCCCCTTTCAGGCGGCAACGAAAGACCCTCACACTCAGACCCTAGACCCTGTGTGCTCTCTCTAAGGAGATCGCCGGTGCTGGCGCGTCATTGCGGACTCCACAATGTTCCGAGATCGTGCTATTATCCTTCATAAGAAATAGTAGAGTAAAGTACTACAGTACTAGTATACTGTACGGAGGACTACTAATATTTTACTATTTACCATAATCCTAGACTACGGAGTAGTATAGTACAATTGACAATTTCGAACACTGTAGCTGGAACAAATAGGGGAGCGATTCAGGGTCATCCCCATATTAAGCCCACTAAAACCCTGACAATACCCACTCATAACAGACCACATCCACTCACATCGCCTACGCTGACCCTTGCTGGCGATCGACGAGTCGGGACAAACAGCCAATGCACTTGGCGTAGCACAGCCCGCCTGCCTCCCCCCAATCGCAGCTATGCCTTTGCCGTCCCCAATTGGGTCACATCTTGGCTGCGCCGTATAACCCTTCATCCCTTCCATTCTGTTTCTCCTTCTTCATTCTTCTTGACCTCACTTTCGTTTCCCCGTCACTCTTTTAATACCCAGCGCAACCTCTCACTATCGTTCAAGTCCAACAGTTCTCCGCCTTTCGTTTCTTTTTTTCCGAATCTCACACATCATGAAGGGTACCGTCGCCTCCATGGCTACGGCCGTCTCACTCGGCGCTTCCACCGTCCTCGGTGCCGCCACCAACCTCCAGGCCCGCGCCGACAGCAAGGTCACCCCCATTACCGTCAAGGGTAACGCCTTCTTCAAGGGCGATGACCGCTTCTACATCCGTGGTGTCGACTACCAGCCCGGTGGTTCCTCTGACCTTGCCGACCCCATTGCCGACGCCAAGGGTTGCAAGCGCGACATTGAGAACTTCAAGGAGCTCGGCCTGAACACCATCCGTGTCTACTCCGTCGACAACTCCGCCGACCACGACGAGTGCATGAACGCCCTCGCCGACGCCGGTATCTACCTCGTGCTCGATGTCAACACCCCCGACTACTCCCTCAACCGTAAGGATCCCGAGATCTCTTACAACGATGTCTACCTGCAGTACATCTTCTCCACCATGGAGAAGTTCGCCAAGTACGACAACACCCTCGCCTTCTTCTCCGGAAACGAGGTCATCAACGACGGCCCCTCCTCCAAGGCCGCCCCCTACGTCAAGGCCGTCACCCGTGACATGCGCTCTTTCCTGCGCGGCAACAAGCTCCGTGAGGTCCCCGTCGGTTACTCCGCCGCCGATGTCGACACCAACCGTCTCGAGATGGCCGAGTACATGAACTGCGGTACCGACGACGAGCGCTCCGACTTCTTCGCCTTCAACGACTACTCCTGGTGCGACCCCTCCTCCTTCGAGAAGTCCGGCTGGGACCAGAAGGTCAAGAACTTCACCGGCTACGGTCTCCCCCTCTTCCTCTCCGAGTACGGCTGCAACACCAACACCCGTAAGTGGGAGGAAGTCGAGGCTCTCTACTCCACCAAGATGACCGGTGTCTACTCCGGTGGTCTGGTCTACGAGTACTCCGAGGGTGGCAACGACTACGGTCTCGTCAAGATCAGCGGCTCCGACGTCAAGACCAACAAGGACTACGATGCTCTCAAGACTGCCTTCAAGAAGACCGACAACCCCTCCGGTGACGGCAACTACAACTCCACCGGTGGTGCCTCCGGCTGCCCCGTCCAGTCCAAGCCCAACTGGGATGTCTCGACCGATGCTCTCCCCGCCATCCCCGCCCCTGCCAAGAAGTACCTGACCAAGGGTGCCGGTAAGGCCGTCGGTTTCAGCGGTGACGGCTCCCAGAACTCCGGTACCCGCTCCACCTCCACTGCTACCCAGGGCTCCGGTGACGTCGCCGCCGCCACTGGCACCAGCTCCGGTGATGCTGCTTCCAGCACCTCCTCCGAGGGTGCCGCTGCTGGCTTCAAGCCCACACAGTTCACCTTCGGCCCTGCTGCCGTCAGCCTGGTCTCCATCGCTTCCGCGGTGCTCGGCGCTAGCCTCATTCTGTAAAGCCCTCACTTGATGGGTGATTTATTTTAAATTCTTTTGGTGGACATGTACCTTTATTGAATGTTTTTTGTTCGCAGCAATGCGATACTTTTGACAATTTTGCGGAGGCTAATACTTGACTGTACAAGCCTTGATCTTTAACCTGTTCGAACGAACATATGAACTGCTTATAATAGATCGTATATGAAAAATGCTTCATTGTAAACACATTTCCAAGGTTGAATTAGGTTCTGCTGCATAACTCGGGATTTGGATGATCAATTCCCTGAGCCCCTTAGAATCGTCTATCTTAATTTAGCAGGCGAAGAGTCAGACAATCTGAAACTCAATTGCAAGCATGTATGAACTATTGGATCGACTAGGTCGGCCCTAGCCCTGCACCTAGTGACGATCATACTCTATCGCGAATTCTGCTTAGAAGCGATGTCATTATACCTATGTAGGCATTCTCAAAATCTGACCTGCAGATCTAACCCTTTCCACTGTATGTAGCTAATCGAGTTACAGTAGAATCTGATTGTTGAGTCTACTAGATTACAAGGTGCGTGAGCCTAAAAACTCCCAAGAGTTTAGGAAGTACTTACCTAGGTAGTAGCCTTTGTTACGCGACGAGATAAAGAAAAGTACAAGTCGCTCATATCGACGTAAAAAGCTTGTAGAGATCACTCGAATGCACATGCTTGAATTTGGAAATTCTTAAAAAGCTCGCTATGGAACCAAAAAGATATCTACAATCACTTACCGCGTGATCCATGGATGTCGTGAGATTAAGCACATCTCACTCTTCCCGGCTATCTTCCTCACTCTCCTCCTTGCTCTCCTCCTCGCTCTCATCTTGGCTGTCTTCCTGGCTCCCTTCGCTATCACCTTCGCTACCTTTCTGACTCTCTGGTGGGCTCACGCTCTCGGGCGAAGACATCGCAGGCCCAGATGCAGACACAATCTCTCCAATATCAAAACGAAGCTGCAAGCTCTTAGCATAGAAGTAGCTCTTGATCTGTATGATACGATGAGTACCACGCGGCCAAGCACCCAAAACAATCGAAGCCACTCCCCTTCCAATCGCCGTCCCCAAGATACCCTGATACTCATCTGTGCCATAGGCCCAGAACTTCGCGGCGGGTTCGTTCTTCATACGAATTTTTCCATCGCTATAAAGCTTCTTGACGAATGGCTTCGTCTCCTGGTTCATAATGTCAGCCACATAGATATACTGCAAGGTATTGATGTTCGGACAAACGTGTCTATAATGAGCCAGAGCAACATCCGACCAATGCGGACCGTGATATCTGGCAATTGCAGCAGCAATAATCGCACCTTCAACAACCCAGTGAACGTACTCGCTCCATTTGAATCGCTCGAGCTTAGGCGCCCATCCTAATTGGCGGACAACTGTTCGGTCCCAAACTCGACCTGTCGGAAGACCTACTGTTTTGATATCCTCTTGCGTTGAATCATATGCTTCCCGCCATTGGTAGCTTGTTGTATCTCCATATTGTAGTGTATCAGGCGCGACTGGAAGACTAAACATGTGTTCAAAGGTTAGCGTGGCTTTCTTGATAGGACACCCTGCTAGGGCTGGGTCAATAATCCATTCCTGGTACCGAGCGCCTGCGTCTCGGTAGCGTTGGACGACTTCGGGATCATCGACATTATACCCGCCGTCTCCGCTCGATTGGCTTCCTTCCCAGTTTGTGGTTACAGTATCGGGGATGTCGACGCCTGTGATGGGTGGTGGACGTAATCCTCCTGTGGGTGGGTGCAATGGAAACAGCTTACTCCTTGGCCGTTGTGGTGCGCTCGCTTCGTTTACTGGCTGGGGGTTCGACTTACCCTCTGCTGGGCCTGTACGCTGCTGAGGACAGGTCAGATGAGTGTTTAAGGGTAAGAGAGAGGGAAAGGAGCTTACCTGCTTAGTAGGACGAGAATCATCACTCGAATTACCATCCTCTGTTTTCCGTTTCTCGGAACGAGTGATAGGTGCCATGTTGTTAGATGACTCCAACGAAGTGAACGGGAATATAACCTTGAAATGAGACTTGATTTGGAGTTAGTGGGCTTACTTTTTGTCAACTGGAATGTATTTGGATATCGAAATTCACCTGCTTCGAAGGCCAACTATATATGAACAGCCTCGAGCAGAGAATCGATTACCGCACAAAGAGTAGGACTGAAAGGGACCCGAGGAGCCCAAAGGCACAATGAAAGGCATTGTGTCCCGCAACGAAGGACACAACCTAGGACCTTTGGCAACAAATGAATTCAAAGAACATGTCCACGGGTTGAATGGTCATTGTTGTTGGACATTACCCACAAAGCCTCGAGTGTGAAGCATGAAAGACTGCCCAGGTGAAACACCAGACAAAGAATCCAACCAAATGACAACCAGCAATTTGATTGTAAGCTGGTCGGATGAAATGTTGTCTAGGATGACCGCCAGGGATCGAGATCGAGACCTTCAACTCGATAGACATGGGCTTCGATGCTTGAATTGAAGCATGGTCATACTTGCTGAAGCTAAGGATATCCAATATTAATTGCCACACGCCGAGAAAACAAGAAAGCAGTAAAGAATCAACTATTAGCACCCCACCCCATAGACATCCTCCAATCCTGCCTAACCTCCCCAATACCTCTAGCCAACCCAACAAGACCATCAACAAACCCACCCTGCCCACTATTAACACGCTCCCGTCGCTCGCGCTCACTCTCCGAATCCTGAGACCGAGCACCAATCACCTGCTGGGTACTATACCCCTGCATACGATCCGCATCCATCCTCGTAAGAACCTCAGATCCACCCTGTCTCCGACTCCATGCTGCCTGCTTCACAGCCGGAGCCCAGTATTCCGCTAGAGCGGACTCGTTGCGGCCGCGGGCATAGCATCTTTCAACGGCGGAGTCGGTTTCCGGAATCAGGGACGAGTGCCAGCGCGTACTGGCTATCTCGTACCGTTTCTCCATGAAGAAGATTATCGGCCATGCTATGATCCATAGTTGTAGAATGACGACTGCCCACCACACGGCGCGGTTTGCACGTAGTCGGTTGATCCAGTGTGGGGAGTAGATTGTTACGGAGTGGTGTGCAATGACCATGCTGTAGTTGACTGTGCCGCGGTAGTTGAGTTCGCGAATATGGGTGGAGAAAACATTGCGCATGGCGTTCGAGTCGAATCCGCCCAGTTCGCGACGGAGGGTGAATCTAGTAGTTGGGTGTTAGTCGGGTGATGTTGCAAACTAGGGTGACGGGAGCAACGTACGATTTCACAGGCGCTGGATCATTGCAGAATCGCTCGCACCAAAGGCGAAGATTCTTGCCCGCGACTGCTTGGTCTTGCTGGTCGCCACGCTCTTGGCCCAGGAGGGCATCGCTGTCTTCCGACAGATGAATTGCAGCCTTCTTAGGCGCCTTGTATGTGCGCGATCGGATGATTCCACCCCGATACGCAGGTTTCTGGTCCTCGTCGTCGCGCACCTCCACTGTCATCCAGTTGAGCGCCGCGCGTCCACCATCCCAGCCTGTCAGCAGGGTCTCTGCAAGATCGAGCCTGAAGTCGAAGTCTGTGACGGTACTGCTGTTCTTGTCTTTTTTATTATTGCTTGATTCGGTGTGCGTTCCTTTGATGTAGAGGAGAGGCCGCGGGGGAAGTTTTATCTGGGTGCTGATGGCGTCGAACAGCTGCTCGCTGTTCTGAGACAGCTGCGGTGCAAGAGTGAGCGCGACCTTGTCATCTGGTCTGATGTCTTTGGCGCCCGTGGGAACGTAGGCTGAGTCAATTAGACGGAGGGGTGGGATGGCGGGTTGGGAGGACTGGGAGGGCTCGAAGGGCTCGAAGGGCTCGGGATCGTCGGAGTACGGAGGAGGCGCGTCTTCGATGGAATGCAGGGAGTGTGACGATGACGCCACGTCTTTTTGAGGGCGACCCATGTTGTGACAGGGAATTTGATGAATACTTCAACTTTGAAAGAGACAGGGGACAAGGGGACAGGTTTTTCGTCAGCCTCGTCAGCCTCGCATCGACTGCCTAAGCCTTCCCAGGTTAGAATGGGGGCGATGTTTACAGTTGAGCCGCATACATCTGACAATCAACTTTCAATATTCAACTTTCAGTACTTTATTTGAATACCATTACTCTTCCATAAATATCACTATCTAATTATCTATCCAACATAACACTTCATCGACCCAAAAGGCCGAGGGTCCGTCGACTTGCGATTTTGGCAAACGCCGCCCCATCGCGCGCCGTAAGTCTGGCTAAGATCGTTGTAGTTATCGCACACCTCATTCGGACTGACAGTGCAGAGCCCGTTCGAAATCAGCCAAGAGTTGGGCGTCGTCAATTTGGTGTGATTGCAAGGACCCGAAGTAAGTCCACCGTTGGTCCACCATTGACACGAAACAGAAACGCCGTCGTAGCTATTGCCAATGTCCCAGCCCGGCAGAACTAAACAGTCACTGTCCTCGAGCTTCTTGTTGTAGCCGCGGAGGAGCATATACGAGGAGTCATTGCAATCATAGCCGGGATACATCTTCAGCGTCCAGCCGAACTCGACGGTCTCTATAGAGCCGGGTTTTGATGCGGAGCTCGTGGTCGTGCTTGAATATGCGCTAGTAGTGAATGTAGCCACGGCTGTGGTATCTTCCTCGGGGTGATAGTAGGTCAACGGAATGTCCAAGAAGTTGATCTCACTCGCTGTGGCAGGAGGCGCTACAGCAGTAACAGCGAGCTGCTTGTTATTTTGTGAGTTGGTGGCTTTTGCTACTTCAGCTGGAGCATCTTTCTTTGGAACGTTCTTAGTGGCTGATTTTCCCGTCTCACAGAAATCAGCACCAGTACCGCATTTGCCTGCTCCAGAACACTAGAAGCACGATCAGTACGAGTTCGCTGTATGGAAATCAGTCCAGACTTACACATTGACCAGCTGGGCATGGGTTCAGGGAAGAAACTTGGCTCCAGTCCGAGGGGCGCATAGAACCCGGGACTTGGGGTCCACAGACAGCTCCTTCGAAGGCGACTGGCATCGGAGGCTCGCCGGAGCTAAGGCACATCCTGCTTCCTTCTTGTATAGATTCGCATCCTTTCCAGTCCCAGGTGTCTTTGTTGAAGGCCTCGATATCGGCAACGCTGAGCTTGTATCCGTCGGCAATTTGCTGACAGGTGTGTCCGCCTCTCGCGGTATAGTCATAGCACAGAGGATCTGCTCCCTTGGGTGGAAGAGTCTGAGTGCCCGCCGAGCAGCAGACTGGTAGTCCAAAAGGCAAGGCAGAGCACGATACAGCCGGGTTGAATGTTGCGAAGTCCGCGGACGAGACTCCACACTTGGAAGCTAGACTTTCGCAGTTGTCTGCAGCACTGACAAGGATGGACCAGCAGATGGGATTGGAGCGGGCTTGAAGAGATACATTCTGTATAAAGTGAGTAGTTGCTCGAGATGGTACTCTAAGTTTCATTGCATACCTGAGCTCGAGTCGTCGCTAAAGCAGATGCCGACTGGATCAGAATGAAGGCGCACAGGACACGGAGGATGCTATTGTCGGAGAAGGCCATACTGCAAGAACTGATCTACAGTGCCTTCCTCGCAGCGTGACGCGTCACTAATATAAGAAGTATCAACCAGATGATTGAAAGTATCGAAACTCACGATACTACATGGTGGCGGCAAAGTCATTGATGCAAAGGGGTTCCCATGAAACACAGATATTCTGTTTGTGGTATACCGCAGGGTCCAGAGACATAGAAACCCGGGAGTTGGATTTGATGTGAAGAATGAAAAACTTCAGAGGGTTTACAAAAATAAATCTTCAAGGGTTCCCCGCCACTATCGACAAAGGATGCCATTGGCGATGGGTGATAACGTGACATTGAAAGCCCTTTGTCAACCAAGATCTCCTTCCCATTCCAAGCCGACAAAACAAAGACACAGATCTGTCTGTAAATCTGCATCCAGATCTTTTGCAAGTTGGGGAGTTTTGGCATCTAACCTTGGAAGCCGATGCCACCCCAAGTGTCATCTTGAACCCTTGCTTGAGTCTGAGACAAAGACACCAGATCTATTGATGCAAAGTTTAGCACAACCCAGTCACATATTGATCGGTTTTCATAGTAATCTGGAAAATCTCTGCCCGGGGATCTCTAGGTAAGTGTGGAAGATGTTCTAAATGCAGTCTTTCGAAACAAATCCCCCGAGGTCACACCCAAGCCATCCTGCGCCTCTCTCGGGCTTCTTTGAAGAATGACTCACTGGCCACCCGCCCAGGTGGACAGGCGAGAAACTTGGAAAGCCCCAGTTATTGATACCGACAAGAGTCCCGCTTTGATGCAAAGCCTGACTGTCTTCCAAGATTGTAAAATCTATCAAACGGCGGTTTTCTAGTATCTTACCATCTGCATGTGCGTCATCATGGAGGGCTACTCTCAAACCCTGGTGCGTGTCTGGTTAAGCAGACGTCCGCATATGACCTTGGAAATGCACCAGGTGCTCTGGGCCTCCATACTCCCATTAGATTCATGTGCTAATTTACTTTCAATATATTCCGTCGTGAGCGTGAATCAAGTACATACGACCACAGGGTGTGGAAAACAGGGCTTCCCGTCCGCTCAGCCGTACTTAAGCCACATCGTAGAAACTGACTCTTATCGCTCTGGCTTTTTGTGCTAGTAAATAACCGGCTAAATAAGTGCTTAAGTATATATCTATTACCTAATATAGCGGAGAAACCTTGAAACAGCTCACCGAGAGGTAATGTGATAGATAAATGAGCCTTGGATATAGCACTAGAATAACGATCTATTAGCTATGAGATGCATAAAGGTGTAGCCTTCTGTTATAGTCACTTGGTCTTTCCATAAGACTGCCGATTATATCTAGGGACTCATTGTTTCTATCTCCGGCCTTATCTAAGATGGAGTACTGGTTTCAGTATAGTTATTATCTCCAGAGCTGGATCATTCTATCCATAGCAACAATTCATTTCATGTTATTTATTGATTACTTCGAAGGTTCAAGGTTTGAGGTTATATCAAAAATCGTTAGATATCTATATAACCTACTTGATGGTCCTACTAGTATCATAAGTCCATAAGCGTAACACAAAGCCTCTATAATATAGTCTATATAACCTAGCCTAAATTCTATAGATAGTGTTGTGAGTCATATGCATTGGCACATGATTCTGTTCTATCGCTCCCTCAGTTCTGTCTCAGTACAGTGGTATTCGAAATTAGTTTAAACTCTAATCTCTCTTACTTCTTTCCCAACAAGCTCATCCTAGCCGTAAGAGACCATATCAAGATATTCTTCCGCAGATGTTGCGTTCGTCCTGGTTTCAAAGGGGGTGATATTTCTTGACAGTCCTCATATGTAAGATTGGTGTTGGATCTACTGCATCCCTTGTGTTATTGTAGACATGAAGAGGCTCACGTGAGTTATTTAACTATCGTTAATATCTTGAAGAGGCTCGTATTTGTTCAATCTTGTGACAAGCCCGTTTTCCGTGACATCATATATAGACACCATGTCATGCGCCAAAGAAACTCTGTTAGAACTGACTACAAAAACCAGATGTAACCTCGTTTATGCAGTAAAAGTATGAAATCATGACTTCCAAAAAATCCGCTAAACTTGCAGTCCTTATTGACGCTGACAATGCGCAATCTTCCATTGCAAGACAATTACTTGCGGAGGTCGGAAAATACGGCGAGGCTCACGTAAAGCGGGCATACGGGGACTGGACCAACCCTCAACTGAAAGGATGGAGCGATGTGCTGCCTAGAAATTCAATTGAGCCCATCCAGCAGTTTGCATACACCCACGGCAAAAATGCAACGGATTCAGCTATGATCATTGATGCGATGGACCTGTTAAGCTCGGACCGTTTCAATGGTTTCTGCCTCGTTTCTAGTGACAGCGACTTCACTCCACTGGTGACTCGAATTCGTGATTCTGGGCTGAAGGTATATGGGTTCGGGGAGCACAAGACGCCTAAAGCTTTCGTCTCCGCCTGCGATGAATTCATTTTCACTGAACACCTGAATCATCGTTCAGAGCGTAAAATAAATCCCAACGAGGTAGCCATGTCTGAGTCTCACGATCCCGCCCACAATGCCTCAGATAGTCTACTACAAAATTCGGCAGAGACGACTCTCCATAGAGATGAATGGACTCGGCTGTCTGACGTTGGCGAGCACCTTACGACACGTCACCCAGACTTCAGCCTTTCCACGCGCGGGTATGCCAAGCTCAGCGATCTTATTTCGGACTCCCCTCAATTTGATATTGAGGAACGGCCTTCTCAGCGTGATAAATCCCCAGAGCTCTTCGTACGACACCGGAGAACCTTAGCTGGAACTATGAAAATCTGATTATTTGAGCTCTATCAATAGTCGTGAATTTACTACTATGAAGACTGTGGAGGCTAGTGACAATCGATGTTATGTTTCAATTGGTGTTTGTTAATGAATTTTATTATGCCTGGAATGTGCAACTTATTCGGACCTCCCAGTAGTCTAGCTAGATTTAGTTTTCTCTTCTCTCCCTTTTCTCTTCTTCTCCTCAACCAATCAACCTCAGTTGAAGAAAACCCCCTTCCTTCCGATCCCTAGATCTAAGACAACTATTTCCTACTCTTTTCAAAGCACTGAATGAGTTTGATTTCTAAGACGATAAAATCAAGAATTGGTATGTGCCGCTGCCCTAGAAGCACTACTCCAATGAGACTTTCATCTTAATTCTCTAGGCAAAACTCAAAATTCTGAAGTGCAAATGGTATGCCCTGACTATCGAAAGAAACGAAATTGTTCTCAGAGAAACAAACGTATTCAGCACCAACTTGTTGAAGATTGAAATAAATGCAAAGTTGGCGGGAATATGTCCTAATAGCGTGCTTGAGGTGGGGCCCCAGGAAAGAAAGAGAGTGAGATTTGAGTTCAAACTGATTTCGAATATCACTGCAGCTAGATTTCTTCCTTCTTCTTCCTCCTTCCCTTTAGGATCGTGAATTTAGTCAATCTTCTACCCCTCTGGGCCCTTACGATACGGTAGCTATTTCCAACAGATGGGGATTGACCTACCATCATATTAGACGTACTTTTGTGTCCTAATTCCCTTAGGCCACTCAATGAGAACTTTGTGAGATGCAAACTGATTGGTAAGTTTTCCGAGTACAAAGATAACTCCAGTGGCGGTAAAAATATTATCATTGAGAAACGGCAGAATACTTTTAGGTATAGAGATAGAGGAGGGAGGATCTTTTATCCCTCTTTTCGGAGTCCGGTTGGTATCGTTTAATTATATTATTTTACTTTATTCTGTATGAGTTTTAGGAGGCTATAGACTCCTAATATTATTAGTACTAGAGTAAGGATTATAAAATAGAGTTGTTATTATATATAGGAAGAAGGAAGAGATAATTGAGTAAGATGAAATAAAGAAACCTATTAACTTTGGAAGAAGAAATAGGGTTATGTGATATAAAGTTATATCTATAGGTAACTTAAAGAAGAAGATCCTCTATCTTTAATAGTTTTACTAAGATTCCTATCCTATAGTTAGATAACCCTAGGATCTTGAGAGTATCTATAGATATAATATATAGTTATATACCCTAGTTTTCTTTTTACTCTTGCTCTAGAGCTCTTTCTTTCTTCTCTCTTAATTCTCTTTTATAGTTCTTTACGTATTTACTTCTATCTATATATTAGTAGTTTCTTCTTTCTTTCTTTCTTCTTCTAGCTAGTAGCCTTTATAGCTTCTATCTGTTAATTTTGTAAGAAAAGAACTTTAGAATATATATATATAGTAAAAAGAAATTAGTGATATATTTGATAGATAACATAAGGTAAATACATGATTATTCTTTTGATTCTAAGAGAGACCTTAGGAGATATTTTAAGAAAAGAAAGGTAAAGAGGGGAGAGTAAATTACTATATAGTGTGTACCTATCTATCTAGATACTGTATAGAGTATGGAGTATTATATATATATATATATCTATATAGGTACTTGTTTTTACTAATTAACTACCCCGAGGTCTGATATCTTGCTGAGCTGGTAATAGAGGCTGTGTGTAGATGTTAAGAGAGTAGTTATTTTAGAGTGAATACTCTAATCTAATAATAACTATCTACTATTCAACTGAGAAGGCTAGTGCAGTGGTTGGGTGACAGTAGGTGGTTTTTTGTCAGCTTATCACCCTGTTTATAGTGCACTCACCCTTGTCACCCCTAGTCATACAATATAAAAGCGGTGCTCACCTATTTCTTACCTTGGTGATACCCACCTGATTACTGGCTGTATTTAAGCCACATACCGGTGAGTTAGTAGTTGGGTGGGTGACCACTAGCGAATCCTCACTGTTGTATGTTTTTGCTTTCTCCTTTTTTGCTCAGGTAGCTTAATGACCCCGGGATTTAGTATCTCAGCTACAGATTGGAAAATAAGAAAAAGGCATTGCTAGGCAGAAGGACTATGGAAGCTTGATTGGCATATGCATCTCAGCACCTGCCCAGGTGGCAGAGCCTAAATATCAACTGTCCGCGGCATGGCAGGTTGGTTTTACCTACTACGAATATATCTGGGGCGAAGTATGGTCACCGGAACGTCTTGCTAGCTGCTTTAATTGTGAAGTTTGGTCCCATCGGAGGTTGATATGTAGCTGATGAGACTACCATGAATCAAGATTGGACAAGGCGTAAGCACTGATCCATAGCTCCACCTACCAAGAGCGTTGGACATTACCTAGGGAGAGTGCGTCCCTACTTCTCAGCAGGATAAACGACGATGCGATCCAAGTCCGCACCCTTGTAGTCAACCCCGTTATATAATCCACCAATCGTGATCGTGTTCTTCTTCCCCTTCTTTAAAGTGAGTTTCAATGGAGTGGAGAGGATGATACCCTTGTGGGTGTCTCTTTGATACAAGGTTTGCAGGCTTGATGCCTCTCCGTTCACGATCACGCTGCTGATGCGGCGCAGCTGCCACGAGCCACCAATACGGTCGGGGGAGCCACCGGCTGAAATGAATTAGATCTCAAACGTATATGGAGGGGTTGGTATTACTCACGTTGGTCACCGAAGCCCATATCATCGGTGTCTAATGATGTTGTTAGAAAAGTATCAGGAAGAAGCTGTTATCATCTTACTTTGGTAGTAAAAAGACACCCATTGTGGCTTTCCAGATCCTTCAATATTTTCAAAGGTGACAGTGCTGCTGTTGCCGTAGATTCCTGTCAAGATTATGCCATCCGTGCCGAAATTCTGTCCAATGTGTTAGTCTACCTCATTTTATGAACTGGATCTGAGTATACTGACAGCTTCTTGCTTGTAAGCGTCACCGATCGCCTTCGCATTCTTGGCAGGGTAAGTGGTTCCCTTGATGGATTTCCATTCACCCGTTTTCCTAGTTGGGTCAGTTTTTCAATGCCAATGAAGAAATATGATGCGTGTACGAACACGTTGAGATCATAGACATCATGCCATTCCAACTCCAGTGTCTTGGCATTTTCGTCTGTCTTGATTGGAAGCCATATGTAGCGACTGTCCCAAACAGAGTTTGAGTCCCACTGATCTCCAATGTAAAGATAAGTGGTCTTTTTGCTTCCTTCGATTCTGAGTGTGAAGCCGGATTGCGAGTTGAAAGTTCTTGTGTTGAGAGGCGACACGATGAATGGTTGAGACCACGGACCCTTCAGCGAGTCGGCACGGAATGCCACCACGTCTGGAGACTAAGTTAGGAAATGATTCCTTCTCGGGTTGAGCGCACTCACTGTTTGGCCTATATCCAGTCTTGTGACTCATCAGTGCCCAGTAGCTTTTCTCAGTCTGCATGATCGTAGGCGCTTCAAGATCAAATTTGGGGAAACGATACACCACGTCTTCGAGAGAGGTGAGGTTGTCATTCATGCTCGCGATGTAAACATCCCGCCCGTCGACACTGTCGCCGTTGGAGTAGAGGGCATATGAACGACCATCCTTGTAATCGTTAAACAAGCCAAAGTCCTGAGACCAGTTTCCAAGCGGTGCGGTTGCGTCCACGAATGTGTAAGGGCCGCTGATGTTGGGTGAAACGGCGTGACCTTGAAGGAGAAGGCCGTACTTGGAGTTGTCGGCATGCCACCACATCTGTCAAGTGAGGTTAGATTGAGATCTCAGCATCCGCAGGTGAGAGCTGCTCCATACGTGATAATCTTCAGTCTCCGCACTGTAGGCGACCTTAGGCCGTTGGATCACGTTGCTGGTCGAAATGTAGGGATGGCCCTCAACGGGGGCTGGTTTTGTTGTCAATCTTAGTTCATCTTCGTCGTAGGAACTGGAGAAGAGTTTGAAATTCTGGAAAGGGAAAACATACCCAACGCCAATCCCCCCGGAGTCCAAACACTTAGATCTTCGGAGCTGTAAACGGAAACACCACCACCTTCCGGATGCTCCTCCGTTTTATATTCACCAAACCACCAGAACAGGCCAGACTTCTTGTCAAAGGTAATTCCGGCTCCGTGGGCATTAATCACCGATCCATTGGTATCTTGCCACCTGCCGCCGGGTACGATATATTTACTTGCTACCGGGGTAGCCAAAAGGCCGGCCCAAACACAAGCCAAAACCCGCATTGTAGTCTTCTCAATACCCTGGATTGAATCTTCAGAGTCTCCGTTCTACATTAATTCTTTAGGGTCCGTTTTATAGCATATCCCCTAGTCGGCGTCTGCTATACCGATACTGCGGGGTAGATGGAAGTCTTGAAATTACTCGTCTTGGCAGTTCTGGTCGCTTAAATTTGAGAAAAAATTCAGCTCCCTTCTTCCAAGGTTGGTACATTTATTTTGTTGCGAGCGCTCCCTGGTTGCTTGGCCATGATAGTGGCGTGGAAATTTAAGGGAAGATCCCAAGGTCTCGCCATGTTTATACAATCTGCTGCCACCCGCCGAGCAAGGTAACCTCCTTCCAAGGTTCCAAGTTTGTGTTGCGTTTCCCTCTCCTTTCATTTCGTTCTTGGGTGATTTGCCAAGGGAGGTCTGTGAATTAATGTGGCCACTCTTATATAGCTTCGGGTAAAGGCTGAGGGAAGATTTAGCGCATCAAGTGAGAAAGAAGAAAACGTCCTGACAGCGCAGAATCCATCAGTCATCATTTGCACCTATCCCCTACCTGAAAAATGGCTCCCGGGCTGTCACCAAACTATACTACCACAAGAGCCTCCCGAGGTCTGGTCTCTCGATTCTGAAGGCTGAAGATTCACTGCAACCTGGAATTTATCCGAAAGGGCCTTGGCGTGAGTACAGCATAATTAATTATATGCCGTGACCAGCTTGAGCTTCAGGGTCTTAACCCAAATAGGCAATGGATTTTGATTGGTGCAACAACATGTGCCATGTTTAGATGTCGGAAACACTGTAACTCTGTTGATGCCAAGCCACTTCGCATGGGCATCATCGTCGACCCCTCAGTTACAGTCGGAGGATGATATACCGATGAAATGAAAGAAGCTAAATCGTACGATATTAAATTACTTGGAGAGACAGCCAAGCTTTATGCGATCAGCTATTCTAGGTAAGACTCCACAATGCGTTTCCACTCCACTGTCGCCCTGGCGCCATAAGTACTAGTGTTCAATGTACTAATTGCAACAATCAACCGAAGTGAAGGCTCAATCAAAAGCAGCGAGGGTAATCTCTAATTCTATAATGGACTCAGGATCGCGATGGGAAGTATCGGGCAGTACAAGAACGAATTCGAGACGATCGAAAGAGCGGCCGGCTGTTGAGAACATCCAATTCAACAATATCATACTAAAGCCAACGAAACACACACGCACTGAAATTGAAAATCTGCTTCCTAACCTGGCAGCTGGCCGGACTATATCCACCTGAGCACCCTGTGCTGTCATCTGAATGTCCGCATTCCAGTCAGCTATCCGTGAGACATGTGCACAAAGGTTGTGTCTAGGCAGTCACAGCCTTCTGCTTCCGCACGACCGGGAAGTCCCAAGATCCGTTCTTGAGCTCATCTTTAGGCGCATAAAATCGCACTTCAAGCCACGTCAGCAAGTTCTGCGAACAAGAAAAGGAACATTTCACTCACGCGTCAAGTCAAATTCACCACCACCCGCAGGCGCAGGCAACCAGCTTCAAAGCGTTAGTCGACTCTCGGATCTTTTTTCCTCAAGGAAAAACTTACTTGGAGGTCCAATTCTGCGGCGGCTCAATATCAACCGGCTGCACTAAGACCTGGAACTCGGCTTGCTCCCCAGTGTTGTTTCCGTAGACAGGGGTACCATCAGCGAAAGTCAGTCCAGATCGATCACTGACTGAATACTGGTCCAGGGGGTTATCAATCAGGTATTTCTCGGAATTGTACGCCGTCAGGCTCCAGAACCCTCTCTCCATCACCGGTGGCTTTGCGCTGAATGTGAAGACGTACGCCTCATCAGCGGCTAGCTTAAGGGTGTCTCCATCACCTGCGTACATAGGGTACAGCGACTCTTCCGCGGTCAGAGCAAGGTAGCCCCAGTTTGCCATGAACGCACGCATGTCATAGTTGGTGGCATAGTCACCCTGTGCGGTGGAAGTGATCATCTGCCAATGATTGGTAAGATTCATGACATTTTGAGGCTGACTGAATGCCACCAGAATCTCCTTCGCGGCACTCTGGGCGACAGTGGTCAGGTTGCGGACCTGGGGTTTGTAATGACCGTTATCGATTCCGGCTGCCTTGAGCATGCGGTTGACGTGCGGGAGATCGGAGATGTCGCGGGGTGGGTTGTGGGGCGCGAATCGTGCGAGCATTTGCATAGTCCTGGTCGGCAGGTCCTTGGAGTATGCGGGCGAGTTGAGCATACTGGGCGTCAGTCGTGGGGCAGTGGCATCTCCTAGGCGCCTGCGGGAGGCCAAGTGGATGGAAGACCTGTTCTGCAGCTTGTGGATCGCGTCAAGGTCGGTGCTGTTGTTCATGACTTCGAATCGGGTAATCATCTGTCCGTAGGGTGTTGGGGCGTTGATGAATCCGTCGTAGCCATCGCAGGTGTTGTCGGCGCGCTTGTTGGCAATGTGGCTGCAAAGATGCAAACCTATTTCTTTGCTCTTGCTTGGGTCGTAAAGAACGAGATACTTCCCAGCTGTGCCGTTGGTGGTTGAGCCAATGTTGGCATAGTTGTTTCCATACCTAGGATCACGGTCAGGACGCCTGCTAGTTTGTCGAAAAGTACACAAACTATGACCACTCACGTATCGTATAAGGGATAGTTCCAGTATCGATCACCATCAATGGAAGGAATAGTAATGACGATGTCACTATGAGACAAATCGATGGCAGCAGACGAGTACAGCGTGTCAACGTTTGGACGCACGACGCTCTGGTCTGCTGGTTTAGTGAGCTCCCTGGAATGATAGTACTTGTTGGTCGCATTGACCATCGATATGATGTCGCCAGCGGATTTGCCAAAGGGGAGCAATGGAACTCCATACTAAAGCTTCGTCAGCGTATGGCAAAATCTTCATGGAGCAAAGGGTAGACCATACAATCAGGGAGAACTGAGTAGCTTCATGAGCAGTAGTATCGCTGCCGTTGAGCGGTGCAGCGCTGGCGACCGTCGCCAGTAGCGTCGTTGCAGTAATGAGATTCAGATGCATCTTACGATTGAGCTTCGTGGTTTGAATGAGATGTGTGATGTCCTTCATAACTGCGAGGCATTCTCAGTATTTATATGATGAAGCATCATACAAAATATGATGTCAATGAGGCAGTGGTCCGGCCAAGCACGCTGCCTCCATGATCTGCAAGGCCGCCTGCGCCTCAATGTGAACTCGTCCCCTATATTGCTGTCTCTGATTCGGCGACATGGGTATGGCTTGCGAGATTCGCGCCGATCAGATATCCGAGAGACAAAGTGGGGGCAGCTTATTCTCGTGGGGCCGAAGTGTGTAAATTACGGGTTTTGCGAGCTGTTTTGGGGGCCACAGTAGCGCCTTGGCGTTACGCTGATCTTCTCGGCCTCTAAAGCAAACATTCGAAAGAGTAACAGTTGCAGAGTCGTCAGGCATGGCCTCAGCTATAGTTAAATTTGGAGATAACCAGTTCACTGTGAAACACACCCCAAGTCGCTTTTTTTGTGGTAGCCCTCACCCCGAGCTAATCCGAACTTCTTCAGGTCCATTTTTCCCGATATAAAATACTCCTACATCGAGTTCAATATTGCATTCTTATATGGGGATGGACATGAACCATGCTGAAAATAAACACAGGATTAATTCAAACCCTATCTATTGTGAATTCCTAGCTGTCAACTGGTGATAAATCCAACGTAGCTCCTTTCAAGATATCGTGAAGCAAATTAGAACAGAAATGCTATGAGAAATCCTCCCATTCAACCTCCCCCGGATAGGCCAGCGGCTCAAGCGATCCTTCCGACGACAAGATCTGACCGGCTTCACACTTGGTAAACGAGACTGAATTGGTCTCATAGCTCTTCTCGTAAAACTCATCGTACTTGGGATCCAGGGCTTCATCCAGATTCTTCACGTTGCCTTGTGGGTGAAGGACAGCCCATGGCTCAATGCAGTCTTTTGCAACACAGGTCTTGAGTACCATTAGAAGTGCATCAAGCCGATGAGTGATCTTCTTGAGGTCAGAAGTAGAATCGGCCCGTTTTTCCTGGTCTTTAAACGAGGAGGAGAATAGATTGTTCATCTGGTAAGGGTCGGCCTAGGATAGTTCCAAGGTTAGCGACATAATCTCAGAAGCAATGGCAGGGGTGCGTACAGTCAAGTTATACAATTCATGCTCGTTGTTGCAGAATACAGAGTAGTAAAGATTGTACTCTTTCCCGACCAGTCGCAATGCTTTGTACGTATTCTCAGGGTTTTGCTTGGCTGCACAGCTCGTTAGCACTCTCTCAAGACTTTCCACATGCATTGAACTTACTCCCTGCGGCCAATGGGTTTCCATACATTCCCTCGGAGTTCACCGTCCCCCAGTGCTCCACATTGACATGTTCGTGCCTTGTACTGACGGCATCCTCGATACCTGATCTTGTGAGCGGAATAGGCATTCCATCAAAGTCTTCACGCAGGTCAATGCCCAACATGTCAAAAAATGTCGGTGCAAGGTCCGTATGCGTCGTCACAATTTCCGTTGTCTCGCCTTGTGGAACTCCAGGTCCGCGAATTATCAATGGAACGTTAATGTCTTCTTCGAAGCCGCATCGCTTTCCTGGCTGCAGACGGTGCTGGCCGATGTGAAACCCATTGTCAGACGAATAAACAACGTATGTGTTCTCAAGAATCCCCAAATCCTCAAGTTTCTTGAAAACTCCGTCAACCATTTCGTCGACAGCTTGGAGCGCTCGAAGACGGTTGCGGTAAAATTCGTCATTGTAGTCAACTTCGGTCTGATTCTGCTGCGGGAGTTGTGCAATCCAGCTTAAACCGCTTGGCTTGAACGAGCTATTGTCAGTACAAAGCTCATGATCTCTCGTGACGGACTTGACATACCGAATCAGGATTGAAGTTTGGAGTCCGGGGAACAACAACATCCGAGAACAGGGACTTGTGTCGCTCATCAGGAATCGGGTCCCCAGAAGTATGTGAGACATTTGTTCCAGCTATATTCACATCAACATTTGCATGCGGAGCGATCGGTGCTAAAGCCACGAAAAAAGGAGAGTCCGAGCGAGCCCCTTCTTCGATGTACGCATATGCCTTCTCTGCAAGAAGATCAGTGCTGTATTGCCCAGCGGCGCTTTTTGGTGGGCTTTGGTCGCGTTGCCAGACACTTTTCAGGTAGCTGTATGTGTATGGGTCTAGAAGAAAATCCGAAGATGTCCACCCTGCTGGAAAGGGCTTGTTGTAGTTGAGAACGTGGTGGAAATTCATCAACTTTCCTGTGTAGTAGGTGTTGTATCCGGATTGTTGAAGCCAGATGGGGAGGTAATTTTGATTCAGGTCTTGTTCGATAAATTGTCGGTATCCCCCTATTAAGAGTTAGCGCTTGCGGCTTCAAGATTGTTGAAGGTGACATACCATAAGGTGGCTCAACATCAGTAACATTCGTGTTGTGGGCAGCTTTGCCGGTCAACAGGCTCACTCGAGAAGGGCAACATAGTGCACTAGGTATTGTCAGCAGATGAGAACAGGTATTCAATCGAAGCATAACTTACATTGTACAGTAATGCTTTTGATAGTAAGTCCCCTGGTCAATCAAATGTTTCTGGACATTTGGCATGTAAGACAACGAGTCCATGTGCAAATCTTGGTCGTCTGTTAAAATGAAAACAACATTGGGCTTTTTAGCGCTAACAGCCAAGACTGATGCCGCTATCAATAGCGCCTGTAACATTCCGAACAAGGTCATCATTGCCCAGGTGTGCTTATGCAGAGGATAGCAGCAGATAATAAGAATACACTTGATTGAAATCGATCAAAGGTTGGGCTAGAGGCTATTTTATATTAGCGATAGTCTAAATAATCGTAATCAAAAGCTCCATGAAAATATGCGGGACATGGGCAGGCTCGCAAGCGAAATATTCATTCGTACAATACCGTACATGGACCTTGCGAGCGCCTTGACATGACACTTCAAGGGAGTGGAACTCAACGCAACTTGAAACTATCTCAGAAATGGAAATGATTAGCCGCTGCTTCGGTCATTCTTCACTCGAGATTGCGGCGTCGTTTGGAGTAGATTCGGGGTTGTCTGTACTATTGCATAGCCACAGCGTAATACGGGGCAATCGAAGATCATCTCGCAAGCCACTTTAACATCATTGTAAGAGATTTCACAGGTAGAAGTACTATTATGGTGCGACGAAATCCGAATTGCTTGTTGAATTTATGTTTGTGGCGTTTGCTCTCCTTCTTCCGAGCGCTTTCTACTTTCATCGCTTCTCTCAGTCATCATTCAGTTGACTTTATCGCATCTACTACATCCATTCGTCCAGTACAGGCTGGATCATGACCTCTCCATGTTTGTCATCCATTCCACCTGATTCCAACAAAAACTCCATCTCGTTACTCTGATACACGCGACTCCTCACCGCCATCGCCAGCGTGGAAGCCTGCTTCACGCCCATTTGGGTAGACAAGAAGTCCAACCGACGAGCTACCCAAAGCTTCTGTGTCGGCTTCAACCCATCCACAATGCCGGCTGTGTACAGAGGCCATGTGACATTACAGGCCGACATTTTTCGCGGATGTCGACCATCTGGAAAGCCTTCCTTTGGGTACCGAAGCTCGTCGGAGCCCCGAACGGAATATCCCAAGTGGTAGGACATCGAGGCGCATATTTCGCTAGCAGAAGAAAGGATCTGCACGTGCGCTGCTTCAATTCTCATACTGAGCTCGGTGAGGGAGAGTGATATTGAGTCGTTGAAAACAGCGGGTGTGATCAAATTATACGCCCACAGAAGCAGGCCGTTGGCGAAGATGCGTACAGCTCGATAATGCGCCCACGCATTGGCTGCAGGGTATGAATTATATACGAGGGCTGTCGATGACCAAGGATCGACTGCCTCTGGGGAAAGCTGAACGGTCTCGGGCGCGTGGTCTGCGGGTATCATTTGTGGCCAACGAGAAACGTCCTTCTCGACTTCATGAATGCTTTTGATCACTCTTTTCAGCATGCTTACGGTCTCTCCCGTAATATTACTATCTTCGACTTTGCGAAGAAGTAATTGGGCCTCAAGAAGCTTGCATGTGGCCGGGTGAAGGAGTCGTCGCGGGACCACAGGGCCCTTCGCGGTGGGCGCTGCATCATATAGCTTGCGCAACTCGGATACTGCAAGCGGGAAACTGTCGTCTGAATTGTGGAAAGTATTTCGTTGAGAGGTGTACATCTAACTTGAGGTCAGCCGAAGATTGAGAAGCATCTAATGATCAATCATACTAGACGTGTGACAAAGGCCCCATACAGCCTCTTCGTGGTGATATCGTTGTTATTTTCGACAGACTCATCTTTCATCAAAGCCATTGCCCCACGGAAGTGTGGATTTAGCGGATCTATGTGCTGGGGGTTGGCTAGGTCCTGAGCGGCCGATTAACAAGTTATGTTCAAGCCAGGCCTCTGTCCACACTCCAGGGCTCTTTCCATGAGTGTTCTACTTACCTCGTACATGCTCAGTATCAAAGTGGCGAGGATGACCTCTTTTTTTCTTCTTGCGTCTCTTTGGCGAATTACAAGTCGTGTCAATTTGAGGGCCTGCCCATAGTTCTCACTTGCATCGCCCATGGTCCTTGTATCATCATTGCCTTGGGATACGAACGCCAGGAGGAGAGCCGACAAAGCCGAATAAAGTGGCGAGGATGGTGGCAACGTCTCACAAACACTGGGCAGACAAGTTAAGCACCCATCGTACACGCCGTCTATTTGTGGAAGACGAGCAACATGAGAGAACAGACGATGGAGATTGACCTGATTCAGGCTCAAGCGAGGAAAACTTGAAAGACTGTCCAGCAGCGGTGTGACACAGGCGCCTGGAGCCACACAGTTGGGCACATTATTCTGATCTCCGGACTTGAATAACGCAAAGTCTAGAGTAGGCATAGAGGGCTTCAAATTCTCGGAGGTTTTCCAAATGGCTAAAGCCTTCCGCGTGCCGTCATCAAGCATGCGATACCCTAGACACGGACGCTTGGCCTTCGCACACCGCAAACATTCGGGTTTTGCCTCGTCGCACTTATGGATGGTCAGATTTCGCGATTGAGAGCCGGTGGAGAGTGCTTACTTTGACCTTACGAGCGCGGCATGTATCGCATCCTCGGCTGGGATGGCCTGGGTAAACCATGTCTTCGGTATCGCAGTATGTGGGGCAAAAGAATGACTGATTGACACTAGCTTTACTGTTGATTTGCCTTTGGTGAATATTGTCAAGACAGGTGATCTCGAAACATCCAACAGCAGCGCCGCGACCCAATACGGGGCTGGACCCTGAGTTCAAACACTCAAGCCTGTTGAGGATTTCAAGCTTGAATTGGCGTGCTCCTCGATAAAGAAAAGCAATCAAATATCATCAGAAGGATTGAATCAAGGTACGAGATGGCTGAGTTTTCAGATTGATAGGGGCTCCCAGGCTTCGCGGGGGCTGAGTCTGACAAACGCCGATCACTGCAATCTCCAGGGCTTGGTCTTCCCAGTATGACGACACGAGATGACCTCGAGCGAGGAGCTATTCCGCATAATGAAGATTCCACGGTCGCGCACCTGTTAGAACTCACAGTGCTTATCGCTTTCTTGGATACATCACGTCCAAAGATCCATCCAAAGAGACATTCATGGTCTTCCAGGATATGGCCATTTCTTCTTTCTCCTTGTGGAGATTGCGATGCTGATTTTCAGGCTTGGAAAATTACCGTTGGCCCCCAACTTTTAGGCGTCCCCATCATGAACGCCAAGGCCGCTCATGGCCTAATGCAGCCTTAGCCTTGCAGATCTGCACTTTAAGCATAGTATCAATATCCCCCTGAAGACCCCAATATAACATACACGGAGTATCATGGCTTCTGGATGCGTACCTACTCCGTACGGAGTACGGACTTATCGAATCATTGGCTCGTTGGGCGATGTTAGAACTCGAATCACACGGCCCATGTCCCAATTCACTAACAGTATTCCGAAACTTCAGATACTCAGGTTATGGCTCAAAGCCTCTTTGAATACGAACTCGAACGGTTGGGTCCCAAGTGAGGTCTGGGATGCTGCGAAAGATGCGCATTTTGCTGCCTTTGATTAAAAAAAAATACCATCAGCACGGGGATTCAAGGCCTGTGGTAAAATCACGACGGTTGTTAAAACAGAATCTTGAGAGAATGTTGGTCATTCGATGATAGATCCATGGATGAAACCCGGCACCCGGGTACTAAAGAATGTACGGAGTACGCCCGGGCGCCGTCCCCGGGGGCGCCACTCCAGATGTCATCCTCGCCGCAGATCATGATATGATGGAGGGATGTTGTCTTCGAGGTCTGAATATCACCCAGGTCTTGTATCAAGTCGAGTCACTTCCATCCTCTTTCTAACGCTCCTCCCGAGGTCATGCCTACATAGAAGTCCGTCACTGTGTAGGGAAGTTGTTTCCGCGATCAACTTGCTGGCTCATAGTATTAAAATAACATTTTTTTACAGTCTGACATCCCCTGGGACGATAGCTCAGTTGGGAGAGCGTGCGACTGAAGTTCGCAAGGTCGCTGGTTCAATCCCGGCTCGTCCCACATTTTTGTTCACTTTTAGAAGTGGTGTGTGTATCCACGGAATCCGCGGGCACTTGTGGCTTTAAGAATTCCAAGGTGGGTGGGTGGGTACCCTGTACACGGTGGAAGATTCCCTCGGTCGACACACGAAGTACGGAGTACGGCAGGCAGTATTCAATGGTCAAGGAGCCCCTTCTCTTTCCAAGGTTATGGAAACGTGCACCTGGCACCTTATCGGGTTTATAGCAGTATCCATGGATTGTAATGATATTCAATTTATTTCATAAAATTTACCTCGTGCCCTGGCCTCCAGATGTCTCCAGGCTAAAGTGCTACCTACATACATAGGTAGGTAGGTGCTTAGCTTATGTACATGGTAAGATTGAATCAGGGCTAGATACCTACGGAGTACATATATGTAATCTGAAAACTAGAATGTGTCGCGGCTGACAGAACAAGACATTATTGTAGTATAACTACTCCGTAGGTAGTATTTATTACCTAGTCCACGGTGTAGCGGGGAAACTGCGCAATGTGATACCTCCATCCATCCATGGATAGGTAGATCCTGAGGTCAACAAGCGGTCTATACTCGACACTCAGCATCACCTAGGTACCTACCTACCTAGGTAGGTACATAGGTAGGTAGGTATGGCTATAAATATACATAGTACTACATAAACTGACCCCGCGCGGGTTTAGCATTCCAGAGATGGGGCCTTTCAGCTTTTAAGGTTCTTTGCCATCCCATGCTCTCCTCTCACCTCCCTCGGTCATGGGCCCTGCCCTCCCACCGTCCTGTCTGCTGCGTCAGACCGCCATCGCGCTCTTTCAATTTCAAAGGTTCACTAGGTATAATCTACTACGGATCTCGAAAGCCGGGGGTATTTTGCTTTGCTTCGCTCCGCACGGATTCAAGCCATTTGAGTTTGGGAATTGCTCAGGGCACCCACGGATTGCTCAGGGCACCCACGCTAGTGCCACTTTCCAAGTGGCCGCTATTGTCAACTCCTGATTTCGCTTTAAAACTGGTATTCCCATAGTAAATGGAAATACACAGCCCTGAGTCTTACTACATATTTACATAATCTAGGTGATTCATCAAACCTTGGAAGCGCTAAGACTCGGGGCTGTGTATTTTAAATACTATAAGAGAACCAGTATTAGAGTGAAATCGGGAGTTAACAATAGCGGCCATTGTGGAAAATGGCACTAGCGTGGGCGCCCTTAGTCGTTCCCTTGAGTTTATGAAATTAGTGTATAAAGCTAGGGGCGGTAGGGTGCTTTGCTTTGCGAAGTCGACAGACCGGCCCCGGGGTGGTTATTTAAGGCCTCAAAAGACGCCCATGTCAGTGGATACCTGGCGAGCGAGATCTAGTCGGAATTGCGATCGTCCATTGCCGTTGGGACTCTTCCCGTAATGACATGCGTGCGAATTAGGGATACCTAGTACTAAAGTTCATTGGAGAAATGCTGTTATTGATGAAAGAGCTGTAAGGTTTCCAAGGTTAGTTCAGTGTAATGTTCCATGGTCATGAATCATGGATGTGTCACAATGTCATGTGATAGCTACTACTGATCTCGGGGGCCTGTGGCCTCCAGGAAGTCATGCGGAGTGAAGAGAAACATCCATGATTGTAGTTGAGCAGGGCCAAAATTTGTTGTCTAATCGGGCTCCGAGGGGGGGTCCCTCCCCTACCTCTACGCCCCGGAGTATTCTGCCGTTTCTCAGCGAACGTTTTTTACCGCCCTAAATGGCAGAATTCCTATGAATTCTGAGCCCACAACGAAAAGAGTTGTCACGTGATGGGGCAGGGAAAGACGATTCTATGATACTACTCCGTATAATGCTTCGCTTCGCTCCGCAATTACGGTACCTTGTAGATACCTACCTAGGTAGGTAATTGGTTGGTTGGTTTTGAGATGGTGAATCCATCCTGCTTCCAAGGTTGCTATACGGAGTAGTACCTCCAGGATTCCCCTACCTACCTAGGTAGGTGTACCTTCATCTTCTTCCTTCCCAATCCTTAGTTTTCTATATGAATGCACTCCGAGTTCCCCCTTCCGAATCTGGATTCCCACGACATTCAGATCATGTTTTCGATGGAACAGTGTACAGCAACTCCAAATTTCCCTCTATGTATTCAAATTTGACATCCGATATTACATAATGGGACGATAGCTCAGTTGGGAGAGCGTGCGACTGAAGTTCGCAAGGTCGCTGGTTCAATCCCGGCTCGTCCCAAATTTTTTCTATGGAGTGTGCACTACCTACCTAGGTAGGTACAGTCGTAGGTACGTGCTGAGCATATGTTCATACCATATACATCCCAGTTTTTTTTTTTTTCAGTCAGGAGCTCATGTTCCATCCCGCCGCGGAACTCTACTCGGAATTCTATCGGATAACAAAAATACTACAGAGCACTCTCCATCCTAAGTTTACCTAGGTACTGTTGTACCTTTACTTCTCACCCCACACTACTGCTTGATATAGCCTACACAGTGATTTATTTCAGATTTATAGCACTGATACAGCAACTATATAATTATATTCATAATGTACCTAGGTACCTATCTAGTAGTGAGCTTAGAACCTTGGGAGTAAAAGGGTATAGGTAGTACTCCCTGGTGGTTTACCTGAATCCATGCATATATATACTCCGAACAGGTGGCCGAGTGGATCAACAAGTAAAATTGCAGTACTAGTAGTTAGGTAGTTACCGGCTTAGGGCGCTCTCCCTACGTAGGCCAAGTGTTAAGCATAAGAGATCCTTGCTCCGGTGCGTAGCCCATCGTGGTGCACAACCCAGCATGGGTGCACGACCAACCTCGGGGGAATTGAATGGTTGACCAGTGTGTGATATACCCGGGTGAAAAACGGAATTTAAGATAACCTTGGAATCTCAGTTGTGAGATTATACCTACGTAATAGCTCGATAGTATAACGATACCTAGGTATAACTATACTTTTGCCTCGGTCACATACTCCAGGACTATGCAATACCAATACCCACTAGGTAGGCTGCGCACCACTATTTGCAGGCTTATCCTTTACAGCCCCTTTATAAGAAAGTTATATATTGCAAAAATACGAGGTAGAACCTTGAATACCTGGGGATGCCTATTATGAACACAATATCAGCTATCCAAGAGCCATAGAACAGATTCTATAGGTAGGGCCATATTTGCTATCCAATATATAAACTAGCCATTAGTTATCTTAAACAAACTTGCAGCAATGTATCTACGGAGTAATCCTATCCATAACAGACCACAGATGAAGTCTGACCTGCAGCCTGGAGGTAGTATAATGATAGGGTGCTACTATCCTAAGGTTAGGAATAGGAATCTTGGAAGTTGGGATCTTGAAAATATCAAAGGTAGTAGACCGCCGGGATTGCAGAATATTTTCTACAATCCGGAATATCTTCTGAAGATTCCGAATACTAATTTCGTATAATACGGTTAAATAGATGAATACTATGGTTTAGAATATACTGAATTGTAGTTGGATATTGCGCGAGGCTCCATACTAGAGATCTACCACATTGCTCAGGTATTGACAAAACAACGCACTATCTACCATGAAATATCAGAATACCGTGCATTGACCAGGATTCTACGGTATTGGGAAACCCCCTAAGGTCGGCATCTCCAGGGCTAAGCAATATCAGTCATGTGATCAGTCATGTTGTCCTGAGGTTGCAAGGTTCAGGGCCACTTCTTAAAATAGCTGAATTCTTTTTTAAGCTCATAATTATTTTATCAGATAGAGTTTTCACAGTCTGGGACGATAGCTCAGTTGGGAGAGCGTGCGACTGAAGTTCGCAAGGTCGCTGGTTCAATCCCGGCTCGTCCCATTTTTTTTGCTATTCATTGTCACTATGGAGTACCTTAATTGTGACTATTCAGCTCATTCATACCGCCCGGCGGTATGAATGAGCCAGGGTAATCTCCCACCAAGGTAGAATCGCCCACGATTCCAACTTTCAACATTGAAATTCATTTTTTACCCCTAATACCATACATTTCGATATATAAGCTTCTGCTCTTCTTTTCGGACGTTTTTAGACATGTTTGTCAGCCCGGGGGGCTGTTGGTGAGCTGACTAGTCACAATTATACGGAGCCCTGGAGTACCTAGGCAGTTGGCTACCTAGGTAGGTAACTAACTATCAAGTACTCCGTACAGTTATGTGTAATTAAATCCCTTCTGTACCTAGGTATGGTCTACCTAGGGTAGACGGAAACAGCGCCGCCATATGGCCTCGGAAATCAGTGAGACATGTAGAGTATCTTGGGTCGCAGCTCCACTGCCCACACATATCAAGCAATTACACACTCCTTCACGGATCAGCTTCTGTTTCCTGTGATAAAGTAGCTCCGTAGGCCTGATACAGTACCCACCACTACCCGCAGGGCCATAGTGTCCCTCCCTGTTATCCCGAGGTCCTGCGGCTCCTGCCTAGTCCGTCAGACCGCCATTGCGTTTTTCCTATTACACAAGGCAAGATTTGTGGACCTCGGGATGGAATCAGTGGTAGGTGGGGACATTTATGTTCTCAAAACGACACAGTGCTTTTAAAGTTGAAGGAACCCTGATACCTACCTACCTCTAATTTGAGCACAGCTCCCTGGCGGCCTGACAGAGCAGACATGACGATGGGAGGGCTATTACCCCGAGGGTAGTGGTGGCTACTGTGGCAAACCTAGAGACCCATGCTAGAAAACAGAGGCTCAACCATGAAGGAGTGAGTGTATGATTCGAGGTTGACGAATGCTGTTCTTACCGACTTAATGCCTAGTCGGGATACCCAGGTCCCATTTTGATGCTTGAGGCATTTTTATACTATTACCTAGGTACCTAGGTAGGTATTCAGGCGCCCAGGTGAATGAATCTTCGAAATCTTGAAACATTCGTGTAAGGGATCTAGGTTTGGGGCAGTCTCTCCGCGTAGGCCAAAACTTAGGTAGAAGACCACTACAATCTCTCGACTGAGAGATTATCCCAAACCCCGCATTATATACTAAGCACCACTCTACACCTGCAGTCGCACTTCATGCTCCGGAACTCTAGGCTGCGCACTTATAGTTGCAAGGTTATCCTTCACAATTTGAAACTCTGTATGAGGCTCCAATCGTGTATTCTTGAAACGTGGGGGATTGTGGGTGAGCTGAAACTATTCTTAGAACATAGTTCCTAATAATGACGTCGGAAATATCCCTTGGGACGATAGCTCAGTTGGGAGAGCGTGCGACTGAAGTTCGCAAGGTCGCTGGTTCAATCCCGGCTCGTCCCATATTTTTGCATGTTGCTCATATCGACATGAAAAAAGTACTAGTCATTATGTAGTGGCGCTGTAATAAAGTCTTGAGGACCACCCTATTAGCCGCTTTTGGTTCTAAATCCCTAATCTACCCCGTAAATATTCAGGCGTATGTATGGTCTGTTACAAACTCTAATATTTTGTTTCAGTGGCGTATCTAAAGTCTGTGGCCCCCTTTCTGACCGCCCTTGATTCCGCCTCCCTAAAATAGCCTAGTCCCCACGCGTTGGTTTATAGAATCGCGTCCGCATTTTGGTAATAATATTATATTTAAGTGTGAGACCATTACCCCAGCGCCCTGGTGGAGGGTGCAGGCTATTATTGACTCCAATGGGTGGTACACCAAATATTAGAAATTCATGAGGGTTTGGACCGGCAGAAAGAATCCGGCAGAATAAAAGCGGTGAATAATGGGGGCCACAGACTATAGATACGCCACTTGTACACTGGCAAAATACTAGTAGACTGTGTAAACCAGAGCGGTAAAGACTGATTGATGGTCCTGGATTTTTGGGGTGGGATTAACACTCATAGAGAGGGAGATGAAAAACATAAAAAGATGGGACGAGCCGGGATTGAACCAGCGACCTTGCGAACTTCAGTCGCACGCTCTCCCAACTGAGCTATCGTCCCAAGGGATGATGTCATGCCAAATCTGTATCTAGAAGAGCCAAGACACATGCACATGCACAGAGCTACTCCGTAGAGGGGTGTGGTAGGAGTAGGACACTTGAAGAGTGTGATCTTGACAATGTCGTATCGTGATCCAGTGGCGTCGTATTGCGCCATTTCCAAGAGTTCTGGTTTTGGTTGCAGTTACGGTATTTAGAAAATGGGACAAGGGCCTTGAGAGATATCTTAAGTGACATATCAATTCATTCAATGTTACAGGCGCCGGAGCCTTGGAAATTTATACGCGTCGCAAAAGCAATGAGAGCAATGACATAAATATACGTACCTATTACCTAGGTAGTAACATGCATACAAGTATGACATTGAAGAGTTGATTGGCTTCATTTGGTCAGGCGTTGATCAGAGTATACATAGGTAGTCGTACGTGTTGACCGCTTCTTGATTCCTACCTAATAGCATACCGAGCTAAGCGTATATATTTGATTCGCTTTGACTACCATATGATCACTCGTTATCCTGCATAAATGATGCTCACCCGACCGCTAGAGCGCAAGGGATCAATCAGTACAGCCCTGAGCTTTTGTGGAACCACAAGACCATCAAAGCTCTTAGGCGTCCCACACATACCCTTTGTTGAGAATTTCGGCCCTACTACTTGATCTACAAACTTGGAAAATATGCAATCTCCAAATATCACTCCAGACGTCTTTAAGAAGCATCCCACCAGCCACCCCAAGTGATACGGCTTCCGAGGTCCCAAAATCCTTTTTGGCTGTGACAGAACCATTCATAATGGCACAGTACGATGCACTCGGGTCCTCCTACGACATTTTGGAAACTCTTCCTTGCAAAGCCCTGGAAGTGCATAACCTTCTTCTAACCATTCGTCCCCTCCTCGCTTCCAGTCCCAATGTTCTTGAGTTGGCGTGTGGCACAGGCTACTACTGCTCCCGTCTTCTATCCTTAGGGGCTAGCTCGGTAACGGGTGCAGACATTTCATCCTCTATGCTGTCTCCCGCCTCTACTCGGTTAACATCCA
This sequence comes from Penicillium olsonii, assembly GCA_911174995.1. Lineage (NCBI taxonomy): Eukaryota > Fungi > Ascomycota > Eurotiomycetes > Eurotiales > Aspergillaceae > Penicillium > Penicillium olsonii. Next base: position 1,802,705 of record CAJVNO010000033.1, read on the forward strand.
ACCTTTGATCTGGCCGCGCCCGATTAATACTCGTAGATGGAAAACAGCCGCAACCATACGCACCCGGGGGTGGTCCCAACTACTTTGACTTGGTCTTGGCCGCCTGGCTTCTGAACTACACCCAGAGTAAGGCGGAGCTAACGGCCATGTTCACCAATATTGCGCTGAACCTGAAGCCTGGCGGTGTGTTCGTGGGGATTGTGCCACATTCTAGCGAGGATATATCCAAGCGTGCAAGTATTTACAAAAGAGCTGTGGCCCCGGAACGAGTACACCGAGGAATTGGAATCCGGGGAGGGGTGGGGTCTACACGTGTACTTCGATGATGACGGTGCGGACGTTATGACATGGCATTTGAGGAAGGAGGTGTACGAGCAGGCGGCTAGAGATGGGGGAATGAAGGGAAAGCTGGAATGGAGACGGGAGGTTCTCCCGGGAGAGGAATGGAAGAAAGCATACGGGCTGAGGGGAGAAGAAGAGTGGAAAGTAAAAGAAGAGAATCCGCACTTAGGGATTCTAATAGTGTGCAGGGACTGAAGTTGGGATGGACGGTGAAGGGTGCCGCCCAGTACAGCCATCAATCTCAATTCAAGGCTCGACTTGGTGTTCGGAAAACAATCGAAAGCCAAGCTGACACCAATTTCAGGAAGTGATGTGATACAGATCCACCTGTGGACCTCAGTGGATTTGATAGCAGCGTGGCGATACGCATCAAAAACACTACATACATATCTGAATGGCCTAGGAGAACAAGTGAGCGAATGCCTACTGAAATGGCGATAGCGGTCTGATGTCGCAGACAGGGCGATGCTGGGTGCCACGACTTGGAAGGCAGTATAGATCCATGGATACAGTAGGATTCCATATAAGGAAGCAGATGTTGGAACTTGGAGAGTGTGTAACCCGCTCATTCTCTGCTGCACCCCGGGCCAACCCGTGACACATCCTGGGAACCTTGAAATAGTTGAAACACTCATTTGGTCTAGCGTAGACGCCCGAGGCATAAAGAAAAACGCCCACATGCGGTGTACGGATTCATAGATGACGCAGTGGTGGCCTAGCTAGTACTATCAAGATATAGTTACGAATCAAGGGAAAACTAAAGACAACTAATGGAGAAGCTATACGATAGAAAAAGGCGTCTCCATTTTATTAGGGGAAAGAGAGCTACTTTATCCTACAGAAACTGTTGAAGAGGGCTGTTTGGATGGTGATACAGCCAAACGGTGCGTTTGACTGTGAATCCCAGCGGCCGAGTTCACAACAATAACATAAAAGAATAACAATAAAATTGTAATTCTGGAATTCCAAATTATCTTGAGCCCACGCTGGTGTAAACGTGTGGTAGACGCACCGAGCACCGAGATGATCATTTCCATAACCAAAAGAAACAAAGCAGCGCTGGAGAATGATCCATTTTTGAAATGTAGAAAATTTACCAGAAGCCAGTTAGGCGTATTAAAGTAGGATATCCGCAGAAGCACCAGTGTTCCAAATCTGGATTTGGCGCGTTGTTCAAGCAATTTCAATTGAATTGACTCAATAAAAAAAAATCGATTATGCTGAAGAATCGAAGAGGAAGGAAGGAAGGCACTGAAACGTAAAAAAACAAAAATTGAAGCCCAACGCGGGGGTCGAACCCGCAGCCTTCAGATTACTCCTGAGTAGAAGTCTGACGCGCTACCATTGCGCCAGCCGGGCTGGTGGCTAAGTCTGGCCAGAAAGCGCTAGTTACGGCATGGGAACACGAACTCGACTGAAAAATCAGAGAAGCAAAAAGGAAATCGGCCCGAGCCCGGGATTGAACCGGGGACCTCGCGCAATTGTGCTTTGGGTGAACCCTAAGCGCGAATCATACCACTAGACCACCCGGGCGATTGATAAATTGTTCCGTCATGTAAGACACTAAGAGGGAAAAACACTAATTACAAAAAAAAAAGAGCCAAGATTCGACCTTCCTGGGCAGGGCTGCAGCGTGGCGCATGAAAACCGGGAAGCAGTTAGGAATCAAATTCTGTGATATACTGATATAAATCTTCCTGCCTTCCAAGGTTGACAAAAAGATCACCTATTCTGTGAAAATATCCTTGGAATAATCTGTTTTCCCTCCAAAGGTTGTTCTGCCGATACGTACATGGGAAGTACTACTTGTGACCTCTAGAGCTTTGCCCCAGGAGGGGCATATAACCGCATACATAGTACCCCGTCCTTGCTTCAAACGCGATCAGTCTTGCAAGGTTACTTCAGATGAAACATCATGTCTCTACTAGTCCATTTTACCCCTCCAAGGCCATGGTACCTAGGTACGTAACTGGGCAGGGGTATGAAGTGTTTGACGCCACATGATCTCCACCGTGATGCCTGCCGGCACCCGTCGACCTGCATGAATCCCATGCCAAAACGTTGGAAGTCATCTTTCTTACCAATGAGGGGTATGATCATAATCTAGTTCGAAAGATCTGCCCTTCCAAGGTTGAATAAATGCACCTGGTCTACTGTAATTGAATTGCAAGTCAAATATGTCCACAGGTAGGATGGGCAGTACTAGGCATGCGTGGACCTGACCAAGTGGGCCACCCTGCAGGCAATTGTTTGATTAATGCGCCTGGGCAAACAAGGGAAATACTTAGGTCTTAGTTGCAACTTGTGGGCTTCCGTCTTGACAAGTCATCTTCCCTGCAGTGTCCCGAGGATATATTTCCCGACTCTTTATTTCTTTCCCTCTCCCTCCTCTTTTTCTCTTCATCTTCTCGCAATTTACAACAAGATCATCAAACCTTGGAACATCCCGATCGAAGTTCGTCTCTTGTGCAGGGAGACCAGGGAGCCGCATATCGCCAGCATTTACCAGACCGAACTGGATCGGTCAGCGTGGGCTCAATATGGCGGACCACAATACGTACCTTAGGTACAAGCGCGACCAGAGACATCTTGTCTACTGGATTATCAACACGTCCGCTGCTATCCTCAAGAAATTCCCATCCGAGAGCTCAGTTACCGGAATCACCACTGGAGAGCTATCGTTGACAGCACTCCGGTCATAATCGACACTCATCGCCAAGCATCTCGATCCCATCCCGGGAACAATCTTTCGTATTTTCGAGTCCATCATTGAATCTCGAAAGGAGACGCACAAGATATTCCTGAAGATAACTGCTTCAGACAAAGACCCGGAAATACAAAAGAGCAACGAGTCTCACAAGCACTGGATCGATGGCCTGGTGCAAGCTTTCGATGCCTTAGGAGGCGAAGCTTGGAAAGCGGCAAGGAGCTCACAAACCGAGATCCCCGTTGAAGACCAGGAGGAGGTGATTTTTGCAAATCAATTTTCAAGTCTGAGCTTGGGGGACGACGCGCATGCCAAAGGCGAAGAATCAGACCATGACACCAGTGGAGCCGAGGAGATTGAGTCTACCACACAAAAAGCTGCAGGTGCTGCAGCAAGATCACGACAGAAGCCTTCGAAGAAAGGGAAAAAGGGCAAAAAAGGACGAATGCCAAAGACAAAGGGGAAGCCGGCGGATACAACAGCCGCCATCGATCTCCCAGACCTGCCTCTGGAGAGTTACCGCATCATTGAGGAGGATGAAAATGGCACCGTCACCGATTACCTCATGGCTGTCTACTCGCTGGTCCAGCAGATGATAGAGCTTCGCCACCACTTACAGGGCGTTTGGCGGCAAGTCGCTTACAACAACATGAATAGCGCTGTCGCCGCAAATGTGTCAAAGGTTGCAATCGGCATGATAAAGCATACCCAATCGCAGATCTTCGTCGATTTCCCTGGGCATGACTCTTTCGACACCGTCATGCAGACTCTCACTCGTGGAGACCCAGACAAATCCCAAGGGAGATTTCACATGCAAGCTACCAAACAAGGCCCAGGTGGATCTTGCGGTGTATCGCAACAACAACACGAAATTGATGTGAGAGAAGAGTTCTTCTTGAATGGTTACCAGGATCTCTTCGACTTCATCACAGACTATCAGCACACGCGCAGTGGTAAGCCCACTAAGTCCATGCTCAAGGTCCTTCAAAATTGGAATCCTACTCTGGATCTTGCACGAGCTACTCAAAAGGAACGCCTGCAGTGGCGCCGTGTGTATACGATCAACTGGCTCTATGATCTGGTTAATGTCTTCTCCTCAATTGTTGTCCAACGCCGAGCACCAAAGAAGCAAAACATTCCTCTCGAGCAAGTTGATTGGTCAGAATATGGACCATGGAGCCAAGGCCAAAGAATCTATGGTATCAGAGACTTCGCTGTTGACATTACCCACTGCGCGGTGCCAAAACAAGGAACGGACATTCGACCGAAGATTCTCCCTCATCATGTCTTCCAGTTGCAGTGCATGGTGGATGCTCTGGCTGTCTCTCGTGGCTGGTCGATCGGTGTTATTGCGGGACATGTTATGAAACAACCCGCTAACAATTTCCAACCCCGACGGGATGTCGACATGTTCATGGACCGCCGCCATGAGAGAAAGCTCAGAGGCTACATCGACTCTGTGGATATTTTGATGCAACTCTTTGAAAGGGATGCCATGTTACACGGGAACCCCAATCGAAATGGGGTTATCAGAGAGCTTGTGGGGAATCTGCTTCACGATTTCATCAATTGGCTCGGGGAGAGCAAATACAAGTATGGGCTGACGGATATCCCTCCATCGCGATTCTCAAATACGAACGCCAATGGCCTTTGGGAATACTCGCCCTTTCTTTGCGGCGCAGGCTTATCGGAGGCGCTTGAGCTGAGCTACGGCAGAGGCCTGGTGGTCTGGGATAGTGTTCCTGAACCAATATGTGTCATTCACCTCCACAATATGTTGGTCCAGAAAGGCCTCCTCAAGCGACCAATCGGCCTGTGGGACAGCCTTGGATCTCTTTTTGAGAACTGCTTTTTCAATGGAAAACCTCCAACTTCCAAATTCCACGAAGCCTTTGAAAATGTGGCCGGCCAGTCTTCAGAACGTCGCGCAGGTTTCCGAAAGTCAGGCGAGAGTAAGAATCTTGGAAGACGACCTTCGGATCTGAAGGGGTCCCTCGATCCTAGCGAGAATCGCTTCTACACAACCAAATCGCTATTGGAAGTCTACAAGGCTGCCGATTGGATTCCTGATCGCATTCCGAATGAAGACATACCCACTCAATCGACGCTCGCGTTTCTTCGACTTGCAGACAGCAAGCAAATCAAAGATCCCGTCACAGGGAAAGTCACTTTGGAAGACTCTGAATTGGTCAAGCGCCTGAGAGCCGCAGGGTTGAGTGACAAAGGCATCATTGACCTTGCATCGAACATGGCATTCGAGAAGCCCCTCGCGCCCGAATTGGTGAAGATTTTGAAGGCATCAGTGCCAGAAGGATACACAATGAATGAAGCTTCACTTCACACCGAAAAGCGCAAGGTCAGCCTGGGAACGTATCTGGGGCTGCTTGAGACGGATTTTGTTTCAGATGTCTCTGGTGAGAATCGTCCTCTCTCGAGTCTCAATTATCTCCTAGTCCTTGCACGGTGCTACATCCTGTTCACGAGACTCGAGGAAAAGTTGCGAGCACGCCGCAACATGACTTGGGCAATAGCCTACGAAAGTGAATTGGCAATCATGAACCGAAAGAGACTTTCGCTCACTTCCTTTGCTTTGACCGAAAAAGACCCTGAGTGCATGTCAATAATGGCCGAAGAGTTTGAGAAAATGCGCTGTGGATTTATGGATCACATTTACTGGGACGATTTGGTTGACCAAAGGGAAATGGAAAAATATCTGTCCCCAGAGGACCAGATTCCATCCGGAACAGACGCCTGTACGGTGATGTGAAATGCTATCAACACGGCCAACTATGCGGGGTGTCAGACTAGGACTCAGTCTCCATGACCACTGTCTCTAACAGGGACAATGGGCCAAAATTGAGCTTTGATTCAGATTGAATGATTGAATGATTCCTTATCGGCATTTTTAAGTAGAGACAGCCTAATCTCTCCTCTCTCACCTGGGCAGTCCCTCCCTCATCAGGCCCCCCGAGGTCGGTCTCCACAATTTTCATTAGACGAGTTGGGCTAGACGTCTCGTAAGAATAGTTCCAAGGTTGACAATTCTCTGGAGGTATCTCAGGGAATGCGTATGGAATATTCCCAGGTGAAATTTAGAGCTATAGGAGCAAGTGTTGGGAATGCTATATGCTACCCCAGGGCCAAGAAAAGAGGGGAGAAACTGACTCATTCACTAGACTGAGGGGAAGGAAGACTAACTACCGGAATGAGAGGGAACTGATCGAGCAAAGACGGGACCATGTGCTGGGCACATGACTCCCAACAGCAAGGTACGATCTCACCACCTGGGCAATGTTGAAGCTATCGCGTGGGCCCGCGCTAAATCCCGACGTCAACCTCGGAAGGCTTAAGCCACCCGTCGACAGCCCGGGGAGTCTAATTTTGTTTTCGACTCCATCAAAGGACTACTAGTCCACCGCAAGCGGAGTCTCGAGACACTCTCCCCGATGGTTCGCGCTTACTGCGTTTTACTAGATGAAATGGGATACAGGGGCTGCGCGATTTGGCCCCATCACCCTGTAACGCTGAGCACCATGCCCTGTCGATCTCCCCACTGAAAATCCCACGATTGAGTTCGCGCCCGCGAGTTTTTCTTTTCACTTTGGGCGACTCTGCAGATGACTGCGCGCATGAGAGATGGTGGCTAACCGCTCTTCGCCTTCGACCGTGGCTCATGAACTTGCTTCAGTCCCTACAAGCGGGTGTCATGGCTATTTTCGACATACCTGGGGCAGGACCTCGGGGTCAACACAACTACAATCTTCTGAGCGGAGCTCGCGAAAAATCGCAACACTATTATAGTCGTACGACCAAGAAGACTCGAACTGTGGCTTGCGCCGTCGCTGCAGTGATATTCTTCCTGTGGTGTTTCCCATTATTGCCGGCAAACTACAACCGCGTTGCCGATGAGTACCTGTGCGATCATCCAATTTCCATATTGGCTTCAAATGCCAGACAAGTGTTCAATGAGACCTTGATGCGCCAGTCCAAGTCTTTGGGAGAGGCCGTTCCAGAATACCAGCGGCGTTATGACATGCCGCCTCCGCCCCACTTCGATAGATGGTACGAGTTTGCGGAGCAGCGGAATACAATGTTGATCGATGAATACGATGCTATCTACCATGCCCTCTTACCCTTCTGGGGACTTTCCCCGAGCACGATCCGGTCACGCGTCAAGGAAGACCTCGGTTTCGACAACGTGGTGATGGGGATTTCAATTCGCAATGGCGAGCCCATTCACTTGGGAAATGGCCAGGGAAATTTTCAGCGGGATGCAGCGATGAAGCAATTTGGCCAGTTTGCACAATGGCTGCCGGATATGGATCTGGAGTTTAACGTTCATGACGAGCCCCGTGTCGTGGTTCCTCATCAGGATCTGCACAGATTGGTACTCAAAGGCCATGCAGCTCACGCTGACTTGAATCGTAACCCGTTAGTGGATAGGTTCTCTAGCAATAATGATACCGTGGAGCCTATTCCAGAGGTCTTGACCACTAGGTTCCTGAATATCGAAAAGCAGGAAACTTGGCTTTATTCTCGACTATCTTGTCCCCCGGATAGCCCAACTATGGACCTCGACGGTAACGCCCCGGACAATACCAGTACTTTCGCTCTCGAGCCGCTGGGCTTCATATTCAATCAATCCGCATCCAGCGATATATGCAACAATCCTTCGCTACATCGTCGTTTGAGAATTTTCGAGTGGCCGAATGCATTCAAGCTCACAAACGAGCTTGTCCCTATGTTTTCGATATCGCGCCCTTCTCTGTTTCAAGATATCCCTATCCCTTCACCATGGTACTACGAAGAGGTTGGAGGCTATGATCCAGAGCCTGATATTCCGTGGGAGTGGAGGAAAAGCCAACTTTACTGGCGAGGAACCACAACTGGAGGCCACAGCCATGGTGGATCGTGGCACAACCTGCAGCGCCAGCACCGGCATCAGATATTGGAGCGCAAGGAGGAATCCACTTGCAGGTTTGGCGGTGATGAAGGCTGGAAAGCACGCATTGCAAATCAAACAGATCTCGGCGACTACTTTAATACCCACTTTGTGGACATCGTCGACTGTGAGGAGGACTGCGATGCGGAGTGGGAACACTTTAATGTCGTCGATCGTGAAGATCACAATGAGGCGTGGGGCTACCGTTACATACTGGATATGGATGGGCACGCATATAGCGGGCGATTCTATGCATTCATGCGAAGCAAGAGCGTTCCGCTGAAGCTGACGTTTTTCCGGGAATGGCACCAGGAACTGCTTTTCCCGTGGGTTCATTATGTCCCATTGAACAAAGATGTCAATGAGATTCCCGAGATCGTACGCTTCGAGCAGGATCCTGCTGGCCAGGAAATTGCTCAGTCTATTGGCGAAGAAGGGCAGTCATGGGCTGCCAAGGTACTCCGCAACGATGACATGGATGTCTATATGTTCCGGCTGATGTTAGAGTATGATCTCCCTTTTTGTTGTCTGGTGATGTGTTGTGAACTTTGCTAACTATGCCATCGCAGATATGCCCGTGTACAAGACGACCAGCGACAGCATCTAGGCTTCATTTCGCCTGGCCCAGTTGGCGAGAGTTTACCTTAGAGCCTCTTTGGAGCTCATAATAACTGTATAAATACTTCAATCAGTTAGGAATCATATCATAATGACTTGACGCACAACCTTGGAATATTGTGATCTCCCTAAGTCGGATCTCGCTGCCCGGGGGTGATACTACCCGCAATGCCAAGGCCTTGGCGCTACGCGGATGCACGTAAATCACATGACTTCCAAGGGTGTGAGCCCTGTCCCGAGGTCAACCTTGGAAGGCAGAATTGAGGGCTGAAGAAGTGTGAAGAAGTGTGAAGAGAAATCAGGGCCTCGACAGTCACGGGAAGCTGCAAATACCGAGAGGCTTAGCGTCCAAAACCTGACCCTAAAACCCTTCAAACCCCGAGTCCTCCGTAGGAGCCGTAGGAGCCTCAGCGAATAGATGCCCCAGCTCCACATAACGCGTCACGCTGAGTCCCTGAAAATCCCCCAAAATCCCAGACGGGGAAACGCTTCATGGGGACCCGCGTTTGGGGGCGCTGCGTGGGGGCGGATATCGTCAACGGTGGGCCGATGATTTTTTTCAAAAGAGTTTTGTTCCTGATGGACAAGCCCAATGGCAGAAGTGCATGTTCTCCCCGGGCGATCGCAAATTTGAGCCTTGATTCGTATGTTCCAAGGGTGTTGTTCAGTTGGATTTGGGTCGGAACTTCACCGTCGCCACAGCTTTTTTTGGAATTCCGGCTAAATGCACGACCCACAAGGACCTGAGGTTGGGGAGTCATCAGGTTCCGACGATCCCGCAGTATATCCTGCACTCTAGATGTTGACTTGGAGTCTTCACCAAGAATGAAGTACTGTAGTATAGTTTTCAAGGTCATTCCGAGGTCGGAGTGACATCATATCGACCATTTGGGTCCGAAAAGTCATAGGCATTGCCCTATACTCTAGAGTAGTGAATCTGATTACTTCGTAGTAGAATATGCTCAATGACAAATAGTCAGATGTGCTCCAGGTTTCAGGGGCCGTTGAGGAGTCCGTGAGGAACGAGGCTCGGTGCTTACTTGGTGCCAAGGCCGCCACCAAAGGTTAGCTTTTGGGGGCGGACTGGGGCATATTGTGACAGCTTCACATAGAGACAATCCAACTCATGATGCAATCTGACAGTCTATCAACTGCCAAATAGGTTGCAGGATTCAGCTATTCAAAGAAATCCCTCAATCGAGAAGCTATAAAGAGGTTCCTGATGGCGTCGAAAAGCATCAATCCCATCAATTTCACTTCAAAACACATACCAATATACCTGAAAAATCCACAATCATGGCACCTCTTCGAACTGCTCTCCTCGCCTTGATGGCAACATCCGCTACTGTTTACGCCGAACACCTCAAGGTCGTCTGGTCATCCGGGGGCTTCTCAACCATCTCCGGCCCATCTGGCGGCAACACAAACGGTCACTACAGTGGCTTCGCAATTATCAACGATGCCGGTGAAGCTATCTACGACCAGGGCTTCCCTGATGACCACTCGCCCTGCTACAACACTGGTGACGGCCGTGAATTCACCATCGAGGGTGACTGCTGGAGCTCTCCCCGAAAGTTCAAGTGCAAGGCGGACTTTGGAGGCCACCCGGATACATGTGAGGTCAAGGATGGCGATGGAAACAGCCTTGGAAAGGGTGATGGCCAGACCGATACGACCTTCATTGGTATCTCCATTGGCCAAGACGCCAGCTGTGTCGTAGAGTTCGACTCCGACAGTGATGGCTGCCCTGTTGATGATGGCAATGGTCCCCTGCATGTTACCTCTGGGTAAATATCTGGATTTTCTGCGATGGATGACCGGGATACATTCCAAGGTGGCATGCCTTGAGTGAGAGATCACCCCTGTACATACGAAGCTATTCAAGTCTCAGTCTACTCCGTATTAGTAAATACATTTCTCCGTTCGGTGTAACTTGTGGGCTCCGGATCGGGAGATCTGAGTCCAATCTGACGAATCACCAAGTAACTAGGCGAAATGAGAGGAGTTGCCAAGAGTGGATAGTAGATCTGACACCCGGGCAGCAACGATGCCCAGCATGGGAATTACGGAGCACCCGTGGACGTACTATGATGCTCTAGAGTCTATGTAAGTAGAGATCCACATGACCCACATGGATGGTCTTGAAGTAGGATGAAGCAGGTAACGTACCCCAGTAGTATTACTATAGTACTATTCAAGTGGGAAAGGGGTATCGCCGTACTGAACAGATATCCTAAGCACTGGCCTAGAGGCGCCAAACTTGGAAGGATGAGATGCTACGGAGTACAAGTAGGTATAGTTTGGGAGCAGATGTCAATGAAAGCGTGAAATTTTCAGAGATTCGTCAAATCTATATGCGACATAAAAGTACCGCCATCTAGGCTGGAAATGCAATAATTAGGGAAAAAACAAAACAGAAAACGCAGAATCTCTAAACTCGCGTTCCTTCGAAGCCCTCAGCGGGCCATCCCTGAAGGGTATCACCATCTTCGACATGGTCACCCGAAAGAACAAGGGTGTGTTCAAGAAGACAAGCATCCTTGCCCATGGAAGCACCGGACATCAAGCGCGATCCAGCGCGCAAGATACTACGATCTCCAACATTCAAAGTGTGTAGCTCGAAGCCACCACGCGAGTTCAAGTGACAGACCAGACTGGCATCGTCAACTGCAACGCGGTCTCCCAGTGTCAGGAGGTCGGGCTCGGTGAAGAAGACGTTGGGAGTGCCGTTGGCGTGGATAGCGCAGTCCTTTCCGATGTTGGCACCGAGCATGCGGTAGTACCAAGCCAGGTAGGAGGTACCGGTAATCATGGGAAGAAGACCAGAGCCACCATAGCAGTCCTTGATGAGAGTTTCGCAGGAGAGAAGGAATTGCCAGCGCTGGTTGTAGCTGCTCTTGTCCCAGTGGTATTGGCCTTCCAGGCGACGACCCATGACGGCCCACTTGATACAGATGACAATGACGAGGGCCAGGAAGGTCTGGACGCAACTGATGACGGACAGGATGGAAGCGAGCAAGCCGTACAGGACAAATGGACGCCACGGGCCAATGCTGAGTGCGAATGCGGTGCCGTGAGTGAGGATGGCACGAAGGACGAAGAGAGAGAACACAACCGGCAACAGCCAGTAGACGGTGACGATAACGACGGAAAGAACAGAGTAGATCACAATTTGCCAGATGCGGAGAACGTAGTAGTTGGCCTCGTGATGGTAGAAGGCACGTCCGAAAGGCTTGCAAGTATCCTTTTCGTTGCTCTCGCTGACTGCTTTGCTCTTTCCAACACGGACAGAGTTCTTCTCGTCAATCATTTCCTTCACCTTCTTCTCATCGTCACTGCTGCTGCCATTGGCACTGTTGCTGCTGCTTCCAACAGCAGTGGGGGCGGTGGAAGTAGTGGTGGAGCTCGGGAACTGAACTGCATCACCACCCTTGCTACCAGTCCAGACAGTGTTGGCAGGGTATTCACCATTGCGGCGAAGCAAAGCTCCAGATCCAATCATGGCCTCACGACCAATGTTAGTACCAGGCAAAGCAACGACACGGTCACCAACCATGGTACCATCGCCAATGACAACACGGTCGCGACCATAGCCGTCAGATGTGACAAGAGTTGAGCGGGAGCCGAACACAACATCGTTTCCGACTTCAATGAGATCGAAGTCTGGAAGAGCGGGGCCAACACTGGGCCAGTAGACACGCTTGCCGACCTTGCCACCAAGGGCACGGATGGCCATGGAAACAAGCTCGTAGTGACGACCAACCAGACGGGTGAGGTCGTGAATGTCACCAGCAGGGAGGATCTGAGCGAGGACAGCGGCACGGATCTTCTGGCGTTCACTCTGCTTCGAGGCTGGACCAGGCTGGGGCTTGCCGCAGAAGAGATCCAGCAGTTTCTTGACAACCAAGAGGGAAATGAAGAGTACGATAGGACCTCCAACAGAGCGACAGATTCGGGCGGTAATGTGGAATCCGATTCGCTGGCCACTGGTGTACCATGTCAGGACAGACAGGAACATGTCCTCCGAAGGAGCCGGGTAGTTTTGGACCATGGGAATGAGAGCAGCCATCCAGGTGATACGGGCAAAGACCCAGACGATAAGCTTGATGGGCTCAACAATAAGCAGAGTCCAGATCCAGTGGGGCTGGGGGATCCGAGAAGATAGGAGATCGCGGTTAGATTCATCGGCGTCGTGAAGCTCCCAGCTCGAGGAGTTGGGACCAATGCAAGTGTTCTCGGGAACATCAGCGCCAGGAGCAACGATAGCCTTAGTGCCGACAGAAGAGTCCTTTCCGATGCGAATCTTCTTCAGAAGCATAGAAGTGTTGCGCTCCACAGCGAATGGGCGGACACCGCAGGTGTCCAAGGTGACATTATCGCCGATCTCGATCAAGTCATACTCGCCGAGCTTGGCAGATGGGACAATGGTGACATTCTTTCCAATCTTGGCACCAAGGAGGCGGTAGAATGCAACGCGAGACCAGTTCCATTTCTTGAAGTAGCCCTTTCCGCACACCTGCAACGCCTTCTGGGTCAACCACCAGCGCGTGTGGTATGGTCCCCACATGGGGTAGATGCCTTCCTTGAAACGGCCGATGACGAGCCATTTGAACAAGATACCAAGGAAGGGGAAGAGGAAGTTCGAGGCAACACGGGCAGACAGTACTGCCAGAACAATCAAGACGACACGACCAAGAATGTGATCGCGAATAGGCCAGATGGTGGAACATTCGGCCACGACGTACGCGAAGATAAGCCACTCGAAGGCACGCTTCATGGGGAAGAAGAAGAGAACCGGAAGAATGTTGAAGAACATGACAATGGGGTTCGTGCTGCTGTAGGTCTTCTCACAGCCAGGCAATGGGACCTCCTCCTCATCACCCTTGGCGGCCTTGACTTCAACGCTTTCCGCAATCTTGCGCTCCACATCTCCAATGGTGGGGTAGTGGAACAAAATGTCACCAGCCAGGAAGATTCCGAATTCACGGCGAAGCTGGGAAACTAGACGACCGGCACTCAGACTGTCACCGCCAGCGGCAAAGAAGTCGGTAAGGCCAGAGATGTCCTCCGTACCGCAAGACAAGGCGCCGGCGAAGATTTCACGCGTGCGGCGCTGAACAGGGGTCAAGTCGCCATCTGAGTGGAGAGCGCGAACGGCTTCATCAATAGCAGCTTGGTCAGGGTTTCCATAGAAATCAAGAGGCATAGGCTCCTTGAGAGGAATGATACGACTGGGAATGAGGTAGCCGTCGAGGTGTTCCTGGAAATCACTGGGCTTGACGTTATCAACCTCAGGGTTTTGGCCAAACAGAATAGCCTGAGTGAAACCATCACGCGGGTTGATCTGAATGTGCACATCAGATGTCTTGGCCTTCTCGGTCAGCGCCGAGCGGATGATGTGGTCGTTGATTGTGCAAGCCTTCTTGGGGATCGGCTCGCTGAGCGGAGTACCATTGGGCGGGCAGACGGCTTCAAAGTGGCGGTTTGCGAGAGGGGTTGTTGGAGTCAGAGGCTCCAAGGACAATCGCTGCGCCAGCTTGATTCGCTGGATCTTGTTGTTCGACTTGGGGACACGGTCCATGTAGACCACCAAGGTGGGCCACTTGGGCTGGTGGAGGATAGGCTGCAGGGCTTCCTGCAGCTGGCGAAGATCCGGTCGCACAGTTCCAGGGGTGGTGACAATGACCACACCAACAACCTCTTGCAGGACCTCGTCGGGAACAGAGAAAGCCAAGGTCTCGGTGACACGTCCGTACAGCGGAGAGCCAGGGTGCTTGGCCGTGGTCAACACGGCATCTTCAACCTCCACTGGAGAGATGATCTCACCACCGCGGTTGATGACTTCCTTGCTGCGACCGGTGATGTAGAGGTAGTTGTCGGCATCAAGGTATCCAAGATCACCGGTATCAAACCAACCAGACTCATCAAAGGCGCTGGTGTCGATCTTTCCATCAGCAGTGAGGTATCCCTCAAAGGCGGGGGATCCACGAATGCAGATGTGTCCGAGCATCTCAGGCCGGGGAACAGGCTTGCCACCCTCTGACAGGATGGCAACCTCGGGGCCGACAATGCGTCCGGAGGTTCCATGACGATCAAGAGTGTAGTCTTTGGGAGGAGCAGCGATAGGCATGCATTCCGTCATACCATAACTGGGAAGAATGACACAGTTGAAAGTATCACGAAGCTGTCCAGCCAATGAAGGGGGAAGACCGGCACCGGCGTTACAAATAAACTTGATGGCGCTTTGCTTGAAAGCGTCTGGGCGGTGCTCAGATTCACCAAGAATCATCTGATGCATGGTAGGGGTGGCATAGTACCATGTTGGTGTCATCAGAGGGCTTTGGACGGCATCCCAGAACATGCTAGGATCGAAGGCGGGACAGCAAATTGTAGCACCACCTGCCAGGATAGGAGAGAGGATACTACGGATGATTCCACCACTGGCTCTGTCAGTATATCTCTCAGTGCTTTGAAATCAAGGTAAACATACACATGGTTGAGTGGCATCATGTTCAGGCAAGTGTCTGCCTCAGACAGCTCCACCGACTCGATGGTGGCCATAGTACCCGAGATGAGATTATAAGTGGTAATAGGAACCAATTTTTTGTTACCACTGGTACCACTGGTAAACAGAATGATGGAAATATCATTGCCAGTGTTTGGTGGGAAGCTTGATGCCTCGGTGGTGTTCTTTGATGAAACCAACTTGAAAGTCAAGTCGGCCAGGTGCTCAATACCAAAAACTGGCCGAGCTCCATTGTCAAGGCGCAACTTGCCAATGTCAGCGTCCAGCGCGACAACGGCGTCAGCTTGCACCTGATCCATGTCCAGCTGGATCTGTTCTGGTACAGTGTTTGATGCCATGGGTACCATGGTATATCTGTTGGCAAAGGCAAGGACTGCAACAGCCATGAGAGGGCCATTGGGAAGAATGACAGCAATGCGGGGCTTTCCATGTCTGGAAGGGCCCACGGGCACTGAGAAGTTTTGTACGAACTGTCGTAGCGCATTGTGGGTCAGGTTCTGGCCGGTGGTAGCATCAATAAAGCCAGCACGAGAGTCAGTGCCAATGAGCTCCGCAATGTCCGGAGTGGCAGCCTTGACTTGTGCCCGAAGATGTGAGGTTGCTTCGTCGTTGTTGGCTTTGAGGGATTCAGGGAGAGATTTATAGATTTCTTGGAATGTGAGGTTGAGTTCGCGGATGGGCCATGGGCCCGAGTGAGAGGAGAGGAGGGAGGAGAGATGTTGAGGAGAGCTAGGTAGTGATGCTTCTCCGCGCAAGCGCTGGAGCTGCTCCACGAGACTGTGGACTGGTTAGAATCATAGATCAACGATAAAATGGAGTAGGAAAGAAAAATCATATATTGAAAAAAGGAAAACAAAAAAGGAAAGGAGGAAAAAGAAATCATATTCACGTACGCAGTTCTTGACTGATCCGCCATGGTCAATAGTGTATATTTCTCAAGGACAGATTTCTCTACATCTCCATTCAGGAGAGGGGCTATTGGGATCTTATATGGGTATCAGTCTACCCCGACGAGGTCGACGATCCACCAGAACGGAGTTACATCACGGCGATGGGGTTTTTTCTCCAAAGAGATATTGGATCAAGAGGCGAGGACCCGCACGCGCATCAGGTCCTCAGCCTTGACCCAGTGGAATCTCGACCCATAGAACTCCAGCATCGGATATTCACACTGCCCAGGCACGGAGTAGACCAGCACCAATCACGTTGCCCGGCTCAGCCGTCAGGTACGGCTGAATTCATCTGGAATACAGACCACGGGAAAACTTACTTTGAACCAAAAGGTACCTGTGTGTCGTCTAGTGTTCCAGAGTCGGCAGGTAGTGGAAATCTGGAACCTTGATCGACATCCTTTGGAGTCCCGCAGAGGCCCAATGTCACGACAATCGGGTCCTGTTCGGAGCGATGATATCGGATTCATGGTGCTGGTTGGCTCTCGCGGCTGTGCATATTACCCAATGTAGCACTCGCATCCGTGGGTCCTCCATTATCGCGAAGCCCGGAGCCCTTTCAGGGTGCGTTCTCTCTTCTCCAGTCCAATTGGGCTACACAAGGATCTATTCTTCTTACACTTTTGCGGGAAATGAGACACACCAGTAATTGATCTCTCTCGCCCGTATAGCACCTCTTCAGAGCAAATTTGAGGTCTGCCAAGTCCGCCCAGCCTACTTGCCCGAAGTACTGGACAGAGTATAGGTTCGCAAGATCGTCGTGGATCGACAGACTGGGACTAGCCCCACGTGGGTCTCAACGGCAAACGTTTGGCCACTAATGGCTCCAGTGGCTCTTCGCTCGCCCCTTTTACTTGAGAAGAGTAATCCACGGCGGCGATCTTCCAAGGCCTGAAGCTTCCATGGTATCAGGCGAGGCTCCACAAGGCAACGGGAAATCCCCTAGTTCCTCTGCCAAGACCCGGCCTTGACCCCAAAGCGCAGGGATCACCAGGGCTTCGGCTTGGCAGCAGTTCGACCGTCTGGCGCCCTATGAGCCTGGTTCCTGCCAATTACAGCGTTTGACTCCGTACTTCGCATCCTCCGCGCATAGCGTGATTCTCCTCCTACTGTTTACGTGGGAAATTCCCGATCCGGCCGATTCCGGCTTCAATTAGACTTTTCTTTCGGGATTTCGCCCATTTCCCGTGAGTCTCGGGGTCCCGAGCGTGGCAAGGAATTAATCTATGCATGTCCGCTCGTATACCGTACTGTACTCGTAATCCAACGTTGACGTGTGTCAATTGATTGTTTTACGTGAGACGTGAAGATATTCATGGCTGTCAGTTTCAGATACACAAGCTCATCAGCGATGGGCAATCTGTTTCCCTGTCACCCTGCGCAAGCGCATCGAGATAATATAATCTGGACAAGCGCCCTTGACGAGATCTTCTTCTAATTAATTTATTCCGAGCGCCAGTGGAGTTATCTTGCATGCTGTGCTTGGCCTGCAGATCTTAGTAGTATACTATGAAACAGGCAATATGTAGAGAGATTGCACAGATTCGACATCACCTCGTGGAGGCCGTCAAACCAAAAGGAGTAAGATCCGCTCGTACACGTAACCGCCTTCCAACGTTGTGTAAACGATCTGCACTACGAGCCAGTCAGCGGGTCTGATCTATCTTATCTGATGGTGTTGAGGCGGGAACCTACGCTCCGAGCTCGGCTAGAGGTTTTTTTCTTCTTTTTTTCTTCTCGCTACCGTGTGGAAAACATACCCGAGGGGGAAACCCATGGATGATGTACTTGGTCTCGGCTATGGCATGCAACCCAATGGCCTCGCCTGACTGGTTAACGGTCGACTGCCAAGCTTTTCACATGGCTCCTTGGCGACGAGTGGAGCCCGATAAGGCCCGAATTTTGAGAAATGTCAAGATCGGCAGTTCTTGTTCGTGCAGGAGTTGTACACTGACCAAGCCAACCGTGGAACACATAGGAGACCCTTTCCACGTTGTTCTGTGCACGCGATTCTTTTTTCCGGATTGTTCGTTCGTTCCGAGTACGAGTACTTCGGATATATGTAGTACTATACGAACATACTGTACATGAAGGACTGGTAATCTCACTGGATATTAACCATCTGTACTCGAATCGAAATTAGCAATTGGAATTGCGCAAGTTGGGCAGGGAATATTGATTGGGGTACTGTAATCCGAGCATACCTTCTCGCCCCTATGCCTCGAAAGGGGGATTTCTGCACATCTTCTCTCTCATACCTCTTCGGGCTTAGAACAGTCCTTTGTGGGGCTATGGGAGACCCCGCCGCCGTCCCTGCGACTATTCGTTTTGTGAGGGACTTTTCCCATTGATCTAGACCGCCGTGTCCCCGCCTCTCACGCTACTTGCCACCGTCGGCACGGATGATGCTTGTCTCGTCTGTGTTGTACTCCGGCCCGGTGCTCCACGTAGCCGATTATTCAGTACTGAATGGAGATGACGCAATATTCGTCCCCCTAGACCTCGTCGAGCAGTATACTGTAGACGTCGTCCGTAATCATCCACGGGAGCATGCATCTTGCCAGATGCAAAGCATTGTCCTCCTTGCAGATGACCCTGGGCGCCTGAGCCCTGGAGCTAAATGTGAATTACGTGAGATTTGAGGGTCATGCAGCTCTGAACACACTTCTGCCTGACGCTACTTGTGTTCCATCGTCCTGCATATCACTGTAGATCAGAGAAGCCCTGGAGGGCTGGAGCTGACCCTCTGTGCACTTTTGAGAACACCACGATCGTGGAGACTCGTACTCCGTACTCTACTCGTACTTACCAATGCAAACAAATATTCACTTGTGGACTTCATACAGGCGAGATATTAGCCTCTCAGCCCTAGCTGTGAAATAAAGAATGACAATTTGATCACGGGCTACTCGGAAAATAGCTTCCATGCTTGCATGTGTCAGAACTGCTTACTGCAGGTGTACTAGAACCAATTGCAAAGTGCTTATTGAAAAGCCCGGCAAGATCTCACAGATTTCGTATCTGTGAACTACGCCCGATCGTAGTCCAAGTATTTCTCGTACCCCAACATGACATCAAGAAGACTTTTCTGGATACATGCCCAAAGGTGTGGGGATTGCCTCAAATTTGGGCGCCCGGTCCACCTCCGCCCTACCAACACTGGTACGTTTCATAAATTCGTCTGTCAGGATTTTCACTAGGCTAAAATCATCCGTCGCCCTGTTTTAGAGTTGCTTTAAAGTTTTCGGGTTCAGGGACAGCCGCCAAGGACCTCGCTCGGTGTCCGAAATCCAATCTGTTTCATCTTTTCCCAACCAATCGCCGAGATCCAAGATCTGGGAAGTTCCAAGGTTGATTCGTATGCATGCCTTCAAAGCAATGGCCTATAGGAGGCCCGGCATTAGGCCGACATGGCTATGACCATGGCGCTACTTTTTCTAGAACGATAGTCGGGAGGGCCCCGAAAGCATGTTGTCGTATTCCAAATCACATTCCGAGGTTGCAGCAATGCCCAGCGCACGGATTCGCCAAGACCTTGACGACGAGGCTTGAGTATCATATTTGAGCGTTTCTTGATTTTGCGCAGGGCATTCAGCTCAGACGAAATGGCCAGATAATTTGTCTTCGTGATTCAAAAATTACTTCTCTTTTCAAAGAGCGCACAAGCCATCATCGGAGAGAGCGAGGTAACATCAAAAACCTAGAAAGTGCGTTATTTATTTTGAGAAAAGGCCAAGAGGCTAGCGCCGAGCTTGCAGGAAAACGAGAGGCTCATGTTTGCTCTTTCAATTTACTCTCTTTCAAAATTCCTAAATCAAGTCTGACTAGAAATAGGGTAAACTTCTCTTAATCCTCGACGATTGAGTCTGTCCGAGGTCGTAAGGAGTACTGTACATTGCTTTGTTTTTAAGACCACGGTTTACTATTAGGCTTGAGAATCCATTCAATATCTTGTGTTTTGTAAACAAACCACCCAAGTCAAGACATCACCTTGGAATGAAGGGGAAATGTTTGTTATTGCTGTCATTTATGAAGTGCCACTATGATATCAACACTGGACATCACTCGTTTCATATACATTTCAAAAATTATCTCGCGGCCCGCGAGCCCCATCAAATTAGATTTAGGAGGGCGTCTCCATTTCTATGCTCAATGCAGGTTTCCGGTGGTCGACTAGCAAAAGCCTCATCGAAATGACGCTTGCATTGCACTTTGGATGTCTGTGGGGTATTCTTTTTCCCGGACTAGTGACATGAGGTTGACTCTTGTCGTAGTTCAAATTCTCTCGAGCTTTTTTACACGACTTAGTCTGCTCTCTGTGTTTGCGGAGCTGCCTGATATCTTTCTTTTTAGCTGAAGACAGTTCCCTTCCAACTTGCTATCTTAGTTTTAGCTCATTTACCCCTAAACTTGCTGCTTTTCTGTGTTATACATGTGTTGTAAAATTTGGCGGAAGTCTCTCCATGGTGTTTCTTCGCCGTCTGCGAGCACCGCGCTTGAGTGCTAGGTACTTGATACAATATATATCTAGATTTTCGAAGTGAATTTATTATGCTGAAGTACGACCCAGCCGAAAATCCCCTACATCTGGCAAGAGGTGGCCAAAAAGGGCGGTAGAAGTGTAGTGGATAGATTCGAGAACATTATGCCGCTGAGGGACCAGAAGTGGCACAATTATTTCAGGCCTGTGCCCTCAATGTTGTGAGTTCAAGGCTTTCGTATCTACAGATTCTTAGACTCTTTACACGTGTGCATTACTGTCGAGTTTGGGTTTCGTTTAAGTCTTGAAGTTAGAGTATGAGGCTTACAATGGCCGCCAGTCTAACCGAAAGTGGCGAGGCGGACGATCACCGCGCTAGCCCGAAACAGACATGGTGCAAACGGGCCAAACTCGGCAGCGGGGAGAACCACACGAGTACGAAACAATTCCGCGCGGTACGAGCGTCTCGTCTCGAGCCTCCTTCAACCATGGTATTGGGTGTTCTTGGAGAGCTTTATTGTGAATTCCATAGATTTGCCTGGTACGGGTCCCTTTGATCTTCTTCCGTGGCTTCCAAGGTTTTTCCAATCTGATCTCGTGATCCACGCTTGCCTCCCAAGGTTGTATGTTTGGCTCACCTTCAAGGTTTCTCACCTAGTGCAGTGATACCTAGGTATATTCGTGGTCGCACTGGGCAGTAGTTTCGCTGGTTTTACTTTCACTGGTTTTTGCCTGATTGAGTTGGGACGTCGGGATGCGCGGCAAACATATATCACCACAAGAATACTACTAAGCTGACGATGATCAATTGGTCTTTGGCGTTTCTCAACTTAGTCAGACATAGGATGCAAAACACCCACAAACATGCATCGGGCTTTTCAAATTCGTATATGTTGCAAATGAAAGCGAAGATTAGGTCGGCCGAGGTGCTTAAGTCCGACTCACTAGTGCTTACCCCCGAGGTCGGACGACGGAGTACCGTTTGGGGTAATAGATATCTTGCTCGGATATAGCCCTCCAGGTGCATCATGTTCGGGGAACATGCAGTGAAGAAACTCGAGAGAAGTATAAAAGTAAGATAGAAGTTACGTGTCTGAATTCACCAACGACTCCATTCCCATCCCCCAAACAAGTCAGCAAAATGTCGAAGCCAAACACCCCTAGTGCGCTCCCTCATGCATTGGCAAGTATAAACCCTGTTATTTCAGACTACATCACTCTGACAACGCGCAGGATGGAAGAGAGGTTGACCTCCTCCATTACATTTTCGCTCGCCCCGACATCAAGCAGCTTCGGGGGAACCCCAAGAGAGTACTGGCAGCCATTGACGAGTACCATGAGCAGTTCAACAAACTGATAAACATCGGCGCAATCAAAGGAGCCTTCATTGCTGATATTCTCGCGGAACGCAAACCGTCCGTGATGATTGAGCTTGGAGGTTACGTGGGGTACTCGGCGATTCTTTTCGGCAATATCATCAAGAAGAATAAAGGGAAACAGTACATCAGCATCGAGAAAAACCCTGAGATGGCAGCTGTTGCAACTCAGCTTGTCAATCTAGCTGGCCTATGTGACGTTGTCCGAGTCGTGGTTGGTTCTAGTGATGAGGTGCTCAAGGAACTGATCTGCGAGACCAAAGAGATCGCTCAGGTCGAGCTGATCTTCATGGATCATTGGCAAGAGCTCTACCTGCCCGATCTATGGTTGCTCGAGGAGTTGAATGTCTTGATCCCAGGCTCGTCACTGCTGATTGCGGATAATGTGATCATGCCAGGTGCGCCGAAGTATCTTCAATGGGTGCAGTCGACTCCATCGGAAAAAAAGCAGCTCGTCCATGAGTCGGATGTCGGTTCATTGGCACCCAATCCCAAACTTGTCTACCAGACCGTTGTTTCTGAGTTTGATACCGCTTTTGGTCGGGTATGTATCGTTTCGAATCCAGTAACGACTTCTCGGATGTGCTAACATAGCGACGCAGGATGGAGTTGCCGTTACCAGTATCACCGGGGAGTTAGACATCTAGAGGGATGGATACACGACCTCGGAATGTGAAGCCTCAGCGAGGCAAGGTGCGAGACCAGTTGTGTGCATGGGAAGAAGTATTTTTGGTAGGCTTTGCTTATCCGAATTCATATGGGCAATATCTTTTTCTAATTGCGGGTTTGTAAATGCTGGGTTGTATACATGATATAAGCGTTTAAGATGTGTTTAGCCACTCACGAGAGGATCGGTGGTGAGCGTAGTGGTACCGGCCGCTGTGCTCGGGACAGGTGTAGCACTGTTCTCGGTGGCAGATGTATTGGTCTCTTGTTTGGATTCCTCTTGGGCGGCTTGCCCGGGGGGCTTAGAGCCCTTTTCCCGCATTGCGCCGAGCTCAAAAGCCTCCTCGGGCAAAGGACGGACATAGGGCTGGCAAATCCACCAGGGACGTCCATATTCCGCGATGACTGCCTTTGATCCCTTCAAATTCTCATCTGGCTGAGATTCGAATTTTTCTGGGTTAGCTTCATATTCTTGAAGACCGCCCTTGATGGCCTTCTCAAGGAGGGTCAGAGTGTGCTCAAATGTGGCCATGTCGTTCGGCCGTGATTTCGCAAGCGCGTCTCGAACATCTGTATGGGTTGAGACCATGGGGCGCAAAAGTTGGAACAGGTGCCCCTGCATGTAGCTAAGGTTGGGGGAAGAGTTCTTCTTTCCCTTCTCTGCCTTGCCTCGCTTTTGTTTCTTTTTGAGCGGTCCGTCCGCGTGATCATCCTCTTCAGCTTGGTCTGTCTCTGCGAACTCATCGACCGGGTCGGATGGCAGGTATAAAGGCTTCCTCTCTGGGACAGGCTGTTCCAGAACGTGCTTATAGATAATATCAAGGTACCGACGGACAATTGCATCGATCCGGTATCCTCCCTTTCCATCCCGGCCTCGCCAAAAGTCCCTTCCTTCAGTGCCAGGTGCAGGTGGCTTGCTGAAGATTGTTGGGTCTGACAGATTGCCTTCTGCGCTCATTACACCGTCAGCACCGGTCGCCTCGAGGCACGTTTCGATGTCGTCATAGTTGAGGATGTTGCCATTGGCGAAAATAACAGTGTCTGGAGGGAGGTTGTCGCGGAGGTAGCGAATGTAGGTCCAGTCTGCGACTCCCGTGTTATGACCTTTCTGTTCCCGCCTGCGGCCGTGGACCGTAATGATGCTCGCGCCGGCGGAGAGAATCATCTTGGCATATTCCAACGTCTGTTCCTTGGTCTCTTGGATACGGAACTTCACGGTAACGGGAATCGGGAGTTCGGTATGCAACTTGTTGACCAGCTTGTAAATCAGATCCCAGTCTTCTTGAAGGAAAGCCCCATAGTGTCCCTTTCGTGCAATTCCCTGGGGGCAGCCGAGGTTCAAGTCCACGGCGTCGCAATGGGGAACGACATGACGAGCGGCTTCGAGGAATTCATCAGGGTTATTTGTACAGAATTGAACGAAGAGAGGTCGATCAATCGCGGGATTTCCATCAAGGTATGAATCCTCCTTCTTTTCTCCAACAGCTTTCCGCGTTGGTTGGAAATGAGAGGCCCGGACACGTTCTTGTTCACCAAATAAGCGGGCGTGGAACATGGGTGTGTATGCTAGCATAGGCTTTGGATCGTTCGGGGGCATAAAGGATCGAGTGAGCATGCGCCACGCCTTGGGTTTGTTAGTCTCGCCGGGCAGCCAAGTGAGGGAAGCATGCTCACGAATTCAGATCTGTCCACCATTGGGGCAACAACATATTTGGGACTGCCGATGCTCTCATAGAACTTTCTGCCAAAAAGTTTCTCGGGCTGCGGGGACCCAGCGGAGGTCTCGTCCTTTCGGGGGCTCGCTTCGGTGGTCATTTTCAAGGTGTCTGGGCGGAAGAAACGTTGAGAAATTTGGCCCAGCCGAGGGCTGAAATGCTTCAGGAGACCTATTTTGGCTGCTGGGGCGAGAGACCTAGAGATGAGGGACAAGTGGCTCGCGTCGCAAAACGACGACGCCGCAACTTTTCGCGAAAATGCCATTTCGGATTTACTATTTTCCTTATCTTATCGATAGCATCAACGCCTGCACCTGGGCAGGTGGAACTCGGGAGCAACTTGCATCTATTGTCCAGTCTGCATGTTTGGTGCAATTAAAAAAAAAGCACCACCGAGTCGAAAGAGCTCCTTTGAGTCTGACTTGACAACCTCTTGCGCCTTGGCAGGTTGGACCCGTGATCTGGTGCCGGCACCTGAGCACCTCGAGACTCCAGAGCGCTTTGGAACAACACAAGCTTCAATTTCGATGCAATGCGATAATGTTTGGTGCGACATGATACTCAGCATGAAAAATTGAGAAAAATTGGAACCTTGTATAGCTTTTCTATTCAGCAACAAAACCTAACGTCTACAATGTCAACAATGGACGCGTCGACCGGGCCTGGAGGTAGGTTTTTGCCCAATCCAGATATGACCGAATCTGACAGCTCCCTAGCCCCCTTGAACCTTCACATATCTGAAGACGGTTTCTATGCTTCTCATGTCAGTGGGAAGGCACTTGTTGTGCATTCAGATGTAGCCTCTGAAAACAAAGAAGTGCAGATCGCAAGGCTCAAGGAAACCGGGGTCAAAACTCTCAAATGGTTCAATTTCATAAACAATCACAGCCTGTCGTCCGATGAAATTGACTCTCGAAGACGAATTCTATCTGCCAATGACAGCCGTATCTCGCTCTGGCAAATTAACCCATTGGAGATATTTGCCGAGGTCGAGCATCTTGAGCCAGGAACACTGTCCGTTGATTTTGGGTCCAACGAAAATGAGGCCCTAGTCTTTCACGCATGGAATACAAAACTCAGCATTCACTCGCTAGAGAGTGGGCGCACTTCGGTGATCAAAACGCCCAAGTTTGCCCATCATCTTGGGTTCGGTTATCGTCCCAAAACCAGACAACTCGCTATCCTGCTCAAACCAGAGACTTCTGATGTCCTGACTGTCCATGAACCAGGCTCTTACGATCTCGTCAACAAAGCTGTTCTGTCCACGATAGATGCTCAGGGCTTGAAGTGGAGCCCGGATGGCAAATGGATTGCTGTCTGGGATACCGCAAGTGCAGGAACGAAGGTACTCATCTTCACGGCTGATGGACAGCTTTTCAGAACTTACACTGGGTCAACTGAATCGGATGACTCCTTCGATCTGGGTGTCAAACAACTCGAATGGAGCCCTGCATCCCAGCCAGGGGCCTGTGATACTTTAGCCGTTGGCAAAGTCAATGGAAACATTGACCTACTCCGAACCCGAACGGTAAGTTGATGACTTTGTCCAAACGCCAACCATGGCTAATTTTCGTGTGGCAGTTCTCCTCCCCAACCACCCTTTCCCACGTATTCCAGACGGATCAAAAATACTCCAGTATCTGGCGCGAGCGATATATTGGTGCTGCAGGAGATGCCGAGTATGCCGAGACATCCGCTTCTTCCGCTTTCAACATGAGCCCTGAGTCCGCTGGACCACCGCGCGGTGTCTTGGCCATTGCTTTTAGCCCGGACGGTCAGTTCCTTGCAAGCGTCGACACCTCAAGACAGAATGTCGTTTGGATTTGGTCGCTGGAATCCCCTCCAATAATTGCCTCAGTTCTGGTTCATGAACAGCCAGTTCGACAAATTTCCTGGCACTCTTCGACTCCACAGCTGCTCATCAACACTCTTACCAATGGCCTTCCAACCATTCGATGGTGGTCACCCCAGGACCATCCTGTCATTGCGCAGGTCCCTGTTCAACGAAGTGAAACTGGGAAATACGACGTGAAATGGGCCACAGATTCAAGTGTTGACTCGGTGTTCTGGTTTGGTTCAACGGAACAACACGTCATTGGATATCTCTCTGCTCAAAACGGTGGCGTCGAATTCGAGGTGCTGAACTCGGTAAGCAGCAAGCAGGGTGGGTCTAATACAGGTAGCCTACGTCGGTCGTTAAGAATTGGGTCGCATGGCTCACGCTCCTAGCCATGATCCGGGCGTGATTGCACTGCCTCAAACGGCCCCCAAATTAAAAGTGGACCAAGTGGCTTGACACTAGATCGTGATTCCTGCCGTACATCCTCGCTAGGGAACTGCTGCGTACAGCAATACTGCTAATAGGCAGCTACAATTCGGACGTTGCTTATGGGATGGCTGCGTATCTTCTTTGGCATATTTAAGACCAGAGTTGGGGCTGCACTTTTGGTTCTGTATTTACCCATCAATTCTTTGAGCTTAGCCTAGCCATCAATACAGGAATGGAACCAACACGGTATGAGTTGTCTGATATTGACAGTGTGGTACCACCGTCGATGGTGAAAGCTTTCCTCCTATACGAGCTCCCACAAGTTGTTGATGTGAACAAAGTGATCGTTTCACTCCAAGAAGGATTGAAGAATGCAATTCTGCATATGCCATTGATGCAGGGTCATGTCATGACTGGCGACTCCAGGAAGCCTTACATCCAGACAACCCCAGATCAGCCCCTGGAGCTGCACATTCGTCACTTATCGCAAACTGAGCACAAGCCTTACTCTGAGCTTGCTCAAAGCTTCTTTGCCGCTGAAGACTTGCATCTTCATATGCTGCTACCTGAGCACAGCTTTGGACGAGTCTGCGCGTTACAGCTGAGCGTGATCCAGGGTGGTCTCATATTGGGATTTGCAATGCACCATGCTGCTGGGGACTGGACCTCTATGAATGCATTCCTGACTCTCTTGTGCAGAGGAGCGAAAGCAGATTATCATGGTCTTTCGATGCCGGTCTATACTCCCGACCTGAACAGAGCCCCTTTCAATGCTCAAGAGAATGTTGGATCCATCGACCAAAAGGAGTTGCTAGCAAGATGCCCTGAGTTCTCAGTAGAGGACATAACAGTCCCTACCACCACGACCCAAAGTCCACCGCCGCCTATTCAGACAAGGATATACCGGACAACTGAAGCATCTATTCAGAACCTCAAGCAACAATGTTCACCCGTAGGTGTTGCATATCTGACATCTTATGACTGTATTTCTGCGCTTCTTTGGACATCAATCACCCGCGCTCGGCTCCTCCATCACCCCGAGAAACACTCATCTCACTCTATCCTCGCGAACCCGATTAATTCGCGTCTCCGAGATCCAGAACACGCAACCTCACAGGATTACTTTGGCAATGCGGTTCTCCTATCGTGGAATGGCCCGGTAGATGTGCAGTCTCTCCTAGCGGATAATGGCCTCTCTGCTGCAGCCTCTTTGATCCGCAAATCAATCAACGAGTCGACTTTGGAGTCTATGAAAGATCTAGCCAACTTGGTCCGATCTTTTTCGCCCTCGCAGCGGTTGGGGGTTCCCATGGACTTTCATAACATGGACGTACTGATGAACAGTTGGTACTCGGGCAAGGCCGAGAACTACGATATCGGCATTGGTTCTCCGTTTGCATTGCGGACTCATCGGCCGAATACCGGTGCTTGCTGCTTGATTCTTCCGAATTTCAGTCGCTCGTCATCACGAGTATATGAAGTGTTTGTTCAGCTCCCAGCAGAGGAGCATCGGTCATTGTGCGAAGACCTGCAATTCTCCAGTTGCTTTGAGCCCTTAAACTAGATCGAGTGGTGGAGGCCTATGCATGGGTTGATATATGAGTATCTTTTTCATTAGCTTTCTCAATCAACGAGAAACAGTACTGTACTTTGTGCCGTAGCGCTGTCAGCGATTAGAATTCCAGCATTCGAGTTAAAGAATTGTTCCTCATAGCGCAGTGCTTGTGTTAAGGTATTGAGTGGGTCAATGGAAACGCAGAGAGACCTGGAGAAGGCAGGGCAAGTGATATACTGCGATTCCGATGCCGACTCTGGCCATAGGGCAGCATTGATGTAGCAAGCCGATTGGGTGTCACTATGAGTAGATTGCCCCCCTCGATTCGACGAAGTGACATTTGCGCGATGGCGCTGGGGCCTGTTAGAAGTCGGGTTCTAGGTCGTCGTAGATTCACCAAGCTGGGGTATCCATTTGTTGCGGAAAGGAACCATGACATCAGGATCCGGTCGGATAACTCAGAGCCCTCCCCCCAATGTAGCAACTTGTATGCGCACAATGCAGTCGCTTCCCTCGTCACCGCAAGAGTCGATGAACGAGCTGCAAATGCATTCGACGCCTAAGGCAGAGAGTGACCATTTGTCCAGACCCATGGATCCATCCAGCGATAGATGATGTCAGCCTCATGACATAATCCATGACCTGACCAATCATATCACTTACACTAACCGATCAAGGGTTTAGGGCTCAGCTCAGTCACGCCCCACTGCTTTTTCGCACTTGAGCGGCCTTCTGGGGAGCGCTCTCTTTCTTTGAACCATCCTCTCCATCCGACAAAATGGTGAGTCCCGCCTATCTACCAGATCCGAATACAGAACTAATCGATATGTGACAGGCGCCCGCAGCAACCGGAGGCAAGAAGCAAAAGAAGAAGTGGTCCAAGGGCAAGGGTACGCAACCACCATCCATGCGACCGTGAACGATTTCCGCCGAGTTTCGACCATCCGCGAACAAACCGTTGGAAATCGTTGGACGAGCATATACAACCGAGATCTCGAGAAACATGGTTTACTAACAATATGTACAGTCAAGGACAAGGCCCAGCACGCCGTCGTCCTCGACAAGGCCACCAACGACAAGCTTCAGAAGGATGTCCAGTCCTACCGTCTGATCACTGTCGCCACCCTTGTCGATCGTCTCAAGATCAACGGCAGCCTTGCCCGCCAGGCTCTCAACGACCTTGAGGCCAACGGCCAGATCAAGAAGGTCGTTGGACACTCCAGCCTGAGCATCTACAGTGCGTTCCCATCCCGGATTTGCCTTCCGACCCCAAATACTGATCAGTCTTTCTAGCCCGTGCCGTCACCGCCGAGTAAACGTACCGTCTCTCGTCTTTTCTCGCGGTTTTTTTTTCCTTGTTACGAATGATATCATTTACCATGGGAAGCCCGGCTGGGCGTGATGCATAGTGGTTAAACGTCTCTTGAAGAGTGTGGAACATTCGCACTTCCTGGTCCACCCGTCAGGTGGTGCGAACTGAATCAAAAAATCTACAAAACTTCTTCAAAAAAACCCAAAAACAATGATGCATCCGACGCATTCGTAGTATTCTCTCGCTCAACTGCTAAAGTAGCCTACGACTCCAACGTGCTCCTCTTCGGTCGCTGTTTCTGCGCGCTCTCACAAAGTGGCCACGGCTCCCCAGTCACCTCGTTCTCGACCACTCTTCCCGCCTCGAAATACTTCTTGTGATTGCGGAAGAACAAAACCCACCGCCTCACAGCACCTTCAACCTTGGCCTTGGCCTCTCGCAGTTCCTTCTCGCGGCGGATCTTCTTCTGACCCGACGTCAAGGATTCCTCGACATCCTCGACAGGCACGTACATGGTCTCAACCCCCCGCATATCCGCCGTCAGATCCTCCTGGAAACAACCTGTGACGAATGCGCGCGTGGCGTCCCGTCCCGCAAAGAAGTTGTAGCTCCCGCCCGGGCCGTAGATCATTCTGTTTGCCGACACGTCGAAGACCGTCCCGTTGACGACCACGTAGAGCGGGAGTGTCGCGTCGGTGCCATTGTAGAGCGCTAGTTGGCTAGGCGTGAGTATCACTGGGCCTTGCTGTAATCATGTCAGTACTGTCGGCTTGTTTCGCAAGTTGGAGGGGTTTTTGTCCTCTCGGGGAAGACGGAAGCTTCGTACCACCCACTGCTTCACCACTGGCCACCGTGTATACCATGGCCTGTACCCCCATAACACGGATTCGGAATCGGTCATATAATAGGAGAGACCACAGGATCCGATGACTAAAATCGCAATAACACGGATGATATCCAGCAGGCCGATCCCATGGTTTGTTTCGTCTCGTTGCTGTCTGGGTGGTGTGTCTGAGGCTTTGCTGGCTTTCGCCGTCGATCGCTGGCGAAGCTCTGACATTTTTCGAAGTTATTGCAAGCTATAGCTGTGCCGTCGGGGATTGAGTCTGGCACTTGAGGTGGGTGCAGGGGAAATCGTGGGCTGACAAAATATGGGGGAACAAGGACTATATCCACATTTAGCCGGGAAATGTACAGCCCATCAGATGCGACACATTGCTCATCCGGGGATTTAACTTGGATTTAAGAATTCACATTGATTTTTGAGGAAACATCGCTAAAGATAATATTTGGCTTCATTGCGCAGGAATAACACCCTCGGTTCCTATTGAGGTGTCTGCGCTACGTTCATTTGATTTCGGCCGCAGAAGATCCATCTTGGGCTGCAGACTCCTCTTCCCAGCTGCGCGAGAAAACCTCATTCAGGGCATCCTGGAAAGTGCGGCAATTCATATCAATCAAACCTCGCTTGTCTTTGGCTTCGGGGTTCCGGATGACAGAAACCAGACACAAGTATCTGCGCTCTGTTAGCATGTCGATGATTGTAAAGCAGAGGGCAGAAAACGTACTTATTCATCTCCATCAGATGGATCATGGTTTGGTCATGTAGCACTACATGACTCTCGGCTTCTTGAATCTGTTCACCCAGGCGCTTGCGAGCTGGATGATCCCACGAGTACAGCTCGGAGATATCGACAATCACATCTATATAGTCCGAGCACATCTCATAGCAAGCCATGTCCACGGGACGAGTGTCGGAGGCAATGTAGATCTTGCTCAGAACATCAAAGAGGTAGGTCTTTTCAAAGCCACAGTTGTTGGCCAAGGTATTGATGAGGTTCTCCAGTGTAGACAGATTCGGGATCAGCTTTTGGATGACCTTGCTGAAGGCCTCGAACACGGAGTAGTCATAGATGGAGGTGAGGTAATAGTGCACAGGTGCATTTTCATACCCAGCGTCACTCAGCTCGTCTGAAATGCGCTGCACAATGTCCTGGAAAGTGTCGGTGCGGTACTCGTCAGATAGTCCATCCACCTTGTGGATGAACACCTCAATGTTGATACCGGGGTAGAACTGCTGGACGGTAAGAATGGTACGGTTGAGCCGTGCTACCGAGTCCAAATAATCGTCTTGCGCGTCAATAACCCAGACTAGCGCGCCCAGGCTGCCGAAGATATCTTCGAGGTCAAATGCCGACTCAAAGTACTCGAGTTGACCAGGGAAATCCCAGACTTGAAAGTCCATAAAAGAGCTGGTACTAGATTCAGCCACTTGCGCATAATTTCACTTGCGCTAGACTTACTGGATTGAATCCTTTTGAATGCGCGTGGTAGATTCCAAAAAGAGTGTCTCGTTTGGGGGCATCTTGTGAAATACCACGCTAGCAATTGAGGACTTTCCGCTCCTTTTCGAAAAGTTAACAACCATCTTTTCCAAAAGGCCAACACGGCTGCTTCTTACCGACGGAGTCCCATTAGAAGGAGGCGTGGTTTCACATCGGGGCCTTTAGTGTTCGGCACAGAGGCCGACTTGGCCTGTGTCGAGGCGGCCACTTGATTATTTCCCTGTAAGTTCCCCAAAAGGCTCAGCTCAGCTTCTGATTTGCGAAATGGAAGTTGACGTCGTCGCTCCCAAAACCTGAACTCACGTCCTATGAAAGGACCATGAGGCCGGCTCGCGCGGGCGACCGATGAGTCGGACATGCGTATCAAAGAAAGGGGCGGCGCATTTTGGAGAGGAAAGGGGGATTGGGAGATAGCGCGAAGGTATCGAGACCGAGGAATATATGTTGGGCATATAGGTGAAGGAATCAACGCATCACATGTTGGGAAATGGGGGCATTGGGCAGTCAGCGAACCCGGCCAGGCTGGGATTCCTCGGGACGGCAACACAAATGAATTCTGAGGCTGAAGATAGGGCCCCGTGGCTTCAAGGCAGCGTCATCTTGTGAGGGCTGATTGCGATAACAACTGCGGCAAATGCTCGCAAGTTGAAAATCCCGCTTCCTTGCCCATTCTAGAAGCTCAGGTGGCTGCTGAGACGCACTTGGTGGCTCTTTACCCGCCCGGGGAAGAGAAAAAGGGCCCGGAACCAAGCAGCTGTCTCACAACGGCCCGTGCATAGATGCAGCGGCACGGTGACCACCCGGGCTTCGCAGAATAGGGCAACTTTGGTTCGAGGGATGATGGGATGTGGTGATTCGGGGGGCTATGAATTGCAATTGGAAAAGACTCTTACCTCCATTAGACAGGTAGATACCTAATTGCGCGAGGGAGGTTAGAAGGTAGGGCAGGCAGCATCCGGCGGCATGTTGACTTACCGAGGAATTATGATTGATGGAGACAGGGAAAACCAGGCCAATGCGAGATCAGGATGTCTCCGTTATCACGAAGAGAAATGGTGAAAGGAACTGGCCGAGCTCAATTTAACGGCAAAGACCGAGTACTGACATCCGCATGTGCCGATCTCGCCCAGGAATGAAAGTCGCAGGATCACAGTTTACTTGGGATGGTGATACAGTATCGGGTATCTGCAGTCAGACCTGTATCATGGCCCCAGTATTTCAAATTCGGTCCCCAGCAGGTTAAATTGGGGCGTTCTTTTGAGTAACGCTTGTGCTGTGTGAGGAATGCGGGGGTTTGGAGTAGGTTGGAGCTGCGAGACAGAGGGATGCACGATGGTACCGTTGTGTAACAAGATCTAATAGCACGGCGTGTATTCGACGAGTGGTGTCCTGGGATCTTTCAAGCTCTCTCCGGTATGAACGCCTTCTTGTCGTGGGAATTGTGGTCGAGAGGAGGAGAGAAGATGGCGGAGCCGTTATCA
Source organism: Penicillium olsonii (assembly GCA_911174995.1). Lineage (NCBI taxonomy): Eukaryota > Fungi > Ascomycota > Eurotiomycetes > Eurotiales > Aspergillaceae > Penicillium > Penicillium olsonii. The sequence goes on from CAJVNO010000033.1 coordinate 1,835,989, forward strand.
TGATCGCCGTATCTCTTATCGTTGTTAATCACATCACCGCCTTTGGTATTCTGCCACTGGGGTTGACGACTGCAGGTGGTTTGTCGAAGCAAAAAGTCTTTGAAGTTGCTAATTTTACTAATTTTTAGATTTTTACAATGGAAACGAGACAGGAAAATTCAATTGATTCAATTTTTGGAGGCCAAAAGCCTCAAGCATCTAAAAATCTCATGCAGCAATCATTCTTCGTTGCCCGTGGCTGTGTCCATGGGCATGTTTACCATCCTTGTGCAGGTATTCACTGATCCGGTGCTTCCCCTGCTGAGGAGCAGCTTCTTCTTCCTCTTCTTCGTCCTCTTCATCGACCTCAAAAGCAGGCCATTCCTCCCAGCCATCTTCCCACATCTTGGCTAACTTGTCTGTCTTTTCTTCTCTGCTCAATTTCTTGTTCTTCATCACCTTTTCCCATTTCTTCATATCCTTGTCGTCCAAAAGGCACTCATCAAGCAGAGCACTGATCTTCTCTTTGTCAACGCCTTCTCCGATAAACACAAGCTCCTGGCGCCGATCGCCCCAGGGCCCCTGGAAGTCATTTTGGATGGACTCCTGTACATCCTTGTCCTCGGGCCAAGCATCGTCGGGGACTTCGGCAAACCAGGGGCCACCACAGCCAACGGTCATCATACCGCCTGCTTGGCTCCATTCACCAAATTGCCAGGGTCGGGTGGTGAGCCAGAAGAAACCCTTCGAACGGAGAACCGGCCCAAAGGCCGGGTGTGTGCGCTTGTTTTTCAAGATGTCTTCTGGGTCGGGCTGGTCAAAGTCCTCTACCGACTCTGAGTCTGATTCTGTGTCCATCGCATCTTCCTCTTCGTCCTCTTCGTCTCCTTCTTCTTCCTCAAGCTCATTGTTCTGCAGAATAATGAACTTGTCATGAAGAAGGGCGAATATGCGACGAGGGTGGAAGGGTCGACGTGCGGTGTATACGAAGTTGTTGATGCCATATCTGTGGCAGAGTCAGCATCTTTCCGTGTATCGGCACCAGCGCACTTACTCTAATGTCTCTGGCTTCGGTGCCATCCGCTCCCCATTTCCTGTTGTCTGAACTGTCATTTCGTGCAGACTCTGTAACCACCCAGGACCAGAAGCAGCCCGAATGAAATCGAAACTATTGGTATTGACGATTTCTCGGACATCGACCTGCGAGTAATTTGACTCGAGAACCTTCGCACCGGGATTCAACAACTTCAGAAGCTGCAAGATCTTGGTCCGTGTTGCTTCGTCCACTGTCTCGATCTTATTGACAATCAATACATCGGCAAACTCAATTTGATCCACCATGAGATCGGAGATTGTGCGTTCATCTTCCGGAACAATTTCCTCTCTGCCATAGCGATCAGAGAGGAATTCAGCTGTGTCAAAGCTGGAAAGCAGGTTGAAAGCATCGATAACAGTCACTGTGGTGTCCAGTCTAGCCATTGTGTGCAAGCCACCCAGATCCACACTGGTAATACAATTAGCCTCTTATGTTCTCGAAAGGGAAGTGGCGAGGAAACATACATCTCATTCAGGATCTTCTTTGCGTCGGCGTCTTCGTTCGCAATTTGATCCTCAGCCTCCAGCATGGCAGTGCTGAATTCGGCCGTGAAGGTTTCGGCCACCTGCATGGGTTCCGAAATGCCTGTTGACTCAATGACAACATAGTCCACTTCATTTTGTTTGGTCAATGTGGCTAGCTCTGCTAACAGGTCGCCTCGCAAGGTACAGCAGATGCATCCGTTCTGGAGTTGAATGAGTTTTTCGGTGGTTTGGGAAACCTTGTGGTTTTGGATAAGGGCGGCGTCGATGTTCAACCTATTGACCAAACGATTAGCATCAGATCCGTGGCATCTGGCTCATGGAGTACTCACTGGCTCATGTCATTGACGATGACAGCAATCCGCAGTCCATGGTCTGGGGACTTGAGAATGTGCTTGAGAAGTGTCGTCTTGCCACTTCCCTGTACAAAGAGTCAGTTCATTTGGCTCAAAAACATGCCATTTGTCTGATAATCATACCAAGAAACCTGATAATAAAGTCACGGGCATTTGTTTTGTCTTGGGCTTCTCTTCAGAGGGCATAGGGGCAGAGTACCCAACCGGCTCCCTTCCAGAGTCGATGACCATCGTGGCAGAACTTTTGACAAGAATACAATTGAACAAAGAAACAAAAAAGCCCGTTTAGGATTCTATTGAAAGAATTTGGAATTATCACTCTTAACACCTTGCGAGCATGCCTTTTTATCTCTTCCAGCGCCCGGCCTCCAAGTTCCTCAACCCTTAGCCCTGACGGTTGCATTTCTGATGCCGTACAGACACCAATACAGGTCCCCCAAGGTTGGGAGTATACCAGTGGAGCATATGACCATCCAATTATGTACCTGATATCAAATTCTGATGATAAACGCCGTATTCTGAGTGGTCAAGGCCAGTAGTCCGCAAGGTACCTAGCTGGCGTCGCTGACCTTCACGGTCCTCGTTTGACGACATTGGTTTTGAAAATCAATATTACGGCGACCCTGATTGGGTTCGATTCAAAATCTGGGCCGTGCTTGTCTTGTGGAGAAGAGCGAGCAGCCCTTGGGGATTGGTGATGATGCTAACCTTAGGGCTATTACAGTCCTGTTAGCAATTGCCAATTGCAAGCTGCAAGCGTCACCGTGCGTAGACACCTCCATGTACATAGATAGAGACCTCGTGAATCATTTAATGCTGACAGCGTGGCTCTACTCAATTACCTCGCCTCCCGGGCTGCCCAGGTCAACTGGTGTTGAGGGCTCTTCCCAAAGTTGCTCAAGCTCGGAGAGAAGCGACCAAAGACGCGAAACGGTGGTTTTTGTAGACCCGGGCTAGTCTGAGAAATTTCCATGTCTTTTGAAGTGTCCAGCTAACTGAATAACCCGAGTACAAGGCTTTTTGTCGTCTATGCTAAACAAGTTCACACCTATTCGCAAGGTCGGGATCGATCATCGGAGGTCGGCCTGACAAAGGCCGATGGACGGCCTCGGCGCGAGAATGCGCGAAGTCACGACCTTACAAGATCGCAGTATAAGAAGGGATCGAGCACACGAATATATTCAATTGTTTACGAGTCTATAGTATCAATTGACCCCGATCCTTCGCCTATCAATTATATCAACCTGGGAAGGTCAATCGGTGACATCATCCTCAACACCCCCCTTCGAACCAACTTCCCCGAGATTCCCCAACTACACAACTCCACCATGGCCGACCTGGGCACCTACACCAAGCCTCTGGCCTACCTAGGCCTAATCACCCTAGCCAGCACCGCCCTCACATTCACCCGCCAAGCAACCAACTTCCTCCGACCCAGCACTCTCGTGAAAACCTACAACCCAACACACACCAATTGGGCCCTCGTGACAGGCGCCACGGACGGGATAGGGTTCGGATTTGCACAGGAGCTATGCGCCCGCGGGTTCAATGTCATACTGCACGGTCGCAATGCGGAGAAACTCCAGCGCCGACAGCGCGAACTCCAGGCCGAGTTTCCCAAGGCGAAGCTCGGGATCGTCGTGCGCGATGCACAGAACATCACCGGCGACATTGATGATGTGGACGGGGAAGTGCGCGCGATCATTGGCGCGGGCGCCCTGACGGTTTTGATTAATAATGTTGGTGGGGAGACGAGGCCTTCGACGCTGTTGAAGGAGTATACTTTTGAGGAGGTGCAGGCGACTGTGGCGAGAAATGCTACCTTCACGATTCAAATCACCCGTGTGCTTGCTGGCCTGTTGGAGGAGAATGCACCGGGTTTGGTGCTGAATGTTTCTTCGGTTGCGGCATTTGGGTTACCGTATATCAGTGCTTATAGTGCGACGAAGGGGTTCGTGGATTCTTTTACGAGGTCTTTGCGCGCGGAGTTCGGGGCGGAAGGGAAGGCGGTTGAGGTGATGGGGTTGAGAGTTGCGGAGGTGAAGACGGCTGGATATGATATCAAGAGTAATTTGTTCGTTCCTGAGGCGAGGGTGCTCGCAGGGGCCAGCTTGAATCGGGTTGGGTGCGGAGAGGAAATCGTGTGTGCTTATTTCTGGCATTGGTTGCAGGGGTTGTCGTTTGATATCTTGCCGCGATGGCTGATGCTCAAGTTTGCTGGGATGAAGCTCAAAGCCATCAGAGCGGACATGGCAGAGAAGGCTAAGAGCAGCTGATTGCTGCCGGAGTCTCCAACACTGTGGAAATTGTCATATTGAACATATAAGATATTTGCATTTGAAGGAATCATTATAGTAGGTCTATGAGGTCTAGAAGCCGGCGGCAGACTTGGCACTATCAGCTGGGCCGTGGAGGCCGGCGCCCATGTTTTGAGTGCACTCGACTTGCCAGTCTTTCGGGGTGAACTTGTCAACAATGGTCTTGAAGGCGTCCAAGGTGCAGAATGTCTCATCGCCAGGCAGGTGGTTCTCAGGCTTAGCAGCACAGCCTGGGATGGTGACGGGACGATCATTGTAGCGAATACGAACGTAGTGCTTGCTCAGAGACTCGCGAGAGCCTTCTGGGAAAGACGAGAGGGGGGCGCGCGCACTCTCGGAGGTTGATTGGCTCGGCGCGGACTTACCAAACAGTTTGGCGAGCACACCAGGCTTCTTGGCAGCGACAGATGGGTTAGAGAACTCCTCGAGCATAGTTCCAGCAGGAGAGGCAGAGCGAGGGGCCTGTGAGAACAGCTCAACGGCCACGGACGAAGTGAAGGGAGGCCATGACTCGTCCTGGAAGCCACCCACACTGGACAGCATCGCTGCAAGTGTGGTGTCGTGGCAGCCGCTCATAGCAAACTTAATTGCCTTGCCAGTTGCCGGGATTTGGGAGCCGGATGCACTGCTTTCGCTGCGCCAGCCACCCTCCACGGCGGTACTGACCATGCGATCAACCACGTCGCCCATGAGAGCTCCAATGCCCAACTTGCGGTATTCGCTGCTCTCGCCGTAACCAGCGAACCATTCCTCAACCGCAATGCGGTCGAGCACAGCACGCCCCTTCTTATCATAGAATTCAGACGGAAGCTTAGTGGCAGGCCCGTGGGCATCGGTTGCATTGATAGTATCCATGATTCCAGAAAGGCGGGGATGAGCATCGACTGCAACCTTGGGTGATTCCTCGGGCATGTACTTTGACCAAAGACTGTTCAGATAAGACATCTGTTCTGAGTCATTCCCTGCGATGTACGTTAGCAGTTGTTTCTACATCTTCTCGCAAACTCTTACATCGCACAGCGGCACGGTCAGCGAAAAGCCGAGCAAGCTGTCGGAAACGTTTACAATTTCCCTCGTTAGGGAACAAAGTCTCCTCGTTCACCTGGCGAGCCACAATCACCGGTGGTGGGAAATCAAGCGTCCGCGCACTAGCCGGGTACATACCCCAGAACGCTTCCTGGAGCGACTCCAGAGCACGAGGGATCGGCGTCGCGCGCAGATACATGTCCTCAGAGTCGGACTTGATCTCTGGCATGAAGCCAAGCTGGTCAACGTAGAGATGGCGCAACCGCTGTCCAAGCGCATATGTCGTCTCACGACCTTTATCTGTGAGCTCGCCATGCAAGCTGGTTATGTGTCAGCCCATGCTATGCAATTAAAGCATTGCATTCCACAGTGACCTACCACATAGCCTCGGCTTCGCCGCCAGCTCCACGGGCAATTGTTGCTTTGTCATTGGCGCCAAATGACTCCATCTTGCGTCGCCATTGGAACCCGTTCCAAGCGGAGAGATCATTGCTGCTGGAGGCCATCTGCACCATGCGCCTTGCGACGCCGCAATACGGCCAGTCTTTTGCGAGATCAGTATTGTGTCACCCGATATCGGTCTTGGGGGTTCGGCATACATGGGTTTAGACCTGTCTTTGGGGAGTGTTAGCGGAGACCGTCGGAGATCGGGGTTGGGATCGGAGTCAATGGCAGCATACATTTGTGAAACGTGATGAGACAGGTGTTCGCTCGCCTGTGTACGGTTAGAAATACTCCGGAAGTACAATTTTGTGAGGGAGATAGCTCACCATGGCGAAGGAACTGTATTGGCATCCGTTAGCTTAAGCTCGAGTACCTTGAAAGTCAATTATTGAACGTACCACTTGCACCAGTTGCAGCTGCAGCCCTTGAGGGTAGAGGCGTGCAAGCTCATCCTGGGTATAGGGCTCACGTGGGATCAGAGTGGTCATCTTGGGGAGAGTGCACAAAGAGAGAGAGAGAGGTGTATACACCACTTTGAGTCAGGTTGACTGCCCCGTGGGGCGGTGAGACGCCAATCAGTTGGGGTAATCGATAAGCGTGTGCAGCCCAATGGCCTCACAGGTTGGGCTATGTTTCGAGCTCTACATTTCGAAGCTCTCGTTTGTTCTATGTCGATCCTTGCTGTTAATGCTCTTCGGGGAACTACATACATCTAGTAACTCTGCAGTGAATCAGCACAGAATACGGACGGAGTACGGAGTAGATCTCCGCATCTCGCCAATATCTCGGGCATCTCCCCGAAGCCCCTTGCCTCGGATAGCCGAGCTGCAGCATTCGAACATTGGAGGATTCCAACGTGATTTATAGAGTCTATATACAGTCCTAGCCTCACACATGAGCGCGGCTACGGCGTAGTTAAATGATAAAAGTCCAATATATGCCAGGAGCTCGGATACACCACTGCATCTATAGAGATTTTCGTTTTAATATACAGAGGGAGTCTCACAGCTCAGCATCACTGGTCTCCCATCCACTCTCACTCTCACTGGCGCTCCAAATAGACTTAGAAGGCTCCTTAGCCTCAGGCTGAACCTCGGTCTGAACCTCGGCCACTGCTGCAGCCGCCGCGGCCGCGGCAGCGGTGGCAGCATGCTTGGCGAACTTCTTGTTATTCTTCGCCTTCTTAGCATCTTCCTGCTCCTGTCTGAGCAGTCTTGCACGCTCAGCCGCTTCCTGTGTCGCGCGCTCCGTGATCTCCACCATCTTCTCTAGCGTAGGAGCATAAATATGCGCAAGGGAAAAGTCGCCGACCTTGATGCGCATGAAATCCATGGCACCAGCGATCGGGCCATCGAAAGGAGCGGTCTTAAAGTTCTTCTCAAGGCGCAAATCATCCGAAAGGGTGTTTCCGGCGATCACTTCCTGTGGATCATCGAATGGAATGTCCGCATCGACGGGCTCCTTGGCTGAAGCATCGCGGGGGTTCGGCTCGTCTGATTTGCGGTGGTTTGTGTACGCTATTTTTTGGTACCGTTGGCTGAAATGAGTAAGGAGAATGGCGCGTGCGCGCATGCGTCGGCCGACTTCGATGGCTTCGGCGGATGTGGAGTGACGCTTGGCCATAGCATTTCCTACCATGTCGGGTCCGAAAGTGGCTTCGTGGATTAGAACTGTCGAGTCTTTGCCGATGGCGGTGAATTTCTCAGAGGGTCTACAGTCGCCTGAGTAGGAGACCTTGAATCCATTGGGGAAGACGAGAGAGACGGCTAGAGCCCCCCTGCAGTGCTTCACATGGCAGGTGAGGAGGTCTTCTAGGCCAGTGGCGGACTTGAGGAGGGCGGTGGTGGGGTATTGGTCTTCTGTATAGGAGAGCTGGGTACGATATCCAGATGGAAGGCGGTGGGAGAAAGTGGTCTTAAGGTCGGCATCAGAGGCGTGTGCGCTGAGTGTAAGAAGTTTTTTGAATCCAAACTCCTCGACCATAGAATACTCCTCCAACCAAGAAATCATTGCATCTGCGGATACGATGGCCAACCGTTTTTCCTTCAGGATTTCTGTGATGGTTGCTTCGGGAGACGTGGGATCAGCTCCGTTCTTGAAGTTCTCCTCGTACCAGGCCTTGATCAGAGAGGCAGTGCCAAGGTGATGGTCAGCATGCAAATGGCTGATCCAAATCATTCGCAGATTCTGGAGGATTTCACGAAGCTGCTCCGGCTCGAATGCTCGCTTCAACTGGCCCAAGGTGTTCTCTCCACAATCAAGCATGTAGTAACCGTATCCAGGAACTTTGACCAATGTCGCGGAAACATTGCGGTACTTTGAAGGAACAGAGGAGCCAGTACCCAGCGCAATGATCTCGGCATCCGCACCAGGCCATTTTGCCCGTTCCTCTTGCAGCTTCTGCTGGAAGGCAGGCTTGGCCACGCGCTGGTTGATAACGTTCAAGCGCTGCTGGACCGAGCGTGGGATCCGGACCTTGCTGTGTTGGGGGTTGAAGCGCCGCATGACTTCGTCGTCATTCAGGCCAAACTTGGGCTCAATATCAAGGATGGTGCCGGGCTGAAGAGGGACAAGTGGGGAGTTTTCGAGGGCTGCTGCGGCAGACTTAGAGCCGGCATTCGAAGAACCAGGCTGTGGTAGAGTGGTGTTGTCGTGAACGGGAACGGAATAGGTATTAGGCTGCAGGATAGCGAGTTGAACAGTAGTGTTTGCAGAGCTTGTCATTGCCAAGTAGTTCGGGCACTGGTCTGTGCCGGACACCGTGTGTGTGCAGTGCGACATATTCTTGATGAATTCTTGGAGCTTGGGATGTTCAGCAACACCAGGACCGAGAATCCAGAAGAAACCTGACAATCCAGTCGTGACAGTAGGTGACTTCCACTCAGGTCGAGAGACCAAGTCTTCAACGTATTCAGGCGAAGGCACGTCCATGATAGCGACACCCTTGCCAGTTCGAGGATTTCCTAGAACCATCTCGGGGGTAATAGTCTTTCCATCCATTGACTGGACGCTTTCGCCCCTCGTAAGAGCAGCGTACTTTGAGCCCTTCTCAACGTTGTGCTCCTGGGCCTTCTTCGGGTCGAACTTTCCGCGGATATCATGGTTTCGTACGATGTAAGAGATTGCCTCCCTCGATGGGGTAGTGGGAGGGAGATTCTCATAAGTAGCACCAGGCCAAGGCTTTCGCACAAGCACCGTGATATCAGGGAGCGGCTCCGCGTCACCCGGGACGGGTCCCTTGTATTGCTCGAGGTCCTTGGTTTCTGGGTTTCGAACAAAGATGGCCGCGGGCATTTTGACATCAGCTAGTCGAGTTTCGTGCAGGGTATCCATCTTCCATGAAGAGTTGAACATATCCTGCACAATGGCCTGCGTGACCATTCGGTCCTTGGTACGCTGGTCCAAGAATCCATCAGTCTCAGCTTCCTGGAACTCATCCAGGCTCCGCTTCCGAGGACTCTGGGACCGCGCCGCCGCGCCAGTCTTTTTGGCATCGTTAGGCCTGATCGGAAGTGTCCAGACCTTAATGTTCGAGTCAGACCAGGAAGGGGCGGCGAACGGATCTTCGGTGCCAGTGGGCACTTGGTTAGCCATGGTCTCAGAATCATATTCTTTCACGAACACCGGCATGCCCTTGCGGAACACAAAGCGACGAGCCGTAGCCAATGTGTGTGTGAGATTGGTAGGTCCATGGATTGTGAGATTCCCTTGCTGGAGAACGGTTTCACCGTTTCGTTCGATATAGGCCGTTCCATGAAACTTCTCATTGGGCTTTTCCGGCCTCACTGTTCCATCCTTGCGAATAGCCTTCTTCTTTCTTTCCTCTTCCGCGGCGTTAACTGACGTCGTAATTGTATCGGCAAGTGTCAGGATCATTCCGATCATTCCTCCCGTATTGGCCCATTCCGCCCGCCCGGTCACGAAGACATCGGTAAGGAGGGCAACCTTGACTCCACGTTCCGTGCACGCACGTTGTGTGCCCTCTGCTAGCTGGCCGAAAATATATCGCTTGTCAGGGAAGTTGAGGGCGATGGCCGTGCCGGGCGTGTCGGCCGTCGGGGTAGTGATAACCTGGTAGAAGAACTTCATTGGGTTGACACCCAGTAAGGCCTTGGGTGGCACCGAGGAAATTTCAAACTTGGACGGGTCGCAAATGAAGTACTTATTCGGAAACTTGTGTCTGAGCGGGGCCGGGATGATATATGCCTGAGGGTCGACTGCGGGCTGTCTGACTCGGAGTGGAAGGTCACTGCTAGGATTCAGAGATGGCACGGGTCGGCCGGGACGCTTTGGTCCTGAACTTGGACCAGGGGAGGCTGTCGTTTGGCGGTTTGTATTGTATCTTCGTAGGAAGGTCGACCTTGAGATCGAGGGTCGGAAGAGTACGCTGGCGAATGCGCGACTGGGCGCGGTTAACAACAAACCGCGCACGCGAAGGGAAGCCAACGTGGGTAGAGAATTGGGTTTCGAGGGGAAAACTTGTAAGAATCGCACAAGTGAACCAACGTCGAGCTTAGCAGTGGATCCCGCGTTGGGGAAAAAAGTGAACGTCGGTTTCTGCGCGGGCCGCAAATCTCTAATCGCCCAGGAGATCGCCCTTTTCTGCGCATCAAAAGGGGCTTAAAGCCTCTTTAGCCAGTTCAAAGATTCTATCGACATGATTTAATATGTTCTGTCTGGTAGGTGAGTCTAGGATTTTTCCCATTATTTGAAGTGTACTCATTATTACCCACAAGACATTACATGGCAAATAGTAACTGAGTCGACAAGCATTCTATTGGGCTAAACTACATCCAAAGGGCTATGCAAAATAAAATAAAATCATATGGCCGTAGATATCAAATTGGACCTGAAGCCCAAAGGTCCATCCTTACGCCAATGGGGAACCATTCCAAAAAAAGAGAAAAGAAAATGCCACCCGGTGAATCCTTTCAAGGGAGGACTATATAGTTGTGGGCGCCTTGAACTCCCCGGGACTGCTGAAACAAAGTCCAATCATTCGCAAAATTTGGCAGCAAACACCAGTGTATCAGGCTGCGATAGCACCGGCGGGTAAAGTAAAAAGATCACATATACAAAAAAAAGGCCGAAGGGCGGACGCGAGTGGGGGAATCACTGAAGGTGGGACGTAACAGCTGACACGCGCTCGAAAGCGGCGTCAATGCTGTGGCAGAGGGCGTTGAAATTCCTCTTGGCGGAGTCGCTGACGTCGGAAGTATCGAGAACAAGCTCAAATTCAGAGGCCTTCTCACCGGGAATGCCCTCAAAGGCAGTCTCGGCGTTGGAGGCGGGAGCGGGAGCATCGACGAACAAAGCAAAGGCAGGGTCAGACTCGTCAATCTCGACATCAGGGTTAGAGACGCCGATGTCAGACTGGCTTGGTGAGCTGGTGGGAGTCTCAAGGATGGGAGCCTCGTTCTTGGAGCTCTCGGGAACAAAGGAAGATGATTTGCCGGACAACATCTCAGCGTCAAGAGCAGGGCCCTCGGGAACCTCCATGACAGCGAAGACGGAGGTGTTGCCGAAGTTCATGTCAATACCGGTGTTCCAGCCAGCAGTGTTCATGGCCATGTTAGGGTCCATGCCCTGGTTGGGCATCATAACCATGTTTGGTTGAGCGTTCTGCTGCATCTGGAACTCCTGGCCACGGTTGGTGTTTTCCTTGGGCATAGCTTGCATGTTGGTCTGAGCGGGCTGCTGGGATTGTTGCTGGGGCTGAGCGGGCTGCTGCTGCTGGGGGCCCTCCATCTCGTTCAGAAAGTTGTTGAAATGGGGAGATCCGAGAAGCATGCGAGCCAGGTCGTTCAAACGAGCGTTCTCCTCGTAGAGAGCGCGGTTCTGGAGACGAACTTCGTGGGCCTCGTTGGTACGGGCAGCGACTTCGCTTTCGAGCTGGCCGATGTATTCTGCATGGTATGTTAGCGATTGAAGATCGAACAGTCAAGTTAAAAGATCGTACCCTTGCGACGAGAGCGGAAGGCGCGAGCGGAGACCTTGTTGCGCAACTGGCGACGCTCCTTGCTGCTGAGCTTCTTGCCCTCCTCACTTGCAAGAAGACGCTCATCCTCATCCATGTCGGCTTCATCCTTGCGGGACTTGGCCATCTGGGGCATGCCGTTGGATGGGGTGGGGGAGCCCTCGCCATTGGCCATGGCGTTCTGGCGCATCTGTTGGAGCAAACGAGAGATGCGCTCCTCGACCACGGGGTCGGGGTTGCGGGGACCGCGAGCCTGGGGCAAAGCGGGGGTGGGCTCGGCACGCTGCTGAACCTGGGAGCGGGCCATATCGCTCTGCTTTTGTTGCTGGGCCTTGGCCATCGCAGCCTGCTGCTGATGCATACCAGGGTACATGCGACCGACCTGGGTAGAAGGACCGGCCTGAGCCAATTCATGGCCTCCGAGAGCGTTGGGGTCGACGTATTGTCCCTTAGCGGGGTTGGCCGGGTAGAAGTATGGCGAGGCGTTCATGCTGTCGGACTCGATGTCCATCTCTGAGGGGTTCCTGCCCGGCGCAGCGTTGAAATCGAATGGGCCCTCCTCCCGCTTCATGTGATGACCGGCATACATGTCAGCGTTGACGGGGAAACCTTGGCTGTTGGTGAAGCCCATCGGGACCTGGTTGTAGGTCATGGACAAAGCCCCGGGGGGCAAGCCAGTCTGCTGTCGGTGCTCGTCGTATTGGTGGCTAGGACCCTGGAAAGCGAGAGGAGACTGGCCACTTGAAGCGAAACTGGCACTGCGGGAGTCGCTGGTGTTGAACTCTGTGCTTGCGACCGAGGGTTGGCTGGTCATGGCGATCTTGGAGCGGGAAGGGTCGGATGTGTGTGTGAGTTGCTCAAAGTTGATGAAAGAGTCCAGATCTTGCTCGTAAGATGCTGGCTGCATCGGGTATTCTGTGAGGGTTGCCATCTTGGTAAACCTGTCCCTGGACTGTCGGGTGTGGTGATGTATGTGAGCGAGTGGAATATAGGATCACAGGTTATTTTTTTAATCAAAATCCAATATTAAAAAAGAGGGAAAATCAGGGTATAAAATAAGGGTGAAAAAACGAAGGTCTAGAGATGCTCTAGAAGGAGATTTTAGTGAGAATCGATGGAGAAAAGTAGAACCAAGGAAACAGGGGAAGGAGAGGAGCGTTCCGGAATAGAAACGGGCTTGCGTGGCCTTGATCAGTCAGCGGCGGCCTGACCTGCCGCCCCGTGATTGGCTGCTCGTTTGTTTATGTCCACGGCGTGTATCTAGGGATAGTCCACCATACGGTATTTTCAGCCATTCCTTTATTGCCACCAGATGTCCGGAGTACTCCGTACTGTACGGATTTCAACAATACAATGCATCTGGTCATATTGTGTGCGCTGCGACATGGCTGAACAGTCTGTAACTTGAGTCTCCCGGACTGATAATACTTCTTCCTAAGCCGAGGGTGGGCCGTCTACAGAGTGCCATCAACTCCCATTGGTCCTCGACACTCTCAGGCTCGGACATCCCCCCAGGTCCTGAAACCGTACGGAGTACTGTAATTGCTCCCGTCATGACGCAAGTGGCTATCCCATGTCTCTGTGTGTCGGAGATTCCTGCTTAGGTAAACAGCATTCCACACATGTCAGGAGATGCACAAAAATGGGCTTAATTCAGACAAGTCTTACGATGCGCAACTTTGGGAAGAAATCGTTCTGAAGACTCAAATCTGTACGAGACCGCAGCACTCGCCATACGGAGTACTGTACAGTACTTTGTATCAGTTAGCGCTCGGGCTGAGCTAACTGAAGGAAGCTCGGCCGTATAGTCCACTTTGGGAAATCTAGACGGTTAACCCAGTGGGCTGTTGGAAAAGCCGACCTTTCGCCCTCACCAAGAGCCAAGAGACCCTGCTAAGAACCTGGGGTCCATTGGTATTTACTCGTACGAGCTCATGGCATCTCGAACCGAGTCTAGACAGAATCCGCCGTATCAATGACCGCAGTTCCGTTGTCATTTGTTTCATCACGCCCGAGACATACGTACGCCGGCGTCTCGATCATACAAGGTCTACGGCACGTCGGCTCGCCCACGGTGAACCAGTCGGAGTATCAAGTCCGGTTCTCCGTCGTCTCAGACTCGGTATCGAAAAGGCGCTGACTGTGTCGAGGTACAGGCCTGGAGGTCGGCAAAGAACCTTCGAACCTCGGTGGGAATCCGAACACGTGATAGTCTAGTCCGAAGTAGGTTAGCTCACCCGACCCTAAAAAAACCCAAAAGGCCGGGCTAGTCCTACTCGAGACGCACAGTGTGGGCTCGGTCTGCTTTATGCAGCATACTTGGCTAGTCTAATTTTTTTCCTTCGCTTTTTTTTTTCGACAAGTTTTAGACTTGCCATGGGATCCTCTTTTTGCATTCAGGCCTGCCCGTTCGGGACACCCCTGAAACTCAAAAAACTTTATACTCAACAGGGCAGACTCGGCGGGTCAAGTCCTACCCGCTTTTTCTTGCCAGGCGAATCTTAATAGCCTCGACTCTCGAACAGCCCGCTTTTATGGGCTCACGATCGTCTAGGGCTGAGACAGCATCTCGTGCCGTTGATCCGCGTCGTCAATTGAAGAGGCTGAGCTTATCCTGCGCCTCAGTGCCACATGTCAACTTTCTACATAAAAATAGACTGTATAACTTTTCTCTAGCGTCAATGAAATAGTTCGTCGAGAGGCAAACTATCAGTACAAAATACTAGTCTCTGCATTATTGCCATCCACGGGGAACGGCTCTTGTGCGGAGCCCTCATCAAACCGTTCCGGGTCTCGAACTGTGGATCCAGGGCATCGGCTCTTTCTCTCAGGTGGTCTATTGGCAAATATCTACCATTCATCCCGAGGTTTTTCCTTGTTCCTGACGTGTGACGTGGATTGAAGGAATTATCTGCTGCATTACGTGCAGCCATGGGAAGATCACACTCATCTTGCAATTGCTCATCTGGATCCAGTCAACAAACCTGGTCCAGACCATTTGTCTTCCCCAGGTTCATTATATGGTCGTCTGACGAGTCCTTTGACCCGCTATAGCCCTGATTGCCCGGGCCATCGAGGCCTCAGGACCCTTCACTAATTTCAATCTTTTATGGTTGTCTGACGAAGCTTTTGGGCTCCGCTAGATCGCGAAATGAGCACCAGCACGTTCCAAACTCTTGAACCCTTCGGTCGAGATCTAGATGGATCTTGAATTGAGGCTCATCATGGAGTCCAGATCTAGATTGATGCTTATCGTGGACGAGCAAAGTTTTCTTATGGGGGATCTGGATCTCAAGCTCTCGATCGATCGCTCTGGACTTTTCTTTTCCCTGTGTTTCTGTGGTCAGGATGGTCTTTGGCCATGGAGTCTGAAGGATGATATTCCACGTGTCGTCTCATTCATCATTCCATGTTATCTTTCTAAAGGGACCTCGGGATGACACGCCATTTCAATGTCTTCACATCTTCATTGATGGTCTAGATTCCAGGTCTGCGACTCCCGAGGTCCCTTCCAAGGTTGTTCTTTGGCATAGAAATTTGAACATGATTTCGCCCACGTGGGCAGTGTTGACTTGACGGAATTCTAGAGTCGACGTGCGGCTCAGGAAATTTCTGATATTTCCTCGATTCGCGCACATTTGAAAATCGCAGGTCTGCACTATCCAGACACCTGGGCAGTAGATCATGGATAATTCCAAGGTTGTTGGTCAATAACCTTGAAGCGCTTTCCAAGCCAGTCTTCTCCTGGGTGATCCTAGGTTCCTAGTATGCCGTATGCACTTCAGCGACATGGCACGCAGGCCAAATCGTTGGATATATAGATGAACCCGTCCCCAGGTGGGCTGAGTGCTCCCGAATCCCACCACTGGATGTTCTAAAGACGTTCAATGGTAATTGTCAGCAAATTGTGAGAAGACATTCAAAGGTTGTCGAAAGATATCACTGTATAGTACGGTGACCTCGGGACGATATCGGGACTGGGAATTTCCGGGATTGTCGGACTCAATTGATTTTCCGACGTTCCAACCTTGAAGCTCCGAGATGGGTGTGTGATATATATCGTGCCCTGCAGTGCCGAGGTGTGTATAACCCATACCTACCTAGATACTTCGGCTTCTCTCCATGATCTGACACGAATCCAGGGCTGTGCCTACAGTGCTGGGATTCAGAACCTGTATGAGTCAAAAAAGATGATAGATGGAGACCGAGAAGTGACTCAAGAACAGACCGAACCCAAGGTTGTGCAGATGGAATGTGAACCATGATGTCATTCCCCCACAGAAGAAAGACACCTGAGGCATGAACTATTTCCTCATTCGGACCCCGAGGATAGACATCAAGCGGAAATTCATCGATGTGGCCCCGTGGATTTGATTTGATGACTCCAAATACGAAAAACAGTGCCACAGTAGTGCATTGACCCTAGGGGCTTGCCGATGCTACCCTTGAAGATTTTATTTAACAACTCCGCCGGAGCCACTGGACTTTAGTTGCCAATTGAGCTCTTGTAAAGCATGACTTCTGCACCGACAATCCTTGCGACGTGCAAGCAGACACGGTTCCACTTGTTGGACGAAAGTCCCTCATCCGAGGTATGGATTTTTCTGATCTACTGGGTGCTGCCGCTAATGTTCTCAATTGGTAGATTGATGTCGAAGGACTCAACATCATCGTAATATCCTCCACCCCTGATACGGAAGAGACGAAGACAAAATCCAAGGGGAAAACCAAGGCCAAGGCTGCAGGAAGAGAACTCATCTCAGATGCGCATCTTCGCTTCAAGGCCGGCGTCCATTATGGTCTGCTCGGCCGCAACGGAACTGGAAAGTCGAGTAAGAGAACCAAGCTTGAATTCAATGTCAAGATTGCTCATCCTTACAGCACTTCTTCGGGCCATGGCTGAGAAGTTAATCCCTGGCATTCCCCATGCAACCCGCATCGCTATCCTACAACAAACCGATGAACAAGAGGAGTCCTATGGCGCCGTTCTGAACCAGGACAAGACTGTTCTGGAATCTGTGCTTAGTAGCGACGAGTCTCGAAACGAGGCCGTTCGAATGGCCGATTGTGAGTATATCACCTCATCAAATCTGGATGTTGCTGATTGTTCCTAGTTCTCTCCAAGAGCTTCGAGACTGAAGATCCCATGCAACCTGTGCGTGCCATTCGCAAAATCAGACACCAAAAAGCAGAGAAACACCTGTTCCTCGCACACAAGAACGCAAGCCTGAAGAGTGGTGCTCGAGGCCTACAGGCGAGGAAAGAATTGAAAGCCGCGGAAGTGAAACTCGAGGCGAGTGCGGAGATGTAAGGAGCTTGGCATATGTGTTGGCGATGCTTTCTCACATTTTCTAGGTTGGCTCAAGATGTAGAGGCTATTGATGCGGACGTGGTTCAGTCAGACACACAAGCCGCTGTCGAGACACTGCAGAGTCTGCAGTCCCAATTGGAAGATGTAGGTAATATACAAGCCTCCATCCATGCATGCACTGACTCCAAAGCAGATGAAACTCGCGGACTTGGAGCAGCAGGCTCGGCGAATCCTTGTTGGCCTTGGTTTCAAGGAGGAAGCATTCGAGAAAAAGATCTCCACACTGTCTGGAGGTTGGCGCATGCGATGTATGCTAGCCAGTGTTCTTGTTCAAGATCCTGATATCATGATCCTTGATGAGCCGACCAACTTCCTAGACCTTCTTGGAGTGGTGTGGCTAGAAAATTATCTGAAACAGCTTCGCGACACATCAGAGACAACCATTGTCTTGGTGTCGCATGACAGGGATTTCATCAACGCTGTCTGTGAGGAGATTGCCATTATCCGAGATCAGAAGGTGACCTATTTCCGAGGAAACCTCGCAGCGTACGAAGAAGATTTCGAGGCACAGAAACTCTACTTGGGGCGGATGAAGGAGGCCCAGGAGCGACAAATTGCGCACATGGAAAATAGCATTCGCGAGAACATGAAGCTGGGAAAGAAGACCGGCGACGAGAACAAGCTGAGGCAAGCCAAGTCACGGCAGAAGAAGGTCGAGGACCGTATGGGTCTCCAGGTTAGTGCGAGCGGGGGCCGGTTCAAATTGAATCGCGACCTGGTTGGTTGGCATGAACACAAACGGGCAGAGATCGAGGTCCCTGAGGACGAACGGGGCGCAAGTATGAGCCTTCCCGATGCCACTGAGCTGCGATTCCCTGGTCCGCTGGTCTCACTTGAAGATATCGTGTTTCAGTACAAGAAGACAGACCGCGTCATTCTGGATACCGTGAACTTGGTGATTCACCTCGGTGACCGTGTTGGAATCATGGGACTGAACGGATCCGGCAAGACCACACTGCTACGGGTCTTGACGGGACAGGTCGCTCCTTCCAAGGGTAAAGTCTCAACTCACTCTCGATTGAAGGTGGGCTACTATAGCCAGCATTCGGTGGAGGAGTTGCAAGACCGTGGCCGCGCGGAACCTCATATGACTGCGCTAAGCCTGTTGACGACTGAGACCGAGGGAAACCTAAATGAGGGCGCCATCAGGGGGTTATTGTCCTCAATGGGGTTGGCGGGGCGCATCGCATCTGATGTACCCGTGGCCAAGCTCTCCGGTGGACAACTGGTATGTGAACCAAAATGAATCGTCCTCACGAGCTAACTGTTCAAGACAGGTCCGTCTTGCGTTGGCTCGAATCGTCTGGAGTGCACCGCAACTTCTCATCCTGGATGAGATCACCACGCATCTGGACTTCCACACTGTCACTGCATTGGCTACGGCATTGTCATCCTTCAATGGTGCTGTGCTTCTGATTTCCCATGATCGATTCCTAGTGCGGTCCGTGATCGAGGGTAAGCGAGACACAGACCATAAACTCGACGAAGACTTTGAAGGGTTAGAGACAGAAGAAGCCGAGGAGACGCAAAGACGCCGGTCGGTCTTTGTGATCAAACAAGGCAAAATGACAGAGCAGAAGAACGGGGTGGAGCAGTTCGAGAAGAGTTTAGTGAAGCGTGTGCAGAAGTTGCTGCCATCGACCTAGGTAGAGAACATGACCAATGGCAACCGTGATAAATATTAATGGAAACGGCGAAGCTGCGATATCAAAGAAAATAACGTGACTCAGCCGGAGGCGCCCGTCCACCGCATGGACATGCCTCGATACGATAAGCCATTCCCCTCATTCCTCCGCGGAGTATCTGCATATATTTGCCTTCTCCCACCATGCCCCCTTTCACCCCTTGAACTGACCCTATGGCCGGCCTACGCACGCGGATTTTAGGCCCCATCACCTGGGGCCGGACGATAGTGACAACCCGTCACCAGAGTACTTACGCAAGACCCGCCACAACCTCCGAATTTCCTCCTCCAGAACGATCAGTGCAATCGCCCAGGCTGCCGACACTAAAATCTGCCAAGCCTTTCTCCGAGTTCCTCACAGACACCTTCAATCGCCAACATGACTATCTCCGCATAAGCGTCACGGAACGGTGCAATCTGCGATGTCTATACTGCATGCCCGAAGAGGGCATCGATCTCTCACCGTCCGCGAAACTGCTCACATCCCCTGAAATCCTATATTTATCTTCGTTGTTCGTGTCACAGGGCGTGACCAAGATCCGGCTGACGGGCGGAGAACCGACGGTCCGCAAGGACATTGTGCCACTGATGCAAGACATTGGCAAACTGCGACAGAGTGGCCTGCGGGAGCTGTGTCTCACAACGAATGGCATCTCATTACATCGAAAACTGGACCCGATGGTGGAGGCCGGGTTGACGGGAGTCAATCTCAGCCTCGACACTTTGGATCCGTTCCAGTTCCAGATCATGACGCGACGCAAAGGCTTTGATGCTGTGATGAAGAGCATCGACCGAATTCTGGAAATGAACAAGGTCGGGGCCGGTATCAAGCTGAAGATCAATTGTGTTGTCATGCGAGGCATGAACGACCGGGAGATTCTCCCGTTCGTCGAGCTGGGCCGTGACAAGCCCATTGAGGTCCGGTTCATCGAGTATATGCCGTTTGATGGAAATAAATGGAACCAGGGAAAGATGTTTCCATACCAAGAGATGCTCGCTGTCATCCGAGAAAAGTATCCCACGTTTGAGAAAGTGGCCGACCACAAGAATGACACCAGCAAGACATACTGCGTACCGGGCTTCGAAGGCCGGGTGGGATTCATTACCAGCATGACGCATAACTTCTGCGGTACCTGCAATCGGTTGCGCATCACCAGCGACGGCAACCTCAAGGTTTGCTTGTTTGGCAACTCCGAGGTCTCCTTGCGCGATATCATTCGCAAGGAGAACAACGGGGCTCCGATTGACGTGGACACCATGAACAACCTTCAGCTTTTGGAAACTATCCAGAAAGCTGCCCGCCTCAGCGATGGAGGCGAGCTGACCAACGAACGCGAACGAGAGATTCTCGACATCATTGGGATGGCCGTGAAACGCAAGAAGGCGAAACACGCGGGCATGGAGGAGCTGAAAGATATGAAGAACCGGCCCATGATATTAATCGGTGGGTAGTTCTTTCACGATTTGCAAATGATTTATGACCTGTAAAGCATCTCGGATGGTTCTGTCGATTACTTTATACCTTGTACACACACAATTCATGTATATGGACATAACATTTCCGAGCCACGCTGATAGACATCCTAGACCATAACTGGAGCAAGAGACCCCAGCCTCGACAGCACCCATGGTCCAGGATTCCCACCAACTTGCTCTCATCTCCCATGTCACAAATCCGTCTCTACCACAATGCATCAAAGCCTCCAACCCCAAATCCACGCCCCTCTCACTCTCTCCCGACCACCTCTGACCCGGATCTCCCCCACCTCACCCCCTCCAAGACCGTGCATATGACGCAGATCACTTCGAAGCCTGAAACCGAGCGCGTGGCAACAGCAGCCTGCACTGTCACGTTCTCCAACGCCCGCCCCTACGATATTCTCCGCCAGGGCCACACCCACAAAGGCGACGTCTTCAGCGTTGCCCGCATTGCCGGCATTATGGCCGCCAAGCGCACCCCAGATATCATCCCCCTCTGCCATCCGGGAATTGGTATTACAGGCGTCGAGGTGAGCGTGGAACTAGTCGAGCCGGACAATAACCACGGCGCCATGCATGTTGTGGCGTCGGTCAGCTGTTCTGGTCGTACGGGAGTGGAGATGGAAGCTATGACTGCTACGATGGGCGCTGCGCTGACGATTTATGACATGCTGAAGGCTGTAGACAAAGGGATGATCATTGAGGCTGTTCGGCTGTTGGAGAAGAAGGGCGGCAAGAGCGGACATTGGGTCAGGGAGGGCCCGAGGGACTAGATTTCATGTCTGCAAAGGCAAATCTCTAACAAATCTCTAACATAGAAGTCGACCACCGTACGCCGTACAGAGTTGGCTCATTGAACACATTTGAGGCCAAGAATGTCGGGCATCTGTCAGCCCTACGGATGAAACGGGAAGACTCCGTTCACCGCATATTGGGGTCTTGGCTTGAAGATATTTCTTAGTAGCCTAAACTAGTCTAAACGTCTGATATCCGAATATCTTAGATCTGAGCTGAACATACGAATATCCGAATGTCTGAATATCTGCAAATGTGAAGATCTGAACTCCAACTACTTCCCGACAATCTCTGCGGGACCCAGAATTTTCTCGGCAACCCACACTGCAATCAACTGTTTCGCCTCCTTTTCTGATTTCACTTTTCTTGACTTTTTGTGGTTTTGTATTTTCGATTCCTCATTGATCAAACGTGATTCTTGAGGTGCTCCCGAGGTCATCCTCGAGGAGAAGACCGAATGAAGTTTTTCGCAACGCTTATCCGTAAGTATACAGAGACTCGGGACGAATTCCTCACTAACCCAGACACAGCTCGGCAGTGGCAGCAGAGAATGGGTCGCTCTGTACTCGCAATGCTGCCCCCGTGCAACTTTCTCACGTTGCATTATGCATATTTCATTGTCACCGGCCTCGTGGCCAGCATCATCTTCTATCTAACCTCAACCCCATGGCGCAGCGTGGCATACATTGACTCGCTATTCATGTGCGTCAGCGCTATGACGGGCGCGGGGCTGAACACGGTAGGAAATCATATCCAGCCTCATCAGCCACTCACTGACCAGTGTTTCAGGTGGACTTGTCAACCCTGAACAATTTCCAGCAAGCAATTTTATTCATGATGCTGATCATGGGCCATGCCGTGTTGATCTCCCTGACGGTATTGCTGGTCCGAAAGCAAGCCTTCGAGGCAAAGTTCAAGGGTGTCTCCGATGAGCGCAAGCAAGCAGCTTCTCGCGGCCAATCGGTCATCGAATTACAGGGAGATCGAGATGCGGTCCCCGGCAGCACGGGAATTGATCTCGAACTCGAGCAGGGCTGTAAGCCACGATCCAAAGCTGCGGTCGTGGTTCAAGAGGCCTCGGGGAGCTCAACGCCCCGGGAAGACCGATGGGTGGACGATGATCAGATCACGGTGGGAGACGCGACCCGCCATCATCATCACCGTGTCTTTCCCATGGCTGGCATTGGTGCCAGGCCAGATCTCAACAATCATCCTCGAGATGCAGTGCCCAATGTGCTGCTCGAGGACAAGGACTCGGTGTCTGGTTTCAAGGGCATTCTGCGTGGCACCCAAAAATTCACCAAGGGTCTCGTGTCCCGCAACTCTCAGTTCCATGATCTCACACCTGCCGAGCGCGACGAGTTAGGCGGAGTGGAGTACAAGGCTATCTCGTTCTTGTCGGTGGTTGTCTTTCTCTATTGGGCGCTCTTCCTCCTATGCGGCATCGTGGGCATGGGTGGTTTCCTGGAAGCCAATCGTCCAGACGTGACACGCTCTAATGGTCTTTCTCCCTTCTGGACGGGTGCTTTCTTTGCTGTTTCGGCTTTCGTGAACAGTGGCATGTCGCTGCTGGATGCTAACATGACTGCTCTGCAGCTCAAGTGAGTGGGCGACCCGAATGAACCTATATCCATACTTACCCTTCGCTAGTGCTTATCCACTGTTGACTATGGGATTGCTGATTCTCGCGGGAAATACTCTTTACCCATGTTTCCTTCGGTTCATCATCTGGATCATGCGGGTCATGCTTCCAGATCGGCCAAGGTGGCAGTCATGGCGCGTCACACTGGACTTTATTCTAGAACACCCTCGGAGGGTAAGTGGCTTGCTTTGAGATGTGCTACTTTGATGACTGACGATGTATGCAGGTATACACGAATCTTTTCCCTGCTCGACACACTTGGTATCTGCTAGGCACCATTATCATCCTGAACGGCATTGACTGGGCGGGTTTCGAGCTGCTATCCATTGGCAATAAGGACATTGAAAGTCTTCCAACAGAGTACCGCGTACTAGACGGACTTTTCCAAGCCCTGGGTATGTGCAATCGAGTCTCAGAGAAACACAAAACCGAATTCAGCTGACTTGTTCCGACCTCAGCGGTGCGCGCCGGTGGTTTCTACGTGGTTACAATCGCCAATCTTCGCCAGGGCCTCCTGGTTCTTTATGGTGAGTGTTTTCCAGTATCCTGAACCTGCAGAATCATCCTAACATGTAAATTATAGTGCTCATGATGGTAAGACTTCTTCGGATGTCCCAACTCCTGATTTTCAACTAACAAAAGCTAGTACGTCTCTGCGTACCCAGTTACATTGACCATGCGGTGAGTACACCACATCAAATAACAGCACATCCTCTAACGTGAACAGCAACACGAACATCTACGAAGAACGCTCGCTAGGCATTTACGCACACGACGAATCTTCAGACTCACCGGCAAACACAAGCCGGAGCAATGTTCTGATGGACCTCATCCGTCACCACCTAGGTCGACCAGGCCCCCACGAGACCTCCCGCGGCTACTTCGTGCATCAGCAGCTTCGCTCTCAACTCAGTCATGACCTATGGTGGATTGCACTGGCTGTGTTATTCATCGCGATCCGCGAGTCAGACCATTATGAGAACCAGCCTGTTGCTTTCTCGACCTTCAACATCATCTTCGAGGTGGTTTCGGCGTATGGCTGCGTTGGAGTCAGTCTGGGATTCCCAGGCAAGAATTACTCATTCTGCGGAGCTTGGCATCTTATCAGCAAGTTGATCCTTGTTGCAGTGACCCTGCGTGGACGGCATCGTGGGTTGCCGGTTGCTATTGACAAGGCGGTGATGCTGCCCAGTGAGTCGTTGGCTTGGGCAGAGGAGGAAGATGCTGCTTTGCGCAGGGACAGGTCTAGGGCTTGGGCTCAAGAGCGTGGACCCGTTGGGTGTGTTTAGATTTTTCTTTTAAGATACCCCCTTATGTTTAGACATTTATTATGGAGTAGAACCGGGGAATTTATGAGACCCTTGATATGAGACAAATGATTCTTTTTGTAGGGCTAAGTAACTACCCGGTAATATAGCGCAATAACCGTGGGACATGAACAAGATATACAAATTAGAAGAGCGGCTACTCCATCTCCATCTCGTCTTCATCCTCTTCCTCTTCTTCATCCTCTTCCTCGACCTCGTCTTCGCTCTCCACCTCTTCTTCACCTTCGCTGCTTTCATCGCCACTGAATTCACCAGCACCCTTGCCCTCGTCCTCGACACCGTTCTTCTTGGCCTCCTCTCTCCGCTTCTCTTCCTCGATGCGACCCTCTTCAAGGACGGCAGCACGCTCTTCGCGAAGCTTGCGTTGTGTCTTGACAAAGGCACCAACGGGAGTGGTCTCCCAGTCAACGTCCTTGAGGAAAGACTCGACCTCGGAGCGGTGACGAGGAGCATAAGAGACATTCGAGCGGCGCTCTTCGATCCAGCGGGCATTGGTCTCGACCTTCTGCACAAGCAGGAGGATCATCTGGTTGATCTTGGCGTTCTTGTTTCCACCACTGCGGGCAGAGACCTGCTTCAGCCAGCGCTTGAGGGAGACAACGACGGGAACAGAAAGTTCCGGGAACGCAATGTGCTTGGACCACAGGACGAAGAACTCGGAGAGGAGCTCGGCGACCTGCTCACCAACACCATCCTGGTAGGTGCGCGATCGGAGGTACGATTTGGGCGCACGGATGGATGTGTTGAAGTCCAGGGGGCGGAGGGTGCTGGACTTGGGGTGCTTGCGCATCTCTGCGGAAGTCAGGACCTCAAGGAGGGATGATGAGAGCGGGATGTAGGTGCCGGTGGCACGAGAGATACGGAGCAGGGCGCGTGTCAGTTGGAAGCGCAGGGGGAAGTAGGTGGCGGTGGGGATGAGGCGCATGGCACCCAGGGTGATCTGCACGACGGGGTAGATAAGAGGGCGCAGGGCGGATTCCTTGCCAGCTTGGGCTTCCACAAGACCGTCGCAGTGCTGTGACAGAACTCGGGACCAGAAGTCCAGTGAGTGCACGTACTGCCAGTTGTAGATGGTCTTGTAGGATTCTTTAGTGGTGTTGGTGATGCTCTTGCGCAAGTGCATGGCCAGCTGGCGAATGAAGGAGAAACCGGCAGTGTATGCGACGTTTTGATCAATGCCCCAGATCTCGGCGGCGGAGTTCTTCATCAGGTTGACACCGGCGAGTGTGTGCACTGTGGTGTTGCGGCTGCCCTTGACGACACCCTCGTAGGTGGCCTTGAGGACAGTCTCCTTGATTCCAGCATCTCCAAGAACCATAAGGCGGCGCAGGAGCAAGAAACCGGTGATACGGGTTGCGTCAGCGGTAGCAACATCCGCCCAGATCCCGACAACAATCTTGACAAGGGTCTTCAGGACTTTACGGAACTGAAGAAGGTAGGGCAGCATGGGCTCAATTGACGCGAGAGTCATCTTGAGTGTGGACGCATCGGTCAGGTTGACCAGAAGCTGGTGGACCGAAGAGGTGTGCGATTTGATCAGAGGTGTGAGCGTCTTGAATTTCTTGGAGTCCAATGAGACTCTGATCTTTCCGGAGGCGCTCTCCTTGACGGGGAGGTGGTGGGCCAGGACTTTGGGAACAGAGGTGAGAGCCGTGACAAGGACCTGGTGGTACACGTTCTTGTCGGAGATGGTGTATTTCTGATCAGGAGCGTCGGGGTCGTTGACATAGGCAGCTGCGCGGAAAGCGAGCACAACCTGGCGCATCGCGCGGATCGAGTTCTGCTCCTCCATCAACTTCTGCCACTTCTTGACCATGGGGATCGTGAGGGTGTCGTCGTCGGCCGCCTCCTCTTCTTGCTCCTCGGCCTTCTTGGACTTCTTCTTCTTCTTCTTGGCGGGCTCCTCGTCTTCAGGTGCTTCGCTTTCACTCAGGGCGTCGACTTCCGAGAGATCACCTTGGTCGCCGAAGTCAAGGAGCTCGGCGTCGTTCTCCTTCAGATACTTGTAGAACTCGGGATCCTTCTCCTTCAATGATTCCAATTGATCCTTGTGCTCATCATAGGCGTCAACGTCGCTGGAATCATCATTGTCACCCTCGGCATCAGAAGCCTCGTCTTCCTGTGCCTTGTCCTCAGAGCGCTTGCGCTTGCCGATCTTGGGGGTGGTGTCCTTCTTGCTGGCCTTCTTTCCTTTCGTAGTCTCTTCGGGGATATCGAAGCCACCCGCGAAGAAATCGTCGACATTCATCTCAGAGAAAGCATTTTGCTTCTTCAGTTCTTCGGGGCTCTTCTCTTCCTTCTCAGCCTCGGCCTGTTGTTTCGCAGCATTTTTTTCCTTGCGCTTGTCGTTCATGTGGTGTCGCTGCTTCACCTTCTGGTTCGCCCTGCGTCGCTCGAGAACATCACCGAGGTGCTTCTTCTCGAACTTCTTCGTGGACTTCTTAGCTCCGGCCATTGTGAGGGATTGGTGCAGAAAAGAGTCTGCTGTGTAGCTTGGTCGGACTCTGTTGCAAAAAAAAAATTCGGGGAGAAAATCGGCGGGTCCGCCTTCCCGACCGCCTTCCGTCTTAAGATATCAGCGATAACGTCAATGTGTTGACTGTCTAGGTACAATTCCAACTCACAGATCCTCGCAAAGTGTACGTAGGGCATTATTGGCCCAATATGTACTCGCAGCGCCCATTGTCCTATGCGCCTACGCCCTATAGCTACACACCCAATACGGCCCGGTCGGCCTCCATCAATCTTGATGAAGTATGGATCTATGGCCCCGCATTGACGGCCACTCAAACTAATGCTTATTCCAGGAAGTCAAGCTAGCATCCAGCTCAACAGAGCGTGACCTATACGAATCCTTGGCGGAGATTTATAGCATCGTCGTCACCCTGGATGGACTTGAGAAGGCATACATTAAAGACGTGGTTACCGAGGCAGAATATACCGAAACATGCACCCGGTTGTTGAAACAATACAAATCCAGCTTAGGAGATGAGGCAGTGTCTCGAGAGTTTGTGGATCTGGAGACTTTCAAGCATACTTGGGGTGTGAGTATCGGGTCTCTTCCCACCCTGCAAATACCAAGCTCTCTAACGTCGATGTGTCATACAGTTAGAATGCCCTCGAGCCACCGAGCGATTGCGCATTGGTCTTCCTGCGACAGTAGAGCAAGCTTCCCATGGTGTATCAGCTCCTACCTTGGCAGCAACCACAGGGCCGGCCGGCGCATCTGGCAGTCTCATTCTAGCGGCGACGGAGAATTTCATTACTTTCCTCGATGCTTTGAAGCTTAACATGGTATCCAAGGATTCTCTACACCCTTTGCTGTCTGAGGTGATTCAATCTGTGAACAAAGTCACCGACAGTGATTTTGAAGACCGCGGAAAGATCATCCAGTGGTTGATCGCCTTGAATCAGATGCGGGCCACCGAGGAACTGAGTGACGATCAAGCACGAGAACTTGCATTTGATATTGAACAGGCTTACCAAGGCTTCAAGGCGACTTTGAACTAATCGGACGGTATACCGAGTTGCATCAGCACGGCGTTTAAATGGAATATTAGATACCATTTGCTTGAATATTCTAACCATCAATGGCACATTACTTTCAATACCCGCACTCTGTCTTAACTAGTATATCGTAAAGAAGAAGAAACCATTTGTGATACGATATGCCTGAGTCTTCCACCTGGGCAGGGTTGGAAGCCCAACAACTTTGGAACCGGTTCCTTATTATATGCCTGGATATTCAGGCCGCTAACCGGAGCCACAGCGCGAACCTTTCCTAATTGGGAATATTTCGCTATCTTTTTTCCCTTTTTCCGCGCCACCAGATCCAAATCTCCAATCCTCGGGGCAAAAAGTGTCACTTTGCCAGTACAGTGCACACAGACTGCAATCATGACCGCAAATGATGAGCCTCTACACGGTAAATACACCCCCGTTCTACAATTGGGGGCCGAGTTCGGTCCACAAAAGATAATGCAGCTGATAAGCGTTGTAGTGCTCGACCTTCCGCAACTATACCAGAAGCCTTCCGGCACCGAGTTGGTGAGAGCATTGGCTCTACTGAGTCTCCAGCCGCGCACATTCGGCACAACCGCCGATGTGGCCAAGGGTCCCGCCGTCCAGCCCGCGGGAGTGACTCGTTATCTCACATCCATCATCGCCAGCTCGCTGGCATGGCTTGAGACCGACGAGCTGCGGGAGGCCATCTGGGATGCAGCCGGAGCAAGGCTCAGTGAGCGTTCTGGCCGAGCTGGTAAGCGTTCTTTCGGCTGTATTGTGTTATTCCGCTGATCGTGACTCATTCTCCAGCCATGCCGGCAATGTCGCGCATGTTCAACGTCCCTACCGCCTCGGGTGAAGAATACAGCCTTACTCTACACGAACCCTCAATCACGGCCGACAACCTGGGTATGAAAACTTGGGTGTCTTCTTATCTCCTCTCGCGCCGGCTCCACAGCCTCGAATCGCCAGCGGCACTCGGACAAACGGCGACATCTTCCACATCTCCCCGGAAGCCTTTACGGGCACTTGAGCTTGGCGCTGGAACAGGACTCGTCGGTCTGGCATTTGCGGCTCTCCGGGGTCATTCGGCCACTGTTCACCTCACCGATCTGCCGGAGATTGTACCCAACCTCGCCCACAACGCTGCCTTGAACGTGGAACTCCTCGGAACGACTGGGGCGACTGTCACGACAGGGACACTGGACTGGTCGGTCGACCCATCGCCCCTTCCTACCGAGGAGGAGCGGTTTGACTTGATCCTTGCCGCCGACCCGTTGTACTCGCCTAACCACCCCAAGTGGCTGGTCAATACTATTCAACCTTGGCTCAGCCATGGGCTCGGGGCGCGAGTGGTGACAGAAATGCCATTGCGAGACGCATATTTACCGCAGGTCAAGGAGTTCCGGCAGCGGATGGGTGAGTTGGGCTTAGTGGTTGTGGAGGAGGGAGAAGAGATCGGCTACGACGATTGGGAAAGCGCCGATGGAGGCGCGCTGGAGGTCAAATGCTGGTGGTCGATTTGGGGGTGGAGTGAGAAAGTATAGGTCGGCTGGATGCGAACGAAATCATGAAATAAACGATACACGATAGAATGAAGAGTGAAGATCTCAAACCTCCGATCAGCGTAACATACATCACGTGGAGATGACGTCGGTGTCATCTATGGATCCATGGAAATTCATTTGACATCTGCCCTGATCACTGTCCTTGCTCTTTCACAATATCTCCTTCGTATACCCGGACACCCTACCTGGTCAGTCAAGGATCCGTTCGAGCTGGAGGCATGCTAATGTGACTGAGCAGCATTGACATTAGAATCACCGAATACGAGCGTATCCCAAATTCCAAGCATATCAGAGCGCAATGCATCGCATCTTCATAACCTGCATCACCACATACTTTACGACATAGAGTCTCTCTAAATATACAAGGGTTCACCAACTGATACTCGTTCCCTCGGTCTCAAAACACACCCCACATTCCAGCGCATACCCCACCGTCCACAATGATCGGACTACTAGCCCTCACTTCGATCCCAACGGTGACAGGAGTCTCCCTCGCCTCCAGCGAACAGCGGAAGGCTAACCAGCGCCGCGAAGAAGCCCGGCGAATGGTGAAGTTCAACATCTTTGCTGAGTGCGACGGAGACACAGACGATGACCGCGACCTCAACGGCATGACAATCGTTGTAAGAGACGAGAAGGTAAATCCTCATTTTGGAAAGGTACACAAGACCTAAGCTCACACCTCCAAGGTCTATCTTGCAGATCCGAACCCCGCCAAACGTGACCCGCCGGCTTTCCAGGCGCTCGCGTTTTACATTGAGTACCCCGAGCCAGAAGAGTTGAAATACCTCAAGCGCGAGCGCGGCTTCGGTCTCCCAACTTACGTTTCGGACAACCCGCCTCTGTTGAACTGGATCTATGCCGACACGGTGACTCACGAATTACGGTATGGGAATCGGTCACAGAGTGTGGAGGAGGTCGTTGAGCCTTGGGATTGGTGTAAAGAGGAGCGAGTGATTTCTCTTGAAGGGTGGCGAAAGCGATTCTATGCCGTTGAAGAAGAGGAGGGGGAATGGGCCTTATATTATGATCGCGATGGCGATGAACTAGAGTCTGTTCTTGATGAGCAGGACATGTTGGATTGCGCTTTCGTGCCCGTTACTTTGATCAGGAAGATCGTTGAGGAGAGGCCTCCCCCTCCCCCTCCAGCTGCTTCCCAGGCACAGGCTGGTCAGAAGCAGGCAGACAGGAAGCAATGAATAACGAGAATCATCTATATGATCCACGATTGAATGTGTTTTATGATATAATCATTAGGGGAATAGTACTGTACAGAATGAACACTTAATCCAGTCCAGCCCAGCTACCAGCATCGCTCACGTTGCCATCATTCGCAGCAGCCGCCTTCCTGTTCCGACTGCCTGCAATGGCGCCCTTCTTCTTGTTCTCCAGGCGGCGCTCGTATCCACTCTTAGTACTGATTCTCATGCCACGAGCACCCTTTCCATCGTCCTCCTTATCGGTCAATCTGGGAGCCCGGCGGGCTTCAACTCCATGCTTCTTCATATCCTTCTTGCTGTTCTTGCTCAAATTTGGCAGAGCATCCAATAACCATTTCTGGATAGATTTGTCGCCTTCTTTGCCACGTAGCTTCTCGCTTACGTCAATGATGTTCGCAATACTCTTCACGTAGGGAATATCTTCCTTGGTGTAGTATGTCACGGCAATACCACCTTCGCGGCCAGCACGTCCCGTTCGTCCAACACGGTGCACGTAAACAGCTGCCGAATTGGGGATATCGTAGTTGACGACACCGTTGATACCGCGGAAGTCGACACCACGGGCGAGCAGATCCGTTGTCACGAGGATCCAGATCTCGCCTTTGCGGAAGTCCCGCATGATCTCAGATCGTTGGATATCGGAGAGGTCTGAGTGGAGGACGGCAATCCGGGATGAGCCGCCTGCTTCCGCGGGGATGTCGTATTTCAATTCGGAGTGGAGGGCCACTGCACGGGGGATGGTTTGGGTGAAGATGAGGAAGGGTGGTCGGAGGCGGATGTCAGATGCAGAGGCTGCACTTGGGCGAAGGAGTTGTCGGAGTCCAAGGAGTTTACCCTGTTCTGTTGCTGCGTACACGAGCTTGTGTTCGATGTTGGGGATGGCCGAGTCTTTCAATCCGACGACCAAGCGAAGCAGCGCATGTGGCTCGCTTGGCTTCTGTCCAAGCTCTTCTTGTCGTTCTCTGATTGTCGATTTTGTCAGGTCCTCAATGTTTGATCCCATGGTGGCTGACCAAAGGCCGACTCGTAGATCTGGGTGTGAGCAGGCCTTCCAGATATCGAGGGTCTGTTCGCGGAACAAGGGGTCCAAAAGGACATCTGCTTCGTCCATCACCAAGCTCCGCACAAGAGGCAGGGTCGCCATCGTAGTCGTCCGGTTTGCGGATAGTGCATTGACCAGCATCAAAGGCGTGGTGACCAAAATGTCACTCTTTGTGAGTGGAATGTTGGCTTGTTCTTTTGCTGGTTTGCTGTCGGCATCCTCGTCTTCTGACCCAGATGACTCGTCGCTCTTCTCCTCAAGAACGTCAGCGTTATTGCTATCACCCACACGCATACCCTTTTTCATCAGAGTAATCTTCACACCGGTTCCAGCCACTAGCTTGCGGCCCTCGTTGACGATCTGACTCGCGAGTTCTTTCGTAGGGGCCACAACAATGGAAAAGATGCCATGCTCGTCAGGGTTTGAGTGGTGGTGTCGAACAATTTTGTTGATCACAGGAATCAGGAATGACAACGTCTTGCCACTTCCGGTAGGCGCAACAATCAAGAGATCTGGCTCAGAAGACTCTCCGAGCAGCAAGGGAAGTGTTCCCAGCTGAACTTCTGTAGGTACTGTAAAGCCTTGCTCTGCGACGTTTTCCGCCAGCCGCGAGGAAATCTTGTACTTTGATCGAAGCTCCTTGAAACTGAGTAGCGGCTCTGGGAACAAGCGTCTGGCGCGCTTCTGCTCTTTTTTGCTAAGAACAGGCGCTTGTTCCTTCTTGGACTTCTTAGACTTCTTCTTGGAGTCCTTAGTAGATTCAGACTGGGTCTGAATATCTTCCAGATCACGCATGTCCGTCACTTTGATCTTGTGGGAGTTCAAGATCGTACGACGCTGCACTTCATCCATAGGCTCGGCTTCGTCTGATACATCCTGGACGGGAGCCTTTTCGGCGTCTTGCTCGGTCGCAGCGACTGTTTCCGCCACGCTGGTCGCAGGACGCTTGTTTGAGCTGAAGAAGTCGAGGTCGGGAACATCTTCCTCGTCCTGTTGAGCGGCCGCGGCTCTCTTTCTTTTTTTGCCATTCTTGGCTTCGAGCTCATCGGTCTCCGTGGTGCGGAAGAGCTGCGGATTAGCCGCTTTGCCAGTGGATGGCAGACGCGAGTCTGCGCTGGCAGAAGTCGGCTTCAATTTAGTTGACCTTGTCAACAGTCTGAAGGCGTCCATCTTGGTAGTTGAAAATGTCGACTTTGATCGCAAGGAAGAAAAAAAAGTGGTCCGCCGTCTTTACTCCCGGGCCAATCAGGTTCACCGCCGGTTGGATAGCAACAGAACAGCCATATTTCACCTTCATGTTGAACGTACGCAAGTCGCATTTCATGGACATGCTATGGCCTGCTTAGGTTTCGGGATCATCTACTTTGGATTGTCGCCCAGATTGAAACGCCTGGAAGGTCGGTCATACATTGGCATTTTGGTACTTTTGACTGCTCTCGAGAACAGCTGAATATCACAACAGTTTCACCCTCCAGGGGCTATTCCGAAATGGCACAAACCGCGAATGAATTGCAAAGGATCTATCTGAGACAACAGTTTATATTCCATCGTCTATCATACAAAGGCACATTAACATAGGAAAAGTAAAGGACGACTGTCTATCCATTTGGTATTTAGTGGCCGTGGGGAGCCTCGCCGCGGTAACCAACGATGTTCATGCGACCGATCATCTCACCGACGGTGAAGAAGCCAATGACCTCGGCGGCGGTGACACCGGCGAGAGCCAGCTGCTTGGGGCTAGCGTTGCGGACACGAGCGAGGAGAGCCGAGGGGGAGGGGAGGGTCTTGAGAGCGGCGGGGTTGGTGATGAAGGGCTGGAAGTAGGACTGGAAAGTAGCCAGGTTGCTAGAGACCGGTTAGGCTGGAGATGGAGAAGGAAGGGCAGGTGCCGACTTACGGGGGAGCCATGTTTTGGCCACGGAACACCAGCTTTCCGAGCTCAATGCCGACCTTGGAGTAGTACAGAGTCGGGGGGATCATGGCTATATTAATTGATGGTTAGCCATGCACATCAGGTAGGTGTAGCTCGATTTCAAGATGAACAAGGAGGCCGAGTCGGGGGGTCACGAGTCCACCGAATTGGAAGGATCGATCACGCTCTTCTCGTCCCAATAGAAGTCTCATTCAAGACAAAGTGGTATATCCATCCGGGTCAAGACGGAATTGAGGGATTTGCTTACAGTCGACGAGAGAGATGACCTTGCCGGCGGGTCCACCGACCTTGCGCAGGGCAACGGCGGCGTTGGAGAGGGCAGGGCCAGCGGAGGCAGAGACCTTGGAGAGACCCTCAGAAGCCTTGGAGGCCGCTGAGGAAGCGGTCTCGCTAGCCTTGGAGGCAGCCTCAGAGGTGGAGGAGGCGTGTCTGACGGCGGTTCTCCGGGTCAGGAACTGCGATTGCCGCAGGACGGCACGGGTGGCGGCGGGCATTTTGTGTAGTGGAGGAAAGGAGTGGAAAATGAGAAGCTAGCGAAAGTCACCCGAAGCAGTCGCTGTTGAAGAGGGCAGTATGATCCAATGACCTTAAGTCTCGCGCAACGGAGAGATGAAGATTTGACAACTCGGGAACTTCAGGAATTATGATCACGTGAGACCACCTCCAGCCCTGTAGGTTTTCCAACATACGTGCTAGATACTATCTAAATGATGTTTTTCCCGATCTATTGAATATCTTGCATGTATTACACGTTTTAATTATCTCTCATTTCCGAAAATAAAATGATTGTAAGTAATGGTGGTATTGCATGCACCTGAGCCGGTTGTCAGGCCACCGGGTAACACATCCACTGTAAGTGACTGATCCAGGTCGACCTTGGAAATATAGGAACAATGTATGATTGCTTTGTGTATTTTCGTGTTGTAATTTGTAGAATTCATCCAATTGGCTTTTCAATCTCAAGAACTCCTCTGCATCAATTGTTGTACCAGACGTATATCATTGCATGTTCGAAGTATATATCCTGCCCACCTGGGCATGTGTACTAGGTGTCCACTCCACCCCTGGAACAACAAACTGATCACGATTCGCTTTCAACCCGTGGACATTGCAAGCTTCGCACTCAATCATTACTTTGAAATTGGGTACCTAGTACATCGGGAATACCTATGTAGATATCCTAGAGCCGTGGACGCAATTATGGATTATTTATTCCTTAATTTGCAGGAGGGATCGCCCAGTAATATCGAACAAGTGAATTCTAAGGTTCTCCAACAAATCACTGGAGGTGCCTACTAGTAGTGCTATATGATGCTCAAAGCTAAATCAACATATTTCATCCAGCGAAGATCCCATCTCTCTCTATCATATAACAAGTGCACCCCGAGGTCAAAGTCCATGCTTCCAAGGTTGGTACGTAGAACATCGGCACAAGCTATCCGTTGAATCAAACTGAAAAAAAAAGAAAGAAAATGAGTCAAGTTTAGACTCGGGTATTGGGGGTCGTTAAAACAGCGGAATTTCCGCTGTGTTGACATAATCAATGTTGTCGGCATGTCCCTCGACACGAGGAATCCAGGTGCTGAACAAGCGATCCCACACTCGGGTTTGCTTGCCGTAGTTGTGGCTGTTCTTCCAGCCCTTCCGGTGGTGGAGATCATGATCCTCGATCACAAGCTCCATGTCACACAACCGGAGAAGCCACGTCCAGGGGTTAACCGCCGTGGCAATCATTCGCAAACCACTGTGACCAAGAACCTCCGTGAAGACGACGTATTGTTGACAGATCCACCATTCATAAAAGCCCATTGGGAATCCCATGAGTTTCAGTGAGGTGTACGCGAGAAGGGGAGTGCCGATGACGTCGATGAACTCCTGCACCGTGTCCGCGTAGGCAGTCAATAGAGGGTTCGGGTGTTTGGTCAGGTGGTGAGTCCGGTGGAATTGCCAGAGGTGCTCGACTTCGTGGGCCGATCGATGCATGATGTAGTACCAGAAGTCGATGGCCAAGGGGTACATGCCGGTTTCGAAGATGAGCCATCCCCATCTCATGGATGATGGGGCTTCGTCGGTGCGGTAGGCGAGGAAAACGGACAGCATGGGACGGAGGGCGATCACGGCCAAAAGGCTCCATGCCGTCTTGCTGACGCCCACATCGGGGACACCGTCGCGAGCGTGCTTGTCCCCATCGAAGAATCCGATTTTGTGGCCGACCCGGCGGAGGATATGTGTTTCTTTGACAGCGATGAGTTCCAGAGCCACGCTGTAGAAGATAAAGGCTAGCCACGCCGGCGGGTAGCCGACGAAGTTAACGTAGAGTTGATGAATGACGAGTGGAATGAAGGCATAGGTGAGAACCCAGCGATGGAACTGCAGCTCTGGGGCATATGGTACCCTCTCGGATTTCTGATGAACGGGCACTTCTTCGTTCAGATCGACATGATGCACATTCAGGTAATCAAGGAACCAGTGGAAGAAGGTCCATTCTGAATGATCCCAGGAGCGCCAGCTCGACTTCATAGAGTCTTTTGGGTTACGCATTGGAGTAGCCATGCTGGGTGATAATCTGTGCAGGAGGGCAAGGAAATTTCGATCCCATTTTGGTCCGTACTTTCGCAGGATGTTATACCCATGTTCGTGTCCGTGAACACATGGGGTGGGTCATCTAGCCAACAAAAGATTAGTTGGGAGCCGAGGCGTGGGTACGCCGATCCCTTCGCACCCTGGTCTTAGTGGTTCGTGAACTTTCACAAGATCACTCGTGGCCAACGGCATCAAGGCCGATTGACGTGCCAAAGGTCTCATTTCCCGGTATCATTTGCTGGGAGTGTTCCCCTTTTGTTGAGAAGGCAGAAGCATATCCTTTGCTTTTTTCTTGATTAGCGAATCCCAAATCTGCACTGCATCTGATACATCTGATACCGAGGCATGTATTATGTCATCCTTTCACACTGACAAAAATTGGCCCCGGGGGATCAGGTAGCGAAGGAGTTGACTGTGGGGTGACTCGTTTTTAGGTTTTCCTAGCCATTGTACCATCGGCGTTGGCTTCCTTGGGTGTTCCCCAGGATGGAGTCTCTCATAAATAGAAGCCTCAAATGCTGATAAGAGCGTTTCAGGCTTCGACTGAGATTCAAGCCTGTGAATCAACAGCTGGTGGCCGACGAGCCCAGGAGCATGAGTCGGAAGAGGCATTTTCATTGGATCGCAAAGTACTCGCACCAGCCATTTGACGAATGGAATCTACTGACCAAACGAAGAGAACTTGAAACAGTTGTATTGGCGAAGATCATTAAAATAGGGTTGACCAATCTGTGGGAGAGTCCCGTTGAGATTATGGGGTAGTGTTGCACATGTCCGTGGCCTGCGTGCCTGCATATTCGTGTCCGCCACAGTGCCTGAGCGCCTGAGCGCCTGAGCACCTCGACACCTTAATATTGACACCGTGACACCGTGACACCTTGACACCTTAGTGCCTGGAAATGACTTCATGCTTTCTGCCTAATATGAAAGGCTGAAAGTTTGCACTGTTTTGTTCGGAAAAAGGCGTTTCCCCGAATTCTCCATCAACCACAAGGCACCGCCGGAGAATTGCTATTCTCGGTTGATAGGAACACTACACTATCGACAAGACCCCTTTCTGTACACCACGCATGAACAATCGCTCTCGAATCTGCACACTTGATCACTCTGAAGCAACTTGACCCCGACAGAGATCACTTGACACCGACAACTGGAATATTAACCGATAGCCGATCTACATTCGGCCCGACTGAGGGCGGGCAAGGGTTTCCCGATTGAGACAAATTGAGCAATTGACCCCCGCGCGGTTAAATGGGGTGCCCCTCTGCTCCACTTTTGTTACTCCATGTATGACCGTGGGGTTGAATGGACAGCTGGTCGCGGTAGAATGTCACCGACGTGCTGATTTTTCCACGGGGTATTAAAGGTCGCCGCTCCCTCCGTGCCATAATGCATATCTTTTTTCATTTCCTTCTCCCCTAGCCCCTTGATACCCCATCTTTTACCATGTCTTCCGCAACCACCGTCACAAAGTCCAACATTGGTGTCTTCACCAACCCGAAGCATGACCTCTGGATCGCCGAATCGACTCCCACCGTTGAGGACATCAATGCCGGCAAGGGCCTGAAGTCCGGCGAGGTCACAGTCGAGGTCCGCAGCACTGGTATCTGCGGCTCCGATGTGCACTTCTGGCACGCCGGTTGCATTGGTCCCATGATTGTCACTGGCGATCACGTCCTTGGCCACGAATCCGCCGGCCAGATTCTTGCCGTTGCTCCTGATGTCACCCACCTCAAGGTTGGCGACCGCGTCGCTATCGAGCCCAACGTTATCTGCAATGCTTGCGAACCCTGCTTGACTGGTCGGTACAACGGCTGCGAGAACGTCGCTTTCCTCTCCACTCCCCCCGTCGACGGCCTGCTCCGACGCTACGTCAACCACCCTGCCACCTGGTGCCACAAGATCGGCGACATGAGCTTCGAGGACGGTGCCATGCTGGAGCCTCTGAGTGTGACCCTGGCTGCTGTCGAGCGCAGCGGTCTGCGTCTCGGTGACCCTCTGTTGATCACCGGTGCCGGTCCCATCGGATTGATCAGCTTGCTCAGCGCAAAGGCCGCCGGTGCCTGCCCCATTGTCATCACCGATATCGACGAGGGTCGTCTCGCCTTCGCCAAATCCCTCGTCCCCGAAGTTCGCACATACAAGGTCGAGATTGGCAAGTCTGCCGAGCAGTGCGCAGACGGTATCATCAATGCCCTCAATGACGGCAAGGGCTCTGGCCCTGATGCTCTGCGTCCCAAGCTGGCCCTGGAATGCACCGGTGTTGAGAGCAGTGTCAACTCCGCCATCTGGAGTGTTAAGTTCGGCGGCAAGGTCTTCGTCATCGGTGTCGGCAAGAATGAAATGACTATCCCCTTCATGCGTCTCAGCACCCAGGAGATCGACCTGCAGTACCAGTACCGTTACTGCAACACCTGGCCCCGGGCCATTCGCCTGGTCCAGAACGGTGCTATCGACCTCAGCAAGCTGGTCACTCACCGTTTCGCCCTTGAGGATGCCCTAAAGGCCTTCGAGACTGCCGCCAACCCCAAGACTGGTGCTATCAAAGTGCAGATCATGAGCTCGGAGGAGGATGTCAAGGCTGCCACTGCTGGTCAGAAGGTTTAAAAGAGATACAAAATTGAGCGGCAGTGTTTGAGAGCATCAGCGGGTTTCTGGTTGGGATCAAGAGCTGTTGGCGTTGACGATTTTCTTTGGTTATGACGATGTCTAGAGAAGCCCTCGGGCGGAATAGAAAGATGAATTTTCCTTGCTTCAAGTGGTTGACAAGTTTGGAATCGAATCGTAGTTGCACGAGTAAAGGACTGACAGTGGATGCAGGGGACATGGGGACCTTGCAAGTCAGCATTCAAGGCATGCCCACCTGAGCACCTGGGCAGGCGGGCCAGACGATCAGACGTCATTCTTGCTATATTTCCCCGGCATTGACCTGGGCCAAAAAGTCCCATTGTCCAACCAAAACCCCAATGGAGTAAAAACGGGCCTTGGATTTTCGAACTTTCGAAGCTGCCCTGTTCAATAGTGTGGTGTTGGACTGGGATTATCACAGCCAGTAGCCGGCAGTCGTCAACCTGCTCACATGATATACGATGCAGGGTTGAGCTTCAATGTGATGCAACATCAAACCGCAAAGGATTGCTGACTGGAATCTTCTAAGAACACTGTATAACACCACCTCTCTCCATTGTCAGTTGGCTATGCAAAGCGCATACTTAAAGGATGGACAGGAACTCTTTTCAATCCACTTAGATCTGGTTTTACCGCATCTAGTTCTACTGCACCTGTTGTGCCACACTCAATCTATACCATGAGAGGGGCTTTAGTTCTCCTAGCTCCCCTTGTGGGCGCTGCTGTTCTGACCTCAAGATCTGACCTTGATGACTGCCCTGGCTATAGGACATCCAACATCCAGCAATTTGGCCAGAGGTTGACAGCCGATCTAAGCCTTGCCGGAGATGCCTGTAACACCTATGGCTCGGATCTTCCAGATTTGAAGCTCCTTGTAGAGGAACAGAGTGGTACATCTTCCTCTCACCAATACATGCAAGTAGATACTTACCCAAAGCAGAACACCGCCTCCATGTCTTGATCTACGATGCCAATGAAGAGGCATACCAAGTTCCCGAGTCTGTCATTCTCCGCCCAGAATGTGAGAAAGAGCCAAAAGAATCGCATCTCCGCTTCGACTACGAGGAAAATCCCTTCTCGTTCCGCGTCTTGCGCGGAGACGAAGTACTCTTCGATACATCTGGTACAAACCTCGTCTTCCAGTCTCAGTATCTGTACCTCCGTACCTGGCTCCCGAATGACCCGAATTTATATGGCTTGGGTGAACATAGCGATTCGCTGCGTCTGCCAACGACAAATTACACGCGCACCATGTGGAACCGTGATGCATACGGGATCCCATCGGGTACAAGTCTCTACGGTACTCACCCTATTTACATTGACCACCGAAAGAACGGCACCCATGGTGTTTTCTTCCTGAACTCCAATGGGATGGACATCAAGATCAATAAGACTGAAGATGGGAGGCAATATCTTGATTACAACACTGTCGGAGGAGTCTTGGACTTCTACTTCTTGGCTGGTCCTACACCCAAGGACGTCAGTGTACAATATTCAGAGGTCGTGGGTCTTCCTGCAATGCAGAGTTACTGGGCGTTTGGGGTACGTCAAAATAGCATTCCATATTAGGTTTGTGCTAACTCTCCCAGTACCACAACTGCCGCTACGGCTATCAAGATGTTTTTGAGGTCGCGGAGGTGGTTTACAACTATAGTCGCGCCGGTATTCCCCTCGAGACCATGTGGACTGACATAGATTATATGGACCGTCGACGTGTATTTACCCTAGACGAAGAACGGTTCCCTCTGAATAAGATGCAGGAGCTTGTTTCACACCTTCACAGACATGATCAGCATTTTATTGTGATGGTCGATCCAGCCGTCAGTCACTCCGGTAAGTAAGTTGTATAAGGCCGTGTGATATCTCTGATGTTTGCAGACAATGGGGCATTCAGGAGAGGCTCTGACCGAGGTGTCTTCTTATACCGCGACCATGAGCAGAATGAACTATACCAAGGTGAACTATACCCTGAAAACTAAAACCTACAGTACTGACAGACTCAACAGGCGCTGTTTGGCCCGGTGCAACAGTCTATCCTGACTGGTTCAATCCAGACACACAGTTTTATTGGAACGAAGAGTTCAAGCGGTTCTTCAGTAAGGAAAATGGCGTCGACATCGACGGACTCTGGATCGACATGAACGAAGCTTCCAATTTCTGCCCATATCCATGCCAGAATCCAGCAGAGTATGCCATAGAGAACAACTTGCCTCCGCCACCTCCCCCCATCCGATCCCCTCCACGCCGTCTCCCCGGATTCCCCGCTAGTTTCCAACCTGGTCACTCACCGTCTCCCTCTATCCCTACGAAGAGAGACAACCTCGTCCAAAAAACGGGGAACATCAAAAAGCGGACCAGCGAAAAGGCCAAGAAGATCGGTCTGGCGGATCGGAATCTCATAAATCCTGCATATCAAATTGCTAATCTAGCCGGATCCCTCAGCAACAAGACCATTGACACAGAGATCATCCATGCTGGCGATGGATACGCCGAATACGACACGCACAATATCTACGGCACAATGATGGGCTCTGCGTCTCGCAAAGCAATGCTCCAGCGTCGACCTCACGCACGCCCTCTCGTCATCACCCGTAGCACATTTGCCGGCGCCGGGGCGCAAGTCGGGCACTGGTGAGTGTCTCAAGACTGCAACCCGAGAGGGAACACCAGAGGATAATAAACTGACAAGTTTAGGCTCGGCGACAATGTCAGCCAATGGGATAAATACCGCGTATCGATTGCCCAGATGCTAGCATTTGCTTCCATTTTCCAGGTGCCCATGGTAGGCACGGATGTGTGTGGATTCGCCGGAAATACCACGGAGGAGCTCTGCGCGCGCTGGGCAATGCTCGGCGGCTTTTATCCTTTCTTCCGGAACCATAATGAGTTCGGCAGCGTTGCGCAGGAGTTCTATCGCTGGCCGGTTGTTGCGCAGGCTGCGAGGAAAATCATCGATATCCGGTACCGATTGCTGGATTACTTGTATACCTCCTTTCACAGGCAGACTGTGACGGGGACCCCGTTCCTCCAGCCTCTCTTCTACGTGTATCCCGAGGATGAGAAGACTTTTGGAAACGAATTGCAGTTCTTCTTTGGGGATGCGTTACTAATTTCTCCTGTTGTTGGAGAAGGGGAGGACTTTGTTCAGGCTTATTTCCCGGACGATGTGTTCTATGATTGGTTTACGGGGGCTGTCGTGCCGGGAGGGAGTGTGACGCTCCGCAACGTTGGACTCACGGATATTCCGATCCATATTCGGGGTGGGAGGATCATCCCGTTGCGGGTGACGAGTGCGGCGACGACGAGGGAGCTGCGAAAACGCGGGTTTGAGCTTTTGATTGCGCCTGGTGCGGATGGGCGGGCGGCAGGGGAGTTGTATCTCGATGATGGGGAGTCGATTGAGGCTCGGGCGGCGGAGATCCGGTTTGAGTTTGCGCAGGGGAGATTAAAGGTTCTTGGTAAGTTCGGATATCATCCCACTGTGGCTGTCGAGGCCGTTACACTCCTTGGACAGGGACGGGGTCGTAGGCACGTCACAAGGGTGCACATCGAGTTGACAGGCCCCACGGAGGTCAAATTGTGAACGTTCCAGGAGATGCGGGGTGTCTGAAATGCGGCATTAATCTTGTTCAATTTATTGCAATTATTCGATTTGCTGCTGGAAATTTCCGGGTATTTTTAGTCGCTTCGCTAGTCACAATGATTGGATTGTGGC
Source organism: Penicillium olsonii (assembly GCA_911174995.1). Taxonomy (NCBI): domain Eukaryota; kingdom Fungi; phylum Ascomycota; class Eurotiomycetes; order Eurotiales; family Aspergillaceae; genus Penicillium; species Penicillium olsonii. The sequence continues at coordinate 1,878,159 of CAJVNO010000033.1, forward strand.
TCTGGTTCCTGCATCTGATCCCCCAGGCCAAGAGTCTGCTGTCCTCTCATTGATTCTCATGAAGGCGTTTCACCCCCTTGCCGGAAATGACGGCCTAATAATAACTCCTGTGTCTTTAAGGTGTCTAAGAAAAAAAAAAGAAAATGTCTTAGAAATAAAATGAAATTCCACCTTTAGGCAGTGCGCAGGTATAGAAAAGGCATCGGCGCTAGTAGCCACGTTATGCCCCATTGAGGGCACAGGCCGCCCGTTCAAGAGTCATCTGACAGCTAAGCCCTAAGGGAATACGATCCCTATGTTCAGGGAGATTTTGGGCAATTTTATGCGAGACCCTGACCGTGGATCAACATGGGGGACTGAAGGCTACGCCCTGTGGGAGGTGTGATACGTGCAACATCGGAGCCTTACACTCAGGGTCCACGGGTACAGTGATCAATCCTGCCCTCGGGGTCCGGCCCAATATTGTGACAGCAACAGAGTTTTAAACTGGGTCTCTTTGATGTAATCTGGTCGATGTTCGATCTGATCAGAATTACAAATTACAGACTTTACACTCTGTAACAAGTGATCGGCTGGATCGACCGCTGACGTGAAAGCCCTGACCCTTTGCATCTGTACTACAGTATACTATGTACTGCTCCCTGGTCATTTCAAATGTTTATCTCGGATTATATGCAGTACGCGCATATGCATATTGATAACTGGGCTGCGTCAACCCGTGTCTTACATCCAACCCAACTAAGGCGCACTAAGCTTAAAATCCATCTTTTCTTTTTCGCTCAGCAACCCATGGGGCCATGGAAGGGCGCTAAAGGGCACTAAGGGTCCGCGAAAGCTCCACTAAAAGTCCACTGATAGTCCACTCACAGACGATGTCTCGGCGTCTCACCCCCGGGGCTCGCCACCCGAGGCCAATCAACTCCATCGCGAGGGGATCGGTCAATCCCGCCTCCTCCTTTTTTTAGCCGTGCAGCTAGCGTGGCAGTGTACAACGTACATTGGTGATAAGTACAAAAGCAACTGGGTCTCCAGTTCTTTCCTCCAGGTCCACTCGTTTCCACCCGACCATTTTAATACTTCGCGTTCCCCAGTCATTCGCTCTTCCCATCTTTCTTTCTTCACACTCACAATGCCTTCTATTCTGAAGCTCGCCACCGCGGCCCTCGCCGTCGCGGCTCCTCTCGTCTCAGCTCAGACTTACTCCGACTGCAACCCTCTCAAGCAGTCTAACTGCCCTGCTGATAAGGGCTCCACCGAGTCGACTCTGCACTTCGACTTCACCCAGGAGAGTGCCCTCGACCAGTGGAAGACCACCGCCGGCAAGGTCAACACTGGCTCTGATGGCGCCGAGTTCACTCTCGCCAAGAAGGGTGACGCCCCGACTATTCGTAGCAACTTCTACATCTGGTACGGAGAAATCTCCGTCGAGATGAAGTCCGCCCCCGGTACCGGTGTGGTCAGCTCCATTGTGTTGGAATCCGACACTCTGGACGAAGTTGACTGGGTGCGTATTTCCAAAATTACGAATGTCGAATGTACCGAATTGCGTTGCTAACTGAATTATAGGAAGCGCTTGGCGGCAACAACGCTCAGGTTGAGACCAACTACTTTGGCAAGGGTGACACCACCACCTATGACCGTGATACTTGGCCCAATGTTGCCACCCCCCATGACACCTTCCACACCTACACCGTCAAGTGGACCAAGGATCACATCATCTGGTCCATCGATGGCAATGATGTCCGCACTCTCAACAAGGCCGACGCTCAGGGCGGTACTCGCTTCCCCCAGACCCCCATGGATATCCGCATTGGTATCTGGGCTGGTGGTGACTCTGGCAATGGCCAGGGTACCATTGACTGGGCTGGCGGTGAGACCGACTACTCCCAGGCTCCCTTCTCCATGTACATCAAGAGCGTGACCATCAAGAACGATAACCCTGCCGAGTCTTACTCTTACAACGGCAACTCCGGCAACGACGACAGCATCAAGGTCAACGGTGCCGGCGTGACTGCTCGCTCCACCTCCACCTCTTCTACCGTGCCTGCCACTACCTCCACCGAAGCTGCCTCTTCCACCGAGGCCTCCACCGCTCCCACCACCCTGGCCACCACCACCCAGGGCTCTTCTACCGCTCAGTCCACTGAGGCCTCCTCCACTGGATCCTCCAGCGAGGCTTCCGGTGCTGCCTCCAGCTCCGGTGCTTCCCCCAGCAGCTCTGGTGCCGCCGGCTCCAGCTCTGAGAGCGGCTCCGGCTCTAGCTCCGGCTCTAGCTCCGGCTCTAGCTCCGGCTCTAGCTCCGAGACTGGCTCCAGCTCTTCTGGCTCCAGCTCCGGTTCCAGCACCGCTGGTTCCGGCGCCAGCTCCAGCAGTGCCAGCGCCAGCGCTAGCTCCAGCCCTGCCTTCAACGCGGCTTCCTCCCTTGGTGCTACCTACCTGGGACCCGTGTCCTTCCTGGGCTTGATCACCGCTATGCTCCAGCTGTAAACTTTGCGAGTTGACACTTTTATGACACCTTATTAACGACAACTGCAAGGACACTGGGCTGGACCGTGATGCTTGGCTGCGATATTTTTTTTTCTGTGTACCATTTCTTCTACTCTTGCCGGTCCTATGACTGTCTGGACATCTATCGATCGTCTGGTTTAGCTTGAGTATCTGTATCTATCTATCAGCGAATACTTCTTTGCCCAAGGGCGAATAATCAACACAATTAACAATTCAATTATTTGACATATTTCATAGACCGCCTCGTAAAGTGTATATCCAGTAGTTCAAACTTAACCAGAGCGAGTTGCATATGATAAGAGCCTCGCCCGACATGGATTTGCATTGCATCTGCATTACTCCGTACTGTGCTCATAGTTTCGTACTTTGTACTCCGTACTTTATCTTGCATCCCCAAATTAGGAGACGCGTACTGTGTGTAACGTAACACCTGGCGTGAACAGTCTTTCTGGCCCTGGAGATCTCCAATGTTATCATCATATTTACTTTACAGTACAAACCTGTGCTCGGCGCACTTGTACTAGTACTGGTAAAATATGATCGGTTACGTGGTTGCTTTGGAGACAGCGTAAACAACAGTTTCATTCGATGTCCAATCGCATGTACTGACAAGGAGAGCACCAATGAGACCAACCTTGCCCTGCTAACAATATTCCGTACTGATCACAAATAATCAAAAAACAGCCGATCATTACTCATAACTCATAACCTTGTAAAAATTGGACCCCAATCGAAGACATCATGTACTACTGGTCCTGAACATGAAACCCAGCCTTCGGACCCTGATCAAAACCCGATCAGTGTGGAACCGCAACCCGCTCAAGTGGACCCCAACTGGCGTGACAGCCAAAGGACCGAATCAGCAACACCACGATGATGCGACGCCGCACCACGCACCAGCGCAAGGGTCTCAGGCCGAGCTGACGACTCCCCTGCCAATCCCGCCGATCCCCAAAGATACGCACCAAACGGCAACGAATCCAAAACCGAATACGAAGCCATCTGGGCATGTTCTCGCGCAACCATCCCCACCGCCTCGAGATGATCGTCTAGCGTGCTGAATCGCGCATTCAGGGACTCGGCCTTGCTGCGGATCTGGGTGCGCAGACGCTCGAGATACTCGGTCCGGCGGCGGAGGTGGATCGCGACGCTGGATTGCGTTGGGGAGAGGAGGCTGTCGAGTGCGGATTGTAGGTCGGTGCGTAGGGATTCGAATTCCCAGATTGCGGTCTGCAGGGCGGCGTCGCTGCCGCTGAACTCGAGGTCGAGGGCGTGTCGGGCTTCGGGGATTGTGCTGCGGAGGTGGCTTGAGAGGTTGGTAAGGATTGTTTCGCTTTCTTTCAGGGTTGAGGCGAGTGGGGTTAGGGTCGTGAGGGTCCTGGTGAGGATGGATTGGAGGTTTGTTTGGGAGCTTGTAAGGTCTGAGGCTGTTGATTGGTTTGGGGCTGGTGGTGGGTGTGTACAGCTGCTGGCGTAGATCGATTTTATGCTTGGGATGCGACACAGGTCGTTTGCTTGGTGGACGAGCTCGGGGAGGACGAGTAGGTGTACGATGAAGGCGATCAAGATGGCGTTGATCGCGGCGCGGACGAGCGCGGTGTTCAGCCCTGTCGACTTGGATGCTTTTGAGGCCTTGGCAGACGAGCCAGCGTCTGGTTTGGCGGGGTGCTCAGCTGGCTGGTGTAGCTTGCTGGGCGATGAGACTTTGCGTCGCTTGCGCGTGCTCGCAGATCCCGGCCTTGGTGGTGTGCGCACATATTCCACCCATGATCCTTCCGGGTTGGGTGTTTCGCAAATTGAGGGCATCACAAGCTCGGGGCCCGATTCCCATGAGGCTGCCAGTGATTCGGAGGGTTTCTTCGCGCCCTTGCTGATTGTTGGTCTGGGCTCTGGGTCTGGGACTTCCTTGTCCAAAGAAGCGGTCGAAGCCATCACCCATGATTCACCAAGGGTCGGGGATTTGGGGGCCTGTTCAGGCATAGCTACATGTCCTGGGGGATTTGGTGGGTTGTATGTGACAAGCGCTGAGGTATCCTAAGGCGGAGTCAAACACTGTAGGGTCACTGTTCACTGCATGGCCTTAGGAATTTAGGATCTGTTACACATAGTTCTCGACTTCAAGTTTCACATACTTGAAGTGAAGTGAAGTGTTTTCAGCTGCGTCAATTTTGACTTTTGTTAATTTGTATACTAGTAGCAGAGGTGCGGCGACTTTGAGAAACCGGAGAATCCGCGCCGAGAATCTTCAACAACCATGCGCCTACCACGACCGCGCTTGCTGACTGCCAGACCAGCTCTGCGGGTCGCTCCGCGATTCTCGACAACTTCATTCCGCCATTGCTCATGCACTGATCCCAAGCGCGAACTCCCTCCGATTCCTCCCACCGACCACCGAGCTCTCGGGACAGCTCAAGAGCTCTTCACATCCTCCGTCTACAGCCCTGGATCGCCTCTGTTCCTCCCAAATGGCACGCACGTCGTCAACAAATTGATCTCCTTCCTCCGCACTCAGTACCTACAATATGGCTTCCGCGAAGTCCTGACACCGACCATCTACAAAAAATCCCTCTGGGAGATCTCCGGACACTGGCAGAACTACAAAGATGACATGTACGAGGTGACTGGCCGCGGAGCCAGCGGCGATACAGAAGGCGAACTTGGCGAAGACGAATCCTACGGTCTGAAGCCCATGAACTGCCCCGGTCACTGTCTGTTGTTCAAGTCGCAAACCCACTCCTACCGCGACCTGCCCATTCGCTACGCAGACTTCAGCCCACTGCATCGCAACGAGGTCTCTGGCTCGCTCACTGGTCTGACGCGTGTGCGCCGCTTTCACCAAGATGACGGGCACATCTTTTGCCGACCGTCGCAGATCAAAGCAGAGATCGCGTCCGCACTGGGATTCGTGGACATGGCGATGAAGACCTTTGGACTTGGCCCATACCGCTTGGTGCTGTCAACGCGACCGGAAACGGATTATATTGGATCATTGGAGATGTGGGAAAATACTGAGACGCAACTGCGCGAAGCGCTGGACAGCACTGGCCGCGAGTGGGCTTTGAACGAGGGCGATGGTGCCTTCTACGGCCCGAAGATCGATATTCAGCTCCAAGACCAAGCGGGCAAATTCCATCAACTATCTACGATTCAATTGGATATGAACCTTCCCCAGCGATTCGAGTTGGAGTACCAGGTTGCAGAGGGTGAACCGGACTACAATCCGGCGACACCGGGAGTTGCAACCCCCGTCATGGTTCATCGTGCCATCTTCGGATCCCTCGAGCGCTTTTTGGCGTTGCTGATCGAAGAGCACGGTGGCCATTGGCCCTTCTGGCTTTCGCCACGTCAGGCTATCATCTTGACGGTCAACCAAGATGATGCTGTTGTGCAACGGGCTCAGGAAGCGGCCGCTAAGTTCGCTGGATTCCGAGCTCTTCTCAATGACGGCACCGTCGAGTCACCTCGTCCGCTATCATCCGTCGATTCTACTTTCTTGGTTGACGTGGACAGCAGCGCGCAGACCCTCGGCAAGAAGATTCAACGCGCCAAACAGATGAAATACAACCTCATCTTCATCCTTGGGCCGCGCGACTTGGCAAATGGCGGTGTCACGGTTGATGTCACTGGGCAAATGCACAGCAAGACAGATGAGGGTGGCCAGAAGCTCCAGGCGCTAATCAAAGCCAAGTTTGGCGATGAGGCCCTGCAGAATCCCCGCGCCGTGAAACTCGGGGTGGAGGATGTTCACCCCTTGTTGGTGGAACTCGAAAAGAACTTTGTCTGATTGTGTAATTTGAGCGCCTGTACTACATAAACCCCCACCCGCTTCACCTTGTATACTACATCTGTTTTGAAAAGACATATCCAACTGCGAATATTGAAGGCCTCGCGCCCTACGATGTCACTGCCCGGCTATCCTCGGAGATCTGCGCCTCAGGCACAAATCACTCCGAGTTCGGGGGCCCTGTATGGAGCCATACAAGGTGTTTATCGACATAGCAGGACAGAAATGGGCCATTATATGGCTGTAAATGCAGCTTGCAAAGATCCCAGATGCATTGCAACCATCTCAGCCTAATTCTACACCAATTGCAGATCAATTGGCCGCTCGAGCGGCGAATGTATGTCATCACGTGACTCCGCTGTCGGCGCCGAAAACTCGGCGTCATTGACGATCGGGGTTGATTTGAGTCACAGCATTCTTCATTGGTCTTACTCTTTTTTTCTTTCTCTTCTATAAGAGTACTCACATATCCGTGTTTTGGAAAACATCACTTTCCAGTCAGACCATACCCGAGTCTGCTTGGCCTATACCTAATAGTTCCTTATCAACCTTGCCCCCCCACTGATACCCCGCCGACATCAGACATCATGCCGATGTAGGTCGAACGTTCGAACGCATTGTGTGCCACGTACTGACTCCATGGAAGGCTCAAGGATCCCTCAAAAAAGTACAAGCCGTACAAGCCGTTGAACCTGCCTAACCGCCAATGGCCTAACAAGATTATTGACAAGCCTCCCCGCTGGATGGCCACTGATCTGCGCGATGGCAACCAGTCTCTGCCCGATCCAATGGTATGACCGATTTCAGGGTTTCCCATATTCCCTACTAATTGAATATTCCAGGATGGCGAGGCCAAGTATAAGTTTTTCAAGATGCTCGTGGATATCGGATACAAGGAAATTGAAGTCTCCTTCCCCTCCGCATCCCAGACTGATTTCGACTTCACACGCCGCCTGGTCGAGGAACCCGGTCTCACCCCCGATGATGTTGCCCTGCAGGTCCTGGCACCTTGTCGTGAGGACCTGATCCGCCGAACCGTCGACTCCCTGAAGGGCGCCAAGAAGGCTATCCTCCACATCTACCTCGCAACCAGCCCTTGTTTCCGTCGCATTGTCTTCAACATGGATCGCCAAAAGAGTTTGGAATTGGCCGTCAAGTGCACCAAGTACGCTCGCTCCATCACCAAGGATGACCCCTCTCAGGCTGGCACCGAATGGCAATTCGAGTTCTCCCCCGAGACTTTCTCAGACACCGAGCCTGAGTTCGCCGTCGAGGTCTGCCAGGCTGTCAAGGAAGCCTGGGAACCCACCGCCGAGCAACCTATCATTTTCAACCTGCCCGCCACGGTAGAGATGGCTACCCCCAACGTGTTCGCCGATCAGGTCGAATACTTCTGCACAAACATGACCGAGCGCGAGAAGTTCGTCGTCTCAGTCCACCCCCACAATGACCGTGGCTGCGCCGTTGCCGCCGCCGAGCTGGCTCAGATGGCTGGTGCTGATCGTGTAGAGGGTACCCTGTTTGGAAACGGCGAGCGTACCGGAAACGTCGACCTCGTCACCCTGGCCCTGAACTTGTACACACAAGGTGTCTCACCCAAGGTCGACTTCTCAGACATCAACTCCGTCATCAAGGTAGTAGAGGAGAGCAACAAGATTCCCGTGAACGAGCGCTGGCCGTATGGTGGACAGCTGGTCGTCTGCGCGTTCTCGGGCAGTCACCAAGACGCAATTAAGAAGGGTTTCAAGCTCCGCGAGGATGCCGAGGCCGCTGGCCAAGAGCCCGAATGGGAAGTCCCCTACCTGCCTCTGGACCCACAAGATATCGGCCGTACCTACGAGGCCGTCATCCGTGTCAACTCCCAGAGTGGAAAGGGCGGTGCCGCCTGGGTCATCCTGCGCAGCTTGGAGCTGGATCTCCCTCGCGCTTTGCAGGTCGAGTTCAGCAAGCTTGTGCAGGTTAAGACCGAGTCTGTCAACCGCGAGCTGAAGCCCACTGAGATCACGGATCTCTTCGAGGAGTCTTACCACCTCAAGTCCAACCCCCGCTTCAACTTGGTCGACTACAGCATCACAACCGACCGCTCGCAGTCCCCCGCTCCCCCCGAGCCTGGCAAGGCTCTCAACACCAAGAACCTGAAGCGTCGCTTCACTGGTGTTATTGAAATCGATAACGTCCAGCACGCCATCACCGGTGTCGGACCCGGTGCCATTTCCTCCCTGGCCACCGCCCTCTCCACTCTCGGCATCGACCTTGATGTCCGCGATTACAAGGAGCACTCCATCGGCCGTGGTCGTGACGTCAAGGCTGCCACATATATCCAGTGCACAGCAGCCGGCAGCAACGAGCAGGTCTGGGGTGTTGGTATCCACCAGGATGTTGTCCAGGCCTCTCTGATTGCCCTCCTCAGCGCCGCCAGCTCCGTAAGCATCACCTCTCCGTCTACTGTACGAGCCCCGCTAAACGAAATCTAGTTCCTTGCTTCCCGCGCTGGCTCACCTGCTCCTTTCCGCCCTATCCGCTCTAACACCCTCACCAACGAGGACCTGCAGGCCCTCGACCAGCTGAGCGGCGAGGCTGCCACCTCCAGTGGTGGTCTGACTGCCAAGGTCAACATCGAGCAGCTGACGAAACAGGCTGAAAGCCAGTAAATGTAAAAATCCAAAACAAAAAGCACTCAAAAGTGATAGCATTAATGCATATACCATGATCAATTCAAGTTATTTCAAGCAATCACCTCCATGGCCCTGGTATAGATACGAAGAGATCGTAGCTGTGGATACCCAGATGCTCGCAAATGCACGCTGATAAAAGGGTGAGCATAGTGAGCTCACCAAAGACCATCTAACCACCCCCTCCGACTCTGCGCTCCATAAGAATTGAATTCCTGCGGCCCCTCCGCAGAAATGATATACCCATTTTCACACGAAGAGAACGAAGTCTTCGGCTGATTCGCATAGAACTCATCAAAGCCGGAATCAAGCGCTTCGGCAAGACTATTCACCTTGCCTGCTGGATGCAATTGGAGCCACGGGTCTCGACATGCGTCGCCCTTGCAAGACTTCAGAACCAGCATTAAAGCATTCAACCGCGATATGATCTGGGGAAGCTCCCTGTTGGCGATCTTATAAGCCTGCTTGGCTGGGTGTGTGCCTAGGTTCTTGGTTTGGTGTGGATCGCCCTGTATTTGTTAGCCTTTGCTTTTGGCTGGGGCTGAAGACACATACCTTGAGATCGTAGAACTCCTGTTCGTTCGTGCACCAGACAGCATAGTAGAGACTGTAGTCGTCGGAAACGAGTCTGATGGCTTTGTAGGTATTGCGCTCGTAGCTGTTATGTGGCTGCTGGAGCTTGTCGCTGGCATATCCGTAGATTCCTTCTGGGACAGCCTGGGTATAGAGTCAGTTTTGAAATTTCGTGATGTGTATGTGGGACTCACTAATCCCCAGTACTCGATGGCTACGTGCTCGGATCTGTTGTGGGCAGTACTGGCTGCGATTGTCGTGGGGATCTTCTTGCCATCTAGTCCGTCTCTGGTAGCGCCAGCCAAGGAGAGGAAGGTCGGGGCCAAGTCAGTGTGACTGGTGATTGCATCCAGTGTCACATTCTTGCCGATACCAGGTCCTCGGACGATGAGCGGCACATTGATGTCGGTTTCTTTCATATAGGGTTAGCTGAAGACTGACTGTGAACTATGTAGTGGACAAATGCACTCACCATAACCGCAGTTCTTTCCAGGCTGCATCCGATGCTGGCCAAGATGATATCCATTGTCCGTCGAGAAGAAAATATAAGTATTATCCAGCTCGCCAAGTTTATCAAGTTTCTCAACAAGATCCCCAATCATCTCGTCCACAGCCTGCAAGGCCCGCAGTCGACACCGCTGGAACTCATCGATATAATCGATATGAGTCTGATTCAACTCCGGCACATTCTCGACCCAGCTAACCGCATTCTCAATTAAGGTATTGAAGCTCTCGTCTCGCGGGGCCTTAACATCCTTAAACAGATCAGCATGTCGGGGCGCAAACTCCGGCTCGCCGAACCAGTTCGCATTTCGCGTAGAGTCGTGCGAGCCATTCGAGTGTGGTGCGTTCGGCGCAACGGTCAGCATCCACGGTCGATCTTGTTTCACGGCTTCGTCAATGAACCCCGATGCCTTCTCGGCGATCACGTCGGTCGAGTAATTCCCATCATATTTCACTGGCGGGGCGCCATTGCGTGTCATTCGTGCATACCAGTAGCGATACGTGTATGGATCCAGCAGGAAGTCGGAGCCATTGAAGCCCCGAACGTAGGGATCATTGTAGTTGTCTTCGGTGTGGGCGTTCCACATCTGGATTCGTTAGGACTTGTCACTGTCTGCTCTGGGTGGACTCACCTTTCCGACATAGTATGTGTTATACCCGGCATCTTGCATCCAGAGTGGAAGATAGTTGTCATTCCATCCGGCTGAAACCACCTTAGGATAACCGCCGTAGGGCAGGCCGACGTCGGTGACGTTGGTGTTGTGTGGCATGCGGCCGGTCCACAGGTTCGCTCGGGAGGGACAGCATAATGCGATGGAGCAGAAGTGGTTGGAGTAGCTTGTTCCCTGTTGTACGAGTGTTTCCTTTGGACGTGAGCTTCGAAGACAGCGTTGAGTCGCTTGATACCCTTACCTGCAGCTTGGGCATATGCTCTAAGCCACCCACATATTTCCCCTGATCATCAGTCAAGACGAACAGAATGTTAGGCTGCTTGGCAAGAGTCGCCGTTGCTAATAGTAGAATCTTCAAAAGATGCATGGTTGGGCAGTCTTCAAAGTACGTTGTACGAAGCCCAGGATCTATATAGGGCTCACTATCTAGCCTGCGTCATCGACACACCGTTAAGTGGTATCATTTCTCCACGAAATTGCTCAGCGAAAATCATGCCTCTAGTTTACGGAGGAATTGAGAGTATATCAGGGTGATCGGCTATCGGGTAAAGCAGTAGGCACGGAGTATATGGGGACCGCGTGCAGGTCAGTGTGCAGGACAGCGGAGGCGGGATAGGCTGATCAGGGAACTATACTGCTTTCAGAGCCCCTAAGTTTACGCTTGCGCAGACTGCGGAGTATACGAGGAGTATAGATTGACGATCGTGTTGATATTCATATGGTATAACTGTGGGTCGGGATCACGTCTTTGGACGATCATCCACCATTGGCACTTTATCAGAGACGAGTTGATGTGTGGACTACCCGTGTATCAATGCTCAAGTAGCCTGAATCAAAAGCTATCTACAATTGCTAGAAAAAGGGGTATGTACAAAAAGGAAAACAGGTATTTAGGTAGTGTCAAGAGGCAAGAGATCACCCAAGCCGCACTTGACCCAGAAGACCTGTACAGATTAAGCAGCGTACCCGCTTCCGTCGTAAGGGTTTCGGGCATGAGTTTGGTGATGACCATCCTCTGCGCCCAGCGCGTCCTGGTATATCAGCGCCTCTTGGGGCCAGTCATCAATGAGCCCGCTGTCCTGCGTGCGTGGCCGGCCAGCGTCGGCGTGGGCGACGCCAATCGCTTGTCCGCCGTTATAATCCCATCCTTGTTGGCCGGTAAAAGAGCCATGTCCGGTTGACGGCGGCTCCTCTCCAGCGTATCCATGGCCCTGAGGCTCAGTCGCGGTCTCGAAGCTGAATCGGAAGTTACGGTTGGCATCCGGGACGCCCTCTGGGTGATCCAATGTATCGTAGTGATGATCGTCGAACTCGGTGACAATGGTCGCAGACTGTGGCTCCTTGATGTGAGGCACACCAGGGGTAGGCTCCGGGACAGGGGTTGATTTCACGCTGTTGTCGGTAGCTGTCTCAAGTCGTCGCAGGGAACCGCCATTGTCCGCAGCATAGGTTGCGGACGGGTGGATGGTCTCCTCCAACGTCACTCCAGCCGGCGATTGTGGGAGCGGCTCCATGTCGGGGTTCATGCTAGACTGTCGGATGCTGGCACCCATGGTGCTTCCGGGCTTGGAGACCCTACTCAGACGGTGGTGAGGAACTTCGCCAAATGGATTGTCGGAGCCTTCCAAGTCGCGAATGCTGAATTGAGCAATGGTACGAAGCTTCCGAGTGACCCAGGAGGCAAGAACCTTTCCGCGCTGCTTCTCACCCAGACGCGAGCGAGGGAAATCGCCATAAGAGACGAAAGCAACGATATCGGCGATAACCTGGTGCTCCGCGAGGATGGCATCGACAATCACAGGCACCAAAGATGCCAAGTAAGCCTTCCGGGTGACTTCGACCACAACGACAACCAGGCCGCCGGCTTGGAAGATAGCACTAACCAAGGAGCGTTAGCTTAGTCCGTATACAACTTTGCGAAGAGAAAACTCACCATCCTCCATTCACAATGTTGCGATGACACCTTTCCACTGAGTTCTCAATGTCGACAGGGAAGTGATTGAGACCGTTGACCTCGAATGTCTCACCAATACCACCAAGAAGGAAAAGAACTTGCATCTCGACCGGCTGACCATTAGGACCAATAGGCCGGGTAACCGTGTGAAGGAAACCAAGGTCACCGGTACGGACATAGGGAACATTGGGATCGCCATCCGCGACACGGCCATTCAATCGCTCGACGTCGAATTCCTGCTTTGATTTGTAGAATCCCTGGGCGCAAGCATCGGATTGAATCCAAATCTCACCGTACTCTCCAACGTGGGCGAGAGTGCATGTTTCTGGGTTCACGATTGCGATCTGCGTGTTGACCGGGACCATACCCGAATCCTGCAACAGGAGAGCAGTTGGGTCGGCGTCAGGGTCGACGGGGTAGATAAGACCTTGACGAAGGCTGCGCAGGTCGAGCCAGAGCTCAATTGGCTCAATGCACATGTATGATCGTGTAGTGACCATGGGATTGAGAACGTGTGAGTACACCACGTTGATTGCTGTGCGATCCAAACTAGCGTTGGCAAAGTGCAGGCGAACCTTTCCATCTATTGTCAAGTTAGCATTTGCCCACATGGCGGTTAGAGTAGTGACACATACAGATATCCACCCGAGGGCGGCCCTCCGAGGAGATCATCAGGTTCTTCAATTCTTGCAATTGGAAACCCTTTCCAGCCATGGCACTCATGGCATAGTCCAACATCTGGCTGGTGGCGTAAGTGTCCTTGATCTTGTATCGAGCTAGGGTAACAAAGAGGGTCATGGGGTTTGTAGCAAAATCGACAGGGGAGACGAGATATGTGGGGGCGCCTGATCAATGGTTAGTGTGAGCACATCCAAGTGAGATGAGTGGACTTACCAACGAAGATACCCATCAGACAGGTGTGGAGGAACCCAAGGCCCAAGGTACTACGAACACTTCCAAGGACTGGCCTCGAGCTTGTCATCTGGCATGTCTCTTTTTGGACCTTGCACATGCCCATAATAGTTTCATGGGAAATGTTGACGGAGATTCTTCGCTGATCAGGAGTCCAGTAAGTCCAAATCAGAGCGGGCTTGTTGCCCTGGAGCCAAGCATCCTTCACTGTATAGCCAAGCTCGCGACATCCGTGGGACTGTTTCGAAGGCTTCGTGGTGTTGTAGATGGCAGGAACGCCAATTCGAAGAACCTGGGCAGACTGCTTGATGTGCTGAGACACCAGCTTCTGTCTCATAACTTGATCGACCTCCGTGTTGACAATGATGGCCTTCACGCCGAAATCGCTGATAATATGCAGGAATGCAGGCGCATCCTCCGAAAGACGATTTTGATCGATAGGTGCCATTGGGATGGCAACAGCACCCAAGCAGAAGCAAGCATGAACAGCATAGATGTATTCCTCCGAGTGTGTGTACATCAGCACAAGATGATCACCTGGCCGCACCTTAACCTTATTCTTTAGGTAGGTAGCCACAGCAGAAACCTTGAGATCGAATTTCTTCCAAGTAATGCCCTTGCCCTCTTTTCCGCGGCCATCAATGGAGCAGTATGAAAGTTCTTCGGCCTGGCGAGAAACTCGCCACTGGAGGAGATCCACAATAGTGTTGAAATTGTTCAATGGCGTGGAGGTCCGATCATCCATGACAACATCACGATAATCAACACCCGAGTATTGCTTTTCTTGGTAAGCGAGCATGTCTTGCCTCGATGCCAGCGCAAGAGGAGACCAGATACCACCCTCAGGATCGACGCCGACGGGCAGATTCATCACTGATCGTTCAACTCCGAATTTGACATGTACTGCTTGCAACATGCCAGTTTCGAAGTCCTTGCGACAGAGCATATTGCCGATCTCCTGTCTACCGTTCTTGGTGACACGAGGTAGAGTATTAGGAGCCGTAAGCAGAACGCAGTATACTCGCAGGTGATGCTCTTGGTATAGGATTTCCATACATCGGTCTGCCAACGAATCAAGCAAGACGGAATCAAGCTGTCTGGGTGGCCCACCAGATGTCGTTGGCGCCGTTGATGCCGAATAAGACTCCAAGACAATTACTGGAAGATGCTCATCGTTCACAAAGACATCGAACGCGGTGCAGTCATGGATTTTGGGCACCTTCTTCAGGATGCTGACAGTGAGATGCTGAACAAAGAAGTATCTATGCTCAACGATCTCCTGGCCGTGTTCGACCCACTCCACCTTCTGACGGAGACGGTCCTCGTAGAGACCCAAGACAAACAACCTACCCTCAATCACACATCCGAGCAGACCAGTGCGCAGGAACTCTGGCTCCACAAGAACGGGGGTCGGGTTGGCCTCCTCAAACTTATAGGGACGAGCGTGGAAGATGGCCTCGGTATGCTTAGGCAAGGCCCAAAAGCCACCCGAAAGAGACGGAGAGTCAACCCAAATTTCTCCAACAACGTTTGGTGTGCAGAGCAGGTTAGTTTCAGGGTCAACAACGGCAAGGGTTGCATCGGGGATGGGATAACCAAAGGCACCAACGCGAACAGCATGTGGCATGCTGCTGGCGTACTTCCTGGCGTCTTCGCCCATGGCCAAGACAACGACCTCGTTGCTTTTCAAGGCTTCCTTATCCAATAGAACCTCACTGAGCTCATTTTTGGTCTCCTGTTTTGGGACGGATACCCGTGATCCACCCCCAAGAAGACTACTTGCGAAGCCAGTGTTGGTCCCGGACTTGACAAGGGTCTCATCTTCCTTCTTATCGTCACGGCCAGCCGGATCCATTTCGTGGGTCAAAGAGCATCCCATGCGCTCTTCTCCACCAAGCCAATCACGCATACTGATGACCATACCTCCATGTTCCGGTAAGCACAGCATAGGAGCCACTATTTCCCTGGCTCGTGGGTTTCTCATTGGCTGAAGCCATCTGTCGGCCAAGATTTCGTGGAACTCAGGGTCGAGGGTAAGAGTGTCGATGAGGCAAATTTTGACACTGCTGAAATTAGGCTCAGAGTTCTTCTTGAAATGTCTGGTAGACATCGGATCTTGCTGGTAGTTGTATGTGGCGATCTTGAGACCAGAGTAGTCAGTCGCCATGACAGTCGCCTTATATTTGGTGATAAGATGGGCATAGAGACCAGGTGTCTCCACCGCGCGATCTTCGTGCCAGACCGTGGTATGGCCACCGTAGACCGTGAAGAGAATTGCCATGATCATACCGATACCTTGCCGAGGATCGAGATAACTGATGATTGTTTCACCTTTGCTGGCGTATTGCCTGGCACTGGCATCTGTGGGGACTGTGGAGACTATGGCACTCAGGCATGCCATCTGGTGCATGATAGTCCGATGGCTCATCACGACACCACGTAAATCACCAGTTGGAGCCCGGGCAAACTCAATGTAGGCCAGATCAGGGACCTGCAATGGAGGCGTATCATCCTTCTTTTTCGGATGGAAGCTGCCGAATTCATTCGTCTTCCACCACTCGACTCCTCGTGGCCAGCTGAGCTTCTGTGCAGTGATGTCGCGTTGGAAATTCTTCAGGTTGTTCTCAGTAGTCAGGGCCAAGTGTGCTTGCGTGGACGTGAGGACCAAGTTGAGACTTGTATAATCGTCCAGGCTGTTGATTGGGACTGCGACAACCCCAGCAATGAAACAGCCTAGAAGCGCAACAGCGAATTCGATGATCTCAGCTTCGCGGTAGATGAGAGCAACTCTATCGCCACGGTAGAGATTACTCTTGTCGCGAATGACTTGAGCAACTTTCTCTGCGCGAGCGGAGAGCTTTTCCCAAGTGATTGACGCAAGTTCCTTTCCTTTCTGATCCAATACCCAATACGCCGCTTGCTTGGGGTGGGCTCGAGCACGGTGTCGCAGGACCGCAGGAAGGTTGTCGAAGTTGGACATTGGAATGTTTTTGTCGTGAGGATCGTTCAACGCAAAAGGAATCTCTCGTGGCTCGAGAGGAAGCAAATGTTCAATCGCCGGTCCATGCTGAAGATCCGAGGCGGGCATCAATGGAGGTGCCATATTGGCAGTGGGTGAGAAGGCTTCGCCAGACTGAGAGTAGCGATGAAAGCCACCGCCGTAGCTATCTCTATAATCGTCATGTTGCTGTCCTGCGAAATCGGAAAAGTAACCTTGTTGAGAATCAAGCATCGTCGACTGTCGCGTTGGGCCACCAGACGCGGGGTCATAATAGCCCATCCCGTCATCCGCAAACTCGGGCTGGGCGTATTCATTCGGAGGATACTCGGCCTGGGCGTATTCGGGTTGGTCGAACTCAGGCTGTGAGACATACTCCGGTTGCGAATTAGGGTTGAACGCGTAGTTTTGGCTCATAAGAGTTGCAGTTCTGGAGCCATCTTGGCCTGGAGGCCCCGCTACTGGGGGTCTGGGAAGGAATAATGAGTCGTAGGAACTCGAGGAAGGCATCCGGTCATGGGCACTGGCTTGTAGCATGCCCGCGCCGTCCCCTCCAAGTGGCCCTGACGGTCTCCTTTGTTGACTTTGATCTATACCAGGGCCATGGTCATACCCGAGACTTCCGCTGTAATGATCATTGTAATCGCCCGCATAGGTTGGAGATGACACCCCAGGGATAGATGACTCGGCAGTTGGGGGTCGGACATTCAAGATGGCCGGCGGCGCCATGGTAGAGCTGGTCGGAGACGGATCATAGCCGGCGGTGGCGTGAGGACTGATCTCAAGAGGTTTGTTTGGGCCGAAATACTGCGAGAGCAGGACCGTACGTCGCTTCTGGTATCTTTGTTGCTGTCAGTTCTCCGAATCCGATGTGGTCACAAATGGTTTCCCAATCCCAATGATTGCATTGTCCACGTTGTAACGCCATTGTGCGGGGGCTCTGAAGGTCGGTGTGCGAGTGCTTACCCTTTCTCGGTGATATCGCCCTCCTATTTAGGACACATGTTCAGCTGGCTGCTTGGTCAGATGCACACGAATGACATACCTCCAATTCCTTATCCAGGCTCCGCAAAGCGGCCTGGAGCTCAGGGGATTCTTCCGCCATTGTGGCAGCGGGTCGAGATGCGTCAATTCGGGGAAGTGTATCGAAAGCGCGGGGGAGGATTGAGAGTACGCAGTCAAGGACGCCTCATCGCAATAAGCGTCTCAGAGGCGCGGAATCCAAAGAGGGGCGATTTTCCCGAGTACGGCCCTGATAGCCGCGAGTTGTATTTACCGGGGTGTAGTCGACTCACAGTCAACGAATAGTCACCCTCTCCGCGCCAGACATCCGCAACGTCACCTGTTCAAGGGCGGTCAAGCGAGCCGAGGGCATGAGACATCGAGAGATGCTAGTTTCGCTTGCTATATATAGGATTTTATTTCTACATCTATGTCTTTCATGGACAGCAATTGAGAATCAGAGACAGAGGTTCCAAAACCGTCTGACTTGTATCGCGTGTCCCCTGGTCCAGGCTCGGAATGCTGGAAGACAGTACTAGCGTGCAGCGGGTGCTGCAATATGTCCCGAGTTGCAAGTGGTATGATTTGGATCTGTAAAAGTAGATAAAGTGCAAATTGAACCATTGGAGACTCCCACATCACACAAATCAGCATTGAAAAGATACACATCAAAGCCGAAACAGTGTACTCCGTCAGAAGCTGGAGAGATGGAACGGGCTGGGAGTGGGTCCCTGAAACTTCAGGCCAACTTCAGGCCTGAGGCAACAGACCCACTGGGTACACGTGACCGCACACTGCAATTAAGCGAAAGTCCACACTCAATTTCCCATCTTGGATCGACCTCAACGCCCGAAGTTCAATCACCAAACGCCAAACCCCTTCCCACCCCTCCAGCACAGTCAACATGTCCGACAACGGGGACGTCGAGGTTTCCTTCCCTGTCCTGCCCAAGGAGGTTCTGGCCGAGCAGGGCAGCGTTAAGCTGTTCAACAAGTGGAGCTACGATGATGTCGAGATCCGGGATATTTCCTTGACGTGAGTCCATCTGAAGGTCCTGTCTGCGCCGAAACAACCCCTGCTGTGTGTGAAAATGCGATCCGACTGGGAGGAACTGGCGAGGAAAGGGAAAAAAATTGGTCTGAAGGGAACTACGATATTTTTTTTTTGGTGGTTTCGATGGAAAGAATACCACAGGCTTCGGGACTGGAATCTGCATCGCACACAGCAGGAAAGCAACAATGCGCAGCAGAATCGACAATTGCAAGGCTATCAACTTGATCAGAGATGCTGACCTGCAACCACAGCGACTACATCCAGATCCGCACTCCCGTCTACCTTTCTCACTCTGCCGGTCGCTATGCCGCCAAGCGCTTCCGCAAGGCTCAGTGCCCCATCATCGAGCGTCTCACCAACTCTCTGATGATGAACGGCCGCAACAACGGAAAGAAGCTCCTCGCTGTCCGCATTGTCGCTCACGCTTTCGAGATCGTACGTGCCATTTGGATCCATCTCGCTCCACGCATCAGGAACTAACCCGCCATGCTTTAGATCCACATCATGACCGACCAGAACCCTCTCCAGGTCGCCGTTGACGCCATTGTCAACTGCGGTCCCCGTGAGGACTCCACCCGTATCGGTTCCCAGGGTACCGTCCGCCGCCAGGGTATGTGAAATCGTCCATTCCAGCAATATACTCAATACTAACATATACTCAGCCGTCGATGTCTCTCCCCTCCGCCGCGTGAACCAGTCCATCTCTCTGCTCACCATCGGTGCTCGCGAGGCCTCTTTCCGCAACATCAAGAGCATTGCTGAGTGCCTTGCTGAGGAGCTGATCAACGCCGCCAAGGGTTCTTCCAACTCCTACGCTATCAAGAAGAAGGACGAGCTCGAGCGTGTTGCCAAGAGCAACCGGTAAAGGGGTTGTGTTGGATTTGTTCTCCGTTTGGTCCTCTGTTTATGGATACTGGAGTGGACGGGGTTTTAGCCGGGATTCAGTATCGCATGCATCTGCAAGGCTGTTACATAATGTGATGCAGTCAAGGAAGCACGATCTTAAAAGGGAACGCATTCGGACGGCTTTCTTTGTAGTTGAGATGTGATCATGAAGACCATGGGTCGAGAAGACCTATCTCCTAAAAAGAAAAAATTTCTTTTATTCGTTCAATGATTTAAGTGTCAGTAGAATAGAGAACATAAAACCCATGTATCAATTGGCACCAGAAATCTCCCAGAGCAATGTGCCTAGATGTTCTCCAGGGCTCCCGGGCCAAACTCAGGTGGAGCGAGATTTTCCATCGCTTATCGATAAGGAGGGAAAAAGTTTCGGACCAGCCGTGCCAACACAACTCCAACCAACTACTTTCCCTGCCATTTGACCCCCGTCAAGATGGTGAAAAGAAAGATTGGTGCCTTGGAAAAGGTTGAGGCTGATTTGTGAGTCTTTGCTGTTGAGAATCGGCTTTTGCGCTCGGTCGGTGGAGGGTTCGTTCCAATGCTAACCCAGATGCGCTTCGAAGGCCCAACTTACAACATAAGATCAAGAAGGACCCCAAGTAAGTTGCCAGCAAGACACTTGTTCGCTCTGCGGATCAATGCTAATCATTCATCTGCGCTGCTCAGATCTTATATTGAAGATTTCCGGGCTCAGCACTACCAATATGAGTCTCACCGCGAGATTTTCATGGCGGCGCCTTCGTCCGCTACGGACACCGGTCTGATTTCTCTTCGGGATCTGATCGACTTCATTTCCCATGTCTCCGACTGCTACCCAGACATCTGCAAGGACTTCCCGCAACAGCTTATTGACATGCTCATGCAGCACCACCTGGTGTTGGAGACCGAGTTGCGCGAGAAGCTGGTGGGCAGTCTGGTGCTTTTGAAGAAGAAGGATATCATTGACTCAGAAAGGTAGATAAACCAGCGTCCATGTGTTTTGCGATTAATGCTGACCCCACATCAGACTACTCCACACTCTGTTCCCCATTCTTGTCTCTACGCCTAGTAAGACCCTGAGGGCCTTGCTGTTCCAAAAGATTCTCTCTGAGCTGCGCACTGCCAACTCCAAGACTACCAACCATAAGTTGAACCGGACTATGCAGACTGTGCTCTTTAACTTGGTCACCTCTGACCGCACATCGGCCAAGGGCTTGTGGGCAATCAAGATTACCCGAGAGCTGTGGAAGCGCCAGATTTGGACCGAGGCAAAGGCTGTTGAGGTCATGAAGGAGGCTGCCCTGTCAGAAAATGAGAAGGTCGTCGTTGGCGGTGTCCGCTTCTTCCTCGGTGGTGACAAGGAGCGCGAGGAGCTGGAGGACGAGAGCAGCGATGATGAAGTGAATGTTGGTCAAGTCAAGCACCAGCTTACCATCAACAAGAAGACCAGAAAGAAGGCTCGTGCCGCTGAAAAGGCCATCAAATCTGCCAGGAACAAGGAGAAGAAGAAGGGCCAGCCCAACGTCATGCTCAACTTCTCGGCTCTTCACTTGCTCCACGATCCCCAAGGATTCTCCGAAAACATGTTCTTCAAGCATCTCCAAAATGGCAAATCCAAGCTGAACCTGGAGCAAAAGCTCTTGGTCCTGCAATTGGTCTCCCGTCTGGTTGGTCTGCACCAGCTGCACATCATGCCGCTCTACTCCTACTTCCAAAAGTTCCTCACACCGCGCCAGCCGTCCGTGACCTCATTCCTGGCATCTCTGGCTCAAGCCACGCACGACCTGGTGCCGCCTGATGTTCTCGAGCCTCTTGTGCAGAAGATTGCCAACGAGTTCGTTTCTGAGGCTTCTGCGGGTCAAGTCGCCACAGCCGGTCTCAATGCCATTCGTGAGATTTGTGTGAGACAACCTTTAGCCATGGATGAAACCCTATTGCAGGATCTCGTCATGTACAAGAAGAGTAAGGACAAGGGTGTCATGATGGCTTCCAAGGGTCTGCTTAGTCTGTACCGTGACGTCGGTGCTCAAATGCTCAAGAAGCGTGACCGCGGCAAGGAGGCTGCCATGAGCCTGCGTGCGGGTGAAAGGTCGGAGAGACGCTTCGGTGAGCAGGCTGTTGGTCAGATTGAAGGTCTGGAACTTCTGGCCAGATACAAGGACGAAGAACGCCGCAAGAAGAACATCGAGAAGGGTCTTCCATCTGATGCTGAAGACGATGAAGATAATGAAGAAGACAACTGGGACGCCTGGAATGTTGAGGATGACTCGGATGATGATGTTGATGGAGAGTGGATCAACGTGGAAGATGATGCCGATATCAACTTGAGCGACTCAGATGACGAGGGCAAGTCCCGCCCGTCAAAGAAAACCAAGCAGGAGGGTGAAGAACAAAAGGACGGTGAAAAGTCCAAGGCTGAAGAGGAAATCGATTTCCTCAAATTGGCTACCACTCGAATCCTTACCCCCGCTGATTTGGCCAAGCTCGCCGAGCTCCGCGCTGAGGCAGCTGCCGAGGCCACTCTTCCTGGAAACAAGGGCCGCGTTGCCGCGCCCTGGACTTCTCGTCACACCGACGACCCATTGACTGCCAACGAGATCGAGGGTCTTGCTGCTCTGTCTGCTGCTAAGGCCACACGCGAGGAGCGCATCGCCCACGCCAAGGAGGGACAGACAGACCGCTCCGAGCACAAGAGCAAGGAAGCAAGAAAGAAGGAGCGCAAGGAGCAGGAGGGCAAGAGTACTACCAACAAGGAGAAGGCTCGCAAGCACAAGCCCTTCTTGATGTCCCTTGGAAAAGCGAAATCAAAGAATAAGAGAAGTTTGAAGGATGTGTCTCGTGCACTCAAGGCGCATCATGACCGTGGCAAGAGAGGCGGAAAGAGAGGAAACTTGGGTACTACAGTTGGACCCAGCCGTTAGTACTAGGTATATATCAGTGCTCTTTTATTACATATCGAACAGAAATGAATCCTTGAAATTGGCATCTACGGTGTATGACTTTTGATTTAGGGAATTGAATGTTAATTTTGACATTGGCGGTGCAAAGTATATACTTTCCCCATGCGCTACTCAGATTACTCGATGAAGCCATTTTGACACTTAAAAGTTGGACTAGAGGTGGATTGTGCCCACAGTCAATTGCAAGCATCTTTGGAGTACATTTTCAGTAGATGATCATTTTAGCAGTCTCAAAATATCCCATAATTATCTATTGTACAAGTCATACTGGAAGTAATCAGACGCGTGGAGATTGGTTAGACGCGTAAAGTGGTTCACGTGACCTTAACCGCGTTTCCGTTTCAGCGGCGCGTTGCCCATCCAACGACGGGCCTTATCCCCGATGCAGTTTTTCTCTCTCCCCTCTCCTACGTCACACCTCGTGGGAGCTGCATATTTGAAGTCTCCATTCCTCTGCTTCGTGGCTACTGTATCTCCGCCTTTTCATCTCCACTCTCACCATGCCTTCCGCCATGTCAAAAGTTGACCTATCCAAGCGACGACGCTTCCAACCCCCTATCACCACCTTTTTCACTTCTGCCACAGAGCCAGTGACCTCTGACACACCCGCTGTATCCCACCATCATCATTACGCCGCAAGGACCTTTTCTGCGACCCCCGTCGTTCCGGCTGAGGTGCAGTCCTCCCTGCTGAGCGTTGGAATGCGGATCCGGAAGTCTATGGCCGATGGACACAGGACCGACCTGGCCAAGGCCCAAGAAAAGGTCTTGCCTCCCACCGTCGTGGCCCAAGCACCAAGTGTCCAACCCTATCGCACTACCCACCGACACTCAGAGTTGACTCCTTTCTCCGGCGAGGGGCGAGACGAATACCTCATTACGGACGATGGTGACGCATTCTCACTTCCCCCAAGCAGCCAAGAGTCCAACGCCTCCTTCTCCGGTGCTCTGGGTGGCCAGAAGCGGTCCCTGGATGTAGAAGACATTTATGCCGACGAGGACGACGAGTCCGACGCTAGAGACGATACCACCGTTGGCCGCAGCATTCTATCCCCGAACATGGGCCAGGGCCGTCGAATTCTTCCCATGCGCAGCAGCAAAATCCAGCAGCATACAATGGAACCGGATGACTTCGAGGAAGCCACGTTCCTTCGTCGTCGTGAGGAAGTCGATGCCGATGACATACGGATGTACGGGGCTTGATTCCTGGGTGGTTTACCCCGACTTGTCTACCTGTGTGTGGCGTGCCACATTATTTTTCTTGTTCATCTTTGGGTCTGCGCATACGAGTCTGCTCACTTGCCAGACTCCTATTATACCCACTTCTCTTTGCTTTTTTATTTTTTGCTGTACCATATCTTTTTCAACCTCGCAGAGCGAATGAATTTTTTAAATCAAGGCCATCGCGCGCCTTGAATCTTACGTCCTGATTGTCTTGTTTATGAATACCCGAAGAAATCAATATTTTATCTCTTTGGATTCGAGTCACAGAACGGAATAATGAAACAGTCGAATGCCAATCCGCAAACTTCTTGTCATAAGCAAGTTATTGCAAAAGGAGATGAACAGCAACAATCTCTGCAATGACCCATAAAGCACGAAAGATCTCAGCAATATCTTCTTCTGGTGTCAAAAATTTCGGGAACAGCAAACACAATCATAACCGACACCCAGAACGCCCATCATAATCAGCAACGCATTCTCGCCCAGTAAGCCCGGAATTTCGAAAGCCAGAGAGCCTTGATAAGCCCCTTCTCTCCGAGATTCAAGAGCCCATCTCTCTTTCGCTGTCTCTTTTCTCTGAGGATGAGGATGCTGTCCTTCACAGAAGCGGTAAACCCGCCTTTGATACTTTCGCAATCACCCCATTCAAGATCTGCAGCATCCTCGATATGCTCACCCTTCCCTGTTCGAGATAGAGGACCCATGGGGATGTCAGTGGTATCCATATGTAGGTGGTTTGAGAAGTTGGATGTGCAGAGTCAGAATCGAGTGTCGAGTGGACTATAGACCAAATGGCCCGACCATGGTTCATAAATCCGACGATCAAAAGAGCCTTCGATCATCTACGGAACCTCCATACAGATCCACGGAAAGGTCCATGGCACTGGGATCCATGGATGCTGAGCTATGTCCATTTTGAGAAGGTGCGATGGCGCGGCATAGTCCAGGGGCTTTGGTAGACATGTTACCATCCCGAGGTCCATAGATGCCCATGTGCTAGGTGTATTCAATGTTCCGCCTGGTGTCCAAGTCTGGAGAATCCGATGCTAAAAGAGACATAGTTGTAAGGCCCCAATCGTCTACCACGATCCCGCTCCGGGAACTCAATGGGTCGCCCATTCCATGGCTCAGTTCTTAAACGCTGGAAGTATGGTCGGATCCCAAAGCTTAGCGTATCTCAGCCGCATCCCTTCTGGCCTCGATACCTTGGTGCAACCTGAAAACTCTGGGTCGTACATGGACATGCCAGCTGTTCACGGTGAGCCGGGAAGGCTTGTCGGTTGGTATCCATGGCCGACGAAGTCGGTTACAGTAAAACTTGGCTGTAAGCGGCCAGGCTTATGCGGACGAAAGGTCAATATTTCCAAGGTTATCGATTCATTTCTGCATAAATGATGTAAGCTCCGAAGTAATGCGCGTCTGGATATCTTGGCTGAAATATTCAGACACAACTGGTACAAAATGACGGGTAAGCGTAGCCGAAATGCCTACCTAAGTAGTGAAGGGGTTGATTTCCAATCGGGGGGTGTGACCTGGGCCGGATTTACTGTTTAAACCGTGGGGACTTTGAACATGGCACTTTGGGGATTTGAATTTCGGTGGAATCAGCGTCATATTCTCCGCGTACCAATGTAGTGGTTGTGACTGTGAATGCCGGAGCCGGGTGAGCTGGTTCTCGGAGATAGCAGACCAGGATTATGCGGCTTGAAGCTATCAGAAAGTGGGACTGGCTCGTTTGGGCAAGGGTCTATAAGGCTTGGTCAGCGCATTGTGCAGCCTGAAGCATGAAGCCCTGTGCCTCGAGCCGACTTGTGGTCATAGGGTTTCACTGAAATACTGCCTGGAAAGCCATGCCAATCGACGAACAGAAGAGGGTAGTTTCAAGGTTTCTCAGGGTACACGGGGCTATGTAAGACTTAAGAACGCCTGTTCTGTTAGCACCTGCTGTGAAAATATTAAGCACTACGCGGTTGAAGTGCATATGCTCGTCCGTCTCCCCTGACATAGTTTCACTTACTATTGTTTATTCTGCTGTATACTTTGTGACCCGGTTGCCGGGCCCTTGGACAGCGAAGACATGAACGGACGCTCACCGGTGCTGATAATATGGAGCGTGATCATGCTTCTCATCGGCATGGTGGCTGTGGGTCTTCGCATTGCATCTATCAGGACAAGGCGCCGGGAAGTCAAAGTTCACGACTATCTAGTCTTCTTCTCAATGGTCAGTATAAGCCCAGCCAAAGTGCCGCATAGACTGACTGTTAACCAGTTAATGCTGGCTGGATACGTGACAGACATGGTGGTTGGTATGTCGGAGTCTGATCATAGCGTTCGAGGTTGGCTGACGGGACAATGCAAAGGTTCAACGGTCGCGGGGTATGGTGGACATACACAGGGAATGAGCATCACGCATCCAGTCGAACTGAGGAGGGCATTGAAGGTAGGCATTCATTTGACGAATGTCGTTTCTTGTTGCTAATTCATCAGATATTCTGGGCCTCGGAATGGATATGGTCAACGGCGACAACGTCATTTCGCCTCGCAATCATTCTGCTGTACATGGAGATATTCCCTGGCAACAGGAAGTTTGTACATGGTGCAATTGGCGTCGGTGCATTGGTAACCCTATACTGGGTAGCAACAATCTTCGTCCTTTCCTTTCTGTGTCAGCCAATCGAATACAACTGGAACCATAATATTCCAGGAAGATGTGGGGATGTCCGAAAGATCCTTTATGCATCTGCGGGCTTCAACATGGTGATGGACCTTGTTGTCGTGCTTCTGCCACTGCCAGTCATCTGGGGATTACGTATGTCCAGCCGAAAAAAGATGGGAGTGACCACATCCTTTGCAATTGGAATACTGTAAGCCACCCAGAGCGTCCATGAATGGCCCCAACACTGACCTAGTCCAGTACGGCCGGCATCAACCTAGCTCGCATTGTCCAGACCAGAATGTGCCCATCGGAGGATCCCATCTGGTGCACGCGAGACTCCTCGCTTCTAATGATAGCAGAGATGACCGCTGGGATCTGGGTGGCCTGTGTCCCGACATTTGGCCCTTTGATCTCTCGACGGAAGAAGACCTTCACGCGTCAACATCATCTGCCGACTATCGGGTCAGCCCGAATGCGCCCACATCACCAGGCCAAATCAGACTCACTCCTCTCCACGCTCAATCGTAGTCAGCATGATAGCGAGAGGACAGATGGATCATCCAACAAGCCTGTGACTGATCATGACCCCAAAGTGGCAGATATACAAGAAGTCTGTCAGGACTGTGATCCGAGTATAAATGTGCCTTTGCGGGTGTTGGAAGATTCAAGGATCTAACATCTGTCGAAGAGTCAGCTGTGAGGGCAAAACACATTGATGCTGGAGTTATCATTGTAAACAAAGGGATATTGTGTTGTTGGGAGTCTGCAGGTAAAGCCGGGCAAGGAGAAAGCAATCCAGAAAGTCAAACACCCTATGGCTGTGTTAGGCTATAACACACAAAGCCAAGGACAGTGATTGGCCCTGCGCAGAAACCAACTCATCAGAAAGAAAGAAGGAGTGCCAGAGAGAGATATCAATGCAATGTGCAAGGGAGAATTGAAGTTTCCTCCATGGCTATGTACCATGTACCTTGTACCTTTCCCAGTGAGGTCAAGAGGAACAGAAAGAGATCACCTTTTGGCACACCCGTCCGTGTGGTCTAGCGGCATTCAGCTAGCACCGGCAGCTTGCTTTCAGGCTGTGCTGAGTAGGGCGGCTCTGGAAGGTGCACCTCTGTCGAGCCGTCTGCCAGCTATGGGGGTAGCAATGCCTTTTTTTGGTTCCCTGTTCGTTTCCCACCTTGGTCTTTCCTTCTTTAACCTTTTTTTACATCCTTCCTATCTTTCTTTTCCTTTCCTCTCTCTTTTTTGTTTCTCCTTTTATTCAGCGTGTGAAATGATACACGGTCCAGGTGAGTTCCAACTAGGGCTGGGGTAAGTGGGTCCAAAGCGGGCCGAATGGGGCTCTCCAGCCTAATGGCCTGCCTCCCGAGTCTTCACCTTAACCTTGGAAATTTGCATGAACCATCTCAAGAAGACATGCTAGTACTACAAAAAACCCTGGAAGCTACTGAATAAAATTCCCCTGTGAGGTGGCATGCATGGATCTTCCGAAGTACTGCATACAATGCCAACCCTTTTCGATCTAGCACCATCTAAGGGTAGTCCACAAGAAATTCGACCAAGACAGTTGATGACCCTGCTATGGCCAATTTTGAAGCTCAGTATCTCAGAATGTAGAGAACTTGTTCAAATGTACCACCCTAGAGCCAAGTCCCATTGAATCCAGTTTGGGGTAGAGTCACTCAATGATCCGAGAGGAGGCTGTGAAATGCATTGATCCCGTCAGGCTTCCATTGAAACGTAGTGGCGTGATGGGAAGCTCGATGTTTGCTGTCAATGTCTTCCAGGTTTAGTCCGAGGATAGAGGTACCAGAGTGGATACGTATGCCAGGGTAGGGATAATAATCACCCCCGAAGGTAGGGCTAGGGTCCGTAGGGCCATCAAGGTTTCCGAAGATGGATTCGAGGCCTGTGGGTTTGCACTTATGCCGGGGACGTGGTTGGCCATAGCCGCTGTATGATTCAGGAGCATTATAAGGCTTTGGTGCTTTGAATGACCTGATTTTGCTGTAATGCGATCCCGAGAATGGGGCCGCTGGCTTTGGCTGAAGCAAGTTATTTGAATGCAAGTGGATGGCAAGGGCACCGTTGGTCAATGCCTTGCTTTCAAAACAGCAGTCCTCACCAGAGCCAAGGGAAGCCTCGTACTTTTCCCAAAGGGGAGCCACCGCTTCCTGTATAGCTTTTTCTCTTCTTTGATTAATCATTGCTACACTCCCGTAAGTAAAGAGTTCTCCCAGCTTGGGTTTTTCGGGCCTTACTCATTGCCTTTTCAGGGATTGGAAGCCCAAAGGAGTCAATCCGATTGTCACTCATCGACATCGCAACTGAAGTGGCATTTTTGAACTCAGACGGCATTCGGAAATACCATGAGACCCAGATCCATACCACGAGGCTCCGGCAGTATGTCCCGGGTATTCCGTCCTTCAGATTCTTGATCCACGTTTTCTTGATGAGATGCAGAACATTTTTGCAATCGTAGTAGTCTGTGATAGCCGCGACTTCGGACATAGTCTCGAGGGACAGCTTTTCGGGTATGAGGTGATATTGGCCATGGATAGCATGGAGTACTATCATAAGCGTGTCAAGGCTCCAGTCCTCTGCAGTTATCTCGACCGAAGAATTTTGCAAGAGAGTGATGCCCTCCTTAAAGTTGCCCATCAATAGCTTTTTGAAGACTGGGGACGCAAACACCAAATGCTTCGCAGAGACTCGAATGTTGAAAGGCTCGACATTGTTGCCAGGCTTGGGTGCAGGTAAGCGGGCGTTGCGTAATACGATTCTCACTTCCCCATCGGGATCGATGATGCGATCTCTGAGATCCATATTGGTTGGCGACTGAGTTTGAAGCAAATTTTTTTTGTAACTGCAAAGAAACCAGCCCCTCCAGATTGTAGAAAGAAAAGAGAAGCTAGAAAGCGAAGAAGCAGATGAAGAGCGCTGATAGCAAATTGCTTACTTGGGCAGAGGAGTAGAGAGTGCGTGAGAGAGAGTGTTAGAGAGTTAGAGAGAGTGTGTGAGAGAAAGGTGAGTGAGAGTGAGAGAGCTATAAAATTGCTCCAGACAGCATTGGAGTCTTTGAATCTCTACCCAAAATAACAATATCAAATCAACACATCAACCTTTCCCTATAGACTCCGCGAAGTAACCCGCACCCCGTCCCGAGGTCCATGGATGTCACGCCTGCAAAAGTCTGGCGAGACCGCCTGTCAGTCCGCCTTCATGATAAGCCGTCATTGGTGAATTCGGAGGGCAGAACAAGTTGCAGAAAATGGCGGCCAGTCAGACTTTCGGAGCGTGGACTCGGAAATACCCCAGGTTCTCATTGAATCTATGAAGCAACAAGACCCTACAGAGAAGACAATTTTGAAAGCCTGACATCAGCAAATGTGAAATTCGTGAAGGAATTTTCCATGTGCACTGTGATGTGGCCTCTGATATATACAGTCCCAGCCATGTAACAACATGTGGTTGCGCAAACAGCTGTCCCTTGAACACCTTGGGGATTCTGGATTCGTTCTATTATTGAGAAGATACCAGTGGGCTGGCCTCGATCTGTTTAATACTTTGTGACGTAGCCTCGATGGGGAAATCAGGTGAAAGAGCGTGGAGACAAAGGAGATGCCAAGCGTCTGGGCCTGATCTACACAGTTTTGGTGCATGGGGTGATTGACCAAAAGGACTTCTTTGGACCTGCAGCATGTTGCATATTTTAAGAGGCTCTAAGAAAATCTAAGAATACTGACTGATTTCAGGTTGTGCGTAGGGCGTTTATACTTCCAAGGTCATGCCGAAAACCACAGATGAAAGATATCCTTGTGGACTTTTGTCATCTCTTTCTTCGGGGAACGCTCTCTACTTGTATGTTGACTTTGAAAAATATCCGTGATGAATTGTCAATCCTTGCAGAGCTCAACTTTCAAGGGCCTCTCAAGTCAGTGTCAAGCCTTGGATCCTGGCCGGAGCGTACGGAGTACTGAGTACAAAGATGAGAGTCGAAAATGAAAAAATGGAGATACAAAGAAGATCCTAGAAATCAATCGTTTCAGTTCGCCTTTAGTTATTTCGAGTAGTGAAGAAGAGTAAGAGCGCGCGTGAGGACAACGCACCCAAGTCCCGTGGGTGATCTTATAAGAGAGGATGCTGCCCTCTACCCCAAAAAAGTATTCATCCTACTCAACCTTCCACTTCTTCCAGAGATTTCGCGAGCACTGTCAAACACAACCATCAACAAATCGGAGACACGATGTCGCCCCAACTACATTTGCCGATGGAGCTCATCCGCATGATCTGCGAGGCATCGGATCAGAGCACACTCGCCAGTCTCTCCCGCGTAAGCAAAGCTTTGCACACGGTCGTTGAGGACTACCTCTGGATCAACTACGAGTGGGATGGTTCCTCTCGAGTGGTGAAATACTTGCAAAGGATCATTGAGAAGCCCGGGCTCGCCAGCCTCGTGAAGCACGTCAACATTCATCTCCCAGGAGAGTTGGAGTACGACGAAGTCCTGGAGAGCAACATAGTCGAGCCCCTTGACGTCCCCAAGAGCGCTATCCCGTCACTCATCGCATCAAGCCCGGCAGTCCAAGATAATTGGAAGAAGGAGATCGAAGCAAGTGACCCCAGTGCGTTCCTAGCACTTGTCATTGCCTTGCTCCCCAATCTTGTTTCGATTCGGGTGCACACAAGAGCCCTCCAAGAGCTTGATAATCTCTGTGATTTCTTCGATTGGGTCTCTCGCCCCGAATACAAGGAGGCTCGCATGTCTTCCGTTCATGGAGGCCACGATCCCGCATTCCCACATCTTCGAGAAGTGTACATCACCAGCACTGATCGTGCCTCCGTGGAGCCTGGATGGGAACGTACAAACCACGCGATGGACCTTCTGCCACTCTTTTATCTCCCATCGTTGGAGCATATCACGGCACCGATCCATCTCCAAGATAATTTCTCTTGGGGCCGCCCAACGCAGCCAAATGCAGAAAACATCAAGTCCCTCGATATTAGCATGATTCGAGAAGCTAATTTGGCCCGAGTCCTTGCTGCGACTCCTCTCCTGGAGAAGCTGGATTGGAACTGGTGTTCTCGACTGGATATGGATCCGTTGTACCCTGTCCCTATTGCCGACAAACATATCAACCTCCAGAGATTGTCCGTGCTCCTTGGGAAATTGAGTGAGACGTTGACACACCTGAAGATCACCGGATCTATTAGACGACTGGCAACAGAGGATGGCCGATTCGAAGGCATGTTCACCAAGCTCGTCGACGATGGCAATCTGGGCATCTTCACGCCTCTTACGAAGCTTCAAACCTTCCACGTACCTTTGTCATTCGTGCTGGGGCTCCATGACCCACACAAAAGTGACCCGCTCGTGCTTGCTCGCAACCTTCCCAGTAACGTGGAGTATCTCACCATCAGCGACGAGAAGCCTGACCCGGATGATGCTCACTGGCTCCCGGAGGAAATCATCTTGGTTGTCAAGGCGTATCTTTCTTGTTGGAAGGAGTGGACTCCGAAATTGGTCTCTCTCAAGTTAGAGATCGGTTCGAAGGGGGCCGACTTGGTAGCAGAAGAGCTCGCTGACGTTGTTGCTTCGTCTGGTATTCAATTTCAGATTGAAGCCAACCCTTTCCCCTGGGACCTTTCGGACAGCACCGATGAAAGCTGAGCTGGGGTCCAACGTTTTTTCCTGCGGGTGATCTCACTCATTATGACACTCTGTTAGCTATCTACACCCCCACGGTCGTTTTTCTTTGTTGAGCTTGTCAGTCAAGTCCAGATTGGTCATTTCCTTTTTATCATGATGAACGAAGTGTTTTGCACCCAGCTGAACTTTTGGCATCACGTGTAAATGTAAAAAGTAAACCTCAAAATCCATGGATATTGTCCATGGATATTGTCCACGGGTATTAGGATACGTCAGTATGTTTCACATCAATTCAGAATTGATTCATTTCCGCAGTGATAGGTACTACCAAATGATATTGGTAGCGTCGCCGGTCAGACCAACATTTGAATCTGTTTTGACGGCGGCTCATACAACCGTCAACTCTATTTTCTCTGACTCGATCCAGACGCCCCCACTGAGGGTGGAATTTGGTGACACATTCTGGCAGATGGGCACAGATGTGTGTTGAAAGTCAATAGTTCAAGGCATTTAGATGGAAACAGGGTATGTGATATTCATGTGTGATCAAGAGAAGCTCTTCATTGTCTTCTGTCGCGGTAAAGAGATAGGGGCCATCACAAGATAGGGGCAGTGAAGACTTCAATCGAGGCCTTCTCTACCGTATTCATCCAGCCAGCATATCGTGCCATTGGGACGATTGAAATAAGGTCACCGGCTTGAAGGGCTTGCATCAGCCGCAAGTCTTCATGGCGTCGGAATATGATCTCATGGTGCGTAGCCTCTTTTTTTGCGTGCACATTGCATGTCAGGCGGAGATCCTCTCCCTCTGTGATGACCTTTCTTCCCCCGGGCCCTTCAGCAGTGAGCTCAAACCACGTCCAAGAGTTCCTGTATGTTCCATGGTCCTCTCGGTAACTGCTCCAGCCCTGGTCGTGGCTCCAGATATTGATTCTGATCTCCTCCAGTCGTCCCTCTGGAATGGGGTCAGATATCAGGTATGGTTGCCGAAGGCGACAGTGGGCTTCTTTGTAGTGACATTCGGTGTCTTTGAAGGCTTTTGACCGTAGCCAGTACTGAGCGAATCCTAGAATCTCCAGCACGAGCTCGGTGGGGAGAAGATGACGTAATGTGTTGTATGTACGGAGGGCGTCATCTGTATTTCTGGGGAAATAGACATCCTCTTGGGGTGACTCGGATTTCGGGGTATCAATATCTTGTACTGCTGTTGAGTGTGAAGATCCCATGTTGACGGTGGTTGAAGAGTCAAGGTGGCACAAACAAGTTGCGCGCCAAGCCCATTTCAATTCCTTGGCCTCCCGCGTCTTCTGCAGAACAATGACCAGTGAAAGTGTTGATCGATACCAATTCACATGGTTGTTTCCCTGCTTTCTCATAGTTCTTACTTCATTTAACTTGGACAACATCCGCCACTTCGCGACGACCCTTCAGTCTTTCAGAGAAGTGGGCTCTGTGCCTGAATGTGATTCGGCTTCAAAAGGGCCGGTCCGATCGCAGACCAGACGGCCGAGCGGATTTACCGAGTCTCTAATGGCTAAGGCTGCATAAGTGGCCGACTAGTACTCGGCCTCGTTTTCCTTATACGTAAGGGAAATCGGCTGTCCATCTCCGCGGACATTCACGAAATGCCAACTCCTATCAACACGGGATGCCGAAAGCTAAGGAGCTCCATCAAGCCTATTCCGTATGCATCTACTGTACTCCGTGCGAAGTACAAATGGCCAGGAAATCAGTCAGAGTGGATCAAAGAGGATTCCAATGATCAAAGCTTGACACAAATCCACAATGCTTATCGCGGGTGAAAAATCGACTTGACCCGCTATATGCTAGGCCCGGACCTTGACCGACGCCCGTGCTGATTTTTTATATACACCTGCGTTGGTCCACATTCTCCAGGCTGCCTCTGCCGAATATACAAACAGGATGGACCGCGAAGCACGGGAAACTCCCGAAAAAAAGACCGAAGCGGTCGTCGCCCGAGACGTGGAGGAAGTGACTACACACTCCTACCGCCCAAGCAGATGGCAAAGTAACATCACCATTATCAGTTGTGTGAGTCTCCTTGACATTAAGAAATTCAACTCTCTAACTCTACTAGTACATTGCCAATTTCAGCGATGGGTTCCAGAACACCCTCGCCAATCCCACCAATGTCATCTTCAAACAAGTTCTTGGGGATGGCTATTCGTCCGAGATGAAGACTCGCATCAGTAACGCCGTCATTGTCGGAGCTATTCTAGGCGTCGTCGCTCTTGGCTATACCTCTGATATGTTCTCTCGCCGGGCGGGATTGCTCTTCACATCCTCCCTGGTCGCCATCGGCACATTGATGGCAGCACTGGCTCTCCAGGTTCATCCGTCGAGTAACATGTTGTGGTACTTTGTCGTTGTGCGCGGCATTGCTGGATTCGGTGTTGGGGGTGAATATCCTCCGAGCGCTGCTGCTGGTATTGAGGAAACAGACTGGGTAAGCATTTAGCCGCCCACTCACTTCTGTATACTGATGAAGTGTAGATCATGCGAAAGTACAGGGGGCCGATGTTTGTGTCTTTTACGACTCTAATGGCGACCCTAGCCGGTCCGATTCTGATGATCATTTACTTGATCACGCTCATCGCCACTGATAACAATCTGGTTGTTACGTTCCACGCCATCTATTCCATCGCCATCTTCCTTCCGGTCTCAATTATAGTATTGAGACTGTTCATGGTGGACTCTTCGTTGTTCCATCATTCTAATTTCACACGCCAGCGAAAGCCATTGCGACTATACCTCGTTCTTGCACGTCGGTATTGGTGGAGGCTGCTGACGACCTCTCTGGCCTTCTTCTTGTACGACTTCATCAACTTTCCTAACAGTATCATGTCCAGCACGATCATTTCCTCCCTGGTCAAAGACCACAATGTCCGGACAACAGCTATTTGGCAAGTCATCCTGGCTGTCCTGCCTGTCCCCGGAGTTGTGGTTGGCGCCTGGCTCACGAACGCAATTGGACGTCGCTGGACTGGTATTTTGGGATTCGCCGGATATGTTGTGCTGGGTTTCGTTATTGGAGGCACGTACTCGAAGCTGTCCGAGAACATTGCGGCGTTCGTTGTCTTGTATGGTCTTTTGCAGGCATTTGGTCATATGGGACCTGGCGCTACCATCGGTCTCATCTCCACGGAATCGTTCCCCACAGCTATGCGCTCCATGGGATACGGTGTTGCCACAGCATTTGGCAGGACCGGCGCTGCGGTGGGTACTCAGTGCTTTACTCCCTTGCAGGACAGCGCAGGCAATAGCTCCACCTTCTACCTTGCTGGTGGTGTCGCTGTCCTCGGTATGATGGTTTACTACTTGTTACCTGAAAGCAGGGACTTGGATCTGGAGCAAGAAGACAAGGAGCTGCAAGAGTATCTTCTCCAACATGGCTTCACGACGGGCGTCAAAGAATGAACCACAGCTCAGGGCCTTTCGGGGCCCAGAAAAAAACCCCCATGTTTTGTTTCAATAATGCCATATGAGATTCGAGTAATGAATGTGAACCATGAGCCGCCAACCCCTGTTGGAACCCACAAATAGTCTCACCGGTTGACGTATAACCTGGACTAGGGAAGCGCTGCCGCAACCTGCGCCCAGTCTCCAAATCCATATCCCCCGGGCACAGTCTCAGCATCGAATAGGCTTGCCTGAACTACTCGATCAGATTGTTCCCCCTGCCAGGGCTCTCTGCCATGCTGCGCAATGACATTATCAAAAACCAAAACATCCCCCTTCTCCCACCGATGCAGTACCCGAATCTCATCAGTGATTTCTGCCAAGCGCACTAAGTACTTTTCAGGAATAGGCGTACCATCCCCAAATAGCTGCTGTGTAGAGTTCTTGCGCGCTTCCGTATCAAGCTGGGTACGCTTCCAATATGCCGCCAACCCAGTGAATAAAGTGGGCAAGTTGGTCTCAGGTTGGGTGCGAATCACAGGCAGTCTGTGCGTCAAGACCAGTCCATCATCTATCCATTCCCATGTTGTATGCTTTCCTCTACCATACCGAGCAATCTGTGCCTCGATCTTTCGACGTTGAGTGCTCTCATCGTCCCCATCTTGAATTTCTTTACCGAAAGCCTGACGCAAAGTTGAACCGCCCTCAAATTGCTTCTCTTTTCGATATGTAACTCTGCTCAAAATCCCTTTCTCGGCAAGTTCGTCGATGAGTTCTGGGATTTCTTGCTGAGCTCTGTGGAATAGTTCCAACGATGAGGAGATCGGAGATTCGCCTCCATGAGCAGGGACACGATGCCCGTAGAAAAAGATATACCCGGGTGCGTGGGGGACTTGTGGAGATTCATTGTGGTTGTATATCAGTACCTCCTTGGGTGCTTCGTTTGCCGGTGCGACATTCGGCGCGAGGATCGGTCTGTCAACCACGATGCCGATGATCTCGTGCGGTGTGTACCCGAAAGCGTGAGCAAAAGTGCTGAAATCCTCGGCATCCCGGATGGGTAGATTTCGAAAGAGCAAAGTGCCGTGTCTTGCCAGCTTCTTGGTCAAGGCTCGATCTACCTGGAGGGCTTTGATTGTATCTACCACATTTTCCAACGTGATGTCTGTGTTGAATGAAGCGGGGCGAAGTGCAAGGGGGATAAGTGTGTCTTTGGGATGTGGTGGCCCGAGAATACGTTGATTGGCGGTTGGCAGGTCAAATGATTCAAATTCGACTGGAGGAGCAGTTGTGTTACCCAACGTCAGCTGTTGGAGCTGTGACTCTTCGGTTTTGGATGCCATAGTTGGTGGATTTGGATGAGCTTGCGAGTGTCGGTGTCGGTGGTTTGTATTGGATGACCCCTCACCTCAGCGCAGTACAAATTTTGGTCTTTTGCATTAGAATGAACTGCCCCCGGGATATTGTACTCCTTCGCGGGGGAATACCATTGGTATTCGCCGAAATTGTGTGATACGAACTGAGGTTTACGTGCTTTTCCAGGCCGACATCAGACCCAGTGGGCACTCTATAAGACCCCTCGACCAGAGTGAAGATACAATACGGCCCCATGGGTCCCGGAGGATTATGCAAAGAGCCAACAATTTTTTGAAAAAGAAAAAACAGAAAAAGCAATTACAGAGCAATACTAATGGTGTACTCCGTACTCCGTACACTTAAAAAGTCTCCAGGGCTAGTCGGTCACTCCTAAATTCCTTTGACATCGACAACATCGCCCAGTCAATTACCTTCAAACGCTGCGTCTTAACAGACTGGTATGATCGATCTGCCCCTGAGAATTGTAATAAACTTCTGAAGATTCTCAACCTCTCCTTCTCCAAAATATTGCATGAACCCCCCGCAGGTGCAGCAAATATGACCAGTAACATGAGCCAACAAACAGATAACTATAGCAAGCGACCCCTGACTGCCATGATTTCACCAGAAAAGACTGTGTGCGAAAGCTCAGTATATCCTTCAGGGAGTTACAACCCGGCAATTGACAAATGTTCCTTTTGGTACGGTGCCTACTAACTCACCATGAATCCGAACTCGAATCCACGCCAGCGCAAGACGTCCCCAGTCCCACCGACCGCGAAATTAGAGACATCCCTTGAAAGCTCGCTTGAAAGCTCCCCTGAAAGCCAATCAAGCCTTCTCTCATACGATGAATTGCCAGAGTGGTATCAAGATAACGAGTTCATTCATCGTGGCTACCGACCGGTCTCAAGATCAGCCCGCGCGTGCATCTCTAGTTGGCTCGCTCTACATACCGAAACTGTCAACATTCACTCGCACCTGATTCCAGCCGTTCTATTCTCCATTGTTGAGGCCGGTGTTTTTAAGTATTTGCAGACCAAGTACCCCCAAGTGACACTCCGCGATCAATTGATTTTCGCTATATTTCTCCAATCGGCGACCATATGCCTTGGGTTTTCAGCCGCCTATCACACGTTGATGAGCCACTCTCAGGCTGTTTGTGGCATGTGGTTGCAATTTGATTTCGTTGGAATCATTGTCTTGACACTGGGCAAGTTTATCTCGGGAATCAATATGACTTTCTATTGTGAGCGAACTTTGAAACATATCTACTGGGCTATGGTACGTATAAAGGGAAGGCTTTGCTAGAGCGTGTCTGAAGCACACTGGTCTCACAGGCTAACTATTTCAGATTCTTACCCTTGGCTCTATCACAATTTCGATTTTGTTGAACCCCAAATTCGCAGGCCGGGGTTGGCGTACCTTTCGCACTTGCGCATTTGTCGCAACGGGTCTTTCTGGATTTGCACCTATGGCGCACGGTATCAGGATCTTTGGTTTCTCGCAAATGGTAAAACAATCAGGAATGCCATACTACCTGGTTGAAGGAGCCCTCCTCATACTAGGATCGGTGATATATGCGGTAAGCTTCACCCATGAGATCAGTATTTCAATACTAATGAGTCATAGACAAGAATTCCAGAATCCTTGATGCCTGGGAAGTTCGATATATTCGGCTCTTCCCACCAACTTTTCCATCTCTTGGTGGTGCTCGCAACTGGAGTGCACTTCTTCGGAATTCTCGCTGCATTCGATTACAACTACCATCATCGGATCTGCGGTCTTTCGTGAATATGCTACGATAGAACTTCCATGGATGGCGCCTTGAAACAATAGCTCGATTGGTTCAAAACAACATCATGGATTGACAGAAAGCATCCTTGCTTTTCGGTTGTCGATTCTAGGGCAGCCACAATGACCTTTCAGCGATGAGCTCCACTCCGAACAAGCTTTCAAAATCCATGAGCAATTAGCCTATTCACATAACTCGACTAGAGATGTTGGTACGATCACGGTGTAGAATGTAGTTCAACTGAGGAATAGACCTATGATGCCAAGACCGCGAGTCGGCTTTATGCAGCCAAGCAGATGGGGTATATAGTCTAACCGACCATGCAGCTTCCCCAACCCCATAAATATACTCAAAAATGTATCGGACACAGCTTCAAAAAGCGTTACGCTTGCCAAGACTATCACAACACCATGCCCGGACGGTGCCTCTCCAAGCCCGTGCCGCATTCTCCACTTCGGGGCGGCGCGACATCATGGGTATGACCGGTTTCACGGAAGAGCAGCTCACAGTCCGGGAGGCTATCTCGCACATTTGCTCAAAATTTCCAAACACCTACTGGCAGGAACGGGATCAGGAAGAGAAAGATCCCAAGGAATTTCACGTTGCATTAGCAAAGGATGGATGGCTTGGAATTGCTTTACCCGAGTCACTTGGAGGAGCTGGTTTAGGTATTGGAATCTGAACATCGTGATTGAAAGCCCAAAATGCTGATACAGCAATAGGAATCTCCGAGGCTACCATGATGATGCAGACTATCACACAGTCTGGTGCTGGCATGGCAGGCGCACAGTCTATACACGCCAACGTATATGCGACGCAACCATTGGCCAAGTTCGGTAGCAAGGAGCAACTGGAGACAACAATCCCGAACATCATCAACGGAACATGGCGTACCTGCTTTGGCGTGACTGAGCCGAACACTGGACTCGAGACCTTGAAACTGAAAACGCTCGCCCGCAAAACCGACGATGGCTACTCAATCACCGGCCAGAAGATCTGGATCACTTGTGCGCAAGTGGCATCAAAGATGATTCTTCTTGCCCGCACCACTCCCCTTGAAGAAGTCAAGAAAACCAGCGAAGGCCTTTCCATGTTCTGTATTGATATTGATCGTGAAAACCCGGGCCTTGATCTACGCAAAATTAAGAAGATGGGTGGACGCGCCGTTGATGCAAACGAGGTTTTCTTCGACAACTACAAAATCCCCGCAAACACTTTGATCGGCGGAGAAAACGAAGGGTTCAAGATCATCCTCCACGGCATGAACGCAGAGCGATGTCTCTTGGCCGGTGAGGCTCTTGGCCTTGGGTATGCCGCGCTGGAGAAGGCATCCCAGTACGCGAGGGATCGGGTCGTGTTTGGACGGCCCATCGGGCAGAATCAAGGTGTCGCACATCCGTTGGCCGATGCGTTCATGAAGCTAGAAGCGGCAAAGCTAGCAACCTATCACGCGGCACGCCTATACGACACAAATGACAGCTCAGTCCCCTTCCATGAGATTGGAGTGGCATGCAACAGCGCGAAGTATTTGGCCGCTGAGGCAGCCTTCACGGCATGTGAGCGAGCTGTCCTGGCGCATGGGGGCATGGGTTATGCGATGGAGTATGACGTGGAGCGGTATATGCGCGAGTGCTTTGTCCCCCGCATCGCCCCCGTGAGTCGGGAGATGATCCTCAACTACGTGAGCGAGAAAGTGCTTGAATTGCCAAGGAGCTACTAGACGCGAACTACGCATAGTATAGGACCACATAAAATGTGTATAAGTGAGCACGGCCCATGCAGGGTTTCCGGTGAACCATCATCTCATTTGAGGATGATCCCTGAATCCATCTGCTTCCAAGTCCAATAGAGAAGAGCCATCTGTGTGTATAGTAGTTCGGACATCGTGCCGAGTCGATTTATGCGATGACTTTTATGCGCTGACAACGAGCCGCATGCAATTGGTGGCCGAGGGCGGTGGACCCCCGGGGAGCAACTTTCGAACTCCGAGGTCGGTGCAGTCACCTATTATTTCTTGCTCCCCCTCCCTTCTCCAGACTTTCCACTCAATTGCTCATATCTTTGGGGTATTGTGGTATATTTGGATCAGCTCCTCAAGACCACACTCACAATGCTTCCTCAGACTCGGGCACGCGTGCCTGCTGCTCTCCGGAGCTTGACCCGGTCCACCACGACTGCGTGAGTCGATTTGTCCATTGCGTCAATGCCTTTACTGACTTCTGTTTCTGTAGCCGCGCCCTTTCCACCACCCTTCCTCGCTTCCAGAATGACGACAAGGCCCTCAACAAGGTCTCGCGCCACATCACACAGCCCAAGGCCCAGGGTGCCTCCCAGGCCATGCTGTACGCTGTCGGTCTCAACGAGGCAGACATGAACAAGGCACAGGTCGGAATTTCGTCCGTGTGGTTCAACGGTAACCCTTGCAACATGCATCTGCTCGACCTGAACAACAAGGTTCGCCAGGGTGTGCAGGACCAGGACTTGATCGGTTTCCAGTTCAACACCGTTGGTGTCAGTGATGCCATCAGTATGGGTACCTCCGGCATGCGCTACTCTCTGCAGAGTCGTGATCTGATTGCCGACTCTGTCGAGACCGTCATGGGTGGTCAATGGTACGATGCCAACATCAGTATTCCCGGTTGTGACAAGAACATGCCCGGTGTCCTGATGGCCATGGGTCGTGTCAACCGTCCCAGTCTGATGGTCTACGGTGGTACCATCAAGCCCGGCTGTGCTGCCACTCAGAACAACGCCGATATCGATATCGTGTCCGCCTTCCAGGCCTACGGTCAGTTCCTGACCAAGGAGATCACCGAGCCCCAGCGCTTTGACGTCATCCGTCACGCCTGCCCCGGTGAGGGTGCTTGCGGTGGTATGTACACCGCAAACACCATGGCCTCCGCCATTGAGACCATGGGTATGACCCTTCCCGGTTCATCCTCCAACCCCGCCAACTCCCAGGCCAAGTACGTCGAGTGTCTGGCAGCTGGTGGTGCCATCAAGAGGCTGTTGGCTGAGGACATTCGCCCTCGCGATATCCTCACTCGCCAGGCCTTCGAGAACGCCATGGTCGTTGTCAACATCACTGGTGGATCCACCAACGCCGTTCTGCACTTGATTGCCATCGCCGACTCGGTCGGCATCAAGCTCACCATCGATGACTTCCAGGCCGTGTCTGACCGCATTCCCTTCCTGGCTGATCTCAAGCCTTCCGGAAAGTACGTCATGGCTGACCTCCACGCCATTGGTGGTACCCCTGCTCTACTGAAGCTCCTCCTCAAGGAGGGTCTCATTGATGGCTCTGGTATGACCGTCACCGGTGAGACCATGGCCCAGAACCTCGAGAAGGTCAAGGACTTCCCCGATGATCAGAAGATCATCCGCCCCTTCACCAACCCCATCAAGGAGACTGGTCACATCCAGATCCTGCGTGGCTCTCTCGCCCCCGGCGGTAGTGTTGGTAAGATCACCGGTAAGGAGGGTATGACCTTCACCGGTAAGGCTCGTGTCTTCGACAGCGAAGACCTCTTCATCGCTGCTCTTGAGCGCGAGGAGATCAAGAAGGATGAGAAGACCGTTGTCGTCATCCGCTACTGCGGCCCTAAGGGTGGCCCTGGCATGCCCGGTACGTGCTTTCATTCTATCTGAACATGAACAAAACTAACGTGACAATTTTTTTAGAAATGCTCAAGCCCTCTGCTGCCCTCATGGGTGCCGGCCTCGGTAACTCCTGTGCCTTGATCACCGACGGTCGCTTCTCTGGTGGCTCTCACGGTTTCCTGATTGGTCACATCGTCCCCGAGGCCGCCGTCGGTGGACCCATCGGTCTCGTTGCTGACGGTGACACCATCACCATCGACGCCAACCAGCGTCTCCTTGATGTCGAGGTCCCCGAGGCTGAACTCGCCGAGCGCCGAGAGAAGTGGGAGGCCCGCAAGGCCGCCGGTGAGCTGCCCGAGACTGGTCTGACCATGCGCGGTACTCTGGGTAAATACGCCCGTACCGTCCGCGATGCCAGCCAAGGCTGTATCACCGATGCTGTAGATGTAGAGTAAATATTTTGGTGTTTCTTTTATCTTTTTTGTGGTCTTGGGCCCTGTGTGGAATATAAAAGCGATCTTCCCTTTTGGAGCCTGTCTTAAGTGATATCATGAATAATATTTTATTTTTGTTCAATCCTGTCTTTTCTTTCGTTTTTTTAATATTCTACTTCGGGCATGCGTATTTCGGTATCTGTCACGGACATTTGAGACTATAATTTGGCTCCTTCAGCCCTTCGTCACAGATTTCTGTCCTATGGAATGTTCTCTGAAGC
Organism: Penicillium olsonii; assembly: GCA_911174995.1. Classification (NCBI taxonomy): domain Eukaryota; kingdom Fungi; phylum Ascomycota; class Eurotiomycetes; order Eurotiales; family Aspergillaceae; genus Penicillium; species Penicillium olsonii. Next base: position 1,921,050 of record CAJVNO010000033.1, read on the forward strand.
CGCGCGCTAATCTGGTGTGATGCGAACTCACCAACCAGAGCAAGGGAATCAATCCCTGACTCCTTGGGCCCACCCAAATGTTATACAGACCTCGAGATGCATCCTATCCACACGTTTATTCAAATTCTTCATCGATCAATGATCCTATCTGCAATGTACGCCATATGCCGTTGATCACCAACGCCTAGAGCTTGCACTGGATTGCCGCCTTCATGTCCAAATTAAACAATTCACATTCTCACGGGCGATGACGGTCCAGTGGTTTGCCTGGTAATGCCACTAGCTTCTCCAAGCTTGAGTAATCTAGAATCAAGAGAGCCGGGCAATGGCGGGCATTTTTTCATCTACATCATCCATATGAGATACCAAACTTGGAAGATGACTATACGCTAGTGGCATGCATGACTGTGAGTTCTGTATTATTATCGTGCCTTCCAGGACAGGAATTTGCACCTCTTATTACTTGCTTCGCGATATCTAAAAGTTCTAGCATGTCTCAGAGCAATCGCTTCATTGGACTCGTCCATTCCATCGCCGTTCCATCCGCCCTAATTAATTGCCAACGGAGCATTGTTGCCCTCCAACATTTCCGAATTATCGTCCCTTAGTTGATCATGAATGTGCTCATCACTATCCCGAAGTCTGATCACCCTGTTTGCTTGGGTCTGAGCAACCAATTGATTCATGTGATCTTCGGTTTCGTTGTTCACGCAGATCGTTGGGCGACTTCCTTTCCTCCCTCGGGTAATTTCCTCTCTTTCATTTCGGGCAGTTATGGCAGTGTGGCTCATTTGCCTCCAGCGCTTGTCATCCATGAACCCCACCGGTACGGGTGCTTTCCTATGGGGGTTTGATTTACCAACAAACTTGTTGGAGGGAGTATGGACCTGTCGTTCGGATGCACTGTCCGTCACTTTGCAGCTTCTCGGGGTGTCAGCTATGATTTGGTCGGAAGCAATGTGGTGTGCTTCCGGTGCGCTTTCTGACTGATCAGTCCTCATTTGTTGCTCCGAGTTCAATTCTTCGGAGACTCTGTATGTTGTTTTTGATGCGCCTGTCAGCCTTCCGGTTCTCTTAGGCTGCTCCAGGGTGAATCCGTCTGGAACAATTCCTTTGGTCTTCGTAAATTGCCTCGGAATTTTGGATACCTGTTTAGTGTTAGATATTGTGCTCTTGGTGAATTGGGCATATCAGGGCGATACCGTGAAGTATTTCAAAGATTCAACACCGCTCATGGTAGTCTCCTTGATCTTATTGAGAGACTTGTAGACCCTTCTTCTTTTGAATTGGGACATCTTCGATTGTCAAATCCAAGCCATCAAATGCTCAGTTGTCCCGGAATCTACTGCATCTCCTGAACATAACAAAAAAGCAGCACTGATCATCCAAAAGGCAGAGAGCCCGGTTTTTCTTGTTTAAATAACAACGCCATGCCATGCCATGGTCAGATTATGGGACACCTGATGCCCCCTGGCCACCCGAATCCTAGCAGTCTAGCAACTTATGAGGAACTGATTTATACCTAGGTATCACCGCATTCTCTCATGAGTGAGAGAATGCATGGCCTACTTCGGACCAGCTAAAGGACGCATCGTTGACCAACCAAACAACAGTGACGACCATATGTCAGGTACGTGACAGGTCGGCGTTAAACTTCAATTCATGTCTTTATCACACCAAGGTCCAAAAATCCAACACATCTGTCGATATTGCCCATATGATTAGGTAGACTTGGGATAAGTGTGAAGAGGTAGTCTAGGCGACATATCAGGTCAGCAGTCACAGACATGGTAAGGGGTCAAAGGCCGTGTCTTATAAGGTAATGATAATGCCATGAGAAACATGCAATGTTATCTCCCATTTTGACCTACTCTTGGAAGGTTGGATATACCACCGTTGTTCAGGGCTTCCAATTGATTCTCCAATAATTGGCCTGAGGAATATGGCATCAACATGGATCACCAATTGATGAATCAGTATTACATGGCACTATTCCGCTTCCGGACTAGCGTCCACCCCCCTTAGTGATGATCCATAATGCTTGGATAATCTTTGCGAAATCAATTTCCAGACTCCCAAGCCCTGGCGCTTTCTAGACATATTATGAAAAACCTATATAAGGGGCAGGACCCCAGGCTTAATTCAATTCTCATCACAAAAAAAAAGTCTTTCCAGCAAAACACTACAACAAAACACTAGTCACAGTACTTGATTTCATCCAAAGCAATGTCGAACCCACTTGCCCACGCCAAGATTGCCCTCCGCCGTTCCAGCGAACGTGGATACGCTGAACACGGCGGCTGGCTCAAATCATTCCACACCTTCAGTTTCGCCAGCTACTACGACCACAAATTCCAAAACTTCGGCAGCCTCCGAGTCCTCAACGAGGACCGCGTCGCAGCTCGCAATGGATTCCCAACCCATCCCCACCGCGACGCAGAGATCTTCAGCTACATCCTAAGTGGCGAGCTCACACACCGAGACAGCATGATCAAGAAAGGTTCCGAAGGCGAACAAGGAAAGCAATTCTACCGAATGAAGCGGGGAGATGTACAATTCACAACCGGTGGAACGGGTAAGTCCAGAACTCCATCCTCGTCCAAATTAGCCGACGAATCAAAAAAGCTGACGTGAGACAGGAATTGCACACTCGGAACAGAATGAGTCTAACAAGTCTGTGCACTTCCTTCAGATTTGGGCTTTGCCCTGGAAGCATGGACTCAAGCCTCAGTACCATACTATGGCTTTTAGTGAGGAGGCGAAGCGCAAGGCTTTCGTTCCGATTTTGTCTCCGCTTGCTGCGGGCCCGGAAGCTACGCCTGCGCAGGAAAATGCTGCTGAGCCTGTTCTTCCTGGGACGATTCCCATCCATGCGGATTTTGTTATGGGGGCGGGAATCATTGCTCCGGCTTCGACTTTTAAGTGGACTGTTGGCGCTGAGGCTGTTGAGTCTAAGAAGAAGCGCAATGTTTACATTCACTTGCCTATGACCAAGCAGGGAATGTCCAAGATCAAAATCGATGGTCGGGAAGACGCTGTCCTTGAAGAGGGTGATGGTGCTTTCATCACCATGGTGAATTCTGGGGATGCACTCCGTGTGGAGAGTGTTGGAGAGGTGGAAGCAGAGGTCATTGTGCTGGATAGCAACTGATTGATTGGGATGGCGGAATTCGATATCATATGTACATTAAAAGTTACGAAGTCAAGAAATAACGGGTTTATTGGTTGCATCATCCGGTCCTGCGTCTGTACTATATCTTGAGTAAGTAGAAATATTCAATTGGAAGCAAAATACACAGCACTCATTCAGTTCAGATCTCCTGACCCATCGTACTGATACTCTTCACTGCCTCAAAGTCTTCAAGAAGAGTCTCAAACTTCGACTTAGACAGCTTCCAAGAAACAGCACCTAGCGGAAGTCGAAGCGGAACACGCTCCCCTCGACTAGCGATCATGAACAACACCTCCGCCAAAGCAGCCGGCTCCATACCCACACCCAACTTCCTCCCAGCATCCACATACTTCTCCAACTTCCTAGCCGGCATACTCTCATCCTTATAAGCAGGATGCGGCACGATATTCGCCTTACTATGGCCCTCAAAATTAGTCTTCACACCACTCGGCTCGACAATGCAGAAATTGACTAAAACAATTAGCTCAGAACCATTTCCAACATCAAGTATTCAAAGAAACTCACCATTCCAATCCGGATGCATCTCCCTAGCCACCGACTCGGAGAAGCCCTCAACAGCAAACTTCCCAGCATGATAAAATGCATGACCAGGAAAAGCACAAAGCCCAGCAAGCGACGAGATCTGGAAAATCAATCCCCCCCGACCACCACCCTCCCTCATAACCGCAACACTACGCGTCGTGACACGCACCGTTCCAAAAAACACAGTTTCCATAGCTCGATGGATCTCCTCTTCCGTTGCGCCTTCCGTATCACCTGAAAGCGAGTATCCGGCATTATTGACGACAACGTCGAGGTAGAAGTTCTCACCGAAATGGCGGGCTGCGTTGGCGAATGCGGTGTCTACGGATTCGACGGATGTCACGTCTAGTGCGAGCTTGAGGATGTTTAGGTTTCCGTCCGGCAGGTAGGAGAGGTCGTTTGGGTTTCGTGCTGTGGCTATAATGCGTTGGTTGGGCTTGTTTGCTATCATGGTGGCTATTTCACGTCCGATTCCTGATGAGCAGCCGGTGACTAGAATTCCGTTAGTGAATGCTGCGAGTTCCGTGGGAGGGAGGTCGTACCCAGCCAAGTGGCGTCGGCTGGAAGCTTGTATGGTTCGATGTTGACTGGATTCATAGTCGAGTACTTAGAACTTGGAAAGAGAGAGTTGATGATGTCCTGGATTTGATGGGGTTTTTCTCCCTTATATAGCTGACCTCTTCTAATGATCTACACTGAATTCACATCACAATTTGCGATAAAGGTGCACTTTCGGCCCTCATCGTTGTATGCCCATGTATATGGCCCCCACTGACGCTGCACGCTGATTGGTCTGAATAGGCGTCGGCGTCCGAAAAAGAGTTTAGCGCTGTGCTAAGCACCGCAATTCTCCTTCCCAAGTGAGAGGCCGACCTAAGGCGTCCAAGAAAAGCTTGATCTGCTGTCATCTTCTAAATATGCAAGGTTATGATTGGCCTGTCTGGGCAAATATAGTCTATCCGGACTTCCCTACGCAATCCAAATCTACTATGACCATGACGACTTGATTGGTATGAAAATGAAATCAAATTGGTATATATCTAAATGGAGTTATCGGCGCAAGACCAGGCAGCCGAGCCTCCAGATGCAGCATAGCTGTTGATAATGCTGACGACAGACCCATAGGTTCCAGCAACCATCAAGAAGAATCCAGCTACGATGACGAAAATGCACCAGCAGACCATGAAGATCCACTTGGGGGTGCGACGTCCGTCCTGGCCCTTGTGCCAGTTGTCATATAGCCACATGCCACCCATGGGCTGGAAGCACATGGGAGTACCGAGCAGGGCACCGACGAGGGAGACAAGGTCGCTGAAGACTGGGATGGCACTGGCGATGACGTATGCGACGATGGCGGTGGTGACGGTGCAGCCGAGCCAGACTGCCCAGTGGGTGAAGGTGTTGGCGGCTAAGTGGCGTGAGCCTTGGAGGATGCGGACGAAGACGTATTTTCCGGTGATCTGGGGGAGTTAGTGAGTTGATCTAGGTTGTGTTGGGTGGTATTCTTACATGGATGAACAGTAATGTGCTGACCAGCAGGCCGGGAAGGGCGAATCCATAGCTGACTTTCTTGACGACTGGACCAGCAGAGCCAAGAGCGGGAGAGGAAACGTAGGATCCGCAGTAGTAGTACATCACGATGCCGATGACGAGGTAGAATATAGTAACGACGGATTGGCAGAGGTAGAGGGATCGGTTGAAGTGGCGGGGCTCGCGCATCTCTGCTGCGATGGAGAAGAAGGCGGGAGTGCCGGCGTAGGCGAAGACGATCGTGCAGACGGAGGTGATGGCATCGACGAAGTTAGGGCTTCCGACGATTTTGTAGTCGGGAACCCAGACGGCATCTTTGGGTGCGGCGGATGGGCGATCTTGGACGCCGACAGCGATGGTCACGATCAGAACTAGGATGGTTAGACTTGATATGGATGTATGTCAACGTCGAGTACTTACTTGATGTTAGGATAGAGAATAGACCAATCCAGGCCAACCACGAGAGGCGGCCTAGGGTTTGGATGCTTCCGAGGATGCATGCCAAGATGGCCGCGACGGCGACATAGACGGCTGTGCAGACGGCATGGTCGGAAACCGCATTCAAACCGATGGAGAGACCCAGCATGCCCGAGCCGGCCACAAAGACCCACCCTATGGTGGGTCAGCAAGTGTATCATATCAAAGAACATCAGGGGACTTACAAAGTACAAAGGCGCCACCGAGGAGAACTCTTCCGGTGCGGCCCAGGAGCTTTTCTCCCGCATCGTCAATACCGTAGACCTCGCGATGTCGCAGTTTGAAGACACCAATAATGTAATCGGACCACGTGGTGATGCCAGCAATCACGATCAGAACGATCACACCGGGAACTATGCCTAGATGATTGAACGCGACAGGAATCGAAAGAACTCCCAGACCGATTTGCGTCTTCATCATCAAGACAGCTGTGCCCAGCCATCCTACCTAGGAGAGGGTTAGTACGAGATACACGAGTACGGATGTACAGAAGTCCGAAGTGACGAGACCTCGCGGTCTAGATTACACGTACGCTGCGGTAGTTGGGGCCTTCTTCGGTGATCTCTCCAAAGATGGGATCATGCTGGGCATCCAGCATCTGACCCTCTTTGGAGGCCTCATGTGAAGGGACCGGGCTTAATGATTTCTCGACTTTCTCTGACATGGTGAGACAATTGCAATGGCATTGATGGACGGGCATCACGCGGTTTATAAACTAGGAGCCGGCTAACTTCGGACTGGGCATGGACTGCGGGTTTTTAATTTTTTTTATCGCCATCAGCCAAGGTTTCAGCCCGTCAGGGGAACCGATTGAGTGACACGCCACCCGTACAGAGATAAGGCTTGGTCGTTATCTCCAGGACGGTTTTAGCCTTATCTTTACTCTTATTTGATCTCGTTAGGGCCTATTTCGACATCAGATCGAAATTATCGTTCTTTAGACTGTTCTGAAGCCATGAGGTTCTCGAAATACTCTTCCCCAGGTTACCTTAATGGCCCAATGCGACGCTACGAATGCGGGGAAACCAGAAAACCACATTTCCGCAGTCTGGGGGTGGAGACTCTGGGACAACCACGGGGACTCAGTCTTCAGAGTGGCTCAGCAACCAATCGTACCCCATCCTCAGGTGACCGCTAATTGCCTCACCCCCATTGCGCCCCGTTCTGAGACATTTTGTGCTCCGTCGTCGACGCTTTGGGATGGGGTAACTCTCGTCTATCATTACCTAACGGAAATGAGGTCATGTACAGGCTGCACTAGCCCAAAGGCCCTCTCCTTGGCGGACGCCAAGCAGGGATCGTTTTTCCTTTCGGGTTCTGTCTCGCCATGGCGACGGCTTCCTGCACGGCCATTGGTCTCGGCACGCCCGGTGAACCAGCCTCCGGGGCAAGACTTTCCGATCTGGAGTCTCATCCCTGCAGAATGCGGAACTCTCCCGAATAGAGCATTCGGCTCCCTGGAGAGATGATCCCAAATGGATTTTGACTTTCCGGACGTTGGGGGAATGTGGCCTGAATTATCAGGCTGCAACGCACGTTCCGTCCGAGGTCCTGGAAAGGCCTGCCCTGTGCAGAGCACTGCACTTCCGGGCAAGAGATGTACTGAGTACAAAAAAGTGGCAATTGGTCAATTGGGCACATGACAAAACCTAGAGCCGGACGATACTCACATTTCGCGTAAGAAATGGCGGATTTGGTGGATTTCGAAAATTCGGTGCATATTGCAGATCCCACGGGATGTCGCAGATATTATAAACTACGGCGTCCCCAGACTCTTTGATTCATGCGGGTCTTAGCTTATAAAAGAATCTGGGGTAGCAACACCAGATCCACCGCTGCTAATCCACTGCTAACCCGCTGCTAGAACAAACCGGGCGTCATAGGCGCGGCTATGACCGCCGCATCGGGTGGGGAAGCGCACCCTACCACTCCAAGTCCTCGCGGCTATTGCACTCCAATCGAGACAAGTGAGCCTCCACTATAAGCACCGCCAGGTACGAAACACCATATAAACCCATCTCATACCCCATGAAAACACCAGACTCCAAGTTATTCACCATGGTCCAGATCAAGATTCCCATGCTCGCAACCCTGACCCTGTTGAGCGCCAGCATCGGCTGCTCAGCCGCAACGATCACCAATAGCTTGCTACTATCCTCCATCGCCGACCAACTATCCTTGCCTGCATCGACGTGGTCCGCCAACGGGACCCACACGGCGAAGGGATTCACCTCCCAATCCGCCGACACGGCCTCCCCCGAGGGCTTGAAAGAGGACTGCGACAACATCAATCTGAACAAGAAGCTGGCGGTCGATTTCCGCAGTGATGTTCTCGGCGACGGCGTGACGGGCTTCTTCTACAAGTGCGAGAAGGTCAGCTCCGATACGAACAAGTATTGGTTTACCATTAGCGCGGGCGACAAGGCCCAGATCGATCAGCTTTGTGATCCTGAGACTACCTACCCGATTGTGTTTGATCAGCAGCACAACACTTGGTTCATTGATGAGCCTTTCGATTGCACGCGACGGACCAACCCGACGGACTTTTTCTGAAGATTCGGTGAGACATCCGCGGATCTATCGATGGGAAATTTGGCTAATCTCCATTCAGTTGAGAGTCACAATGGTGAATGTGTGGGATTGGCTTAAGGGATCAGAGATCAGGGAATCAAATTGGCACAAGTTGACTGTTGGAAAAATGGTGGAATTCATAGAAGACATAGGAAACCTCAGTCTGGGAGCTAATAAAACAGAAATAACAGAAAAAGAAAATTTGGTAAAGTACAGTGTTATGCCAACAGGGAATAAACAGAAGGTAAAAATGCGTCAAATGCAAACTCATTCCTTAGCAACATCAAGGCCCCACTCGGCCTTCAACTCCGGGGAAAGAATCCCAGACTTAGCAAGAATCATCTCTGCAAGGGCAGCCATGGAATCACTGGTGAGGATTTCCAAAATCTGCAAATTCGACTCCAGCTCACGCGTGATCCAGTTCCGAATCTCAATAGCAACCAGCGAGTCAAGACCATACACAGAGATGGGGGCAGCAGGATCCAGCTCCTCGATCGGGCGCATCAGAATGCTCGAGATCTTACCCAGAATAGCAGCCGCAGTCACAGCAGTAGCTGTCTCACGGTCCTTAGATTGACGGATCGCAACAGCAGGAGCAATTTCATTACCATGCTGCACAGCCTCCACTGCACCCGCGCCAGCGAGGGTAGACAGACGAAGCAGATGCGACAGCTTGGTATCAGTGACATAGAAAGGCTGCTCGGAAACAGGCGTTGTTTTCACAGCTTCGAACCCGGCAACACAGTGTCCTCCACAGGCGGCGTCGAACTCCTTGCGGATTGCTGCTGTCACGAGACCGCGAATATCGGTTGCATCTACGGACTCGGTGCCGAGTTGTTTGGTGATTTCGGCGCGCTTGGTGTCGTCGGAGAGATATCCGACGCCTCGGACGACTGGTAGATCGATGGTTGAGAAGCGCATCTGGGCGCTCTCGGGATATTGCGCCAGCGCGGACATGAAAGTACCACTTGCTGCATAGGGGGATTGACCCATGTTTCCGACGAAGCTGGCTGCGGAGGAGAGGTTGACGAAGAAATCGATTTCGGCGTTGGTGGTGTTCAATGCTCGCTGGACATTCCAAATTCCGTGGACTCGGGGCATCATCACAGTCTGGTAGTCGGCAAAGCTGAGCTTCTCGAACAACGTATCCTATTTCACGGTTAACGAAGGCTTTCTTTGGAGTCAGACACGAGTTACTTACCCGGAGGACCATGGCGCCATATACGACACCACGAGCGGGAGGCAATCGAGAGAGCACTGGGACAAGCTGCTGCTCCACACTCTGCTTGTCCGAGACATCACAGCGACAAACCTCCACATTGACGCCTTTGAGCTTGATATCTTCAATGGCTTTCTTGGCGGCGTCGGTAGAAGCTCCACTCCTGGAAACCAAGACAAGATTCTTCGCTCCCTTTTCTGGCATCCAGCCGGCGATGTCGAGACCGATACCTCCCGTGCCACCGACAATGACATATGAGGCATCAGATTGGAGGAGGTTCTCATCTCTTCGAGCGGGATGGACCTATGTTTGAGTCAGAAAATGCCCGAGTTTGCACCTGGGGATCTTCATGAACTTACCTTGACCATTGAGTCGTCCGTGATCTGCACAACCATTTTACCGATAACTTGTCCACCCTGCAAAGCACGGAAACCAGCCTCTACCTCCGAGATCGGAAGTGTGGTGACGGGCCATCTGGACTGGGCGTCTGTATCGGCAAACAGTTTGAAAACATCCCGCAACAAGCGCTTGGTCAGCTGTGGGCGCTTCTCTCTGACGATTCCCAAATCAACCGACGCGAATGAAATGTTCTTGTTGAAGTGGGCCATTTCCAAGCGCGAATTAGTTGTGATGTCTCTCTTTCCGAGCTCGATGAAGCGTCCGAACGGCGCGATACACTCGAACGTGGCTTGCAAGGCATCACCGCTGAGAGAGTTGATTGCGACATCTACACCTTCGCCGTCAGTGGCAGCTAGCACACCTTCTGCGAAGGAAATATCACGGCTGAAGAATAGCTGCTCTTCTTCAAGGCCATATGTGTCCATCAGGAATTGCTTCTTCTCAACACTGCCAACAGTCGCCAGTATCTTGGCTCCAACACTCTGCGCAATGATGATGGAAGCTTGGCCAACACCTCCCGCGGCGGCATGAATGAGTACCGTTTCATTCCGAGTAAGTCGACCGAGGTCAATGAGGGAATAATAAGCGGTACAAAAGACAGCAGGAATTGAGGCTGCTACTTCGAATGGCATCTTGTCCGGGATAACCCAGGCACTTGATGCTTGGCATCTGGTGAAGGTTGACAATGATCCCGGGGACATGGCACAGACACGATCCCCTTCCCTGAAGTATCTCACAGCAGATCCCACTTTGGTGACTATGCCACTGCACTCTTGTCCAAGACGGTCACCTTGAAGCTGGCCCATGGCCATCAAGACGTCTCTGAAGTTAAGACCGGTGCTAACGACTTGGATCTCGATCTGATCATCCGGAAGAGGCGCGTTGTGAGACGCATCATCAGTGAAATACATTTCATCAAGACCTTTACCTTCTCCAGGGGCGAGCCGCAGTGCGCGATCTTGCTTGAAGGGCTGCAGTTGGGAAGGTGCATCCGGTGTCTCCTGTTGGACACTCGAGTTGAGAGCATTGTTGTCGACAAGACGTGGGACGCAGATATTTCCATCGCGAATCACAAACTCCCAATCATTCTGAGCGAGCTGCGACTTTTGACAGAAGACACCGTTGAAGACCTTGAGCATATGCTCCACTGCTTGCGGATCAGACATACTCTTCCGCTCTCCCAGATCGAGGGTAGCAAACTGCAGACCAGTCTCGGACCGCACTGTGCGTGCTAGGCCAATGGCCATGTTGGCACCCAAAGACTCAAGGTCGGTCTTGCTGTGACGGACAACCCAGAGTAGACCACGGGCTCGGCTGAGGAGTCGTTGGAGGGCTTGGAATCTCTCTGCAGTCATGTGTGACAGAATTGAGCGGTCCATTCCTCCTAGGAAGATACACCATTTCCCTGTCACGTCTACTGCATCGGAGTCAGTGGCAGTAATCGGTGACACACCGGTCATGTCCTGGAGACCGAGCTCCAAGCTCAGAGCGGACAGGCTTCCAATAGATTCCGTGCCGAGGATGACAATGTCACCGGGGTTGGCTGGGCCTATCAGCGGGGCACTCGCAGTAGATGTCATCAGGCAGCCGGCCTGGAAAGAGGCACCTGGGTACTCCTCCAGACAAAGATCGAGTCCAGAGAAGCCGGTCTCCCTCAGGACACTATGCCATCCGTCGACGGTGAGAAGCGGACCTGCATTGCGGAACTTGTCACTTGCCAACCACCATCCAGGCAAAAGTGCGAATGGGAAGTGACGGGCTTTGGAAACAGTCTCTTCAATGAGCAGGACTTTACCACCAGGCTTCAGCAAAGCTCGAATGTTCGCCATCGTCTGACCAATATCCGACGTGGCATGGAGAACATTACAAGCAACAACGACATCGTAAACACCATTATGGAATCCCTGCCCTGTGGGATCAGCCGAAATATCCAATGTCCGGTATGTCATGAGGTGGTCCCAGTTCTCGAACTTGGCCTTCGCCTTCTCGAAGAACCCGGGCGAGATGTCCGTGTAGGTATAGTGGCCGAAGCGGGGCGTGGATCCCGGCTCGCCCCCGCCCAGACTGTTCAGAATAGGCGTGGTCGCACCGCCCGTACCGGCGCCAATCTCAATGATGTTCAGCTCCGGGTTTTGATGACCCATCTTATCCACGCAGACGGATGCATTGGCATAGGCTTCGTGGAGAGCATCCAAATCACGGTAGTGGGCGCCTATTCCATCGTCTTCCAAGAGCACAGTTAAGGCATCGGCTTTGCCTCTCAGGATTTCAGGCAGCATTTCACCAACTTTGAATGCGAGTGCACCAGCACCATTCGCGGCACGGTTTCGCTCGAGAGTGTCAAAGGTCAAAGCCTCTGCCGGTCCAACCTGTTCTATCGTGCTCTGGGCCCAGCGATAGAATTGTTGATGGTGCGGTTTGAGGCTGGAAAGCTCAGTATCTGGGACTGATTTGAGCATTTGGCGCAGGTAATGCTCTGCTGCCAGCTCCAATTCACTCATCCGCTTCACTCCCTCAGTGTGATCAGTCAAAGGGCGTGGGAGGTGGCGGTAGTCCTCTGCGGAGAGGAAATCGAAGCAAGGCTGGTAATCCAACTTGTAGCATATCTGGTCGGGCGAGCTATCCTTTGATACCTTGGATTCACTCGACAGAGGCACTAGAGTGATATCCCGGATATCAATGAGCAAGTTGGAGGAGTTGTTAGGATCAGTCGCGAAGATACGGTTACTCTCCTGCTTGCTGGCGGATGTGTCACCAAATCGCTCGCCGTATAGCTGGAGAGTCGTGCCAGCCTTGATCTCTTGGCCCAGAGATACTGTGACATGCTTCAGGTGTGATGGCAAATTGGTCACATGGTCCCCTGGCTGTCCGTAACCACACATTACCCACATGACCTGGCTACACAGATCAAGGGTAACGGGGTGAACGATGCAAGCAGACTCATGTTGATGGGGCATGAGAGTCTTGGTGTCGGGAGCTGATATCTTTGCCATGGCTTGAGCGGCTGCGCTGACCCGAACATCAGTCAGGCCCTGGAAAACAGGACCATACTGAACGCCGCCATTGGAAATATCTTCATATAGGACCGCACTGTCGACATGTCCAGTGCAGGAATGACGCATCTCCAGGGCTTTCTGGGTAAAGCGAGCCGTGTGCTCGAGCTGTTGGCGTGTCCCATCCACGGGGTTCAGCTCTTTCGCTTCGTGAACCATAACGAAGCCGTGGCAGTGCTGATCCCAGCCTCGACTCTCGACCCATGAGAAGACCTTGAACTCGTGCCAGCCGAGAACAGACTTGCTGGGTGTCTCTGCACGACATGGCTTGAGGCTGAATATGGTCTCCACGGATGATGTGTCCGGGATGGCCAGAACGCGGTGAATGAAGATATCGCGAAGATCGATCTTTCCGGGGACGATATGGTGGATTTGGGCGTGCTGAGAGATGGCCTCCATGGCCATTGCGAGGAATCCAGTCATGGGATACACGGTCATGCCTTGAACTCTGTGTTCCTGGATCCAAGGGTGATCATCGACACGGATGATGTTCCTCCAACGAGGTTCGAAGTCCACACCGTCCATAATCAACGAGCCCAGAATATCGTTTTTGGGGAATCGGCGGCGATAAAGGTTGTCTGCAAGCCGGGAGTTATGCCAGTACCTTTCTGTGTGGTTCCAAGGGTACCTTGGAAGGTCATTCAGGACGGTTGGTTTTCTTTCAAGTTTGTCGTATGTCGGGAAGTTGATAGCTTGGAAGTTTAGAGGCATGCCTTGGGTGAACAAGGAACCCGCCATGTTTTGGACTGCCTCAATTCCATCAACCTTGCGCTTCAGGGTATGATGATACTGCACATTCATCTTCGGCGCATGGATTTCTGCGATTTGCTTGACCGGTCCCTGGAGAGCTGGGTGTGGGCCGAGTTCAACCAAGGTGTCAATACCGGTTCCTTCATGGGTCAAGAGGCTCTTCAGACCATCGACGAATTCTACACGCGAGATCAAGTTCTCAACCCAGTAGGAAGCATCGAGGGTGCTCCCAGGAACCAACTTCCCATGCACGGTAGAGTGGAATGGCACATCAGAGTCCCGAGGCGCGATCTTTCCCAGCAATGATCGGTACTGTTGCGAAACTGTCTGCATGTGGTGAGAGTGATATGCAACATCAACCAGCAGGCGTCTGGTGAAGATTCCTTCCTTGTCCAGCGCATTCTGAAGCGTGGTAACGACTTCAGCATCTCCAGATAGTGTCACACTGGATTCACTGTTCACACAGGCTATGACGGCTCTGTTCCCGCGCATGGCATCCAAGATCTGTTGGATATCAGATGCGCAAGCCCCAACAGCCAGCATACCTCCCTTGAGAGTTTTGTCCTTAGCAACAAGGTCCGCGGCTACACCTCGGGAGTATGCCACCCGCACGCATTCTTCGAGGGTGAGTATGCCTGCCGAATACGCCGCTGCGATTTCACCGCTTGAATGTCCCACGACTGCCTTGGGTCGAATTCCCCATGAGGAAAGCAAGTCTACCAGTGCGAGCTGAATTGCAGTACACGCTGGCTGACTCATGTATGCTGCAGAGATGCAACTTTTACTTGGATCATCCAAGAGTAGTTCGTCTGAGCTCGTTAGCATCAAATAGCCATTCAAGTTAGGCGGAACACAACGTACCAGCAATAGAGAATGTGGCACCTAGCGACTTCAGACAGGCGTCGACATTCTTCATTGTCTGTTCAAAAACCGGATAGGTTCCCAAAAGCTCCTTTCCCATCCCATGCCATTGGGCACCTTGTCCTGTGAAGACGAAGCCGACTGTTGGCTCTTTCGAGCAACGGACAGGCGTAGCATTCGTCGACATCAGTGCGGTTAGATCTTGCGAAAGCTCTGCTGAACCAGCAAGGCGCCATGGGAAGAAACTCCTTCGCTGGCCTAGGGTGTAGGCCGTCCTGTCCAAAACTTTGTCGTCGAAAACCGTGGGGTGGAGGTCGACATACGAGCTAAGATCGTGCCCCATTTGTACACAAGCCTGCTTGTCAAATGCAGAGACAACAAACAGCTTTCGCTTAAGAGGATCGTTGCTCACAACACCTTCACCCTCGTGTCGATTAAGTCGTTCAAGAATAACATGCGCGTTGGTGCCGCCGAATCCGAAGTTATTGATACTCGCGTATGGCTTGCCCCGAGGCCAGGGAGTCAACTTCTTGGGTACCTGGGCGCTCTCAATTAGCATATTCAGTCAACCGTCTGTGCTTGCTATTCGTTCTCACCTTCATGTGCCATTTTTCCATGGGAATCTCTTCATTGCACTTGTCAAAATTGCAGTTGGGAGGCACGAAGCCGCGCTCAAGTGCCAGCACAGTCTTGATCACTGCCACAATACCGCTAGATCCTTCGAGATGGCCAATATTGGATTTAACAGATCCAACAAACAATGGCTGTCTGGCTGTGCGCCCTTTTCCAAAGACGGCGTTGAGTGCAGTAGCTTCGAGAGGATCTCCGACTTTGGTGCCGGTGCCGTGCGCCTCCACATAGCCCGTCATAGATGGATCGATGCGTGCTTCTTTATAGACCTGGCGTATCAAAGCCTCCTGGGCTTCGCCATTAGGCATCGCAATGCCTAGTGTGCGTCCATCCTGATTGATGCCAGTATTCACAATAACAGATCTGATGGTGTCGCCGGCAGCCTCTGCGTCTTCGATGGACTTCAATATAATACATCCGGCACCTTCACCACGTCCAAACCCAGTCGCACGGCTATCGAATGCATACGAGCGGCCGCTATCTGCGAGGAGTCTTTAGATCACAAAAAAGACCGTTAGCTTTCAACTTCGCTGACTCTTTCGCGCTAACCCACCTGTTGCGTGTCATTTCAATAAATGCATCCGCGACCAAGTTCAAATGGCATCCTCCAACAATCGCGGTTGAACATTCTCCATTCCGAAGACTCTGACATGCTAGATGCAGCGCTGAAAGACTGGATGAGCAAGCCGTATCAACCGCAATGCTTGGTCCTGTCAAGTCGAAATAATAGGATACCCGATTCGCTTGCAAAGACACTGCCGTCCCTGTGGCAGCATACATCGGAATGGCTTCAATGTCTCTCGTGTTGTTGATTTCATAATCTGGAAATGAGGATCCGGCAAACACTCCAACCCGCTGGCCGGTGATCTCGTGGTTCGGTATGCCGGCATTCTCGAGGGCTTCGTATACACACTCAAGCATGATGCGCTGCTGGGGGTCCATCGACCGCGCCTCTTGCAGTGTAATGTTGAAGAAAGGTGCGTCGAAAAGACCTACATCTTCCTTCAAGAAATGCGCGCCTTCGGGGTTGAACGAGCCAGGTCTATCGGCGTTCGGATGGTAGAAGGCATCGCCATTGAATCGGTCCTTCGGGAACTTTGACCACGTACTCCGTCCTCTCGAGCACATCTCCCAGAACTGATCAGGCGTGGTGACTTCGCCTGGGAGGCGGCAGGACATTCCGATAATGGCCATTCGTTTTGGCGCATCGCCGATCTCCATCTCGACTGGTTCGGGTTGTTGCGCAGGCGTGTTCGTACGCTCGATGACCGGAGTCCCGGTCCCAGAGGGCTGTTGCAGACGCATCTTTGCTGTGAAAGTGGTTTCGAGAGAGTCAAATTATGTACCTGGCACTATAATCTCCAATAGCCAGCAAATATACGAGGAATGAGAGTAAAGGAAAGAATGATATGGTATTCGAGAACAAAATTGGGCTTTTATTCAAAGCCACGAAGGCACGAAAGAAGGGCATGGTATGGAGATTTGTTATGGAGTATGAACACACGCCCTTGCATCAACAGCACACATGCCGATCTGGGCTTTAGGGTTCGGTCAAAACAGGGGAATTAAGGGCAATGATAGGCTGAGCCTGGCTTGCATCCACGCTTTCTGCTCTTATTACGCGCAGTGCTGCCTCCACGGGTTCCTGCAGGCACAAGCTTCTATGGATGCCAGGGCTGCAGGTCTGAGATATCAGGGTTTTGCCCTGCCCTGCCTTTGATATACAATAGGACCCTTGCTAAGGTGAGGGTCTGAACATTCCACACACAGGGGTCACTGGCCTGGCAGATTCTCAGTGGCATCATCTTTTCCAGACGCCTCCCACGATTCTCTTTATAGAAACACTCCGATTCGCTTTCATCTCCACTCGGTCGCCACTCACATCGATATGAAGTTCCTCTGCCTCCCGGGAGGCCATTGTTCTGCTAATGTATGTCATGCACCTCCTGTGATCATTGCCATTCACTGATCTTGGTTTGAAGGGTTTCAAAGCTCAGATATGTGTGTATACATGGAGATCCGGGTCTGAGGATATCTAACATTCTCCCAGCACCGTGCTACAACTCTCTCTGTGCCACTGGAAATGTCGACTTCCACTTCATCCAGGGCGAAGTCAAGATGTATGTCCCGCCCGATTACCAGGGCTTCTTCGGTCCACCGCCCCATCACTCATTCCTCCATCCCGACGGCCATAAAGGATTCTTGATGAACATGCGAGATTTCCCGAAACGGAACACCCCAGAGGAAGCCCTGAGGGCAGGCCTAGAGATATCCGGGGATCCCACTTATAGCTGCATTGGAGATGTGATGGAGCGTCTTATTAGCATCCTGGATAACGACGACGAGTTCGAGGGGATCATTGGATATTCAGAAGGCGCCCAGGTCGCCGCGTCACTTCTGATGGAAGAACAACGACGAGCGGAACTAGGTCGCACACCTCGGATCAAATGCGCAATCTTTTTCTCGGGGTGGCCCCCTGTCCATCCTGTCACTGGGAAGATCGTCCTGGCGGATGATTTCGAGAAAGAGCCCTTCACTTTACCGACATGTCATGTTATCGGGGCATGCGATCCATTCCTCGATGGTTCGATGGCTCTATACAACATGTGCGATCCGGATACTGCCGATCTGTTTGACCACGGAGGAGGCCATGCTCTTCCACGCGCCAAAAAGGCCACTGATGAACTGGCTTTGGTCATCCATGAGATGATCAACTCTGTGGCCTAATCTCCGGTTTGCAAACTTGCTGGAGTTCAAATTCCATGTTAAATAGAAGACTCGGAAAGCATTGATCATATGCATTTTATAAACATCTATTCCATGATTGTCCCATCACGCTTTTACTCAAGCAACGGTCTTATCTCCTCTTCGCCGTCTTCCTCGTCACTCGGGGATTGACGACCCCAGCTAGGGAAGAGACTAGCAATGGAGACTAGAAAGCCTAAATCTCGCCACTTGGAAGGGTCAACCCCCTCGTATTCCAACTCCTTCCATCGGCGCCGGACTCGACGCACAAGCCGCACCACTAGAACCCCTATCCCACCAAGGGCCATCGTTCCTAGCACTGCCACAAAGACGGACATGACAGTCAATGTACTGGCATTGCATCCAAAAGGCTGTGCTCGTAGCTCCCATCGTTCCTTGCCGCCCAGGGGGCAGATGTATGCCGAGCTGATAGGTGCCAGTATAGGAACACGCGATGGATTTGGCACACAGGTTGATGACTATCAATTTGAGTCAGCTCTGTAAAAAGCATTTGGTCCTGATCTGAGATGTCAAAGCAGCTTGGCGTGGCCTTGAAACCCCCTCCCCATTCCGGGGGCTGGGATGCAAGGGTGTGAAACATCATCTCGAATCGAAGGAGAATGTTGATCATATGATGTTTCATGTGACCGTCGACTGCGTAACTGGATATACAAGTGACATGAAATGACTTACGATTGCACACCAACTACACGGGTCAGCGCCCGACAGACAACTGGAACAAGACTGTCGTCGCCAGCATATATAGAACAAGGGGTCATTCACATTCAGGTTACTCAGGGGGAGACTGAGGTTCCTGAGCGTGTCCTCCATCTTCCGATGTAAGGTGTCCGGAGCAAATCAGCACGCTTTGTCTTCGAGGTTCTACTAGGGAATATCAGCACTCATCTCCTTGCCGTGGAAATCCAGTAGATACTTACCTCGACTCCTGCCAAGTTGCGGGGTCGAGTACACTCGTCACGGTGAAATCGACAGCCCTGGAGAAGGCAAATATATATGCAAATGCGTTGATCATGCAATTCCACCTGGGCAAGTTCCCAGGTTCCCTGTGCTGGCATTCTTGGGCGTACTTTGGTCCATTCGTATCCTCGCTTTCGCTTCAACGGACGTCTTTGCAATGCTCCGAGGTCCATACAGATGTATTATTTAAGTCTAGCCTTTGAATGTGATAGCGTGAAAACGTAAATGAAATTTTCCTGGTAATTCGCGTGCGGAAACGCGCCCGGAATGCCCAATTCTACAATATATTTGCTCATCAACAGGGTCGTTGCCAAAATCACGCGATTCAAGAGATGTCCACCGTTCAATTAAACCACGCGCTTGACCTGCATCTCATGTCAGTCCTGTATCAGTCTCCAGGGGAGAACCCACGTACCTCGAAGAATCTCTTCAACCACCACACCTGGAACACACCCTCGGCAATGACCACCATGAGCTGGAACATACTCCACCACTTCACACGCCCGTTGGTGCTCTCTGCGGTGTTCCGGTGCACACGCTCGCGCACAACAATGTATGACTGCTCATCCTTAACTTGTGAGAGGACCTCGGAAAGTTTGCGAACTAGACACCGATTAATATCCATTTGCTTCTTGTATCGGCATTTCCAGCGCCTACCTTCCGTCTCGAGGGGATCTTTCGACATTTCAGACTCGGGGACGTAGACAATTCCGTGCACGTTGAAAGAGACTTCCTTGGAGTTCGAGGTCCAGCCTTCGTTGCTGAAGCAGTAGGTGTATTTTCCGTCGGAAAGCGCAGTGAACGAATAATCATCAGAGGGGACGGCGGACTTGAAGTACTGGCGGTTTCTCTGAGGATCCTCAACCTGGATGCGCGACCGTAGTTAGCCATTGTCTGTCTGAAAGGACTATCCAATCCTGCAATCCATCTAGTTTGCCTCCCTCGAAGGAAGCTGCTGGCACCAGGGTCTGAGGCGCAGTTCCAACGGCACATCGTAAAGGGGCATAGAGCCCTTGTTCAGGGTGCGGTGCGGAGCGGGGAATCCATACCCAGAAATCAACTTCGAGGTTTCCACTGCCTCCAAACTCACGATCGCCGACTTGGAAAGTGACGGTCATCACATCGTCACGGTGCAGGGCCTCGTGGAAGCACTCTCGTGAGTGAGCCTTGAGTTGGATGGTGTGTGCGGTCGCGGCGGTGATCCACCCCAGTGCGGTCACCAGGATAGCGCTTGTAGAGAATCGCATGATGAAGATTGTCGAGAGCTGGAGAACAATTGCGTTGGTGAGGCGGAGGTTCACGTCTCCCGAAAGGTGTCAATTGGAGACGCTCGGACCACCATAAACAGCCCTCCGCCCTCCGCCTTGGGTTTCTCTAGGATTTCGCTGTTTGACTGGGGATTTTGGGTTATTGGACGTTGGTTGTGTAGGTGTAGTATGAAAATCCTTGGAAAGATTGTTTTATTAATTCATCTAATAAAAAAAGAAGGAATCTCAATGTGTATATATCAAGGCAGCCGAGGCATCCATGGATGTGTATATTCACTTAACACCTGGGCATGTTCAATACTGCCCAGGTGTACTCAAACTAGAGACATTACTTAGGTAGTAGAATGAATCTCAACATATCTCAGATTGACAATGTTCAACAAAGTAATAAGCTACAGAAAAAACCAGCATTGGAAGCGCACATCCAAGGATAGCAAAGGGTAATATGGAACAGTCATGAAGGGTAAAGAGCGACAAATATTGACTATTAGTATGTGTAGCAGAAGATAAATCGAGAGGGAAATGGGATGTTCACAATGTACAATTCTTGGGCAATATCAAAAACGGGGTGGTATCAAATCCGAAAACGCAAACATCGATCAACGGGTAAGAAGCCAGAAGATAAGTATGTATGTCGATAGGGTATGGTAACGAGAGAAAAAAAGAAAATAGGGGGGTAAATAGGAAAGACAAAGTGTCTAAATTTTCGCGGGGCTCAGGCAAAGTATGAGACCGAGATTGGTGACAGGTTGAGAGATGGGTTGAGAATTCATTCCTCTTCCGTGGAGGGCTCATCAGAGGAAGAAACTTCAGCATCGACCTCTTCGGCCTCTCCGATCTGAGGTCCGAATGGACCCTCATCGTCTCTCTCCTTCGGAGATGCGGAGACTACCCCGTCGACTGTACTTTCATTCTCATCGAAGTGGCCTTCTTCATAGTTCGCCGGCTCGGCATCGTGGTCATAGCTCGAGCGACGGAGTAGAGGCGGGGTCTTGGGGGGCTCCGCAACGACAGGCTCCTTGCGTGCAGGGGCACGTCTAGGCGACTTGAACCCTCTGAGAGGTCGGGTTTCCGCGAATCGCTGGGCGGCACTCATTTGTTGGCCGGGACCATTTTGACGGACATGGGAGCTCGGGGGTGTCAAGAGACCCGAAAGGAAGGTACCGGCGTTGCTGGGCTTTGAGGGGGTGGAGTCGGTGGTTGAGTTGGGATCGCGACCCTTGCGCCAGTTTCCCCAGGCCGCGGCCGCGGCCAAGGGGAGGGAGCGGGGCGAGGCAGCAAGATCAGAGAGGGAGGGGAGGTTGCCGGATGTGAGGCGTTCCTTCTCTTGTTGCTGCATTTGAAGGTTGGCCTTGAGGCGAATAGCTGCATCGCGGACAGCATGCTGGTTGAAAGTAGGCTTGGAGAGGGTCTGAATGATATCTTGCAGATCATCGATGCGGACACCGAGGAGCTCACGCAACCAGGTGATTTCGGTATCCTTCTCCTTGATCTTGTTTGGTGCATCCTTGTCTACGGTGGACACTTCTTGCTCGAGCTCCTCAATGCGTGTCTCGCGCTGCTGAAGCTGGTCCTGGAGCACGAAGATGGACTCTCGCAAAGCTTGAGGAGAGATCCTCTCGGGTTCCTCTGATCCCTTGCCGAAGGACATGGATGGTGTTGAGCGTGAGTGCGAGGGTGCAGCAGTCGGGACAGGAATTGAAGCAGGGCTTGCCTTCGCACTGTGAGCCGCCTCAGCAGCAGCACGGGCAGCAGATTGGGCAATCTCGAGTCTCTCCTCGAGGTGGCTCACACGCTCTTGCAAGTGCTTAGCCTTCTCCTCGGACAAAGCCATCCGCTCCATGTTGTGGTTCTCACCCCGAGCACGATCCTCAGACGAATTGTGCAAGGCGCGTGCGTGGCGTTCACGCAAGTCATTGAGAACACGCTCGTGCATCTTGCGTGTCTCATCAATGGCGAGATCCTTCGCAGCCAGGGCAGAAACCTTGGAATCCCTGGCTTCCTCCAAGAGCAGCTCATAACGCTCCCGGGAGGTATCGGTATCCATGCGGTTGTTGTCGAGCTGTGTCTGCAAGCGAATCAACTGGGCCTCGAGCTCGGCACGCACAATGTTGACCTGGCTATTGGCAGCGTCCACATCCGCCTCCATTGAAGAGCGAGTGCGTTGGATCTCGATGCGGCTGCTCTCGCGGGCCTCGGTGAACTCACGCTCGAAGCGAGCTGCCTTGATCTCTAGATCATGATTCTCAGCACGCAAGCTGTTGACCAGCTCCTCCAGTCTAGCATTCTCTTGTTGGGATTGCTCTTGGATGAACTTGAGCTTCGTGGATTCCCGCTCCTGGTTCTCAAACATGCGGACATCTTCCTCGAGCTTCTGGCGCAACTGCAACTCACGGGAGTGAGATGCACGCAGCTCATTGTACTTGGCATTCTGCTCTTGCTCCTTCTTGCGCCATGAAGCCTGATCACGAGTGATATCAGCAGTAACACTGAGCATGTCGTTCTGTAGGCGGTCGAACTTCTCAGTCAGGTTCTGACGTGAGATCATGCTGTCCTCGATGCGGGTTCTCAGGTGATCAATGGTCTCGTGAAGAGACTGGTTCTCACCCTTGGTTGTGTCAAGTTGGCGGCGGAAGCTATCACTGGACACACGGTATTCGTCCAGGGTTCCCTCGAGAGCAATGTTCTTGGTAGACAACTCAGCAATGGTGACCTTGAGAGTTTCACTCTCCTCAGAGAGGGATTCAGTGCGGAACTGCATCTTCTCAAAGTAGGGAATCTTCTCCTCCTTGAATTGAAGAAGGCGAGACTCGGCATCTTCGGCAGCAGCGCTGTGGCGAGCAGCATCCTCCTCGGCAAACTTCAGAAGACGCTGAAGCTCGGTCATAGAATCCTGCGCCTGTCGGCGGTCATTGTACTCTTGCTCAGCGCGCTCATCGGCGAGACGCAGCATGCTCTTGAGTCCGTCGATCTGGAGCATAAGGCTATCGGCGCCGATTTCCTCAGCCTCAGACAGACGCGGGGTCTGCAATGCAGCCTGCTGAGCCAATTGCTTGGCCATTGTCTCTTCGAGAATTTCACGCATGTCACCAACAGGGTCCTGCGCGAGCTTCTTGATTGTCAAAGCCTGCAGCTCGGCAATGCTCTCCTTGAGCTGGGAGATCTCGCCATGGCTGGAATGAGGAGCGGCACGCTGAGGGATATCGTGGGTAACCAAAGCCTCCATGACAACATTCTTGAGCATCTCCAGCTTGCGCTCCCTCATGTTGTGGGGAGAGCGGTCGCGGACTGACTCCTCTTCCACATCGCCATCGTCCTCATCATCGGCGTCACTGTCCTCCATCTCAGCTGACGTGCTGCGGAAGACCCGGCGGCTAGAAGCACCAGTAGCGATAGAAGCCACAGACTGCTGAATCACAGCCAGAGCACGCTCCATGGGGCCCAGCTTGTCATCGATGGCAGAGCCAACAAGGTCGTTGATACGGCGGTCGAAGAAGCGGTTCCTGTTCATGAACTTCTCATCCTCGCCAGCGGAAATCATATCATCCCAGTCGCTGACGTGATCGTTTTCAGTAACCAAGTGGTGGACCGGGGATTGAAGACGAGAAATAAGACTCTTCTGAGGAGAGAAAGTGGCGTTGCTATTGCCATCGAGGTCAGAGCCAAGCCGGGGAATATCAAGCTTGTACTTGGGTGCACCACCGGGACTTGGGCTGGGAGCCTCACTGCGGGCTTCCACCGAGCCAAAGCGCTGTTCCTTGGTGGGCCCGCCCATCGACTCTGTGAGATGTTCTTGACGGGGCCGGAAGGGAGTGGCATGGATCGTGTTGAAGGGAGTCATGTGGCGCTCGATGCCAACATCGGAGTCATCATTCAGCTGTTCCATGATGGCGTTCAACTCTGCATCGTCTGGAGAGTCGCTCTCAGAGTGCCATGGGCTTGAAGCATGCTTGGGCTGTCGGGTGATGACTTGTGCTTGGTCGCGGGATGGAGCGGAGGACTGAGGCTCAGAATGTTTGCTTGGTGGGCTTGCTGCAGCAAATCGAGAAGCCATCAGTCCACCCTGCTTGGGTTGCTTCGTGGCGGGCTTCTCTTCAACGGGCTTCGGCTCGGCGGTGCTAGCAGAGTCCACACCCCCAGGAACGAATTCGGAAACGGCAGGCTTGAACTCAAAGGCCGGGGCAGTAGCCGACAGCCCGGTGCTCTTGATGGAGTTCTTGGATCCATGGGGAGCATGATCAATCTTTTTAGAAACCGTCACTGAAGTGTCATCTCCCACGGCAGGTTGCTTGGGTTGACGTTCTTCGACAAGAATATCCTGCTCAGCCTCTTCAGCCTCTGGGGCTTCCAAAACGGGCTCCGCCCGAATAGGTGACCCGACTGGAGACTGGTTCTCGACCTCGTTCTTGGCATCAAACAGGGTCCAGGTGGTAGCTTCGCTCGCAGGGGTACCCCGTCGGTCAATGGGGTTTTCCTCAGGCAGGGCATTCTCCTTGCCCTCGGCAACTGCGTGGAGAGAGCCAGAAGCTTGAACATTGCCAGCCTCGCCCAGAGGATGAGTCGAGATGCTATATCTAGCCTCGCCTTCGGGATGGCCAGCCCCACGGCGCGCACGCTTGTGGCGGTCTGTGGTGACAGGATGACTTGAAGCATCTTTCTCAACTGCTGGCTCCTCTGGCTCACCCTCCTCACCCTCCTCTCCGTTCTCGTCTGGTCGCACGATGGGGATTGCTTTGGAGGCCTTGGCGGGCTTGGAAATCTCATCGATATCAATGTCACCGAAGATCTTGGTTCTGTTTGCAGCTGGGCGCTCAGAACTGACATTCGAGGTTATACTAGCCGAAGGGTTGAAAACAGGCGCTTCGACATTGAACGAAGCAGCGGAGAACTTGAAACTGCTTTGAGCGTTTCGGTCTTGGTGATGATCCGTCGCATCATTCGGGTTGCTATTCGGTGCGAAAGAGTTGGGCGGAACGAAGCCAAAGCCTTGGTCTCCCATGCCACTGAATTGGAATGCGTCGTTTCCAAGCGGTGCGGCCTGGGTATTAAAGGATGCAGAGGGGTCAAACTCCTTGGCATCCACATTGAGAGATGAAATGGAGAGCTGCTGCTGGTGTCCTCTTTGATAAGAGTGTTCACTGTGTTGGGGCTCCTGCCATGCGCCCTGGCGAGTGTGGGGCGTACCTGCAACGCTGGGGTTCGTCTCAAGGTCAGAGCCATCTTGAGCGTTGTTGTGTTGATACTGGTCTCCAAAGAATTGATGGGGATGGTGGAGCTGAGCAAAAGCATTTTGGGGGTCGTGCGCATTTTCCGGCAGTGCCCAACGGGACTTCAGCATACTGGCATTCAGACCGGCGTGGTTGACATCGCGATAGTCATCTTCTAATTGGCGGTCAATCGAGTCCTCTAGATGGTAATCGGTATGTGTCATCTGGTCTAGTCCTCTTTGGAGAGTTTCGCTTAGGTTATGACCATGGCCTCGGGGCGTAGGGTGGGCGATTTCGACATTCGATGTGTGGTAATGATCGGGATGCCCATTCACGGGAGTCTTGGGGGGCTGGAATTGCAAGCCATCCTGCTGCATATTGTGACCGAACTGGTCATCAAACGCACCCTTGTCATTGAAAGCAGGATTAAATGAGCCTTGCTCATGCATCGGAGATACCGGGGAGAGCATGGAGGAGAAGTTGCCCATAGGCCCAGGACCAGTGGGACCACTGACCTGTCGGGCGTTCATGAATCCTTGAGGCGTCATTGAGCCTTGAGCGGGAGGTGTGGGTTGATACTGGAAGGGGAATCCTCCAATCATATTTTGCTCGACGCCCATGAATGGCGTTTGCATGCCGAATTGTGAAGCGGGGGAGGCCAATGCACCCATCGCACCGGGTGTAGGCATTGAAGTTTGATTGAAGTGAGGCGAGAAAGGATGGATATGGCCGATGGGGTTGCTCGCCGCGGAGGCAGTGGGAATTGGCGGAGATGCGACGAGACCAGGGAAAGGCGTTCCAGTTTGATTGATCGAGTAGTCGGGTGAGATGGATTCTGCAGGCTCATCGTCACCAAACGATACTCCAAGGGCCCGCAGCTTTTCCTCCTGAAGCTCGGTGATGTATGATTGCCACTTGGCTCTGTCTGGGAAGTTGACAACAAGGCTTTGGGCTTTTGAATCTTCGTAGAGCTCGTAGGGATCTGGATATAAAGGACGGCTGAGACCTCCCAGTGCAGTCGCCCCAGCAGGATCGTCATTATCGCCAATTGTGAATCCACGAACATCGTATCCCTCTTCCTCCCATTTTTGCATCCGTTCTTGAACATCGGCCGGGGTCAAGAGACGATACTCGGATCCCTCTGAGCCTCTGTTGTCATCTTGTGGCAGTTCGATTATGCAGGCCTTTCCACGCCAGTTCAACTTCTTCCTCCGCCGTGGCGTCTGAGTCGCTGATCTGCCTATCTCCGACACTTGTGTTTTTAATGGTGGGCGTTCTTCAATAGTTGGAACATCGTCCGCCGCATTTGCCGGGGGAGGGGGAAGCGGTTTTTCAACCGGGAAATTCGTCTCCATGGTAGGCTGTGTAGTGTTTTGGTCGGACATGTTGGTTTGGGGCTCTTTGTCGTAGGCGAAACCCCAGAAGTCTTCCTGGCGCAAAGTGTCGGCGCGTTTATGCAAGGAATTCTTGACTTTTGCACGAGCCGCTGATTTCCTCCCTACGAAGTCGGAGAGCGTCGGAGTCCGCAAGAGTTCTTCAGTCCGGTAGTCGTCTTCCAGTCCGAGCCAATCGTCCGAGGCGTCGTCCGCAAGATGATTTTTCGCAGTAAAGAAGGACGGCGCTTCACTTCCCGAGTCGTCACTGAGCCAGTTGCTGCGCTCCGTTCTAGGTTGACCGGTCAAGTACTGATTGATCCAATCCTGCGTAAAGTCCCGGATGGATCGCTCTCCGCCGTGATCGATATCGCGGTCGACGGGCTCAAGCGTGTCGTCGTCCGCAGTGATAGATCTCCGGAATTCGGTGTTGTTGGCTACCGATGATACTGGCGAGCCGGGACCAGATTCAAGGTTGAGGCTTGTAAGTTGGCTGTGGGTCACTGACAGTCTCCGAGTACTTGGTGCTGCATACGGAGAACCCCACGCGGTGGTGTAGTAGATACTGCTCTCTGCCCTCCGGTTGACTGGTGACGAGGTCAGAGATTCGTCGGCCCCGCGGTATGAAAGAAATGGAAGCGGTGGCGGGTCGAGACCGATGCTCGGGGAGGCTCGTTGACCTATAGAACCGACGGTCGACGGGCTCGAGTTTCCTGACGGCGGAGATGACAGGAGTAGTGATGGCGCAAGACGCGATTGGTCACGGATTCGCGGATCTCGCGATTGGGATGGCGGAGATAACGCCGAAGTGGCGGAAGAGACGGGGTGATCTAGATCTGCAATGCCATTCGACATGTCGACGTTAGCATATCTGGAGGGGTAGATGCGATTGGGAACAAAGGAGTTGCAAGTTGAGGACTCAATCGCGTGGCAGCGAGGCAGGGAGCTTCGCGAAAGTGGTTTCCACGAGCAACGGGGATTCGCGATAAATCAACGAGACTCACACACCTTCCGTGTCGACTCCTGCAGCAAGCACTTGCTTGCCGCTCCGCTTATTGTCCAGAATGTTGACGCATGGAAATGCAACGGGAATTGAAGACCACGGGCTAGACAACCTGGAGCAAGGTGGTGTACAGGCTGTCTCTTTTTTTCTTTTTTCTCGTTCTTTTTTCTTTCTCCTTCGGATTGACGTCGATCGGAAACTGGAGCAAGATGGAGATCAAGTCTGAACCATGTCGCAAATACACGCAAGGACGAGAGGACTAAGGGGAAAAAAAAGGTCTTAGGACGTCACGGGTGTTGGGGATCGTCGGTGTACTGGTTACCTACTAGAGAGTGGGTAATACGTGCTAATGCGGTGTACAGAGTACAATAGGCCCAAGTGGAATCCACGACCGATTACTACCTGGCTAGCGTGGCCGTTGAGTTGTCCTCTCTACATCCGGGTCTACGGGCCTACGGAGCAATTTCCATTGACCCTTGCCTCTCCAAGGCAAGCAGGCAAGATACATCGATGTGGAAGCCCCTTGCTAAAGACGAAACACCTCTCACCATCGGGAAACATTGGAGTATACGGGTAAACAAAGAGACCTCGGGAATGGTTCGTGGAGGGCCGCTATTCAGGGGTAACAGAACCATGGTTTCACCGTACCGTATTTACATGACTAAGCACCTCAATTTCAGGCCAATCAGACCCGCCAATGTATAGAGATTAAATCATATTTCCAATGTAGGACGTTGCTCCTCGGGAATAAAATCAATACAATCTGAAAATAAAAAATCGCTATCTACGAGATCCCCCGGTCATAAAGCAGGGAGCTCTATTTGCAAGTGGTATCGAACTTAACCTTGCGGTCCGCGGTGAAGAGACCCCAGTGCTGTTCGTCCTTGAGCTCGCCGTTGTCACCCTTGGAGTCAGGCTTCCATGATTCATCGAAGGCCTCGAAGTAGAAGAGATCCACACCCCAGTCAAGCATGCCACAGACACCCTGCTTCCAGAAGGTCTCAGCATTCTTGGTGCCGGCCTTGGCGGCCTCATAGTCAGAGCCGCCATCGGTGGGCCAGCCGGTCTCGCCGTTGACAATGTTGATCTTGTCGGCGTTCTTGCCAGCAATCTTCTGAATGTGCGACATGGCACCGGACATATCGTCAAAGTAAGTCTTGTGGGCCTTGTCGGCGGCAGTACCCTGCCAGTAAGCAAAGGCATTGGCCAGACTACCGAGACGTCAGTGTCGTGATACGCAAGCCACTTGAAGGGTCACTTACACGTAGGTCACCATGGGCTCCTGGGTGAAGAGAGCGTCACCGGTGCCGTCGGCAAACTTGTTCCAGCTGTCGGCGGTACCAACCAAGACACCCTTGGGGACCTCACTCATGACATGGCTGATGTAGGTGTGGAGTTGAGGTCCGGTCAAGTCTCCACGGTAGAGAGTCTCGGAACCAACCGTGATGGCGTGGATGACGTCCTCGTGACCGGGGATGGCCTTCTTGATCGCGGCCCAGTCGCCCTTGAAGGAAGGCTCGGACAGCAGGTCATTGGTGTCGGTGGGCTTACCAACCCTATATCGAGATCGTTGTTAGAACCCCACCCCAATTGAGAACAGACCGACAGAGATACTCACCACATGCCGAGAACGACCTTGAAGCCCTTGTTCTTGGCAGCCGGCAGGATGTTCTGGGGGGTGTTGCAAGAAGTACCAGAGTAGGTACGGACCAAAGTGGACAGACCCTTCAGGGCATCAAAGTCGTCTTCATAGTCCTTGGTCGACTTGCAGGTTCCGTCGGCGTTCTTTTCGCCGAGGGAGAAACCCAGAGTGCCCTTGGCGGAAACGAGGGCCGGGGCGGCCAACAGAAGCGAAAGGAGACCAGTAGCACGCATTGTAGAGAATGTGAACGTGTATAGGGAAGAAAAGGGAACAAAAAAGGAGCGGATGTTTTAAAAGTAGCACGCCAAGGGAAAAACAGAAAGCTACACGGAAAAGTCGGGGGCAGCTTGACAAGGGTCTGGGACCCCGCTGGTCCCTGAGTTTAGCGCACGCTATCCTATTCTGGGATTCCCCTTTTGGATCTGGGCCTTTTTCTTTGCTTTTTCTTTGCGTTTCGGTTACTGGATTTTCTAATTTGCAGTTCCTCCTTGCATTAGTGCAACGGGTCTCTGATCTGGGATGCACCGTCTCGATTTTTGCTGCAATTTCCCCACATCGGACCTATCTTACTCCCGACACTCTTCAGATCGAATGCCAAGAGTCTCATCTATCGCCTCCATGATGTCAGAGATCCAGAAGCTGTGATCGAGAACCCTGGGATGCAAGTGGATCGACAACCACTGTGGGCGAAGGGTCTCGACCTCGATCGTCCTGCTCAATTTCCTCAACGGTCCAAGGCAACCACAGGCCCCGGGGGTGAGAGCCATTATCCAGCGTGATTTCTTCTGTGGCCTTGGCTGCACACATACACACATGTGCAAATATCCAGGAACTCGCGTTGACACCAAGTGCGGTGAGCCGGAACCCGCCTGTGATGGGTTTCCTCCTTGCGACTTACAGTGAGAAAGACCGTCCGAGCGTTTCACAATATTTTGATGATTGCAGTTCTCTATGGCCTGGAGGCGACAATTGCTACATACTAGTACAATTACCTGGTGAGTTTTGTGTTGGTTGATACACGCTGTCAGTGCATTCCTACCCACGGAGCAGGTATTCCACACCAGGTACTCCGTACTTCATACATAGAAACGACACTGGAGAATTCCCTTTCTTTAAAGTAGATGGTGTATCTCGTAGATCCATGGATTGTATACATCTATCTGCTTCCTTTAGCCATGAGCAAGCCCGATGCCATTTATCGGAACACGGACAGATTGTAAACCTGGCTAGCAGCATATTTGGTGCATCTTCATAATGGATGTTGCCTGAAGTATAAGAATGAGTGGCGAGGGGAATATCATACATTGAGCCATCATTACCGGGGCTTCACCTGGGCATGCACTCCGAGGTCAGTCAACCTCTTCGGCCTCATGGTTGACGCCCTTCCACCAAATCCAAAATGTCTTGACCCAAAACCATGTTTCAATGGACCCAAACACACCCAGAACAACAAACAAAAAGACTTTCATATTCCTCCCAATACCCAAAGATTCTAGACTCGCAGCCGGCATCTGCGGCTCGACTCCGGCGTCACCCGGGCCAGATTTCGCATTTTGGTCTCTGGGACCAGAATTGCCTGATGGAACCGTGTGGTTGAGCCGGAGACTAGCCTTGGAAATGAAGGTCTTTCGGGTCAAATTTGCTACCCTGGAGGCAGGAAAGGCAGAGAGGGGCGTGGGTGAAGCCCGAGGTGTAATAGATGTGGCCCAGGCTGAGAATGGTTGGCAGCTAGGTGGCCGAACCGAGGGAAGGTTTCGCGGTATGAGTCTTCCTGCCAGAGTTGACATGTTGAACACGCAAGTGATGCTGAGATGGGGCCTTAAACTAGAGAACTATAGATGGCAATCTTTGAACTGTGAAAGGATCATATGGGAGGCCTGATATATGCACAGACCTCCGATCACTTGGTAAATTGTCTAATTCTAGACGAGTGCACTGGCTATGCCTGGATATAACTGTTGTTACATCAAGCACAGGTAGTGACTATTGGGGTATGATAATGTTCGACAACAAAGGCCGTTGGTAATGTAGCCTAAACAGCCTGTCGAGTGTCTCCAGCACTCCCCGCTGGAGGTGAAATGCAACTCCTAAAATGTTCCCGATATTAAACGCCAGGGCGTACCACCCAAATCAAATCAAAATATTCTTCTCCCGCATGTAGAGCTCCTTAAGAGTACTCAGCTGTGTCAATGCCATGCTTTCTCGCTCGATCTGTCGGGGAAGTTCGACGATGGCATGGTGCATGAGAGCGAGACCATACTGCCCAAAGAAGCCTATGATGCGCTCCCCGGATGACCGGAGCAGCGCTGCCAGTAAAGCAATCTGCGTCTCTTGGAGTTGTGCAGCAGGAATGGCCATGATTTTGCTCATTGTCGCCCAGAAGAGGGTATTGGGGAATGGGTTCTGGCGGGTTGTCTTCCCGAAGTTTCGAAGAGTGATAGCTGCATATCCTGCACCCAGGGCAGTCATGCGGTCCATGTGATTCTGCTCGGAGATCCAGGAGCCGGTGTCGGGCTCGCGCCACCAACCCAGGGTGCGACGGCCACCTTCGGTCTTGTCGTTGCCAGTGAAGCCCCACAGGGCAGGGCAGACGACGCGGTATTTGGCCCAGAGGATATCAGACATGTGTAGGCCTTTGTAGGTGAAGATGTCGAGGGAAAATATCTGGGCTGCAATAATACCGATGGGCTCGGCGTGCGATTGCTTGATTGCTGCCTCGGCGAGAAGTGAAGAGATCAAGCTCTTAGAGAAGACATTCAGACCGTAAATGAGCATGGCGGGTGCCTTGTTTTCCGTGGTTGTCAGCTCTTGGGGAGGGAAGGCGATGAACTTGGCAATGTCCACTGTGGGCTGGGAGAACGCTAAAGCATTTTGAAGATCTGCTTTGATCTGGTTGATCTGGTTTTTGTTGGCACCGGTTCCACTTCGAAGTTGTCCAACTGATTTCTTGATCGAGCGACGCATGTCTCCCATGGCTTTCTTGAGGGCGGGCTCCCCCTTCGCCATGCCAGTCAGCCACTTGCGCATTTCCTTCAAGGTCTTGTGAAGTTCCACATAGCGTTGTTGAGTTTGAATATCTTCGGGGGAGAGGATGCCAGCTCCAACATTCTGCTGCTGTTTGGATTGTGCTAGCTCTTCAGCTTCTTGTTTGGCCTTCTGGGCATCTTCGATTTCCTTGCGCTTCGCGGCCTCGGCTTGTTCACGCTCCTTGCGGGCTTTCTCGTCAAGAGCAGCCTGGCGTGTTCGCTCAGCTTCGGCGGCTTTAGCTTCCGCCTCTTTCTTGGCCTTTTGTGCAGCCTCCTCCTTGGCCTTGCGCTCGGCCTCCGCGCGCGCAGCAGCCTCTCGTTCAATTCGCTCCTTCTCGGCCTTCTCACGCTCGATTCGTTCCTTTTCCTTTCGTGCTATGGCCTCCTTGCGCAGACGCTCTTCCTCCTCGGCGCGAATGTGATCATTCAGTGTTGTGACAGCTTCTTCTTGGACACGGGTGCGTATGGCCTCAACTTCATCGAGGGCGGCTGTGTGGATGGCTTCACGTTCGCGGTCGACCCGGTCGAGGTTCTCGTAGTATGATTTTCTCTCATATGCGTGGACCTTTTTGAGATCTTCGTCGAAAAGTCGAACTTGCTCGAGATCTCGGACAAGATCCAGCATCAGCTGCTTGGAGGGGCTGTCGATGAGCGGCGGCCCATGAGATCGGTGGCGAGTCATGATTGTGGAGTTCAAGCACAAGCAAGATTGGTAGTTTGATCCAAGTGTGGTTGGGTCGAGTGTTTCGACGGTTGGCGCAGACACAGGGGCCTTGGGGATATTGTGAGGGACTGGACTTGACGAAGAGAAGGGTGTATGCCGCAAGGCGCGGAGAGGGTCAGGGACACTGGTGGGAAGTGAAAGAAATGTGAGATGTGCTGAGGATCTGGCAGCGGAGTACGGCGCAACGAGTGTCAAGGATTCGAGTTGATCAAGTCATGCCCGGGACCCGTAGGTCGAAGTGACTTGAGGATGGACCTAGATCAAAAGGAGAAAAAACCGGGCAAGCAAGGCTTCAAAAAGGATGCACGCAAGACACACTCGGCCTCAATTGCAAGATAATGCACACAGTAGAACCGTGTGGTGCGAGTTCAAGCAATCAGAGCTTCCGGGATAGCAACGAAATCGATTTACGCGCCTGCAGAATGTGACGTTGGCGCGTCCGCTCAACAGAAAGAAAATTCCATGAGGCTTTGGGGCTATCTTAGAGTCAGAATCGATGCAGCAAGCCGATAAGCGATCCCACGTACCTATTCTCGCTTCAATGCATGCTTGAAGCCCAAGGGAAATAAATTACCATGGGCAGAAACCGATGAGTCAGCAATCTCATAAGGCGGAGTCAGCGCTCGGTGGTTCCCTGGTTCACGATCTTTACATCATTGTGAGCATCATCCACTTTTCTAGGAGCTCCTCTCTCTCGTTGCTCTCCATCTAGATTGCTTGCTGTCTTATTTGACGATGAAGAGGGCTTGTCTAGGAGGTCTGATTTGTGGGTCTCAGCTACAGCTTCTCGCATAGCTTATTCGTACTTCCGCCGCCTGGATTCAAGGGTCTCAAAGCCCACCACTAGCTGTTCTGTATCTTGTGTGTACTGGGGACGGAGAAAAAACCAACAAAAAGGGGACACCAGAGTTATCTGCGAGTGCCACTTCATTGTCACTATTTACTACCAGCTCAAGCCTACTGCATAGAAGCCAAATCATGATTCCTCAATGTAACGAGGCACTTGAACGCCAGCGGATGCATCAGGATGATGAAGTGTGGTAGACGATCACCCATGGCTTCCCGCTGGGACGGTGTATTGGAGATGACGGTCAGTGTATTTACAGCGAATTTACCAGCCAAAAGCCCATCCAGTAGCGTAATAAACCGGCGTTTGGTTATTTCCATTACCAATACCGTTATCCTGGTACCCCACACGTCGACTGCCTTTGTATCGCATCACCGCACTTCTCCTTTCTCCCCCTCTGCTCTCTCTCTCTCATCTCCCTACCTTCTCCCCCTCGTTCCTTCGAGTCGAATCAGTCGATGTTCTCATCGTCTATTCCCATTACCTCAGTATCCGCTGTCATTCTCTACGGGGATCAACTCTGATTCCCTTGCTGAACTTGGGAATCAACCCTGGCAAGCTCCCTTGTCACTAAAAAGTCTAACCTAACCGGTCCTCTATCGAGGTTCTTTTCGTCGATTCCCATTGTCGGGTGTCAAGCCGTGCTTGCCACAGCTTCATCCGCTCCGGTCCTTCCAACTCCTGTCTCGAGACCTAATCCGTCTTGCTTCGAAGCTAATCTCGGCTTGAAGACAATTGGCTTGGATCATTCTCGATTCTGTGCTCGTCCGTCGTCATATTGGTTAGTAGGAGAAATATCCTAGAAAAAACACGGGCGATCATCCCACCTTCGACATTGCAGACGTCATTTTGGAATGCTACGGCTCGGAGGTTGTCTTTAGTGTCATCTTGCAGGTAAGAGGATACCTTTTAGTATAGTGCACATGTGGCTTTGATGGTTTCACCTGGTATATATCGCCCTTGCATGGATCTTTGTTGTGGTTTCTGAGGTCATCGAGTGGGGTGTACTTCTTTCCCCTGAGTGAAGAAAACACGTCCGCTTATCGCAACTTCCATTTGTTTTGTCCTTTCCTCAAGAATCATACTTCCCCATCCTCACTTTTCGCTGGACTTGCCTCCCTCTCTTTCTTGTCAAATTTACCCACTTTCACATCTCACTTTCACTAATCCACTCATTGGTGCTGCAGGATATTTTGCGTCTTCAAGACTTCCATCCGCACATACAAACTCCTTTTGGTCGGCCTGTGATACCTATCACTCGGTTTATTTGCCTTTCGGCATAGTACCAGTCTCTCCCGTCGCCGAATACATCCCAACCCACATACATTCTACAAAAGTTGTCAGCTCCTATCACTCGAGATCATGGATCAACAAAGTCAATCCGGGCCCCAAGGCCCTGGTGGCCGCAAGTTCCATATTGCTCACAGGAGAAGTCCTTCTGAGCTTACCCCTCTTATGAGTAAGTCATCATCTTTGGGCTCCATCGTGTTCGATCCCCGCTGACTCGCGATTGTGCAGTGGAACAACTGGCTATTCAACAACAAATTGAGTTGCTCCAGCAGCAACAGCAACAAATTGCTGCGACACACCAACAATACGTTAACATGGGGCTGTTGCAGCCCCAACAATTGGGCCAGGTGCCCTCATTCCAACCGGGTGCCTCTATGGCTGGTGTCTCCCCACAGCAAGTTAATGCTTTCCAATTTCCACAAGGTGGACAGCAGCAACAGCTTGGAGTACAAATGAACGCACCCGCCCAACACTCGCACCGCCGGAACCAGTCAGCTCTACCAGGCCTCCCCATGGGCCCGCCTCCTGCTCCCTCCTCAGGTGCATCGGGCTATGCTGAGTACAACCAGCAGGGCCAAAATAACAACCACAAGAATGAGAACGCCGGTCACGGCGGTCGTGGTCGTGGAGGTCCCCCTGGCGGTGGTCACCAGCGCCGTCACTCACTTGCTCTGCCTGAGGCCAAGAAAGCCGCCGAGCTCGCCCAGCAGAAGAGAACTGCTTCGGGATTCCAGTTCCCCGCCCCTGCTCCCGGTGCCAGTGGCTCTGATAACCAGTCCTCTTCAGATGACAAGCCCGCGAACAACGCCTCACAGGCGCCACAGGGGCTTGGATTCCAACGTGCTGGTAACATGCGAGCTGGCGGCCATGGTCGCAGCCAGTCGATGGCAATTGGTGGTAACAACCGGGGCTCTATTTCTGGCCGTGGTGCCGGTGGCTTCCAGTTCCCTCAGGCCAGTGAGGCACCTGTGGGTCAGACCGACAATCAGCGCAGAGGAAGCCAACCCGGCCACGCTCGCTCGTCTTCGCGAAACTTTGAAGGCAACTGGCGCCAGCCTAACAACCAGAACCAAGGTCAGGATCAACAGAGACCCGGTCAGCAGCAAGGTGGCTTCCAGCCCGGCCACCGTTCTCGCGGATCCATGAACCAGTCAATGGGCTCCATCGGCTCGTTTTCTTACGGCGGTGGTCAGCCTCAGATCGGCCAACCCCAGCTGATCCAGCTTCCTCAGGGCCAAGTCATGATGGCTCCTCAGATGTTTGGCGGCCAGCAGTTGAACCCAATCCAGGTCGCACAGCTTCAAGCGCTTCAACAGCAGAATGGCCAGGGAATGGGTGGTCTCCAGGCAAGCCAACACGCCCCTCCACAGATGTCTGTTCAGCAGCAACAGCAGCAGCAGCAACAGCGGAAGACTCTTTTCACTCCTTACCTTCCCCAAGCCAACCTCCCTGCGCTTCTCAGTAACGGGCAACTCGTCGCCGGTGTCTTGCGTGTTAACAAGAAGAACCGTTCCGATGCCTACGTGACTACTGATGACCTGGATGCCGATATCTTCATTTGTGGAAGTAAAGATCGCAACCGCGCCCTTGAGGGCGACTTTGTCGCTATCGAGCTTCTTGATGTCGATGAGGTGTGGTCTCAGAAGAAAGAAAAGGAAGAGAAGAAGAAGCGCAAGGACATCACTGATGCCCGCTCCAACAGCAACGCGGGCAATGAGAAGCTCGGCCGCTCCGACTCTACTGGTGACAGACAAGAAGTTGGTCCGGATGGAAGCATCCGCCGTCGTGGTAGTCTGCGCCAGCGTCCCACCCAGAAGAAGAACGACGACGTCGAGGTTGAAGGCCAAAGTCTTCTTCTGTGTGAGGAAGACGAGATTAGCGATGAGCAGAAGCCTCTCTACGCTGGTCACGTTGTTGCAGTCATTGAGCGTGTTGCAGGTCAGATGTTCTCGGGAACTTTGGGCCTGCTCCGCCCTAGTAGCCAGGCTACAAAGGAGAAGCAAGAGGCCGAGCGACAGGCCAGGGATGGTGCTCACGGTCGCTCTCACCATGACCGTCACCAGGACAAGCCCAAGATTGTTTGGTTTAAGCCCACTGACAAGCGTGTCCCTCTGATTGCTATCCCCACAGAGCAGGCGCCTCGTGACTTTGTTGAGAAGCACCAGGACTACGCCAATCGGATCTTCGTTGCTTCTATCAAGAGATGGCCTATCACCTCTCTGCACCCCTTCGGTACGCTCGTAGAGCAGCTCGGTGAGATGGGTGACCTGCGTGTTGAAACGGATGCCTTGCTTCGTGACAATAACTTTGGTTCGGACGACTTCTCTGACGCCGTTTTGAAGAGCATTGGCTGGGAGGATTGGACTGTTTCCTCTGAAGGCGATGCCCTTGCTTCCAGACATGACTTCCGTGAAGAGACCATCTTTACGATCGATCCTGCCGAAAGCAAAGCCCTTGAGGATGCATTCCACGTCAAGAAGCTTGACGATGGCAAGGTCGAGATCGGTGTCCACGTTGCGGACATCGCTCACTTCGTTAAGGGCAACTCCTTGGTTGATCGCGAAGCGAAGAAGCGCGGTACTGCTGTTTACCTCGTCGACCGCATCATGAACATGTTGCCAACTCGTGTTTCAACCGAGCTTTGTTCCCTCGTCCCTGGTGAGGATCGCCTCACTGTCAGTGTTGTCTTCAAGGCCGACCCTACTACCGGTATTGTGGATGACGACCTTTGGATTGGCAAGGGTATCATTAAGAGTGCTGGTCGTCTTGACTACGAACAGGTTAACGCTCTCATCGGCGGCCAGTCTGACGCCAACACCAGCGGCATTCCTGCCGATAGCATCCGCTTGCTCCACGTATGTGACCCTCGATCTGATATCTAATGACATGTGCTGACACCATATTTAGAACATTGCCGGCAAGTTCCGTGAAGCACGCTTTGGTAACCGTGTGACCGATGTTCCTGTCCAGCGTCTGCTTCAGCAGCTTGATGACGAGAATGTTCCGGTCGAATACAACATCTTTGATTCCACTCCCGCACATGAACTTGTTGAGGAGCTGAGCCATCAGGCTAACTTCTTCGTCGCCCGCAAGCTTTTCAGCGCCATGCCCGATAAGGCATTCCTGCGTCGCCAATTCTCACCCAACCCCCGTCGCCTCACCCTGTTTGTTGAGCGCATGAACCGTCTCGGGTTCGAGATGGACGCCAGCAGCAGTGGCAGCCTCCAGAGCTCTCTTTGCAAGGTCCAGGATGTGGATATTCGCAAGGGCATGGAGACCCTCCTTGCTAAGGCTATGCAACGCGCCAAATATTTCGTCAGCAGCGGTACCTCCGATGAAATGCGCCAGCACTACATGTTGAACGTGCCAGTCTACACCCACTTCACCAACCCCTCTCGCCGCTACACCGACG
The DNA here is from genome assembly GCA_911174995.1 of Penicillium olsonii. Classification (NCBI taxonomy): domain Eukaryota; kingdom Fungi; phylum Ascomycota; class Eurotiomycetes; order Eurotiales; family Aspergillaceae; genus Penicillium; species Penicillium olsonii. Next base: position 1,959,770 of record CAJVNO010000033.1, read on the forward strand.
TTCTCGTGCACCGTCAACTGGAGGCTGTGCTCTCTGAGGGTGCTGTGGAGTTCACTGATGACGTTGAGTCCTTGGCCAAGACTGCCGATCTCTGCAACAATAAGAAGGACTCGGCTCTCAATGCCCAGGAGCAGAGCGTGCACATTGAAGCCTGTCGCAACATGGATCGAAAGAGCCGTGAGATTGGCGGTGACCTCATCAGCGAGGGTATCGTGCTCTGCGTCTACGAATCCGCATTCGACGTTCTCATTCCCGAGTACGGCTTTGAGAAGCGTGTGCACTGTGACCAGCTGCCACTCAAGAAGGCCGAATTCCGAAAGGACTCCCGTGTCCTCGAGCTCTACTGGGAGAAGGGTGTTCCATCATCTGCGTACATTCCTGAGGACGAGCGTCCCAAGCCTGGCAACTCTCGTGCTGCACAGGCTGCCGCCGCTGCTCGCGAAGCTGAAGCTGCTCGCGAGCGTGCTCGTGAGCGTGACGAAGCCATGCGCAAGCAAACCGAGACCGGTACAATGTCCGCCGACGACGTTGACGCTCTCTTCGATGATGACGAGGACGTCGACGATGTCACCGAGATGGCAGCTGGCGTCTCTCTCAACTCGACTGATCGTTCCACCCAGAGCATGCCACCCTCACCCACCCGCAACGGTCACCAGCAGCAAGGACCCCACCGCACCCGTTCCGATCCCAAGATCGCCTCCGGTGCAGGAGACGCCCCCGAGAACAAGCTGACCAACAAGGAGAAGTACCTGAGCTTGTTCAAGCTGCGCGAAGTGGATGGCGACCTCATCCAGGATGTCACCGAGATGACTCGTGTGCCTATCATTCTGAAGACTGACTTGAGCAAGAGTCCCCCGTATGTTTTACCCATTGATTCTTTCTCACAACAGCCTGAACTAACCAATATCATCAGATGCCTCACTGTTCGATCCGTCAACCCCTACGCTCTGTAAGAGGGTTGATCTCGGTTTTGTTCTGTTCAAGGAATATATTCTTGCATGGCTATTTTACAGACTTTTGGGTGGTGTGGAACATGATGTTTCACCTGCACCTACGGACATAATTCATCCCAAGTTGCGGATCGAGTATCATTATCGGGAGACTATTCCCGAGGTCCCTGGTAACGGGTTGGCTTTACCGCGTTATCACAAATCAGATTATCGTTCCGACGTTCTGGGATTCCTATACTTATTCTGTTATATGCGCGAAGCGGTTGTTTGTCTTTTTTGAGCATTTTAGTTGAACCTGGAGAAAGTTGTTATCACCAGAGCTTGTCTTGCCCATTTTCTATTCCCCTCGGGGAATCTTTTGGGGGCCCCAAGGCCGCACATTTAGCTCGATAGTCCCAGAAAGCTCTTCCACTAATGTATGGCATTACCAAGCTTATAATAATGGAGTTCTGGGGTTCCATCATTCCACGTTAGTCTTACGAGCTTCCACTAGGCATGTAACCAACATCATGAAAGGTCTGCCTAGGTGAGCCTAAGCTCCACTGGAGACGATAACGGCCAGAAGACTTAGAAAACGTGTTCAGCGTGTTTCCTGGAGCAACCTGGAAGCTGCAGACTCCAGGGTCTCTTCATCATTACAAGCGCGTCCATCTCAGGTAGCAACAGGATGTACTCATACAAATTACGACTGACAGGTTGACGATTTCAACACATACACGAACACATACATTATTTCATATGTAGCCAGACGCCATTTTTCAGATGAATTTGGAATCAAACCGGCCCTGCAGCCGTTTCGATGCAATGCAAAGCAATCAACGCCATGCGGATCTCGCTCCTCGCTGAATGCAGATTGAATGTTGGTAATGCCCAAAAGACCAAGGGTATCAAAGAAAGTCGCTAACGGGGGGAAGGGTATGAAGTTCAAAAGAGGGGGTGATCAAAGAATCAAAGCGATCAAGTCAAGACTAGAGCGGGTCTCGATACCGGACCCCAAGCTTAGCCAATGGTCACTGGGATAAGGGATCTAAAGACGACGGATTCCAATGCGTGGCTTTGGCTTGGAGGCGGAACGTTTGTGCACGCCCATCGATCTCTTCTTTGGGACTTTGGATGAAAAGTCTGGAATGGAAGAGAGATGTGGGGTGGGCGGTTGCGAATGGGCTGGGGAAAGAGGCGTTGTTCCGAGTGTCTTTGAAGGACTTTGATGGCGCTTTTCTTTGCGCGTGGCGGAGACATGGTTTTCTTTGCCGTCGCCGCTGAGGCGCCGGAAGGGGTCTGCCATTGGTAGTTGGGGGACGTCTTCGTAAATGGGCATTTCGTCGCGGAAACGACCGAGGCCGTTCACCCCGTCGCAGAGCATGGATAGTTTAGGAGTTTTGCGGAGAGGGGAGGAGGTTCGTGAGCGGGTGTTTGCTGAGATGTTGCGCTCGTTTGCGGTCATTTGGGTGTCGGTGGGGTCTTCGTCAATGAGCATCATGTCACTGTCTTCTTCTGGGTAGGGAATTGAGAGGACAGAGAGTGGGCGCTTGCCCAGTGCTGTTTTGCGGGGGCTTGGTGGGACCAGGGAGACTGGGGATGGCGATAGTGATGGGTTGTTCTCTTTGCTTGCGCTGTCGGGGTCGTTTTCATCTTCGCTCATGGGATCAGACATCGGCGGCGTGGGTTGGTGGAAAGTCTGGGGTGGGATCTCCGATGCTTTGCGAGTGGTCTTTTTTGATGCGGCGCGGGTGCGTCTACCGGTTTGTGCGGGTTGGTTGGTTGTTTCATCTTCTTGTTCATTGAGAGTAGCACCCGGCTCTTCACCTCGAAGCTTCGCTTCGGTGACTGCGGATTTAAGATCGAAGGGGATTGGAGCGTGGATGGACGTCATAAGCTTGGCTTGCTCTGCAAAAGCTCCATAGTCCTCTTGCATGAGGGCTCCTGCGGAGGCATTGAGGGCAGAGTCTGGGTTGGGGTAGATGAGTAGGCAGGAGATGGTCTGGAAGTACGGTTAGCTTGGTGTCCGCAGACAGCTTGTCTGGGGATGAGCCAAGACTTACGACCAGAACATCACGAAGTGTTAGGTTAGATTGCCAATCCCGCTTCAGAGTGTCGACACAGACAGACCCGGTCAACTCTTCCATATTCGGGTGCCATATCCTCGTCATGAAAGTTGCCTTTGGGGGACTCTTTGGGTAGTCATCGGGCATTTTGAGGTGGAGCTTCCATAATCCTTGAGCGAAGGGCGTGCCAGGCGGGCCAGCGAGGAGGATGGTAAGCTGTGACAGGTCATCGCCGTCCGAGGGCTGCAGGTAGTACGGCGGAAGATTGCGGTGCAAAGCGGCATGGTCGGCAGCAAGCCGGCGCATATTTGACGGCTGATACCCATGTCAGATACGAAAGCACGAGGTATACAACGGTTGCTGGGAAACGAGCACCATCAGCTCCAGATCGACTTACCATGATTTGTGGCTTCCAATGGGGGTATGCAGAAGGGAAATCGATAGATCAAAGTAAAAATAATTTGAGAGAGATATGAACCACGACAAGTTTGGTATCACAATCAAGAATGATAAGCAGATGGTTACTTCGTCGACGGTTTGTTTTGAGTGGAGGTCGCACTAACCGGCTTCGGGTGCGTCACGTGCTGGTCGCGAACCGGGGCGCGCCCGCGTAGCCAATATTACCGCTTTGGGACTGTGTCTCAACCCTTCCAACGTTGGGTCCTTGCGATACAATGAGACATCAAAGGGAGAAGGAGAAACACTACATATGGCTAAAATTAACGAGCTTCATTGGGTCATTGTATATCATAGTGGCCTTGCAAGCAAGGTCCTATCTCATGTGTTGATGTCCACTAGTGTCGTATGACATGAACATCACAACACATGGTAAGGAGTACCCGTGGACAGAGTACCGTCAATGATCTCATGAAAACCTGGAATGCTCTATGACTCCAGGAATCGATATCCACATGTTACATTTACATCCAGAACTCATGTTGGGAATCAGGGTTGATATTTACCCAGGTATGGATTAAGCTAATCATGGTCACAGAAGAAAAGAAGTGGGAAGCAAGCGCGCCAACATGTGTTTCAACACATCGAATCGTATCAACTAACTGCCCAAGCATAACGGATTACAAGGCCCATTAAGAAAACCTGGAAAACCAAACGGAAAACAAAATCAATGCTCGCATTTTCATGTCCCTCGTTCCCGCTAATCGAGTTATCGAATCAGCATAACCGAACCGGTCCATGAGCTAGCCAATCATCTCAATGAGGCCAAAAGGGACATCTCAAGGGTGAGAAGCAACGATCACGTCATGGATCAGCCATCCTTGAAAGGCCCTTACAGGAAGGCAACGAGAGCCGCACCGGCGACCATGCCGAAGCCGACGGGGCCAGCAGTGGCAAGGGCAGCAGCCCCGCCATCGGAGGTGGAGCTGGAGGCACCAGCGGAGGAGGAGGCGGAGGCAGAGCCACTGGAGCTAGAGTCCTCGGAGGAGGAGGAGCTAGTAGAAGTGCCGGTGGAAGAGGAGCTGGTGGTGGTACCAGTGGCGGTGCCAGTGGAGGAGGCAGCAGAGCCGCTGCGAGTGGCAGTGGAGAGGGTGGAGCTGACACCAGCGACGGCGGAGGTCAGACCGGCGGGGATGGAGGCAGCGGGCTGCTGGGAGGTGATGACGCTAGCCTGGCTGGTGATCACGCTGGCCTGGCTGGTGACGGCCTCAGGCTGGCCGGTCACAACACCGAGAGAGTTGGTCTCGGTCAGATACTGGGTTGCAGGGTTACTGTACTATTCGAGGGGATGGGTTGGCTGTGTTTTGGTTGCAATGTTGTGTTTGGGTCCTGTTGATACTTACCTCGGCGGTGGGCTCGGCGGCAGCAGTGGTCTCAGCGGCGCTGGAGCTCTGGGCATTGGCCAGGGCAAGGGCCGAGAGGGTGGTGAAGACGATGGAGAAACGCATCTTGATTAATGATTAAGGGAGTAGATTAAGGTGTAGAAGTAAGTAATGTGGAGGGGAAAACGAAAGTCTTTTAATGCCTCCGTTGTCCAGGGAAACAGGTCATCTTATGTTGTCCGGTCTGTTTGGGCCAAGCCACTCAGGGCTGATGGCGTGCAAAGACGGATACTTCGTTCCACTCATCGGGGCCCGTCTGGATCTAGCGCGCCTTGGGATCTGCAAGGTCTTGCAGTTCTATTTCTGGGGTCGCACGGCCGCGTCTTATGATTCGATGGGCTCAATGTGAGATATTCCGAGTAGTCTGGAGCCTACTACAGTATTCTGGGTACTTCCTCTGGTCTCCAGGACGGGTCTGCCGTCTCTCTCATCATGAGACGCCCTAAAATCGAGATTTCCATCCCTAATGGGTGTGGCAATCTGCACTAAACACTAGCTCCGACTTACCGCGTCTGAGCACCCCCAGCCCGTATCTGACTCCGTACGAAAGGCAACCCTCATTGTTCTCAACATAAGCCCTGGGTGAGACCCTTGGCCGCGTGGAAGCATACGAATCCTCTTGGCAGGTAAACCGCCAATGCTACACAATAATTGTACTAGTAAACCGAGAAAAGAAAAAGGTACTAAGGACATAATGGCGCGATCCGACGTGTCTTTGGCACTAAAGCGCCGAACCGCAGCCGAGTGAGACATCAGACTTGTTATGGTTCTTTTGCGCTCGCCTGTCCAATCAACGGGGCACTGGCCTTTGCCCAGTTTATTTTCCAAGGTTTATGTTTTTTCTTTTCCTCCATATCCAGTACATACGGAGTACATACTGAGTAATAGAATTCCGTCTATTATTGATGCAAGGAACCAATGCAATGCCCAAATAATTAGCTTCAATGCACTCGAACAGAATCTTCAGATCACACGGCGGTGGGTCTCTTTACCCCAACGGCAACTCCGTCGGTTGACCCCATCGAGAAAGGACCGTCTCTATATTTACTTTTTCTCCACAAGGGCTGTGTTGATACGACTTCTACACTAGTTAGATACTGTTCAAGGGTTCCGCAGATCCTGGCACAAACATCGTGCACATCACTAGGTTTTTAAGCTTGTACATCTCGAGGCGTTGGTCGTACCCTGCGTATATTGGCGTACGGGGTAGAAGTTACACTCGAGACATCATATGTGGGCGCTCTACTCGTCACGTATAGCCCGTAACCCTTCCCGGCTCCAAGTTTCCGGCTAATCTACTCCATACCTCGGGGTCAACTTCCCCCGTTCCACTTGGATTTGGAACATGGGGAAATTAGGGAGGGCCTTGACTCACCTTCTCTGGCACATGGTCTTTGTGCGAGCATTGTACTCCGTACCCCGTTTACGGAGTACACTGGTTGGTAGTACAATAACATTCAACTTGTAAGCCAAGCATTCTTCGACTACTAAATAAGCTCGCCACTTGCGAGGTGCTAGTCGCCCCCTTACCGAGTCACCAGCCTAGATCCGAGTGCCCGCAATCCAGACTGCATCTCCCCATCCTACATATTGTACAGGATACAGCGGTGTGGCGCACCTGGGCATCTGGGCAGGGGCTCATGCATCATGTGCGCCAGAAGGGTCTCTATCTGACAGCCCTGAAAACGGGTCGCCTACTCCATCAACGAGCTCCCCGTACTCCGTATGTACTGTACTGCATACTGTTGGAGTGGGTGCACCCTATTCAGGTCACGTTCCCACTTGGCTTCCGGACCACTAGTGCTATTACCCCGTAGTCGCCATTAGGCGAGACACAACACCTGCCAGTACACGCTCTATGCCCTGCGTTATCCCAAGTACTAGTACTCCGTGCGGAGTGACTATGGAGTGCGCAAGCAAGAGCTGCTCGTCCTCACGAGGTAGATTCGACAAATCAACAAGCCGAGCATCTCAATTGAAAAATTGAACTCCCTCCGCTATGCATATGATACAACACCCCCACAGCAGCACCGAACCGCCAATTCAACATCAAATCACTCCTTGATCGTCGCATCCTGACCACGCACCCAATCCCCAAACTCTCTGCGCTTGGCCTGCATCACTATTAGCCCCCGTACACAAACGGCTTGTTCTCCGCGATAGACGTAGATCACTGCAGCTGACGCGCAATCGGGCCGCAAAAGCATCTCCAGGAGAAAGGACCCAAGTACTCACACGAATATCCCAGAATCCATACCGTTCCTCCAAGCTCAGGTAGGGGTTCCGTGCACCACCATCGCGCTCGATCTCGCCTGCCCACTCGCGCCAGCTGACCGGCTTGAGTTTCTGTGCGCTGAGGACAAGTCCCACGGAGACAACTAGTACGGAAACGAGGGTCTCGATGATGATGTCTTGCGGGAGAGCGGTGGACGAGAGGTTGCTGAACAGGACGGTGTGTTCATGGGCGGAATAGCCTCTGTAGAGGTGTCAATTTTCTGAGTGAATGAGCCGGTGAGGTTTCGAAGGCTCTTACGCATGGACAAGCAGGACCAGACCGAAGAACGTCACTGCGCGGGACAGGAAGCTCATCGTGAGGTGATTTATGGGGGTTTGCAGTACTCCGTGGAGGTGGCCGAGGCGACGAGGCGTTGCCGGATTTCGCTTGTTGGGTGGTGGACAGTCGCTTCGCGGGATTGGCACCGTTCAATGATAGCCTAGCTTTGGCTGTGAGATGTGATCTTGAGGCGACCTCGATAGACGTTCGATACGGTGGGAACTTAGAGGTCGGGCCCCGGGCGGCGGGCCCGCCGTTATGTAATCATTTTGTTTGCCCGCCCGGCGCAGCTCGTGGTGTGTATCAAACTAACTATGAAGCTTCCCTCAAGACCCCAACCGAGCACTAGTCTTTGCTCCTTATACCAAAGCAAGAGCCGGGATCTCTTACAGTGTTGCCTTGATCTTCTTCCTTTCGGCCGAAAGACAGGCGGTAAGCTTCAAGCTCTGTACTTCGCAGATAATGCGGCGAGATATCAGCCCCCTGAATGGGGGTAACACTGTTCAGCAGATGATTCTGGCCCTTATCTTGGTGCATGATATCTGTACCTTCGATGAGCATACAGAATACCTGGTTTTATTGTATAAATACAACACCTTTTTCTTGAGATTCGTTCCCCGGAGTACGTTTGCAAGTACTAGGTAGATCAGTCGAGCACGGAGGGTACTCAGCACATCCAATTTCGTCATTGATTCAAATTCCTAGCTTCAATCAGCTCGGTTAGTAACGGTCCATTAGAAGAGTAGCACAGAAAGAGAAGTTGATATGCCACAGAGTGGGGGAACGCGCACTACTCTATCCCCCTTGTATGACCTTCCAGCTTGCCTAGATTCAGGGACATAGGCTTGGAGAGGCCGATGAACATTACTTCATGCTACATAAGACACTTTTTAGAATATACCGGCAGAGTTGTATATATTGAGAGCCTTTTCACGGGGACTTTCAGCCTTGTGATTACCTCTTCCAAGGTTTCAGTGATAGTTCTCCCCCGGTTTCCAAACTCCTCTGCTGTTGTCATTCTTGTCGGTGCTTTCACTTTTCTTGCATACCCTCACCTGGTAAATTCAGGCAAAATGAACTCCCTCTCTGTACAATCTCCCGGTGGCGAGGGCATGCCGACCACCTTGTCTGTGTGTGGACCCAAGGACCCTCCGAACACTCCCATACCTCGATTTGTGCACTCGGTCGGTGCACCCGATGCCGATCATCTGGGGCGGTTGTTGGTTGAGGCTCTTGGTCGAGTCCAGACATTTGATGAGGCTGGGACTGCCCACCCTCGCAGGTCTGGTGCGACCAATGGCTCGGGTGAATGCATGGCTCTTGGTGATGATGCCTGGATACGGTGATAGGTTGTACATGGCTGAATTTTGTTGACTGCTAGGATCTCGAAAGATCAAGGCTTCCAAGTTGGATCGTGATGCAGAGGGATTGAGGAAGGCATCTAATTATTTCCAAGGTTGTTGGGTTGGCCTGGTTTCGGTTCATTTTGATGCCACTTACTAGGTAGTGAAGACCTGTCATTTTCAATGTGGTCGTACCTACTAGGTAGTACTGCTGGTTTTGAAGCTTCAAGGTTCAAGGTTGAGATAGCTTGAACTGCTTGATGTCTTGTTGTGGATTTTGCTGTTCTGAATTGTTTTTGATATGTTGACCAATTTGGTCCGAATCGCTGGTGTTCGGGTATATATTTCCACCACTAGAGCTTCACCAGCGGCAGCCCTAGAGCGTTGGAACATTTCAGTTTCTGTATTACGGAGTAGACCTTTCCAAGGTTCCAAAATATAGAAAATTGGGGCGAACCCAAAGATCTGCAATGGCTTTCATGCATGAAATAGTTGCAGCTAAGTTGGTACTTAGGTTCCGTGGCGTTGGGAATCGAAGGCGCTGTCAATCGAGTTCCGAGATCTTCCAAGTTTCCAAGGGTTGATTAAAGCTGAAGAACGACCAACTTGGACGCAACCACTATGGGTGAAATGGCTTGCAGGGGCCCTTCATCTTGTGATTTGATACCCGGGTAGCCTGCTGCACGTCTTGAACGACCTGAACACCTTCCAAGGGTTCAAACTGGTGAGGTCACCCCGGTGATAGCTAGTGCTTATTTTTCTGCTAGTACTAGTACTCCCAAATCACACTGACTCCTTTTTAAGGACAGTGTCGGGAATGGCGATGCACTACCATAGCTTGAGCTAGCTCGGGATTTAGCTCCATGGATCTCGAGCAAGATCCCACTTTACCGAATGGCTATGGATGAAGGTTGTCAAATGAGAATTCGGTGAATTCATGTTTACTTGGAGAGGCAATTCACCAGCGAGGAAGTTTGTCAGGGCGTCGGCACTCAGAATGGAAGAGGCACGAAGTGGCTGAGAACGTGATGCAAGACTTCGATGTAGGGCTTCTACCCCTCAATGGGCAGCAATGAGCCCACCTGGCCTCTGCCAAGGGGTTGACAACATTTTTTGAGCATGTTTACCAGTTAAGATTTACAAGAAAACCAGGTGGTCATGAATTTTTTATATTTTTTCATCAATGACCGGTCTCTTCTGGACCAATCTCTAGTTTTGACTAGGTTCGTAAAGGATTCCTTGACATCACACGTTTCCATCACTCCATTCCTGCTTCGTAAATGGGCATTGCATATTTACAGCTTCTGCATGGCAGCGATATCGGTGGACTGGACGTGGTCCTCATCCTCCTCAATCTTGCCCTGGAGCTCATCGGTGGAGACCTTCTCGTCCTCGACGACGAGGTTGATCTGGAGCTTCTTAATACCGAAAGCAAGGGGAACCCACTTGGAGGCACCCCAGACGAGACCGTCCCACTCAATGGCGCGGACGTTGGCCTCGAGGGTCTCGAGAGGAGTCTCGTCATCTAAGAAAGTTTGTTAGCAAGAACGATCTGGGCGACCAGGCTATCAGATACATACCCCAGGGCTTGACCTCAAGGGTGACAAGAGACTTGGCAGCGGGCTTGACCTTGCCGGCCTTCTTGGCCTTGTAAGCGGCAAGGTTCTTCTCGCGCTCAGCAACAACGGCGGGGTCCTCCTCCTCGGAGTCAGAGCCGAAGAGGTCCTCCTCGTCCTCCTCGGGCTTGTCCTTGGGGTTGGAGGGAAGCTCGGTGCTCTCGGGGCCGTAGGCAGTGAAAGCAGTGTTGGAGTCACCGGGGAGGGTGGAGAATTCGCTCTCGTAAGAGGCGATGTGCTTGTACCAGCGAGCGGCGTGGGGGTGCTTCTCAGCGTCGGGGGCGGCGCTGAAAGCCTTGAAGGTCACGACATCGGCCTGGCTGGGGGAGGAGCTGTGACACAGTCAGTACAATGTCCGACAATGCAGCATCAACAATAATTCATTGGTGAAAAGCAAGATCAGAGGTGCGATTGCTCGCGATTGGTTGTAGTCATCCAGCGGGGTCTTAATCCGCCTCCTAAACACGGACCAATTTTTCTCATCATAAAAGCAGGGGGAAAAGGACGAAAGCGATTGCAAGAAACGAAGGAGAGAAACGTACCCAACGATGTAAGACCGAGTGGACAGGAAGTTGTTGGCCACTGAGGGGCACAGTCAGTCACCAATTGATTCGAACCAAAGAAAATCTCAGGGGCGCCTACGAGTCAGGCCGGCATCAGAGACAAAGTCGGTGAAACCCATTGTGAAAGAGAAGTGTGGTGGTATCTGGAAAAGAAGAAGGGAAAAAGGGGGAAGAAGTTGAAGGAGGGGTTAAAAAGGGAGGATTTTTTTTATTGCGGAAAATCTCTTACTGTCGTCTTCCACGTTTTTCCGCGGGTCAGGTGACTGGTGACGGAGCTTGGCCTTCGTTGCGCGGGAGCTCTGCCTGCGCCACTCAGCGTTCACCAGGTGGAGCATTCGAGAAGCCTCCCGATGGACCTTGGGTGCGGGCTCTCGAGCTATATGATCTCGTGTGCCCACGTCTCGCGCGACCTGGATTCTGATACACACTTTCTCCACGCTTGACATTGACAAAAATGGCGACGAGATTATCTCTCAATGCTCGTGGTAGACTTCTACGAACACCTCTAGTATCGGCTCGCCCGATAGCTCTGATACCGCGATCAACCACCCTCCCCCGTGCCGCCTCTTTGGCACGTACGACCTTCAATCCCACCCCAATCACCACCCGAAATTATGCCAAGGGCCGCCCACATCCACCAGGTGGTACCCACCGAATGGATATGAGTGGGGAGCCTGAGAAAGCAGCTCTCGAACAATACGGTGTCGACCTCACAGAAAAGGCCAAGGCTGGGAAACTGGATCCTGTCATCGGGCGGGATGGTGAAATCCACCGCACCATTCAGGTCCTCTCTCGTCGGACTAAGAATAACCCCGTCTTGATTGGCGCCGCAGGAACTGGTAAGACCGCAGTCCTCGAAGGTCTCGCCCAGCGCATTGTACAGGGGGATGTCCCCGAAAGCATCAAAAACAAACGGGTTGTGTCCTTGGACCTTGGCTCACTAATTGCGGGTGCCAAGTTCCGGGGTGACTTCGAGGAACGCTTGAAGAAAGTGCTTAAAGAAGTGGAAGACGCGCAAGGGGGTGTGATTCTGTTCATTGATGAGCTTCACACCCTGCTTGGATTGGGCAAAGCCGAAGGTAGCATTGATGCCAGCAATCTTCTCAAACCTGCTCTTTCCCGCGGCGAGCTTCAATGCTGTGGTGCCACCACACTCAACGAGTACCGATTGATTGAAAAGGACGTGGCTCTTGCTCGACGTTTCCAACCTATTCTCGTAAGCGAGCCATCAGTGCCCTCAACTATATCCATCCTGCGTGGCATCAAAAACAAGTACGAAGTGCATCACGGTGTCAGAATCACCGATGGTGCGCTAGTCGCCGCAGCAACTTACAGTAATCGTTACATCACCGATCGGTTCCTGCCCGACAAAGCCATTGATCTGGTTGACGAAGCTGCGTCTGCTCTTCGTTTGCAGCAAGAGTCGAAGCCAGATTCGATCCGAGAGTTGGAGCGTGACATCACGACCATTCAAATTGAGCTTGAATCTCTGCGCAAAGAGACTGACGTCGCAAGCCGAGAGCGACGGGAGAAACTTCAAGAAGACCTGAAAACAAAGAAAGATGAAGCCGGGGAACTCACCAAGGCGTGGGAAAAGGAGAAGGCCGAGATTGACACTATCAAAGGAACCAAGGAAGACTTGGAACGTGCCCGATTTGAACTCGAAAAAGCCCAACGCGAAGGAGACTTTGCCAAGGCTGGAGAGCTGAGATATGCCACCATTCCCGAGCTTGAGGCCAAACTTCCCAAAGAAGGCGCCGAACAAGACCCCGAAAACCAGACATTGATTCATGACTCAGTCACCGCGGACGATATTGGGAATGTCGTCTCTCGAACGACAGGAATTCCAGTCAACAAGCTCATGGCCGGGGACGTAGAGAAGCTGATCCACATGGAAGACACTCTCCGCAAATCTGTCCGTGGCCAGGATGAGGCCTTGTCCGCCGTTGCAAATGCCGTCCGTATGCAAAGAGCAGGTCTCAGTGGGGAGAACCGCCCTCTGGCATCTTTCATGTTCCTTGGCCCCACCGGTGTTGGAAAGACCGAGCTTTGCAAAAAGATGGCCGAGTTCCTGTTCTCCACGGAAAGTGCAGTTGTACGTTTCGACATGAGCGAGTTCCAAGAGAAGCACACGATTAGCCGTTTGATTGGCTCGCCTGCTGGATACGTTGGATATGACGACGCCGGTCAGCTTACCGAAGCCGTCAGACGCAAGCCTTATGCTGTCCTCTTGTTTGATGAATTTGAGAAGGCACACCGGGATATCTCCGCGTTGCTACTGCAGGTTCTTGACGAGGGTTTCCTGACTGACTCCCAAGGCCACAAAGTGGACTTCCGAAACACCTTGATTGTCCTGACTTCGAATCTTGGTGCCGATATCCTTGTTGGTGCCGACCCCTTATATTCAATCAAGGACTCCGATGACTCTGAACTCTCCCCGAAGATCAAATCAGCAGTCATGGATGTGGTCCAGGGTGCATACCCCCCTGAGTTCATGAACCGAATCGATGAGTTCATCATCTTCAAGCGTCTGTCAAAGGATGCCTTGCGGGACATCGTCGATATCCGAATCAAAGAGCTACAGGCTCGACTAGACGACCGCCGCATGACTCTGCAGGTCGACGATGAAATCAAAGACTGGCTGTGCGAGAAGGGTTATGACCCAAGATTCGGTGCTCGACCTTTGAACCGTCTTATCGCCAAGGAGATTGGAAACCGCTTGGCTGACAAGATCATTCGTGGCCAAGTCGTGTCTGGTCAGACTGCCCGGGTTTCCCTTGACGAAACTAAGACTGGGTTGGTCGTGACCTCCCAAGAGTAACGAAAATATGACATCTGGCGTTTTGATGGTAGCAGGTATGGTGCAACTTTTTTGATCTCTTTTTGACCTGCGTCTTCATTCATCCTTCGCTCATACTCCAATTTGTACATTATCTCGCCTTTATCTACTGTATAGTAATGCATTCTTATATCTACCGGATAACTTTGGGCCAGAGGGATTCCATCTCTGAAGGTAAATCCTTGTAACAATCAGCTTGAACCTTGGAACCTTCCAAGATGTTGTGGCTTATATATGAAAACTAAATGGGAGCCCCGAGGCCCTGGGAGGGAACCCAGCCCAGGTGGGAACCCGTAGACCGGAACCGAGAGATGACTCGCGTGCTTGCTGCCCACCACTCTTTGTATCCTTTCTCATCTTAGCCTTTTGCGAAAACAATCCCCCAAGTGAGTTCTATGAGCTCCAGAAGAATGCCTTCATTCAAAAGAAAGAGAGCACCAACCTCTCGATCCCCAATCACGCCGCATACATTGGGACGACCCGGCCTTGGGACATCATCAGGTCGAGCACCTAGCATTTCGAGTGGCCCTCCTCAAACCCCAAGAGTCTCATTAGCAAGCCAACTGCGAACTCCTTTCACATCAGAGATCAGGGCAGAGATCGAGCCCACGAGAGTTGATGACTTCGACGATCATGTCATCGCAGCTATTGACACCAAGGAACACAATACTGTTGGCTGTGCCTACTATTCAGCCGAAGAGGAGAAATTGTACCTTCTCGGTGATACTCGATTGGGTGGAATGGAGACGGTGGATGCATGTCAGTCAAGCTATTCCGCGACACCTCCTGAGGCTAATCGGTCTTCAGTGCTTGCCCAGATAAAGCCTACAGTGGTGTTGGCACCACCTCGAGTCGATCTTGACCCCCAAAGCCCGAGTCAGAACCTCGCACAAGAAGATGGTAATTGGCAGTGATCTTTCTGACAGAATTCGTCTTTTGATCTCAAGCCATACTAACAGTGGACGTCGACATGTAGTTTCTTCGACATATCTTCCTTACCAAATTGACATTCGTCCAACGGCAGAGTTCAGCCATTCGAATGCCGAGAGCAAGATCCTTGCACTTGATATCTCATCGACACATGAAGACCGCATTCGATTCTTCGTCCCGCAAAATGGCCTTGCCGGACCTGAAGAAGTGGATTCCGAAGAGATGGGATTCACACTCAGAGAAGGACGACTGTTGCATATTTCCAGCTCTGTCGACATGGAAAACCCTGTGACTATCGGTTGCGTAGGCGCCATACTCACATATCTGCAGCGGAGAAGAGCCGTAGCATCGACTGCTTTGGGAGAAGCAAGCGAGTATCGAGTTCGAGCGCTGCAGATGTTCAATCTGCATGATACTATGTGGATCAACAGTAACACATTTGCTTCCCTTCAAATCATCCAGTCAGAGTCTCACCCGAACATGTTCAACCAAGGCCCAGGCAACAAATCGGCTTCGGGTAAAGAGGGTCTTTCTGTCTACGGCCTCTTCCAGCACTTTGCTTACACGACTCAAGGTCGGGCCAAGCTCAAGCAAAGCTTCTTTCGTCCGAGTGTGGATCTAGTCACTATTCGAGGACGACATGATTTCATTACAGTCTTTTCAAGGCCGGACAATCTTTCTGCCTTGGAAAAGATCACGAAAGCTCTGAAGCATATCAAGAATCTGAGGCCCGTCATGGTTAATCTACGAAAAGGAATAAGTACTGGCAGTGGTAAGATCACAGGGTTCAAAACTACAGTTTGGGCTAGTCTTCTTGCTGTATGTATCTCATTGTCACACGCACAAAGAACAGTTGTGATGATAATGACCGCTTTTTGTCCAGTTTGCATTCTACGGTATTGATATCCAAGACGCATTGCAAGAGATTTCGGGAGCCCAAATTCTGGATCTTCGGACAAAGGTCAGGCTCAAGCTTTACAGGCTCGAAGGCTGTACTGACTTGACTACTACCTTCAGGCACTACGAGCACTCGAAGCAGCCCAACTTTATCGAATTGGTCGCATGATCCAGGAACTTGTGAGCTCTCTACCTGTATGCTAATAACAGATCTGATATGGACAGGTTGATATCGACAACTCCGAAGAGCAAGGAAGAACCGTTGTCAAGCAAGGAATTGACAGAGATCTTGATCAAACCAAAGACAGATACGATGGCCTGAACAGTCTTCTCAAGCATGTTGCTCTCGATATTGCCGCGACTATTCCGAACGACTTGAATGTCGATGTCAACGTCATTTACTTCCCTCAGCTGGGGTTCAACATCGCAATTCCACTCAACGATCATGGAATTGCGGCATATGCAGGCTCAAACAATGAGTGGGAAATGATGTTTCTCACAGAGAATCGTGCTTACTTCAAAGACTTTCATATGAGAGAGATGGACGAGAAACTGGGTGACATCTACAGTCTCATTTGCGGTGAGTCATTTCGGCATCTATTATCATGGCCGACTGACATTTTACAATCTACAGAGAAAGAGATTGAGATCGTCTACGACCTAGCCCAAAAGATCCAGCGTTACGAAGATGTGCTTGTAGATGCTTCGGATGTTTGTGGAGAGATTGACAGGCAAGTCGTGAAGGAATAGTATGTATAGGCCACGACTTACCAGCCTGAGCAAAACAGTCTCTTAGCCCTTGCACAAGCGGCAAGCTTCTACAAATTGGTCAGACCACGGATGGTTGATCAGAACGTTATCAAAATCAAAGGTGGCCGGTACGAAACTACGACCCGCGTTGTCAGTGTTTTGCTGATAATTACTAGGCACATCCTCCAAGAAATGAGTGTTCCATCGTATGTGCCAAATGATACGCACCTCGTTGCCGGTCATACACTCAGCACCGATGATGCTGCTGCTTCTGTGGACTGTGATCCTAGCATGCTGATTTTGACCGGTCCAAACTACTCGGGAAAAAGTGCCTACATCAAGCAGGTGATTGACTATCTCCACCAAAATTGATACCATCATCTAATTTACTGCTAGGTTGCTTTGATTGTCTTTCTTGCCCAGATAGGAAGGTATGTACTCCCAGTCCTGAGAACGCCAAATATGAAAGTACAAGAGTTTTGATCTGGTCCCCAGCTTTGTCCCTGCAGAAAGTGCGGAGCTGGGAATCACAGACAAGATCTTGACCAAGCTCAACACACAAGAAAGCGTTTCTAAGGTAATCGAAGACCACAAGTCGAGTATGTGGGTCTTGGTCTGACATGCGCTCAGATACAGAGCACTTTTATGAACGACCTGCAGCAGATATCTCTTTGCCTACGACAAGTTACGAACCGTAGTCTGGTTCTCATTGATGAGTTTGGCAAGGGCACCAACGACAGTGGTTTGTTTCCCCATGGTAGCCTCTCTTTCTCCAAGTTCTGACATTTTAAGACGGCATTGGGCTTGCCTGTGGCGTATTCGAGTATCTGTTGAGCCACGAGAATCCTGCGAAGGTGATTGCAGCAACGCACTTCCACGAAATATTCGAGAACGGTTTCCTCGCCCGGAGACCACAGCTTCAACTTGGGCACATGCAAGTTCAAGTTTCCGAGGAAACGCAACAACCTGAAGATCAGGTCACTTACCTGTACAAGTACGTGCTAGAACGCTTGGTGCTGACTGGCTTGAACTCTGTACTCACAACCCAGACAGTTTCCGCCCTGGGCGTAGCAACAAGAGCTTCGGCACTATGTAAGCCCTTCGGTCTTGTGGTGATGTTCATCAGCCTCATTGCAATTGTCTTACAATCTCTAGATGCGCGGCAATTAACGGTATCGACCCGGCCATTGTTTCTCGCGCAAATGAGATCACATCTCTGTTGGCACGAGGCGAGAATCTCGTTGCAGCATGTGCTGCTCTGTCTCCTGAGGAAATGGGGGACTTGGAAGATGCGGTAATCGTGAATAACATCCCTACGTCAAGAAAGTGACTCACTCTGCTTTATAATAGGACCTTCTTGCGAGAAGCTTCCTCGAGATTGATTTCTCAGAAAGTGGCTCTGGCGCAACTGCTACGATAGCCTTCGCGGGCTTGTTCCAGAAAACAGGACAATGAAGCTAAGTGCAATAGGAGCCAGGTATGAGGTATCACAGCCAGTATCGTATGAATCACGCTGCATGTCA
The DNA here is from genome assembly GCA_911174995.1 of Penicillium olsonii. NCBI lineage: Eukaryota > Fungi > Ascomycota > Eurotiomycetes > Eurotiales > Aspergillaceae > Penicillium > Penicillium olsonii. The sequence goes on from CAJVNO010000033.1 coordinate 1,977,618, forward strand.
TCAGTCGGCCGAGCCCTGGAGGCTACATTGTCGATCTATACACTTACCAGCATCAAATTGCTGTTTAACTCTTCAGCCCTTCTCGTATTGACTAGGAGCTAAAATATGATTAGTTCGTCCCAATCAGCCTTTGGATAGTCATGTGTAACTCGTGCAAATATCGTCCTTGGAATGATTCGAAATAAAAAAGATCCTTTTTTGAAACTTGGATTTAAACAAAAGATGAACATCGGGGTTATATACACGAATGCCTCGAACTGCCCGCAGTGAACGCCATGAAAACATGAGTTTATGATCGAACAGATATTCACAGCTTGACACTCTTGACCAGGTTCTTTTTGATACCCGTAAGCTCACCACCGTATCCACCACGGCCTTCACCACCCTTGTAGATCTGCTTCGTACTACCAAGCTTCTTCTTCTTCTCCTCATACTTCTTTCTCTTCTTGACACGCGGGTTGCGCGAATCCTTGCTGCGCTTCGCGTGTAGACCCTTATTCTTCTGGATCTGGTATGTGATAGCACGCTTTCCATCAGGGCCGACCTCTTCCTGCTCATAGACCTGTCCACCGAGACGCTCAGCCTCGGCATATGCGTCTGAGCGAGCCTGCTTGTCGTCCTTGCGCTTCTTGGAGCGCGACGCCACCATATCGTAGTATTCGTCGTCGTCATCCTTGGCGCCCTCGCCACGGCGGAGCTCCTTGGCAACACGATGATCCTCGTCGTCACTGTCACCGCCGAGCTGCTGGTCGGGGTTGAGTGCCTTCTTACCGCGCTTCTCGGCCTCGGCGTTGAGACGAGCCTGGCGATCGCGGAGACGCTCGCGGTATGGAAGATCGGCATCACCGCCTGCATCCCGGCCTGCTGCGTTACGCTTGTTGGACTTCTGGGCGATCTGGGAGGTGTAGAAGCGGAGGGAGCGCTTCTGCTTGGCCTTCTCTGCTGCCTCGTGGGCTGTGAGAGCGTCTTCGTCACCGAAGTCAGAATCGTCGTCCTTGGCGACCTTCTTGGTCTTTTGAGTCTTGCGCTTCCGGGAGGGCTCGGTGGCCAGATCGTCGAGGTCGGCGAGACCGGCTTCTGTTTGACGAATGCGCTCGGCGCGGAGCTCTTCAGCCTCCGCTTGTGCTGCTGCTGCCTTGGCTTCGGCCTTGGTCAATTTCCTCTGCTTGGGCTTCTCTGTCTTCGACTGCTTCTGGGCCTTGGTTGGCTGGCTTGTGATCTCTTGCATGACAGACTCGTCGTCTGACTCGTCATCCGAGACCTCCTCCTGGAGGTCCTTGACCGTGTTCCACAGTTTGCGGAATTTCACGAGTGATCCCATGACTGCGTGTTGACGGAGCTCAGCGGGGGTCATCGGGACATGCTCACTGGTTGCGTCGGGGGAAGGGGAGGAGAGAAGCATGAAGTACATGCTGATGGCACCCAGGTAGGCAGAGAGCGCGCGGAATTTGATCACAGGGACTGAAGATGGTTGTGGCTCGTCTGCAGAATCATCTTCCGCGGGAGCATTGGAAGCAGCTTCCTCAAGCTCCTTGTATACGCTCTGAAGATCAACGAAATCCTTCGACAGCGGTTCGAACTCGGGGTATCTTGACTTGAGGATCTTCAGCTTCTCGTCAGTGCTCATATCCTCGGTGATCTCCACTTGCGGGAGCACTTCAGTGACCACGCCAGCGTCTTCGTCTTCGGCATCCTTCCCAGCGTCCGCCCACTCAGACTCGTCGAACCCATAGTCGGCCTCGTTCATAGCCTCCAACTGCTTCATTTGCAATCGCTTGGCCTCCTGCTCTTCCTCCAATGCATCGGCCTCGGTGTCGATCTGGTCCGCATTGTAGAGATCTTTTTTGGAGGAGCCCCAAGCGGCAATGCCTTCGTCTTCCTCTTCTGAGTCGTCCGCTTTTTTCGTCTGGTCCATATCATCTGCGTCGTCATATTCCTCTTCGTCCTCGAGGTCATCATCTTCGTCGACGGATTCATAGCCAAGAATTTCCTCATCGGATGGCTGGATCAGTTCCTCTGCATAAATCAGTCAGACTTGATACCGTGCAAGTACATCACTCGGTATAACTAACCTTCCTCAGCAACTCTGCGCCGTCTCTTGGTCTCTGGGCGCTCATCGAGTAGAACCTGATCGCGGCCGGTCTGGAATTCGTCTTCGGAGTCGTCGAATCGCTCTTCGATGTCGAACTTTGAGGGCTCCGGTGCTGATTTCTGTTGCGCCGGACGGCCGGCCTTTCTCTTTTTGCTACCCATTGTGGTGATGTATTATCGGCGACAGTGAATCAACTTTCCCAGACCGGAGATAAACTGCCTGTGATAAAATTATTTTTTGAGCCCTCACCGCCTATGTGGCACTAGTCCCGAGTTGGAGGTTTTGCTTTGTTTGCATGTATCGTATGTCCAATACTGGTAACTTTACCACACTGCACTCAAAAGGGTCCAAACCAGAACGGTCCACGGTATTCGCGGTATTCGCGTGTTACTCGTTCCTCCCCGACCTGGTGCCTTCCAAAGCTCGAGGACGCAGCTGCCACTTCTGAGGTCAGGTACATGATGGAACTTCGCGAGCTGCTCCTCCGTTGGAATCTTCCTCATTCACTCTCTCTGCACCCTACATTTTATCAAACACCACTGCCTATTCTTGGACTCTATACACTCTTTGGCACTATTATCGCTTACTCTATCGCTAAGATGTTCGGTTTCGGATCTCGAAACGAGTTCGCCGTTGAAGGCCAGGTAGGAAAGGAGTGCCCCCTTATTGACACGTTCTAATGGCTGTGTGCAGACGGTTGTCCTCACTGGTGGCTCTGATGGCATGGGCAAAGCCGTCGCAACTCAACTAGCTGCGAAAGGTGCAAATGTGATCGTGGTTGCACGCACGGTTACAAAGCTTCAGGCTGCGGTTGATGAAATGAAGGTGAGGCATTTGGATCTTTTCATCTGATCGAAGTACTCACCCATCATCCAGGCCAATGCGGCAAACTCTCACAAGCAGAGATTCCACTATATCAGCGCCGATCTCACAGATCCCAATGAGTGTGATCGAGTCATCTCGGAAGCCACGACTTGGAACGCTGGAACCGCTCCTGACATCGTCTGGTGCTGCGCAGGCTTCTCCCGCCCAGGCTTCTTCATCGATGTGCCCATCAAAGAGCACAAGCAGCAGATGGACACCATCTACTGGACTGCCGCCAACACGGCCCATTCCACTCTTCGAAACTGGCTCGCCCCTGTTGAACCCAGCGGCCAGATGAAGTTCTCTCGGAGACATCTCATCTTCACCTGCTCCACACTTGCATTCGTCCCCGTCGCTGGCTACTCGCCATACTCGTCTGCCAAGGCAGCCATCCGCTCGCTGTCCGATACTCTCAGCCAAGAAATCGAGATGTACAACGGAGCATTCTCTCAGCGACACCACAGCAAGGCCCCGGCTGCCGATGTCAAGATCCACAACATCTTCCCAATGGGAATCACCAGCCCCGGCTTTGACAACGAGCAGAAGATCAAGCCTGACTTGACCAAGAAGCTGGAGGAGGCTGACAAGCCTCAGACCCCCGAGGAGGTCGCAAAGATCTCTATCGCTGCCCTGGAACGGGGCGAGTATCTTGTCACCACCAACCTTATCGGCGCGTTCATGAAGGGTACTGCGCTTGGGCCCAGCCCCCGAAACAGCATCATCGGTGACACCCTGCTCAGCTGGCTCAGCAATCTCGTGTTCCTGCAGGTTATTCCGGATCTTCGTGGCAAGGCATATGCGTGGGGAAAGAAGAACGGGCTTCCCGAAAATTCCCCGCGATCATAGACAGGTGTTTTGAGATCCTCTTGGCATGGCCCGTTGTATTAGTATACCCCTCACGTCCGACTGTTCCTAAGATTACCTGACTCGGGTTTGAAGTTTGCGTTTATTCTTAAATAAAGGAATTGCACCTCTTTCAGAGTGTTCAAAGTGTTCAGGGCAGTTGATAGACTCCACATTGTAGGTGACGTAGGCGGGTGATAGGCTTATCGTTATCCTGCCACCCCAATTTCCATGCGATGTTTTTCTTAGTCTCGAGTCTTCTTTACCTTCTTTACCTTCTTTGTCTCTTTGATTCTTTGCATTGTCCTCGACTGCCTTTTTTTTCCTTGCCTATTTTTATTCGGCTTTGATCATGTCTCGTCTTTGACCAACCGAATCTGCTGGTGCATATAACTCAGGTTGCTCCCCTCTTTAAGAACCATCAAAATATCACACAATATATTCAACTCGAATTTACAACACAACAAAAGTCTAATCATTGATTACAAGCAAAATGGACGCCTTATTCTGCATTCCGATGCTCTCGGTCTTCCTGATTCCAGTGCTCTCATCCTACAGCACTACCCTGAACTTCTTGTTCTTTTACATGACATGGTCCACACTGGTGTTATCACACACCCCTCTCAGGGTCGAGATGTTTGGAACGATCGCTGTGAGACTTATATTCTATGCATTGCCGTCTATCATCATGTTCCTATTCGACATTCTGACCCCTTCAGCCTCAGTGGTCATCAAGGCGCAAGGCGCGACTGGTTTGCCCGGTGGTAAACGAAGACGCAATATCCGAGTGCGTGAGCTCAAGATCGCTGGTTGGTCGCTGCTCAACCTGTTCATGTCCATCATGCTCCAGTGGGTAATCGAGGCTCTTTGCGTGAAGGCATTCAAGATGCGCAGCACGGTGAAGGTGGCTCTTAAGCTTCCGATGCCATATGAGATGGTCCGAGATTTGATCCTAGGCTTGCTGGCTCGCGAGGTAAGACTGACAATTTCCCTATCTCCATACTTCCCTTCTGATTCATTTGACTAACATGCTAACCTTCTGTCATCGAATAGGCTCTTACGTACGGGATTCACCGTTATGCTCTTCATGAGAGCAATTCCATCTTGACCAAGTTCCACCACTTCTGGTACCACCAGCTTCATGCTCCCTTCCCATTGTCCGCGCACTATGATCACCCACTCACTTATCTGTTGTCGAACTTCATCCCAACCTATTTGCCGGCCGTGATGTTCCGCTTCCACATGCTCACCTATCTGATTTATCTGGTGATTATCTCTGTTGAAGAGACCTTCGCCTACTCTGGATACACCGTCATGCCAACCAACTTCTTCCTGGTTGGCATTGCACGTCGCATGGACATGCATTTGCTTACATATGGCGAGGGTAACTTCGGTCCTTGGGGCATCATGGATTGGATTTTCAAGACAACCGTCGGAGACGCTGAGCTTATTGATGATGCGACGGATGATGCTGAAGAGCGGGAGCGTGAGGCAAGGGCCAAGCGAGCATATGAAGCTGCTCAAAAGAAGAGTAATGCGAATGTGAGGCCATCGAAAGTTCAAGCACAGTCAGTTCGTGGTCGGCGCTGACTATTTACGGGCTCCTTTGGCCTTTGGAGGGCTAAACCCTGGAATCGGGGTAAAGGGGATGAGGAGAAGGAGAAGCAGGATTAAATGCATCAACCTTCCACGATCTTTCCTGAGCGCGCTGCGAGTGGGGTACCTAGTAGGCTTGATATATATCAATGTCCCCAACATTATTGGGGTTTTCCCTAGATATCCATGGATATCTTCCGTCGGGATTGGGTTGGAAAAACAGCCCTGGGGTGGTTTCACCAATAATCGCTTTTTATTTTGAATTTTAAAAAATAGCATTGTTAATTGTTCGATTTTGAAAGCACTCTCATATGTATGTCTTTTTGTTCTCGGTTCTACCTAAAGAAAACATGTTTTGTTACGGAGTATCCATGGATATCTTCCAAGGTTAATATTTCACGTTGAGTTATAGTACAACCTTGAACGAAGTATATATATTCATATGCAGTTTCCGTCCAACCTTGAAGGTTTCAAGGTTGGAAAATGTGCCCAGACTGCCTAGTTAACACGTAGGATACATGGGAACCAGCCTTGATATCCTATATGCCCAGTGCTTTCAAGGCCGAGCCAGCGGGTTTTTGTTTGTGTTTAGATACTACCTACCTAGGTACGTAGATGGTGTTCTGCTTTTGTGTGAAACTGAGCCACACTAGACCATTTTAGGACAAGATGAGATACAAATTAAAGATCACCTGGAGCCTCTGGAGTACTCCGTACGGAGTATGACATTATCAATCAGCAGTGCCTAGGTTTGTCCACAGCAATATATACTCAATAAAGGCACCGATGCTCGACGAGAAGCATCCATGATGCCGCAAAGTACTACCTAGTACCTAGGTCCCCCACACATCAAAATACCAAGGTTGGAAATGACATTAGAAGGCAAAAACCACCTAGGTACCTGGGCAAGTAACTATGTACTAAGTAGATCTCGAGATCTGCGGTATACAGATGAGTTCCACACAATCCAGATACCCACTCGGTCTAAGACAAGTCCAGCATATAACCTTATTACATGTACTCCGGAGTGTGTGAACAGTGATTACAGAAGAACCAAAGTAATTGCCCAATTTTGGATTGCCGTTTGAACCTGGAAAAGGGGAGTCATACTAAACATAAAAGAGAATCCAGCCCGCCTGCTGGAACGAGGTGATTTTTTAATCTTTTTTTTTTGGCTTGAAGTATTTCTTCATAGCGCGGCTTCATGCAAGATCGGCCTTGCGCAAAGGGAACTGGTTTCTTGAAGCACGAGAACAACAACCGGATGACCGAATCAACCGCAGATCATAAGAAAGTGAAAAACGTGTTTTGACGGATCCCGTAGGAATTACATGACATGGTTCATGAAACCGGCCCCCCGAATGTCGCGAAAGGATGCCGATTTGCAATCGAGCCGCCCCTCGTTGGATATGGTCCTCCCCAACTATCTACCGAACCCGCGGCTACCACACATTTACCACTTCATCTCGTGGGGCTTGTCGCCGTTGCGGAGGCTGAAGGTGGTGGCGAGGTAGGAGCCGAGGAAGTCCTCCTTCTTGATAGCGGCAAGGATGGACTGGTCGATGGCCTTCTGGTCGCTGGCGCGAGCGCTGGCAACAACCTTCTTCTGTAAAACGCATTGTGGTTAGCATGTAATGAATCTTGGTAGATGCATCTCAAGACCCGAAACGTACCTCGGCCTTCTCGCCCTGCTTGAAGAAAGCCTCCTCGGTCTTCTTCTCGGCCTTCTTGTCCTTGGTGAAGTAGCCGGGGGCGGCGGTCTTCTCAACGGTCTTGGCGTCAACACCGGAGATGTCGACACGCTTGGAGGTGGCGATCACGTAGCGGGAGTTCACGCGACGGAGAGGGACACCGTTGATCTTGAAAGGACCGGTAACAAGGAGAACACCCTGGTCGAGGTTCTTGAGGAGAATGACACGCTTGCCGCGGAAACGGCCAGCGAGGAGGATCAGGATGGTGCCGGGAACGAGGGTCTCGCGGACCTTGGCGGGACGCAGAGTCTTGCGGACCTGTAAACGCACAAAACAGTCAGTCTCGAATGTTCCCAAATCCCAATGTTTCCAATCGATGATGCCCAAGACGTTCCATAGCCATGGCCCGATCTCCCCGGATGATCTTCGAAATCGCACAAGATAACGTTGCGATAAATGTGTCGCCGATTGACACCGGTGTCTGCCGCCCGTAGGTCACGTAGGCGCTTGATTTCAGATACCGGTGTAATCGTTGCTATCATCCGGGTAGATAGGTGCCAGTCGATGTCCTCCTCTTGTTCGTTGCGATTGTTCAAGGTGTACTGACTTTCTTGGGCTGCGACTGGTCATCCACGGGGTACCACTTCTGGGCCTTGTCGGCGGGCACGACCCTCTGGCTCTTCCCGAACTGCTTCGTCTGGCCGTCCGACATGATGGCTTTTGGCGAAGGATAAATGGTTGTCGGGTGGTTGTTGGAGATTTGGGTGAGGACTTGTCTGCTTAGCGGAGCCGGAGCCAGTGCGGGAATTCCTCCAGGGTTGTGCGGACGAAGCCCTATCACGTGTTTAACCGAAGGATCACGTGAACTCTATTCGGCTCGGTGGGCCCCACGTGACGAGTCACCCGATCGGTCAGCGGTCAGATTGCACCTCGCCCAAGTCCGGCAGAACCCAGGTTCAGTGGCGGTGTCCGATTCTGGTTGTGGCCTTATCTGTAGGGCCACAATCTACGGTCGACCTTCCGACCACTTTTGCAGAACTGCTCGGTCCAAACAACTGACGTATACCGCTCGCAGCTTCTCACTGTTTCTGCATAGTCCATCTCCCACATCCTCCCCACCTTTCATCCCCATTACGCTGGAGCGGGCGAATTCCATTCATACTCAATCTTCGAACCTCCAAATCTTTTGCTAGACACAGATCTCCAGCATGTCGATAGATCCCATCATCACCTTCAAAGCGGGTATCTGTGACCTCGATGTAAGTGAGCTTTACTGTTCGAAGCTATTCTGATCGACAGATGATCGGATCCATGATTCAGCGAAGAAGCTTGTGCAGATGCAGCTAACCCCGATGATTCAGACCTCTACTTCCTCCGTGAAACCCAAGCCCGAACCCGGCTATGTCTACCTCTATTCCGAAGATGATCTCGTCCACTTTTGCTGGCGCTCGCGCGGCACCTCTTTCGAGGATGCCGAGCTCGACTTAGTGATGATTCCTTCTGATGGAAGCTTTACTCCTTACAAGCCTGGTGGCAAGAACGCCACGAATGGCCGTGTCTTTGTCTTGAAGTTCTCATCTAGCTCCCAACGATACCTCTTCTGGATGCAATCTCACACCCAACACGAGAACGGCGATCTCAGCTGGTTCAGCCCCCGCGACTTGAAGCTCGGAGAAATCGTGGATGTCTTGTTGCAGGGCGAGGAAGTCGATGTTGAGCACGAGATTGCCAACTTGCCCCGTCGGTCATCCGGCGGCGATGACGACGAGACCATGGAAGACGTGGAAGGCACAGGCCACGACGCAACCCGTCACCACAGTACCGGCAGCGGTGGTGCTGGCCCGGACGCTACAGGTGGTGATGTCCGCGAGGAAGGACAGGAATCCCGAGAGGGCGGTGCCGACGGTGGACGAGCGTAGGTACATCACCTCTGGGAGCCTTGACATGATCCCTCCAAGCTAATTGATGTGTCCTTGCAGAGCCAATTCGGGCGAAGACCCCGCGTCGGTTGTCCAGGACTTTTTGAAGTCCCTGGGTGGCGGCCAACGCCAGAGCCAATCCCAAGATCCTGAACGACCATCTACGACACTCCAAGACCTACTTACCCCTGCGACCACATTGCAATTTATTGATTCTGCGGATTCCCCCACAGCCGATCATCTTTTGAGCTTCCTCCCACCCGCGCTGCTACTGCTGGCCCAGGGCAATGCCGAGGCCTCCGAAGCTGACACAGACCCCGAACTTGCCGAAGCTGCGCTCCTCTCCCTCGACCTATCACAGAAAAAGGATATTCTCCGAAAAGTGCTGCGTTCCCCCCAGTTCATGCAAAGCTTGGCTAGTCTCACAGTGGCTCTCCGGGACGGCGGGCTTCCCAGTATTAGTGAAGCCTTGCAGATTCCGGTCGCTAATGGTGGATTTATGCGGAGAGGTGGAGTCCCCCTTGGTGGTGGCGATGCGGTAGATGCGTTCCTGGATGGTGTTCGGCAGCATGTTACGGACAATGATACTCAGATGGACAACTAGGAACAATTTGTTGACGCTATTTTTGGAAATGCTTGGGGGTCCACTCAGGCAACACTGTTTTGGACATTCGTCAGCCCTGTGGCCCTCCGTAAGATCCCTTGCACGTAGAGTCCACTACAGTAGACACCCAGAAATCGAGTAGGAAAAACAGCAAAATGAGTAAAAGGTAGCGAAACTGGAAGAGACCGATGGTAAAGACAGAAACCGTACAGTAGACGTTCCTCGGACAGTGAAGTTCCGCTAGAAACATTCCCGCAGCACATGCCGTTAGTGCCAAAGTGCAGTTGCGATCGGAGACGTTTGCTTCTCCCAGTAACACAACCCAGGGAGGGACTTTTCTTTTTCTTGTCCATTGTTCATTTCTGCTATATCTTTCCTTCGTGTTCCGCCCGCGTGTTGCGACCGTGTCCGATCTACCCCGTCCAGCCTGCGATGTCTGCGATTCGATAATATCTAATGACGATGGCGCCAGATAGCCCGAGCCGGGACAATGATGAGAACGTTCCGCCAAATCAGATTCCATTACAGGACCTCTCCAAGTCAGGAGAGGCCCACGAGCGTGGCAGAGCTCGCGCGGGGACCAGTCTCTTTTCACGACCATCGCTAGTCAGAAGGGGGTCGCGGAAGGACTATGAGAGTGTCGCAGAGGATTCCCCCGTCGATTCGGCTGGACCGAGTAGGAATCCATTCCAACAGCCGCGGGCTGGCTTCACCGACGTGACCTCGCCGATTGACGACCTTGGAGGGTTCGCGCAAGCGATGTCATCAGTGGGCCTCAGCTTCGATGCACCGCAGTCGAGGGCGTCCATCAGCGGGCCTTCCACGTCTCATGGCTTCGACGATGCTGCCTCCGACCTCGATGTCATCCCCCTCGATCCGTACGATCCCCACGACCCGCACGGTGGCTACAATGCCCCCGCGGACGAAGACAGGGTAGGCCTGACCGATCCTCGATACCTCCAACCGATGAGCGGCGCGGCCGGCACAGAGAGACGGAGTACAGACACTGGGGGCCACTCTTCACATTTAAGTGGTTCACGACTCGGCGATGATCTCCCCCATCTAGAAGAGGGACTAGGAAGCCGTCGCGGCAGCAGTGCGCGGGATCGCTCGCGCTCTTTGTCTCCGTCAGCCTCGGGAGGGGCGCTGCAGCGTGCCAGCTCCATGGTCAAATCCATGTCACAGCGTGTGGTTAACCTGAGTAACGAACCGGAAGTCGTGCAACAGACGATTGAGAGAGAAGAACTCAATAAGAATGCGCGGATGGATGGGCCCCCGGTTTTGCCTGCGATGGTCGACTATGATGAGATCTCCAACCAACAGGCCGAAGCCGCTCGCGAAAAGCGCGCAAGCAAGATGTGGAAACAGCGAAATAACCCGTTCAAAGGCAGGTCGCTCGGCCTTTTGGGACCAAACAATCCACTGCGCCTGTGGCTATGTGATATATTGGTGAACTCGTACACGGAGCCTTTTATTCTCATCGTCATTGTCATCCAAACCATCTTATTGACGGTGGAAGACTCCCTAGCTAGCTACGCAAGACCGTTGGCATGGGGCGACAACAACCTCGATTATGTTTTCCTTGTCATATTTATCATTTATACCCTGGAGATCGGCTCCAAGATCCTGGTATCTGGATTCATCTTCAATCCCGTCGAGTACAGCACACTGAACCGCAGCCTCGGCGTCAGGAAAGCCATTGCAGAGAAGGGCAGGAACCTGATTACACCACACAGGCAGATGACGACCAAGAAATCATCAGTACTGCAGGCCGAGCCACAGGCCTCCATTCTGCGTACGTTCACTGGGATGAACGCGCTGGATACCGAAGTCTATGATGATCCTTTGCACAAGCGTCGTGTCAGGCTTGCCCATCGTGCTTTTCTCCGACACTCTTTTAACCGCTTGGATTTTGTCGCCGTGGTTGCCTTTTGGGTATCCTTTGTACTTACATGGTCCGGTGCCGAGAAGACGCACCAATTGTACATTTTTCGCATGCTGAGCTGTCTTCGCATTTTGCGTCTTTTGGCTATGACAAACGGCACTTCGGTAGGTACTTGTGGTTGCAGAACTCATATTCCTGAGATACTGACTAGCTCCCTCAGGTAATCCTTCGAAGTCTCAAACGAGCGGCACCTCTGCTAGTTCATGTTGCTTTCCTCATCGGGTTCTTCTGGCTTCTGTTTGCCATCATTGGGATCCAGAGCTTCAAGTCTAGCTTCAGGAGGACTTGTGAGTGGATTGACCCCGAAGGGGGGAGCAATTACTCCTTGAATGACGCATGGGACACTCTGCAGTTCTGTGGAGGGTATCTGGATGGCACGACCGGAGAGAAGAGGCCGTGGCTTGACCCCTACGGGAATGACTCCGGATTTAGCCCGAAAGGATACATCTGTCCCCAAGGCTCCGTCTGTGTGGAAGGTGTTAATCCATACAATGGAACCATGAGTTTTGATAACATTGTGCACTCCTTGGAGCTTGTTTTTGTCATCATGAGCTCCAACACTTTCACCGACCTGCTATACTACACCACCGATAGCGATTATCTCGCAGCTGCTTTGTTCTTTGCCTGTGGCTTCGTCATCCTGAGTTTGTGGCTTGTGAATCTGCTAGTTGCGGTGATCACGCATTCATTCCAAGTCATCCGAGAAGAAAGCAAGCGCAGTGCTTTTGCTGTTCAGCAAATCGACAATGTCGATGAGGACGAGACGATGGCTCGAGGGCCTAGTCCGCTCAAACGCCTCTATGATCGTACCAACTGGATCTGGATCTGCCTGATTATTTTCGACCTTATAGTGCAAGCACTGAGAAGCTCCTCAATGTCCGCTTCTCGGGCCAAGTTCATCGATACCACTGAGCTTGTCATGACCCTGATATTCCTCGTCGAGATCATCTTGCGATTCGCATCGGATTGGCGAACCTTCCACCGACGACAACGTAATTTGGTAGATCTGTTTCTCGTGATCATCACCTGTGTGATTCAACTGCCACCCATCAGAAACTCAGGCCGCCCATACACAGTCCTTACGCTCTTCCAGATTCTCCGAGTCTATCGAGTTGTCCTAGCTTTCTCTGTGACCAGAAAGTTGATCGTGGTCGTGTTCGGTAATACCGTGGGTCTTCTCAACCTGATCTTCTTCCTCTTCTTGATGACATTCCTGTCTGCCATCTTTGCGACACAGCTCTTCCGAAGTCAAATTCCAGAGGAAGATCCAGGCGGAAACCCCATCATGATTCAGTTTTCGAACATATACAACTCGTTCCTGGGAATGTACCAGATTCTTTCAAGTGAGAACTGGACCACCATTCTCTACAATGCAACCTCATCCACTACTCATTTCAACACAGCCTGGATCTCGGCCGCGTTCCTCGTTCTTTGGTTTATCGTTGCCAACTTTATCATTCTAAACATGTTCATTGCTGTCATCCAGGAAAGCTTTGATGTGTCAGAAGACGAAAAACGAATGCACCAGGTCCGTACCTTCTTAGAGCAGAAGCAAGTTCATGGAGCTCCCCAGGGAAACCTTGCGCTCTCAAAGATTCTTCGACTGGGGCGAGACTCAGCCCGTTATAAAGATCCACTTGACTCAGGCCCTGCGGCGATGGCATTGCTGCTGAAGGATGCCGTGGTGACTGAGTTCCTGGACGAGGAAGCTTCCCAGGCGGAACATGATAGACCAAAGGGCCCACGGAGAGTAAGCACAATGCCAGAAGGGGCCGCGCAAGATACCATCCAGCCGGGCTGGATCTCAATGCTGTGGACAAAAGCCAGCACGCTCGTTATGCGCCGGGAACCGAACCCTTTCTATTCGAAGCTGAAGTTCTCTCGTGCTTATGAAGAGCTCGACCCACGAACAATGGCTCAAGAAGTTGTCACTGCGGCAGAGCAACGGAAACGGGATCAGCGGGATTATTTGATCAAGCATCCTACTTACAACAAGTCACTTTTCCTCTTCGAGCCGGCTCATCCTGTTCGAAAGATCTGCCAAAGGATCGTCGGCCCAGGCCGTGGTCATCAGCGAGTTGAGGGTGTTGATCCTTATAAGCCAGTTTGGTACTGCTTTTCCGCTTTCATTTACGCGGCAATCGTCGCCATGGTTCTTCTCGCTTGCATCACGACGCCATTGTACCAGAGACAATACTTCCGAACTGACCGCAACTGGTTCGTCTATACAGATCTGGGATTTGCCGTTGTTTTCACGGTCGAAGCGTCCATCAAAGTGATCGCCGACGGATTTTTCTGGACACCAAACGCGTTCTTCCGAAGCTCCTGGGGATTCATCGACGGTATTGTGCTGATCACCCTTTGGATCAGTGTCGGTGGCTCCCTTAAAGAGGATTGGAATGTTTCCAGAGCCATTGGCGCCTTCAAAGCGCTGAGAGCACTCCGCTTGTTGAATGTCAGTGACAGTGCCAAAGATACTTTCCATTCAGTAATCATTGTTGGAGGATGGAAAGTTGTGGCTGCTGCCGCCGTTTCCATGAGTTTCCTGATCCCATTCGCGATTTACGGCGTCAATTTGTTCAATGGACAGTTGGTCAGCTGCAATGATGGTGATTTCACCGGAAATTTGACTAACTGTGTGGGTGAATACTCGAGTTCGCCGTATAATTGGGATGTCCTTGCTCCTCGGGTGCCCGCAAACTCATACTATGACTTTGATAATTTTGGTGACTCTCTCTTCATTCTGTTCCAGATTGTGTCTCAGGAAGGTTGGATTGACGTCCAGGAACATGTCATGGGCATCACTGGAAAGATGATGCAGCCACAAGACATGATCGCGCCTGAGAACGGCTTGTTCTTCGTCATTTTCAACTTGCTTGGTGCTGTGTTTGTCTTGACGCTGTTCGTTTCTGTGTTCATGCGCAACTACACTGAGCAAACTGGTGTTGCCTTTTTGACAGCTGAGCAACGCTCTTGGTTGGAGCTGCGGAAACTTCTCCGACAGATCTCGCCCTCAAAACGCTCCTTCGATGACAAGAGCAAGAAGTTCCGGCTCTGGTGCTATCGCATCTCGGTCAAAAAAACCGGTCGTTGGGCGTGGTTCGTGACATCCATTCTCTGCATCCACTTGCTCTTACTTGTGGTCGAGTACTACCCCGAGCCTGTTTGGTGGGAGACTACGCGAGGTAAGTGCTTCCAATGGTGCGTGGCTTGTAGCAAGAGACTGACCTCATTCCAATAGCTATCATATTCTTTGTATTCATGTTTGTCTATGTGGCAAATATCTTGATCCGACTGATTGGCCTTGGATGGCATCGTTTCAGCCGAAGTTCGTGGGACATTTACTCTTTAATCGCCGTCCCTGGCGCTGCTGTTACATGCATCTTGGATCTCTCATACAATACACATGTCGTGGTGGAGCTTAACAAGCTTTTCCTTGTCTCTGTCGCTCTGCTGCTCATCCCGCGCAACAACCAGCTTGACCAACTTTTCAAAACAGCCGCAGCCAGTCTGTCGGTGATTGGAAACCTTCTCGCCACTTGGTTCGTCTTGTTCTTGGTGTTCGGCATCGCGATGAACCAAGCATTCGGCCTTACGAAATTCGGCGACAATGAAGATCACAATCAGAACTTCCGGGATGTACCCAAATCTCTGATTTTGCTTTTCCGAGCGAGTTGTGGAGAAGGCTGGAACGAGTATATGGAGGATTTTGCTACGATGGTCCCACCCATGTGCACGTACGACTCCAACTTCCTTGCATCTGATTGCGGAAGTGCTGCATGGGCCCGGTGCCTCTTCATCGCATGGAACTTGATCAGCATGTACATTTTCGTCTCCCTCTTTGTTTCACTGATCTTCGAGAGTTTCTCCTACGTGTACCAGCGGAGCAGCGGGCTCTACGCAATCAGCCGTGAAGAGATCCGCCGGTTCAAACAAGCGTGGGCTACGTATGATCCAGATGGCACGGGCTTCATATCCAAAGATCAGTTCCCGCGTCTACTGGGTGAGCTCTCAGGCGTTTTTGCGGTACGCATCTACGAGGGTGAATTCACGGTTGGTAGGATCTTGGAGAAGTGCCGAGTGGAACCTCAGAGAAACTCCATGGTTTCAATGGCGAGGACCTCGATGGTCTCGTTGAATGAGCCCCGGCAATCTTTGAGGCCAAACTCCCGTGTTTCGGCTGGCGTGGATCTTGACGAGCTCTCTCGTATCATTGCCAGAATCCCGGTCCAGACGATTCGAGAACGGCGTGCCCGATTGAACACCTTCTATGAAGAGATCCTTGTGTCCGCAGACCCCGACCGCGGCATTTCGTTCCATCAGTGCCTGATGATTCTCGCGCATCACAATGTGATCAGCGATAGCAAGAGCCTGCGTCTGGAGGAATTCTTGCGTCGCCGGGCCCGACTCCAGCGTGTGGAAGAGGCCGTTCGTCGCAACACCGTCGTTGGTTTCTTTGACACTCTGTACTGGTCTCGGCAATTCCGCCGCCAGATCGAGCGCAAGAAGAACGGTCGATTGAGCGTGATTCCAACCTTCACCGTCCCCGAGATCTTTGTCGACGAAGGCGACGAGGCTGGAGATCAAGACCAATTGGCTTCTGGCGCCGTGACGCCGCAGACCCAGCCCGACCTCGACTCTGGTTTCCCACCCATGCTCTCGCCTGTTTCGCAACACCGACGGGCTGAGTCGAGCCCCAGCGGGCGGCATGGAACTCTTCCGCGCCTCGATACCAACCTTGGTGGGCTTGGATCTGGCTCCAGTACACCCACGAGGGAATGGTCCAGTATCAGTCCATCGCGCACGCCGCGGGAGATGTATGGCAACCGCACTTCCTTTGACACGACTGAAACGCATGAGACATCTTCGGCCCGTCATTCTCGCGAGAACAGTGCGATGAATGCGCAAGACGTCATGAATTCTCTGGACAACTCCGCCTGGGGCGAAAGTATCCGGCGTAGTTTCACGCATCGACGGCCGGGGGACCGAACCACTGAATAGAATATGATCTATGGCCATCTTTGACGTTCACACGAAACCATTGGAAACGAGGCAAGGCTTGGAACATTCTCATCAATTTTCTTATTTTCCGTACAGAAGGATTTGTACATTATAGAACTTGCATAGCACCGGCGTGACCAATCGATATTGTTTCTATAGAGATGAAGCAAATAATTGGAATGAGATGATTTACCGGTATACTGTATGTACAATTAGTGATTTGAGTCAAGTGGGTCGAACTAGTTAATATTGATGCCGGATTAGGAAATATCTCTTCCCTTCAGCTCAACGGTTCAGGGAACTTCAATGTTGTCTGTGATGCATAGAAGAGAGCATGGATACTTCTACTCTCATTGGATCTGAGAGAATGGAAGCCTCAGCCCCGAAGCTTCAGAATCCAGCAATGTTCAATGTTCAAATGTTCCCGTTTGCGACAAAATGCCTTTCCGCATCCGTGTCTTAACTCTCCCTGCAGCATAGTCCTTGCAGTCAACCTTGTAATCCTCTCAGTATTAATAAACCAGCATCCCCAATCCTAAATCTCATAGCTGACAATCAAATTGGCTTTCCATCTACTTGACTACAATTGCCTTGACCCTCAGAGGCCCTCGTCGTCCATCCTCCATCCTCTATACTCCTATACCGAAAACGGCAATATGCACAACATCCCACCTTTCCTCTCTCTGGGCACCGCCATCCGCTCCCACTCTAAATCACCCAGCGCCGCTTCCAACTACTCCACCTCACCCCCCTCAAGCCCGACCTCCCTCCACCGCTCCAGCTCCCTCAACTTCTTAAACTTCTCCTTCTCCAAATCCACATCCAAAGACCAAGAAAGCAACACAGAAACAAGCGCAAGTCATACACGACCGCGCCCCACCTCCGACATCCACGGCCACACCCAGCCCGTCGGCGTCCTCCCCTGCGCCGTCCTCCGCGGTCGCTCCTCAATGATGGTGCTGCGTTCCCGCCCGTCCAAGATCGATATGGTTCTCACGGAAGAACGGTCGCGGTGTGATGGGAACCCGATTGAGCGACAGGGGCTGGGGCTCATGGAGCCGCGGCCTGTGGAGGGCGAGACGCAGCCGTCTGTGATGGGGGGCATTTTTGAAGTCATGGAGGGCCGTGCTTGAGCTGGTTTCAGCGGTTTTATGATACACCATTTGTTTTCGTGGTCGGCATGCCGAGAGATTTCCGCTTTCGGAAGAATGCAGATCTGTATAGTTGGAGGTTTTGTTTCATGTGGAATTCTTTGTACCGAATACTACTTTAATTATCTAATTGTTATATTGGCGAGTGTCTACCAGAATATATCTGTTCTACCAAGCGATGCGATTGTCAATCTATCCTTTAATCTAGGTGGAGAGAAGGGTTACTAGCTACCTAGGTAGAAAGGGAAGGAGTTCATATCCAGGAGACCGAGTGTCTTTAACTGTCAAATGACACCTTATGGCTCGGAGAAAGGGTTGAAAGGACGTCAAAACTCCCCAGTCAACTTTAAAACCTGTGAACAGATCATTCTTACCAGGGTGAAGGGGAAATTTTAAAAACCAATAAAGGTCAAATTCAATGGGAAGATTCTCAATCGAACTACTTGATACCACTCAAAACCTATACCTAGGTAAAGTCTTACCTGGGACAAAATATGGCCTATTGACTAATATACCCAGTAGTATTGAAACAATCCAACCTTCCAAGTTGGAATATCCATGATATCCATACTAGGTATCAAAACCTTGAGCTCTTTTATACTACCAGGTATATATCTTGCATGAGTGATCCATCGGAGTAATCACATGGGCATATAGGTACCTTTAATTATCAACTTTTAATTAACTATTTTCAAGTTGCCACCTGGGGAAAGCATCTAAACGCGAAGCAAACTTCATTATATGAAAAATCAAAATTTATTAGTATGACACTAACCTGGATATGTTCAGTGTTCGAGTCACTGAAGAATCATACAAGAGAGTTGGCTGAGTGGTTTACTTCATAAACGGAGAATTCCGAGGCTTTCAGGCTGCCCAGGTGATATTGAGATGGATTAAAGGTTAAATGTGATTATTTCTGAGTCGACCATAATATTACATAAATGAAACTCGTCAGGGTATTGTAAATCAAACAAAGCATCCATGCGAAAAGGTCGAAAGTGACCCTAAGTGTTTCAAACGCCTGTCTCGAGATGCGATAGAAACCGCAAGGATGCAGGACCGCTAATTGCATAATGCATAATGCGAATAATCAAGAAGTCGTTGATAGAAATGATGCAGAATTTTAGACACCCCTGCCCTTGCGTTTATTAGGCCACAACTGGCCACGACAGTTGCTCTCCCCACAGAGGCAGGGAACGGCGTCGGGATCGATTCTCTGCGGGGTTGTATTCTCTGTTCCGGCATTGTAGTCAAAGGTGAATTCGGTACCTGGTGGAATGTCGCGATAGGCGAAAAAGGCAAGGTTGTAGAGCCGCTTGTCGCTATGGTTTTTCGTGGACACGGCCACGATCTTGCAGTTGGGGTTGCAGGAGTGGTTCATGAATCGGGACGCGGAGCCGAATTTGCGTCCGTCAATCACGTTCATGGTCTCTTCGTTGACGTCTTCGTATCCGACCCACCAGTCCAGATCGAATAAGTAGGACTGCCCGTCATTGCCTTCGGATAGAGCTTCTCGTGCGTCAGCATCGGCTTTTGTGATCACTTCGCCGAGGTAATGGTCGATAAATTGGCCGGCATAGATGGGGTCTGGGGAACGGAGACCTAGGGAGCGTTAGAAAGAACGTGTGAAGTGGTAGTAAGGCGACGGTACCAAAGCCCCGAGAACCAGTATCAAAGATTTCCAACCTGACAGTCCTTCCTCTTTGGACGACGTGGTTCCAACACCGCGAGCCTTGGCAATTGCAGCTGGGTGTGCACTCGAAGATCATGGATTTGCGATGCAAGAACTCTTCAGTAATGACATAGAGCCTGGGGTTCTTATCACACCTTTTATAAGGAACAATAAGGCCCTCGGTCTCCTCTTCCTGGGCAATGCAATCACATTGGGCTGGTTCACACCCACCAATACAAGTGCAGCCACAGATGAAGTCTTCCGAGAGAGGCTCCACACCCGGACGGTATTGGTACTCGTTAATGAAAACGAAGTTATCAGCTAACTTGGCGAGAAGCTTCGGACACGACACCACAGGTAGGATGGAAGGCCCTTCAATACCATCAAGCTTTTCTTGGAGCTTATGACGCAGTTTTGCAAGATGGTGGTCATCTGCGGTCGATTCCAATCTCAACGGAGACGCCGATCCCGTTCTGAAGTGTAAAGAGACGTTTTTGCGGTCAATCGGGCGTCCTTCACGTGTTCGATGAAAAGGATAGTTTGCCTTTGCTACTCTCATTTCTTCGTCGTTGGTTGGAAAGTAATGTTTAGACATGCCATTGACATACGGGGAATCAACCGTAGAAGCTAACGCAATTTGGCGTCGCTGGTGCGTGGTTGGCGAGGGAATGACAACGCTAACGGTTGGCAGAGATGGGGTTGGTGTCACGTTCTGAGAATGGGAGAAACGTGGTCTCCGGGTATGTCCAGCCCTAACGGGCTCGTCACTAGAGGCATCTGACAGTCCATCGGATGGTTCTAGACCTCTCTTTGAAGGAACAACCTTTGAGACCTTAGCCGGTGATCTATGTGCCAATGTGGTCACGAATGGGATTGGTACCTATATTCATAATAAGTAAACGTAAAGTGAAGGCCTTGATATCTAGGTGGGCGAGGTCGGCAATAGGCGTCACAATATGATGCCTATGGTGTGGCATTTATAGACGAAACATATCGCCCCGGGCAATATGCAGGGGTGCAGAAGAGAAGAGTGAAACTAAGGGAAATGGGCTAATATGTTCTCTTGGCATAGCCAAAAAGAATATAATTGGGGCAGAAAGAGGGTGGGATTTGGGGCGAGAGACTGTAGAAGTCGCTTACCGGAATCTCTTTATCATCGCTATTCGTAAGATCAATGAAAATGCGGTTTGAATTGGCATCAGATCCGAGAGGGACCCGCGTCGCCATGATGCAAGTCAACTGGTGAAGCTTGCAGAAGCTTTGTCAACGCGTGGCTCGTGACTCGAGTGCCAAGACACGTGACATATATCTCCACAAAGAGTCCCAAATAGGAAATTGTCTCAATGTAAGTGATTTGAAGAAAATGAGTGCCCGGAGGTCTCAATAGTTAGGCTTGAATGATTAAAAAAAGGCCCCCGAGGACAGGGACGCGGAAAAGATGATAGGGTCAAAGAAAAGGGTGCGCTAAAATCCTCGAAAAAAGATCGAATAGAATCTCCCGAGAGCCCCGATTCGAACGAGACCAACCAGACGAAAATATCTCGTCGGTGGCGGGCGTGGGATGCTGTTGAAGGTGGGGGGCAGGATAGAAGTGAGGTTGAAAAGGGAGGAACATCTTGTGGGGATCTGCAGTGATCAGCATCACGTGACTGGCACGTCAAATTTATAGATAGGTCTCATTTTCTTTTTGTGACCCATCAGACGAGACTGTTCTGTTCTGTAGTTAAATTTGGGATATTCGCGCCTGAAACTACCCAATCATTCGAAATATTTCATGTTATCTTCATAAATGAAAGGTGATGCTTTGTTATCGAAATGGGCGGTTCTGTCAGGTGGAAACTGATTGACTTGGGAAAGGTTCAAACAAAGGGAGCCGGAATGTCGGTCTCCGCAGGCGTTGCGCGCAACTTTTCTCTTTCAATCTATTCTTCTGATTTTCGAGTCAAAAAACAGCATTCTGGGGGCAGAGAGTGCTCCATCTTGTAGAGATATGTATTCGCTATCGATTGATATAGTTTTCCTTGGGATAAGCTCCTGATTTTGTTTTCAAAAGTGCTTCCAAGTTCCAATGTAGTTGGCAGATTGGCGCGGCGCCAAGTCTTGGCACACAATCACTGGGCGTTGGCCGCCCCCGGGGCGGCCCCGGGGGCCAGGAACCAATGGCGAGGCCCCCTCCTTTGCTTACTCAGCAGAAAATTTTTTACTCCAAGTTATTTCAAATAAAAGTAGAGAAAGGGGTTTGTTAAATTGATTAAAGCAGTTTGGAAGCTTTAAAACCCCCCCTAATAGCATAGCTGCGGCGTGGGTGACGGGGAAAGGAAAATATTGTTCGGTAGAGAAACTGTCACGTGACTTATATCGGGATGCCTCCCAAGGGATGGCTGCCACTAGCTTTCAGCATGATTGATCATTCTTAGCGTAGCACTCCCGGGCTATTCCCCCGAGGAGTGACCCTAAAGATTGGGTGGTCGCCCTTAAATTCTTCATCTGATGCCCCGAGCCAGCAGCTCCAGGTGAACTGTGAAGTTTGGGAGTGCGCTCAGGTAGCAACCCCCGGCACCGAAACCAAGTGAATTTTCGCCTTTCAAATCTCACTTTACTTCAACCTGAGAAATTATCCGAAAAGGAAAATTCCTAGATCACAGCTAGAGACCATGCTAGGAATCTGTGTCAAATTTCTAGGGAAGCCCTTACATGCGACGAAAGGATGCAATCTTGAAATCGTTGTGTCAACTGGCGAGCTGGCCCAGGGCCGCAATGCTGCGGGACCACAGCGCCCGGGTAGTATATGCGGTAACGCGGCCAAGGTTCGTAGTTGTGCCATAGTCAAGGAAGGCACCAACTAATTTTTATTTAATAAATATTTGGTCCTCAAAAGACACCGTTTAGTTTATCACGCGCGTTGTAGCCCCGGGATGAACACTTGTTGACCAGCAGAGGGGGAGGGGGGTGGAGTGACTTAGAACCTTGGAAAGCGCAAGGCCCCAGGCCCTACTGAAAGCTCGGTGAGCCCTTAGGCGGCAGGTATGGGCAGAGTTTTGACCTCCTGGGTGCCACTGGCACCTGGGCAGTGGGCCGCGCCCCCCACCACAAAACAGCCTTGGGCTTACCTAGGTACCCGGGCCCCTCGGGAATCAAACCTTGGAACTTTCGACCCCCGGGGATGGGCTTGTAGCTTATCTACCTACCTAGGTACACCCTGCGTGACCGCCCGGAGGGCGACGCCTTACACTCTCCGGGGCTGCAGGCCCGGTATTTGAGCTTCCAAAATTCTACAGCTTAGCGGTTCTCTCAGTTGGGCTAAGAATGCGTGAACTTATTTTCACGCCTTCTTCAAGGTTAACGTCCAACCTGATCTGTTTCCGAGGTTCCAAGTTTATACATAGTGAAATGAAAACAGATAAAAATATATATGCAAGTATTGGGATGCAAAAGACAACATGGACATCATGAACTATTCCAACATAACGCCGTTTTCCAATTCTGCAGGGATGAAAAGATGATGATGTGAGCGCAAAGTAAACAAACGCTAGCATCGCAATTGCCTTTTCTGAATTCTAATAGACACCACCCAAGCCGATGAGCAAAGTTCAGTCGACGAGAATACCCTGAAATAGGCAAGTTGTGTCGGATGGAAAAGAAATAGCAAGGCTAATGAAGCTAAGTGAGCTTTTGATGAGATGAGCGAAAAAAGGAAGATGGGCATAATGACAACAAGCGGGAAGCATGCTCATGCAAACGGATGATGACTAGAGTCACTCGAAAGAAAAAATCATAACGTAAAAAGCAAGGGAAACCATGGGGCAAAAGCCCTCTTGAAAAGCCCTCAGCGGGACCTCTTAGGATAGAAACAAATGGGTTATAGCCTCAGGGCATCAAGGATCTTCTTAGCCATCTCCCGGTACTGCCACATACCACCTGATACCTTCTTGAACTGAATACCATGGAGAGAGAAGAGCGGGACCTTCACGATCAAGATCTCGAACCGGAGAACCAGGTTCTCACCGGTATCACTCTGAACGCGAGTAGTGGTCTCACCAACGACACGTTCACCGGCCCCATGGTCCCGAGCAATATATTCTTCCGAAACGTCCGAGTTGGTGGTGAAGCTGCGGTCCGGCGCGGCTTGGGCATGTCGGAGTTTAGATGATCCCGCGCGGCTGTCATCACGGCTGTCATCGTGGTTGAGTAAACCACCAAAGCTGATCCGACGGCGGTGTCCAGAGGATGGCCCCTGACGCTCGGGACTGGGAGGGGCGACATCAACCACTTTCTCGAGGTCGATGCTGGGAGCATGGCGACAACTGAACCCGCCCTTGATCTCGACATACTCAACTGCGAGTTGTCGCAAGACACGGATGATATCGGCGCGAATGACCGGCAATGGCTTGCTGCTGGTAGTTGAGACACTGAACAGTCCCTTGAGGAACACGGGCTTGGAAAGATCTTCTCCCTCGTTGGCACTCTCCAGGGCTGTGCCAACGCCGGATATGTCTGCGTCCGTCTCTTCGGGTACATTGGCCTCTCGGGTAGCCTCGCGGCGAGCCCGACGGGCCTGAATGCTCTCTCTTCGGGCATGACCCAGTGACATGGTGCGCGCGGTGTGGGTACGTCCACCGGTGCGTGGGGGAGCCGCATCTTTCTGGTTATTGGCGCCAACTTGATCAGAGCCACTGGTAGAAGGTTCTTGAGGGTCTGGAGAAACATCCAGTGCTTCGGCATCACTTCTCCGCGCGGCCCGCCGGGGTCGGTAATCCGCCGAATTGACACTAGTGGACCTCTCCAAGAACTTGTTTGACCGAGCGTTACGGTCACCTGATCCAGGAGCCGCTAGATGATCCTGCTGTGGACGGCTGTCATTCGAAGAAGTGCCAATTGTAGATGGCTCTCCCCGCCGAGTTCTTCTAACACTGAAGCCACGGTGCATCGGAGACGCCGAATCGGCAGGGGGTTGGACATTGAGTGTGGGCGTGTTTGGAGTACTGGTTCGTTCGCGTTCGACATCGCGGCTGCGGTCTTTGATTCTGCGAGTGCTGAATCTCCTCAAGATACCAGCCGCCGTGCTTTCTTTCTTTGCAGGGGTATCGGGTTGCGAAGTTGGAACTGCATGTGCAGACGGCGAAGAAGCATGATGGGACTTGATTCCTTCGATGACGTCTTCTTCACCATGGGTTCGAGCCCGAGGCCGAGATCGCCGTCCTGTGTCTTTCTCTCCTGCCAGCTGGTATTGGTTGGTATGAGCAGCCTCTGGGGGTCGTAGATCAGCCACATGGACCTCGCTGGGGGTCTGGCGCAGGCCAAGGGCTCCAGGGCGCGCCTCTGAGCGTTCGCGGTCAAGCTTTTCTTTGACAAGATGGTAGGTAGATATCAACGGGCTGTAAGCATTCAGTGGGTCATTGCCGAGTTGCACAGCCTCGGCTGAGGGGGCAGAAAGAGTATCGCGACTTGCGGCAGAATTCCGCCTTTTGTAGAAGTCAAAGACTCCCCGCTTGCGCTCCGGATGGTTAGAGACAGGCTGTTGTTCGCGGAAATTCAGACGAATCGCATGATGGTAGTCTTCTGACTCGAGGACCTTTGTCAATTGGGCTGTTATATACTCTGGGGACCCAAAGTCGAAGCCGGTCATCTTCTCGATCACCTCCTGATCGAGGGGCAGCTGCAAAGGCTCACGCTGAGGCAGGTAGTTTTCTGGGGGGTTACTAAAGCCCTTATTCATCCATGGGTGGTTCATAATTTCGGTTAAGCTGGCACGCTGCTTCGGATCGGTGACCAGCATGCGTGAGATGATGTGACGGCATTCTGCAGAAAGTGATCAGTGATGGGAAGAATGGTATGGACGTCGACGATGACTTACCAGCAGTCAGACCCGGAGGATACTCCACGGCACCTTTCTTGATCTTGGCGTGCAACTGAGGCATGCTCTGGTCATCAAATGGTACCTTTCCGCAAACCAAGACATAGAGCACGATTCCGAAACTCCATACATCGACCTCAGGACCCGTATACTGTCTGGCCTGCAGCAGCTCCGGCGCAGCGAAATAAAGACTACCACAGAACGTCTTCAGCAGGCTTCTTGGAGAGAAAAGGTTGCTGAGACCGAAATCAATGATTTTGATATCGCCGGTCTTGCTGATCAGGATATTCTCAATCTTCAGATCGCGATGGACGATGCTGTTTCGGTGACAATAATCCAATGCGCTGGCGATTTGACGTGCGAACTTGCGAGCCTGTTTTTCTTTGAGCTTGCCGTGCGAGATAATATAATCCAGCATTTGCCCGCCATTGACATATTCAAATAGCATGTACCAATGGTATGACGTTCGGACCACGTCCCGCATCCCGCAGATGTAAGGGTGGTTCACCAGACTGACGATGGCGGCCTCTCGAGCCGTCCGAATCTCCTTTGAACGGTCGGCTCTTTCTGTTTCCCGGGTGGTACGGTGCTCCTCGGTCGAAAGTCGTGGCACGATCTTGATGGCAACCTGCGACCGTAGTCAGTAAATATTGCGAGATCATTAGAAGTCAAATCCACATACCTGTTCCCCAGTCTCGGTGTTTTTCGCTAATTTAACCTTTCCCATACTTCCTGCACCTATCGTTTTGCCCAGAGCCCATTGCCCTGTCGGGGTCGTGATTGTAGTCCGTCGGCGAGGGGGAGCCGTTGCGGCCGCGGCATTTGCGGCGGTCGCATCCTGCAAGGTTTCTTGGACGTTTGAACTCGGAGTCATATCGACGCTATCTCTTTGACGACCTCCCGATGAGGGGTTCCTTTGGTGTCGGGCACTTTCCGTGCGAGCGGTGGAGGGGCGTTCCTGGGATCGGTCGGATGACGCCTCACGACGGGACGGCACTCGGGCAACATTGGACGCCTCCAGGTCGCGTCGGGCGACAGAGTCCAGTTGAGCGTGATTCGAAGGGGGGCGTCGGTCGTGGGATGTTTTCGAATGTGAAGAGTGACCGGGGGGAGGCTGGGCTGTGTTGGAGGGACGGACTGCCACACTCCGTGTTCGATGGGGAAGTTCCGAGGTTGCTCTCGAGGGACGAGATGACGTGGAATGGCTTCGGACCACCGGTGCTTTCGTCGTCGGAGCTGACATGATGGATATTTGGGGGAATGAGGGTTGAAGCGGTCAAAGAAGCGGGGAGAAAGGAAACCGCCCTCGGCCCCGAAAGCGAAAGTAGGCGGTGCAAGGACTCGAAGGGCCAAAGCAAAAGGTCCCGGGGTGCACGCGCGATGAAAGAAATCACCTGGCTGACCTGGCTGGACCTGGATGGGAGAAAGAGTACGGAGTAATAGGAGGCTGGGATGCGGAGATCGTCTACGGAGTCGTACGCACCTGGGCAGCCCTGGAGTACGGGGACTTCTAAGCTTCGAGTTGATACCCAAATTGTGTTCCAGGCCGGGCCTTCTCCCCTACCAATTCCACTTTGTATTTACGAGTGTCTGTACTCCATACTCCATCTGCTCTGTGTACCTTCTGGATTATTTACCCCGAGACTCGCCCTGACATCCACGTCACCCGTTCGTGGACTTGAACCTTGATGAAACGGCGATTAGTCACGGATCACGTGTCGCCTATAAATAGCGCATATTATGTAATAATTGTATTATATAATACATGACAATGACTAAGCACTCTAATTCCCCGCCAGTTGACCAGTTGACCGCGGGGTCCTCCAGTCCAAGATAAGCATCGACGAACGCAGAGCTCTCGATTTTTCGACTTGAAATCTGGTCCTTATACAAGACTTCGACGGTAACCATGCCGTGCAAGAGCACGGCTTAACCTAGCGTGATGAACGTTGAGGTTGAGGTTTTGAATCACTTGTTTGTTTGTCAATTGACGATGTTCTGGACATGAAGTGATGTAGTTGATGATTTCTCGTGTTTTTTCGGCTGATAAGGCGGGCTTTGAGCCCTTGGCCTTTCTTGGTGTAGGATGTCCTCGTTCGATAATATAGCTGACGCGATCGTATGAAAGGTTCATATTTTGTGCAAACTGCGATTTGGTCATGTAACTTGCACGATCAAGTATCCGTAGAGCGTCGTCGCGGGAGGTCCATGTTTTATCACCGGTGGTATGAAGGTCTTGGGTTGGCACGGGCGATGGTGTACGAGGTAATCGTTGTGAACTCATGGTAGACAATTAGGATAGATGGCCTGCGAGTGGAAGATGAATGACACCTGGGCAGAAGCTGGTTGATTTCACCAGTTGACGATCAGCACGGAGTACAATTTGTCCGGCCACGCAGACTGAAATGGGAGGGTTTCAACCACCTCCGCTCGCTGCACATAGTACTCAGTACTTCCTACTCGAGCCTAATTTATCCAAACCCATCAATCGGGTTGGCTATCAGTTCACCGGATGCTATGTTACCCTGCAGCTCTATTTGCCCAAGTGAGCCGATGAATTCAGCGTGCGCACTCGAGCTCCGTTTAGGACGTATGCAACATTTCCTCCCGGGCTGGTATAAATACATACCGAGGCCGCCTTGACTTTCTCCAACTACTCATTGGCGAACGAAGGGGACATGACTGTGTCCGTGCATCAAAAAGCCATAGACCCCTCCAGTTCGCACTGAAGTGTTCCGGAGAAAATGAAGGTAGAAAGTACCATCAAGCCCGTGGAGCTCGGATAGGAGCGTCCACGGGCGTAGCCAGGCACTTGAAACCATCGTCCTTAGAACAGCAACAGAAGTTCCTTGATCAGATAAGGATTGATTTTGAGTCGCTTGCCGGGGGAACTCATAGTTCGATCAACTGAGACCCCACCTTGGAACTACCCCTTTATGAAGATTTTTGCAGGTTCACAAAGCGATCTCAGATGACCACTCTCAAGTATGTAGCATCTCAAGAATGCCCAACGCCACACAGAGATCCAATTGAAGGAAACATGTGACTTCTCTTGTCAACCTCGGAACCTTCAAAGGTTGGGAGTCAACAAAATAGTCCAAGCTGATCGTGACGTCCCAGGAGTCAGGCCAGTCACTTCCAGGGTCGTTACTGATTCGCGGAAGCCAAACCGATCTCGATGGGATCAGCGAAGAAAGCCAACTCCCCTGTTTCCCTGGAGGCGCAGCGCCTCAATGACGTCATATGAAGTTCAAGGAACCCGCGCGCTAACCCCATTGGGATCATCTGCATCGAGCTGGACAGGCCGATTGTCCTGCGAACTATGTAGACCGATCCCGATCAGTCCATTGACTCCGCACCGAGTAACCTCTGACATTTTAGCCGACGGGTTGTGTCTCTCCTGAGAGGCTACGTGCCTAGGTATGCTTCGATGTGGGAAGGGGGTGAACATGGTGCATGACCCTTCAGGGTTGGAAGCAGTCTCGATAGCAGATGTGATGAAGCCACCTAGGTACTTTGCCCCAAGCGCGAGAAGCAAGTTGGCCCTGGGTTCTAGAAAGATCTACCAGCATTAGCATGGGACGCGAGAAACTCAAGTGCTGTGGCGTTCAATGACCATGCCACACATGCAAAACATGGTTGCGGAGGATGTTGCACGTCCAATCTGACGAACACAAGTAATGACTTGGTAAAAGACAACCTGACAAGAAACACAAACGTCGTATTACAGACGCAGTAATCGTACGGGCACCGAAAGATCAGCGGGTCCGGCACAGCAATTCAATTGGTGATAGGTAGAAGTGGGTAAAGCTAACGCTGGCCGACCGAGTAGTGAATCAAAGCCCGGCGGGCGAGACACGAAACGGGATGTAATAGACCAGACAACGTAACACTCAGTCGTCGTAATACGAGGACGAAAACTGTCAGGTAACAGAACCTTTTGTGGGGCCAAGTCCAGTATTCATTCAATAGGATGTAAGACTAGGTAATGATGGGGCCTGCGGGCGGCCAAGGGACTGACCTCTCACACGTGATGTCTCCGTACGGAAACCTAAGGATTACATAATCGTCCGTCACAGTAGGAGGTCCGCCGTGCACGTGACCTAACCATGCAACAAACTAATGATGACAAAAACGAGCGACACAATGTGTACAGCAGTAGACGTCATCCACTTCTAGTCCGATCGGTGGGGCCGTGGGGTAAATCATCGACTCGGAGGACTATACGAGTATTGAGGCGACATTATGTATGTAAAATGCAAAGAATATTCGATGCAGGGTAAGTCGCGAATCATGTGTAGAGTACGGGGTCAAGGGAGTGCAAATCAGTGTGCTCATGGCGAGTCCGAAATGCCAGAGACATGGATATGATTTGTCGAAAGTACTAGGATATACATAACCGGCGGGTGAGAGCTTCTGTTTCAGCCACTGAAATTCCAAGAAATCGCTGCAACCGTGAACTTGGCTACTTTTTGACGTTGGGGAAGTCTGGGCCTGGAAATGGATGACGTCACTCTCCTAGATCCAGCAGCATAAATACCTGGATCTTTCACTCTCACTTCTTTCTCATCTTCTACACTCATCACAACTACTACTACTTCTACACCAAATTTTCCAAACTTCACTTCCAAACTTCACAATGGAGACCGTCAAGGTACGCACCGCTCCGATCTGCTCCACTTGGTTGCATACTGACCCGTTGATTAGAACGCCGCCAACTACGTCGCTGAGACCGTCCAGGGCACTGGTGCCCAGGCTTCCAAGGAGGCCAACAAGAACGTCGCCAAGAACGATGACGCCAAGCTGAGCACCCGTGCTGAAGCTGCCAAGGATGC
Source organism: Penicillium olsonii (assembly GCA_911174995.1). Lineage (NCBI taxonomy): Eukaryota > Fungi > Ascomycota > Eurotiomycetes > Eurotiales > Aspergillaceae > Penicillium > Penicillium olsonii. The sequence goes on from CAJVNO010000033.1 coordinate 2,007,685, forward strand.
CCTCGTCGACAAGAAGGACGAGGTGTCCCACGACACCAAGGCTGATGTCCACAAGGGTACGTCGAGCTTGAACCTCAATTTGTCAAAAGAAAGATACTAATACCACGACAGAGGCTGCCAAGAACTAAGGTTCATGATTCGAGAAACTCTACGTTCTACAACTCCGGCGGAACCCTCAGATATTCCTATGACGACTTTACGTACTTAGCGAAATAATATCACAATTTCATTGTTCTTGATGAATTACCAAGTACTTAAAACCACCGTATACATCCATGTATCCTTGTGAAAACAAACTGCCCATTGCACCGGCTGGTCGTGGTGTCGTTAGTAGAGATATCATGCCCACGGAAGGTTCAAGGTAACCGCTCATCAGTTCGTCCATCAATCGATCATCAAATTTGGAACTATTCACTTCCGAAGTCTCTACTCAAAATTCGCTGTGCCATCATGGCAATGCGGGACCATACTTGGCCATTGCCCCCTTGATGATCGGCACTAGGCCATCCAGTCCGACAGGCTTTGTCAAGAACAAATCCATACCAGAAGCAATCGCATCACGTTGCACATCGGCTTGTGCAAGGCCAGTAAGCCCAGCGATGGTAACACGGGGTGTGATGTTCATTTTTCGCTCGAACTGACGGATTAGTCTAGTGGATTCAATGCCGTCCATGATTGGCATGGAAATATCTATGAAGTATAAATCGACTGTGAGTAAGAACACAAACAGCAAAACATACCCATGAGTACCATGCATATTTTTGAGAAGCTGGATTTGAAGCTGTCAACGGCTTCCTTTCCGTTTTGGGCAATCACATAGTCGCATTTCAATCTTTTCATGAAAGCGATCAAAAGCCTCATGTTGATGTCGTTGTCATCAACAAGAAGCACGACCGTTCGAGGTTGCGTGTTTTCGGAAATTGCTATGCCGTCATCTTTCTCAGACTGTTTTGCCCCGATGGATATTTCATCCTTGGGTATGGCACGAGTACTTCGAGGATCATCTGGATAATTGGGCGAGTGGCTTCCAGATGTTCTAGAAGTGCTGGCTGCGTAGTCTGTCGGGCTCATTGGGGGTTCCGTGATAGGCATCGAACTCGGCGAGATTTCCGAAGACTCTGTCATGGACTTGCTCAATCCGAAAGGGACCAAAGGGGCCACAGGAAGGCCAGGTGTTTCTTCATCTGATACTGAATTCAGTCGTTTCTGCTGGCGTCTGATACACGTCTCCAACGTCTTGGCCAGTTTGCGAGGGCCGCAAGGTTGACTGATGAATTCGAGAACAGCGGGATTCTTTCGCCTTCGGTTTTCTGTGAACATTGCATGTGCAACTTTGGGGGAAGAGCATATTATGATAAGCGGCGAGGGTAATCGCTCTTTCGTAGCTGGCGCGATTTCCTGAATCTCGAGATTTCCGATATCGAGGTGTTCATGGAGCGAAATGTAAAAGTCGCAGTAGGTGAATTGTGCTTCGAAGGGGACCATGATATATGTGTTCATGGCAAGCCAGTCTCGGAAAACCTTTCGCAGGCATGTATGCAAAATGGTATCTAGAGCAGATGACTCGAACCCCAAAATTCCAATGGATTTTGTCCGTGTCAATTTGATTGCGTTGACAAGTGAAAACTGGCTGTCGGCTTGATCGGGTGCTTCATCCCCAACCTCACGATCGAGTGTTACAGTCACGACAACTTCAGTGCCAACGTGCTCTTGTGAGCTCACTTGAATATCCCCGCCGAGAGATTTCAGTGTGCGGTGGGTGATATTGAGCCCAAGACCATTGCCTGTTGTTGTACTGTCTTGTTGTGAGAATGCAGTGAACAAGCCTTTCTTGAGATACTCCGGTTCAATGCCACATCCAGTATCTTTGACGGTTATTGTAACTTCCGAGCTCAAGGCCTGGGCTTCGTCTACGCCTTCGGCTGGTATAGCCTTCATTGAGACAAAGATGTAGCCCTGGCGGGTGAACTTCAAAGCATTTCCAAGAACATTGGTAATGATCACATACCAAGCCCCAGGCCGAGTTGAGAACCTCCAGTTGTGATAGCCGTCGATGTCCAATACTATCTTGACTGGGCCTTTTATGTCGAGAGGATCGCGACTCAATGTCGAATAGTCGATTGAATGGCGAAGGGACCACTGCGAGCCATCGACAAATGAATGACCAGCAAACACAGTCTCTATTACATCCTCAACGACACTATCAAGCTCAACACAAGAGTCAGTGTCGACTTTGCCTGCGTGAGAGGAGCGTCGCGCGGCGGCTACTGAGCTCTCTGATGCAGGGTTTATCTCATCACGGGGACTTCTGACCGAGCTCGGTAGAATATCGTTGATACTTGCATACTCAAGAAGCTGATTGATCGAGCCGAGGAGGGTGAAAGCACATGAAGAGATTGTGTGAATGAATCCTCGCTGTAGCGTATCCAAGATCGTATTTCCGAGAAGTTCAGAGGTTCCAAAAATGCCGTGAAGAGGAGATCGAAGTTCATGACTGAGCCCTGCGAGCAAGTCGGATTTAGCGCGATCCGTAAAACGAGCTCCAAGCCGGTGGACCTCTGCCATGACACTGTTCCCAAAGGTTAAGAGGAATGAAAGTTCTTCATCATGCGTGAAAACGCGATACGCTGCTCGTGTCCATGTCAGACTGCCTGCATACCATCGACTCTTGTGCGAATCCCACAGGGGTGCGAAAATTATGCTTCGAGATCCCCGGGAGACCTGGAGTAGAGTCGAGGCATCCTGGCGCATCCACGACTTTCGAGCTCTCTGGGAACTCTTGAGTTTGGTGCCTCGGAGAAACCTTTTGGGACTCTCTTCACTGGAATCATCGGAGAACATTGATCCGTCCGCAGCATAATTGAAGACCTTCCCGCGGGGGTATCGATGCAGAAGAGCAGCGAGAAATGACTCATTTAACACGATTTGGTTGTCGTCTGTTGATTGACCATTGATGCTAGAGGCATCCGAAGTCGCAAATCCAAAGATTTCACATGGGATCAATGCGATCTTGCCAGAGCGATCAGGTATCTCCGGGCTCAACGGGTCCCATCGTTGAGATTCACGGAATCCGGATGAGCAGCTTTCAAGACTTCCGCTGGTATCACTTTCAGACCTGTTATCATTTAGCGGTGCATCTTTAGATCCAAAACTGGCACCAAAGAAAACCACCGACTCAACCTCAATACTCTCACGAATCAGATTAGATGCACGGGAGAAGGTGTCCTTGATCTTGGCTGTATATTCTTCTTTGGGTGATCGTTTAGGCAACGGGGATCGTTTTGGGCCATGTGAGGTAGGAATTTCAGGCTCCCTTCCGGTGTTTGGGTGTGTTTCCCTGTCCCTGACGGTAGTATCCGCACTCCGAGGTATAGCTTCCTGAGAGGATGCACGTTTGCCCTCGCGCTCAGGGATGTAGATGCTATATGGACGAGAAGGTAGACGATTATTTGCAGGGGTGTTCAGCGTGACCGAGGTTGCCTGGTGGGCAACCTGAATATGCTGCTGAGTTGGATCAACGTGGCCTTCTACAAGGGTGTTGTTCTCGAGTAAGTAATCATAGTCATCCTTTTCGATAAGCCATGAGTTGCGTAGACTTCCTTTCCCTTCCAGAAAGCTTCCGAGACCCACAAGCATACGTTCACTCCTCAATTGTTGTTCTTTGGACCGAGTAGCGGATAGGTAGTCCATCACAGCCATCGAGATACTGACGAGGAAATTCAACATCTCGCCATCTAGATGATCGTGCGGTTGATCATCTAGAATGGTATAGGCGCCAATGATAATGCCTTTCGGACTTATAATTGGACTAGATGCTAGAAAGCGAACGTTTGGAAATTCCATTACTTCCGGATGGCTCTTCAAACTGTCATCCATGGTGAGGTCTGGAACGACGAATATCCGGTCCCTAGCATTTGCTACCATCTGAACAGAGTCCATGGCCGCTTTGCACAAGCTTCGTTCATATGACAGAGTACAACTCCCCACCCAGAGGTGGTCGCGGGAGTTGTGGTCGGCGTCATCCTGCAAACTCAGGGTTTGGGTTGCTTCCGCGAGGACGTGTTGCTTGTCCGGGCCGAACAGCGAGATCAGTGCCCGCTGCGCATTCAGCCGCAAGGCTCCCAGTTGTGCAAATGCCGTCAAGGCTGGGTCCATGCAAGAACGTGCGACATGTTCTGTGTAGGGGGTCATCGGTCCGACATGTTGCAGAGCCCGGGTTTTCGGGTGGTACGGTGGTAGGTACCAGTGAACATATGACCATTAGTCTATTTGAGCTTGTTCTGGCGCGGTTCCCATTGGAAGTGTCAGGTCTCATCAAACGCATGTGTCATTTACTTATAAAACTCTCGTTCTTTGGATTGAGCGAGGTTCGCGGAGCACTCCTGTGGAGAAGACGGCTGTGACATCGTGTGGCAAATATAACCCTGGCAATATTGAAAAGGGAGAGAGCAAGACTTTTATAGAGCGACAGTGCAAAATCCTACACTTTGTGCACCCCGGACCCATGACATAAGGTCGTCCAAGGTTCCCAAGACGGAAGGCTTCAGAGGTGTTGAAACCTTGCGGGGCAGGTGCGACTGCTTCGTATCCAAACCAATCAGAGATGTGTGAGGGTGTCCCCAGGGCGTTTTGAGTTCATTTCAGTTCCAATTTTGCGTGCTGCTGGGATCCGTCACCCGGAAATATTTTCACCTCCACGAGGCCAGGGCCATCAAAGTCAATGACGGTTCAGCTTAAATTCGCAGGGTTGAAGTTATTCTGCTCGTCTGATACAAGCGAGGCAACTCTATGTTGACAGCCCTGGAGCTTCCCCAGGTCCACGGGTATCCAGATGCGGGCACCTCGAGTGGGACCCGTAGACCCCCCAAAGTCGACCCCAGTCCCCGGACCCCGGCCCGGTAGACTCCCCCACCAGCCCACTAATGGGTTGGGTTTTAGGGCCGCTCCTCAGGGCCCACGAATGGCCGAGTAATGGGCCCTGGGCTCCTACCTATGTAGGTATTCGCAGCCCATAAGGCCTTTCTTTTGTGGCGACTCATGGGACCACAGGGAGCACAAAATCACCATTGCTTCCAAGGTTGGCATCGTCATCAATAATCCAGATTTTGGCGGTACATTCGGAGTACTGAAGATACTCCAGGGCCATATTGTACTCCGTACCTCTGTACCCGTAGCAGAGCTCATAGCCCAGAGCCCAGAACCCACCTGGCTGCAAAGTCTAGGCCCCGGTCACCCTGGCAGTTGCCCCGGGGGGCCCGGGTCAACTGGTCCCGGGGCCGATCTGGATGGTCACATGATCACCTTCTGATTGGCCAATCCTCGTCCGCGAAACGACTCAGGCCCCGGGGGTCGAGAATGACGAGCTGCTTTATTTTCACGTTGAATAAGGTCTCACAATGCAAACGACTCATGCTCCTCGCGCAGAATTATCAACACAAGCCTGTGATATATGCCGCAAACGCAAGGTGAAATGCAAGGCCCAATCGTCCGGGTATTCATTGTCGTGCCTCCGATGTGAGCGCTTAAACTTAGCATGCACTTTTGCGTTACCTTCAAGAACCAGGGGACCTAAAAAGAGGTATGTTGCCGGGTTGGAAAAAACCCCATGAGTATTTTCTGATTCCGATGAAGGTTCCTCTCAGACACCCAGACGCAATGTCCCGCCCCGACAGTTCCGCACAGAACCCAAGACCTGTGTGACCGGGACTTATTCAAGAACATCATGCAAGATTACCTTGACTACATATATCCCATGGTTCCCCTGGTACATCGTCCTTCGTTTCAAAAGGCTCTTCAGGAAGACAGAGACCGCGAAGATGATGGATTCCTTGCACTGACTGTAGCCATCGCCGCGCTGGTCGTGGCTACCATGGCGAGCAGATTCCAAGCCTACCAATCAGATCCGGGAGCAATAAGATTCGAATCACGCAAGGATTTTGTCCATGCTTGTTATCAGAAGATAATAGGATTGAGAACATCCTCATACTTCGACCAACTCAGTTTTCAGAAGTTTGCCGTTTCGTATCTCTTTCTCGCATCCTTCATGCAAATTGGAGACCAGAATTGGTCACGTATGCTTACCGTTGAAGCGATGCAGCTCGCACGTCTGCTCAAAATGCACCGTATCTCTGAATACACTGGGCTGAATTGCATTGAGAAACAACTACGCAAGAAGGGGTTCTGGGTTATGTTCTACGGCTTTGTGTGAGTGTTCCCTAGGATATCAAATATGCTTGCCATCCACTTACCAAGGATCAAAAACCCCAGTCATGGACACTTACAAAATTTACACGGCGAGCGACTCACCTATCTGGACCCAGCGGCACTTCAGGCAATAAACCCAGAAGACCTCATGCCACTTGAAGTGGACGACGAGCTGATATTTGAGAACGAGGTGCTCGCACCAGAAACCACTGAGCCATGTCTAGTGACGGGCTTTATCGTTCACTCCCGCATATTTTGGGCTGCGATGAGAGACCCTGGACCAAGCCCAATAGGAGGCCATTGTCCTTGTGCGAGGGCCAATGATACTTGCCTTCAAATCAAACACTTCCAAGAACGTTTGAATTGTCTACAGTATCTTGGACTTAATATGCCCTCCTTTCTCCAGATGTGGGAGCCAACCCAGGCAATTGTCAACGACCACGACGCCGACGAAAGAAAGAAAACGGTTCAGCTGCAGCTTGCATCGATACGAGCAAATCTACATGTTACACATATTTGGCTTCAAAGTCTCATACTTGATCAATTAGAAGCCGCACAGTCACACCCCCAGCGTCGCTCGTCTACACATCAGGTGGTGGATTTGGATCAAAAATCACTTTGGGTCGAGAGGGAGAAACTCTCCCATCACTTGTTTTTCGTACTGTTTAACTTTCCTCGGATGAGCTTGGAGGCGAATGGTTTGCATTTAGCAAACAAGGTTCGCGATGTTGTGGCAAGTCTTCTGGGCTGTCCATTTCCTCCGGAGGATCCTATATCGAAAAAGGCTGCCGAGTATATCCAACTCTCTACGGATGTGTTGTCCCGACTGGACAGCAGTGAAGGTATGAACACACTGCATCTACAAACCTGGGTAGATACAGATCGCATTCAGGGATGATCTTATGCCGTGGAATTTACGATTCGATATTCACCGGCTGATTTTGTTGACTCAAAGAAAGTAAATCAATTCTATACCTGGGTATATGCAAGTACGTAACTTTTTATACACCGATTTCAAGGTTTTATCAAACCCCAGACCAGAACACTGTCTCCGGAAGGTCAAAGGAATGTTCCAAGAAGTCTCCACGGCTGCTAGTTCCGACCATGATCTTATAGACACCACTGTGGCTGCACCAGCTGCCACTCTTCTCGTCCCAGTAGCTTGTGGCACGAATCAGATCCAAGGGAATGGTGACAGTCTTTTCCGAGGTTGCCTCGATGAAACACTTGTGGAACTCTTTAAGTTCCTTCACAGGCCGTTTGATTGGAGGCGAGATAGGAGCCACATACACTTGAAGCACCTCGGCACCTGCTTTTGATCCTGTGTTCCGCACCTGGCACTTGATTTGTGACTGTCCTTCTCCCTTCATTGCAACTTCGAGATCTGAGACCTCGAAGGTAGTATATGAAAGTCCGTGACCGAAGGGGAATAGTGTTTCCATCTCAAGTCCATCGTAATATCGGTATCCGACATAGACGTCCTCTCCATACAAAACCCGACCACCCTCGGATCGGTAGTTGAAGAATGTGGGATTGTCTTTCAGACGCCGAGGGAACGTGAGAGGAAGCTTGCCAGACTGTAGGAAGAGCAAATGTTAGGTGAAACCGTTATGAATACGTTGGTGTGAAGGATAAGTACTTACCGGGTTGACGTCTCCAAACACGACATCAGCAATAGCGTTTCCGGTCTCGTTTCCTCCGTACCACGCATGAAGAATGGCCTTGGCCTTGGAAACCCACGGCATCTCCACAGGTGTACCACACTGTACCACAATAGCGGTGTTGGGGTTTGCGTCCAGGACCTTCGAGATCAAATCGTTGGAATGGGGCGGCAGGTCCATATGTGAGCGATCTTCACCTTCCGACTCCCATTCGGCGCTCAGTCCTGCAATGAGAACCACCTGGTCAACCTCAGAGGCCACCCTGACAGCTTCTGCAATTCCATCCTGCGGTGAAAGGCGCTTGCATGCCCCGAATCGGAATCCACCATGTCCGAAATCGACTACCCCGGGAACCTTGAAAGTGGCAGTCTTGCCGCATCCCCATTGCACAAGGATTTTATACTTTTTGCCAGCCTGAAGTTCCAATGATGCTGTTTCTTCCACGGTTCCACTACCGAAAAAGCTTGTCCCTGGCGTTTGCACGTCGGCATTGTTGATGAGGAGATTCCCATCCACGTACATCTTTGCTGTGCCTTGGACAGTAAGGCCAAAATCGTACATTCCAGATTCTTCGGGGGTGAAGTACCCCTCTGCATCTGCGTACCATACAGGTTCCAAATCCGGGTGTTTGTAGTCTATGAAGATGATCATAGAATCAGTTTCGTGCCGCTGCTCGATAGGCTTTCTGTCCGCCACATTGGGTGAATCGTTGTAGATATCCAAAGCAAACCCAGCAAGGCCATCATGGGTGCATAACTTCTTGCCAAGAAGTGGGAGCATTTGATGACCGTAAACACCCTGTGCAAACTTGACTTCACCCTGTGCTGATGCCGAGATGCCATCGAAGGGGGTCACGGTGTAGTATGGATTCAATGCCGCACTTCCGCCTCCACAGTAGGTAGCAATTTTGGCATTGGGTCCGATGATAGCGATCTTCTTGGTCTTGTCTAGTGGAAGAATATTTTCATCGTTCTTCAAGAGCACAATCGCCTCTGACGCAATCTTTCTGAGCAGAGATTGGTCTTCGGGTCGGTTGAGTTGAGTTTCCGGAGCCCGCTCAGGGACCCCGGAGTTGCTTGCTTTTTTCACGAGTTCGAGAACTGCACGAACGCGATCGTTGAATGCTGCAAGAGGAACCTTGTTGGCAGCAAGTGCATGCGTCAATGCAGCCCCGCGCCATCTTGGGGGACCAGGCATCTCCAAGTCCAACCCTGCAAGCACAGCCTCGGAGGTGCTGTAAGTTCCGAACCTAAGCAAATCTTGTATTAGTCTGAAAAAACAAATATTCACAGCGAAGGCATTACCAGTCACTCATCACCAGCCCATCCCAGCCCCATTCACCACGCAGAATATCTTGCAACAAAGTCTTGTTCTCAGGTGCATGTACACCGTTCACTTTGTTGTATGCTGTCATTATGGCATCGGGGCTCCCGAGAGCAATGGCGATCTGGAAAGGGAGGAGATAGATCTCCCTCATTGCCCGATCAGTGACAATCGAGTTCACAGCCATGCGCTCATGCTCTTGGTCATTGCAGACAAAGTGCTTGAGGGTGGCACTGATGTTTCTTTCCTTCAATCCTTTGCAGTAGTGACCCGCAAGGATACCAGAGAGAACCGGGTCTTCCGAGTATGACTCGAAGCCTCTTCCCCCGAGAGGGCCACGTGCAATGTTGATTGTTGGTCCAAGAATGACATGTGCCCCTTTGGCCTTTGCTTCGGCGGCTAGGATATGTCCAACCTCAACCGCCAGGTCTCGGTCAAAAGTCGCTCCAATCGCCGTCCCACAAGGTAAGCATGCTGCGGGGACGCTGCTGAAGAATTGGGTTCCTCGCACTCCGTTGGGACCGTCGGAGACTCGAATGGAAGGGATCCCTAATCTGGGTATGGGGACAGTGTGCCAGAAATCCTCGCCTGGAAGACGTCAGAGACATTCTTTGCATGATAGAAAGCACTTACCTGTCAAAAGCGAGACTTTCTCTTCCTGTGTGAGTTGTTTGAGCAGTGTATTGATATCAGCATTTGCGATTTGTGCAAACGATGAGTCCACACTGGGTGCAACATTCACAGCAGGCATTTTGAATAGATTCGACTGAGAGAAAAGTGTGACCTTTTCCGCGACGAGGAAGAAGCCTGCTATAAATCCCCATCGTTTCCATACCCATTTTTTTCGACAATTCGCGTATGACCGCGAGCTCTCGGGATGCAAGCGGGCCGATGCGAGGCACATGACGATTGGCGTCTAATTCTCCTTTTCTCCTTTTCTCCGTTTCTCCGCGTCCGTCCCGGCAACTGAGGCGCTTGGATGCCGACCCCAGTCCCCAGTCCTCCGCAAATTCATCCCGCATTCGACGTACCGGACAAATCCCGAACGACCATGTGAGCGGGGGGAGGTGAAACACCGACTTGGGCCGAAGACAACCCCAATTGATTGGCTCATCTGTCCATCCTTCGTCAGTTGCCTTCCACGCCAGCACCCTTTCAGGATTCCCGGGACAGAGGAATCGGTCTAAAACCCATGCTTTTCGAATGAGCCCATCGGGAAGCAGTCGGACTCGACGCTGCCATCTCCGATCAATAAAAGCCTCACCCAATCCCTGCATTTCTCTCTGCTCTCAGGTCTATTCTCTCACTGATCGGATACTCTGTGGGTCGATTCCACTGCAGGTTTCCCAAGAAATCGTTTCCCTTGTCTCCATTTCTTCATGAAACGCTTGCTTGGTGCCTAGAAACGTATCTCCAGGTCTCCTTTGCAAGGCATCCTCGATACCTGCACCATGGGCACCCACACCCCAAATGCCTCCCCTGAAGGTGCTCCGGCTGATCACCTGGACTCTGTCATCCCATCGGACGACACTCCATGGTGGAAGAAGAAGCACCTTCTGCGTCTCAATCTCATCATCCTGTCCCTGGTGATGTACTCATCTGCCAACGGGTTTGATGGCTCATTGATGAATGGACTTGAGGCATTGGATCAATGGAAAGACTTTATGGAGCATCCTACCGGCGCTTGGCTCGGCTGGATCAACGCAATCTATTGGCTTGGAACTGGTGTTGGATACCCAAGTGCTTCCTGGATCGCCAATCGATACGGACGCAAGCCAGGAGTATACGTGGGATACATCTTCTTGATTCTCGGCAGCGTCCTGCAAGCAGCCGCGCCCAATGACAAAGCCTTCCTTATGGCTCGCTTCTTCTTGGGAATTGCCTCTGCTCTATTTGGAAACGCCGTTCCTCTCCTGATCAATGAGATTGCCTACCCGACTCACCGCGGCATCCTCAATTCCCTATTCATGTCCGGTTGGTATGTTGGTGGAACAGTCGCCGCCTGGGTGGTCTTTGCTTCGCGCACATACTCATCAGAGTGGTCTTGGCGACTCCCCTCGCTACTGCAGGCACTCGTGCCTCTGGTTGCTTTGCCGGGATTCCTCCTCGCCCCGGAGAGTCCGCGATGGTTGGTCTCGGTAGACCGAGAGGAGGAAGCGCGTGCAATCCTCGCAAAGCATCATGCTGCAGGTGACGCTTCCTCGCCTCTGGTGGCTTACGAATACCAGCAGATTGTCACTACCATTCGTGCAGAACAGGCGGCGAGCAGTGACGGTTCCTATGCGGAGATGTTCAAGACTCCTGGCAACCGTCGTCGCCTGATGATCTCCATTACCTTGGGAATGTTCTCCCAATGGGTTGGAAATGGTGTGATCTCATACTACCTATCTCTCATCTTGACCTCAATCGGGGTCACCAAAGTCCGAGACCAGACTCTCATTTCTGCTTGCTTGCAGATGTGGGATCTAATGTTTGCTGCCCTTGGCGCGGTTCTGATTGATAAACTTGGACGCCGCCCCCTATTCCTAGCTTCGGCTGCCATCATGTTGGTGAGCTATGTTTTGGTCACAGCCCTCTCGGGAAGTTTCGCAACAACGGGTGACACTGCCACAGGCGGGGCTGTCATCCCCTTCCTTTTCATTTTCTTCGCAGGATATTGCGTTGCTCTGTGAGTCCTGTCATTTTACCTGATCCCATGTATACACCTTCTAACCAACCTATGAACTACCAGGACGCCCTTCCTTACCTCCTACCCTTGCGAAATCTGGCCATACCGCCTGCGATCCCGAGGCCTGACCGTCACTTGGCTCGCCGCTATTGTTGGCATGTTCTTCAACACATTCGTCAACCCGATTGCACTAAATGCGATTGTTTGGAAATATTATATTGTGTTCATTGTTGTGTTGGTGATGTTTGGCGTTACTGCATACTTCTTCTACCCTGAAACCAAGGGCTACTCGCTCGAGGAAATCTCCCTGATCTTCGACGGCCCAGATTCATTGGTGGGAGGAAGTGCAGGCCTCAAGATACCCATGGAAGCTGATGAAGAGGCAAAGCCTAAACTTTCGGCCATTCACAATGAGGTAGCTTGAGCAGCCCCCAAGTAGCGGGCGGATAGTTGGTCTAGATATTTGGATCAACATTCATGTGCGTTAGAGGTAGTCGGAGTCCGGCATTCTCAGATAAATAGGTTCACTTCGAACACAAAAAACCTACTCATGTCACAACCTTGGAATTTAGGAACGAACATTTCATAAACTTACACAGGGACTTCTAGAGCTGTCAGCGTATCTCCATCTGGGCATAACGTCTTCTTCGTATGTAATATTTGTGTCCCGTCAATGGAACATCTTTTAATCTAAGCGCGATGTTCAGTTTCATTCCCAGGCAAGAATATGATTTTCTATGTAAATCTATGCGCTTTATAAAATCTACCAAATCTCAAGACTCAAAGCTTGATCCACCGACCCATCCAAGTCTCAACAACAGACTTCGCTTCATCAACCAAACCCAAGTCCAGGAGTAGCTGTGTAGTACCCCGAACCGCAGAGTCCAAAGCAGAGAAGATCCAAGCATGGGTATAACTAGTATGTTCGCCAATAAAGATAGTGTTCAACTCAGTCTGATAGTAAGCAGGCAAATAAAGCTCCTGCTGACCGACGAGAGGATCAGCCCAAGCACCAGCTTGGTGTTGGTCGAACTCCCAGCACTGGCGATCGTAGATACCAGTAAACTGCTCTGCTGCAATCTCGCCATGGACTTCAACCATAGTCCGTTGAATGAGAGCAACGTGCTCCTCGGGACTGAGCGCAGCAGTGGATCGTGCCGGTGTGCCAGAAATATAAGAGGCCAGAATGACACCAGGTCCAGTACCATTCAAGTTGTAGGATGGGTAGCAAACGTTTCCGACACCTGAAACATCTACTGAGCCACAGCCGCCCAAAATGGGATTATCCAAGTGCTCCCAGAAGCGAGTTTTGTATAGCAGAGCCATCTTACAGGCAGGGTCGTAGTTGAGGCTTGAGATGGCCCGGCTGAGGAGGGAGGAGTAGCGCGGGAGATCCCAAAGTCGGACCTTGCTGAAAGGTGCGGCCACGACGGCATAGTTGTATTCTTTGCTTTCTGGGATCATTTGAAGGGGATCATCTCGCCAGGTAACGGCAATCTTCCCAGAAGTCTCATTGTGAATCAGGCCTTGGACAGTGCGGTTCAAAGTCAGCTTGTCCTTGACGTGAGGGTAGAAGGCGCGTGGGAGTGACTCCAAGCCCTTGTCGATGGTGCGCCATTTGGTGGCGGCGAAGTAGACGTCGTCGTAAAAGTCGCCCCAGAGTGGGGAGTCGGTGGTGCCGGCAACGTAGTCGGTGAGATTTGCATCGTAGCCCATCGCGTAGCGCAGATATCCGGCCTCGGACCAGTGGAACATACCATCTTCAACAGCCTGCTTGTGAGCCTGGTACATGTTTGTCGCAATCTTTCGAAGGGTTTCTCTGTTTTCGAGGTCGGTGTATTTCTCGTAGTCAGCCTGTGCCTCTGCAGCAGCAGTGCTGTTTTCAGAAGCGGCAGTGTATACAAGAGATGAGTTGGCGGCAACTTGAGCAGCGCTTGGAATTTGTCCATTGGGTAGACGGTTGCCTCCGGAGGCAGCAGGAACGTTAGGAGACTTCTGAATCCAGGGAATGAAGTTCACTTCGAGCTCTGGCTTATCCTTGTTCATTTTGTTGAGAACATCAGCCAGTTGGAAGACCATCCGGTGATCCATGATCTCAAGAGTCTCGTTGGTATCGGCGTATGTGATGCTGACAGGGAATCGCATGGGACCCATTTCCTGGTATTGGTATTGATCAGGACTTGTGTCGTTCAGGTACTTTGTGCGGATGCGGCCTCCAACACGTTGGGATGATTCGTAGATATGCCAGTTATGGATGCCAACAGACTCGAGCAGCAGACTAGTCATCAAGCCAGACATTCCACCACCCAGAATGGCAACCGAGTGGTTCTTGGCCTTGGAGACGAATGCTTTGTCGTTCTTCTTTGATTTCATGTATGCAACTCCATCAAACCAAGGGCCCATGGCATCTGCAACGTCTGCGATATTCTCTCGTTTCTTCAATGGGGACGAGACCATGATGGGCGAGGAGCGGCCCATGAGCGTGGATCCAGAGAAGGCATGTAGACAGTGTGAATGCGGCGCATCAGACGGCGTGGACCAAACGAATCGTTCGGGATGCGCGTCTCGTTTCACAAATGTACTTCCAATCTCATGGTGACCGTGCATTGGATTTTCAATTCCACACTCTCCGTAAACGAGCTGCAATTGACCTTCAAATTGGGTGTCCAAGAATTCGACATGAATGTTGTGCAAAGAATCGGCAGTCACATCTCCAGGGGTATGAATTCGTATCACCTCAATGTCTCGTTGTACCACTCCTGCGATGCTTAGACCAGTGAGTCCTAGCCCCAGCAGGGTATGCTGTAGGTAACTCTTCATAGTTTGAGGTGATGATGAGACCGAGTTGAAGTATGGGATGAGTAGTCCTCCTCAAGGCCCCGTGTCTTTATATCCTTCAAACTCCTGTAGAAGTCCCGATCTATCCGGATGCCCTTTGGATTGTGGCCTCATGTCGTTATCTTCGATCGGGTACTCGGTTCAAGCATGGTGGGCTCCAGTCGACGCAATGCAATACTTCGATTCTCATCCCAGCATCATTGAGAAAGATTCGAGATCTCCATGCCATTTTACGTAAAGTGTCCAGCACCAAGACGCGCAATGGTTAAATCGGATTGGCTGAGATTGCGTCTAGCGTGTCAAGGTGGGCAATCAGAATCGTTTGATCAAGCTATCAAGCCTTGGAATTTCCTGCCTGCTCCTCAACAAAGAGAGTGGACTGCTATCAGCGGGACGAAGCGAACGTTATCTGAAGTTGGGTTATCCGGCGTCCAATGTTGATACTAGAATGCCGACGCTTCTGGTATTTGGCGGAGGTTGCTTGCCTATTGGGGACATATTATGCCGGTATGCAGGC
This sequence comes from Penicillium olsonii, assembly GCA_911174995.1. NCBI lineage: Eukaryota > Fungi > Ascomycota > Eurotiomycetes > Eurotiales > Aspergillaceae > Penicillium > Penicillium olsonii. The sequence goes on from CAJVNO010000033.1 coordinate 2,022,896, forward strand.
ACCGATTGCAAACAGCCAGTCTTTCTTGTGCTGCTTATCGGGATAACCCAACCTTGGAAGTCCCAGCAAATGCGGAGACAGGTCGGTAATCGTGGGTCGTGGCTTGGCTGTGCTTGGCGCGCCTTTCCGGGGAAACATGACATCTCGGAGTGATCGGAGTGATCGGAGTGATAGCAACCTGGGGATTCACTGAGATGTTCGTAATGTAAATGCGATAATTCGGCTGCGTCATGATCTCCGAGAGATACGCAAGGAAGAAAATGCCTGCTATTCTGTTGGACAGTATTTCGGAGGTTGATTTTTGATACAAGACCAACACGGAATGGTTCCGTTAACCTTGGAACCTCCCAAGATTCCATGGTTATCGCCGCTTAGTCTACACGTGGAAGTCCACGTTGAATATCCCCGGAGCCATCCATGGATGGATAAATCTACACATTCAGCCTCGAAAATACAATGTGAGAATCTCAGAACACTGTTGCCGGATATCAAGATTGTATTTACAATCATTCCGTTCCAAGGTCGTTTGTTGAAATAGTGCTTCAGCAATGTGGAACGATGCGATACATGGATTGCTCCAGTTGCCAGCGTAAAAGTTCAAGTCATTATGCGTTAAGGCTATCGTAGTCAAGAATTGAGGCAGTGCTTCATGCATGAAAAACAAGTGATGGACCCCGAAATCAAGCTCGAATACCCCACTGCTCCCTGATGCGTTGCAGCCAATCTGCCACAGAGATAATCTCCTCTCCGACCGCCACATTTCCTTCGCCAATCTCCTTGCCGCGGGCCGGATCATACGATGGAACATGGAGCATCTTGTGATCTTTGCCGCAAATATGAGGTTCAAGATCTCCATTCTGGAGCTTATTCAAGCACCCAAGATCCAACTCGAGATAGTCGCACTCCCGGCAAACATAAATGTCGTCCGCGTATTGCCATTCAGTGTCACACTCGCCGTCACAAATATCTGTCAAAGGTCCCTTGGGCTTCGGGACTGATGGTGAATCCAACGAATCGGAGTTGGTGTCTACGTCATCATGAGGAACAATCAAAGACCATGCAGCGAGAGCGTCTGCATCATGCCCAGCAGACATGAAGTATCGTGCCAAGCCTCGATATCCTCGCCAATCATTGAGAGGGTCATCGTCGGATAAAATATCAATGTTGCGTTTGACGTGAGTGCGGACCGCATCCTTGGCCTTTTGGTCGTTACCCTGCAAGGCGTGGTACGACGCAAGTAGTTCTGACGGGTAAGTGCCAGATTGGCCGATGCCATCACCATCAGCAGCAGTGATTGCAGCAAGCTGTTCGAGTTGTTCCAAGTAGGCTGAACCATTGGCTGGATCCCGGATTGCTTCCTTGAAGCAGACCTTTGCAAGCTTTGGACGAACATAGGATTTCGCGACCGTGAGATACGACTCATCCGATATTTCTTGTATCTGCAGAATGCGCACCCACTGGTCGATGGCGAATTCCCGGCGTTCAATGTCGTCTGCGCCGTTCTCGTAGCAAAGTAATGCGAGGTTGTGCATCAGAAGGGCGAGACAAGCACTAGCGAAGTTCTCTTCGTCGGTATCACCCTTTTCTCTTCCTTCGGCCAGACGCTCCCGAGCGGCAGTGATTGCCATCTCATAGCTTTGATAGATTGTATCGAAGCCCTTGCCATCGGAAACGAGTGCAAACAGTGCACTGTGGTATTCTTCATTGGCGTAGTGCACGTGGAATGCAGTGGTTCGGCGATCGAGGCCGGTGCGTTCATCCGTGGTGCTCTTAAGCGATTCCAAAAATGCGAGCAGCCCTTCATAGTGCTTGTCCTTATGGAACAAAAGCATCATATCCAAAGCTGCGTCATAGTCGTCGGGATTTTCGCGAATGACCTTTTCATAGATAGCGAACGCTGTGGCGCTATCGCCAGCCTCTTCGTTCCACTTGGCCAAGTCGCGATCCAGCTCTGGTAGTGTTTCATAATCTTCTGTCACATCACCACTTCGGATCGTGTTGATGGCATCCTGCACTGTCTCGATGGCGAGGGCGTATTCTTTCTGGTAGGCATAACAGGTGGCAAGACCCCACTGTGAGAACCAGTTGTACTTTTCAAGCGAAGAGGCAAGCTTGAACCGTTCAGTGGCTTCATCGTGCTTGGCGTACTCTCTCAGAGTACGTGCTAAATTACGGTTCTCTTCATAACCAAAGCTTTCGAGCCCAAGTTTCTTGCGGGCCCACTCTGCTGCCTCTAGAATCTGGGAGGCGTCGAGTTCTTCGGCCTTGGGGTCTTCTGTTGATCGTTTGATCTCGGGATTCTTGCGGTTTTCAATCTGTAAGATGGGTCAGACGTAGTTCCTTGAAATGTATTGATAGCTGTTTGATCCATACCTTGGTGATATATCCATGAACTGCTGCGAACGATTCTGCGACATCGTACGCACCCAATTGAAGCCATGCTTCAGCCACAGATCGAGCAATATGCTCCAGGATGTCCGCATCGGGCTCTGACTTTGAACTCAGACTCTTCACCCATTTACTTTCTTCATCGGAAAGATTCTTAGTCACGGCAGAGTCTTGCAGCCATTTCAACGAAACTTCGGCATACCCATCACTATAAATCCAATCGAATCGCGGCCAAGGGTTATTTGGCGTCCACCATTCTCTGATAATCTTCGCGTCCGTGAAGAGGCTGACCAACTGCGGTCCCAGTGCAGTTTTGTGCTGGGGCTGTGTGAGAGATGGATCTGCTTGTTTGAGATGCTCTGGGAAATAAACAGATGCATAGCGAACAAGAGCGGCGAGATGTGGCGAGTCTTGGGAGCGGATTGCTTCCAAGCACGTTGCCAAGATTCTCAAATGGGCAGTCTCAATGTCAACTCCGACACGAGCAGTCTTGCCCTTGAGCTTTCGCTGGAAGAATTCATCAAAGCCGAATTTTCCAAACAGTCTGGGGTCGCAAACGGATTCGAGGAAGCGGCGGACGATTCTAACCTCAGCCTCGCTGACATCCCCACTCAGGGTCAGCTCCTGGGAGTCTTCGATAGACTCTGATTCACTTCTGGTCCGCAAGAATCCCTCGATGGAGTCGGAGACGAGTGTCACACGAGAGGTGATCGGGATCACTTTCGTGGTTGGGTGCGGCTCACCCTTTATCGTGAACAGCGACGAATATTGATCCGTGATCTTATCTGCCAGGGGGCGGAGGGATGATTCTCCCGTTCGCAGGGTGAGTACTGATTCGAGCTCCTCGAGTGTTAGGTCTCGAATGGAGAACACCACCCAAGTCAACAGAATATTCAAGTCCGAAATATCATCGTCACTGAGCGTCTCGTTTAACTGCTCGATCTTACGCACGATTGTGTCGGATCTGTTACCCCCCGACCGAGACAGAATGTCCCTGATCTCGCCAGGTCGTTGTTTGCCGCTGATCTCGTGCAGAAGCAATCCAACATTGACAAAATCGCCCCGAGTTTGGGTGGTAAGATTTTCAAGAATCTCCCGACGCAGCGAAAGCACTTGGTCTGACTGACCACTGAAGATCTCCATTTTGTTCATTCGCTCGATGATGAACTTTTGTATGTCATCACTGTTCTTGGAAGCCACATCAATGACGGAGATTCCGTCTCCCACGTGTCCTTTGATCTTCGCGATGGTCTCGTCGCGGCCCGATAGAACGATGCGGAGCTTGAACTGAGGCCAAGCAGCAGATTTCATCTGCATCTCCTTCTGTATCTCAGCCAAAAGATGCACGAGCTCTTTGAGCTGCTTCTTGTCCGCCTGGTCTACCCCATCCATCAAAAGGAAGAAGGTTGAGTCACTCTTGTAAGACTTTGCAAACAGTGCATCCCACAAATCTCTGACTTGGTTGATTCCCTCTGTTTTAGCAGAGCCAAGATCTTTGCGATAAACAATATCTTTGTTGGCGATCTGCCAGGCCAGAACTTTGAGAGCCTGAGCCAATGAGGATGTCTTTTTCTCTTCTTGGAAAATGTAGTAGCCGATCGATGTGCAGGTCAGATCATCCCCAGGGTGGGAGTGAGCTTCCAGTAGTTTGCGTATGATGGTCGCAAACAGGAATGACTTTCCGTACCCTTCGCCCCCGGAAATACCGAGAACCGACAAAGGAGATTCTTCTGTAGATGCCCAACTCGTGAATGATGGGTCGCTTTCAAGCCACTCTCCGCTCCCCTGGACCTGATCATTCAACAGACGTTTGTAGACGAGCTGTGTAGTCTTGAAAGCCTCACTTGGGTTATCAAGGCTGGAGTCAATACTATCCAGAAGCTTTCTTGTGGCAGTGTCTGCGTCTCTCTTCTTTTCAAAACTGAGGAGCTTGTCTACCGTGGTGTTGATCTTTCGAGTACCATCTCTAGTTTCGATGACTCCCCTTTCAGTTGTCTTCTGGGATTCAAACCCGAGAGTGCCTCGCATTTGAGACTCGCGCTCCACCAGCGAAGCCAGGCGGGCCAACTGTCCGCTGACACCTTCATCGCTGTCAAAGGCAAACACTTTGAGTGCAGTAAAGACCTTGTGGCCCTTCAGCACCTTGATCGAGAGTGCACATATATCAACAAAGCAAACCAGTTCCTCGTTGATGATCTTACGAAGAGAAACGTCAACAGCGTTTGCAGGCAAACGCAGATAGATTTTGCATCGCTCCAGCACGTCGGAGATCCGTCTGAACAATTCGGTCAGACTGCTGAAGATGCGCTTGTATTTGGCGCCTGTGTTGATGAGGTATGAAATTGCATTGAAGCACAGGCTGCTGGGCGCAAAAACCTACATACGGGGTGTGAGGAAAGATAAACTACATGGAAGGGTGTTGGGATGTTTGCTCACCATGCTTGCGCCCTGGGCGGCAATTCCGCCTAGGAGCATCACGAACTTCAGGGTCTTGCCGATGACATCCTTTGCCGTTTTGTACTTGTTGTTTCGCTCATCGTCGTCTTCTTGCTTGCCCCTGATTTGATCCAGGACCTCGTCGACAGAGAATTTAGGCGATGCGGTCAGGTCGACTTTGGTCGTCTGCGCAAACGATGTACACACTCGGTCCCATGCATCCTGCAGATTATACTCGTCGGTTTCAACGGCATCCATTGTGTCATATAGATGTTCTTTTTTCCTTCTCGGGTCAATCGCAAGATTTTGCTTGCATTTGACCCCAGGTTCAAGGTCCAGTGCTGGGGAAGAAAAACAACAGAAGTCCCAGAGGCATCGCGCGGGATTTTATTTGAGGCCTAAAGATCCATTGTAGCGCAGAAGCGGCTGAGGTTTGTGAAGAGAGGGGCCGGCCTCTCCAAGCCAATGGCAACGTCAGGGCGCCACACATCTCCGGTCTCACTCAGCAAGTCGTACTGCCGCAGGCGGCCCGATGCTGCGAGTAACGAAGACTCCAGGGGCAACGTTTCCCACATCCACGCGGCGAGAGAGCCCTGCTTGTAGGGTAACCTCAAGCTTCTCGTCACTAAAGAGAGTTCATTAATGAGGCTATTCAAGAAGTTAGGCACAAATGTCTGTTTTTCATCCACACTTACAGCCCACATTTTTTTGACGCTATTCCTCAATCGGCACCCTGTAGGGGTTATACGAGGTAGGGAGCATCCACTGCCACCTATTGGAGCTTGACGGTTTGGCGCTAGCGGTAATTAGCCCGCTTGAGGGTAGATGGCGATCTGACAGCCCTGAAGTAGCGTGATCATGCAGCGATCAACCCATTTTTGATCATTCGCAGGGGGGTTTCAGGAGAGAGTCGAGGTCCAAGTGCTGTGTTGACGGCGATTCCGACCGAAACTCGCGGGGACCAATCAGAAGAGGTTTCCCGAGTGGTGTTGTTGCCTGTTTTATAAGGCATAAATGGCCTTGGATCAGGCGCCGGATTCCCAACGCGGCCACTTAATGGCGGATCCTGAGACTGTTTCAGCAAAATATCCATCGGTTTTGGTTTTCGAGGCCTCTCAGTTGATATTCTGATAGAGAAGAAATTTACCAAGCCATTCGTCCCTAATGGCTTTGAGCATCGTGACTGGGTGAAATTCACCTCTCCATGGCTTCGTGCAATGCGCACAATGCTGGCTCTTCAGTTGCATAGAACAGTAGTCCGGTCTTGGAAAGTTTGGCCACATCAGTAAATAACTATTCACGGATGATGAGAGGAGTTGAGCGCTGGAGAGCAAGCTACAAGCTACCTAGTACTGTACAGCGGGGACAGAGGTCTGATGTTCACAAAAATAATTCAAGGTGGGGAAGTAAGATGTAGTGCTACCCCGTGTGGCTTGTGTGACTGATTCTGAAGTGCTGATCGAGATCTGTGTGCATCACCCTGCAGATGTGAGATGTGATACCGAAGGTGAATCGGGCCCCCATCCCCGCTAATAGCCTGAATCACGCATCACCCCCTATAGCCACCTCTACTCCTCCGTCGGCTTCACAGTTTTATTGTCTTATAGCCTTCAAACAACCCAGAGCCATTTTGAACGCTGCGTTGGCCCTCCATCGCCATCGATTACTATGGCGGTCGAAACCAAGGAGCAAGTGGTGCCTGATCGCGAAGAATTACTAAAAAGGTTTATCGAGTCGTGTTCGCAAAAAGGCCTCTTAGCTCGACCAGATAGCTTAGAAGAAAGAGATTCCGCCGAGGGATTGTTAGACCAGCCGACCCTTTTGTATGGCGCCACAAGCCTTCCACATAATATCTCTGTTCCTGCGCTTACTCTGATGTTAGGCGCTTTTTAACCGCCCGCAAATTTGACCACGATGAGGCGATCAAACATTTCGAGGAAGTCAAACGATTTCGCGAGGAAAATCAAATCATCAGACTTTACGACTTGGTTCAAGTCGCCGATTTTGAGAATGCGCGTCGATTAGTGAGTGAGGTCTTGTTAGTCCTGAGCAACATCCAGCCTGACATATACTCAGTACTTTCATTGGACTGGTCGCAGAGACAAGAAGGGTCTACCTCTCTGCTTCTACGACCTTGACTATCTCACCAAAGATGTTATTGCCGGTTGGGAAAAGACACGCACAGTTGCGCAATGGAAATACTCGCAGTCCGATACGAAGCCCCCCAGTCCTAACATGCTCCAACTGGCCGCAGCCTATGTGGATAGCGTGAGTCGGTTTGTTATTCCCTTGTGCTCTATGATGCCAGATAGACCGGAGAAATCGACCCCCATCACCAGCTCATTATACCTGGTGGACGCGACAAACATGGGACTGAAGCAAGCATGGAGCGCGAAAAATTTGATACAGGATATCAGTTGGCTATTGAGCACGTGTTTTCCAGAAAGTATTGATAAGGTGCTTGTGCGTAAATTATTCGCGCTCTTAGGTCGTTCCCACCTACATCGTGTGCTGATATCAAATTGGATAGGTATGCAATTCTCCTTCGTACTTTCCGACGATTTGGAAATACTTGAAGCCCTACGTCGACCCATTTACAGCAGAGAAGATTGTCTTCCTGCTCCGATCAGAAGTCCTGCCTACGCTGCGGGAGTATATCGATGATGCCAATATCCCTGCACAGTTTGGCGGAGCCCATTCATTCACTCATGGTCAGCTGCCAGATCTCGAAGATGAGATTAAAAAGTGTTTGGGGCTGCAAGAAGGTACCACACAACTGCCCCCAGGACCTATCAAGTGGATTGAAGAAGCGGATGGAAGGAAGTCGGCCCTGGCCGTTGGTAGTGAGGCTGGCTCGGAGAGGAATCACCGGGTCGCAACAATGGACAGTCGGCAGTGAGGATGTAAACCGGCTTCACTGGGGCATTGACCGAGTGTCAGACAGAATTGAGTAGAAAAGATGGCCGAGGTTGTTGTCTAATCAGACACTGCCCTCCTGTTCAAAATGATCATTTGAGAATTCTTTGCAAGATCAGTTGTTAATTTCTTGCTATTTGCACTTTTTGCGTTGAGGGAGAACAAAGGTTACTGGCCTATTGGTGTATTTTAGGACCCTGGGCACAAGAATAGAAGCCAAAGAATCCTGGTTGGACGCTGCAAGAGGCTAGAGCGAGAAATGCGACACTGTAAATATTAAAAGTGGAGCCCTGTCAGGACATCGTCAGGGTCCAACTCTGGTCATCCCCAATGCGGGTGAAACGAGGTACGAATGCTGAGGTTGGACGAATGTAATTTTGGCCCAAGATAAAGTGGAAACCTTGGAAGTCTAAAGCCTGCGCCCGTGGAGATAATGCAAAAGACCCGTGATATGACCTCATACAGGCGTGGATGCTCGGTCTTGGCAATGGATCAGGACCACCACACTTTCAGTGGCATATCACAATGGGAATACGATGTTTGAACAGGTTTCCACCATCAAAAAAAAAAAAAAAAAAAACAGAACAAAAGTGGAAAAAGAATGAGAATGAGCAAGCGAGAAGGAAGAATAAGCATAAGAATAAGAAACAGGCGAGACACCACGAGTGGACCGGACACGGGCAAGTGGACCCACTTTTATTTGCATCTGCCAACTATCTTTCCCAATCCGGTTAAGAGACTCCCCAAGTCCATGGAAACTGGGAAACCGGAAACGTGCTGTTGAGTTTTGGCTTTTGTCACGTCCCTTCCCCCAGATTCAAGCTTCTTCACTGCACTCAACTTCATGTGATATCTCCAACGACAGGCATGGTCGCTTGTGAAACGTGAAGCTCAAACGCGATTCCTCAGAATCCACACTGTATCTTAGATACCACTGGGCACAATGTTACCAACACTCACCTCCCGAGCCGGTCGAGCCCTTGCTTTTTCGGCCTTGGTCACACTGTTTCTGGTCTGGTATACAGCCAGCGACAATTACTACAGCGGTACCGCTACCTCTTCGACCTTCCACGCGGGCAATGGGTACAACAAAAGCCACCCGATCGATGCGCTGATGAACACCGCGGAAACGGACCTCGACGAAATCCTGAGCACCGAATCCCACGACATTGCAACTGCTGCAGAGAGATATCGAGCTCGTCGCGGACGACACCCGCCACCCGGATTCGCAGAATGGTTTGAGTTCGCCAAAGACAAGAATGCATTGGTAATCGAAGAGTTCTTCGATCAGATTTATCATGATCTCACTCCATACTGGGCTTTGCAACCGAAGGAACTGCGGCGACAGGCGAGAAGCATTCCTACCCGGGTCGTCATTCGCAACAACACCGCAATTTTGAAAACCGACGAACCGAGAAATTGGATGGACTCGTGGCACGATCTCGTCTCGAAGCTGGAAGATTATCTCCCTGATCTCGACATGCCGATCAATGTCATGGACGAAACTAGATTAGTCGTTCCTTGGGAAACCGTCAACGAATACATCCAGAAAGAGCTAAGGGATCGCATCATGCCGAGTCAGAGCAATGTTATCTCGGAGTACATGTCGTTGAACGAATGGGACCAAGAGGATGTGGAGGCATACGATCCTGGGTTCACAATCCCCCCGGAAGGAGGATATTGGCAGATGGCTAAGGTGGGATGTCCACCGGGCAGCCCTGCGCGCAACAACACTCTTCCAATGATCGACTTTGGTACTCCTCCATGGGAATTTGACAACTTCGAGCGGATCTCTTACCACGGATATGTGGGCAACTTCACGCTAGCAAAGGATCCCTGCGTCCGCCCAGAGATGCAGGTATTGCACGGAACCTTCCTCGAGCCTGTCTCCGTCTCAACCTCTCATAAGTTACTCCCGCTGTTTGGCGGTTCCAAACTTCCCATGAACAACGAGATCCTTCTTCCCCCGGCAATGTACTGGGCACAAAATGAGCACTACTCCGGCGGCGAGAACGAACACGGTGGTGCCTGGGACGCCAAGATCAACAAGGCTGTATGGCGTGGCGCTGCTACGGGCGGGCGTGCCCGTGAGCCGAACTGGACTGGTTTCCAAAGACATCGATTCATGTCCATGATGAACGCGACATCTGTCCAACAAGCAGAACAGAACAACAGCCACGGCATCAACTTCCGACTGCCAAACTATGCCGATTACAAACTGAATGGCGATGGCTTTGTCACAGAGCTCCTTGAACAACACACTGACACCGGTTTCAACCATCTGGTTTGTACGCCTTATAACGAGGCTGACCCGACTTGCCCATACCTCGATCCATACTTTGAAATCGCAGCCGGCATGCCGATGAAGAAGATGTACAACTACAAGTATCTGCCCGATCTTGATGGCAACTCGTTCAGTGGCCGGTATCGTGGATTCATGCTGTCAACATCGCTCCCCATCAAGGCTACCATCTATAATGAGTGGCACGACTCGCGGCTTATTCCCTGGGTACATTTCGTTCCCATGGACACAACCTATATCGATTTCTATGGTATCATGGCATACTTCCTGGGTGGGCGCGATGAAGTTGCTCGCAAGATAGCTCTTGCCGGCAAGGCCTGGGGCGAGAAGGTTCTCCGAAGAGAAGATATGGAGATCTATACATACCGCCTTCTTTTGGAATATGCTCGCATTTGCGATGATCGAAGAGAATTCTTGGGATACACGGGTGACATTGTCGGCCCATGATTTTCACGACACAACACCTTCAACAAAATTCATCGTCAAAAGCAGTCTATGTGCCATCTTTCGATGGGGATGGCAGTATAGTCAGTGCTATCATTGATGGGTTCTTCAATTAACCCCAAAGGCACATATCCTCCCACCCTCCAGGTACCGGAAGCCAGCCTTATCAGACATTTTACTTCCTATGAGTTTGACTTACACTCTGCCCGGGTGGCTGATCCTCTCTGTTCTCATCACAAGCCCGCTTTATCTGTTGGGGGATGAGTGTTGCCGTTTATATCTTCCTGGTATTGATTCATGCCTGTCTGCCTGGCACTCTCGCTGTCTCATACTCTGGCGTGTATCCATCACCCGTCTGCTTTTATAACCAATCCCCAGCATCATAGAGACATCACTAGATCATCTATCATCCCCATTTCCGGAGACTACAATTGTTCTCGTGCGTTTCATGGGCTCTTTGTTAGTGCTTGCGAGCTGTCGGGCTTCAAATTTGACCATGTCCACTACACCAACCAAAAAATGCAAGGAAACATAACGCAAATTGAGATGTTTCAATTCCTTTCACTCGGACAATTACAGTTCTATTTTTTAATGGTTTTTCCATCTCGCCCTGGAGCACCGGAACCCATTACTGCCGCCAGCCACCGTAAGGTCCGATGAACATGCGATATTTAACGCTTACGCCCTGCGGATGATTCTTCCGAGCCCCGACGCCCTTTCGACAACATCCAATATCATGCTCAGCCATACACATGTTGGAACACAAATATAGATAGAACCCTTCACTTTTGAATGAAAATCCCCCCAGTTTATTCATCAATCCCCTTTAAGCCTCATCCCTCTTTCCCATCCGTCGCGGTTCACAAAATGACGAAAACCGAACTGAAGTTTCGCACGGCAACATCCGACGATGCACCCCAGCTCCAACAACTAGTTGAGTCCGCCTTTCGCGCGCAGGATACCAGAGCAAACTGGACCGATAAACTGGGTATCAGCTCCGACTTTCGCATTCACGTCAACGATATCATGACCATGATCGCAAAGCCAGAAAGCGTCTTGCTAGTGGCCACCACTCAAGATGGCGCCCTTGCCGGCACGATCGGGACGTCGAAGTTGGATGACCAACATGCTCGGCTTTTCATGCTGGCAGTGGATCAAAACCGGCAGTGCGGGGGCTTGGGGCGTCAGATCCTCGCTTATGCTGAAGGCTACGGTCAGCGTACATGGGGTGTGAACTGCTTTGGATTGAATGTTCTCTCGGGGCGCGATCAGCTCATGGCTTGGTATAGCCGTCAGGGCTATGAAGAAACTGGCGAGACTACGCCTTTTCCCAGGGAAAAACATGAGAGCTTGGCTCTGCCGGATGACCTTTGTTTTATCGAGTTTGAGAAGAAGACACTTTGAGAGGTATCTACTGTCGCTTGAATCTTTGAGGCGGAGACATACCTAGTATATCTCTTCATTTGCAGGATTCCGATTGATCTACAATGCTTCCAGTGTTCGCTGCTGTATTGGAAGATATAACTTTTGAAAAATAAAGACTTTCCACCTATTTCAGCACGTAGTAAATGTTTTCCCATTGAGCGCAATTCGCTCGGTGTTTGCTCGGTGGTCATATCGAACCTTACACTTCCGATCTTCGAAGGCTTTCACCTAACTAGGCACCTTCACTTCCTATTGAGGTAGAATCTTAGGACCTTACAGCATGTACCTTGACTAGTTTGGTCATCTTCATGTACTAGGTAGGATACCTTGCATAACACGGTCGGATGGCTCCGTTCACCACTAACCTTTTACTGTCCATGTTTCCCAATCATGCAAGCTCCTTGCTTACTTTGAAGGGACATTGCTGAATCCGACCTTGGAGGTCTCACAGGCTACTAGGTATTGATATTGTCATGATCGACATGAAATCAAATCAGTGGAAAACACTGCTTGATCGCCTTCTCAATGCTGTGGCAAGCCAACGATCTCAAATCCGGGGTTTGCGATCACCGTCCACGGGTGCGAGTAAAGCCTGACTGTGTAACCACACAAGCGCATTTGGATGGGCTTCAATGGTGTGAAACTTGAGAATATACCTGAGAAAGTCCTGAGGGGCCCAATGTTAAGGCATATAAAGAGTTAACTATCGGTCGATGATTCCCTCAATAAATCTTTTGTAGATTCTCACCACCAGCGACGCAATTATCTTTTATTCTCCATCATTCCCCCGAAGCCTCGGTTCCGATTATATTCTCAGTCTTTGCGTTAGACTACCATGGCGGATTTGCAACAATCGCGGGCTGAAGCGCCATCCTCTGCTAAATTTTTGATGCTTCATGGTATGAGCGATCTTCTTCGATTTCCAAAGTGGTTTTCCCAAACATGATCTGAACAACATCTTATATAGGACACGGTCAGTCTGGACATTCATTTCGGTGCAAATCCCAATTCCTACAAGAAAGTGTTGGACAAATTTTGTTGGACACTGTATCCAAAAATCCAACCCGAGGTCCCCTTGATGGATTCGAGTTTCATTATCCATCGGGGGTGTTGCCTGCTGATCCCGACGATCTCACCGAAAACAATGATCATATGTGGGCATGGGGACATGGCGAGCCTAAAAGTGACCGCATACGAGGTCTTGAAATCACCATTGAGTACCTCTTCCGCTTCATGGATGCTCACGGCCCTTTTATCGGTATAATAGGGTTTTCCACAGGGGCAACCATTGCCACTATACTGGCTTCTTTGCTCGAAAAGCGGAAATCTGTCGGAAGCTTGGAGTTCAAAATGTAAGTGCCTGCTGTTTGCGGTTCATTGAATCTTATCCCGAGGTTTGTGGTGAATATAAATCTGAGTGTCCGCATAGACAAGCCACCCTCGTTTGGAATTTGTGGTGTCAATTTGCGGTCTTCCACTTGAACACCCCTGCTACAAGACATTGTATAATCCAAAGATTGAGATCCCGACTCTGCACGTCCTCGGTACTATGGATACAACCATTGAAGCAGACCAGTCCTTGCGATTACTGGAATCTTGCACAGACTGGCATTTGCATCAATTTTTGGGGACACACCACGTTCCTCGATCAGAGGACTTTCTCAATGTCTTGGTTGAATTCTTTGAGCATGCTCTCGGGAATATAGATGATGAGGATGAGTGGGAAGACTTGGATGACTGATGGGGTATAGAACCCTTCAATGTTGCCCAGGTGGAAAAGCTCGCAATGTCCCGATGTCCCACTGTTTATGTATCTAGCTAGATAAATGAGATTTCATTGATTGAGGATACCTAGGTCTTTGTAGTTAATACCACCTCACAATCTACATTCAGGTCCCCATACTTAATTTCTTCTGCCACTTCCAGGCTTTCCGTTCCCGCTTTAGTGCTCGGGCCCATGAGTTGGGGCTCCCAGGAGCCCGCGGGCCTGTACTGGGATGGCGTAGTCTTACAAGTTAGGCTGCGGTCCCGGGGGTGTAGGTCCCAGCCTTTGAAGGCACCCGTGGACACCTGGGCAAACAGGCACGCACATGGACATCCATGGATGTATAGCAACCCTCCACCAACCTTCTTCTTTCCCCTCCTCGCCAAAGTATCATCGTCATCATTCACTTTCTTTGATCCTCGCATTGTCGGGATCTTCATCGACATGCGCACCCGGCCGTCCGCTATGGTCCGCAAATTCATGCAGGCCAACGCCTCAACAGACCCACCAAGGCCGACATTGTTGCCTGCAGGGGACGATTCTGCCGAGAATTCCTGGCCTCAAGACCCTATCCGAGACGAATATTGTTTCTTCTACGGGACATTGATGGACCCAGATACACTATGCAAAGTCCTGGGATTGTCAAGGCCACCACTTCTGATGCGCCCTGCTAGGATCATTGGTTACCAAATCAAACTTTGGGGCCCCTACCCTGCTCTCCTCGACGACAAGCCACTTAATCCAGTTGATGGAATGGTATGCGGACTCTTATCGCCGGCGCGACTCGATCGACTGCGTTCCTACGAATCGAATAAATATCAACTTCAAGGTTGCTTGATTAACATTCTGAATGATGACGGTAGTACCGAGAAAACAATCGAGGGAGTTTCTTTCATGTGGAACGGTCGACCGGATGAGCTTCGGGGGGGTTCTTTTGACCCGAAGCAATGGGGGAAGGACATACAGCTACGTGAAACGGACTCAGAATTACAGAAACCTTGGAATGTCTAGGTTCCAAGATCAGTCCTTCAAGGCTCGGGATTGAGGGAACTAGATACGGGAGTTAGTTATCTCACGAAGCACATCAGGCGATGCCCACCTGGGCAGAGGCCGATCACTGTTCACAGTGGTAGATAGAATCGGTTTAACCGCGGAATTCAGTGAAAGCTCAACTGCCCAAGTTACCGCACTTTGGAGCGAAGGAAATTGGGATGTCACCACGTGGCAACGGGCTCAGCCGAAAATATCAGGTCAGATTTGCACGATGAAAGTACAACGATGGAAATCCTTTCTTTGAAGACTTTGTGTGATAGATAAACCGAAATTTACTTCGTTGCTTTCTCCAAATCAGCAGCCCATAATGCTGCACCGACGGTATTGGTAAATGAGAAGACCATTGACGCGAATGGTACCATTTCCAGGAGGAACGCAGCCATGCCAAGTCTGGATGAAGCATTAGTAAGTATACAGATTCCATACGAGGGAGGAAAACCGATGTCCGAGAAGACATGCACTCACCCAGTATACGCAGCCCGGTTGTTGTTGACCCACTCCTCACGCTGCGTAGAGTTCCACCCTTTGAGCTGGAAATATCTCGCATGGAATCCAGGCCCCGCCCTCTTTCCTTGCACGAAAACATACAACGCGGTTCCGACAACGGGGATGAGGTTCAAGGGTAGGATGATCAGGGCCCGCAGCAGCGCTCGTGGATGCATCCTCGCCAAAGGTCGAGTGAATATCTTTCCGAGTCTCGCCATCGCATCTCGTCCGCCTGATCGTGATTTGATTTCGCGACCTTGGGCGACAAGAGGCTCCTGGTCACGGGCGACGAGGGTACCGTCGAAGGTGTCGATCAGAGCGTCCTCGACGAGGAATGATCGCGACAAGACATTAGTAATGGCGGAGCTTTCGCTGAGGACTAAAATGGCTGCCGAAATAGCGGCTAGCGGGCCGTTGGTGAAAGCCATGATAGCCATCTGCGGCACGTATGTGAAGAAGAACATCGCACTCGTTACCCCCACTCCGAGGGTGATCGTGCGCCCGGCGCGGGCGATGAAAGGGCGCCATAGATCTTTGTGGGTCGCGAAGAAAAAGATTCCCTGTCAAATCCAATCACTCTGGTCAGAGATCGGCGTAGCTTCTCCGAAAAGCATGTCTACTCACCTTGAACGGATATAGGTATGCGCCGGACATCACTATTTCTTGAACAAGTATCCGGGTGGTCTTCGCCTCGGCGGCCACAGCATCCTTCACTTTTTCGGACATTGCGCGGATTGACCTGAAAAATCCCGGAAGATAGGGGAATTTCTGGGACCTCGGGAGTGTCAAGAGAAGTTGGTGGGGCGAGACAGCGGGATGACATCATCTATTCACTTCCTCTTAGACCGCCTTGTGGCAGAATTATGGCTTGCTGAGATGCTCGTATCCCATCCATCGAATTCAAAGTTCCTGGCTGTGCGATTAATTTGAGCTCCAAAAGAGGATATAGCCACGGATCATAAGAGGGCTTCTCAGATACTAGTATGCCTCATTTTCACATGATATATCAACTCACCGGACCCCGACATCTACCCCGTACTTCGGAATGACTCCAGAATTGGAAACCCGAAAGTAAATGGTCTTCAAATTGGATTCAAAGTAGATCAACCAAGAAATAAATCGGATGGCACGAAATCAACAATTCAAGAAGTGGTTGGTATTCGTATATTCACCTGTGGATGGCGGGAACGAAAAACACATGGCGAAACACGTACATTGTTCCTTTGCAAGATAGGTGGGACACTTCCGAGAAAACTGGGCTCAAGCCATGAGAAATTGAGGTTAGTTCTGCAGAGGAGAATTGAAATCGGGCGAGTGACCCGCACAGGTCCACTATAGATATCATTCGCCATCTCATCCTACATATCTTGTTTTCGCTCTCGATCGTCTGAAAACTTCGACTGTACGCAGCGGCAAGAGCATGATGACCTCGATAATGTTTTCTGAATCCCCAATTTGGGGAATATGATTCACTCATGCAGCCTCTACATCACTCCGCATGGCTCAGTGCTGTAGGTATGCAAATCCCACTCCGGCGTCTGGGCACCTGACAAATGGCAGACCTCGAGCTGAGCCGGACTATGTACATGGAGAGACTCGTTTGAATTTTGAACAGCGCAATTCAAGTTGTTCATACATGAAAATATATGCAGATGAGTATTATCTCCACAACTTATGCGTTCAGCTTTTGCCGATTTTGGTAACGATACTCCATTCACATTTTTGACGTCCGTGGTCCTCAAAAGTCGGTCAGCAGAACAAGAGCATGTGGGATTGATAGAGATTGGTTTACGATCTGATATGGAAGACGTTTCCTCCAAGGAAAAGGAAACTGTAGTCACTTTATGTTTTGAGCTGAGGTGCGTACGAGGGTTTAGCCTGGAGCAATGGCGGGGTTACTCCATCAATCGTAACTAATCAGCCAGCCACCATCTGCACTAGAGTTTCAAGGATGTGGGCAGATCGAGATGCAAGACAAAAACTCGATTCGAAGTGCGAAAGTCTATCTATACCCAGTGCGTGACGTGTCAAGAGTCTATGACTCTATGGTGTGGCATACTAGATCCACCAGGCAGGCCTGGACGCCAGGACAGCACTGGACTGGGGTATAAATGTATCTTCCGACAAACTTATAATTCTTTTCTTTTATTCCCATCTCTGAAGCAAATTATCCAAGTTCCAAAGTTGGAAACGAGCAATACACATCAAGATGGTGAATGCTTATTGGGTTTTCTCATACCTCAAAGCTAACGCGAACAGAGTCGATACAGCCGCGAAGAGATTAAGAAATGGAAGGACATTTTCTCAGCCGCTGTGAGTCCCACCTGGGTATCATCTCTTGATGAAAAAAGAAAATTCCGCTAACACAAGTTTGTGTCAGGACATTAATAACGATCGTATGTTGTGAACGTTCGGTTCAAGTAAACCCAACTGACTTGTTGAACTCTCAGGTCGCATAAGCCCTGACGAACTTATTCAAACCGCCAGGCAGCACGGCTACGAGATGGACGACGAAGAAGCCGCAAAACACATCAAGCACTTTGATAACAATAACAGCGGTACCATCGAGTTCAGTGGTAAGGTGTACTTGGCTCTTAGAGGATTGCTTGAATATTTATTGACCTGCTGGCAGAGTTCCTGAAGGTTCTAGGAGAGAGAGGTACTTAAATAATAGTATCGAAGAATCTACCTAGGTAGCTATATCGAAGCAGAGAAATGTCTTAAGTTTCATATGAGAGCTAATGTACTCTCCAAACATCTCATTCACATTCAATTTTAAATTATATTAAGCCAAAGCTTCTCCTGGAAAAGGATTCCAACCGCTCTCTAGCATCTTTACTGCCCTCCGAGTCGCTTCATCCAAATTCTCTTCGGGCAGTCCTAGGACTCCATTTGCCACTTCCATATGGGCGGCAAAATCGCTTTGTTTATTGGTGGACAAGAACCCAGCTCCATAGAGCTTTTTGGCGAATCCAGTCAATTTACCCTGGGCCATCTCTGCCACTCCATCGGCAATGCGCTTTTCAACTGGCTCATAGGTAATTTCCCAGTCGGCGTCACTAGTCTTCAGAACGCGATGCAAGCTATCAAGCATATCACGCTGGGAGACCCGGAAACTCTTGATCAAGACCTGTTTATTCTTGAACTGGGCAAGTGATCGAGTGGATCCTGACTCTGGAAGGCTCAGTAAGCTGGCCAGAGCTCGGCCACATTGATCCCATGTGCTGACGGTCATAACTTTCTTGCCATCGTCGAAGAAAGTCACTTTGCGGTCTTTGATCGTGAATCCGAACCATTGCTCTCCAAGTGCCAAGCTCCACTCATACCAGAAGCCACAAGGCATGGTGATTGAAGATGATGTCTCGCTTTGGGCCTCTCGGGCCCTTTCGGTGAAGATTTTGCCCATTCCCTCGTCCTGCTCGGCGTCTTCGGGGCTAAGGGGCGATCCAAAGGCGTTTGGCATGATATACGGGACACCAGCTTTCACCGCAGCTGAAACTATCCTTCCATGGAGATCTTCTGGGGCCCGAACCGAGAGGGTGATGACGAGGAATTGCTGGCCTTCGAGTGCCTTGATCAGCGACGTCTCGTCGTTGTAGTTAACTCGTACGACTTTGGACCCCTCGGGGGCTTTGGCTTCACTGTCTTGTCGGGTAAGGGCTGTGACCGTGTGTTGGCCAGTTTTGAGAAGGGCTTCAGCAAATGCACCCCCGATTCTGCCAGTAGCCTTAGAGATGTCAGTCCGGAGGTCTTTACTTGCAATGAATGATAGTGGACAGTTCACGGGACTTACTCCGACAATGGCAACTTTTTTCAAGGGCTTGGTAGGCATGGCAGTCATGATCAATGCGACTTTTCGTTCAATTGCTCTTCATATATGTGCTGTCAACCAGAGGCCATACTAACCGTGGTTTATATACAATGAATCTGTGGGGCCCACAGGGTAGGGCCGGGGTGTCATGGTAGCGGTCAGCTTACCAGGTCGGAGTTAAGCAATTGGAGCCCCCGGGCCCCCAGGGGCCGGACTAACTCCCATCGGTATTTGCCCGATACGATTCAAGGACATACGGCTTATTTCCATCGAACTTGTCTGACCGGAGACGAAAACCGGAGATATCAGCTTATCTGCGAGGACATCTTGCAACAAGGGATTTTCCGACCGCAAACTCCGGCAAGAGGTCCGTCAAATTTGATTTAACCCCACGAAGGTGGGCTTCACAGGATAAAGCATGCTCTTCCGAGGCAAACGCTATCGCTGCCCGTTGGTCGATGATGAGCTTCTGTATTTTGTTCTCTTCGTTGATGTGTGTCCTGTGCCTGCCCCCTCGGTGCAACGAGCAAATTCACGCGGGACATCAGATAAAGGGCTATTCTTGTGACCCTTGTAACGGAGTACGATCGATTGGGCAGACAGTTGAATTTGATTCTCGAATCAAAGTTGCAATTGACATCCCTGTTTTTCGTCATGTCGGATACTTCCAAGGAGTGTGGTCGGGCTGGGTTTCCAATCGCCGTCTAACAGCCGTATGAATGCAAAGCAAGGAAATACCCCAAGTCGAGAGGGGGGATTATCTGAAGGGAAAGGGTCCTTTTCATTTGCTGTAGACTTAGTGGTTGACATTTGGCTCAAAACGGCGATCATTCTCTATGGGGGACTGCTTTTGTTCCGTTGTTCCTGATCGAAATTTTGGGGACAAGTGAGTGAAGAGAATCAGCGCAGTAGGGGGTCAAATCGTCGATTATTATGTTGCATTGAGGAGTGAGAGGGTTGAAGAGGAAAACGAGGAAACGAGCCCCGACAGGGCGCGGGTTTCGGGGGAGAAGAGCGTCAATCTTGCTGCTTGCATACACACACATACATATCTACGAAGTAACTCGGTATTCTCTTGGATAAATGGAGCCTCTCCAGGAGCTGAAAGGACTTCGCGAGTGTGGGAAGCACGTGTTATATCGGGTATTCCATCAATGGCTCCATTTCCGTCACTCTCTCCATCACTCCAGTACTCCGAACTACAGAGGGCAAAGGGGATAAAACCACATGGAGCACGGCGTGGATGTCCCGAGGTAAATACATTGTACAGTATTACTCGAATCTAATCTTGGAGCCATCTTGCAAAGGTCGGAGCCATCTCATGAGTCGTAACTGTACCAGTCGAACCCCTATAGTGGGACGCTTCAGGCCTCCAAGCCAAAGGTGAGCGGGCTGTCAACTTTCCCACGCTTGAGTAATACCGCTTTTTATGTACTCCGTAGCTCGGCATACACAGATTCAACGAGTTAATTCGCTGTCATACAGTCTTTCATTTCCAGGCAATTTCTCACATTCCGACCCCCTCAAATAATGAGGCTAGGGCCCCTTCCCGCTTCAATAATGCGGTTTAGCTCAGTCCTATTTGGGCGACACCGCAAATCAAAACACACATTCATTCCTTTCAATTCGCCAGAAACGGCACGATCGGCGAGGGGTAATGAGAACCGAAGAGAAATTATCCCCGATTGGGGGCTAGGTTGTCATTGCCGATGAATCGCCCATGAAATCTCCGGAAATAGACCAGATCGCCCAAACTCAATCGTGCTTCAGTCTATTGATTCTAGTCTTGGCAGCCCAGCTGACTGGTCTGGGGTAATTCCTGAAGGTCTGAAGATCGTAGAAATACAATCCCAACCCCCATTTTCACCTCTCACTCACTCAGGCTTCTTCAGAGTGAAGGCGCTATGCTTTTTTCGCACTTAGCTGTCTTGGCCATAACCTCTCTTGGGCTGACCAACGCCGTCGAGTTGTCTGGCCATGAATATATAGTTATCGGATCAGGCGCCGGAGGCGGTCCATTGGCAGCGCGCCTAGCTCTCGCTGGACATAAGACATTGCTTATTGAAAGTGGCGACGATCAAGGAAAGAACATCAACTATACAGTGCCAGCATTTTCAGCCAAGGCATCGGAAGATGAATCTCTGGCGTGGAATTTCTATGTGCGGCACTATACAGATGATGACCGACAGGCTCTAGATTACAAGACATCATATGAGACCCCGGAAGGTCAATTGTACACCGGACTCACTCCACCGGAGGGCTCAAAGATGAAAGGCAGTAGGTCACCAATATCTTCAAAGAATAGCAAGTTCCACGATAACTGACCTGCTCCCACTTAGCACTTTACCCCCGAGTTGGAGGCCTTGGAGGCTGCACGACGCACAACGCCCTTGTCGCCATTTACCCACATGAATCTGACTTCGAGTATCTTGCAACACTCACTGGAGACAGCAGCTGGTCACCCCGGAACATGCGCCGATACTTCAAGCGGTTGGAGAATAACCAGTATCTGCTCCCATTGATTGCTGGCCACGGATACGATGGCTGGTTGAGCGTTGGTACAGCACCCATTAATCTTGTTCTGCAAGACCCCAAGCTACTGAGCTTGCTCCTCGGCGGTGCCTTTTCTTTGGGCAATATCACTGGCTCGGTGTTCAATTTGGCCACACTTCTAGCTGGGGATGCTAACGCAGACTCAAAGCACCGCGACACTACCCCTGGATACTACCAAGTACCCTCGTCCGCCAACGGTGGTGTTCGCAATAGCCCACTTGAATTCCTGACTGCTGTCCGGGATGCCAAGAACCCAGACGGATCGAAGAAATACCCTCTCGATATTCGAATGAACTGCCACGCCACCAAGGTGACCTTTGATGAGACCGTGAGCCCGCCACGTGCAACTGGAGTGGAGTTCCTCGACGGGCAATACCTCTACAGTGCCAGTCCTCGCTCCAAAACCGCCGGCAAGGGAACACCTGGTTCCGCCACTGCATCGCGTGAGGTCATCGTCGCCGGCGGTGTATACAATTCGCCTCAACTGCTGAAACTGAGTGGCATCGGCCCAAAGGAAGAATTAAAGAAATTCGGCATTAAAGTTATTTCTGATCTGCCCGGTGTAGGTACAAACCTACAAGATCATTACGAGGTCGCCGTTTCTGCGCACGCTCCCACAAATTGGACTATTCTGAACGGATGCACTTTCGGCGAAAAGGATGATCCTTGTCTGAAACGCTGGGAGAATCCTATTCTAGGAGACCGTGGTTCCTATTCGTCTTCTGGATTCATAGGAGCTATGTTCTACAAGAGTTCCGTCACCGCAGACGATGGCTACGATGCTTTCATCTTTGGGGGGCCCATCAACTTCCGCGGTTATTTCCCCGGATATAGTGTGAACATTACTGAGCGCCATGACTGGTACACCTGGGCTATCTTGAAAGCACACCCGCGCAACCAGGCTGGGTCCGTGACACTCCGCTCAGCGGATCCACTTGACATGCCTGATATTGCTTTTAATTACTTTGATACGGGTTCCGGGGACTATGAGAAGGATTTAACGGCAATCACTGAAGCTATTGGAGTTGCTCGTGGGGCCTTCGATCGCCAGCTAGTCCCCTTGTCTGAGGTACTCCCCGGTGAAGATGTGAAGACCGATGAGGAAATTCACGACTACATCAAAAATACTGCTTGGGGTCATCATGCTTCTTGCACTTGTCCTATTGGAACTGATGATGATCCCATGGCGGTTTTAAATTCTGACTTCCAAGTGCGCGGTGTCTCTGGGCTTCGTGTTGTGGACGCTTCTGTTTACCCCCGTATTCCTGGGACGTTTACCGCTGTTTCCACTTTCCTGGTTGGTGAGAAGGCCGCGGATGTGATACTGGATGCTGTGAAATCCAATAAATAAGCATTTCTGTATGATTGAATAGAAAGGGTATGAGATGCGAAAATTATTGGTAATAATGCTATGAGATGGTTTCCCGAGACATCTTTGACTTTCACTTGTTTTGGTTGATCTCATAGAATACAGATATTGACGAATGTGCTCGGTTCATGGAGTGTATTTGACATGCATCCTCATTTAGGTATCACGGCTTTTCCAACGCAAACACAAAAAGAGCATCTCCCCCGTATGAGTATTCACCAATCAATTTGAAGCCGCATTTTTCAAGTACTCGATGGCTTCCAAAATTTATCTTTTCGCAGAGAGCAAAGGCCTTCTCAGGCTCATTGGGCTGGGGTTCATCCTCGTTTTGCTTCCGACGTGGCAGGGCCCACCACATCTTCAGCATCAATTGCAAAGCCTCCGTTGCGATGCCTTTTCCCCACGAACCAGGGTGCAATGAATACCCAATCTCAGGGTAAGGGGCTACCTGATTGATACTGAGATACCTGATGACGCGCTGTGGATTTGGGCTGGATTTGTCGATGATGGCATAGTTGAAGGAGCGCCCGATGACATCGGAGGGACCAGCTGTGAAGATTTTGGTTGACATCCACGCGCGAGTCTGTTCAATTGATTTGAAGGGTTCTTTGGGCCAGCTGGTGCTGTTAGTATCCAGATCTCTTGCTTCGTTTGCGATTATTGAATGGAGGCGCGGCTCTTGACCTACTTCATTGCTGCAACTTCGGGAAGCGAGCGAATTCCGAATAGTGCAGTGGCATCGGAGTCTTCCACTGGTCGAAGAAGTAATCTTTCGCTTTCGATTGACGGGCCATGTTGCGGAACAATGGCGTAAACCCGTTGCTTTGGTAAGATCATGTCGCCAAGTGCCGAGTTTTCGGTCTGTGTGAATGACGCTGAAAACGTATGTGTGTGCTTGTGTGTGTGGCTGGGTATGGCGGTTGGTTTTAAACAGCAAGTTGATCTACTTCCTTGAAAATCAACTGAGGTTGAAGTGAGCCTGGGGAATCAAAGGTCGAAAGTCTTCAGCCTTGGGACCTAACTTAGGCCGTTGGTTTTGATTGGCGGGGAACCCTGGCCTAGGCCAGACTGGGAGCCCGACTCCCCCGGGACCTCGGGGCCGGGCAGTCTGCGGGCTTGAGGTTCTGCCGAATTTATCTAGAATGGAAGATCTAACCCGTGGACACTGGACGGACTCAGTCATACTTGGGCGACATGGTAATACATTGGTGGGATGTATGCTATGGGTACCCCTCAATCGATCAGCATCGGAGTCTGAAGGTCTGAGCAGTATTCATTGGTATTTCGATCATTGTTCTGGCAAATACTGACCCAACTGTGATATAAAAGAAGAGAAAGAAGATCCAAGATGAACAAGCGTTACCCGCGCGGCATCCGAAACGTCTGGAAAAGGTGAGATTGCGGTGCTCGTCTGATTGGGGGGTTCTTATCTGTCTCCGCGTCACGGGGCCAACCCCACACTCTGTATTCCTTCGTCTCTCTCCCTCCAAGCTCTCTAGCTTTCTTTGCTTTTGCGCCGATCATGGACAGAAAACGTGCGGCAAGAGCGTGAGTGCCCACACCGCTAGAGGACCCGCGGCTAACGCGCATGCAGCTGCGACGAGTGTCGACGCCTGAAGGAGAAATGTGAGGGTGGATCCCCCTGCAGGCGGTGTTCGCATTTTCAGCGGCCATGTGAATTCAGAGGGCTAGCGCCGAGGAATCGCGAGTTTCGACAATATATTCCCAAGTGAGTGGTGGTGGTTCCGAGACACAGAGCGGCTCTGAACATTGACAGAGAAAGAGAAAAATCAGCACGATCTGAGTTTCGTGAATTGATCGAACGCTCTAAATATATGGAACGCATTTTGAAACGAACGATCGAAGGCATCGCCCTGGACACAAAGAACTTGGCTAGACTGGCAGATGCACTTGACGCCGATAACGGGGATAGAGGCACTGTGTTTCCAGAGCCCAAAGATGGAGAGCTACTACGTATAGACGATGAGGCGTGTACAATGGTACCCGTTGGGGATACCACAACTCGTACGTTTGCCCCCAATCTTATTTCTTTTTCCTGCGAAGTGACGGGTCAATGCTTATCTCTATAGACTTTTCTGGGGAGTTCTCGTACTGGAACTTTTCTATGCGAGTCAAAAGCCATATTGAAAGCCAGATAAAAGAGCCAGGGACACGCGTATGGTCAGAATCGATTGAAATGCATGCGCGAATGCTGAGACTTTCTAGGATACTGACCCGACGTCGAATTTCCCACGCGCACGGCAATTGCGCTCGGCGAACAATCATCTATCCACGGCAATCTCCGCATGCCCTCCTCGTCATATTGCGGGTTTCCTAGTCAAGACGTTCTTTAAATACGCAGAGACTCATTACTTCTTTGTCGACGAAGGCTGGCTTCAAGAGCGTCTCGACTTGCTATATAACGACCCACACAACTTTGCTCAACAAGGGAATGAAGTGACGACAAGCATTCTCCTAACGGTCTTTGCGATCGGCACACAATATGCACATCTTGAATCCCTCCGCCAAGACTCGGACAGGGGTTCGAGATCCACATTCTCTGAAGATGACGTGGGGGCGGCGTTCTACCAGCAGGCGATACGTTTGCTGCCTGAGATCATTGAGATCTCTTCCCTGGAGAGTGTCCAGGCCTGTTTATTATTTGGATACTATGCGTTACCTGTCGATGCATCTGGTCTAGGGTTCATTTATATCAATCTGGCCATGCGTCTTGGAATGCAAAATGGCATGCATCGAAAGTGCAAGAATGAAGCTTTTACGGGGGCTCTGATCGAGGCTCGCAATCGCGTTTGGTGGACGGCTTATGTACTTGAGAGGTTTGCACGGTCACAAACTCTGTTCTTTCTGCACATCAGCTTACATCTCTCAAGGAAAATATCCATCTTTCATGGCCGACCACTGTCTGTAATGAGGTCAGATGTCGATGCGAACATTCCCCTTCACCGAGGGCTGAACATTGAAGATCATCCTGGGAACATCACAAGATGTTCCATCTCAGTTCAGTTGGTTCACTTCCTGGAGGACCTCTTTCATGACATGTAAGGCTGCAAGCCTCCCCACTCCCGTTGGGTAGCGATGCTGACTTGTGTACAGCAATCTTCTACGAAACTGTCACAAAGACGAAGCATCGAGAATCGTTGCACGTTTAGTCACTCGGAAGGGAGCCTTGACCAATTGGTGGAGCTCTCTTCCAAAGGATGTTCTGGATATCGATACGCAAGAACCAAAGCAGGTGCGCTCAGTCATGCACCTACGACTCGATTATTGTCTAGTTCGAATGTTCGTCGGAAGACCATTCTTACTCAAAAAGGACAAATCAGCCTCCAACGCTAGCTCTCCTGCCCATTCAGATCCCATCGGCGAGCTCAACTCTCGGGCCAGTGATCGAGGACAGATATCTGGTCGCGGTGATCTGATCGATACCTGTGTTGAAGCAGCAACTGAGGCCTTGGGAATATGCCAGCATTTACGAGATAGCGGTATTGGTCTGGCACGAGCTTCCTATATCGAGTATAGCTCGTGTCGGGCATCCTTGCTGGTCCTGATAGCTTACTCGATACAGAATTTCTCCGAGAAGTTCCGCAAGCCTCTCTGTGGTGGTCTGGATATGATCCGAGAAATGTCGGCTGCTGGAGAATCGGCAAGATCTGAAGTTTCATTGATAGAGTCGCTCGAGCGTGCACTTGCGCGCTTGCACGCTGGGCTACAGACTCCTCGCCCCGAAAGCACCCAGAGCCTGCCTGTCTCTGATTATGAAGCTTTCAGAAACTGGGGCTCTCACATTACAGGGATCAATGCTGATCTCTCACGGAGGAATTCCAATATCCAAAGTGGTCAGCATGAAACCTTGGAATTTTCGTCTCAACAGCAACACTCTTTGGCTGCTCATCACAGTGGGTTGGGTAACAATAATATGGACGTTCTGGATAATTTTGATCCGCTGGTTGAGATGTCCATTTTTGGTGCCGAAAATGTGTCTCCGTCTGCTGCTTGGCCCACCTACACCGAAGCCCAAGTGCTGGAGCATTTCATCACAAACCCTCAATATGTAACAGATTGAGAGACAACTGCATGAACACAATTGTACAACACTGAACCTGTCGAAAGCACTCACGTAATTTGGAATGACCTCAAGGTCACACATGCAAATGAGCGACCGTAAAGGAAAACACATTATATTATATTAAATCACAAATTCATGAGACAATCACGTAGAAGCCGCAACAATACTCTTCGCCATGTCCGGCAGAGTATCCGCGAGAACATCCATCTCCGCATCAAACAACTCAGCACAAGACTCCTTCTCATAAACCGTACAATAAGCACCCCGGAACCCAACCTTAACAGCAGCCGAAACATCCCACATATGCGCCGCCGCAAACCACTTCACGTCGTCCTCCGCAAATCGCGCCAACGCAGGCTTATACGCCGCCAGCGCCGGCTTCGCCACTCCAGCCGTATCACAAGTAATGAAGTTCTCCAACGGCATATCCACACCCGCCCGCTCAAAGTATCCACGAACCCGCTTCGCATCACCAGTAGTCAAACACCAAACTGTGAATCCGGCATTGCGCAAAATTTCAAAACAATCGGCTGTTCCAGGTCGCAGCTCTAGTTCCGAGTAGCCTTGTACGCACTGGTCGCGCTCTGCATCTGTGGCGAAGGTGCGGGGGGATTCGATTCCACACATGTACAGGGATCGATAGAATAGAGCTTTGATCACGTCTTTGTAGGGTCGGTAGCGCTCGGAGATTGAAAGGAATGTGAACTCGAGTTCTGCGGCTGTCATCCAGGTGAATCCGAATGAGCGGGCGGTGATGTTTTTGGCTAGAAGTCGCGAGCCAATGACGCGGTCGATGGTGTTGTAGAATGCATCAAAGGAGACGCAGGTGCCAACGACGTCGAATACGACGTGTTTATCAGGCATGGTGGGAGTGGTTTATCTCGGAGGTGGTGCGGGGTATGAAGGAATGGGTCGGTGTTTGCTCTTTTGTAAGGAGGTGGAGAGGTTTGAAAAAGATGAGGTGTTTGCCAATTGACTTGAAGAAGAAATTGAGGCTTCGGGACTGAGAGCTGTTTATTTGAAGGACATTGACAAGATGAAGATTCCTCTGGTATTCCTTTGATCCCCCGCACCGGCGCGCCAACTTAGCCCTAAACGTGGCTTCCGGGTCTAAGCCCAAAATGTACATATCGGCCCGGTTCGATGTCATTGGTCTATGCAACCCCCGGATTCCCTCGGCCCCTGGAAGCTTGGGGAAGTGACTGATACGTTTCATTCGTTGATAGCGAGATAGCCTTCCAGGATTGTGACACATTCCGAAGCTTATCTTCCGGTGGGTTTCCAGGTTCTGCACTGCAACCCTCCAGGGCCCCAACCTTGGAACAGGAATCGACAGCCGAGATAGCATATTTGCCTTACCTGTGTATGAGTGTCATCCCTGGAGACGGTAGCGATAGGCGTTACAACTTTTAGATGGAGAACGATTTCGTGAACAATAATTAAATATTTATGCTAGAAATAACGCTGCATAAGAGGACTGCACAGATTCATGACCAAAGAACATTGAGCTTCCAAAGTCCCCGCTTAGGCTTGGGTGCTGGCTCGGGGTTGTTGTTCCAACTCTCAATGAAAGGCCGAATCGGGATTTCCGCCAGCGGAATGATCTTCGTCTTCATCCAAAACTTGTAAACACCGTAAACAATCACGATGAATGGCAGATTGAAGTATGTCGAGATGAAAGTTTCCGTGCTCCAATGGCCGTGCATGAAGGTCGTAAACCCTCCGGTAAAGAAGAGGAGCACGAACACGATCAACGAGAACCAGGTTGTGTAGGGTTGGAAGGGCGCGGCCCATGGGAGCTCAGTGTGGCGATCAATACCTTGTGCTTTGCATCCGTAGTAGAAGCGAAGGTACACGGCACAGATGCAAATCCAGTTTACCAACGTTGAGATGGAGACAAGGTCCTGCAGCCAGGTAAAGACTGTACTTGCAGAACTTGACAGCGTCATGTATCCCAGAGCCATGAATACGGCATAAAGGGCGACAGCAACCCATGGGACGCCGAAGCGGTTGATGCGCTTGAAAACACCGGGGGCAAAGCCTTGTTTGGCCATACCGTAGAGAATACGGGAGCCGCCAACTAGAAAGGGAGTTAGAAATTTCGTCATTTACACGGGGGTAGTGCAACTCACGAATATTCGAGTTTCCCGATGACCAGGCAGAAGTCAAGACGACTGCGTTAATTATTGAAGGTACCACCTTGATGCCAGCTTCTCGGGCGGCAATGACAAAGGGTGACTGCGAGGCGGTTCCAGTCGAACCGAGCAGGTTCTCGTTTGTTGACGATACGATCAGACCGACCATAAATATCGTAATGACATAAAACAACAGGATGCGGACGAAGATTCGACGTGCAGCCATAGGAATAGCCTGGCGAGGGTTTCGAGTTTCGGCGGCAGCCAATGTGATATTCTCAATGCCAGAGTAGGCGAAAAGCGCATTGTCAAATGTTTTCCAGAACCCGAGGAATCTACCAAGAGACCCTCCCACTCCTAGGTATTGGACGAAAGGGCCATACGGAGCTTTCCAGTAGGCGAATCCAATTGACTCGCCATTTGGGGCTCCGCCACATGTGATGACCTATGGGATTGCATTAGCATAGGAATTGAAACAGCATGTGCACTCCACTCACCAAGGCCATGATATTAATTCCAATCACAAGCATGATTTTCAAAATCGAGAATCCGAATTCAAGCTCGCCATATACTCGCACGAAGATAAAGGCGGTTGACAACATAAGAAGACCCAGCACCGTAATCCATATCGCGTTGTTCACAGTGACCCAGAACTCAATGATCACAGCAGCTGCGACAATCTCGGATGGAATTGAGACGATGTACGAGTAGACTTGATTCCACCCGTTGGCGAATGCGAGTGCGGGGTCACAGAAGATCTCTGCATATCGAATAACACCACCATTGAGAGGTGCCAAAGCACCCATCTCACCCACGCCGAAAACAACACTGCAAGCCGTAGCTCCGATAATGGTGTATGCAAGGAACGCCCCGAGGGGGCCTGCATTAACGATCGCACGTCCCGAACTGAGAAAGAGACCGGTTCCCACAGTGCCGGCCAGGGCAATCATCTGAATATGGCGTTGATGAAGACCCTGTTTGACCTCATGGCATTCCGCGAGCTGGCCGGCCACATTCTCCACATCGCTATATTTCCGCATCTCGGTGTCTTCTTGACTGGGGACCTTCTTGTCGAACAAAGTGGGGGCTATCCCATTATTGTCTTTGTGGTTCGTGATAGGTGACATTTTTTCGAGCACCTCATGGGAATCAAACTTAAATAGAAAAACCGAAAGAGTGACCTTGAGCCCTGCAGGCGAGATGCATGTCTTTTGTAGTATCGGGCCTTGAACCTCTACCAATTGAACCGGGCCTGGTCTCGGAGATATTCCTCACTCGTTCACCATGACCAATTTACAATCCGCTACATCTCGTTGGCTAATGCCGGGATATTATTCCCACAATCAGGTTTACGCCTCTGATAAAAGAAAAAAGTCAAATAAATGCACGAAAAAAAAACTTTGCTAGCGGTAAGAAATTAGGCACTGATCGCAGGGGGTCCTCGAATTATTGCGGACCGCACCCGCGCGGTGGACCACGCTTTCCCCTTTGGGGGTCGTTTACATTATTGTCTGGTGTTGTGTGGGCCGAGCATTTGACTGTAGCCGCGGCGGCCGCTGAATGCGAGGTTTCGGTTTGCTGATGGTAACTCAATCATGACTTTGGGAGCGAATTTTGGAGGCAATTCAATGTGATATCTTCATATCTCCGCATTTTGATATCTTGATATCTAAGCCGGTTGATAGCCGGTCTAACGCATGAAAGCGACCAGTTCTTAATCGGGTAATTTGCAACCTGTGCTTTCTGCCCCGGCGGTGTCCTCTCCGGGGCGACCCGTGTCGGAGCCACATGTGGTGGGTCGTTTGATCTCTGGGATCTCTACGGAGTAGATGGCGATGCCATCACATTGCATTCTGTCAGGGATCTTCAAGGTGCAGCGGAACGACCCTGCGCGCATCATGCCACTGCATGGCAATCATGGCCTCCATGTGTATGCAGGAAGAGGGTGATTTCTGATGGTCCTTGACTAAGTACTTGTGGACTGCTCGGATCATACACCCATACCCAATGTCACAACACTCAGCCGACACTTCTATCACTCCCTCGCCAGGCTCGAGATTGGTCCAGTGCTTTACCACTCTTGGCAAATATTCGGAGCAGCGCAATTTTCCCGAATACCAATAGAAGTGTCGCTACAGCAATCAAGTACATGTCACAGCCGTGGACCTACCTAGGTATGAGGCCCGAGGTCAGTCTTCAATGACTAAAATTTTCGTTTAGTACAGTGTTGCTGGCTCAAGCATGCGAATATTGCAGGGTGCCAAGCAAATTTCCGTGCTTCGCGCGAAAGAAAAAATAGAAGTGGAGCTCGGGGACGGGTGTTCTGGAACTGTGAATGCGGGAAATAATGAGATAATCTTACACCTGCCTTCTGTAGAGTGGAGATGAATATGGGTTTGCTGAGCATGTGCAATTCTAGCCCGACACCTATGGGTCAACGGCGAGAATACATTGCATAGAGCTGCAGCCTGTGAGACTAATCGGTAGCTGCATGTTGCCTATTTTATTTCTACCGTTTCGAAACTGCTTGAATAAAACACCCATTTGCCTACCAGATTGACTTTCGATAGGTTGCTCTCCTTTGAGGCTAGAGGGATCTATTGATGGACGAAATTTTACCAGGGTTGGTCCAGATATCATCCGCGGGAGCTTAGACGCCGACAATGTCAATGTGCCAGGGGAGCTACACCTCGATCCCTGAGTGAGACTAACGAAATGACCAGCTTTCTTGTTTGACTCAAGCATGGTAATAGCAAGATCCAAGCTACTATACCCATATTGGACTAGTAAGACACGCTGGACTAGGGGGTTGATCTTTTACCTGTTCTTCCCTTAGCTTTCGTTCTTTTGCCATTCTTTCAAGATGACAGAACAGCATGGGGTTCTTTTGCGGGGCTCAAAACATTTTGCCAGTCGTTCCCAGCATTCTAGAGTTGGCCGTGCTCACGAATTCTAGTGATACCCTCAATCTCTCCTTGAGCAGTGCGGTCAATTACCCAAGACTGCAGGGCTGCGTCAAATTTTCACAGTTATGTAAAAGTTCAACGATTTTCACCTTTCGTGTCCGATATTACTATGGTAGCCGCCTTAACCGAGCTTCTTTGTGGACTGGTTGTTGGCTCGGCTTTTCTAAGACAACCATTTTGATCTTGACACATCCACTTCTAGTCAGCTTTGGAGCTCTTTCACATCTCCCCCTTTGCTGGCAGTGAAGCTCGAGCTCAATTCTTGACTTTTACGATGAGGTCGAATCGTCGACTTCAATTGAATACAATTCCTGCAAGAGTATTTTGTTTTCACTGACACCACATCGGCGAAATGGCATTGCCATGCAGCAGAACCAGTCGACGTCAGCCTTCTGCACTAGTTTGCCCCATTGAGCTGTCCTAGTGACTTTATTTGGCAGCTGTTTGTATTCCCTTGGGCAGCAACATCACTACAGAACGCCCGATTCCGAATTAGGAAATACCCCAGGATGTCGCCACCATTTGCGATCCGATGCCGAGCCCCTTGCCTTCCTTCAGCCTCGATCTTATCAGATTCCCTGTCGCCACGGTATTGCTTGACTTCAGTCCAGTGGACTTTGGCCTTCGGGGCTCATCCCTCTACATCGGTCGGCAACGGTCCTTTCAACAAAGCCCACACTCTTCACACAAGAGAGCACTGGTCTAATACTCGCATAAAGTTTTCTGAAATGGTTGCTCTCCTATCTATATCATTGGCACCATCATGAAGGCTTAGCACAATACGACTTGGATTGGGCTTGAGGAAAATCGGATCCAAGTGGATGAAAGCAACAAGACCGACCCCTCCGAATTTTGCATCCTTGGAGCTATCCCAAGCATCTTCCAGATTCGGCGTTCTGTCCCGCCAGCGTTCTGTCCCGCCACTGGTGAAATGCAAGCCTTCCAGAAGGCCAGACCCCGCCCATCCAGGCCTCAGAGGACGTGTTGAAGTGAAAGGGCACTTGTAGCCTGGATCAACGCCTTGATCCATCAAGCCTTTCGGCTTATTTATGGCAATCCTGAGAATCACCTCACTTGAATCGCACCTTCCATTGATTGTGAAGGCGTCTTCTTTGGCGGTGGTGACGACGGGGGCTCAGCGCGGCATACTTGCGACTGTCTTTCCCTTTGATTAGTCTATTGTCCATCCACGCGCGGACAGAGCAAATCAAAAAGACAGATACCAAGCCCGAGCCACACGTAAGTTGCCATGGCTGGAAGGACCAAGGCAACGGCCTCATCTGGTGCTGGGTGGGTAAAAACCTTTCCGGGGCCTTGTCTCTGATTCTCGGTAAAGAGAATTCAAAGTGGAGCTCATTGGAATCTTGTCAGTGTGATGGACAATGGACAGTTTATGCACGCTTCTCGAGATCTGTGTATTCAAGTCAGCGCAAATTATGTCTGACAGTCCTCAGAGACCGAAGTCGGCCCCGTCCAGAACTCCAGCCCTGCAGCGGCAATCAAAGTCTGCAGAGCTCGGGTAATCTGGTGCTCTCTCCCCCTGAGGACCCCTGGAGGCCCTTCAGCTGACCTCAGAGAAGTCTGACCGCTTTTCCAATCCTACCCCTGTTTCACATTCCTCACATTCCTTTCTCATGGGGCTGGACCGAGATCGGGAGTTGGGACGTGGTACCTGGCGGTGTGTGTCCAGGCCAGATGCTGACGTCATCTCTTTCAAGTCGCTGGCAGCTCTAACAGCTGCCATCGATTCCGCTGGATGACAAGCTATCTCCGGAGATATCGCGACAAATTGGTCGACAGCAGCAACCTTGGAATATGCGGGGACGATAGACTGCCTTCGGAGGTCCCCAGAGTGCATATCGCGTTCCATGGTTCGCGCTTTCCAATCGGCGTAATGCCGGGCCGGTGGGCCGCTCTTTCCTGATCTGATTGATAACGGCAGATAAGAACCTCACACGCGCCGGATGTTGGAGCCCCGATGATCTATAAGGTCGACTTCACCGCTAACCTGGCTTCAAATAAGTCTGGTCTCCAGAGCTCTCACGGTTTCTCTTCACATCATGCCTCACTCAGATTGCCCACCATTGCCCACAGCTGGCACCCCGAGCTGCATTCCCACTCATACCCCTGGTGATTGTTTCTGGCAAACGCACCAAGATGAGTTACGTGACCACCGATCGACCGAGGATCTCCCCAAGCACAGTGACATTGTGATTATTGGGGCCGGGTTTGCCGGTGTCGGCACTGCCTACCACCTGACCAAAGATGGTGGCTCGACCAAGTCTATCACAATCCTGGAAGCGCGAGGTGCCTGCTCGGGGGCAACTGGCCGCAATGGCGGTCATTGCAGACCCGACTTCTACGGTCACATCCCAACATATATGGACCGGGCGGGAGACCGAGCTGGTGCCGAGATTGCAGAGTTTGAGATCGCAAATCTCCGTGCCCTGAAAAAGGTCATTGAACGCGAGAATATCGATTGCGACTTCACTCTTGCACGTTCTGTTGATGTTTGGTGCAATGAAGACGCTGCCAAGAGTGCTAAAGCGGTCTATGACCGTATGGTTGCTGCAGACTTTGAATACATGGATGATGTGGTGTTTTATACTGGCGAACAAGTTGAGGGAGTAAGTCTATCCGCTAAATCGAACGATTGAGATACATGAGAAAAGCGGTTCTAATGACATCGTGATAGATCTGTGGCGTCAAGGGCGCAAAAGCATGTGCAAGCTTCACAGCCGGTACGATGTGGCCTTTCAAATTCATCATGCACCTCGTCAAGAAGCTCCTCACGCTTGGGGTCAACCTGCAAACACATACGCCAGTCACATCAATTACACCAGCACCTGAAGGAGGATATATAATCGAGACACCTCGAGGCAGAATGCACGCCGATAATGTCGTCCATGCGAACAACGCATATGTCTCAGGACTGCTTCCCGAATACGGCAAGAACATCATCCCCTGCAAAGGCATTTGCAGCCGCATCACTGTCCCCGAGGGCACCGCAGCACCACTCCTTAACAACTCATACATCAACCGCACTGAAGATAGCACATTATCATACTTCGTTCCTCGCGCTGATGGTAGTATCATTGTCGGCGGTGCCGCCAAGCTATTCCGGCCATTCCAAGAACAGTGGTACGACAACGTGAATGACAGCGTTCTCATCGACTCGGCGAAGGATTATTACGATGATTATATGCAGCGCACATACCGCGGTTGGGAAGATACTGGTGCTAAGGTGGACAACATCTGGACCGGTGTGATGGGTTATTCATACGACTCCAACCCACACATCGGACACGTCCCTAATAAAGATGGTCAGTACATTCTGGCTGGATTTAACGGCCACGGTATGCCAGTTATCTGGCTGGCCGCTCAGGAGCTGGCTAAGATGGTCTCTGAGGGTATTCCTTTTGAAAAAACGAGCATGCCCCGTCTCTTCCAAACTAGCCAGTTCCGCATTGACCGTGCGCAGGCTGGGAAGGTGGAGGACGGTGATATCCTGGGGACTGGCAATTTTGCCGCTACCAAGCCTTGAGAAGTGTATTTAACTTAATTATTGTTGATATTTGATCCTTTTAACTTGGTGTCTTGCTCTCGCGTCCCCACTTTGCTGTGGGATGAATAGGCCAAAAAGAAGATTGTGTGAGGCAGACTTACCCAGTGCCTAGAACTGCTGTTCTTGGCGATTTGAGCACTACTAAGGAGTAAATTTCCAAGAAAGTGTCTACCTAGGTAGGCATACAACTCCCCACTGACCACCTGCCCAGGGAAGTCAAACTGATCACTAGTATACAGCTCAGGTGCCCAGATCCGTCAGCCTATGCCCTGTTTGCCATCCGAGCCTCAGGTCGAGCCCTGGGGACTTCAGACGGTTATCACATCCACATCAACGATAAATTCCCATTGCAGATCACAAACCTGCCTTGATCCACATGTTTGCCTTTGCCTCCACCTGCATGGAGCAAGGTTTCAACCACGCGGTGCTACGTCTCTCGTCACCCTGCATGAGTTCGCATGATCAAGTTTGATCGATCGAGTGAAGACCAATAAGCACTTGCATCATGCAAGAGCCTTTAACGAATCTCATACTCAGATCACAATTCAATGACGAGTTGAGGCAAAACTTGTCGAGAAATCGTGTTTGCTTTTTCCTCTATGTATTCACAGCCCAATCCAATCCACCTGTAGACCTTGGTGATCGTTTCGCCTCCTTGTGCTAAGACTTAGAGTTTACAATCCAGTCCAGCATCCCTCGGTGATCACGAAATACTACCATGTCGGTCTATGATTTCAAGGGCAAAGTTGCCATCGTCACCGGTGCTGGCTCCGGCATTGGGCACGGTGTAGCCGAGCTTCTCCTCCAAGCCGGCTGCAGTGTTGTCCTTGCCGATCTCAAGCTCCAGCCAGCAGCAAAATCAACACTCCAGAGCTATCGAATCTGCGACGAAAGTCCCGTGGGCGCAATCTTCCACAAGACAGACGTGACGGACTGGTCTCAACTCACTTCTCTGTGGGAGACTGCCTTGGAAACATTCGGATACGTTCACATCATCGCCAATATCGCAGGTGTCTATGAGCCACCGTTCAGTGACTTCTGGAGACCACCTGGGGTGTCACCTGAATCTAGGGATGCGCCCGATGCAAGCCCGGGATCGTACGCAACGATAGCGATCAATTACATAGCCCCAGTGCGGCTGGCGCAGTTGGCAATCGATTATTGGTGCCGCAATCCAGATATCAAGGGGAACTTTCTGGCTGTCTCGAGTATGGCTGCTTATGTTCACTCTTTGGCTAGCCCGCTGTATATGTCAAGCAAGGCTGGACTTGTGAGCTTTGTGAAGAGTCTGGGGGAGCTGAATGATCTTTTCGGTATCCGTGTTTCTGCTGTGTGTCCTGGGGCTGTCGCCGTAAGTACATGAGAGATCTTTTTTTTACGGATAATGGCGATCTAATTTGCCGAAACAGACCCCCTTGCTTGAAACGAGGCTCGGTGATGCTGTCTCTGCAACAGGGGCGCTCACACCCCTGGAATGTGCTGGTGTGATTCTCCGCGTCCTCTCAGAGCCACAGTGGGGGCGAGGGAGCATTGTGCAAACGACGAAGGCAGTCGACGATCAATTTACCATTTTGGTTCGCGATGTTGATCTGGAGGTTTTGTACCCGAGTACTTTGGCTCCCCAGACCATGATGAACAAACTTGGCGAGAGTCATCAAACTCTTGTTTCACGGCTTAAAGAGAAGGGAATGCAGCCTTGAGGGTTTGCAGGCTGCCTATTACCAATCTTATTGTCAGAGATCAACGATGACTGTTATCCAAATTCAAGTTGATAAATTTCTAGTATGTGTGCAACATAGCTCCTTGTATTATCACTGTGCATATTCTAGCTGTGCATTGAAGCCAATGAACGGCTTCCCAGAAAGCAATCATTTCGATCCGATGTCATTCTCACCATCGAATGGAATGCCAAAGCTCGTGAGTAGGTTCGTAGCGGCGGTTTCACCCGTCCTGAACGCCCCATGCACGCAGCCATTGGCAACAAGAGTGCAATGCTCACCCGCAAACTGCAGCCGACTTTCCTTGTGGTTTTCCAAGGCGCCGACCAGCAGCTCCGGGTCATCTCCGACCTTGTCGGCCGAGTAGCTGCCATACCCAGCCAACGGGTCCTGAGTCCAATGTGTTGTCTCAACATTGATCATACGGGGCAGGGCCTTGTATGGCTCCGTACGGTAGAGTTTGAAAAGCGGTTCAAAGAAAGCGTAGATTTCCTTGGAGTCTTCCATGGCTTCAATGCGTTGTGTTAGCGGTTCGGCGATCTGTACACACAGCTCCTTGCCGCCGGTCATGATCCACAGGTTGATGGTGACTGTGGCGTAGTTCAGGATGTTGTCCTTCTCTATGATAGAATTCATACTGGTGTGGGAATCCACTGATGATTTAGACGAAGTGTCCGATTCCTCGGGAGACGGATAGAAGACAAACTGGTCGTTGTCCTTTGACCAGAACACCTCGGCAAACTCGAAGAATACTTTGCCCAGGGCGCCGTAGCTAAACCTGGCCATGCCCTCTTGGATGTCACTCGGCAAGGGCGGGTTGAACGAGATGAGGTTGTGATGGTAGACGCCCAGCGGACTGGTCATGATCACTGCATCTCCCTCGACGAAGCCGATGTTTCCATCGGCATCCTTGTATTGAACTCGAGCCTGCTCGGTCCCGTTTTCATTCCACTCCACGTTCTCGACGTTGTGGTTCAATCGGATGATACTGGGATCGCCGCGGAGAGGCTCCGCAGTCCAGTTGACGATCCGATCGTACCCGCCTTTCATATACAGATTGCGCTCGGTAATGAAATAGGACAAATGCTTGGACGAGGCCTGATCGGTACTTGTGCCGATCCACAATTCGACCTCACGGACCGCCTGCGGAGCCCAATCGCGCTCGTCCTCGGTGATCAGCTGATGCTGGAGGACGAACTCGGTCGCAAATTCATGGACCGGGCGATCCTCAGCATCGGGATTGGTTTCATAAAACCATTCGCAATAGTCGGCGAATTCATCGGCGACTTTCTTCGCCTTGAACTGGGATCCCGCCCGGCCTTCTCGGGTGAAGTAGAGCGGCAACCCATCGTCATAATAGTATGGGATCGCCAACTGAGGGATGAGTTTCACCAACCCGTTTTGGGAGGTCTCATGCATCCACGCGGCGCCTGTTTGGTGTCAATATCCCCCGTGATAAAGACCCCCAGGCACTATCTTACCGATATCTCGGACATGATCCCCTTTCCGACTGGTCAGGATTCTTCCACCAATGCGATCCCGGGCCTCGAGTACCACCACCTCGCACCCGTGGCGGTGCAACACGGCCGCGGCACGGAGTCCTGAGATCCCAGCCCCCACCACCACCACCTTGTACTCCGACCTCGCTGCGTTTGGTCCCTTCGCCAACTCGTCCAGAGTTGTCGCTTCGAAGGGCGCAACCAGGTCGGAGCCACAATTACTCGGTTTTAAGGGACTACTGCCCGTGATGGAAGAGGTGACGTGGAAAGATTGGGCCATTCTGAGTTGACAAGTTGACATTCGATATCCTTAGTAGTAGTGTGTATGGAAGTACAGAGTATGAACGAAGTACGGAGCAGGGTGTTTATGAGGCAGACGCCGAGCCCAGGGTCACGGGGCCACTGAAAGAGGAGAGTCCAGCCGCTGCATCTTATCAGCCACATGACTGGCGATCGAATTCCTGACCTGTAGGCTTTGCGAGTATCTCAAGTATTTCAGGTATCGCGGATCTCAGGTATGGGTGATGATGAAGATAAGACGGTTGGGCAGGAAAGTCGCGTAGAAATGCTTAGCCTTGCTTATTCGGCCCCACCGCGTAGAAAACTCTTATGGCCTGGTTTCTCTCTCTTTTTTTTTTCTTTTCTTGCTTTTTTAGTTCACCACCAAGTACTCGGTATAGAGATTCCATTGCACAATGTCTCCATGACTGCCCTACTTAGGAGGATTTCTCTCTTCCAATCTTAGACATGGAAGAACTCAATGGAACGGAGCGCCTCTGCTTCGACGGCCAAGTCCAACTCATTCCATCCCCTACCGACTCTCCAGATGACCCACTCAACTGGAGTAAGCCAAGACGTTACTGGCATTCCTTTCTGGTCTTGGTATTTGTCGCTCTGACGGCGGCAACGGCAAACGATGCCGGGACGGCGGGCAACGGCATGATTGAAGAGATGAGCATCACGTGGAACGACATCAACATCGCGGCCGGCGTGTTATTCGTCGGCATTGGATATGCCACATTGCTGTTCAGTCCGGCGCCGTTCCTGTATGGACGACGCATATCATACTTGATCTGTTTGATGTTTTCCGTCATTGGCTCGATCTGGTTCGCCCGTATCCACAATATTCAGGATAACATTTGGGGCCAGCTATTCGTTGGCGCGTCAGAATCATGCGCCGAGGCTCTCGCTCAGCTGTCCCTGTCGGACCTCTTTTTCCAGCATCAGAGAGGAATGGTGCTGGGTCTGTACGTCCTGGCAACCAGTATTGGTACCTTCACCGGGCCATTGGTCGCGGGCTTCATCACCGACAGCTACTTGGGATGGAGATGGGTTGGCTGGCTGGCCGCGATCATCTCAGGGGGGTTGATCTTCATCTTCTATTTCGGCCTAGAGGAGACATTCTTTGATCGGAACAACCCCCTGCACGGGCAAACCGCGTCTCCCCGTCAACCCGAGCCATCGGCGGACCTCTCGCTGGACGAGAAGGAAAAAACGGCAGCAAACGTGCAGGCTGCCCCAGCCAATCATCCCGATGAGGAGTCTGGTCAGAAGAAGGGAAAGACCTACTTCCAGCGCATCGCTCTGATCACCCCGTCTCCCACCCTGGTTGGGACCGGCTTCAAGCAATACTGCCGGCGTCTGTTCCACACGCTGCGCATCTTCACCTTCCCCGCGGTTCTCTACTCGGGTCTTCAATGGGGCGCTCAAGATGCCTGGTTGACCTTCTATCTCACCGTCGAAGAGGACAACTGGTACGAAGCGCCCTGGAACTACAGTGATGCCGCAGTGGGCATCATGAATGTCCCGACTCTGATTGGCGCTGTCATCGGCTGTATCTACGGCGGATGGTTTTCGGACTTTTTCGTGGTCTGGATGTCCCGTCGGAACAACGGCATTTTTGAAGCCGAACAGCGTCTGTGGCTCCTTGTGCCAGTTGCTTTCATCGGCCCGGCGGGTCTCATGCTCTTCGGTATTGGCTCGGACAAAGGCTGGGACTGGCCCCTGCCGTACCTCGGCCTGGGCTTTATCGGCTTTGGTTGGGGTTGCGCGGGCGACCTTAGCATGGCTTATCTTATGGACGCGTACCCGGAAATGGTTCTCGAGGGCATGGTTGGTGTTTCGGTCATCAACAATACTATCGGGTGTCTTTTCACATTCACTGCCGAAACCTGGCTGGATGCGCAGAGTCTGTCGCAGGTTTTCATTGCGATTGGCTGCTTAAGCTTCATCTTCATCATGACGACCATTCCCATGATTATTTGGGGCAAGAAGTGTCGCCGGCTGACTCGCAAGCAGTATGAGACTTTCTTGCGCATCCGTGATGGGCCTTGTTGAGGATCTTGGGTTTCTCAAAAAGATCCCTGTTCTTTTTTTTTTCACTCTGCCTCTTCTGTTAATATACCTATACGACTGACGCAGCGATTATTTTCATGCGATTTGTACTGTATAGTTGGACGGAGCTCTTTTGTACTACTACTTTCTTGGCTGATATATTCTTTTTCAATTGAAAGGATAGATCATTTTGATACGTCTTACATTATATAGTCCACAAGAATCTTCTCCACGGCATTGCCATACCGACGATCGGTCAATCAGCCGAACAGTTCGCTCTACATAAAACCGAGTGATGTAAATCCATTAAGATCGA
Organism: Penicillium olsonii; assembly: GCA_911174995.1. NCBI lineage: Eukaryota > Fungi > Ascomycota > Eurotiomycetes > Eurotiales > Aspergillaceae > Penicillium > Penicillium olsonii. The sequence continues at coordinate 2,064,461 of CAJVNO010000033.1, forward strand.
CCCTGACACTCCAACGTGATTGGCACACGGCCTGGAACTATTGAATCGCAAACAAAACATCTATTGACTCCGCAACTAATTTCAATTGTCACAGACAAAAATCCGACTGAACAAGACCATCTCGGGGCAAAATACCAGATGGGAAAATATTCTCACGGGGCGTACGTAGCCCTTCCCGTTCGCCCCCAACCATCTGGGGCTATCCGCGCAAGCTGCCCCCGTCATCTTCCATCCAAGCTTTATCAAGTGGAGCAGCAATCGACTAATTTAACCATCGCTTCGACTGTTGCGAATGAAGACACCCGCTGCTCTGCAATGCTCCACAGTGATTCACCTCCACACCAATAGCACGCTCCCGTTAATGTGGCTGTCTGCATCTGCGTCGTGGTGGAGGTGATGTTCCAGGGTTGGGGGGCAACATATCGACGCAGCATGTCTGAAAATAAAACATGAACCCAGAGTTTATGTTTCCAGTTCTGTTCCTGCTTGGCAGAGTCGACTTGCGCTTATAATTCCTGGAGGACGCCCGAGGTCGCTCAGTTCCTGTCGATCGTCTCACTTCATTCGCTTGCCAGTGCTTCAACTATAAGGATGGTCTTCAAGTCTTACTATCAGTGGGCCACTTTGGCCCTGGCTGCCACTGCTACCGCGCAGACTACAACCAGCTGCAACCCTCTCAAGAGTGTGTCCCGTTCTCGATCAGATCTGAAACAAGTCTAATTTTATCTCGCAGAGACTTGCCCAGCGGATACTGGTCTCAACAAGTACCGTTACAACACTGACTTCACTTCCGGATCTCTGGGTCGTTGGAACACCACCGCCGGCACTGTGACCAGCACCGACCTCGGTGCCAAGTTCACCATCTCCGAGCAGGGCGACGCGCCCACCATCGAGAGTGAATTCTACATCTTCTTCGGCCATGTCGACGTCAAGATGAGAGCCGCCAATGGCACCGGTATCGTCAGCACCTGGATTCTCGAATCCGATGATCTCGACGAAATCGACTGGGTAAGTCGATATCCACCACCCCACCCGTTCAATCACTCACATATCTCAGGAGCAAATCAGCACCTACGACACCGAGATCCAAACCGACTACTTCGGCAAAGGAAACACCACATCCTACGACCGCGGCACAACTGTGACCGTCTCCACTCCCGAAGAGACCTTCCACACGTACTCGATCGACTGGACCTCCGAGAGAATCGAATGGCTCCTCGACGGCGAAGTCGTCCGCACACTCGAGTACGCCGACGCCGTCGACGGATCCAACTACCCCCAGACACCCATGCGCATCCGCATCGGTATCTGGGCCGGTGGCGACCCCGATAACTCGGAGGGTACGATCGAGTGGGCTGGTGGTGAGACGGACTACACCGCCGCGCCTTTCACGATGTATGTCGAGTCTGTCGATATCATCAACTACAACCCCGCTTCGGCATACAAGTATACCGATAAGACGGGTGCGTATACTAGCATCAAGGCTACTAATGGTACCACTGCCACGAACTTGAGTACTTCGAACTCTAGCTCGATTGTGGCTTCTAGTAAGACTTCTTCGTCGGCACGGGCTAGCTCCTCGGCCTATGCTTCGGCTTCGGCTTCGGCTTCTGCGGCGGCTTCTTCGGTCGGTGTTGTCTCTGCTGCTTCGGCTTCTTACTATTGCTCTGCTCTTACTATCGCCATGGTCTCTTTGATCGCTGGTGTGGCTCAGTTCTAGGTGGTCTTTGTCTGGTTCTGTGGCTGTAGAGTTCAACCCATTAGACATCACTTTGCTGGAGTGTACAAATGAGGTGTATAAATCTACTGCTTAGGGATTTCCTGCGTTGACTTGTTTTGGTTTGTTTTGTTTTGAGCCCACTCATCTCGGCGGTTGCATCATACCTACATAGTAGCATTGTCGCTCCCGAGTTCTGAGTCTGTATGTCTCCATATGTTTGTTTTATGACTTGCGATGATATTGATGTAGCTAAATTCGGATTTTCAACCTTCCAAGGTTTTTTCAACTATAGGTCCTAGTACTTCCGGCCTTCGAGGAAACTACCTAGGTACCTAGTATAGTCAACCACCAGCATCGAACATGAATAAGTACTAATTATCCCCCATCATTGTCAAATCTTCATATTTTCACCTTGATTTCGAACCTCAGAAGTATCTACATAGGTAGTTTCGTTTTTATTGATGTTCTAATGGTCTCATACAGTAACTACTCCGTGGTCAGTCTGAAGAATACCCTAAGTGGGTCTCGGCAACCCGAGTTTGAGAACTCGGCTATAGTCCCAACATCCCACAACCAGACATCCAAGCATCATTGGTCTAGTGGTAGAATTCGTCGTTGCCATCGACGAGGCCCGTGTTCGATTCACGGATGATGCACTATCTTTTTGCCATTTTCATGTCTACCTAGGTATCAGGACGTGCTTGAAACAGCCATCCTTGGTTGGCTTTTTTATGTTATTTTCCCCCTGTTCCAACTTGAAGGTTCAGACCTCCATTGATGCCGATTTTTACTTTTTGCATACGACAATGGCCCGGCTGCCCTAGGGTTGATCTTCAACTTCAACCTTGTAAGGACGATGGATGACCCGAGGACGATCATATACAAGAATATATATTCCCGAGTTTCCTGTCATGCTCAGGTGCCACGGAATTTGCGTGACATGCCATGCTTACATAGGTAATCAATTAGTGCTAGAAACCACATAAAGCCACGTCAATACTAGGTACGAAAATTGTTATATTGCCCCCAGGTCGAATATTGTACAACTTGGAAGCAGTGATCATGGGTGGTCAACAACGACCGAACCCATCCAGCACATCTGCAGTAGTGGCGATGAGGCAAGAATCTCCACTAGGCACGCTATTCTGGGCAGACTCGAATCTATATTAGCTTCATTGTTTCCAAAATTGTTTACTTTTGAAAGAAGAACTCTTAAGCTTGCATGCTCGCGATTAGATGTTTCTGAAGATGCATGGATGTCATAACCAGGGCCTGCGAGTTAGGGTTGCGTTGTCCGCAAATCCAGTCGGAGCACCAAGAGAAATGTACAAGAGCTTTCCGTCGGAGTAACTTGGTATTTCCCGAGTGAGGGGTCTCCAACTTTTTTCGAATACAAATACCATGCGGGGATGCCGCGATCAGATATTCTCAATGTACCATTCCTCCATCTCATCGGATCCCCTTTAGACTTGCAAAATGCCAGACCTACAAACCCCCATTCTTGACCACATCGTTATTCTCGTTTCTCACGAGAGCCTCCTCGGAATCTCCAAGCAGGTCGACGGTCAATTCACCCTCGCACCCGGCGGGAACCACGCCGATGGACTCACAACCAACAAATTGATCCTTCTTCCGGACGGTGTGTACCTCGAATTCATCGCCTTCTTCGACAACATCGACCCGGAGAAACGCCGTTCCCATCGCTGGGGTAATGAACAAGAGAACACAATCATCGACTGGGCCTTTACTTTACGGTCGGAAGAAGACTTCAGCGCCGTGCAGCAGCGGTTCAAAAAGGCAGATACGGAAGCTTCTTACACTGATCCTATCGCCGGCGGTCGTACCAAACCAGACGGAACAGTTTTGAAATGGGCGATTTGCGTACCTCAGCAACCCCATGGAAAGATTGTTCCCGGCTCTTTACCGTTCTGGTGCCTGGATAGAACTCCTCGCGCCAATCGTGTTCCCTATGAGGCTGAGCCACAACTCACCCAACACCCCAATGGCGTGCAGGGTATCTCCTCTGTGTCAGTCCATGTTCCCGAGGGGGAGGCTTCTCGTTTCAAGGGGGCTTATGATGCGATATTTGGTGGGCCGTGGAACTATCAAGTTCCTTCTGGATCGGCTGCTGGCACACGAAGTGTTTCTCTGTCGGGAGGAGAGAACTCTGTCAGGCTGGTCTTCAGGGGACTGAAGCAAGGAAAGGTTGAGCTCTTGCCTGGTCTGGTCTTTGAAATTGAGGGCCAGTAGCTACAAATTACAATGATCGACTTGGAAGTCGAGAGTATCCATTGGGTTTTGATTTAAGTTCATTCGATGGTCAGATCTATAAAGCCAACTTGGTTTATGCGTCAAGTCATCCACGGGCCCACCCGTGGATGGGGTGCTTAAAACAATTACTTGGAGACCAGGCATTTGTAAATAGAAAATAGAATGAAAGAAAAAAAAAATTAAGTTGGTCATTAGACATAAATGGTTGAAATCAAACACAGGCTGCTCGGTAATATGCAACAAAGAAAGGTATATGAACAAGATTCATGGCTCATGGTCACCCGAGGGAGGAATGACAATATTCTGGATCACCGGGGAAAAGGGATGTTGCTCGTCGAACTGGTCCAGCTCACTTCCATCACCACTGTATCCAATGATATCGCGATTATCATCAATGATGCGGCCGTACTCCAGAAGAAGTAGATAGAGATAGATATCGAGATCTTCATCCCGCAATGCATGCTGTGCCCACTCCCTGCTCTGGGCTGCAATTACCTCGGCCTCAAAGTCGTGATTGGGAACGTAGGGCTCACTGATTGATGTCGCGTTGGTGGATGTCTTCCGAGATCCCAGTCCGACGAAGTAGGTCATGATAGAGTACAGGTCGTCATATCGATTGTCCATGGGAACAAAGTGGCGCCAGGCAAAGAGACGAGAGTCGTGCCATTCTCGGAAGATGGTCGCTTTGATACCCATCGATTTGCTAAGCTGGAAGGCACGCCACCGGCCCGAGAAACTGTGACCGTCGATGTCGACGAGGTACTTGGATTTGAATGTTTGGCTGAAGTCCTTTGGCTCTTTGAGGGTCCACACATCATCGTAGAAAGAGCAGTTTGGAATGCATCCGAATGCTTCAGTGAAGCCAACATCGAAGTGATCGGCAGCGAATTTGCTGGGCTCGAAGTCGGTTTGGTTGTGGTACTGATTCGTGCTCGTCTCAGAGAGAATCGATACTGTCTTGTTGGCCATCTCGGTGCTGTTTGCGAGCTGTACAAAGCGTTGACGATGCATGTTCTTCCAGTTATCGGCAACTTGAACGCCTCCGGATGTAACGCCGCGCCAGATAAGATTGTCTTCTTTGTCTTCCCATTCATAGTCATGACGCGAGTTGTAGGTGTAGCGCTTGTCGTCCATGAAGTACATGTTGGCAGGGAACAAGATATCGTTGTTCACGCTAACCTTGCACTCGCTGAAGACCGGGACCAGCTTCCTCGTTACAAGGTTACTGGAAGCCGAAAACAAGAACCCATGGCTCTTGCCGAGAGCTGGCCCGACAGTGCACAGATCAGAGGAAGCGGTGAAGTTGGTCACAAAACCACCCGAGGACAACTTGTATGCCTTGTTGGCCTCTTCGACGGTGATGTTATGGTTGCGCGCGGGGGATTCAGGAGGACAAGAGTATTGAGCAGTATCCATGTAGAGCTTCCCGGCAAGAGAAGACCAGGATGGATCCACCTCCTCGATGTCCGGCTCCTGGGCAGTCAGATACTTCATGTCCCGGGTGAATTGGTCTTGCGCATCGGGAGGCATGGTTCTGCTCAGGACTTCGGCGCGGAGGTACTCCTGCGTTTCGTTCCATGATACCATGACTCGGGGCTGATCATGAAGGTTAAGTGCTATGTCCATATCTGGGAGATACCGAGCGAGGCGCTTCACGGATTTTCTCAGTGTTTCAACCCTCCACCCCTCTTCCTCCGAATGCACCACTTTGTTGTCGCGGATTTGGACACCCATCATGCCATCACTGTGCATGAGTTTGGCAGCCATTTTCCGGATCAAGGCTGGTGGAACCGCCCAGAAAGGCCGCAAGTCACCGGTGATCTGCTTGAAATCATCCACGTTGTGCGCATTCTTCTTGCGGGCGAACATGTACCACTCCTTGAACCCCGGAGGCGGGTGTCGCCCATAGGTCTCCCGGTATTTTGCGACGGTTTGTCGGAAATTTGTCGAGCGATCGTTCTCGTAGTCCACCCACTGGCGATCCGCCCCCGCCATCAGGTTGACGATCGGATGCTTATCGAGCGCATACTGTCCCGTCACGGGTTTCGTCGTCGCCGTGAACAAGCCGAAGTGGGGGAGTCGGATCACAGTGGTGTCCACTGTCTGAGTGAGAAAGAGTAGATTGAGGAGGCATATCACGGTGGCGGCGCAGGCCAAAATCAGGTAGAACCGCCTCCGACTCGGCGCAAATTGACCGAACATTCTGTAGAATAAAAGCCCGCGGGCTGGATTGCGCGCAGATTCCACGAACTCTGTTCTGAAGCGACACCGAGAGACAAGGGCTATGAGAGCAGCATGACTGAGAAAGAGAGCAGTGGAGTGGAAAAGGAGCGCGAGGCTAAGAAATTGCGCCCCTAACCCCAACCCGCCAAGCTTGAGGGGGCGAGCGCTCAAAGTTCCAGCCTATAGAGAATACGCCTTCTATTGTATTTGACCCACGGACTCCGCGATAAGTTTAGCCTAAAATGGCACGGAGATTACTACAGTATATTCGAGGACTGTTTTGTCCCAGCACTCCATTGAAGCCGAGTAGTATAGACATGAATATCATGTCTCCTGAAGCGGGAAGTCAGGGGAAGATCCGAAGATCCAACTCGTGGGCAAAGGAACGTGCCGATTGGGCGTTCCCGAACAGCGCCAATACAGGGTCTTCCGTGCTGGATACTCTGTTCGTCTAGCCCAGCCTGCAATACTCCGTACTGCAGTTTATTCTGAATGTCAAACTCTTCGTTGTCTCGTCGACAAAAACAAACACAACAAACGGCGCAGATTGACTTTTTCTTTCACCCGACCCATGGTTCCGTGGACAGTTCCACGGGTCCACCAATGCTGACTCAGACATTTGGTAATACAGAGCCTCAGGCCAACCTTGGGAAGTGGATGTGACAGCTTCCTCAGCTACCGATCTCCAGATTCGCGATTCTTCTTCTTAATATCATTGATACAGATGACGTGACAAATTCCCCTTGTGGGTGATTCTCACTCGAAAATGTCCCTCAAACGCAACCGCGCTGCCCTCGAGGCCGATCTCCAGGCACAGCAATCCCCATACGCCTTCTTCGGAACCCCACTACCACCACTCGACGAGAGTGTTCGCGATGATGGCTCATTTGTCCCGGTTTGGCAACAAGATGTCAGAGATGAGCAAGGAAGAAAGCGTCTGCATGGCGCCTTCACGGGTGGATTTAGCGCAGGGTCGGTAGCATCAAACTCCATGAGCTTCACAGGGACAAACATTAACGTCTGGTAGATATTTTAATTCCGTCGGCTCGAAGGAGGGATGGACGCCCGCGACATTCGTTTCCTCTCGTCAGAATCGCGCCAAGAAAGCAGAGCAACAACGACCAGAAGACTACATGGACGATGATGACCTCAGAGAACAGGAGGAGTCGCGACAAATACGGACCGCGAACGAGTTCGCAGGATTCGGATCTACAGAACAGGATGCCACTCGCAGGGCAGGGCTCATGGATATATTGAAAACTGGAGGAGAAACCATGGGTGTCAAGCTTCTCAAAAAGATGGGATGGCGCGAGGGCCAAGGCATCGGGCCCAAAGTGCGGCGCAAAGCGAATTTGGACGAGAGCTCTGCCCCAGGTGCCGATGAAGAGACCTACCTCTTCGCGCCGGAAAACCCACCCATGGTGGCGTTCGTTCGCAAGACTGACCGCAAAGGTCTTGGGTTTCAAGGCGAGGCGCGCCTTGAAACTCAACCACAGAGCGAAACTACGCACGATTCGGACCAGACGGACTCGTTTTTCGGCAACCGTTTAGCCATCCAAGACAAACCAACTACGAAACGAAAAGATTCGCGACGGGGAGGGTTTGGTGTTGGCCCCCTCAATGACACGGGCTCAGATGACGAGGATCCATACTCATTGGGACCTCAAATCTCGTACAACAAGACAATCGGGGGAGACAAGAAGAAAAAGAAGAAGGGCAAAGTGGACGATGGGAAACCTACCATCGCATCATCAAATCCCCTTCTGAACTCGAAACCTGTGTTCATATCAAAGAAGCTTGCAGCTTCACGAGGGAGTGGCGGCTTCAGAAAATGCCGCGATGGACGTCTTCCGCTGGACGGGTTCGTTCTCGCGGACGGCCTATCGGGTCTGTCCATATCCGACAAGAAATATGACCCTCCTACAATACCAAGTGATTGGAAATCCGCCAAAGAGGTCTCGTCAGAAACACGGGACCAATCGAGCTACGTTTCAACCGCCGACGCCGCTAAAGCCTCGTCACTTAACCCCACATCCAGAGCAGCACTGCTGGGCGAAGCCCAGTTGCCTGGAAAGTCTATCTTTGATTGGATGACACCCGAAGCAAGGGAAAAAATCGCCAAACTTACAGGGAAGACCAATCTGCCGCCGGCGATGGGGGAAAAGGCCCCCAAAGGATACGAACTTCCCGAGTCGCAGAAACGAAAAGATCTTTGGGACCTTGTACCAAAGCTTGATAAGCAGGTTGCCGCCCAAGCCTTGGCCCGGGGCATCGGTGGATGGATGCCTTACCAAGAGGATGAGGAGAAACGTGCGCGATACCGAACCTTCCTGGAGATCAGCGCCGGTACTCGAGAAACGCTCCCGGAAAAAGCAGACGGGGCCACCACAAATGAGTGGGTTACAGAGATGCAAGAGTTTGGCCGAGCGGCCGAGGTTTTCAAACCCATTTCTGGAATCATGGCATCCCGCTTTACCTCAGCTTCTTCCGCCCCCAAAGCAGCCTCGGATGCCCCAGACTCCGTGGACTCGCCTCTCAGCAAACCTGCCGAAAAGCCAGACAGCCCGGCAGTGGCGGCTGCTAAGATTGGTATGTTTGGGCACATGACGCGAAGCACAGTAGACTTTTACCCATCCCGGCTCTTATGCAAGCGTTTCAATGTCAAGCCACCTTCGAATGTGCAGTCGGATCCCGGGGAGCGGTCTGGGACTACCTCTGCGCCAGGCACGCGCTTCCAGTCCGGTGGATTCCAGGCCGACTCGGGCCCCAAAGAACTGGTATCGCAGGACGTTATGAATCAACTTCTGATCGACTCCCTGGGCTACTTGCCCAGTGCCGATGGCTCTGACCCAGCTAAGAGTGGTCAGACTGTCACTGCGGCACCGCCCACAGTGATTGAGCCAGAGCGAAATGAAGCCCTAGAGGCTGAGCGGCCGGGGGATGCAGTGTTCAAGGCTATATTTGGAGACTGAGAGTAAATGTACATATGAGACCAATTCTTGACCCAATTATCTTTGCAGCATTTGCCCGAGGGCGCAGCTGTGCTTATAGCTGTATGGCGCATTTAGGTACTCCGTACATAAAGTGCAATAAAACTTGGTCGCAAATGCGCTCTGCAGATCATCGACTTCAGGCAGCAGAATGAGGTTGTTGACATCTCCCTGGAATGCACTTGTGTTGAGATCGTCGAGTGCCTAATGGAGAAGGTCTGTGCTTCGGCCCCATAGCGGAGTTGAGATCGTCACTAAAGTCGCAATCGCCCCTCCTCCAACTCTCACATGGAGGTTCCTGGTCGCAAACAACATGGTAATTTCCCACGAAAGAGCCCATCAGCATTCCCTTGGCTCGACTGCCTGGATGTCACACACTAACATTCCCAGGGCTGCTGCGCCTCTGTACTGTCGCGCACTGACGACGAACCCTCAATTCGACATCAAACCCAGAATCGCACCAGCGGCCAGGCAAATTCCTCGGAGCATCGGGTGCCAAATCTCCCTCTGAAAGAACACTACAATGAACCGATACGTGCTCATCTGTGGACTAGTAAGCGGCGGACCTGGACGCGCGCACAGCTAGATCGTGAGCGAGATGAGTTCTTCGATACGCGTGTCACGGGGCGGGCGGAGATCTGGGCTGCAGTCTCCACGGCTATTGCACTAATGCGTTCCGGCGATATCACCACCGCACAGGGCATCGTTGATGCTGCCGGCATTACCGTTCCGACGGGGAATCTCTGCGAAGGGTGCTACGATGAGCAGGGTGTGCTTTACAGACTGCCACAGTGTATCGTCAGTGATCCAGAGAACATGATTGCTTCCCACGAGGATGAGGAGGACCATGCCGATGAAGATTACCAGGAGCTCTCCGATGGTAAGCTTGCGACAGACGACGCCTCCGGGGACGAATTGATATCTGACGCGGAACGACGTCGTGATGAGAAAGGGAAGACCAGTGAACATAATCTGATTCGCGTTTTGGCTCGGTTGAGTGAGGGTGGTCCGGATCTTTCGCTCGCTGTGAACAAGAGCCAGACCGTGGGTTATTTGGCCAGAAAAGTGCATCATGAAGCGAAGGTTGGTAGTGAACACGACCAGTTCATACATCAAGGCTTTTTGCTAACTCCGCGCTCTTTAGCTTGATAAGAACAAAAGGGTCCGCATTGCGTACCTGGGCCACTTCCTGAATGAGAGACAACCCTTGATCGAGCAGGGATGGCAGGACGGCCATGTTGTCAATGCATTGGTCGTGGCGCCTAATTATAACCCTCAATCTAGGCGCCGACGTTAGTGCCTCGAGCTGTCTGCACCGTCCTCATGCAGGTATCGTCGATTAATTTCCCTCTGCTGTCTACTTGGACTTTCAGCGTTCTGGCGTTTTTTCTTTGCTGGCATCATTGCACAATACCCCGAGTCCCTGCTTAATTTCCCTCCTCAATTCCCCTCTCTTGATATTTATTGATGATTTGTCCCATTTCAAGCTCTCAATCCCTCAAATCATACCAGCCAACATGATTTTGATGGCCTACACATGCTGTCTCGATATTTGCGACAGATGTTTGATTATAATACTAGGCGACTGCTTTGAATTATCGGTGATCAACTGAGTTAATGCGAAAATGATACTGTCTTTGTTTCCCAAAAATACAATAACCAATCCAGCTGATAATTCAAATGGGCTTCAAACAAGTCGGCCATTGTTGGCCTCTTTGCCCTTGGGTGTCTGTCCAGACCGCCGCTTGAAGACCCGGCATACAAAGGCTGCCCCTTGCCCAATCCCGCGCACCAATGAAGTTGGATTGTAATGCTTTACACGGAACATGTAATAGAGCAGAACAGTGCCAGCCACATTGAACCCAATGTACGCCCATCCAATGCCGAAGTTGCGCCAACGCTCGCTGTAAACTGTGCGCGAAGTTAGTTTGATCCAACATTTCAACTCGACAAGAAAGACTCACAGATATTACTCGCAGATAGATACTGATCTGCATTCTGCAGTTGGCAGTACTCGCAGCCACTTGTAGCGGTCGGATTGTACAGCTGACCGCCAGCGGCCTTGACGTACGGGTCGAGGTATGCACCGCACGTTAATCCAGCAGGGGGGTTGAAAACGCTCAGTTCAGCTGCGGCGCAGTGAATCGCCCGGCCATGCAGGCCCGTGGCGGTGATGCCTGCAACCAAGTACGTCAAGGGTGATACACGGTACATGAATATCCAGAATCCAGGGAGAGCCGACGGCGCTTGCATCACGCCGTTGAATGTCAGCGTCATGATGAACATCAAGGTAGCGATTGTTCCACCTGTTTCGGCATCTGGTAGCGAGGATATCACGAGTGATGCGAAAGTGGATGTGAAAATATAGAACTGTACCACGAATAGCAGCATCAGACCTTGTCGATGGGACGCTTGCTCTGAGCCGTATATCGGGTAGTAGTAACAGGCCCAGCTGATCACACCGACAAAGACTTGGTATGGTAGCTCGACGATAACATTTGCTATGAGGAAGGCTCCCCACGAGTAGGCCTTTGAGGGTCGTTCGCGGACCTCGTAGAGGGACCGCTGAACGACAAACTTTGGCATGATTCTAGTAGGCTTGAGGTTAGCTCAAACAGGGAGGAAGTTCGGTCTAATGAGTTGCTCACTGTTGCACCAAGGTTGAGAAAATCGATGTCAGCATGAACGCACTGAATAAGACATCTTGGAATCCCTGCAGGGAGCTGTCAGGCTTGAAGAATGTGAATCCAATGAAGAGAGATGACATTGTTCCCAGCATGATCTTCGCCCACACGTATGATGGCTCGCGCCAGAAGGCTTGGAAAGACCGATGGGTAACGAGCCATAGTTGTGCAGTGAACGGCATTGCATATTCACCCTGTTGAGATTGGCCCTCATTGCTGGTCTCTGCCGAAGCTCGCTCGTCATGAATCCGGTCAATTTCAGCCTGAACGCCTTTGGCCTGCTGGCTTTGATTCCACACCTGGGGCCAATCCTGCGTGGACTTCCCAGAGGCGCCTGCACCGATAATCTCCAGCATGTACTCCGCGGGCTAATTCAGTCAGTTGGTGCTTTAAACCCCTCCAGAGTTTTGGGTGATGCTTACGTTTTCCGATGAGTCGCACGTCCTGGCGCCGTTGCCTTCAAAGTAGTCTAATAGCACCCGGGACTGATCACCGATTTCTCCAAAATAGACAGTCCTACCTCCTTTGGCAAGGAAGAGTAGACGGTCGAACTGTTGGAAGAGCAATGCACTCGGTTGGTGAATCGTCGACAAAACCGCCTGCCCATGCTCAGCGAGCTTGCGTAAGAAGGCGCAAATTGCCCAGGAGCTCTGCGAGTCTAACCCACTCGTAGGCTCATCAAGGAAGATGAGAAGTGCAGGCTTGGCTGCCAGCTCCACGCCAATAGTCAGAAGTTTCCTCTGCTCGACGTTCAAGCCTTCACCTGGTGTTCCAACAATAGCATCTGCGAAATCTTGCATACCAAGCATGTCAATCACCTCTTCGACATACTTGTATTTTTCTTTCTTTGAAACGGTCTTTGCCTGACGCAACATCGCACTGAATCGGAGCGCCTCTCTGACTGTGGTGGTCGGAAGGTGTAAGTCTTGCTGCTGGACATAGCCAGTTTTCCGCTGGAAACTGGTGTCTAGCGGTTTACCATTGACGAGCATATCCCCTGTGACGACACCAATGGAGACTCGCTTAGCCAGAACGTCAAGTAGTGTTGTCTTTCCAGCGCCAGAAACGCCCATCAAAGCCGTTAAGGTGCCTGGTTTGACCCAGCCGGAAACATTGTCCAGGAGACGACGCTCTCCACCTTTGACTGGGATGTCATAGCAGACATTTCTCCAAGTAAATATGTCATGCTGTGCAGGAATAGCTGATCCCTGCGTGTCATTTTCGGATTTCTTTTCCGCCTGCTTCTTTTCCGTCTGACCAACTTCTGTCGAGCCGGATTCTCCTGTTCCCTTCTCGAGATGTCGGAGCTGGGCTGGAACATGACCTCGTCGGAAAACAAGAAACTCTGCCTTGGAAGACGTAGACGAATTGAGTTCAGAGGCAAGCAGATACACCGCCAAGAAAAAGATCCAAAACCCGATCAAGATTCCAAGATTTCGCCACTCGTGCGCGTATGTATACGTGTACTGACTTTGGATGTATGCATCCCCAGATACTGTCCTCTCTCCGGCCACCGCACCTCGCACGGCGCAGATGAAAGAGTCTCCGGTAAGACTGGGGTATCCGGGAATGAATTGCGAGCATTCAAACCGGCGGCCGTGGAACTCGTTTGCAACCAAAGCTTCAAAGGTATAGAAGACTGGATTGATCCACCGGATCCAGCTAAACCAAGGAATATTGCTCATCTCCGGTACTGTGATCACAAATCCTGTATATATGATGATCGCTAGAACCATCACACCGGCCATAGACATAGCCTGGGAGAGCGTTTTCGTAGATGCGGCTAGAGTTCGGAACACACATGACATTACCAATGTGCTGAGGAAAGTGAAGAGAAAGAAGATGAAGAATTGAGAGGCTTCGTATCGCTGTCATCTTTGTTAGCACTTGCAACGGGGTTTGGTGACTTAACTCACTAGTCCTGCCAAGAAATAGAAGATGATGTTGAATACTATAGCAGCGGCAAACTTCACTGGTATATCAGCCACTATGCCGCCCAGTGACTCCGTGAATGGGTGAACGAAAGCGTAAGACGCTTGCTTCTCAATGATTGGGCGTTGGTCATACAGAGAGTTGATTTCTGTGATACTGATCAGAGCATTCATCCTAAAAGATATCATCAGACTGTTGTTCATTTCCACGAAATTTGGTACTCACAGGACTGAGAAGAAAAGCGCCGCTCCTTTACTTTGGAATCCTGCAGATGCATTGGGTGTTCTATGTGCGTTAGTATTGCCGTCGAAATTTCCCGACAAGATGCCATACCCAAAATAGATTGACCCGATGATCAAGGCCATGACTATGCGTCCAATCACGGTGGTCAAGGTAGAAGGTTTGTCGTTCCAGATGCTTGAAAGAATGTCAGCTGGGTAAACGAAAGGAGGCACTCAGCCACAAACCGTTGATAAGCCCGTTTCGTGCATAGCTTGACCTGCATGGGAACTGAAATGACATAGGGACTTTTCGGGCGAACGTGCTTCGCTTGCCGCAATCGTTTCGTCGCAGTGAAATCCTTGCCGGCAGATCCACCAACTGGATACTCCTCTCTGTATTCCTCCATCTCCTTTTGAAGCGCAGCATGCTGAGGACTGCTCTTCCAGTATTTCTCAAAGTCGTCTGGCGTTCGAGGAACTTTGTTCTCCATCCCATCGCGAGCTTTACGTTCTTGGGGATTTGTCACGGAGGTTAAGAAATCGCCGACTGTTTGGCGTGGCGGGCAATCCCAGCCCATTTCCAAGAAGTAGTCTTTTGCTTGATTGCATGGACCGAAGAAGATCTGCCTGCCTTCATAGAGAACAATCACCTTGTTGAAGATATCGTATATCGCTTGGGAAGCCTGATAGATTGCAACCGCATGGCAGCTTCCGCTCAAGTCGGCCGACACTCTCAAGGATTTGGTAAATTCCAAAGCGCTTGCAGAGTCTAAGCCTCTGGTACTGTTGTCCCATGCACCAACAGGGGCACCAGAAACTGTGTGAGGGTTAGTAACAGCCGTGGAAGAGCTTCACCACTTTTCCAACTTACGTGCCATCTCTGCGATACTAAGCATTCATGTCAGCCCTGGCGTACTATGGACGACTCTCAAGAATGATTACATACCTGACTCGTTTCCGCTCCCCTCCGGAAACTCCACGAATATAGTCATCGCCAACTGCGGATAGTGTGAGTCTCAGGACATCCACTTAGGGCATGTTGCAGCATACCTTTGGTGTTGTAGGTATGACTCAATCCCAACACTGCCATTGCCACCTGGGTAATATGCTTCGCATAACGTGTGCGGCTGATGCCGTTCAGTCGATTCTCAGGAGTCCTAGCTGCTGCTGCAAACTCAAGGGTCTGGCCAACGGTGAGATGAGGGAAATGTTTGTCAACCTCCTGATTGTACAAAACCTCGCCCTTGAACTCTTTGTGCATCCTCTCCATCGGAATACCGTTGTACTGAATATCAGATCCCTTTTCCAGTTTGAGTCCGTGTAGCTCACCGGAGAGAGTCTTGAGTAAGGTCGAGCATCCACTTCCTGGTCTCCCCAGAACGATCAACAGTTCGCCGCTCTTCAATGCGCCATCAAAGTTGCGCAGGATTCGCTTTTGGGTAGATCGTTTTCCACAAGAGATGTACTCCTGGGGCCGAATGGGAGCTAAGGCAACCGAGCCAACATTATTCTGGTATTGAAGTGCGGCTCCAGTCCCAGAGATGTTGAGATCTTGCCAGACTACGCCCGTCGATTTCCGCACAGGCACTCCCTCCTTGTCCATCAGCTTCAACATCATTCGAGCCCATTTGTAATGATCAAACTGATCAGAAGTCGGATCTAACACTGGATCTCCCAGCTCGACATCTTCTAGTGTGTCTTTCCGCTCGGCATCCGGCATTCCTGACACGCCAGAATCAGAAGCACGACGTAGGGGGAAAGTCGATGCGATGCGAGCCAGTTCCGCCAGGTCTTCTGGCCCGATGAAGTCGAACACCAGTCCATCTCGCTTGTTCCTTACCGGACGGGCCCCAATCTCCGATTGAGGCACGTCCTCCTCGCTGCCGCTTGAAGAATCGGGCTCTATCACATCGTGGTCCCCATCCCTGTCAGGCATGGTGAATGAAGTTCTCCCAAGGTTAGAAGAACCTGTCAGAATTCACGCCTTCACTCCTGGATCCACAGAGAAAATCGTAGTAGAAGAATGATCGTGATTGGAAGAAGACAGTGCCGTGGGATATGTGAATTTTCCAACCAGTGATCCCGTGGATCAATTTACGATATATAGTGACATCGACCTGACCCAAAGACCCGTGGAAAAATATATGCATCGAGGATTTGGATTCCTATTCGACCAGTGTAGTAGTGGTGATGTCAACAGCGGCATCGTTCCATCGTTGTTGTCCGGAGAAGCCGGTTGCATCACTTGTGAGGAGTCGTTCCTGGGAGGATTTGACACCAGATTTAGAGGACATAGTAAGGCCATGAATACCGAAGTATTCTCGCATGACCTTTGCCCTCCATGCAGCTCGCATAAAGAATGAGTGAAGAGTGAAGTTGCTGGGTCTCACTCGTACTGTAAAAGCCCAGCCAATCACCGCCCACAATTCTCCAACGCTCGACAAACAGTGCAAACACTTTATCGCAGCGGAAAAAAAAATAATTTATCGCAATCTTCGATCTCCATGCTAGACAGCAGTCCGATATTTTCTCGTGCTTCTGACTGTCTTCGACATTGACACACCTCCAGGGAATCTGTATCTTGGCCCAGATCAAGAGTTCCTTTAGCATACACCATACGATTCGATCCAGCTGCAAATATCTCCAATCGCTGAGACTAAGCCGTGATAATGGACGGCCAAAAGACTCCCTTTGTTAGGGAGCTTGGTTCAAGCGGTAAGATGATACTGCTCTCATATTCTGCTGCTTCAGTGCTGATCAATCTTCGCCAATTTAGACCGCAAAGTCCGCGACAAGGCACTTGACTCTCTGACCCAATTCGTGCGCTCGCGCAATGACTTGACTCTCGTGGACCTCCTCAAGCTCTGGAAAGGTCTCTTCTACTGTATGGCTTCCCTTATTCTTGAAGACTGTCACATTACTAACTCCCACAGGCTTCTATCACTCCGACCGACCCCTCACACAACAAGCCCTCGCCCGCGCTCTCTCCTACTCCCTCGTCCCCTCACTTCCTCGCGCAACCCTTCATCGCTTCCTGCGTGCCTTCTGGATCACTATTGGGCGGGATTACCACGCCCTCGACCGCCTCCGTCTAGACAAATATCTCATGCTGATTCGTTTCTATGTCGGCGTGGCATTCGAGGTGTTCGTGAAGAACCCCACGCAGAGCGCAGATGGTAAGAAGCGCAAGCGCGCAGATGCCGCTAAGAAGGGTGGCAAGAAGCAGAAGAAGCAGGCTGAGGCTGAGCCCGAGACCGCCGAAGAAAAGGATGATACCGAGGACGTTGAAGCCAAATACCCCGATCTCGCGGCTTATATCTCTATCATCGAGGAGGGACCTTTGTGTCCGTTGAACTACGACCAGGACCAGGACATGGAGGAAGGAGATCCCAATTACGTCCCTATGCCGCATGGACCTGATGGTCTGCGCTACCACCTTATCGATATTTGGGTCGATGAGTTGGAGAAGGTTCTGGAGTTTGAGGAAGAGGCTATCGAGGACGAGGAAACCCCGAAGCGCAAGATCAAGGGTGATGTTCCTGTTGAGCTTATCCTGCGACCATTGGAGAAGCTGCGCGCCGAGAGTCAGTACAAGCCTGTTCGCACGAGGGCCACCGAGGCCCTGGAGGATGACCGATTGTACGAGTGGGGCGTTCGGACAAGACCAGTCGAGGAAGAAGATAGTGAGGAGGAATGGGGCGGATTCGAGTAAACTGTCTTGCTGAATGGAAGGGATTTGTATAAACAGATTGAATTCATTGCACAGCGTGCTAGCGATCCCATCTATCATGAGTTCTAGATGGGGTAAAATAAAAGTCATTGCTAGACATTTTGATAAGGAACGCGCACATGATGTATTGACATCTTTCTTTTTTTTTTGATTTCGATCTACTCTGCAGTCCGGTCACAGAGCGCCGATGTTCTAATACAACTTATCGATGTGCACCAAATCTTTGACGCTTGGGTATCATGGGTGGATGCAAAGATCTGGTAAGGGGCGAGAAGTATGATAAATGAAATATCCCGACTCTCCCAAAGCGACTTGAGAGAAGACGATAGAGGCTGGGAACAACATCCCTTGGGTGCATATTTAGGGGGGCGTACGACTTAGCGGGGACCCTCCGCCTCATAGAGGCGGCCCGACTTGGTGAGGATGGTGCCCAGGCCCTGGTGAACCTCGGCTTGGAAGGCTTCAAAAGGCACCCGCTCACCGTCAATACTGATATATCCTTCCTTCTGGTGGGGAGTCAGACGGAAAGCAGATGCCTTCCGAAGGTTGAGTTCTGGCATGTCAAAGAAGCGACCACTAGGGATCTCATTCATCATTGTGATTGCGGTGCCACGGCTGACTCTTCCGTCGATGGTGACAACATCCATGAGTCCATCGTCAGGCAAAGTGGCAGGGAACATATTTGTGTCCTTGGACATGATGGCCATGTTTCCTGCGTAGAAATTGCCCATGGTTTCACCTGGTATGACATCCCAGTCTTGAGGCACATCATCCATTACGCCGCCATACTTCAGTTCCGGGAGACCTGGAGACAGAGCAGCGGCTTGGAGTCGCTTGCTATCGTGATCTTCCTCAGCGGGGCGTGTAGACCACGCCGCGTAGTGTTCTTTGATTGCCGATTTGTCGCCGATCTCGACCTTGACGGCAATATCGCATGGCCAGATGGTCTGCCGCATCAATCGGACTAGGAAACCATATGTGAATCGCTGAGCCCCCATCCATCGAATATTCTCAGTGGCCAGGTCACACTCGGCAACGATGCCGAATGATTGTGAGAGGAAAGACAGCTTGCGCGAATCTTTTTGAGAGATGGAGACGAGATCTAGAGGTGTTCGCAATCCTTTGACAATTGCCAGCGCGGCAATCGAGACGCTACCGGTGCCGAAAGAATTCCAAGTGAGCCCATTCCCTGAGCCACATGGAAGGGATGCAATGGCGATTTGCGTCAGAGCTTTGTGAGCGTCTGGCCGCTTACCCAAGCCGTTGAAGACCTCGTGTGGCAATCCATCGCCGGAGCAACAGACCACCGCGTCGTAGGCGTCAATGTCTAGTTTCTCTGCGACGTCAACTGCATGGCCCTGGTGTTTTGTGTGTTCGACATCCACCTGACATTTCGCTGCTGCAAAGACTGGCGCTGCGTACGTTTGGTACAAGCTAGCCGCTGTGCCTTTTCCGCCAAAAGGATTGACCAGGACCTTCAAGCGCTTGCCACGCAGCGCCTTGCCATAAGCCAGCTCAAGCAACTTTTGGACCCAGTCATCGACGGCTTTCTTTTCTTTTTCGGTAATTGGATATTGGACGGTCGTGACGGAGATATCGTCCTTGCCAGCAGGCTCGGCGTATGCGATGACGAGATTCGAGGCCGTCACTTCGGCACCAAGTATATTGTATAGGCAGATCGCGTGGGTGGTCTCTGGTTCTGAGTAGTGAATCGCCTGGTCAGTTCACCCGCTAAGACGGCAGTGCCCGCGATAAGGATGGGGCGATCCTTTCGCTAGGATCGTTGGAGAATCGGAGCTTACTCACTAGACTTGAGGAGCCCCCAGCAATATCGGTCTGCTTTGTGGCCAGTACGGCTATCTGCGGGTTCAGTGAGTCCCTGTTCGTATTTTGCGAACGGGTCAAGCCATACCATCTATGAGGAGCGAGTCGGTGCCAAGCGTCAGAGAGACAGACTGGTCCAGGACCAACGCCACGTCGTGCGGCCCCTGAGCGAGGGGATCTGATGAGGACATGTTCAATAAGGATAGGGAATCAACACATTCTGGAGACAAAGGACGAGTAAGATGGACAAAAGAGGCACATCTGCAGCTGCAGGTTCGGAGGCCGCGGTGTTCCGGTGGGCCCGGCTGGTCCCTGCATTTCGATGACAACATTGGACCTCGGGACAACAGCTGGCTTTTTATTGCACTTCAGACCCCAGCTACATGGCTAATATGCTGGAGTACTTTCTAAATAGACATACCCTGGTTCTACTCGGCCATTGAACTTGAAAATTGAAAGCAATTGTTCTCTATCCACTACTCCCGATGAGACATCCACCTCATCTACAAAATAAAGAGACATATAAGTAAACAAATTCGTCTCAAATGAACATATGGGGACAGAATGCGGTAAAAGCCAGGGGGGAAACAAGAAGAAACATGATATAGACCGCAAACCGCTTGAAAAAAACATCGACTTAAGCCGCCGCCGCCTTGAGGCCCTTCAGGGAGCCCAGGCTCAGTGCCAGACCCTGCGAGCGACTTCTGATGCGCACAAATCCGGTGATGGGTCCATCATCTCCTTCCTTCTCGATACTCAGGTTTGCTAGTGCATCCTCGCCTATTGCAGAGTGGTCAGTTGAGGATCCAGACGGGAAAGGAGTCATGTCAGAAGGGGAAACATACCGAAAACACTGCGGGCATACAGATTTGCGCTAAGGAAGCGGCAGTCACCCTTGAGTGAAGCATCGGGCGTCAAACAAGCCATGTTGGTGCTCTCCATCAGCTGCTTCAGGAACTCGCGGAGAGTCTTGGCCTTGGAGTTGATGTTAACCTTATTCTCCCATTCAAACTCGGTCCACATAGTCCGGAATTGAGTCTCGGTGCAGTGAGCAGGCTGAATGTAGTCCATAATATCAGCGTGGATGTCGTTAAGAATGACCACGTGGGTCTCAGTTGAGCTGGCACCGTCGTAGACGATGTTACCAAAGATAACTCCGGTGTCAGTAGAAGACACCTTGATAGTGGCCTGGACGTTCAAGAAGTCCCTAGGACCCAGGTTGTTGGTGGAGGGACGCTCGACAACCTTCAGGTCACCCAGAGTTGCGAATTCGACGCACAAGTTCTGCAGGGTGTCGGTGGTCTGGTTGACCAAGAGGACGTCGAGAACGATATCGAACTGGTGAACGGTGACATACGCTTCCGCGTACACGGAGTCTGAGAAACCGGTCAATTGGACCACACGGCTGAGCTTAGAGGAGACATTTTCCACGGTGGAATCGCCCCCGGTAGCCTTGACAAGGTCCAACTCGATCTCTTCGGCTCCCTCAACAGAGTTCTTCTTGGTGAATTGGCGAATGGGGATGGCATCGTCAATCTGCACGGCAGTCTTGGCCTTCTCAACGGCCTCCTTGGCAGCGCGTTTCTTGTCTTCAACCTGAACCATAGCCCGGAACGCCTTTCGGGTGTCCTGCAGGAAAGTGGCCTCGAGTTCCTTCTTCTCGGAGAATTCTGCCAGAGAGCGCACACAGGTCATGATGCGATCCACTGAATCCTCATCGATAGGGGCCTTGACGAAGGGAGATTGGCCGACACGCATGATGGAGATCATGATGAGCATGGCTTCAGCACGGAGGGCGTTGGTGCGAGCGGTATCCTCAGACACCTCGGAGTGGCGCATGACCAACTTGGTCAGGGTTGACGAGAGGACCGTGGAGAGGTAGTAGTCACCGTCCAAGATGAGTTGGCGCAATGGAGGCTTCTGTGCGGCCTTCACGGCCTCGAGGCGGGCGGCAGCAGCAGACTGGCTGGTCAGGGCGCTCTCGGTGGCGTATGTGCCGTCCGCAAGCACCTTGCGGGATCCGGTAGGCGCGGCCTTCGATTGCCCATTGGCCTGCTCTAGGAGCAAGGCGTTGTCATCAGGAACCTCATCCAGGAGGCGCTGCTCAGATGCCAAGATAGGAATTTCACCAAGACTGGCTCTGATGGTCTTCCAAGCATCGCGAATATCCTTCTCCTCCAGGGAGTATTCACCAACGACCCAGAGGACTCCACGGTAGACCTTTCCGGCGCGAACTTCGCTCAAAGTCGAAACTAGACGGGCGATGATCGAGCTACGCAGGTCAGGGAATTTCTCCACGACCTCCTTGACGAATGAGATCACATCGACAGCGGAGTTATTATTGAAGTCGGCAATAAAATCCATCAAGAGATCAACGACACTGGCAGCAATCTCGGAGAACTTGATAGCGCAGGAGTGTATTGACTGCACCAAAAGTTGACGGTACTCGCTGTTCTATGGAATTGGTTAGCATTGCCAAATCGTGCGAGGCAAAGATCAAACCTACCTGTTCATATTGTTCATCAACGGTCTTGGCAAGCTCCTTCTTGAGCAGCATGATGATCTCTTCCACGTTCTTGCTGGAGACCATCTCCATAGCGAGGTTAAGGGCTTTTCTCCGGACATCGATATCCGGGCTGCTAAGGACGCGCAGGGCCTCCATAGTCAGATCGTCCAGAACACCCTCATTTCGGATTCGGAGCTGGTCGACACGCTCAAGACAGATAAGCTTCACATTGTTGTCGGCTTCCCGTATGGCGAGCTCGATCAGCTTGCCAGCGGCAGCCTTGACGGCGACTGGGTTGCTGGTGAGGGCAGTAAGAGAAGTCGCGGCTTCGTAAACGACAGTACTCGTGGACGCATCAAGGAGCTCGAGCATGAGCTTCAGGTATTTGGACTAGAAATATGTTAGTGACCTCAAAATCACTTCCTAGGATCCATAAAGCCAACCTTATTTTGTGTGTTCTGCACTGCGTCCTTGCGGAGGAACTCCAACTCTGCTAATTGAAGTAGCTCATCGGTGTTGGGAATAGTGTCGAATGTGGTGCGCAAGTATTCGAGCGCCTTCTGGTGGCTGATAGACATAAGCGCTGCGAACGCATTGCGCTTGCAGGTGCTGTCTGTCTCCGACTCAAGGAACACCTGGAGCAGCTCGGGGGCATCTGGGATAAGGGACTCGGAATGCTGGAAGATAGATGACACGGCCCAAACAGCGTTCTTGCGAACATAAGCATGGCGGTGCTCTAAGCACGAGCGTGCGGAGGAGAGGAGGGGTTCGATAAGTTCGGGTTCGCGCAGTTTGCTGAGGAATCGTAGCGTATTACCGCGGATGTATTCGTTGGGATGCTGAAGATCGTTGCGAATACCGTTACTGCGAGAGGAAGCCCGTTAGAGAGAGAATTCGAAAGACCAATGGCCAGGGGTTTCCTTACCAGACCAAGATCATCTCCTGCTTAAGCTTGCCGGTGGAATCGTGCTTGGGGCAGATTTCGTAGAAGAAGTAAAGCAGCTTCTTCAAAGGCTTGCTTTTGGAGGGCATCACAAAGCGAATAATGTGCATTAAGATTTGTGGCATGGGGTCGCCATTGAGCATGATGGTGATAATTGTCCGCATGGTTTCCAACTTGGTTTCATCGGTGCCTTTCTCCAGCTGCAGCTTGAGCTCCTGCACAGTCGGCTGGTCAGCAGCATTGTCCAGATGGACCAAACTGTAGGTATTTTCGAGGAACGACGCCATGGTGGTGGGATTGAGGGAGCGGGAGAGAGAGCTGCGAGTTGTCAGTTCCGGGGTTGTTTTGGGGACACATCAGCACATCAATCAACACGCACAGTTAGGGTGAGTCTCCCGGAATTCAAGAGTCCGCGCCGGATATCAAAAGCAAGCAATTAGTGTAAAGCAGCACCCCTCGCCAGCCCTGAAATCATTAGAGGATATGCGATGCGCAACGGGGAGGGACCATCAACCTGTCCCTTAATCTGGCTGTGTGGATGACATAAGCCTCCAAGTCCGCCCGCCGCTTTTCAACTGCCACTTTGACGTCGACTGCTCTCTTGCACTTGAACTGGAACAATTGAGACTCGCCAAAATGTCGAACGAGCCGTTCTATCTCCGATACTAGTAAGGATGAGTGAGAGCCCAGGTCTCCTCAGCTGCTGACAGTCCTCGCAGCTCAGGTCACTCTGGGCGGTTTGGACATGAGTTCCTAGGTAAGTCCGCACGCTGTGTCTTGTTCTATGTTTTGTTGCTGATGGAAACGCAGAATTTGATCTTCGCTCTATCTCCGAAGGTAGCAGTGCCGCCGTTCGATACGCGAATAACTCCAACTACCGCAATGATTCTCTCATCCGCAAAGAGAGTGAGTGCGGGCAGATCAGTTGAAGGCACCGCAGACAAGCTGATGGGATTAAACAGTGTGCGTGAGCGATGCCATGGTGCAAGAAGTCAAGCGCATCATCAAGGACAGCGAAATTCTCAAGTATGCTCATCTCTCAATTCCATGCGACGAGCACATGTGCTGACCCAGCTTAGGGAGGACGACTCCAAGTGGCCTCAGAAGAACAAGGATGGGCGCCAGGAGCTCGAGATCCGAATTGGCAACGAGCACATCTCCTTTGAGGTATGCTTTCTATCCACGGTGTATATGCATCCACCTATTCTAATACCGTGACTACAGACCGCGAAAATCGGCTCGCTGGTGGATGTGACAGAATCAGATGATCCTGAGGGACTGCGAGTCTTCTACTATCTTGTGCAAGATTTGAAAGCCCTCGTTTTCTCTCTTATCTCCCTTCACTTCAAGGTACCGTCAATTCATATCTCTTTGTCTAGATCGCCTTCTAACACTTTCTGCTCTCCAGATCAAACCAATCTAATGGCTGAGCGCATAGATAAAATCGAAGACGTGGTGGATTTGTTTTAACGATGGTCAACAGGCGTTCATTGAGGGTTTCTTTAGCAAGCTCAAACTTTCGGCTTCAGAAACAATGGAATGATACCAAACATAGCAAGTTCCTTGTGACCGGCCCTCTTTCTGATAATACTTGAATATCCTTGATTGCAAAGCTTAAACTGTCCTATCCATCCATCCATGATGAATGATACCTAGGTACCTAGTATGTTATCCGAACACATAGCACCAGACCTCGGGATAACCTTGGAACCTTGGAGGCTGGCGTACCTAGGTATTCAGTCCACGGGTGCATACTTCCAATTTCCAAGGTTTCTATTTTTTGGCTTGAAATCATACTGCGTAGACCTTCACAAAAGATCCACGCCAGGTGGATGTTGGGGCGTATAAAACCACGTGCTCGGATACCTCTATTTATAGCTCTTTATATATTGAGATCAGAACGCTAGATCAAATCAAATCAGATTCGTATCTGAGTGAGTGTTCCAGTATATTGAATTCCAAGGTTTTTACTTTTGTTTACGCAAAAGATATTTGACTGGATTGGGGGCCCTTCGCGTAGGTATATATTTTTGTCGTAGGACGCGCAGCGGCTAATGAGCTGTTGGCGACGCCGCAAACGCCAGCGGCGCTCGGGCGCCCTGTGTGCAAGTACAGCATGACGAGGCAACCATTGACACCGTACAAGCGAAAATTGGTGTGAGGCAGCCCGACTGGTAAATTCGTTCTCTTCCACTTCCCACGGGCTGAGACAGGAAGCTGATGAACCTATTGTCTCAGTGGGCATAAAGTAATGGACTATGTGGAAGGCTGGTAACTTGATCAGACTCTTGTTTCCCCAAATTCTAGCCCATTTATTCATCAGTATTCCACAACAATCGACAAATTGAAAACAAGGTCAACACATAATATCAAGTACTCCTTGCTCGCGTACGGTAGATCGGCCTGTGGATAGGGGCTGAGCATGGTGTGCCAGCTGCGGAATCCCTTTGAACCTGGCGGGCCGCGAAACTCAAACATTACGAGGCTGGAGGTGCATGCATGACATTTGGCATGTTCTGGGAAGGGATTGCCCGTGCATCACCACGGTGTGGTTTGTATTTCCAATTAAGCCAAACGTCCCCGGCCTGGATTCCTCTAACCAATTGGGCCTTGCCTTGACCATTGGAGTCCCAATTGAGCCACTAGACCGTCCCTGCAGATAATTGAGTGAGTGGCTTGAAAGACCATGTACGGAGTACCTCCAATGGATATCACTTGGGCAGGGGGTGGTCCACGGGTGTGTGTGCCCAGAGTCAAATGTCGATAGATCGGGCTTGCCCGGGCGTGGAGGTCACACCAAATGCGGTAAAGTGGCCTGGATCTTGTCTAGTGGAGCGGTAGACGATCATTCAGGAGTCAGGAATGCTTTGTACGTCACCAGTGAAAACTAGTCAAATTCAATTGAAACAGGAAGAAGAAGCGACAGGTCATGCCATACAGTGTATTTCGGTGGGCGACGGTAATTGGCCAATGCCAATATTGCCTGGGGGATCAGGCAGCGGGATTACATAACCATTATATTGCAGTGGCGCGCCAGGCGCTGCAACAGGTGACCCACTGGTCCCCGCATTGCGCTCAAGGCCTTAAAAGACCTTAGTTCGCTGATCGTGATCTCCCTTGATCTTCTCACTTTTTTTCCATTTCGCTTGTATCTTGCTTTGGAGCGCCTTCGTAAAGTTCAATGTTTTTGTTGTTTCTACCTTGATCCGTCATGCCAACCCCCAGCGACAGCACTCCGATCGAGACCATCTCCACTCGCACTTGTCCCGAGCCGGATAGGAGCGCCAGGCGAGACACGCAATCCAGCGAGCCCGTCAACGCAAGATATCGACCGCGGGCCAACAGGCCATCTATAGTCAGGCACTCCGAAGATGGCTCCGCGATAGCGCCAACTAAGGCAGAGAAGCGGGTGCCCATCGTGGACATTAAGCCGCAGCCTATCCGAGCCATCTCCCCTGCCGAATCGACATGCACCCGCAGCCAGTCCCCTACACTGCCCCAGTCAAGCTCTTCCCTGCTCAGCTGGGAGTTTTCTAATGTTCGGGTTAGTGCTGACCCTGCCCCGGGCTGCGCCACTGAACCCCTACTAATGATATGCAGCTTTTGTCAAACCACACATCCTCCTTTTTGCGCTCAGGGAGCAAATTCGTTGGAACACAACAAAGCGATCGCCAGGTGTACAAAGTTGATGTCGAGATCAAGCACGTAGATATGGCGGAGTCCTATCTTTGCGGCTACCTTCGAATCCAAGGTTCGTGATTCGCTGAAGATCGGGGACGTGCATGGGATTCCTTGTTGACGTACTTTTGTCCACAGGCCTCACCGAAGATCATCCTACCCTAACCACATTTTTCGAGGGAGAAATGATTGGCACCAAACACACCTTCCAGACTCGGAACGCAGAATGGGGCGCATCGGACAAGACCGACCACAACCACTGGAGTCGATTCCCAGCCTACCGTCCGCTGGCCAAACAGTCCAAACGACCGGATTTCACATACAGGAATTTCGCACAACGTGAGCACATATTCATGAGATGGAAAGAATCTTTCCTAGTCCCCGACCACCGGGTGCGGACAATCTCAGGGGCCAGTTTCGAGGGATTCTACTATATCTGCTTTAATCAGGTTGAAGGAACTGTGAGCGGTGTTTACTTCCATTCGAAAAGCGAGCGGTAAGTCGGCAGCATGAGTTTCCACAATGCCAGTCAATCGATGCTGACTTCTATCAAAGGTTCCAACAGCTTGAGCTCAAGCATGTCGAGCATCGTGGATGCGCACCATCAGTCGAGTTCCGCTAAACTTACCCTCTTGACTGCTGGTGCACAACTATACTTTTTCTGGGTTCTTCGCTTGATTCGTCCTCCCAACAATACCCTACTTCCTCAATTTCATGTTCGACGCCAGGCTCAGCAGTGCTTTCTGGCCCATGCCCCGAACGTTCCGAACGAGAGACTTGGATTTCTCAAATCCATCAATCCCTAAGTTCTCATGTTGGCTGCTTCTCACATATACTCTACCACCCATATCGACCCTCACTATCCGAATTTTGTTCGAAAAATCTGCTTGGCCTCACAGGCCACTTGATTTGAAGGACTACCTCCCCAGAAGTCTGCCTCTCAAACCTATCCTCTTACTATCTGTCATGCCTCACGATATTTTCATCTATGAATCGGCGTTCTCATTCTCCAGAGACCTGGTCTTGGCCATCACAAACGCCCCTTGGAGTTGACCTTCTCATCTCATTCCTTGTGCTCTTATTCCAACATATCTTATGTTAACTTATTGTTTGATATCTCATTTCCCAAGTTGCAGTGGGCTTATAAAACGCATATTCACGAACCTCCTTTTTCACTCTCCACTACGGAGTAAGTAAATACTAGTAGTCTGTGTAACCGCCTAAATGCTAGAACTGGTCAAAGGAACCCTCCACCAACAGCTCCCGAGGTCGCTCATGCATTGCAGATCCTCCGGGCGTGACCGAGCCCTGCTCCGTAAACCGACGCGCTAATACGGAGTACGGAGTACAGTAGTGTCTATTCAGAATCCCTGCTGCAGATCCCCGGCCTTCCAATCAGGTGAGTCATTATAGTACCGGCACTCACTTTGAGAAGAAACATCGTGGACATGGGCTGACAGGTGCTTGGGTCTTTGTTGACACTAGGCTCCACAGGTGCCCCTTGCATCCGTCGATGTCTCGGGTACTGCACGGTACATAGTGTGACCTAACACGGGCACATACCGCCTCTCTGTGCTCGGGTGCTCACCGAGTCATAGAAGTAGCCTTGTAGGTGGAAAATTAAATCGTCTTGTTGTACTCCGTATGGCTGTGGATACCTAGGTACCAACCTTGGAAAGACATAGGTAAGAGACTCCACACGAGAATATGAGTCTAGAATGGAAGACTTGAGTCCTTTTACGGGTCTGGATCATACACTTCGAGACAGCAGAGCCCATGAACCTAGTGCACCTCAGCGCAGCGGGACAGGCAATGGGTATTACCGTAGGCATTTCCAAGGCTGATTGTAGACTGCGTGTCTTAGCTACCTGTTAAACAAAATCCATGGATGTGCTGAGACGTATTCATCGCTTTACGGAGTACTATGAAACGCAACCATATTGAAATTAATCTTATATGCGCTAGAATAAGTAACAGCTGAAAGAAATACTTGCTAAAACCGACAAGCCCAATTCGTTTATATCCGAGTGTCATATAGCCAATGAGAAATGCTAGATCCTCGCGCCAAACATAAAACCCCACACGTGCGATGGGATAAATGCAAAAGAGTCAAAGAGTAAGGGGCCCGAGATGCGCGAATAAAAGTCCCATAGTATGAAATGACAGAACGTGATCGTGGTAAGATAGATATCATGAGAAGATTTTGACGACATGAAAAAAACAAGATAGAAGAGACGAGGGGTATCACATGCGATGGATGTCATTCAAGAATGACGAGATCGAGCGAGTGTGGTGGGGAATGTAGAATGCTTTCACATCCCAATTGAACAATTGAGTTGTCATGTCCTGACAGGATGTGCAGAAGGATCACATATATGCAGAATTTTGGCGAGTGGTGGTGCCGGATCCAGAACTGCTGCTGTAGTCGCTGCCCGGGGTCGGGGGTTCCAAGACGACCTGCTGGCGAATGGAGACAATCCACTCGTGCTGGAGCAATTCGGCGGCAGTGGCGCGACGGGCGGGATCGCATTCGAAACAGCGGCGCACAAAGTCAATGCCCAGATCACTGAGTTGGTCGCGGGATGGGAGCGCAGGTTGCTTGCCCTGAGCGATGTTGTACATGATGGCCCATTCGTTGTCTAGAGTGGACCAGGGTCGGCGACCAGTGGCCATTTCGAGAATCACACAGCCCAATGACCAGATGTCCACCGCTCCTTGTTTGTTGGCCAGTTTGGCAGCGTCACCCCGAATGACTTCCGGTGACATGTACATTGGGGTTCCAGTCGTGGTCTTCTGGTTCTTGCCGCGGGCGTTTGCGTCCTTATTGGCTGGATCCTTGAAGTTGGGGTTTCCGGGGTTGTCCACGGGGGCAATAGTGCGACCCGTGCGAGCGATGATCTTAGCGGCACCGAAATCGACGTATTTGATGACACCGTTGTGATCCAAAAGAATGTTCTCGGGCTTGATGTCACGATGAACAATATGAGCTTCATGAAGGTATGCCAGACCCTCCAGGAGCTGGAGCGCATACACCATGATCACCGTCTCATCTTCAATGCGACCGTGCTCCAACAAGCTGGCAAGTGAGCCACCCGAGCAGTATTCCATGAAAATGTAAACCTTGTCACGGTGAACCTCGATGCCATGGTAGGATACAATGTTCGGGTGGTCAAGGACTTCGAGCACACCCATCTCGTCTCGGATCTGCTGGGCGATCTTAGGAATGAGCTGGGGATCTTGCAGGCGAATTTCTTTCACGGCCATCAGGTAGTTGCTGTCCAGATTGATGGCCACGTATACCGAACCAAAGGTACCACCTCCAATGAATTGACCTTGTTGCCAACGCAGAGTAACGTTGGTAGCAGATGAGGATAGCACAGTGAGCGATCGGTCCGCCTCATCAGAGCCTTCCAAGACCTTTCCGAGAGCCTGGCGCTTCGCGTCTTCTTCAATTCTCCTATCTTCAATCTCCGTGACACGTGCGTGCCAAGTGTCACGCACGAGCTGTGATGCTTCTTCATCACTGATGATCCGACCGGCACCAATTTGTCGAACTCCATTGCGCTCTTCCATGCGCTTCTCGTTCTTGGCAGCAAGCGAAGACCGAGCGCCCATGATATCGAAATGGGAGATGAGGAGAGACATGCAGCCAGCGACTTTCAATCGGAATTGGCTGTACTGGTCTTGGTCCATGGATAGCAAATGCCGACTAGAGGTGATCGCCATTGCGAACTCGAGAGCGGCCACAGCCCACTTGAAAGTCTTGCGGTCTGCAGCATCACATTCGTCACAAATGAATGAAACCCAATCCAAAGCCAACTCCACTAGCCGGGCACTGTTCATAGCACGTCTATTAGCATCAACGTAGTTGGATGAACGTTTGCCAAATTCTGTTGCGAATGAATAACAGGCTTGAATCAAGTCGAAATTTTCCCATTGTCTTTCGCGCAACTGGTCTTTGATGATGGAGACGCTGTCCATGATGGTCATGGATAGCTTGAAAGAAATCTTCTTGATCTTATTTAACTCAACGTTGACGCGACCAAGGTTTGCACGTTGCTCAATGACCATGTCAAGTTGAATGCCCGTGAGAACTGTAAGTTCCATGCGAGCATTTTGCAGCCGTTCCTGCATGCCGCCCACCACCAGGCGTAGTTTGCCCAGTCTCACATCGGTTGGGTGCTCCAGGAAGCCCACTTCCATGACCTTACCAGCCCAGGCCAGAGGTCTTTCAGGCCGAATGGCAAGAACATAAGGAACATGACCGTCTAGGATGGTGTCGTCCTCTTTGAAAGAGGTAGAAAGAATAGCCTGGATGTCGGCAGGTCGATTCCACAACGCACGATGTGCGATCAGGTAAACCCCCTTCTGCCCGGACGATACAGGCGAGGTGACGAGGAAGTGGTCGGAGATGAGAAGAGCTTCGAAGAAATCATACGCAACGTCGACAGTAAGGTTGTATTCGGTCGCGTTTTCGAACAACTGACACAAAAATTTGGAGAACCGGTATAGCTTGCGTTGACGAATGCGAGTGGAATCAAGAATACTCTTGTATCGCTTGTCCATATCCTGTACAGTTTCCTTGGGCCGTGGAACGAGCTCACGCTCGAAATGAATCATGAGTCGCTGGAGGGACCTGGCAGTCAGGGCACTGTATCCATGTTAGCTTCAATGCACCACATCATCTGAATCACGATGCCTACCTGAACTGCTCAGCCACCTCGATATCACCACCCTCAAGGCGGCGGCCAATATCATATGAGTAACCCCATTCCTGCTCCAGAATCTCGGCTTCCTTGAAGGTGTTCTTGTTGGCATTCAGCTTCCAATTCAGAAGCCGGAAGTAATACTTCATGGCATCTAGAACTGAATTGTCGAAGTTCTCATCGACACAAGGCGGTAGATCCCAGCCTGGTTCCGGTCTGGAAACATCGAGATAGCGGAATTTGATGTCCACTGACACTTTCATAAGAATTTGGAATTGGGATATCATCTGATCAATGAGAATAGGGGCCTGCGAGGCCGGGTCCTTCATGTTCCTGGCATAGGACAGACGGACGCGGATGATCTCCTGGATCAACCGAGATGGGAAGTTGATCAGGGTCAGCAGTTCCTCGATATATGGAGGCAGATGGCGCGCAGCGAACGCTTCGGCGTTCTCAATAAGAGTACTCTTGGCTTTATGAACCACGGCAAGAATGCTAAGAAGCATGCCGTCCTTGTCTTGGAGCGTCTTTAGACCGTCCTCTTTCATGATACGATCAAGGAATGAAGAGCCGTCAGAGAGATCGTTCTTCGCAGATTTGACTCTTGGTTCGCTGAAGTTGAGGGCTTCGTTGCCAACCCAACCTTGCAGTACAGCCAGCTCGGTGTTGATGAGAGCCGTGATGTTGTGCCATGAGAAGATGGCAGCCCGGCTGGAGATAAACTCTTCAGAGGCAACACGAGGGTTTGCGATTTCCATCTCTTTGGACGAAGAGTAAAGAACTTCACACTTTTCAACCTTTTCCACAATGTCTTCGACTTGTTGTCTGGGTGGTTTTCCAATCTCGGTTTCGCCTTTGATTTGGAACCCAATAACATCTTCAATTATCGGACCGAGATGGGAGCGGGCATCTTCAATCAACTTTCGCTGCAGAGGAATGCTTCGCCCGCACGTCCTTGCTCGTACGCCGATCCAGAGGGCGTAGCTCTGCGCCGCCGACCGTTTTGATTCCGCCGACCCGTTAAGTCGCATCTTCTCTTGCTTGACCACATCACCCTTCAAGACTGAAGCCAGCATAGAGTGCCACTCCAGCCGCTCCTGGTTCTTGGGGTGCTTGAGCTCCTCGGTCGTCGGCAGATTGTCGTCCGGGAGGAAAAGTTGAGTATCGGGATCGTAGGAATCATCATCGAAAGCGACTTCGGACGACGGGGAGGGATCCTCTAGGTCGGCATCACCTTCGATCATGCTGTTTGACTGTGCGTCTTTGAAGTGGTGATACCAGGCTTGTGGATTTGCCCGGATTCGCTGGACGTAAGCTTTCTCTTGAGCTCGGTATTGCGCGTTCGGGTCGCGTCGAGTACCTCGTTTCGCTGATGGGGTCCTTTGTCGATCTTCCTGGAGGCTGATATACTTGGGTGGTCGTCGCTGGGGGGCATAGGTATTCGAGGGTGTCCTTACTGGGGCGGACGGGCGTTGCACTCGCGGGTCGCTGGCCATGGCAAGGCCATCGGGGTTTTCGAGGATGGTGGCAGCCCCGACACTAGATCCGCGCGGTCGTAATGACGGTGTAGCAGTCCATGGGGTAAGGCCAGGTGAATGGGTTGGAGGGGAGGAGGTGATTGTAGTGGCAGGCGTCTGGATTTGCCCTTCGGTCTCGAAGTTCGAATTTGTTCTGGGATATTGGGGAGGGTAGTCATCAGAGGAGCCCGAGCCGTCTGAATCAGGGCTAGGGATGTCCGGGTGCTCCATGGTGAGTACTCCGTATGCCGTGTGATGATCCGTCAGAAGCCTTGGGGCCTGTAAGATTGACCTTGATAGGGGTGTGGCGGTGCACTGTG
Source organism: Penicillium olsonii (assembly GCA_911174995.1). Taxonomy (NCBI): domain Eukaryota; kingdom Fungi; phylum Ascomycota; class Eurotiomycetes; order Eurotiales; family Aspergillaceae; genus Penicillium; species Penicillium olsonii. The sequence goes on from CAJVNO010000033.1 coordinate 2,097,726, forward strand.
GCGGTAAACGGTTGTCCCGGATCCTTCCCCGCCCTATGGATTTCCGCTGTTCAATCACCGGGCTCCGTTGCGATGCGACTTAGATTAACAGAGGTTCCATGCGCAATGTCTGCTATGTGGTTGGTTCTGTTGTAGGTTCACCCAGGTATCATCCATGTCAAGCTCAGCGATGGGAACTGGGAACATGTGTTCAGAGTTCAAATCTTCCCCGAATCAAGTTTTGTGGAATTTTATACTCTCTACCGTGGGCTTGTCATCCCTGTAATTGAACATATCGCCTAGGTTCCTGGTCCCCGTGTGTATATTACGAGCTGGTCTAATCCGTCTGCCTGCAGTCGCAGGGGCACATGTACGGAACCACGCCAGTCCACTTGGAACAGGCGTATAGGCTGGTCCGTGTGGGTTATGAGGCACGCTGGGATGAAAGACAATATGGGATCGGCGCTTTCGATCTCCCAATTTGCCTGAGAATCGTCATGGATGGTCGTCCAACATATTTTCCCCACTCGGGTGATCATTTGTACTCCCCGGGCCTGTAAAGGGCCTCCAGACTGAGCACCTGGCAATATGGTCTTACTCCCTTGCGAATCACCCTACTGTATAAGGAGTGTACACTGTAAACCCAGCATAACAAGTGTCAAAACCAAGACCCATAAATGCCAAAGAATCCATGCTATCTTCCCACTGTAAAAGTTCGCCCGGTCTCTTTCACGTGGGCACGGGACTTCAAGCTCTGCGTAAAGGCAAAATGGAATGCATTGTTTCCGTGATCTACCGTCTTTCTCTACTCCTTCTTTTCGGGTATCTTGTGATGTATCACTTTCCACAAATGACTTCATCCACATCTGCCTCGGCCTCGGCCTCGCCCAACGACCCCAACCCTAACGATCAGGTCAAGGAACTAGATCCTGAGAAGTTCTATCATCACTCAGTGTGATCACAATGCCGGTATCATCCTGAATTCACCGAAGATGTCTCTTTGAAGAGGAGACAGGAGCCATGGTTCAAGAACACGGCTGGTCATGTTCGTCATTCCTTAGCCCAGCGAAGCACATGCAATTTTTCCTGGGGCTTCATCGTCTTTCGAAAAGTCTATACACCTGAATCTGAAGAAATGTGGCCAAATGTGCTAGAAAGAATCGTCCAGCAACTGAAAAGGGAGATCAAATTCAAAGCCAGTACGGAGTACTGAATCCTATCCTGAACAACTATGTGAAAAATCACATTAAGGCGTGATTATCTCTGACCCCAATCGTTGGAATACTGCCAGTGTTCACAAAGTCCGCAGCCATTTTATTGAATATTTGCGTAAGATCAAGCAGGTAGATCTACGATGAACCTCGTTTTGCCTCTTGCCTTGTGATTGATGAGAAATCATTGAAATCGATTATCGACGATGAGCGACGATGGACGAAATGGGTTTCTTGGGGCGGTTGATTCGTGGTACAACCCCTAAGCGAGATACGACAACGCTCCAGTTCTTACCGCGGATTCATGAGGGCAAAATTGACGCCTTGTCGTGTCTTTATACAATATGACTGGGATCCTATGTCGAGGCTGTGCCCGCGTTCCCCGAAAGGATGGATTCCTGTCTACGATGGCGGCTATGGGACGGTGCAGGATGAAAATGGTAATGAATAAATATGCATTGAAACGCCCCGAGGGTATAGCGGGACGAAGACGACGTGGGTGAGAAACAAACCAGCGCTCAGGTCATGCTCAGTGAGCAACCTTGAACGACTAGGCTGTTTCGCCGTAATGCCCATCGCTCAAATCCCCGGTCCGTACACTTCAAAAAAGCCCTCGGGGGCCAATTTGCATGACTTTATCTTCCTTTTTGTCAGCGAGAGTGATTGCACGTGCCGCATTTGCATGCAATTCTTGATCATGGGGATCGGAACTCCGTACCTAGGTACTCTGTCAGCCTGGGCAGCTTGTGGATTCAGGCGTATTTCAAGGTATCTGATGCACATCGCCTGAGGCCTGAGATCTACTCTGTTGTACAGCGTATCCAGCTTCAAGTACCGTAAGACCTTACCCCTGACAAGCATCGCTTACCTAGCTACAGTCCATTGATCGTCATCGATATAAATTTAGAGGTAGATGGTGAACACCGTCGATCAGTGGGTCTGAGGTGAGATCGAGGATCACTTCAGGTGCTCTGGGTCGATCTGTACTACCTAGGTAGGTAAGAATGAAAACCTTACCAGATGGATCAACACCTGACACTTACCTAGGCGCCTGGGCAGTGTGCCAACGTTTCCAAGATTGAATGACGACACTCTTTGGAGTACCGTGCATGCGCCTAAAAGGTCATGGCGATTTCATCTAGGAAAATACACCTGTGGACCTGGGCACGAGGCCAAGCGGTTCGCGAGTGAAATTAGGTCTATCTCATACCCTCGGAGTAGATCCACGGCTTTGATGCAGCCTTGGCAGCAGGCAACTTTACTATCTAGGCTATTGATTCCATGATCATCATTAATCTACAGTACATATCAAAGACCAGCATCGGACTGGCGTTGCTTGAAAGCATTTCAAAGTTCCGTATGCATGGAATAATGGGGAGTTGAAGCGAGGAGGCCAATAGCGCCTATAATAAATACATTTACCAGATCTATGGTCTTGTCTAGAGTTTGCCAAGCCATAGTCGGGATGCCGAGGCCGGGGCCAATGAGAGACCACCTGCTTATCTAGACTTGGCCGCGTGGCACCCCGGGGGGATTGACTTCCCCCTGCGTTCGATCGTTGGAAACCGGACCCTAAGCTGTCAGGAACACATATGGAGCAATCTGTATGTATCTGTATTCATTTTGTGGGCATTTTGAACGGACTCCGTCAAAGCCCGTGCTTCACTCGGAGATTTATCCTTGGGGTGTTTTTATATGCAAACTGCAGGAACCATAAAATTGTAACTAGATACATATTCAAGAAAAAAAGGGGCCATTGCCCCCTTGGACCCTCGATGGATGTATTGGAGTCATGAATAGGGGGTTAACCATGGATAAACAATAGATGGATGAGGTCGGGATGTGTACTTCGTATCCATGGGCACTTTCTGGACGATAAGAGTGCTAGTTCCAAGGCTGCCCGAGACATACAAAACGAGAACTGTCAAACTGAAACCAAACGGATAAAGGGTTCCATGAACCAGTCTTTACGCGAAGCCCTTGAACCTGCCCAGGTGCACAGGTGGGCAACGGCCCCAAAATGATAAGCAAACGCTCCTGATTGGCCACCCGCAACCTCATATCTACAACCAGTCGTGAAGCTGCAATGTCGCGACTCGTATTCTCCGGTTAATTTGTGTTTCTCTAAATTACCTGTCACGAACATTCACCAATCTGTCTATCACATTCTGACCTTGCTTATCACTAGTCGGCCATTGCAGGATTTGCGGAAACCCTGTGAGTTCCCTTAGACCGGCCTGAAATCTACAAACGGATCATGCTGGCAGGGATATTGTGTGGAACTATACTAGTAGATGGCGCATGCAGCTCTGTGAGTGTCTATGCTCTGTAGCATAATAGACTGGGAAAAAGTACAGTTTCATAGTTCCCGTATGCCCGTATTTCTCCGGTCTGGATCAGGTATGGGTATATGGCCCACCCGCCATAACCCCGGCATGGCTGACCAGGGCTGTCTTGGCCCCTGCTATCATCTATGGATTCTCATCAGATGAATCATATCAAAAGTCAGCGCCATTTTCACTATCGCCACTAGGATCAATGGTCTTATTGCCTTTCACTGGCTGACAGTGGGGCTTTCATTCAGGGTTGTTATTTAATTATCAGCATTTGTCCCTGTAGCTGAGACATATCACTTTTCTCTCTTCTTTCATACACAGAACTGAGCCTCTCTCCCCACCCCGTCTCCATATCTTCTCTTTGTTATCTTGCCTGGATACTACCCTACAGGCCTCTGGGATCGGTGACACTTGCCCAACGCTTACATTTGTGACACACCTCTGATCCAGTCGAGGGTTTCAGCATGGCGGAGTACCCAGTTGCCTACAATGGCACCATCGCCACGGGTGGTGACTCGCTTCACGATGACCTGAACATCTATTATAGTGTATGAGACTCCACGTTGCTCTATCAAATTTTATGGAGGTCAGCTCACAATGGCCCTAGTCTGGAGATATAGGATGGGTTATTATATCCACCGCCCTGGTGTTGCTGATGATTCCTGGAGTCGGGTATGTCGTACTACGGTCTTGACTAACAACTGAAGATACTTATCATGCTTTCCTAGATTCTTCTACTCTGGTCTTGCCCGTCGGAAGTCGGCTCTGTCCCTGATATGGCTGTCTATAATGTCGGTCGGCGTGGTGTCATTCCAATGGTTCTTCTGGGGATACTCACTGGCCTTTTCTCACACAGCTGGTGCCTACATCGGCAATCTTGACAACTTCGGCTTCAAGGGCGTGCTGGCCGCGCCCTCCGTAGGAAGTGACAAGGTTCCCGATCTCCTCTTTGCTATTTTCCAGGGCATGTTCGCCGCTATTACGTGAGTTCTCACCGTGAAGCAATACTTCTACTAGAGTGACGACTGACCTTCAATCTATATACAGAGTTGCTCTCGCCGTTGGCGCTGTTGCTGAGCGTGGCCGTATGCTCCCTTGCATTATCTTCATGTTCATCTGGACCACAATCATCTACGACCCCATCGCCTGCTGGACCTGGAACTCATCGGGTTGGGTGTTCAAGCTCGGAGGACTCGACTTTGCCGGCGGTACACCTGTTCACATTGCTTCTGGATCTGCAGCTTTGGCCTACTCCCTGATGCTGGGCAAGCGTCGTGGCCACGGCACTCACGAGCTCAACTACCGTCCCCACAACGTCACTCACGTCGTCATCGGTACGGTCTTCCTGTGGGTTGGCTGGTTTGGATTCAATGCCGGCTCTGCTCTCTCGGCTAACCTTCGTGCTGTCATGGCCGCTGTCGTCACTAACCTCGCCGCTTCTGTTGGAGGTGTGACCTGGTGTTTGCTGGATTACAGACTGGAGCGAAAGTGGTCTACTGTTGGCTTCTGCTCTGGTGTAATTGCTGGTCTTGTTGCTATTACACCCGGATCTGGATTCGTGACCCCTTGGGCTGCCTTCATTTTCGGTGTCGTGGGTGCTATCTCCTGCAACTACGCTACTAAGCTGAAGTTCCTCATTGGCGTCGATGATGCCTTGGACATCTTTGCCGTCCACGGTGTTGGTGGTGTGGTTGGAAATCTGTTGACTGGTATCTTTGCTGCGTAAGTGAGCCCTTTATTCAGTCTACGAGTCAGAAGAAGCTAATCTTGGGTTCGCAGTGATTACATAGCCCACCTTGACGGTGCCACCGAGATCGACGGCGGTTGGATCAACCAAAACTACATCCAGCTTGGATATCAGCTTGCCGACTCTGTCACTGGATTTGTCTATGCCTTCTTCGGAACATGTATCATTCTGTTCCTCATGAACCTCATCCCCGGTCTTAGTCTTCGTGCTCCCGAAGAGGATGAGATTATGGGTATCGACGATGCCGAGATTGGCGAGTTTGCTGTGAGTATTCCCTACGAAGATAGTTACAATCGTTTCTGACATTCCTTTTAGTACGATTACGTCGAAGTCAGACGCGATATCATCAACGGTACTGAGTCTAGTGAGGTTGGCTCCAAGCGAACCATGACACCCACTGGCGAGACAACCGTCGACACTAAAGCATGAACCAATCTTGCTTGAAGCTGAATCTTTCCTTTGTTCTAATACTTAATCCCTGGCAAGAGCCAGTTCCAAGGTTGTCTGTCCTTCCCCCATTTTTCTTCTTCTTTTCTATGGGTTGGAAGGCGAAATGGTGTTTTCTTCTCTGCTAGAAATACTAGCCTTTTAAGGTCCTCTTCTACAATGAAGGAGAAAGGTCTCAATCTACTTTGTTAGCATAAATATACCCAAATATGAATGAAATTCAAAGCCAAGCCACAGACAAGCAAGGTGATCACAGACCATTTCTCTCAAACTAGCCCAAATGCTGACCGGCTGAAGGTATTCATCCTAATTATGTTACTTCGTCTCTGCCCTTGACCCCAGGAACTGTGCATTTGGATTCCCCCCAACAGGGAATATGCCATGTTGTCCGGAAAATGCACCCAATGACATAGATGTGTGCATGAGATATCCATAGATAGCATATGGACAATATCCATGGATGCTAGCCTCTTGGTCGTGAATAGTCTAAAAAGACGCTTCCAATGCGAATATTTATTCACTGGAATAGCCAATTGAAGGCCTCCAGGAGCCCGCTTGAAACAATGTAGAGGCGCCCAGGAGCGGAGCCACGGCCTCAGGTCGCCGGCGTTGCCTAGCCCTGGTGCCGCGACACGATTGGCCGAGGATAGGCTCCGCTGACGGCGGTGGGACCCGCTCCTCCGCCAAAATCCACCCTCACCTCCGCGGAGCTTCCTCTTCCTCTCTTCACCCGATTCTTCTGCACTGATGGCTTCCCCTAGTGAAATTTCACGTTCTCAGGACGCTGGAGGCTCCACCGGAAGCTCCACCGGGTTTACCGGGTTCCTTACGGACCCCGCGGAGTTTGACAAAGACCCGCGCATCTCTTGGTCACGACTTGACAACTGCTGGATCTTGGAAAGAGAGGACGGCGAGGAGTTCAGATTCGACACTGGTCTCAAGAGATGGATTCTTGAGGTAAGTATATCGGTGCCGACATGCACTTTGTGTTTTGCGACAAGCCCATCGCATACGCGACTGCTCCGCTTCTGTGCTAACTTGACTTGCGATCTTAGGTTGACCCAGAGTTGATTCGTCAGCAGCAGTCCGCATACATTCCCGAAGGTGTCGACGCAGATGATTATGAAGAGCTTCACCCACGTGAGCGTCGTGCGCGTGCGCGCGCTTTGCAGCAGGTATGAGTCTCGAGGATTGCGATTGATTGGGGTACAACATGCTGACCCTGTTTTTGTTGTAGGCCCATGCCAAGAAGCAGAAGAAGGATCGTGTCAACACCGCCGTGTGGGTGACCCAAATCCCGCTCGATGCCGATAGGGACGAGATCTACCGTGTGTTTTCGAAGTGTGGAGTGATCGCGGAAGAGATCGACAGTGGTGATCATAAGATCAAAATGTACAAGGATGAAGATGGCAATTTTAATGGGGAGGCGTTGGTTGTTTTTTTCCGACCGGAGTCAATCAATCTCGCAATCAGTTTGCTTGACGAGACGGAGTTCCGTTTCGGTGAAACTACCCCTGGTGGCCCCATGCGGGTCAAGGAATCAGACCCCTCGTACCTATTGAAGAGGAAGGAGGGAGCGGAGAAGCGCAAGGTGAATGCGAATGACCAGAAGAAGATCATCGAGCGCACCCAGCGATTGAACAGGTCAGTTTGTTCTTTGGAAAAGCTTGTTTCTCTTTCGCTAACTCCGCCACTACAGCAAACTCGCGGACTGGAGCGATGATGATGCCCAGCCTCTCAAGAGGAAGGCTACCCGAGCTGAGCATGTGTTGATCTTAGAGCACATGTTCACCTTGAAGCTCATCGAGGTATGTCACGGCGCCCCGCCCTCCCTTCACACAGGGAACATCTTCCAAATTCCAGAATCAATGCTGACTCGAGATGTAGGAGGATCCCGCCGAGATCATCGAGCTCAAAGAGGAAGTGCGTGAGGAGTGCGAGAAATTCGGCGAAGTCACCAGGGTGGTCCTTTACGACGAGGAGCCCACTGGCATCATCACTGTCCGTTTCAAGGATGCGCGAGACGCAGCCAGATGTCGAGAGGTAGGGCCCCGATGATTGATTAAATGAAGCTATTCAGTCACTAACTACATCCCAGCGTATGGATGGGCGCCACTTCGGAGGTGCAACCGTGAGGGCCTACATCAATGAGAGCAGAACACTATTCCGCAAATCCGACAACCGATACTACGGGTATGACAGTGAACGCGAAGAGGAGGAACAGAGACGCCTCGACCGATATGGAGATTGGTTGGAGCGAAACGAGCCCAAGGCGAAGAAAGCCAAGACGGAGGAAGCCAAGACGGAGGAAGTCAAGACGGAGGAAGTCAAGACGGAGGAAGTCAAGGCTGATGAACCCAAGGCTGATGCGCCCCAGACTCACGAGTGAGATTCCTTGAACCTGCGACTTGCCACTATCGGAATTGATATGGACAATCTGGGAATGCTTTACGGGGGTGATTCGGAGTAGCCCGAATCAATTTACGACTGCACGAATGTACTAGTACCACAGAGCCATAGCTCCAGAAAACAATGAAATGCCAATATTCTCCCCCATAGTCGTAGTCGTCGTAGTACTACTGTAGTCGTGTTGGCGGTAAACAAACGACGCGCAGAAAAGTGTGGTTCGCACCTTCCCCCGAGTCCCGTGATGCGGCTATACCCAATCGGGCCTTTCCCCCCCTGAAGTTCAGTTGTTGACTTGTTGATCCCACACACACCGCTCAACTGCCTCCGTTTCTTTCTCTTCTTCCCCATCCTCTTTGACTGTTGCCGGTCTATAATCTTTTTCTCCCCTTCATCTTCTTTCCGACACCTCCTTCAAAATGCGTGAGATTGTATGTTGGCCCTCAAGACGCGTCTCTTGTTTTCCCATGGCCCCTGAGGGACCCCACTCTAAACAGATCTTTTGCTAACTCGTTTCTCCAGGTTCACCTCCAAACCGGACAGTGTGTAAGTTCAACATCAATGATACCCGGGGAACATTCCTCGAAACATTCTTGGGCTCGTGGGAACTAAATTGGGCCGCTATAGGGTAACCAAATCGGTGCCGCTTTCTGGTATGTTACAACATCCGGAACTTTTTCTCCCGCCATTTCGGGCATCAATTGACATCTGGCTAACTGACTCAAAGGCAAACTATCTCTGGCGAGCACGGTCTCGATGGCGATGGACAGTAAGTTGCCATTGTTTCGACTGCAGGTGGATCTGGTCTCTAAGATGTTGCTAGGTACAATGGAACCTCCGACCTCCAGCTCGAGCGTATGAACGTCTACTTCAACCATGTGAGTACGCCATATCCTTATTGCCTCCGTGTGCGTTATCTCACCTTATGTCTTTGACCTCCCAGGCTAGTGGCGAAAAATATGTTCCCCGTGCCGTCCTCGTCGACTTGGAGCCCGGTACCATGGACGCCGTCCGCGGTGGTCCCTTCGGCAAGCTCTTCCGCCCCGACAACTTCGTCTTCGGTCAGTCCGGTGCTGGTAACAACTGGGCTAAGGGTCACTACACCGAGGGTGCTGAGCTCGTCGACAACGTTATCGATGTCGTCCGCCGTGAGGCCGAGGCTTGCGACTGCCTGCAGGGTTTCCAGATCACTCACTCCCTGGGTGGTGGTACCGGTGCCGGTATGGGTACACTCCTGATCTCCAAGATCCGTGAGGAGTTCCCCGACCGTATGATGGCCACCTTCTCTGTTGTTCCTTCCCCCAAGGTCTCCGATACCGTTGTCGAGCCCTACAACGCCACTCTCTCCGTTCACCAGCTTGTTGAGCACTCCGATGCGACCTTCTGTATCGATAACGAGGTATGAGATATCTGGCGACGAAATTCGGAGTCGGGAAGCACTAACGATTCTTAGGCTCTGTACGACATCTGCATGCGTACCCTCAAGCTCTCCCAGCCCTCTTACGGTGACCTCAACCACCTGGTCTCCGCCGTCATGTCCGGTGTGACCACCTCCCTCCGTTTCCCCGGCCAGCTCAACTCCGATCTCCGCAAGCTCGCCGTCAACATGGTTCCCTTCCCCCGTCTGCACTTCTTCATGGTCGGATTCGCTCCCTTGACCAGCCGTGGCGGCCACCAGTACCGCCAGGTCAGCGTTCCCGAGCTCACCCAGCAGATGTTCGACCCCAAGAACATGATGGCTGCTTCCGACTTCCGTAACGGCCGTTACCTCACCTGCTCCGCTCTCTTCCGCGGTAAGGTCTCCATGAAGGAGGTTGAGGACCAGATGCGCAACGTCCAGAACAAGAACCAGAGCTACTTCGTTGAGTGGATCCCCAACAACGTCCAGACCGCTCTTTGCTCCGTTCCCCCCCGTGGCCTCAAGATGTCTTCCACCTTCGTCGGAAACTCCACCTCCATCCAGGAGCTCTTCAAGCGTGTCGGTGACCAGTTCACTGCCATGTTCCGTCGCAAGGCTTTCTTGCACTGGTACACTGGTGAGGGTATGGACGAGATGGAGTTCACTGAGGCTGAGAGCAACATGAACGATCTTGTCTCCGAGTACCAGCAGTACCAGGAGGCCTCCGTCTCCGAGGGCGAGGAGGAGTAGTAAGAATTTCCCGATTCCCCGGTTATCAAATGTCACGACTAACGATATCCTTTTTCTTAATTTTAGCCTCGATGAGGGCATTGTTGACGAGGAGGTTTAAATAAATCTCCTTTGAGATTTGTTCAAAGTAATACCCTTGTCCAGCCTACATTCTCTACCATTCGGACCGGCTTTTGGGCTCATGCCCTGAACCAATTTGTTTGAGCGCAACTAATTTTCAACTTTTTTTTTGTCTATTTTCCTGCTTGGTATGGGTGATTTGTTCGACCCCTCCAGAATAGCACATATTGGAAAAGCAATTGACGAAACAACTGCTCGGCATTAGCTGCGTACAATGTAGTATTTTTAATGATCAAGTTTGATAGCGGACTACATCCAGTATTCACATGAACCGCATTAGCAGCGATAGCCCGTACATGGCGCTTTCATAATAAACCGAAAAATTATACCAGATGTGTCAGGTCGAGCCCGGTGCCCAGGTGGGCCCATCAAAATCACGTCTGTCTACTCAGTGGAAAGGACATTGTCCAGTCCGATACCCCTTCATCTCTTCGAGCGCCTCGTCCAATTTCTTCCCTCCCTTACCCTCGAACGCCTTGGGCCCAAGATTCGGGATAAGATACCCGTCAGGATAATACTTGTCCCCTTCATCGCCAGGTACAGGCCGTCCGAGGGCCCAAGTCAGCCACGCAGTCGGGCCCCAACGATTCCAAATCGTAGGCTTGACATAGTAGGGCGCCGCGTCCCACTGGGTGAAAAAGTACCGGCCCTCCTTGTCGGGCTTTTCAGTGAACGAAACATAGCGCTGGGAGTAAGATCGCGGGAGCGCCAAGTAGCGAATAGCCAGTCTCCGAGTCGTCAGCAGTGCTGAGAAAAGCGCACTGCAAAATGCGGATGGGGGCTCGTAGCTGTCATGGTAGTTAGTGGGACTGTGTAAGATCCAGGGGCTGAATGGACCACGTTGAAAACTCAAGTTTCCCGTGCCAACACTCACTACATCGCGGCGCGCAATCTTGGGTCCATCATATACGAGACGAATTGCAGCCCAACTGGATGCAATGCCTTAGGCAGCATGTAAAGCAGCACTGCTGTGGTCTGATCGGCCGTCTCTCGATTCTTCCGATGAGGAACCATGAATTGCTGCTCGTACTCCTCGCTCCACGCATCGATCTCCTCAAGCCACTGGATACCATCTACAAAGCCCTGCTGGCCGGAGGGCAATCTCTCATAGGTGATATCCAGTGCATCACCGACACTTTTCCAGAAAGTGCCAATCGCGCAGCGTTCCAGCTCGCTGAGAGTTCGCCATTCAAAGCGATCGATGAACCGGATCGGCTGGAGAGCAAACAGTGCTAGCGTGTAAAGCATGTCTTCGTCCAGGATCTTTCCAGAGTCCCTGTACCCGCTGTGCAGGTAGCGGGTGCGCGCAAGGCCCAGATAGGCGCGTTGGGAGGTTGGGTCGTTACCTACCATCTCCTGTACGAGAGCGACGGTATCTGCGTAGCGCTTCAAGGAGGTTTCCGGATTCGAGAACTGGCTTGTTTTGGTGAGCAGGGTCGAGATTGATGGGATGCCGTATGTCTTTTTTTTTTTCTTGAGTTAGATTGGTCTTCAAATCTCGGGATTAGGCCTCCTTTACCCTGAACAAGGCAAATTGCAGACTCTTGATGAACATGAATGGGAATTCCAGCTGGGCCACGTTTTTTTGGATGTTGAATGCATCGTCGTCGGTCATTGTGGCCATGGATTCTCGGGTGGGATAGTCATATTGCTTGTGCATTTGACGCAGTCGTTGGAATCGCAGGCTGACTGTCACCACGGGCCATGCGAGTAATAGGCCTGCGGCATAGGGGAGGAGCTGGGGGTTGATGGCTTCGGATACCACCGACCAAGTGTCTTTCATGGCGTCCATTGTTGATGGAATACACAGCGAGGTAAAATCACCACCTGGCAGGTAGCTTAAATAGTGCGGTGGGCCAATGTAAGCGCAGGGATTAGGAAGTGTTCTCCGCCTTCACGCTAATTGTTGACTGCCGCAACCAATCATCATACAGTTGAGTTGGCATGGGATGTAGTGTACGCCGTACACCCCTGGAGATCGTGAATGTCTTGGGCCGCGGGCCGGGGTCCTCGGGTGAGGAGCTGAGGACTTTCATCTTTCATGTCTGGAGAAACCGTCAAGTATTCTCTTGTTTATTGACAGAGCCTTTTTCTTCTTTTTTTTTTTTTTCTAGTTTGATCTGATGCTTTTATTTTTCATATAGTTTTTTTTGACATCTTTTGTATTGTCTATTGATTGTTCCCTGAATCACTTCATTTCTCATGATTTTCACGGTTTCACTATATACTCCTGAATCATTTCTACAAAACTGTCTGCCTCTATCATCTTCCACTCTGTTCACCGGCCAATGAAATGAAGCTCCAATACCCGCAATGGTGGGAATGAGACTGCCGTGAAGGCTGCACCTAGCCAAACTCCCAGATCTCCTCCACCGGACATTTCAGAGATTGGGCCAGTGTAAAATGCTTGAGACTGTAGTTGAAGGTCAGTCTTGGTCTCATATGGGATTCGGGAAGTCTTACCATGCCAACCACTGCACCCGCCCAGCCGATGAAGAATGAACCCGTCGCTGCAAGTCCTATAGGAAGCTTGGCACGACAATCCCAAGTGGTCCAGTCATACCCCTTGGTACGTCGGAAGACAAGGTCTTCCTCGATCATGATGACCACGTACATGATGACCCAGTATCCGATCAAAGGAAGGAAACTCTTGAAGACCTCATATAGCATGTTCCGGCCGCCCATTGCACATGCCGTATATATGACGGTTGCGAGGGTCGTGAAAAAAGGCCGAGAGATTTTACCAAACACACCTCCGAGCTGTTGGAAGTTTATACCCATCGAGTAACACCCAGGGGTGTTATTGGCAACCAGGGAGAGTACATTGATAACAGCACAGAACTTGCCGAACCCACCCAGGGAATCGTACGCTGTCATCAGCACACCACCTGGGCTGTCGCCGTATTTGCCAGCATAATAGGCTGAGCTAGAAATGACGGAGCCAAGTCCGACGCCCATCACAACGGAAATTCCCATGCCCTGCAAAGATCCGAGAACGGTCGCGGTGAATGTCTGCCAGCTCTTGGTGTTCGATGGATAATAGACGTAGTAGTCGGCGGCAAGCGGAGCCCACGAGAGACCAATAGCGAGACATAGAGAGAAGAAAGTTAACCGGCTCGCGGTCAGCTCCCGTGCGCTGAGGGATGTTGCATCGTCAAAGTTGAAATGGGGTCCTGCTGAGCCCACCATGATACAGACCACTAAGATCTGTGGGAGCCAGGCGATACTATTTGACGATCAGTTTAAGTTCTGAAGTGATGCAGCTCATTTCGATAAGCAATGGTCTTACCGTTCGTATAATGCGAAAATCTTCATACCAAATAGAGCCATGGCCCAGCTGGTGACTGCGACAATGACAATCCCCACCAGCACGGAAAGATGACCTCCAGAGACCACTGAGAGGACCTGGCCACCGACAACACTGTTCACCATGCTGTATCCAAGATTGGTAAAGATGTTAAGGACACAACAAACTTTGCTTGGGTACCAGCCCATGCAATACCGAGCCGTGATCTGTATAGTTGGTCAGTATCAATGATCCGGCCTGGTCAGTGGTTCAACAAACAAGAGTTCTGTTTCCCGTTTTGTGTCCCCATGTGCTGATATACCCAATTATAACGCAACCGAGAAGACATCCCATAATCCCGCTGATTGCCGCATCCTTAAAGCTCAACCCCAGCACAACAGTGCCCATAGTCCCGACGACAATGTTGTTGGTGGCCAAACTCATACTGAACCACATCAGAAACATATGTACCGGATAATACCTGGCGCTTGAGACTTTTCCCTTTCCATTTTAGTGCTCACCTCTTGCCGCTTTTTGC